>CM040125.1:1903069-3245927 GCA_022559845.1 Amorphophallus konjac | reverse complement strand
GTGATAGTATTGTCCATTGGCATGATTAAGATTCTCTAGTGTAATATTTGATTGTCATCTCCGAGATATTTTTGGAGTGAATTAGGGGCGGGTATATCACCCCGACTGACCCACTCCTAACCCACCTCGGGTGATTTATTTCACCCCTTTTTAAGAATTCACATACCCTAACTTTATCTCTAACCGACTCCGATTAAGAAAAAAAAACGAACTAAATAAGAATAACTCGTCTCACCCTAATTAATCTATCGTAATCGGATTTACTTCTTTATCAAAGTGGCCCTACGAAATTAGTCCATCGCTTGCGGGTCGTGACAAAGTGCCTTCAAACGTTAAGATTGCGTTTGAGAACGCAGATAGAAAAAGAGGCCATGGAATGATTATTTAAGCCTCAGTCTTTAAATAAAACTCTAGTGACACGTATTACATCTGTTGAATTTTTACACTATTTTTGGTTCTCATAAGAATGATGGGGTCATATGTAGAGTTCATCTTGTACCTTTGCTTTAAAATTCTCATAATCCAATGTTTGGATTTGTTGGTTCTCAAGTTCTTGGATTTTGGGTTTGCTACAGTTTTAAATCGAAAAATAAGAATTGGGGAAAATACATGACACAATAAATGGACTGCATATTGAAGCCAGAACATTAATAACGGACCGGACAAACTAAAAAGATAATCTTATAATATTTCACACTATTTTACAGGAGAACAAATGATATGTGGACACCATCTCAAGAGTCTTAAATAAATCAGGTTCATTGCACGAGCATAGCCCCTCCCCCGGAGCCCCTCCACCGGAGCCCCTCCCCCTCCACCGGAGCCCCTCCCCCTGCGCAGCCCCCCCTCCACCGGAGCCCCTCCCCCTGCGCAACCCCCTCCCCTCCACCGGAGCCCCCTCCCCCTCACCCCTGCGGAGCCCCCTCCCCTCCACCGGAGCCCATCCCCCTGCGCAGCCCCCCCTCCACCGGAGCCCCTCCCCCTGCGCAGCCCCCTCCCCTCCACCGGAGCCCCCTCCCCCTCACCCCACCGGAGCCCCTCCCCCTGCGCAGCCCCCTCCCGTCCACCGGAGCCCCCTCCCCCTCACCCCTGCGGAGCCCCCTCCCCTCCACCGGAGCCCCTCCCCCTCCCCTGCGCAGCCCCCTCCCCCTCCCCTGCGGAGCCCCCTCCCCCTCACCCGAGCTCCACCCCCCCTCCCAGACCAACCTCCCCCGCCACCCCCTCCCACCGAAACCCCCCTCACTGGAACCCCTCCAAGAAGAAAAAAAATGAGAAATAGGGCATGGTCGATGGCCGGCGGGGAGGGAGAGGGGGGGGGAGAGAGGCGCGGGGCTGGAGGGAGAGGAGAGGGGGGGGAGATCGAGAGGGAGAGGACTTACCAGACCGAGGAGGGTGACGACGAGGACGACGGGGACCGACGAGGTCGACGGCGAGGATGGTGCGGGGCTGGCCGAGACAGCGAGCTCCGGCGTCCGTCCACCACCACGCCGCTCGCCACGCCCGTGGCCGCAAGGCAGAGGGGGGGGGGGGGAGGGCGAGGGGGCCGGAGGGGGAGGGGAGAGCTCCGGTGGAGGAAGGGTTATCAGAAGTAAATGCAGGGGGGAGATGGTCGCGGGGTAAATGCAGTCATAGCAGCGACCGATTAGAGACCGAAATATATTCGGTCGCAATATCGGTCTCCAATTCGGTCGATTTTGAAAAAAAAGAGCCCGGAATAAATTCGAGCTAAATATAGCGACCTATTGGAGACCGAACTAAATTCGGTCGCCAAAACGGTCTCATATATGCGACCGATTATTTCGGTCGCCGAATTGGTCTCTATTTGGGACCGACTAGCGACCGATTTAATCGGTCTCTAATTCGGTCGCTATAGCCACTTTTTCTTGTAGTGATATCCATAAGACTGGATAGACCCAGAACCCTTCCTGAAAGGCACCCTTCGGAACGATGATCCCATCTGTGCTTTTTCCTTGAAATCTACATAAGTAGAAAATCATAAATCGTACATTTTGGGATTAATTATATCCCATATCTCTCACCCCTTTGGCATCATGACTATGAAGGCAGTCAAATCCGAAAACGAGTCTTCGAGAGGAGAAAGCGTTCTTACTGACCCTGATCACCGAACGTGAAGGGCAGCTCGGAGAAAGCAACACAAAGCGTAGAAGAGGGAGACAGGAGAATCGTGATCATCGAAGATCAGACATAATGGCCATTGTAGCATAAGAAAAATCTCTAGTAGGAGCATCCACTTCATTTCTCATCACCAAAGGAGTAGGGGTACGAGAGAGAAAACAAAAGGAATACAAGGGAAGAGCAAGAGCAATCGCTCCATATTCTTCCTCCCTCACCTCTCTCTTCTTTCTCACTTTCTTCCTCACTCTCTGTAGATCTCTCCACGTTGAAGGTCGGCCTCTCTGGAGCTCAGTCAAGGGAAGCCAAGATCAGGGAAGGTAGAGGGCCCAGAGCTTCAGCTGAACCTTGGGAGAGAGAAAGAGCTTCAAGTTCTCTTTTTTTTTAGAGGCGGACGTGGGGGCTTCTCTTCATGGGAGCTCCTCACAGATTTCTTCACGTTCGAGCTCTTCTTCTCCTTTTTTTTATGTTATCATCTTTCCTTCTTCGCAAGGACAGGGAGGAGCGTGTATAGGGGGGCCATACCTGTAACGACCCGAGAATCCGATTACCGGGAAGGCCCGATAACCCGAGACTCGCACCGCCACCCACGAGCCCGAAGACTCGGAAGGGTTAAAAGGATGGTGTGGAGACTACACAAGTATCACAAATAATTGCAGAAATTAAACAGTTATAATAGAATAACATTTTACATGGTCCACAACAGAAAATAACACAATAACAATAGTCCACGACTAGTACAGTGACAAGAAAGGAAAGTACAGCTACACGGGGCATCCCCCGGCTCTGACCTCCGGCACTACCGCTGGGCACCCGCTCCACGCTGCGCTCCTGACGCGCTCCCCGAAGGTGGCGCCTCACCTGAAACACGGTGAAAACACGCAGGGAATGAGTCTCGGAACAAGACTCAGTAGGGATCACTCGAACCCTACCTCGAAAAACGAGAAACCACTACTCTAGCGGTAGAAAAGTATCTCGGAAAGGAAAGCCCTGTACTCTACAGAACTAGACCCTAACGGCACGTAAACCGAGACACGTGCCACGGTACGAGGAAACTGAAACTCAACGGTTGAACCGTCAAAAACTCGAAGGTCGGAAACACACGACTGACAGTCTGACACTCCGTACTCGACAGGAGTACCACCCACTAGAAGCACAGCCGGTAGCGTCCCCTGGCGTCTTACACCGCACCGCAGGTGCACCGCCTGACATGGTAGGTCCTACCCGAGGCGCAAACACCGTACAAGTAACCACAAACAAGTAACTAGTTGGGGTCACGCCCGTCGACGTGGGTCCAACCGCCCCCAACCACGTGTGCACACACAGACCTTGCGTCACTAGGTCTGGTCCTCTGACCGGTTTTCCCCCGTAGCCGGACTCTGGCTACCGACGAGGGGCCTACGGTAACCGGTCCACAAACCGTCTCGAAAGGTGGGTGCCCGTACACCACTCCCAGGTGAGACCAGCACCGCGCACTGGTGGGCTACGACTAGTGGAGGGTCGCTAAAGGAGTAGACTCTCGAGTCACGGAAAACAACACCCAAGCCCGACAACGTGTGGGAATCACCCCACGCACCAGTCCCGTCACACGGAGACCACGGTCGGAGAAAAGCGAGGTTGCCACCCTCATGGGGCAACACAGGAAGTGGCGGTCTACCCTCAGACCGTCACTGCCAAATGGCGGTCCACTCTAGGGCCGTCACTTGGAAATAGCGGTCTAAGGCGGACCGTCACACGGCCAGGGGGTAGGGGGAAGCGACGCACCTACCCTAGTGCGTCGCTTGGAAGCGGCGCACCTAGGCCAGGGCGTCACATGGCACCCCACACCCACGAAAACCACAGGGAAAGTAACGCGCTTACCCTGGCGCGTCGCTTGCAAGCAACGCGTCGGGCTCAGTGCGTTACTCGCATGTGACGCGCCTAGACCAGCGCGTCGCATGGCCCTCACGCTCGGGATGGAAAGGGAAGTGACGCGCCTGCCCCAGCGCGTCGCTTGTAAGTAACGCGCTGGGCCCAGTGCGTCGCTTGGCCCATTCACATGGGGGACAACAGGAAGTAACGCTCCTGCCCCAGTGCGTTACACGCATGTAACGCGCCTATCTCGGTGCGTTACATGGCCTGACCCCCAACGGTCAAAACCCAACGGTCGAAAGCATGTGACGGCCCAGCCCAGGGCCGTCACTAGCAAACGACGGCCAGTCGCAGGACCGTTACAGCCCTCGACCCCAAAGGCCAACACCCAGGGAAGTAACGCACCCCTCTAGGGGCGTTACAAGCATGTGACGGTCACTGGAGTGACCGTCGCTTGCCCCAGAGCACGCTACGGCGGGAGAACCCCAAAAACACCAACCACGCCCCCGTACCTCCACCGGAGAGGGGGAAAACAAGGGGGAAGACCCCTGGGGACCCCTAGCATGCATCTAAGCCACCAAAACATAGAATCATGGGCTAAAACCATAGATCGGGCGGCTCACCCCAAAACATGGAAAAAACCCAAAAACGCCCAAACATGCCTCTCTCGGCCTCCCCGCGGCCTACAAACCACGGAAAAGAACGGCGAAGAGCTAGGGAACGTCACCCTACCTCAATGGAGCGAATGCTCCGCCGGATCGTCCACGAATCGCGAAGAACGCTTGAAAACCCTCGTTCTTCCTTAAGCTTCCCACGCTTGCCGCACGCCCCCACGACCGCCTCGCCGCCGCCCACGTCGCCGCGCCGTCGCCCCGCCGCCGTCTGCAGCCGAAGGGGAGCTCGCCGTGGCCAACCGGGAGGAAGAGAGGGAGAGGGAGGGAGACACGGTGGAGGAGGAAGGAGGAAGAAGAAGATGGTGGGGGGAGAGAGAAAAGAAAAAGGGTTTTATAGAAAAACCCGGAAAATCCGTAAAATTCCAAAAAATAGGAAATCACACCCCCGCGATCCTCGGAACGCACCGATCGCAACGGTACCACTCGTGTCCGTGTGAACAGCCCGGTTCACCCGCAACGAGCGTCCGAAGAGAAAAGCCGAAACACACACCGGGAATCGGAAAACACACGCGGAAAAGCCGCGGAACGCCTCCGGGCCTCCGAAACAACTCCGGATCGCGCCGACCCGAACGCGAAAGATGTCTGAAACGAAATTTCGGACACAACGGAGCCGGACACTCCGAAAACCAGATCCGGGACCCACGAAGAAGGATCCGAAAGGTCCGGGATATTACAGCCCTCCCCCCTTAAGGAATTTCGTCCTCGAAATTGAGAACAACCCAAGGGGAAAGAAGAGGAAGACTCACTCAAACAGGTACGGGAACTGCTGACGCATCTCGTCCTCACGTTCCCACGAAGCCTCACCACCAGAGTGTCGTTGCCACACGACCTTCACCAAGGGAATAACCTTGTTCCGCAGGCGCTGCTCTCGCCTATCCTCCACGCGGATCGGAAACTCTGGGAGAGAAAGATCTGGAGTCACCTCAGGCCAAACGGAAAACTCGAGCACATGAGAGTCATCGGGCATATACTTCCGCAACATAGAGACGTGGAACACGTCATGCACCGACGCCAACTCAGAGGGTAACTGTAACCGGTAAGCAACCTCACCGATGCGCCCCACAATCGCGAAAGGACCGATATAGCGGGGACTCAGCTTCCCACGCCGTCCAAACCGCATCACCCCCTTCATCGGAGAAACTCTCAAGAATACATGATCGCCCACGGCGAACTCGAGGGGCTGCCGCCTACGGTCAGCATAGCTCTTCTGCCGACTCTGGGCCGCCAACATGTTCTGACGAACCAGGTGCACAACATCCACACATTGCTGCACCAATTCCGGTCCCGTCAAAACACGCTCACCCACCTCAAACCAATCGAGTGGAGTCCGACAAGGACGCCCATACAGAGCCTCATAGGGAGCCATGCCGATGCTCGAATGAAAGCTGTTGTTATAGGCAAACTCCACCAACGGTAGGTGATGAATCCAACTCCCCTGCCACTCCAGGCAGCAGGATCTCAGCATGTCCTCCAAAGTCTGAATGGTCCTCTCAGACTGACCATCCGACTGTGGATGATACGCCGAGCTAAATGCCAACTCCGTGCCAAGAGCTCGCTGGAAACTCCTCCAGAATCCAGAAGTGAAGCGCGGATCCCGATCCGACACGATCGAAATGGGAACCCCATGCAACGGAACGATCCGCTCCACATAAAGACGAGCCAACTTAGGCACGCTCCAGCTGACCTTGACCGGTAGCAACCGCGTCACCTTCGTCAGCCGATCCACCAGCAACCAAATACTGTCCTGCCCAGTCGGGGTTCTGGGCAACCCCACCACAAAATCCGTGGTCACATGGTCCCACTTCCAAGCAGGAACATCCAAGGGCTGGAGAGTACCGCCTGGTCGCTGATGCTCCGCCTTCACTTGCTGACAGATCAGGCACCTGGCCACAAACTCGGCCACATCTCTCTTCATGCCAGGCCACCAGAACTGCCTCCGCAAGTTCCGATACATCTTCGTCGCACCCGGGTGCACAGTGTACCTGCTCCCATGAGCCTCGCGTAACACCGCACGACGAACCTGCTCCTCCCCTGGGACGTACAGCCTGCCACGAAACCTCGCAGCACCGTCCTCGCCAAGCTCCACATCAGCTATCGCCAAAATCCGGGGCAACTCAGGGTCCGCATGCTGAGCCTCTGTCACCTGACGACGGATAGCAGGAGTGACAGTCAGACTCGCAAGCACTGCCAACCCTGGCTTCTGGGGAATCTTGAGCCTGAAAGATACTTCGGGCACCTGTTCCCAGAGCCTCCACTTCCTCAACATCAAGGCACTGATCACGACCTTCCGACTCAAGGCATCGGCGACGACATTCATCCTGCCCGGCTGATAAGACAGGGTGAAGTCATAGTCCTTCATGAACTCCATCCAACGCCTCTGTCTGAGGTTCAGATCTCTCTGCGAGAACACATACCTCAAACTCTGATGGTCAGTGAACACCTCGAACTTCTCACCGTACAGATAATGCCTCCAGATCTTCAACGCGAAGATCACTGCCGCCAACTCAAGGTCATGGGTAGGGTAGTTCTCCTCATGGGGCTTTAGCTGCCGAGATGCATAAGCCACCACTCTACCATGCTGCATCAGAACAGCACCCAATCCGACGCCGGAAGCATCTGTACACACCACAAAACCTCCCGATCCAGAAGGCAAAACCAACACCGGAGCCGAGGTGAGCAATCTCTTCAGTTCCCTAAAGCTCTGCTCACACTCCTCGGACCAGACGAAAGGCACATCCTTCCGCGTGAGCCTCGTCATCGGGGTCGCAATGCGGGAAAAATCCTGGATAAACCGGCGATAATAACCCGCAAGCCCCAAGAAACTCCGGATCTCCGTCACCGACCTCGGCCTCGGCCACTGCATCACGGCCTCGACCTTGGCGGGATCCACGGAAATGCCATCACCAGAAATCACGTGCCCCAGAAAGTGCACCTCGCTGAGCCAAAACTCGCACTTGCTGAGCTTCGCATACAACTGGTGATCTCGCAACGTCTGCAGCACCACACCCAAATGGTACGCATGCTCCTCGGCAGACTGCGAATAAACAAGGATGTCATCCACGAAGATGACCACGAACTGGTCCAAATACGGATGAAACACCCTCTGCATCAAGTCCATGAAGGCTGCTGGGGCATTGGTGAGCCCGAACGGCATCACCAGAAACTCATAATGCCCGTACCTCGTACTGAACGCAGTCTTCTCCACATCGGACTCGCGAATTCTCAGCTGATAGTAACCGGACCGCAAATCAACCCGCGAGAACACTCGCGCAGACTGCAGCTGGTCGAACAAATCATCAATCCGCGGCAACGGATACTTGTTCTTAACGGTCACTTCATTCAGCTGCCGATAGTCAATGCACAGCCGCAGACTACCGTCCTTCTTCTTCACAAACAGCACGGGCGCACCCCAAGGGGAAAAGCTCGGACGAATATACCCCTTGGCCAACAGCTCCTGCAACTGCGCCCTCAACTCCCTCAACTCAGCGGGGGCCATACGGTAGGGAGCCTTCGCCAAAGGTCCCGTACCAGGCACAACCTCGATCACGAAATCGATCTCCCGCTGGGGAGGTAATCCAGGCAACTCCTCAGGAAAAACATCGGGAAACTCGCACACCACCGCAATGTCCTCGACATTCGGCTCCATCCGGTCAGACACAACCACTGACGCGAGAAAACCCTGGCAACCTGAATCAAGCAATCGACGGGCTCGAATAGCAGAGATAAGAAATCGAGAAGAGGTGGAACGGATACCTTGGAAATAGAAGGTCCTCTTGCTCGGATGCTGGAAGTAGACCCTCTTCATTCCACAATCCACCACCGCTCTATGAGTCTCGAGCCAATCCATGCCTAGAATCACATCATAATCCCGAAGCTGCAACGCATACAACCTGCCTGGCATACTCCGTCCATCGATCCACACCGGAACCTGGTCGAAGCAATACGGAGTGACCATAAAGTCACCCGAAGGCAACTCCACAGCCAAATCACAGGACAACTGGGTCACCGGCTCCTCGACGCTCGACGCGAAATCCTCCGAAATAAACGAATGAGACGCGCCAGAATCAAATAAAACCCGAGCCGCACAACCCAAAATCTGAACGGTACCTTCCACGAGCTGCGACGCTACTGCCTCTGCCCTGGTCAAGTGCGTGATCTGGCCACGAGCTCTCTGCCTGCCTCCCACACTAGCTGACCTGGGTAGCGGCGGATACTGTCCCTGCTGCCGCTGCTGCTGGGGAACCTGCTGCTGCAGCGGCCTCTGAGGACAGTCGCGCGCCATATGCTCTGGCTGGTCACACCGAAAACAGATGATCGGCGCCGTGCACTGCCTGCCTGGGTGGGTCCCACTACACCGTGGACAAGGTCCTCGCGATCCACCCACCGATCCCTGACGCTGCAAAGAGAACGGCTGCTGTACACTGCCCGATGAAGCCTGCCCCTGATCCTTGTGCTTCTTACGGAGACTCTTCTTCAAGAACTTCTTGACCTTCGAGCCGAAGGACGCAGATCCTGTCACCGAAGCTGCCGATGCCGGTACTCCTGAACCACCCGACACACGCTGGAAGGAACCCTGCTGCTGGGTAGCCGACTGCTGGCTGCGACCTGACACAGACTGCCCCTGGCTGATCGGTCCTCGAGTCCTCTGCATATCCATCTCCAAGGAAATCGCAACACGAGACGCCGTCTCCAGATCAGTGGCCCCATTCGCGATCAAATGGTGCCTCAGCTCCAACCTCAAGCCCTGCACAAACTGCGTGGTCCTCACCCTCTCATGCTCCATGATATGAGGTGCATACCGACCCAGCTCGACAAATCGGGCCCTGTACTGCAGCACGGACATGTCACCCTGCACCAGCTCCAGAAACTCCCGCATCCGCTGCGTAGTAACAACGTCTGGACAGTACGTACGCTCGAAAGCACTGACAAAGTCATCCCACTCGATCTGCTCAAGTGGACGAAGCTGAAAGGACGTCTTCCACTCGGAAGACCACCACCTACGAGCCGTACCCTGCAACTGGTTGTAGGCCAACACCACTCTGTCCTCGGCAGCACTCTTCGCTGAACTGAACACCCGCTCCATCTCATCAAGCCAATCACGAGCCGCATCAGGGTCTGCCTGGCCGTTAAAGTAAGGTGGATGGAACTGCATGAAATCCCTCACTGCTCGGCCTGGCCCACCCCTGACTGACGAGCCCTCACCGGCCTCTCTGCCGAACTGTTGAGCCATGAGATGGTACATGCCACGGAGAAAACCCTCGGCCCCCGGAACTCTCGCAGCATCCTCGGCCTCGGTAGCCCCCCGTGGTGCTCTGCTATGCTCCTCCTGGTCCCTCTGCTGGACCTCCTGCTGGATCTCCTGGCCTCCAGCCGACTGCCCCTGCTGAGAGCGAGAACTCCTCCTCGGCGCCATCCTCGCTCCTGAAGCAAAAGACAGAAGACACAAAAACGGCAAGGTCAGAATAAACACGCGGTGCCCAATGCCAGCGTCACCTGTACATCATCGTCATGGACTAGTGGACCACTACAATTACCTATGATTCTCATGTAATTCCACAACCTGGCTCTGATACCAGCTGTAACGACCCGAGAATCCGATTACCGGGAAGGCCCGATAACCCGAGACTCGCACCGCCACCCACGAGCCCGAAGACTCGGAAGGGTTAAAAGGATGGTGTGGAGACTACACAAGTATCACAAATAATTGCAGAAATTAAACAGTTATAATAGAATAACATTTTACATGGTCCACAACAGAAAATAACACAATAACAATAGTCCACGACTAGTACAGTGACAAGAAAGGAAAGTACAGCTACACGGGGCATCCCCCGGCTCTGACCTCCGGCACTACCGCTGGGCACCCGCTCCACGCTGCGCTCCTGACGCGCTCCCCGAAGGTGGCGCCTCACCTGAAACACGGTGAAAACACGCAGGGAATGAGTCTCGGAACAAGACTCAGTAGGGATCACTCGAACCCTACCTCGAAAAACGAGAAACCACTACTCTAGCGGTAGAAAAGTATCTCGGAAAGGAAAGCCCTGTACTCTACAGAACTAGACCCTAACGGCACGTAAACCGAGACACGTGCCACGGTACGAGGAAACTGAAACTCAACGGTTGAACCGTCAAAAACTCGAAGGTCGGAAACACACGACTGACAGTCTGACACTCCGTACTCGACAGGAGTACCACCCACTAGAAGCACAGCCGGTAGCGTCCCCTGGCGTCTTACACCGCACCGCAGGTGCACCGCCTGACATGGTAGGTCCTACCCGAGGCGCAAACACCGTACAAGTAACCACAAACAAGTAACTAGTTGGGGTCACGCCCGTCGACGTGGGTCCAACCGCCCCCAACCACGTGTGCACACACAGACCTTGCGTCACTAGGTCTGGTCCTCTGACCGGTTTTCCCCCGTAGCCGGACTCTGGCTACCGACGAGGGGCCTACGGTAGTACCGGTCCACAAACCGTCTCGAAAGGTGGGTGCCCGTACACCACTCCCAGGTGAGACCAGCACCGCGCACTGGTGGGCTACGACTAGTGGAGGGTCGCTAAAGGAGTACACTCTCAAGTCACGGAAAATAACACCCAAGCCCGACAACGTGTGGGAATCACCCCACGCACCAGTCCCGTCACACGGAGACCACGGTCGGAGAAAAGCGAGGTTGCCACCCTCATGGGGCAACACAGGAAGTGGCGGTCTACCCTCAGACCGTCACTGCCAAATGGCGGTCCACTCTAGGGCCGTCACTTGGAAATAGCGGTCTAAGGCGGACCGTCACACGGCCAGGGGGTAGGGGGAAGCGACGCGCCTACCCTAGTGCGTCGCTTGGAAGCGGCGCACCTAGGCCAGGGCGTCACATGGCACCCCACACCCACGAAAACCACAGGGAAAGTAACGCGCTTACCCTGGCGCGTCGCTTGCAAGCAACGCGTCGGGCTCAGTGCGTTACTCGCATGTGACGCGCCTAGACCAGCGCGTCGCATGGCCCTCACGCTCGGGATGGAAAGGGAAGTGACGCGCCTGCCCCAGCGCGTCGCTTGTAAGTAACGCGCTGGGCCCAGTGCGTCGCTTGGCCCATTCACATGGGGGACAACAGGAAGTAACGCTCCTGCCCCAGTGCGTTACACGCATGTAACGCGCCTATCTCGGTGCGTTACATGGCCTGACCCCCAACGGTCAAAACCCAACGGTCGAAAGCATGTGACGGCCCAGCCCAGGGCCGTCACTAGCAAACGACGGCCAGTCGCAGGACCGTTACAGCCCTCGACCCCAAAGGCCAACACCCAGGGAAGTAACGCACCCCTCTAGGGGCGTTACAAGCATGTGACGGTCACTGGAGTGACCGTCGCTTGCCCCAGAGCACGCTACGGCGGGAGAACCCCAAAAACACCAACCACGCCCCCGTACCTCCACCGGAGAGGGGGAAAACAAGGGGGAAGACCCCTGGGGACCCCTAGCATGCATCTAAGCCACCAAAACATAGAATCATGGGCTAAAACCATAGATCGGGCGGCTCACCCCAAAACATGGAAAAAACCCAAAAACGCCCAAACATGCCTCTCTCGGCCTCCCCGCGGCCTACAAACCACGGAAAAGAACGGCGAAGAGCTAGGGAACGTCACCCTACCTCAATGGAGCGAATGCTCCGCCGGATCGTCCACGAATCGCGAAGAACGCTTGAAAACCCTCGTTCTTCCTTAAGCTTCCCACGCTTGCCGCACGCCCCCACGACCGCCTCGCCGCCGCCCACGTCGCCGCGCCGTCGCCCCGCCGCCGTCTGCAGCCGAAGGGGAGCTCGCCGTGGCCAACCGGGAGGAAGAGAGGGAGAGGGAGGGAGACACGGTGGAGGAGGAAGGAGGAAGAAGAAGATGGTGGGGGGAGAGAGAAAAGAAAAAGGGTTTTATAGAAAAACCCGGAAAATCCGTAAAATTCCAAAAAATAGGAAATCACACCCCCGCGATCCTCGGAACGCACCGATCGCAACGGTACCACTCGTGTCCGTGTGAACAGCCCGGTTCACCCGCAACGAGCGTCCGAAGAGAAAAGCCGAAACACACACCGGGAATCGGAAAACACACGCGGAAAAGCCGCGGAACGCCTCCGGGCCTCCGAAACAACTCCGGATCGCGCCGACCCGAACGCGAAAGATGTCTGAAACGAAATTTCGGACACAACGGAGCCGGACACTCCGAAAACCAGATCCGGGACCCACGAAGAAGGATCCGAAAGGTCCGGGATATTACAATACCCCTTGTGGACTGGCCGAGCACCAGCCCCGCCGCTGTCAGGCCAGGCCTTGTCGAAGGCGTGATCACTGGCGCCTAATCCAGCCGCGTTGCCAGTTTGCACGTGAGAGAGATAGGGCCGTTCGATCATTAAATGCTCATGAGGAGGGACCATCGGACATCGTCTCCATCTCACGTTCTTTCTTCTCCTTTTTTTTCTTCTGCCCCTTTTCTTCTTCTATTTTACTTTTGCCCTTCTTGTTTCATTTCCTCTTCTCCTTGTTGCCCCTGAAGAATAAGAAGGTAGCAAAAGGAAGTTTTAGCGTCAGAGCAGGGGACACATATTGGTATGCGCATGCTTGAAGAAGCGCAAATCATTTTATCATTGGTTTCAGCGTTGATTTCAGAAGATTTTTTAGCATCGATTTTAGCATTAATTTTATCGTGCCCAGAGAGGCATAGATTCTTTTAAGCATTGATTTGAGCGTTTATTTTAGCACGTCAACAGCAGCCATCGGCCTAGTCGTCTCGAGTCTTGTGGGCGGCCATCGACCTGGCTATCTAACCCGTGGACTTGACCCGTTTTCAAAGGGTTTGGGCTCGATTAGGTTATTGGGCTGGATTTGAATATTTGGGAGGTCAAAACATCATAAAAATAATATCACTCTTATGAAGACTGAATCATGGTCTACGAGATGTCTAAAATTAGGTGTCTATAGTCCTATCCTCGTGAGACAACGATTGCGCTGAATCTATTGATGGGAGTTGGCAGATTCTGGAGAAACCCCAATCAATGGGCCTCCCTTGTCCCCCTACCTTGGTGAGGATGATGAAGCGATTCTACCAGTGCTTCACGTTCGATATAGAAGGGGATAAATCAAGGAATTGCTTCCCGCTATGAGCCCTGAAATAGAACTCAAAGTTGCCAGCATCTGGACATCACTAGAGGTAGAAGAGGGAGCAGAAGATCCAGATGAAGGGGAGTGATGTTGACCAGGTCACAATACAAGCATAAGGCACCGAGGATTCTCTAGGAGTTAGGCGCTAGCTGTCCTGGTTCGATTCCGTGGAAGTGAATGAGATGCTCAAAGTAGACTAGGATGAGAAGGTGAAAGCCAGCACGAAATGTCTCTATGGAAATGATAATCCCCCCAAGATAATACACCCCTAGAAACTCCTCTACAATGGGGAAGATGATATCATACTCAACAGTAATTTGGAAAGCCTCTCCCAGGCCCACGATGACATGGTATGTGATCTAGTTGACGGGAGGAGGAGGACGACGACGAGACGGGACACCTGAAGTGATCAAAGGGCCTCCATAGGTCGCCTCCAAACTGCTAGAGGTGGACTCCTCTGACTTTTGCGACAAAAGCATTCTACGAGGTATGGTGGAGCACTAGAGGAGAGAGAGCTCACCAAAAAAATAGGAAAGTAGGAAAGCAGTGATGGAAGAACAGTAGAGGCCGGTGCCGGAGAAGACGAAGGAATGCTTTGTCACCACTTCCTGCGTCCATTTGAAAAGAGGAAGATGGTAGCAACGCCCTAACTTCAACGGTCAAGATCATATCATCTGGCGGAAGATGGATCGCTAGTAGCAGTTACAGACGAGTGAGGAGATCCCAAGGGTGGCACCTGGTGCCGTCTACGCCCTATTTCCTACGATCGATGAGCCATCATCATGATGATGGTTTATGTCACTCTTGAAAGGTGGCAATACATCTTGGACTTTTAGACGACACCTGGTGCCGTCTACGCCCTATTTCCTACGATCGATGAGCCATCATCATGACGAGGGTTTATGTCACTCTCGAAAGGTGGCAATACATCTTGGACTTTTAGGCGAAATGGCATCTGGGGTAATGAGACCCCTACGCCAACGCCACGTGGCTTATGGAGGAGAGCAGAGCCAGGAACCTTACTTCTCCGCAAAGACATATCTTGCGCGGGAACCTAGACCTCTTCAGATGAGTCTACCAGAAGAACATCTCCTCCCGAGCATCGAGCACTCTCGTTACTCGGGAGTGAGGGGCTATTCAGGAGGGAGAAACTCGCCAGGACCCAATAAGGCCCAATAAGGATTAGCCCACAGTCCACATCGCTCCCTACCAAAGCCCAACAAAAACTAGCCTAAAATGTAGGTCCGTGCTCTACGCACGTACTTGCCCCACGTCCATGTGGCGTACTATCAAATGCCCATTATTGCAATAACGGTGGGAGTTATCCTATATATTAATGGGCGGCAGGTTAACACTCACATACGTTTCCACGTTTCCTACAGGGCGAGAATCCAAGATGACTCTGCCCTCTCACCTCTTACAAGGCGAGCAAATGAATAACTGATGACTACACGATCAGTGCAACCCATAACTCCACTACCACGACCACACTAAGTCGGGAGGTGGAGAGAACGGGACGAACTCGAGAAAGGCTCTATAAAAGAGACCCTGGTCAGACGGCCAAGGAGATATGCTTATAATGTCTCTCACACTCTACTGAACTTCGACTCTACTTATCTCTCGTACATAATCACGCCGGCCGTGCACTCCCAATCACTCTCCACATGTTTCTCCCACTCTACCCGAGCACTTTGTCTCTTATCCTAGCATTCTTCTTCCCGTCCGAGCACTCGTTTAACTTAAATATCGGAGGATTCTCCTCTGAAAATTCTCATGAGATTCTTTATGAGGTGATTTATTTGCTCACGGTTTTAGTTCATAGGTGGCTTCCTTTTGCCCCTATCTACAAATCTTAACGGTGCAGCTCTCAATTTTAGATATCACTTTTTAGCCTATACGTGAAGAATTAACGAGATATGAGACTCATAGGTCATGGATCAATGTGGAAGGCATGGTCGGAGAGAATGGCAAACTGAGGATGCAGCATCCTTTTCTATTTATAGAGAATAAGTAAATACTATTCTAATAAGTTTGATCAAAATTAAAATAAGAGATATGAGCAATAAATCCCACTTCTATTCTATCTTCCAAGTTTATTTAATCATCAAATATACTTGTATTGTTGCAAACATGGGTTTGTGAACGGAAACAACTGAAATTTGTGTCGAGATATTACTGTAGAGTCATCCGACACAAACCCAAATTTCTACGAACGGTTCGATCGCCGTGCTTCTTTGAGTCCATCGATCAGACGGCTCATGTCCGCATCGGACGATCCAGCCTCCTCCATCGCCCTCCTGGCCGCCTCCCCGAGCGCACGCGCCCTCCGCCTCATGTCGGCCGCCTCCTCCCCGCCGCCCATCACCCGTTCCACCGCCGCCTCGATGGCCTCCGCCTTCGCCAGCACCCGGTCCTCCTCCCGCGTGGCGTACTGCCTGGCGCCGACCCCCACTCCGACCCCGAGCACGTCTACGAGCAGCCTCTCGTTATAGAACTGCTCGGCGAACAGCGGCCAGGTGACCATGGGCACGCCCGCCGCGATGCCCTCCAGGCTCGAGTTCCACCCGCAGTGCGTCATGAACCCCCCGACGGCTTCGTGGTTAAGGATGGCCACCTGCGGCGCCCACCCCCTGAAGATGATCCCCCTGTTCCCCTTGTGCATCCTCTCCTCGAACCCTTCCGGCAGCCACTCAGCTTTTTCTCCGGCGCCGGTACCCCGCGCCACCCAGATGAACGGGTAGCCGGACGCCTCGAGCGCGGCCGCTATCTCCCGCAGCTGCCCGGACCCGAAGCGGGCCAAGCTCCCGAAGCACACGTACAGGACCGAGTCGGGACTCTGCGTCCCGAGCCAATCCAGACAGTCGGCGCTGTCAGCAGAAGCCTCGCCCCCTCTGATCGCCGTGTCTGCCGCGTCCTTGTTGCAGAGAGACACCGGGCCGACGTGCCACGCCTTCCTCCCCACCACGTTCCGGTAGTGCTCGGCATACTCCGGCTCCAGCTCATAGAAGCTGTTCACCACCACGCCGTAGCTGATGGCCTCGGCCTCCCGTAGCACGTTCAGGAACTCGACAATCTCGGGCCGCGATCGCAGTTCCCCCGGCAATTGGGTCCTGTGCATCTCCACGCGGTGGGGCAGGCCGGGGATCACGAAGGTCTCGGCGCCATCGGGCAGATCGCCGGCGGGTACATGGTGGTGCATGCTGTCGCTGGCGCAGAGGGAGAAGAAGCTCATCCCGTGGAAGACGAGCCTCGGTATGCCAAGCTCCCGGGAGACGTCAGCCGTCCAGGGGAGGAACGTGTCGGTGATGACGGCGTCGGGGAGGTGGTCCCTGAGGAGGCCGCAGAAGGGTTCCCGGAGCATGCCGGCGGCCTGGAGGAAGTTGGCCTCCATGCCCTGGGGGACGGACCTGACGTTCTCGCACCCGTCGGGGAGGCCGGCAGCTGCGGAGGGGAACGGGAGCAGCAGGACCCCGATGCGGCTGTTCGACCGGTCGGTGGCGGGTCGGACGAGGGCCGCGTTGGCCGGGGTTGTGACGATGGTGCACTCCACGCCGCGGGCAGCCATCAGCTTGGCCATGTCCACCATGGGGATGATGTGCCCCGGCGCCATCAAAGGGAAGAAGAAGAAGCGCAGCGTGTCAGTGCCCGGATCCATGGGAGCTGCCCGGAAGTCGGATTTCAGAGTTCCAGAGCTGGTCACTGTCGGCAAGCTATGGGTTACCAGAGGATGAACCGGAGGTCATGTACGAGGGGAAATGAGTGGCGTATGAAGGGGTTTGGTTCACCTCGCTGAAGGGCCATTCGTCTCCAAAATGACGTGTCTGGTTGGTGGGGCCCATTTTTTAATTTTTTGGTAGACCCCGCAGTTAAAAGCTAATGAATTTGTTTGGTGAGTGAGATCGTGATACATCTTAGTAGTATAATCTCAGTCCGCAGTGATGGACACTTCCTCGTTCTACCCGTCAGATCGAGTAGGAATGTAGGATGCATCAGGGTTTGTCGGCCCGGTTGACCCGACCGACCCAGTCGTAGCTTGGGTCGGGTCGGGTCGCTCCCATCTCGATCCGACTCGATCCGTCCCGTTCTAAAACACCACTTTATATATATATATATATATATATATATATATATAATATAAAATAATATAATAAAATAGAAAAACACACATTATATATAAAATATAATAAAATATAATATTAAAATAATAAGTCGACCCGGTGGCGACTCACAGCCCGACCGACCCGGTCCCGGTCTGGGTCGGGTCAGGTCGGGTCGTGCGAGTCGGTGCGAGACGCACCGGATCGACAAACCCTGGGATGCATATATAAATGCATAGAAAATATTACAAAAATAACCCTATTATATGAACAATTACATAGTATCATTTTTAGACAAATATTGTTATAAATAACACTCCTACATGGAAGTTAGTTGGATGAAAATGCGTCTCTTAAAAGTGTTATTTTCACGATAAATTGTGCAAAAAAAGAGGAGGACAGATAAATTAAGTGATAGATATGTGACGAGAGAGAGAGAGAAAAATGGGAGATATTAAAGATATTTTAATTTTTTAAAATTTAGTTAAGACTAAGTAGGATTAAATAAAGAGAAATTAATAGTGTTAACTGTAGTTGATGACAACGATATTTTTGCCAGTATTATAACAAGCGGAGATTATTTATCATAATAATTATTAAAGATGACAATTCTACCATGGTTAAAATAATAAAGTTAATTTTACAAATTTGCCAAATATAAAACATGAATAGATCAAAATAGATGGGTAGAATAGTAAAGGATATTGTCCGGTGACTCGTGAGTCGTGATCATGGTTTGTCGACCCGGTGCGGGTCACCCCGACTCGTACGATCTAACTCGACTCAGGTCGTTTACGAGACGATCGGATCGTGAGTCGTCACCAAGTCGCCCTATTAATTTAATAATATATTATATATATAATATATTTTTCTATTTTATTCTATTATTATATATATTATATTTATAATCTTTTTTATTTAAATATAGGGCAGGATAGATAGAGATGGATCGAGTCGAGAGTGACTCGACTCGACCCAGATCAAGACCGAGTCTATCAATTCGCGCGCATCGACAAACTTTGGTCGTGATAAAGATGATGGACTTTTACTCTTGATATGAAACTGTTCCGAATTATGAATCCATAAATGCAATGCGTCGGAATCGGTGCCTTGTTGTGAAGTCAACTGAAGAGGTGACCGAGTCGCTTTCTTTGGCTACGCACTCACTAAACTCTGCTTTAGTTTGAGATTAAAGATAACAAGGTTGAATTTAAGAAAACTTATTTTATTCATACTTATTTTTTTATTTTTACATAACATCAGATTAAGTTATTTCACGTGTGGAGATGAAATAGATTAATATGATTCAAAACAAAATAATTTAGTTTTAAATAAATTATTTAATTCACTTTCATCAAAATAAAATAACTAAGAAATAAATTTCAAACAAACGGGGGTTAAAACGAGATTCCCAAGAGATTGAAGTGGCATTGGAGCGTGGCGCCGGTCCAAAACTTGTGTTGTCACGGAGAAGCTGTCAAAGAACCACATGTCCACCGCGGCGGCTTTGGTCAAGATAAGATTTTTCAAGTTCCGTGTAGAAACCGACTTCGGGCAATTAATGGTTGGGACCTTCTGATTCTTCAAAATGTGACTTCACAATTCAAACATTATCATTAAAACTGAGTCTCCACGCACTGACACAACACTTGAAAATCAGATTTTGCAAAACCTCCTTTTTTTTTCTGAAATCTTTCCCTAATGGCAAATCAGATTTTGCAAAACCTTCTTTTTTTCTGAAATCTTTCCCTAATGGCACATTAGTCCTCTTTGGTAAAAGGATAAGTCTAAAAGAAACTTAGTTATTGGGGCTCAAACAATTTAGATAGGGAACATTTGAATTGCTGAAATACATTATGCGATTGAGAATGAGCTATTTTGGGATAAGAAAGGGTAATTAATTTGACCAAGAAAAATTGATTTTGTTGTTCATATAAGAATAATGTTATTTTTTATTAATTCTATATCTTTTATCAAAATTACTTGAATAATACTAATTTGTCATTCTTATTCTAAGCTGAATCAGATTATCCTCTAGGATTATCACTAGAGTCAACTGAATATGGTTATCAAAAGTGAATTTAGGATTTCAAACTTACACTTAGGTAACATCAAAAGCCTAATGCCTAGTTTGTTTTTCTGTTAGGATATGTGGGGTAAATTAATCGGTGAGAGAGTGCGGTGTGAGTCTTACCACTCCTCTCACACACACCATGCCAAACCGGTGTCGGTTAGTGCATTTGACCCTATGAGGTCGAATGAGCTAATCTCACCCGGTTAACAAAGTCGCCCTAATTAAATGGGGCTAAGTTAACGAGAGAGCAGGGGATGCCAATGGCATATTGATAGTTTCTTTTCTTTCTCCCTCCCACTCGTGAGAAGAACAAATAATTGGTTGTGCTTTTTGATCATGGTAGATGTAGGATTTTGCCTTCAACAAAGGCATATAGAATAATAAATCTCTTCGAACACTTATAACTTATAGTTTTAGTATTCGAGGAAATTGATTACGTGATGTGAAAGCTGCTAAATACAAAGTCTAAGAAAAAGAGGTGAGAATTGGATACAAAGCTTGAGAAAGAGTATCTTGGATACCCAAGGGTGAGCCAAGCTTTAAGACTATCACTAGTACGCTCAAGGGGGAATCCTTCTCAGGCAAACCAGCTGTGGCGGTGTATTGATCAAGGGGATAGAGGCCTACCTGGATAGTGTAAGACCAAGAGGAAATAGGTAGGTTGGTCGTGGTAGTGTATCGACCTGAATGTTGGGAGCTGACCGACCGTGGTGGTGTATTAGTCCGGAGTCTAGGTGCAGGCCAACCGTGATGGTGTGATGGCTAGAAGGAGGTATGTTGACCCATTGTTGGAGTGGACTGGTCAGGGGTTTAGGGTAAGGTGGTTGGCTGATCCTGGTGAAGAGGAGAGATTTTCTTTTGTTTTCTCTTTACCAGCTCCACTGCTCTTTTGTATTTTTACCAGAGTTGTCCCCCTTTTACTTTTTCCGGTGTGTCCTTGTGGGTTTTCACACCGAGGGATTACCCAATTTTATCTGAGACACCCTTCCAGGTTTTCACCTCAGCTGGATTTGAAATATTTTTTACCCTCAGTAGTCCCGTGGGAGGGGCTAACTGAGGCCACCCGGGCACATCTATTTTTAGCCTATTTTTTGTTCTCTCTTTTTTTGGTACCTGTAAGCCTTGCGGTTGTCATCTGTAGCTTGTCGCTGTCAGGGGATGTTGCCTATAGGTTGCATTGTCAGTGGCTTGTAATTGTTGTAGCAGCTGCTATGGATTGACCCTTAACTGAGTAGTCCAAAGCTTCAGGGTGGATCTGGAGACCAGCTGGTCTTTTGTAGTAGACAGCCAGGGCCTTGGGATCTAGGTGGCTCGACCGTAGTGGGATTGATGGCCGAGGCCAACTTGGATAGAGTGCCCGCTTGGGTGTTGCTACCCCTCGGGGCATGATCTATTCCGAAGGGATAGACCTCCTAACAGGGTTCATTGGTAGCCATCGGTGGGGGCCCGATGGAGCTTTGCTGGTTCACCGGTTGGTGTTAGCGGGAATTTCTCAAAGTTCTCGAGCGACGCTAGTGGAATTTCTCCCAAGCCACTGGGTGGGTGTCGGTGGGCTTCATCCTAATCATCGATTGACGTTGGCATGGTGGGTTCTCGAGTTGCCGGATAACGCTGGTGGGGTAACATGCAAACACCTTTATGGTGTCATTGATGATCCACATTAGTCTTTTCCCTCTTGGGGTACTTCTAAGGGCGAACCAGTGCCCCCAGTCTGTCAAGGACTAAAGTCCACCTCGATGGGTCCTTCACGGCGTAGCAAGATCTTGAGCTACCGACCGCTCCGCCGGATCTTGGGCTTGGTGCCATTCTGGTGAGTGGAGGGGTTTGTTGGCTCGTGCCCTCTAGACGGACTCAGCCACTTTCCTAGTGACCCACATTTGTTTGAGGGAGAGCTGGCACTCTTCCTTGGAGTTTCCCCCTCACTTGGGCTCGGGAAGCTAGATGTAGGTTTGGCGTGGTTGCCCCCGGTGTGGTACTGGTGCGTCGATTTCATTAGGTTTCACCTTGTTCTCCGAAGTCAAGGACGGTGGCGACGAGCCACCTATTTATGCAGTCACTGTGGCACTTGTTTGGGGGGCCGAGGTTGACTCAACACCGATATGGTAGATCGAACGAACCCGGTCTGGGGTTATCTGAGGCATGATGCCTCTGGTGAATGTCAGTGTAGCTAGCGCCCGAGAGTTTGGTACCCGTGTTGAAGGCCGGAGAAGTGGTGACTTGAAGCTTGTCGTTGGCGCAAGCCACTGAAGTTATGGACGAAACCCAGGGTTTGAGACCCGTGTTGGGATCTAAAGATGTGGTGACATGGGGTTTGAAACTCGCGCATGCCATTGGAGTTGTGGACGGAACCCGAGGCTTAAGACGTGTGTTAGGAATTAGTGCGGTGATGATACGGGGTTTAGCGCCCGTGCTGAATGCTGAAGGTGCTACAATAACCTAAGGTG
The DNA here is from genome assembly GCA_022559845.1 of Amorphophallus konjac. NCBI lineage: Eukaryota > Viridiplantae > Streptophyta > Magnoliopsida > Alismatales > Araceae > Amorphophallus > Amorphophallus konjac. The sequence goes on along the minus strand of CM040125.1, from coordinate 3,223,521 downwards.
TTGCACCCATGTTGAGAATCAGTGAGACTGGAAGCCGGGGCTGGCTGCCCATCTTGGGTGTTAAGGTACCGAAAGCTCGAGGCTCGTCACCCCTGTTAGGAATTGGCATAGCTGGGACTCGTAGCCTGATGCTCGTGTGGACCGTTGAAAAGGTGGTCGGGACCTAGGACTTGAGACCCGTATTGGGTCCGGAGGCATGGTGACTCAGGGCTCGATGCCTACGTACGCCGTTGGAATTGTGGCTAGAACCCGGGGCTTGAGACCCATTGTAATGCCCCGGGTTTTTTGGATCCCCGTTCGTGGGTCCCGGATCTGGTTTCTCGGAGTGTCCAGCTCCGTTGTGTCCGAAATTTCGTTTCGGACGTCTTTCGTGTTCGGATCGGCGCGATCCGGAGTCGTTTCGGAGGCCCGGAGGCGTTCCGCGGCTTTTTCCGCGTGTGTTTTCCGATTCCCGGCGTGGGTTTCGGCTTTCCCTTCGGAACCTCGTTGCGGGTGAACCGGGCCGTTCACCAGGGCGCGAGTGGTACCGTTGCGATCGGTGCGCTCCAAGGATCGCGAGGGTGTGATTTTCTATTTTTCTGGATTTTTCCGGTTTTCTGGATTTTCCTATAAATAGCTTTTCTCTCTCTCCCCCTCTCATTTCTCATTTCTCTCCCTCTCTCTTCTCACGCTCTCTCCTCTCTCCCTCTCTCTCCGGCGGCCGACGGGGCGGAGCATGGGCGAGGCGGGGACGGCGCGGGGGAGGCGCGGGCGAGGATGGATGAGGATCGAGGCGGTGGAGGCGCGTAGAAGCTCGGCCGTGAGTTCGTGGAACGGCGAGGCTTCAACGGCGTTTTCTTCGTGGATCGGCGTCCACGGTGCGCGTAATCTTCGGTGGAGGTAGAGTGATGGACCCTCAGCCCGTGTACTTCCTTTCCCGCGAGTTTCGTAGGCCGTGGTGAGCCGAGCGGGCTAAACGGGGCGTTTTGGGCAAAATGTGTGTTTTCGGGGTGTGAGCCGGATCTCCCGTTTTATGGTGTTTTTGGGCGATCCAGGGGTTTAGATGCATGCCTAGGAGCTTGGGGGAGGTTTCCCCTTTTGTTTCCCCTTCACCTGGGGGTGAACGGGGCGTGGCATGGCTTTTCCCGCGGTTTCTACCGTTTCCGGGCACGGACTGAGAACGCGCTATACTCCAGTAGCGCGTTCCTGAAGGTCGCGCTGCCCCGACCGAGCGCGTTCATCGGAGAAGATGAACAGTAAGGCGGTTTGGGTCGCACCTTACGGCCCCAGCGCGTTCTGGTTGTCGCGCTATAGGATCATAGCGCGACCTGGCCTTGTCGCGCTATGGTCATGTAGCGCGTTCGTGTTGAACGCGCTAGGCGCGTATAGCGCGTTCTGGCTGAACGCGCTATGCACATGTAGCGCGTTCTTGGAGGGACCAGCCGGGCTGCCCGGGGTGGGCGGTCTGCGGCTGATCGTGCTCCCCTTGGGCCGTGTGTGCCTTGGACACCCAGTGGAGTTCCGTGACCGTGTTTTGGGGTGTCCGGAGGTTCCGTTTACCTCGTTTTACGTGTCCGTGCGCTTAAGGGTCCGGGTGACCTTTTAGCGTCCGTTCGCATTGTGTTGGTCTCCGGTCGACCCGGTTGGGACCCAGTGGTCGACCTCCGGCCTTGTGAGTATCCTAGACACCCCGTGGGTTCTGTGTCCGCGTTTCTGGGGTGTCGGGAGGGACCGTGTTTCCTCGATTAGCGTGCCCGTAGGTGTGGTGGGTCCGGGTGACCCCACGTGTTCCGGGCTCTTGTGTTACGCTTGATCGAGTCACCGTGTGTCGGTGTGTGTGCGGTGGGGTCTCCCCCGCATATCGTGGGTTCCTTTGGAAGGCGATTCCCGTGTGGGCCATGTGTTTGGCCTTGGACTGTGAGTCCAGTTGTCCGGCCTGGGGCTGGAGGTTTCCCGCTTGCTTCAAGATGGGAAATCGTCGTGGCGGCTTGCGTGCTGCCTTGGGAATCGTGCTTCTGTGTTTTCCGTGTGGCCCGTGTGAGTGGCCTTAGTCCCTTGCGTTCCCTTCCCGAGGGAGTGGTCTTGGCGACTTGTGTGTTGTCTCGGTACTTGTGCTACCGTGGTTTTAGACCTAGAGATTGGACTAGATTGACGGCCTTGTGCTGTTGCGTGCAACGGTCTTGACCCCGAGTCTTGTGACTCAAGGACCGTTGGGTGTAGTGCGTCTAGAGGACTGCCTAGAGTCCAGTGGCTTAGTGCCACTCGAGTTTTCTCGACTCTCGCGCACGGTGCGTGCGTGGCCGTGGACTGTGAGTCCCGTTTCTTCTTCGACTGTGGTCACCGTGCGACGGGGCCGGTACGTGGGGTGGTCCCCGTACGTCGTCGGATTCGGACGTTGTTTTCCGTTGAGTTGAGAGTCTACTCCTTCAGTGACCCTCCACTAGTCGTAGCCTACCAGTACGCGTGTGCTGGTCGCACCAGTGAGTGGTGTACGGGCTTACCTTTCAGACGGTTTGTGGACCGGTTACCGTAGGCCCCTCGTCGGTAGCCAGAGTCCGGGTACGGGGGAAAACCGGTCAGAGGACCAGACCTAGTGACGCAAGGTCTGTGTGTGCACACGTGGTTGGGGACTGTGGACGCACGTCGACGGGCGTGACCCCAGCTAGTCACTTGTTGTGGTTACTTGTACGGTGTTCGCGCCTCGGGTAGGACCTACCACGTCAGGCGGTTCACCTGCGGTGCGGTGTAAGACGTCAGGGGACGCTACCGGCTGTGCTTCTAGTGGGAGGTACTCCTGTCGAGTACGGAGTGTCAGACTATCAGTCTCTGTGTCTTTGACCTTCGGGTTTTTGGTCGTGTTGACCGGTGAGTTCGATTGTTTCATCTTGGCGCGTGTGTCGGTTCTTGCGCCGTGAGATTACTGCTAGTGGCTTTACCGAGGTTGGGTCTTGTTGTGCGGTACCCGCGATCGGATGGTCGGGGTTGCACCTTGGACAGCGTGTCCAGGTTGGCTGTCCGGGGGGCAGGCCTTTACGGCGTGGTTGCCGTGTGTTTTTACTTCGGTAGGTGGTATTAGCGTAGTTTGGTAGCTTCGACTGCGTGATCGAGGTCTGCCTTCTGGCAGTAGGAGTAGCTGTAGTGCCGAGTTTTGACCGGCCACCGGTTCGCTGTTCCTGCTGTAGTCGTAGCTCTCCTTTCCGCTACCGCCGTTGTTTCCGGTTGGGGTTCCGCGGGATCCCTGCTGAGTCTCTGTTTTGGAGACTCATTCCCTGCTTTTCAGGTGTAGCGGTTATTCCTCGTGGTTCGAGGGTGCGGAGCGGAGGTTCTCTGTTGCCAGCTTGCCGGGCCGAGTGTTCACTTGGCATGTGATACGCTTTACTGCTTTAGACTGTACTTTCTGTTGGACTGGACTCTGTTGTAGTTGTTTATTTATTTCTGTTATTTGTTGAGTTGTCCTGCTTTATTTCCTATTTCTTTGTGCCTCCACACTCCTTTTAGCCCTTCCGAGCCCTCCCGGCTCGTGGGCGGCGGTGCGAGTCTCGGGTTATCGGGCCTTCCCGGTAATCGGATTCTCGGGTCGTCACAGCTGGTATCAGAGCGGTGGTTGTGGACGTACATAGGAATTCGAAATGTTGCAGTGATCAGAGTCCGTAAGGTCCGGTACAGTCGGCAGCTGGCTTAGGGTTTTGTGTTCGCTTTCTGCCTTGTTTCTCGCTTGAGAGCTTGAGTGCGCTGTGCGGCGCTGTGAAGGTGGTTGCTGTCCGCGGCTTTCGTGCCAGCATGGGGTCTAAGGATCGAGGTCGAGAGCCTTCTCCCTCATCGGTGGTGGCCCTGGTTGTGCTGCGTTGGGCAGAGGTTGCTGGCAGGCGCGAGCTCGCGGTGCTGCGTTCGAGGAACCTGCTGCGTGGTCAGGTGGCTGGTGCGGACTGTTCTTGGTTAAGTGGCCGTGAGCGTGCTCTGAGGGAGCTGCTTTCGATTTTGGCCACTCCAGCTTGAGGTTTGTCCAGCTCCTGAGGCGTTCTGATCGAGAAGTGTGCTCCGGTGAGCGGAATGTCTTCTCGGTGAGCTGCTGTTTCGTCGAGCCTGATGTCCTTGTCGTGCTCTGTGGCATCAGAAATGACGTGTCGGTCCCGATTGTTTTATGGATTTCGAGGCAGGATTGGGCTGTGGTGTCCCAGTAAGTTTTTGCTCCTGCGTTCCTGTCAGTGGATGGGTTGTGTTCACCCTGGAGTTGGTCTGAGATGTGAAGGCTCCACGGCGAGTTCGGGACTCGAGGATGAGCATTGGCGGTCGTTGTTATGGCTCGTGTTACGGCTCTTGGCATGCCGTGTTGCAGTTCGAGGAATTGCAGCGGCGGTGCATCGAGAGATGTTGTGCTTGTGGTCCGACGTGACACTCGTCGAGTGTGTCGGAGGCGCTGACCTGATGGAAGCGATGGTTTTCCTTGGTGCTGTTTCCAGCGTGCGCGAGGTTCGAGGTCAGGTCGAGCATGGAGTCCTTCCGTTGGTCGGAAGTGTGCTGGTTTCTCCTCTGGTTGGAGAGATTGTGTTGGGCTAAGGTTCGTCGTCTTGCGTTGTGTGTTCGGATTGGTTGGCCTTGTGTGCCATGAAGTCCGTGCGAGACGTGCTCCTTGTCTTGGCAAGGCGGTTGTCTGTGAGAAGTTGTGCCCATTCCCTTGTCGTGTGAGGGTGCTGGCGCTGTTCCGGAAGGACGAGTGCTGGTTGGGCGGTGTTTGCTTTCTCGGCTGTGCGCGTGGATTTGAGTGCGCAGCGGAAGCATGGTGGGCTTGTGACCCACTGGTTCAGGATCGTAGCGTTGGTTGCTACGGGCGGAATCCTGAGTTCGCGTTCAGCATCGGAGGATTGGTTCCTTCGTGTGAAACCTGTTGTTGCCGTGCCGTTGCTCGAGGTTTTGTGGTTGTTGGCACTGGCAGGATGGAGTGTTGGGAAATGTGCTGGCTAGTGCGCCGCATGAGTACCCTGTTCCTGTGTTGGAAGCCGTGTCAGGCGTCGGTGTTGGACCTGGATGGGGTTGTTGAGAATGTCGCCTGACGGTGGTCGAGGACGTGTTGGTCAGAGTCGGTGGCTTGGTGTCCGACTTGTGTTCCCAGTCGTGTCCTCGGATGAGATCGTCTTTTGAGGAAGTGATCTCTGGCAGGCTGTGGGTTCCTGTTGGTAGCTGCGAGTGACTGGTAAGGCTAGTCTCGTAGCCGACCACGGTGAGATGTTTATTGCTTAGGGACCCGTGAGCACTGTCCAGGTGGTGTCCCGTGGCTCTGTGGTAAGGGCGGAATCGGGATTGGCAGGTGTCCACTTGGATTGATCGAAGGATTTGATGAGACCAGATGGATGAGTGACGCATTAGGGCGGAGGCCTCCTGTGAGGTTGGCGTCGGCTTGGTGGTCCCTGATAGGACATTGGTGTCGCAAGGTTATCCCTGGTTTGGTAACTAGCATGGGGTGGTTCCCTATAAGCCTGAGTCCCGTGAGGTGATGACTGAAGACGCCATGTTCTGTCATTTGGTTTCGTCGTGCTTCCCGAGAGGGTCGAGTTGGCGAGCAGTTGGTGACCAGTGGATGGTCTTTTCAGAGACAGAAGATGCTGGTTGTTGGGGCTCGAGCGTGGCGAGAGCTGTGTGCCAGCGAGACCTTTGGTGGTCGTTTCTGTGATGTGCCTTTTCCGGATGGGATCTGGGCTTTGTCGGAGTTTGTCTTCTGACGAGAGTTGGCATAGTGTTATGTCCGGCTTTCGGCTTGCCATATGTGAGGTGTTTCTTGGTGTGGAGCCGATGTTCTGGTTGCGGTCTGCGGAGAGGACTGCTTGAGCTGGTGGAGGCTCTGTTTTGGTTGCTCCCTTGAGGAGGGTGTGCGACCTGTCAGCTGGTTGCGAAGCTGTTGTGCGATTTGTCTGCTGATCATTGGGTGGATCAGTAGCTGTTGCTCGTGTCGAGGGTTGTGTTTCCTCGGTGAGCGAGATTGTGGCTGCGGCGCCATGGTGGATTCTCGCGTTGTCTGAGGTGATGCCAGACTGTGTCCTTTGGTATATGCCTGCTCTGTGGCCGGTGTGCTCGGCGCGAGGAGCGAGGTGTTGTTTGTGATTGTAAGTCTGGCTGTGTCCCTCAGGATCGGTTTTTTTCGTGAGAATCGAGGTTTTCTGTGCTGGGGCCCTGACAGCGTGTCAGTTGGTTCAGTGTTCTTCCCCTAGGACGTCGTGCTAGGTCCTGAATTTCGAGGACGAAATTCCTTTAAGGGGGGAGGGCTGTAATGCCCCGGGTTTTTCGGATCCCCGTTCGTGGGTCCCGGATCTGGTTTCTCGGAGTGTCCAGCTCCGTTGTGTCCGAAATTTCGTTTCGGACGTCTTTCGTGTTCGGATCGGCGCGATCCGGAGTCGTTTCGGAGGCCCGGAGGCGTTCCGCGGCTTTTTCCGCGTGTGTTTTCCGATTCCCGGCGTGGGTTTCGGCTTTCCCTTCGGAACCTCGTTGCGGGTGAACCGGGCCGTTCACCAGGGCGCGAGTGGTACCGTTGCGATCGGTGCGCTCCGAGGATCGCGAGGGTGTGATTTTCTATTTTTCTGGATTTTTCCGGTTTTTCGGATTTTCCTATAAATAGCTTTTCTCTCTCTCCCCCTCTCATTTCTCATTTCTCTCCCTCTCTCTTCTCACGCTCTCTCCTCTCTCCCTCTCTCTCCGGTGGCCGACGGGGCGGAGCATGGGCGAGGCGGGGACGGCGCGGGGGAGGCGCGGGCGAGGATGGATGAGGATCGAGGCGGTGGAGGCGCGTAGAAGCTCGGCCGTGAGTTCGTGGAACGGCGAGGCTTCAACGGCGTTTTCTTCGTGGATCGGCGTCCACGGTGCGCGTAATCTTCGGTGGAGGTAGGGTGATGGACCCTCAGCCCGTGTACTTCCTTTCCCGCGAGTTTCGTAGGCCGTGGTGAGCCGAGCGGGCTAAACGGGGCGTTTTGGGCAAAATGTGTGTTTTCGGGGTGTGAGCCGGATCTCCCGTTTTATGGTGTTTTTGGGCGATCCAGGGGTTTAGATGCATGTCTAGGAGCTTGGGGGAGGTTTCCCCTTTTGTTTCCCCTTCACCTGGGGGTGAACGGGGCGTGGCATGGCTTTTCCCGCGGTTTCTACCGTTTCCGGGCACGGACTGAGAACGCGCTATACTCCAGTAGCGCGTTCCTGAAGGTCGCGCTGCCCCGACCGAGCGCGTTCATCGGAGAAGATGAACAGTAAGGCGGTTTGGGTCGCGCCTTACGGCCCCAGCGCGTTCTGGTTGTCGCGCTATAGGATCATAGCGCGACCTGGCCTGGTCGCGCTATGGTCATGTAGCGCGTTCGTGTTGAACGCGCTAGGCGCGTATAGCGCGTTCTGGCTGAACGCGCTATGCACATGTAGCGCGTTCTTGGAGGGACCAGCCGGGCTGCCCGGGGCGGGCGGTCTGCGGCTGATCGTGCTCCCCTTGGGCCGTGTGTGCCTTGGACACCCAGTGGAGTTCCGTGACCGTGTTTTGGGGTGTCCGGAGGTTCCGTTTACCTCGTTTTACGTGTCCGTGCGCTTAAGGGTCCGGGTGACCTTTTAGCGTCCGTTCGCATTGTGTTGGTCTCCGGTCGACCCGGTTGGGACCCAGTGGTCGACCTCCGGCCTTGTGAGTATCCTGGACACCCCGTGGGTTCTGTGTCCGCGTTTCTGGGGTGTCGGGAGGGACCGTGTTTCCTCGATTAGCGTGCCCGTAGGTGTGGTGGGTCCGGGTGACCCCACGTGTTCCGGGCTCTTGTGTTACGCTTGATCGAGTCACCGTGTGTCGGTGTGTGTGCGGTGGGGTCTCCCCCGCATATCGTGGGTTCCTTTGGAAGGCGATTCCCGTGTGGGCCATGTGTTTGGCCTTGGACTGTGAGTCCAGTTGTCCGGCCTGGGGCTGGAGGTTTCCCGCTTGCTTCAAGATGGGAAATCGTCGTGGCGGCTTGCGTGCTGCCTTGGGAATCGTGCTTCTGTGTTTTCCGTGTGGCCCGTGTGAGTGGCCTTAGTCCCTTGCGTTCCCTTCCCGAGGGAGTGGTCTTGGCGACTTGTGTGTTGTCTCGGTACTTGTGCTACCGTGGTTTTAGACCTAGAGATTGGACTAGATTGACGGCCTTGTGCTGTTGCGTGCAACGGTCTTGACCCCGAGTCTTGTGACTCAAGGACCGTTGGGTGTAGTGCGTCTAGAGGACTGCCTAGAGTCCAGTGGCTTAGTGCCACTCGAGTTTTCTCGACTCTCGCGCACGGTGCGTGCGTGGCCGTGGACTGTGAGTCCCGTTTCTTCTTCGACTGTGGTCACCGTGCGACGGGGCCGGTACGTGGGGTGGTCCCCGTACGTCGTCGGATTCGGACGTTGTTTTCCGTTGAGTTGAGAGTCTACTCCTTCAGTGACCCTCCACTAGTCGTAGCCTACCAGTACGCGTGTGCTGGTCGCACCAGGGAGTGGTGTACGGGCTTACCTTTCAGACGGTTTGTGGACCGGTTACCGTAGGCCCCTCGTCGGTAGCCAGAGTCCGGCTACGGGGGAAAACCGGTCAGAGGACCAGACCTAGTGACGCAAGGTCTGTGTGTGCACACGTGGTTGGGGACTGTGGACGCACGTCGACGGGCGTGACCCCAGCTAGTCACTTGTTGTGGTTACTTGTACGGTGTTCGCGCCTCGGGTAGGACCTACCACGTCAGGCGGTTCACCTGCGGTGCGGTGTAAGACGTCAGGGGACGCTACCGGCTGTGCTTCTAGTGGGAGGTACTCCTGTTGAGTACGGAGTGTCAGACTATCAGTCTCTGTGTCTTTGACCTTCGGGTTTTTGGTCGTGTTGACCGGTGAGTTCGGTTGTTTCATCTTGGCGCATGTGTCGGTTCTTGCGCCGTGAGATTACTGCTAGTGGCTTTACCGAGGTTGGGTCTTGTTGTGCGGTACCCGCGATCGGATGGTCGGGGTTGCACCTTGGACAGCGTGTCCAGGTTGGCTGTCCGGGGGACAGGCCTCTACGGCGTGGTTGCCGTGTGTTTTTACTTCGGTAGGTGGTACTAGCGTAGTTTGGTAGCTTCGACTGCGTGATCGAGGTCTGCATTCTGGCAGTAGGAGTAGCTGTAGTGCCGAGTTTTGACCGGCCACCGGTTCGCTGTTCCTGCTGTAGTCGTAGCTCTCCTTTCCGCTACCGCCGTTGTTTCCGGTTGGGGTTCCGCGGGATCCCTGCTGAGTCTCTGTTTTGGAGACTCATTCCCTGCTTTTCAGGTGTAGCGGTTCTTCCTCGTGGTTCGAGGGTGCGGAGCGGAGGTTCTCTATTGCCAGCTTGCCGGGCCGAGTGTTCACTTGGCATGTGGTACGCTTTACTGCTTTAGACTGTACTTTCTGTTGGACTGGACTCTGTTGTAGTTGTTTATTTATTTCTGTTATTTGTTGAGTTGTCCTGCTTTATTTCCTATTTCTTTGTGCCTCCACACTCCTTTTAGCCCTTCCGAGCCCTCCCGGCTCGTGGGCGGCGGTGCGAGTCTCGGGTTATCGGGCCTTCCCGGTAATCGGATTCTCGGGTTGTCACACCCATGCTGGGATCCGAGGATGTCAGAGGAGTGGTGATGAGGGGCTTGACACCCTTATTGGGTGTTAATGAAGCTAGGACCGAGGCTGGAATCCCATCTTGAATGCTGATGAAGTTGGGACCCGTGGCTAGAAGCCCATCTTAGGTGCTAATGAGGCTAGGACCTAGGGATGAAAGCCCGTCTTGGGTGCTGATGAAGCTGGGACCTAAGGCTGGAATCCTATCTTGGGTGCTGATGAAATTGGAACATGGAGCTGGAAGCCCATCTTGGGTGTTGATGAAGCTGAGACCCAGAGCTGGAAGCCCGTCTTGGATGTTGATGAAGCTGGAACCCGGGGCTGGAAGCCGGTCTTGGTGTTGATGAAGCTGGAACCCGCGGTTGAGAGCCCATTTTGGGTGCTGGTGAAGTTGGAACCTGGGGCTGCACGCCCATCTTGAGTGTTGATATAGCTGGGACCCAGGGATGGAAGCCCGTCTCTGGTGTTGATGAAACTGGGACCTGGGGCTGGAAGCCCATGTCGAGTGTTGATGTGGCCACGTCTCGGGGCTTGGTGCCTATGTTAGAAGTTGACGTGGCCAAAACTTGGGGAGTGATGCCCCCGCAGGCCATTGTTGATCTTGTGCCGGGTATCTGGGGCTGGAAGCCCTTGTTGGAAGCCGACATGGTAGAGACCGGAGGCTTAGCCCCCGTATCGAGTGTTGAAGTGCCGAGGACCCTGAGCTCATCGCCTGTGTCGGAAGTCAGCATGGCTAGGATCCGATGATTGATGTTTGTGCGGGTCATTAGTGACATTGTGCTAGAAACCTAGGGATGGAAGCCCGTGTTAGGTGCTGGTGGAGCTGGAGACCCAAGGCTCAATGGCCGTGTGGGTCGCCGTTGCTGTAGGAGCAAGGGGTCGGCTGCCTGCATGGGCAGTCACCGGAGTGGGTTGCTCGACGGTAGTGGCGATGGCACCCGAGGGTCAGGGTAGGCCGAAGGCCGGAGCACAGTTGTTGAACACAATTGGCGTCGCCAGATGTCCGCGCCTGGCGTGCATAGCGACGACGATTGGACCGTAGGTCCATGTCGCCATCGGTTTGTTACTGCTGCGAGTTGGTAGCTTGACGTTGACCGATCACGTGTTGCAGCTTGGACATGGCCCTCCTCTTCCCCACTGACAAGAAATGGCGAGGGAATCACGGCATAAAAACATGTGTGACTCTCCTTTGGCAGAAAGAAGAAGGGCAGGAAATGTCCCACCGGGCGTGCCAACTTGTTTACGCACACGCGTAGAATTGCCGGGAGAATAAAAATAGTGAAGATGAATGAATGATGATGTGAAAATGTGGTTGATTTGAGATTTGCTGGCTGATGGTAATTTTTGCGCGGTGTATGTGTTTTGTGGGCGTGCTAGTCGAGTTTTGACAATTGCCGCGGAATTGAAGTTCAAGGGCACGACATGTGTGCCTGGACATACGGGCGATACATGTAAGGTATGTGTGCGCGTGGTAGCTGTTTAGGTAGTTGGCATAGGTTTGATTATGCGGGTGAAGATGTATCAAATGATGTGGGGTTCGGGTGCAAGATATTTTCCCATCGACCGAGCCTGTCGACCATAGTCGATGTTAATTTACATCGGACGTAATCTGAACACCCTTGTTTCTACTGCCAAAGGAAAAGAGTTAGGGAGCCTGGGGACTGTGACGTCAGGAGGGCTTGACTCGTGCAACAACCACTGAGTATCAGCAACACAGGGGGAATAAGTGGAGGTAGGAAGACTGATCTCAGTGTGGGCACTAGAGAGGGCACAGACTCTGAGTTTATGAAAGCAAGACATTAGCTTGAAAGGTGGAGCGGTGGATACTGGCTCAGCAAGGAGTAGGCATGTGCGGGCTTGGGTGTAAGACGGCTGACACTGGCTCGACAAGGAGCAAGTAGGTGCTGCCTCGGGTGTAGGGTCCATTCTGTTGGTGGGGCAGGGACCGAGCTGGGAGGCGGACGACAGTCTACTGGACGCTGTTGAGACTGGCAGTCGATGAGGACGAGAGTTAATTCCCTGATTGGATTACATCACTATAAGTCGTGAAAGACATTGTATGGGGCGTGGAAAGCCCAATTACAAATTGTGCGTAAGTCACGGGATAATTTCGTCATTTATGTCGATCCCCGGGTTATTGCATTGTTACGCGGGTATTGCTACCTTTGTACATAGTGTCCGTTGGAGGACTCGTGACTCGATAAGATGTAAATCGAGGGCTGTCACACTATATTGCTAATATGGAATGACGGGTCTCCCAGTTATAAGAGGGCTAGCAAGTTCCTTGATGTTCGCCTCTTGGGTGTTGTCGTCTGTTGTCGTGTGCCTTACTCAGGTGAGGAGTTGACGAGCGCAGCTCGTGCGGAGCAGTCAAGTATAGCTCAGAGTGAGTAGTCGGGCACGACTCGGAGTGAGCTGTTGGGCGTGGCTCGGAGCGAGTTGTTGGGCACCTCTGTGACTGGAGTGGTTGGGCACCATTAAGATTGGGGAATTCGGGTGCCGTCGACACCGTTGTGACTGGGGCAGTTAGGTGTCGTGGGCACCGTTATGACTGGAATAGCCGGGTATCATGAGCACAGTTGTGACTGGAGTAATCGGGTGTCGTGAGCACAATTGTGACTGGAGTAATTGGGCACCGTTGAGACTAGGGCAGTCAGGCACCGTCAGGACTGGGGCAGTTAGGTGTCGTGGGTACTGTTGTGACTGGAGTAACCGGGTGCCATGGGCACCGCTGTGACTAGAGTAATTGGGCGCCGTTGAGACTGGCACAGTCGGGCGCTGTTGAGACTGGGACAGTCAGGTGCCGTGGGCACCATTGTGACTAGAGCAACCCGGTGTCGTGGGCACCGTTGTGATTGTGTGACTAGAGTACCCAGACCAGGTGTTGTGGGCACCACTATGACTAGAACAGCCAAGTGTCGTTCAGACTAGGATAGTCGGGGGCCGTTAAGACTGGGACATGCTTGAAGAGGTAGGGAGAAGCGTGCCAACTTCTCATTATGCCCATCAAAGGGGGGTTGGTGACTTGCCCAAGTGTGCCTTCAGAGGGGCGTTGACTGGGATGGGCTCCGTCAGCAAGACAACTTGGGGACACTCTTCAAGGCTTGAACGCGGTCAGAGTCAATGGCATATTCATACCTCTGTGTCATGTTCGTTCATCAAGGTAGAGGCCCCATGCTTTGTCTCGCGTCAAGGCTGGTGTCATGTGCCCTTGGGGTGTACTCATTGGTCACGAAGCTGATGTAGGCCGGATCGTCTCCCTCATCGGGTGTTCGCCGAACCACCTTTACATGATGCCAGTCGGGGAGTCCAACGTGGAAGCATGTATCTTGGCTTGAACATTGTCTGAGAGGTGATCGTGCGACATGCCCTCAACGTGTAATTGCTAGGCACAAGACCAACCAATCAAAAATTGGATCATCGTCCTCATCGAGAGTTTCCCGCAAGTTGTATGTTGCCCATAGGGCTCAACTGGGTGAAGTATATGATCTTTGGCCTTTCCAAGGGGTTTTATAGGCCTAGGATTGGAGGGGGGTCATGCTGGTCTTAAAAATAGTCATCTGGATGGCCATGTTCTAACATAAAACGCGATCGCCTGGGTGGCCGTGTTCTAGTCACAATGTCTGGGCAAGATGCGTTGATCAAGGCAGGGACTTGACGCTTCATCTTTCATCAAGACTTGTGAAGCATGCCCTCTCCGATGGGGAGACTTGTATCTTGGCTAAACACCATATGTGGGATGATTATGTGACATTGTCAGTTGTTCTACTGCGATTTGGCAGACACCTGTTAGTGGCTCCGAAGCCCAAATGTGACTTGATTGTTGGAGCCACTTGTGTCAAGCCGCTTGTGGAGGGCATATTGGGAGTCATTCCCTGCCTTTTTGTAATGCACCGTGTGACACGGCGAGTGACTGTGAGTCTCGGGTTGGCCTGGCAACTGAGATGTCGGCATGTTGATGCCGCTTGTCTGGTAGTCGGGGGTGATATCTACTTCTTGGTGAAGAGCCGTGTGATACGGCGAGGGGCTCCGGAATCTGAGTTAGACTTGGTGATTGGATCCATCGGTGTTACGCATTAGTGAGGTGTTCGAGAGTGATTCCCACTTCTTGGTGAAGAGCCGTGTGAAATGGCGAGAGGCTCTAGAATCCGAGTTGGACTCGGTGATTGGAGCCATCGATGTTATGCCATTAGTGAGGCATCCGAGAGTGATTCCCTCTTCTCTGTAGGGCGCCGTGGGACACGACGAGTTGTTCTAAGCCCCGAGTTGGCCCAATTATTGAGGGGCCGATGGTGTGATGCTGCCTGCAGGGCATCCGAGAATGGTCCCCAAATCCTGGTAAAGTGTCGTTTGGTATGGCGAATTGTCCCGAGGCTTGGGTTTAATTTGGTCATCGGGAAACTTGTTGGCATGGTGCCGTTTACTCAGGGGTGATCCCCATTTATTGCGATATGTCGTTTGATATGACGAAATGTCCCAATTTCTAGGCTTGACTAGGCCGATAGAGCGCCTTTGGTGTTATGCCATTTTGCGTTGTTTAGGGAGTAATTCCCTTTGCCTATATCTCGATTAGTTCGAGAAAATAAGCTAGTGCAACAGCTGCATGCTCTTCTAAAGGCACGGTCTATCATACGACCATGACTTGGTCGGAACGCGGTTGCGTGATAGACTGCATTCAGGCTGAGTTTGCGAGAACGTGGAATTTCATAAAAATTAAAATTTTAGGGCTTTAATGGGTACAAATTGAGTTGAGTGGGCTCACAATAGATCAAAGGATGACTCAGCAATAATGAACAATCCGCGACATCATTAATGTGAATAAGAGAAAGACTCAACTTATGAGTCAAACATGGGTGTCTACAAATACCTGATTTAATTTTAACTGCAATTGTCCCTTTGCCTTCAATTTGTACTTGTTGTTTCCAAGCCGGACTTGCTGTTTCATTAATTCATCAATATGACAGAAGAAATTTCTTTCCCCTGTCATATAATTGTTGCACCCACTATCTAGAAACCGCACATGATTAGTGTTATGTTCTTTGAGATCTAAGTGAGTGAGAAACAAATTACCATCTTATGACTTTTCTTTCGCATCATTTGCTTGCTGTTTTTGCTTATCATTGCAATGAGGTTCAATATGCCCAAACTTCTTGCAAAAATTGTAAAACCTATTCTCGCGATCCTAATTTTGATTACCTTTATCACCATTTTTTGACTTATGGTGGAGATCATCTGACTTCCCACATCCATGAACACGCCCATGATGACCAGCTCTGCCTCGTCCATAGATGGTAGTATCGGCCGAAACTGATACGTTTCGGCCGAAACATATCGATTTTGACCCATACCGAAACCATTTTGGACATGCTCACTATAGTAAGTTCGAAACTAAAAAAATTTAATGGTTTCAGACCGAAACTATCTGGTTTCAGACTGAAATCGGACTTGCTCAATGTAATTTTTACCTTTTCTGAATATTTTGAACCGGCTTCGGTCGAAACCGAAATCGGTACGTTTCGATTTCGATCCTGGCCGAAACCGATACCAAAACCGGTACTGTCGTCCTTGACCTCGTCATCTAGTTGCATGCTTTTGATAAAAAACGGTTTCACCTTTTATGTGTTTATTGCTAACCTCTAACTTGACTTGAAAAGTCTGCTCATTGTTCTTCTCAGCAGATCTATTCATCCTTTTCTCATAAGCTAAGAGAGATCCCATCAGTTCATTAAGAGAATATGTGGTTAAATCTTTTGACTCCTCAATATCAATCACAACATGATCAATTTATTTTGGCAAACTTCTCAAAACTTTTTCTACAATCTTTTGATCTGAAATAACTTCGCCAAAGGTTCTCATATTATTTATGGTGACAAGAATTCGTGAGAAGAATTCTTGAATAGACTCAATTCCTTTCATGAATAAAATCTCAAATTCTTTACAGAGAGTTTGAAGTTTCACAGTTCTTACCTTCTTGTCCCCCTGGAAATCTTGCTTCAAAATAGTCCAAGTTTCATTTGATTTAGTAGCACTTGCAATCCGATGAAAGATGGTGTGTGTCACAACTTGTTGAAGGACAAGTAGAGCCTTTGAATCATTCTTTCGAAATTCTTTCAGATCTGATTTCTCTTTCTCCTTATAACTCTCAACTTCTGCATAGCCATTCTCAACCAGATCCCAAAGATCTTGAGACATTAACAAGATTCTCATTTTTACACTCCAAAACTCATAATTATCTTAGTGATTGAGAGAGGCTGAGAATAGTCGTACCACTTGCCATGATGAAAACTCTCTAAGAAAACTTCTATCAAACATTTTACGTGTAAGACAAGTTTATCTCTCCTTGAAGCTTCACACTTTAAGCTTATATCTCCACGAGATGTTCTACTGCAGCACTCACCTTTCCTACAAGATGACGCCTAGATCTGGTCGAACCTGGCGCTCTTATACCATAAACTGTTGAAGAAGCAAGAAGAACACTTGAACAGAATATTGTTACAGAGAAAAGGAGAACAAAGTATATTTATGAAACAACAATATAGAGAACAGTCTTCTTAAAACCCCACACCTATTTCAGCAAAACACACCACCTAAAACCAGATACCTCTGTGAACATAGACTCCAGACAGTTAACACTAGGAAAAATAACAGTTAGTAGAAAATGGAGAGTCATCGTGGGCACTACTTGCCTCAGAAGACTCGGAAGATGCATAACTAAATGGGACCAGGTCTCAAAAACCAAGCCCCCTTCAAATCAATAGCCAGATTACATCATATTTCATCACATTTGAACAATTTGTGAGACGCATTGCCACAAATGCTTCTACTTAACGAACAAACGGGATCCTTTTGGCTTATGTTGGCAGCTCCCAACGTGCCGGCAATGTCCCTCTACCACTGGTACCATTGGCACTAGTAACCCTTCTTACCCCCACAACTTCATCCAGGGCCCCGTGTCTCGACTTCATCTAGGGCACCGCCTTGACGCCGTCGTCGTCGTCCTGCTACACCCAACTGGTCAGTGTTGTCCAGTTGCAGCTGCAGTGCCCCTACTAGGTGTTCAACGGCGACGGTGTGCCCTACGACATCACCATCAACGAGAGAGAGAGAGAGGGACTGGCCGACCACCCCCTCCGCTTCCTGCTATTCCAAGTCCACCGGAGAGAAGAGATGGCGGCCTCCGCTTTCCCGCCTCGTCAATCCCTTCTCTCCTCTCGCTCGTCATTACCACCTACTAATTATATCAGCTTTTTAAAAAAGAAGATTGCAAGGATTTTATGAAAAATAGATATATTTGAGTGATTAAAATAATAATATAATTATTTGTAAGTAGGAATATAAATGGATCGGATTTGACATGGGCCAATACCACATCTTATCCGTAAAAATTTTACAAATATCATACCCGAACCTGAATAGTACCATATTATTTTTACGGGTATGGATACGAGTATATCCGTCACGGGTATAAATATAGGATATCCGTATCCGTCCATAAAGTATGAGTCTACATTCACCTCTAAGGAAATGTGAGATTTATGATAATTAAAAAAATAGAAATTCGGTCGATTCTTTCATTTTTAAAATAATTTTTATGTTTTATGAAAACGTCCTTACAATTTTAACAAGAAGTCCAAACTCACAAACTCAATAAGACGGGCGAGTTAAGTTCATGTCAAAATCATAGGCCTGATATACACAATAAATTATTAAGAGCGGATTCGGATCGAGTATGAATTCGGATGCACTAAATCCATATTCTATCCTAATATGAAACGGATATTTTAAATATATTCGAACCTGAATTCATATCTATTTATTTAGATATTATTCGATCTGTTACCGGTCGAGTGATACGATTAATCAAATTTATTGATATTTTTAACATCTCTATTTATACATGTTAAAATAAAAAGCCTTTACTTTTTAGCATTTCTTTTCACAATTCCGAAGCGTAGTGTTGCCACTTTGCCGCGACCCTACACCGGCCACGTACACGACGAATCCACTGTTCCATATCCATCCATCCTCACTCTTCTGATGCTGACCTGACCAACAGCGCTCGAAAGCTTCAAGGCTGCTGCGTCATATATGACATGGCTCTTCGCGAAAGAACGAAGCGAACACATAGAGCGCGATCGAGCGGGAGCACGAGAGAGTCGGGAGCGATGGAGCCGGGAGCGCCAACGAGGATCATGGTGGGGGTGAACGAGTCCTCGATCAAGGGCTACCCGCACCCTTCCATCAGCAGCCGCACGGCGTTCGAGTGGACCGTGGAGAAGATCGTCCGCTCCAACACCCGCGGCTTCGTCTTCCTCTTCCTCCACGTACAGATCCCCGATGAGGACGGTACGGTGTCACTTCCACTCGTTCACCTTCACCCCCCCGCCCCAACTTCGTGTTGTTCTTGCTTCTGGTGATCCCAGATTCCAGGATCTATGTCCATCTGTTCTACCACGCCGGGCTCCTCGCGTTGTGTCGTCTTTCCAATGTAAAAGGGCTGCGAACCGTTTCTGATGCGTTGTCCACTTTAATGGCGAATTATTTTGTAGTATTTGGTGTAGTAAGTTATAAGTAAAAGATGATGCATAGGGTTCACATCTCTCTGATTCTGGAATTTTGGAATGTACATTTCAAATGGTGAAACGTGCTTGCGATTTTCTTGATTTGGGATTCGAAGGGATCTGCCGGGCCAAGTCGTGGTAACGAATGTCGGATAGGTGAACCTTGGCAGGAGACTGTCTGTCCTGTAATTAGGGAGAAGAGATGGTTCCTGAGAGCATGATCTTTGATATAATTTCGTACGGCTTTTACAAGAGAGTTGGCATCCATTGGAGTTTGTGGATATCACTTTCTGTTTTCTTGCTGCCATCTCCAAGTGGTTGCTTCCTTTGCAAGCAATTTCCATATGGGAATCTGGATTCAGCTAGCCTACTATGAATTGCTTAAAAGATTGATGGGCTACGGTGTATTATATTGATATGCTGTTTAACAATTAAACTGGATTGTGATTGATGGGGATGTAGAAACCCACGATTCGCACACTTTAAGGTTTCTTTTTCTATTCCAGTGGAACTAACAAACAGCATGAAGTGCAACCTAGATCTATTTTATTGTGAATATATCCATTTCAGTAATATTTTTCTATCTTTTTTGGGGGAGTGGGTGCTCTCTACCTCTGACATGAGAGTGTGATGTATTGACAATAGATCAAGAAAAAAATTATGAAGTGCAATCTTGTAGTACAGAATGTAAGAAATCTATTCCTCCCATTCTTAGAGCAACATCATAATCTGTGTGATTCACCATACCGCATTCATGCAATATTCAAACTGAAGATTAAACAATTTGGCCACTTATTGTACATTGGCACTTCATCTGAATTGATGCAGGGGCAAATGTATCTGTAATAACATTGATGCGAACCACCTCCCACCCCAACTTTCTTTCATTCTCAGGAAGACAGAAAGAAAAAGAGGCTTGATGGCTAAGCCCACCTTTATGTTCTTGATTCAAATAGATCCAAATTTCAGCATCTTTGGCTATGTATTCCCCCTAGTCTGATTGTCCCTATGCTTTTAAAGTTGTGTTGTTCTTTTTAACGTAAAAAGTTGCAAACCATTTTTAACGCATTGCTCACTTCATTGGCAAACTGTCTTCTAGTATTTGATGGCACAAAAGGAATGCAAGATTTGGGAATCTTGAAGAAAGATAGGACAAATGTGTCGCTGATTGTGGAATTTGAGATTTTTTTTCTTTAGAAAGGCAGTTGTGGATTTCACCAGCAATTTCATTACAAATAAAGGTTTAAAACTACAGTTGCAGAGGAGAGGTTCCTTTACCACCTATAAAGCACGAAAGAAATCAGTGAGGGAAGGATTACAATGTAGGGAGAACCCTTTCCCAAAACTTTGGCCTAACATGAATGAGGAACCTAGACCCAAAATATAGAAAAGACAAAGCCTGTAAGCAAACAATTTTAATGTAAGACACGCTTCCCCGAAAGATTGCATTCTTGCATTGTTTCCAAATGCTCAAACCACATGAGGGAGAAGGCTTCATCCCGGACATTTTGCTGCTCCAGACTTTTGAAACAAATCCACATCTCCTCTATAGATGGAAAATATAATGTAAGGCCAGTAAAATTTTCAAATATTTAGTTTGCTTCTCAACCTCTTGATGGCTGAACATAGGCAAAACATGAATTTCATCTGTCTTCTACTACAGCTACAGAATCTGGCCTCTGAATCCAACACTTTTGACTTTTCCAGACCCTTTAGTTCTTGCTGTCATTCCAGACCGGGTCACAAGGAGAGGTTTGTGATCAGATACAGTCCATGCATGCCCTGTAACCCTGGCCAAGGGAAATGTCACCTCTCATTCACCATCAACAAAGACACGATCTAATTTCCACATAGACAGATGCACTCTAGAATTACTCCAAGTGAACTTGGCATTAGTTGCTGGTAGCTCCAGGAGACCTTCACCTTCAGTCCAACCATTAGATTGTTGCATCCCCAATGTGTACACATGTTCCTGTCTGTCAGATTCCGAACCTAATTGAAGTCCCCTACAATACACCTTGGCAACTGATTCAGATCATGACCAAGGATGGCAGTACCGGTTTCGGCCAGGACCGAAACCGAAACGTACCGGTTTCGGTTTCGGCCGAAACCGGTTCAAAACATTCAAAAAAGGCAAATATTACAGTGAGCAGGTCCGGTTTCGGCCGAAACGGGTGGGTTTCGGACCAAAACGGTTGAGTTTCGGGCGAAACCGATACCCGAAACCATTAAAAAAGTTTTTTTTAAGTTTTGGACTTGCTACAGTGAGCAGGTCCGAAACCGTTTCGGTATGGGCCGAAACCGATACATTTCGGCCGAAACGTATCGGTTTCAGCCGATACTGCCATCCTAGATCACGACACCTACTCAGCTCCACCCACAGACAAATGCCTGCCTTGCGTAGAATGAAGGCCATAAAGCCCTGGCAGCATCCATGAATTATTATCCTTTTGACTAGTCATTTTTTCTGTAGCTGAGTGCTATCCCACATCCAGCAAGACTCCATTCTACACGGAAGAATTCCAAGCTAGTAATCTGCCTTCTGAGAGGCCCACCAATCTCCTGAAGATGAAGTCTACATTGGTGAATGCTGTGACTGAACTTACCAAAGAAATGTCAACACTCCCCATTTTTGTCTCTTGTAAATGCACAACCAAAGCCCTCTTCCTTCGTGCCAATTCTTTAGCTGCTGCTACTTGTTTAGACTGCTCATGAAACCCATGGATATTCCAGGATAGTATAACCATGCTCCAAATAAAAGTCTACTCACTTCATCTATATCACAAACAGAATATATCTTTTTTAGAGAAAAACACGTGGATTACACCAATGATTTTATTAAATAGAGGTAGTACAATGAAAATGGTGAGGTGAGGTTCCTCAACCATTCAAGAAAGATTAAAAAAAGGAAGACAATTACACTGCTGAAAGACAATATACTCATGAAATATTATCAAGATTTGAGGTCCTTAAGGAGATTCTGTAATTGCTTTCTCCCCTTGCTCTTCTTTGATTGGTTGGATACCTGTAACTCCTGTTGCCACAGCTCGAGCAGCTGGCCACTTTTTTGTTGATTTGAATACCCAGCACTGCAGCCCCTTCCTCTAATTCTTCATTTGACCTCACGGAAAGATAGAGCCTTATTACTTCTTTCCACTGATAAACTTTCCCCAATCTTCTTGGCTTCACAGTTAGCAGCAGAAAAGGAAAGAGGAGAGTGGGATCTGGAGGGGAGTAGCATTGAAATTTTGAAACAGCTATGCACATAGTTCTGAACCTTTTCCTTGATCAGCTGCCGATGGCTTTGCAAGCTCACCTCCAATCACTGACATCTCCTCTAGCTCGCTCTCAATCATTGACATCTCCGCAAGCTCGCCTCCAATCATTGACATCTCCCCAGATTCGCAAACAGCAACCAACATCTTCATGGTCTCGCCTGTGGACTCCATGGCCTCGATGGGAAGGCCCGTCCCTGCTCGGAAGATCTTTTTCCATGGAAGGAACCAATGTCTGTGTGATAACCGTTGCTGGAATCTCCTTCTATGCCACTGGGAATGGGAAATGGAAACCCCAGCCAGACCGGCTGAGATTTAGGGTTTGCACAATACTCGCATCACTTTGGAGGCTAAAGAAGATAGGATTGAACTCCAGGTCACATAAGCATAAGACCAAGTTACCCCTGGTGTTCTGCTGATGACAAGTTGTTAGATTGGGGTATTTTTGGTACATGCTTGCTTAACCTTTTCATTGGCCACATTATGAGATGTCACATGACCAACTTCCTTCTTCTCTGTATTCGGAAATGCCTTGATCTACTGAGTCGACTCGGCGACTGATTGTTGAGTTGACTCATTGGCCTCAGTCATCTTCAACCTTAGAATGCCGGGCCTCTGTTTCCGGCTGTTCAACCTGTACTCATTTTATGTCTGTACAACCTCTTTATACATCCATGAGACCTCTTCAGAGGAAGGCACTGTGTTCAGTTCCACTGGAATCTTCACCCGATAGTTTTCACATCATCCACCTCTACAAGCACCTTAGCATATTGAACATTACTGCAAGACACAGTTGCTTTATCCAATGCCACTGGAACTGCAAAAGAGTATATCAGAGCATGGAACACTTCAATATCCCACAGAATGAATGGCACTGCCACCAGTCTGCACCAAACCCGTTTCCTCTTAACTATGCCAATCATTTCAGATGATGAGTGCCAGGCAGACCACCACAGATCCTTTCTGTTTGTTACTTACGAGTATTGATGCTTATCTTCACGGCAGACAGAAAACTAACACATTTGTCTTATTCATGCTGCTAAATCTTCCAGGATGTACCTTCTGGCCACAGCCTCTGCAATGCATTTTGAATAAAGCTTTCATCAAGTGATGAAGAGGCAGCAGTGCAAACTATACAACTCATTAGAGTCCTCTGGTTCTTCTGAAAACCAGGGAACCACAGCGCATCCACACAAGGACAAGCACTAATGTTTTCCCCCGCTATGTTGATAACCTTCCTCTCAGGATTTTTATCCTCTGGTGTAACCCACCACCCAGAGTGCAGGAAACTTTGATGGCCTATCCCCTTACAGTGACAACAGAACACTACATTCCTACACACCGAGGCTACATGTCTTTTCACCAAACATAGATAACATCAAACTTCTCCATCCCTAGGATGTCATGGAGACTGATCCCTGGAAGAGATATGCTCTCTGCATTGGCTCTCATCTCATCTCTGTCTATGCTCCTTGTACCATCCCATGATGTGGTCACAATCTTGCAGAGGAACCTTCTTCGAGAAATGTTTCATTGTCTGGAATTTGAGAATTTACATATCAAGTTCTGGAATATGCTTGAACTCTCTTGATATGGGTTTTAAAGGGATCCATCACTTAAAATCTTGTTTACGAATGCCAGAGAGGAGAACCTTGAATAGGATGCTGCCCATCCCATGATAGAGAAAAGAGGTGACTTTTGGGAGCATCATCTTTGATATAAGTACATAGAGTTTTGCTTAGAGAGTTTGCACCAACTGTAATTCTGCACATATCATAGTCTGTTTCTTGCCACCATCTCTAAGTGTTTGCTTCTTTAGCAATCAGTCTTATATATAAGACTCCATATACACCGAACTATTATGAATTGCTTAAAAGATCGAGGGGTTATAGTGTTTGATTCCGATATGCTGTGCTTTTTAAAAATTGAACTGGACTACCCTTGATGGTGATATAGAATACCATATTCAAAAGCTTTAACGTTTCTTCTTTCTATTTCAATGGGACTAGCAAAGTGCATGGATGCAACCTACATCCATTTTATGATGAGTGAATTCATTTCCGGAGTCTTTTCCCTTTTTTTCTCCGGGGGTTTGGTGGGGGGAGGGGAGGGGAGGGATTTAAGAGGTGTGATGTACTGCCAAAAATTATGAAGTGCAGTCTTACGGTGTAGAATATGAGAAGTCTATGCCTCCCCTTCCTAGAACATACCTCATAGCTTCTGTGGTTCATCATTTTGGATTCAGCAATATCCAAAGTGAAGGCCAAACTATTCTAGCTCATGGCGTATGTTGGGCCTTTCATCTGAATTGATTCAGGGGGTGATGAAGTTACATGGGTGGAGGGGGGTTGGCTGTGGGTCACCATATTGCCATTAACAACCACCTTTTCTATTGGCATAAGGGAAAGATAGAATA
Source organism: Amorphophallus konjac (assembly GCA_022559845.1). Lineage (NCBI taxonomy): Eukaryota > Viridiplantae > Streptophyta > Magnoliopsida > Alismatales > Araceae > Amorphophallus > Amorphophallus konjac. Next base: position 3,199,719 of record CM040125.1, on the reverse strand, counting down.
AGGGATGGTGTTGAGGTGGTGTCAGCAGCTATTCCACCAAGTTGCCACCCAGTGATGAGAAACAAAGAGAAAAGGTTGGGGGGTTTGGTTGCCAACAAGCACCGGACAGGCGGACACTGTCCACATTTGAAGATTATGAAACAAAAGAGAAAAGTGTGTACATGTGTGTGTTTGGAGGGGGGGTTGTCTGGCTGGTTTCTTCACCAAAAGGTAAAATAAGAGCAAAGGAGGTGGGAGGGTAGGGGGTGTAAATGGTAGGTGTTTCATGTGCCACCCCTGTTCTCTAAGAGGAGGGAAGGAAGAAGTTCCATTTTGGTTGCCAATGAAAACAATAAAGTGGGCTTTTCAAAAAGCTTCCACATGTATAAGAAGACAGAATGATGGATAGTTGCATTTAACTAGAATTTTCAGGTGATCTTGAGGGACATGAAATTTTAGAATAAATTTTCATGAGTGATGAGAGGAGGGATTATGTAATTAATAGAATATCCAAGGGACCCTTGGACATTATCCACTAGAAGCACCTTCTCTTGTTAAGAATCCCAACCTCTTCCCCTCCATTTGATCTACGCGATAGAAATCACCCTCACCATAGGAGTGGGGAACTGGGGATAGCTCCAATGTGGCAATCCTCTTCACCCCTATGCACAGGTAATCCTCTCCTGCTCAGCTTATGACCAAGTCATTGCAGACTTACCAGCTTTTGCCTGGTTTTGTTACCAAATTAGACCAGTTTGCACTATATGTGGGTCTTACCCAGATACTATACTGTCATGACTCAATCCAACCCTTGTGACATATTATCCTCTTTAGCCAACATATATAATTTTGCCCCTGAAATGTACCTCATAGGTTATGGATCCATACCCCACATATATGCTCTGGTAATTTTCTTTTTGTTTTCCTCTCTGAGATTAACCTAATGCATCCTTGCCCCAGTCCTTAGATGCAGTGGCAGCTCCACATTGTCGCATTTTCACCAATTCACCTTATGCGTGGGTGGTCCTTTCTTATTGGGGAGAGAGACCCCGGATTATTTCTTGACATGGCTATGCACAGATCTAACAAAGTTGCTAAGCCTTTTTTGAGAATCCATTCGATCAACAAGTTCTGTAATTAAATTGGCATTAGCCTGTTCATTTTGACTTTGGACAGTTCTGAATCCCTGTGCTCATCAACTGAAAGTACATTTCTCGTGACTTGAGACTGTAGGATTTGATGATATGGACAGCATTTATGCAGTAGAATTGCTACATGTTTTTTGAGAATCTATTTAAATAACAACTTCTGTTATTATATTGACATTAGCCTGTTCATTTTATGACTCTGGGTAGTGCTGAATCCCTGGGTTCAACAACTGACAGTATATTTTATGTGACTTGAAACTATAGGATTTGATGATATGGACAGCATTTATGCATCTCCTGATGACTTCAAAGGCATGAAAGAGAGGGAAAAGATACGAGGGCTTCACTTGCTGGAATACTTTGTTCAACGTTGTCATCAAATTGGGGTACCCAGAACTTCTCATTCGGTTATTCACATATTATTCTCTCTACCCATCAGTAAGAAAGGAACATATTCACAAAATGTGTGTAACGGAGATGAGAATGCTAAGATAGATGTGTGGTAAAACTAAGAAAGATAAGATTAGGAATGAGCACATCTGTGAGGACTTGAATGTAGCTCCAATTGATGGTAAAATAGGAGAAAATAGAGTCAGGTAGTTTGGACATGTGCACCGTTGCCCTAACTCAGCGTTGGTTAAAAGATGTGACCAAATCTTAGTGGATGTTAGTAAAAGAGCTCGGGGAAGGTCTGAAATGAGATGGTGCGATGTTATTAGGAGGGATATTGGCTTCTTGGATTTAAATATGAATATAACACTTGATAGAAATTTTTGGCGGAACAAGATTCATGTAGCCAACCCCAAATAATGGGATAAGGCTCTGATGATGATGATGATGATTCTCTCTGCCCATCAATATGCATTAATTCTGTCGTCTGAATAGCATGTTCATTAATTTATTACAAACATCTATTTTTTAAAAAATTGTGTACAGGTTCCCTGTGAAGCATGGATCAAGAAAGGAGATCCCACAGAAATCATCTGCAGTGAGGTGAAGAGGGTGCAACCAGATCTTTTAGTTGTCGGAAGTCGTGGCCTTGGACCCTTCCAGAGGTATGCCATTGATATTGAATTAATCCTCTGTTCCATTCCACATGGATTGTTCCCTTTAAAGCCATTGCAAATTCGAAATTCATTTTTTTAGTGCATGGTTTTAAGGATTGGACAGAATTACATGTAAAGCTGTTCAAACAAAGGGTAGGATACTCAACTTTATTGAGAAACAGATGAAACGTTCAAAATGAAAACGGTCTACCTTTATGATCAAATTTACTGAAGGTACGAGACATTGGGCAAATCAAAGTCACAAGGGTTTCCCCTTTGGTAACCCTTCTTTCCGTTTACTCTATGAATCCTCTCGACCTAGAATCTTAGTCATATTGTCAATGTAGGCTCCCCCTGGAATATGTAATTGTATTTTCCAGCAAAATGCTTCAACAAATAGCGTGGACAATCTTCCTAGAATTCACATTCTCATCCTTTTTTGATCCCATCTTCCTGTCTTTTGAAACTATCAAGTTCTCTCCTAACTTAGCATCTTGCCATCAAGTTTAGTTTTTCTGTGTGATTCAGAAGGTAGCTAGACTCGGATCCATATTTGATTTTCTTCTAAAGACTTTTGCAATTGTCCTTCAAGAGGATGCATGTAGACACTGCACAATCAAGAAACTTTTGACCTTCCAAAATTTTCTGATTCTCTTAGTTATCCAAAGCTGTGGCCTTGGACACTTCTCTGTCTATGTCATTGGGTCAAATTTATCCTCTAATATTTTTTCTTATGCTAATGATACTCTTTTTTTACTTCAGTTGCAAATTGAACTCCTTTTGTTGGTGCATGGTTTAAGGAATCTACTTGACTTACATGTAACATTTTTTTCAAGATGAAGGGTGGATAATCCTTTTTTTATTGAGAAAAACGAGGTGAAATGCCGAAAAAAAGATTTTACATTATGATCAGAAATTGACTAAAGGTGACAGACATTGGGAATGTCAAAAAAATGTTTTAATCACCCTTTTTCAATACATATATAATTGTTAAATTAGATAGTACCATAAAATTCATTAAATGAAAAAAGGTGTACAATGTAAAAGAAAAGAAGGCCCCAAAAAGTATACTGCAGTTCCCAACAACTATATTACCTGTGCAAGACAGAACCCCAAAAAACTCCGTACAGAAGGAGCCACCCAGCAATAGCCGTTTACATCACACACACCAACACAGTGTTACAAGCTGAGAACACAAGGAAGTCAGAACGAGGGAGCCACAAGTGTCCCCAATGTGCAAAGCCTTGGCCCATAGGCTGATATATTTAAGGAATTCTTCCGTACTGGGAATTCAGGCCAAGGCTCTAGTGCAGGTGTCCTCGAAAGAATAGCTCACATGTAATTAGTTTGTGGAAAGGTTTCTTGGCACATATGATTGTAGCCAAGCTACAATTGTCCTTCATTAATATGGTTACAAACAAGTTTGGCTGTCTTTTCACTTTTTGGTCAGTAACTTCTGTCTGGGATCATAAATTTCAAGGATATTCAGTGAATGGTTCTGAAATATATTGTTTTATGATAGCAACAATGGGATATGTCCTATGTTTTCAAAGGCGATGGAGGTGATTGTGTAGGACGCCTCGCCTCCACCTCAATCTGGCCTCGTGGGCCCGGCCCACCTCCACACTGTTGAGAACGCGGCCCTCTTACATGACCCTCGCGTCGCCAATTATAGTAATACCCTTAGGGCACCATTAATCACCAATTATAGTAATACCCTTAAATAAAAATTTTCTTCCGGGGCCTTGACCTGAGTGCATAGGTCGATCTGTGGCATTGCGACGACGGGTCCCACGCAGAGTGGGATCTGACTCTCCATCTAAAACCTACCAACTAAGTCTTCCAACTGAGTTCAGGCTCCACTCTTCAACACGTACACCTGGGCCCGTTTAATTTTGTGTTTAAATTTGTTTAGATTTGTTCTTAATTTTATTTAAATTTGTTTGATTTTAGGAATGAATGAATTTAGGAATTTTATTGATTTTATGTATGCAATTTTTGTGACATTGATACATATATTTATATTTCTGAATTATATATATTATTTTAATAAATTATCACCTCAAACGCCTCAAACGCCTATGCCATTGCCTAGGCATTTGAGGCATGAGACGACCCCTTGGTCACCTCTCGCCTCTGACTACATAGGATATGCCTGAGAGTAGATATTGTAGTTAATGATTTGTTTTCACTCAAGTCCAGATAGTATTGAGGGCAATAAGATAGCCAGCAAGAGCTCATTATCCTCTCTAGTTCACTAAAGTGTATTTGAGAGAAACGAATATGTTGAATCTGTACTGTAATTTTCAAAGATTTAATGGTGATAAAAAAGAAGTGTGTCATATCAGATTTCATCAGATATTTCTTTTTTGGTTGGAACATGTGGCATGGCCAAGTCATGTTGCATACATGACCAAGCCAGTCCCTGCTCCAACACCATTACAATGTCACCTCTCTGGCCGGGCACATCATCCCCTACACTAGCCAATTGAGCCTGTTACAAAACCACAAGCTCCTGTAAAACCTTTCATATGTACACCTCACATGTAACAGCTGCACAACAGCACACAAGGATCAGGAAATAATTGTTTTCATGTGGGAAGATAGGTTTACTGCCCGCATGGGAATTTTCGACAACATCCTTCAGTCTGTCCACAGACCGAATCAATGCTCCCATCTGGCCCTCTAACCTCTCTGAAGCTACTTTTCCGTTTCTGGATGGGTCAGGGCTCAATGGGTCATTCCTTTTCTCATGAGATTTTTATCTTATTATGTTCCTAAACCATAGGATAATCCCCCAGATCCTGAAGGCATTCATCTTTGTTGTTTGAGGTTCAGCATCTAGCCTCAACACTTTTATATGGGAGCACTTTCAGAGAAACACTTTTATATGGGGGAGCTTCTCCATTCACCATCAAAACTAAACTCTGACCAAGTCCAGTATGTACAGTGGGAACATCTTCAGCATGCTTTTTGTTGGAGACACTCCATGGGCTGACTAAGTCAGCTGACAATGAAGGAGAATTATTGGGGAATGTGGGACCTCAACATGGAATGGTGGTCTTTAGGTACCTTGACACACCCATTGAGGTGTCATTAATGGAGGGAGTCATATCTCACCCTTGGATGTGCATGGGGCACATTTACCTTAGTAGTGAAGGAACATGTGGTAAGGTAGTCGTGGTTTTGTGCAAGACCCCGATTGCCCACCTTGAGACCCCTACTGCCAGCAATTTGTCCAGGTTTTATTAGGGCAACTTCTGTTGCTTTCTGGCAACAGTTGCACAAGTTTACTATCAATGCATTGTGAGGGAATATTGGTTGGGAAGGGGATGATACCATCCTCTTCAAGCTGCTACCGAGGACTTCACGGAACTCTCAAAAAGAAACTGATGGAGAGAGTGATTTCAGTAAACATGTTTATGCTGCCTTCATCAAAAAGCTTGGCTGAAGGTGGGATCGAGTGGGTGCACTGTCTTACTGGAGAGCAAATTGTAGTCTAATCACTTCCTCAAAATGATGATGGCTGGAGTTACCAATATATGTGTCCATGTTTACATATTATGCAGTGGGAGGCTGTCATTCCAGGTCTGCATATAACCTCAGACTCAGAGTTCAGCACATCATGAGTAGTTGTTTCAAGTTCAAGTCCATGTAATGCATTCAACTTCAGGGATGTGTGGGTTTGCTTGGAGAGTTCAAGTGAGAAACTTGGTACTGTGACTTTTAGCTAAATTGTTTGATGGCCTGTTGGAAGCCTACATCTCGAGGTTTGTTCAACATCCCTGTTCTTCCCCGTTGGGTGGGAGGATTATGGCAATTTTCCCATTATGTTCGCGATTTTGAAGTTTTTTTTTTTTGTCAGTCCTCTCTCTTCTTGAATGAAGTTGAGCAAGACTAAGGTAGCAAGATGAACAAATATTTCTTGTTCACAAGGTCAAGAAGAAAAAAAAAAGAACGGTATTCCGCTCATGCCAGTTTAGTAGAGTACTTGGCTTCAGTAACTTGTTGGTGTTCTGCAAGCATAATCACACGATCGGTATCTCTTTAGATCCACACTCCATCTCCTTTTTATGAACATGGCACACAAACGGGTGAGAGAAAACTATGAAAACAAGGTGGTGATTAACATAGGAGAAGGTTGGTGTTCCTCGAATGTTATTACCTCCCTGTTTCCTTCAAATGTATATTTCTTTGGTTCCTTGAAATATCTGCCTACTGCTGTGATCAATGTCTGTTGAGACTACCTAGAATTAAACGGTAGATGTTGCCTATTGCCCCTTGTAAAGTTCCGGCATCTAATTGTGATGTTCTTGATATTCCCAGGGTCTTTGTAGGGACTGTGAGCGAGTTCTGCGTGAAGCATGCAGACTGCCCAGTGGTGACGATAAGAAGGAAGGCCGAAGAAGCTCCAGAGGATCCAGTGGATGACTAAGCAGCCTAGGTTGCACGCACAACGATCTACATTGCTCTGTGTAAAATAGCTTTCCCATTACAAGCCGGTGATCATTTAGAAGGACAAAATTAAAACAGACGATTGAGGGGTGTGGTCGGAGCATGGCGGTACGAATTACACAGGACAACAAACCGGCTCTTCTATTCCTTTTCTGCTCTTACGCGCCTGGCTTGACTCCGTTTTCTGTTTGTTTAGCTTGGCTCTTTGTGACACCGGTTTCAGATGGTTTGCCTTCTCTCGTCCCTCCATTCATTGCCAGCCTTCCTGTTGGAATGCTGATCTCGAACCCATCCTCCAGATCTCTCTTGGTGAAGGCCCGGCACGGTCTCCCTTGCTGCCGTGAGCGGCGGCGAGCACAGGCCCGGCCGAGGAAGCAAGCGATTGCAGCGAGGATGGTGATTATCGCCAGCACAATGAAGACTGGGCCGAAGGAGCCCCTGGTGTGGTGGGATGAGCTTGTGGGGGTGGAGCGTGGGTAGACGGCAGCTGGTGGCGGTAGGGAAGACATCTGTCCTCCAACGTCGACTTGTGGAACTGCGGGGGGGGGGGGGGGGAACCACTAACCAGAGGTTTCTTGTGCTTCGAGTGTGCGCAGATTGAGACCAAAGGCGGATGTTGGGGTAGTCCTTTAACGAACCCTACGGCTTTTGAACTTCGAGAGGTTGGAAGTGTATGGGTCTCCTTTGGTAAAAGAGAGATTCCTGCCCCCTTTGATGTAGCTGTCTGAGCTGTGGAATGCTTCGATAGTAGAGAAAGCGATGCTCTGGTGCTCCGGGAGTCGGACTCGAATCTGGGTGGCGGGATTCAAATGTTTTGATACGAGCCATGGCACGGTTCCTTGATTCGGTTTCGAGTTCTGTCGTTAATGCCTTCCCACGGATGGAGTCAAGCTTCTCGATGATAAGAGGTCCTTCGCAGAGGGTATTATTTAATCATACTCGAAATTATATCCCAAACTCACACACGCACGTAGACAGACTCGAATTGATTCGCTAGGAATGCGACTGTGGTGGGTTACATCTAAACGTAGTTAGGCGGACTCGAATACAACACACTTAGGGCCGCTTTGTTAACCGTGTAGGGTTAACCCAGGCGACCTTCGGGGGGGGGGGTCGGTTATGTTAATCGATCTCGGTTAATCTCTGTGTGTGAGAACATCGGTGAGATCTATCGACTCTCTCTCATCTGCTCATCTATCTTAATCCGCTATCAAATAAGCCCTTAAAATTAGAATTGATTTACCTTGGACTACCCATCTGCCGATCGGTCGGAAGTGTTTCATCCAGTGTTCTCTCAGCTACTTTGTAGTCGTGGACAAATCGTCTGCTACAAGAGTAAGCAAATGTGACGTACTATTCGATTGATTCCCTGGACGCATCGTCTTTTGTTAAAATAAAGAGTAATGTTCAGTGTACTCCTTGAGTTATTACATACTCAGGGTGTGCATCAAGTTATGATTTTATGTAAAAAAAATTGACGTGAAACTCATGTCCTCTAATTTATTATACAAGTCATTTCTATCGAATGATTTAAAAAATAAAAAATATTTTTTTTAAAAAATATATTTAACACTATTTATTTGATCTAATTTTTTTTAAAAAAATTATGTTGTTCGATGAAATTGTGAATTGTACGATGATAATTCTGGGGACGTGAATATCACGTTAAAACAATTTAAAAAAATATTTAACTTGGTGCACGCTTGATATCCCACGATGTGCATCATTACTCTAAGACAAAACATTGTTAAAGCAAAAGACAAAAGGACATTGCTAGGCCCAGTCTTTGAGGATCGCTGATTTCCTGCGCTTCTTTTTAGGTCGATGGGGACTGCTCTTATTTCAAAATCTTGCAGAGGCCTGTAACCCGTGTCTTTTCTTCATCGTTCCGTGGGGTATACGTGCACGTCTCCCAATAGGTTTAACATAGTTGGTTGCTAAGAGGGCTCAGTTCCGGATAAATGTCATTTTCCCCCCTTATATGTATGACATGGGAATCATCTATCTCGAGACATCCCCCTACTTAACCCCCCTATCTGTGAATTTTAGTGTTAAAACTGTGGTTTGTCTGACTCGGTAAGTTTCAGTTGACTCAAGTGTGTTGTACCGTATCTGAAAAAACTCGATACGATACAGATCACCCCGAGTCAGGTCGAGCCATAGTGAGAGAGGGAGGAAATATCATACCGAATCAAAAAAGATTCAATTTGACACGGATCACCGAGTTGACGAACCCTAGTTAACACAGAACTATCGTAATACGAGTTGGAAGCGACTCCAAATCACTCGCCTGTTGTCTTTTTTTTCTTTTCACCATCATCGTAAGTCTTCTGCCATCAATTTTGACTATATTAGATCTAGTGAGAGGTTCAAGTACCTGACCAAAATTTTAAGGAATTTTTATAAATACTCCTATAAAACACCACATGCTTTGCCTTAGTTTTTGTATATTCACACGTATATGTTTTATTTATCTGATATTGTTGTGATATACCTTCAACATAATTCTGATTTATTTAATTGAAATATGTGTTAATAGAGAGAATGATTAACCTACCTTCGAATTAACTCTCTCTCTCTCTCTCTCTAATGCCGACGATAGATCACCAGTGACACCACCTTCAACATTTTTTCCCGCATCTTGCTCATCTCGTCAACGTGGATCCCTATTAGCATGTCCGCGATGTGGAGACCCCCCCCCCCCCCCCCACCACCATGTCCTCCATTTGGGGGGGGGGGGGTGAGAAGGGGGGAGAGGGGGGCCATGGGAGGTGGGGGTGGGGGGAGTCTACTTGCGGTCTACTTGCCAGAGGTGTGGGGGGTCTGCTAGCTGAGGAGGGAGGGGTGGGGCGTCTATTGCTCGGAGGGGAGGGGGTCTGCTCACCGAGGAAAGGAGAGGGTGGTAGGGAGGGGTGGGGAGAAATCTATTTTCATTCCCCATATATACATATTATTCGAAAATGTTTTTCTTTCCAAACATATATATTTTCTTCTAAATAGAAATATATTGTTCCTAGCATTTATTTCACCCTTTAAATGGATGTATTTTGTTCCTATGGAATAGATTTATTTTTTTTCTTCCAAACATATATATTTTATTCCAAACAAGTATGTGCCATTCTTAAATCTATTTCTCATTTCAAATGGAAATATTTCATTTCTACAAAATTTCACTAGGTCTTTCTTTTATTTGACATATCTTGTGGGACTACCGGTGGTCACATTTGTTTGTTCTAGCTGTTTTTCATGTTAAGTGGACCAATGGCAATTGAGTTTACAAAATAACAAAGCACAATTGAATACTATTAGTGTGTTTCAACTATGACTCAAGAAATTCAAATTCAAGCAAACATTATTCCCAATCCCAATGTTAAAAAACCAATCGGATCCGATTTGATTAGAAATGAATAAAGGGATGAAATTAAATATCATTAAAAAATAATTAAAAAGAAAGGAACTTATAGTTGCTTCCATGTTGATTTATGTGAAAATTATTAATCCACTCAAAAATAGTCATGTGCTATATAATTAATCTTCATTTCTAGGTGTATCCATGCTCGAAAGGTTAAAATATAAATGACAACTATGACACATAATGTTATCCAACAAAAAAATGGCGTTGGTAATGTTTATTTTAGAATTCACATCTGAAGGATATTATACTTAATAAACATACATTTTTGATGGACTCGGGTAGATAGAGATTCTCCTTATGAATTATGACATTTTCATTATCTTTAGTATATATTTCCTAGATCCAACATTTGAGATTCGAACGTGTTTGGGACAAATTAAAGATTTTGGATTCTATCCATAATCCAACGAAGAGAAAAAAGATGAGTTTTAACAAATTCTAAAGATGTTCAAATCTCACTCTTTTTTCTCTACCTTTCTATACCCACTATAATCTTACTTTTCAAAAATCTAACGTGACATTGGTCTATTTTATTATACTTTTCATGATACACTTGATCAAGAGAGACCAAAATTTTCACCTTCGTATAACAATTCATGATCCAGAAGGATGAGAATTCGATCATACATGCAAATGAAAAGGATAAAATCCATAAATAACTTTCATCTCTTTCGTTGATGTATGTTAGTTGAGAAACATTTAGTGAAACACATGCACTAAGTACATCCACCGGTGTAATTAATGTAACACTTATTTTTTTTTAAAATTTTTTGAGTGGCATCCATCCCAAGTTACTTGGGCGTGGGTGTCACGTCCAGGTGACGTGACGTGGAAGTCAAGTAAAAATAAAAATCGGACCTTATGAATAGTGAAAAATACTATTTTTCACTATTCAAAGGAGGATAAATTTTTTTTACTTGACCCCCACGTCACGTCACTCGGTGACGTGGCACCCACGCCCAATTAACTTAGGGTGAGGGTAACTCAATTTTTTTTTAAAAAAATAAGTATTACACTAATTACACTGGTGGATATGTAGTTAGTGCACATGTTACACTTAGTATTTCTCACGTTAGTTATATCCCTCTTTCATTTTCCGAACGTGGGTAATCTAACCGTCGTCAACCTCAACGTGTACTGACTGTACTACTTACGTATCATGAGGACTGCCAACTGCGGCAAGGGGTGGACTCGATAAACTCCCCAACAGTGTTATCTAGACCAGAGTCAAGAGGACCACGTGTGGGTGTGGACAATGTGACCAAGGCAGCACCGTACGATCGAGGAGCATTGAATCTAAGACATGGTTATTATCAATCTAACTTGATTTTACTAAATGGATATCTAATAATATTTTTTATATTGTTAAAATGCTCAATGAGGGTTGAATCATCTGAACGTATGTGGTATTGTTTTCACTGAGAAGCTATCTGATTGTTGTGAGAACTTAGAGTTTAATACAACATAATGATGCTTTCTAAATGATAGTGCTTATTTTCTTTCGATTATATATTAGTATTTAGAACCATTTTGTCCTGATGCGATGTATAAAATTACATCTTGTTGTTTCTCCTTCTCAAACCCAGGCCAATCAGAGAGAGAGAGAGAGAGAGAGAGCATATGCAAGTGGGCAAGTAGTGCAGAGGGAATGTCTGACTTTTGCTTCAGATTGTTGATAAGACGGAAGAGGAAGTCGGCTCGCAGCATCACATGCAGATCAGTCCGGCTGAGGTGGTGGCGAGGTGGAAGGTCTCCACTCACACAGATGGAAGATCTCCTTCCAATATGTATCCAAGCCTTTATTATGATCAGTAGTACTCCGCTAGCTCCCCCCCCCACACACACACACACCAAAAGATGCCCAGAGTCCGCGAAGGCAACACTAGAGCTGAACAGCAAACTTCCCTTTCCCATTCAACTCTTGGATTCTGATATACTCCCCCGTCTAAACCGAACGGGTGCAGCTGTGTCCGGAGATTTTACTACAGGATCATACACCACGGTGACTATTTTCCTCTTTTCAAGGTTCCCCTGTCAACACCACCCACCTTTGGGAAGATATTCGAGTTCAAATCTCACCCTCCACAGTTATGCGAGAGGTGAGATTTATCCTACGAATTTACGAGGCCGGCTTATATGTCTAATTAAGTAGGTCATAAATTTTAGTACTTAGTTTGGACACTTGATATCTAGAGTTCAATATTTAATAAAGTCGTTAATTGACGTATTATCTTTTAACAATTAATGTGTCGATAAATCGAAAGTCTACGGTCATGAAACTACACATGGAATAATTTTTCACCCACGCCATATCCGAATTAGAACGCTCAACCTCTCGAGCATGTGAGAGAGAGTGGAACCGATATCTACACTTTTCTTTCATGGGAAGGTTACAGAGATGTAAATCCTACGTTTACAAGTGACCTAGCTGGGTTGGGTTGGAGCTGACGCAGTAAATCATAAAATCTAATTCAATAGCGCTTAATGCGTCTTAAGTTCTCAGAATGTTAAAGGTGAAAAAGAAACTCCAAAAAAATCAGCCAAAGAAGATGGTATTATTGAAGATGGTGAAGAGGATGACTCTGTCATGCCCAACTTGAGTGGGTCTATTGTTCCTGACGAGGATGTTGCTCCTATCTCTACTCAGACTGTCATTTACAAGGGAGTTTCTATGGACTCTCTTCCATCTATCGGCCAAATGTTATTGCAGTGGCTCCAACTTTTGCTAAGGATGATCAATCTCTGGCCCATCCAACGCTTCTTGATAGTGGTTCCGACGGCCCAAACAATTTGAAGGCAGCACATGCATTTGATAATATGAAACTCGGAGTACATTCAATGCATGATACCTCTACTCCGAGGGTCATGATAGGGATGCACAATGCTCCTTTAGATCCCGGGGATCCTTGTTGTTTCCCAACCCGATATCTGCGACTGTGGCAAGTCTTCCGCCTGATCCTTCCACTTTGAATGCATCGTATCCATCACCTATGATGGATAATTCTTCATCACCATCTTTGGCCCGTCATAAGTATATAACTTGTCCCAGACACAAAAGTGGAGTTAAAATTTGCTTACTTGTCTCTCAGGCTACATCTCCAAAACTTACTAACCTAGGAGCGGTCTTGACTTCTTCTGATTGTTTTAAGAAGTTCTTGGGATCATATATTAAGGGGTACTCCTGCAGATACAAACACCTCCACTGGTGCTCTTAATCTTGCTGCTATTCCTTATCTCTCAAACTATTCAGGCTCAATCTCCTTTGGAACTTGATCTTCTTGCAGCACATGAGGATTGGGTTGATGATTATCTACATGAGAAAGTTGATAAGGAAGATGATACAGATGAACGTTGCTCACGACGTATGGAGCTCCGACCTCGATTCTTTCTTCGCAACATTACATCTTGGAATAGTCTCTCTTCCCCATGAATATATGAGAAGATTATATCTGAATTAGGCTCTTATGTTTATTGCCGCATGATCTTTTAATTTGGATTCTCTTTTTCTCTTTGGGTCGGCCTAGCTATATAGTATAAGGAGGGTTTTCCCTCCACTTGGCCTTATGCCTCCGCCACATATTTAGTGGCTCTCTACCCCACGCTCTATCTTAAAATATGCACTATCCGCTTTATTTAAAAAATATGCGACAAAAAAGATCCTCTATTTATGCATGCACTACCATACATTTGGAGATGGTTAAAAAAAAAAAGAGACGAGGCAAGTCACACACCATCAGTTGACCGGAAAATAGGAACCCACGGTTCCCCTCCCTCATGTATCAATTGATTTGAATTTTTTTTATTCCTTACATAAGGTTTTTTAAAAATAAAAATATTTCAAATACTGTGTAAGTTAATATTAAATATCAGATATTGTTAAGAGAGGAGGAAATTTCACACAATAAATAAGAAACAAAAAAGGCTTCCATAACCGTTATTCCCTTACATGGGGCAACAGAAGACCTTTCTTAAAACAGAAACTTTTCTATTAAACGAAGAGCCCACCCCCAACGGCTTTTCAAAAATAGACCTCCAACGGTTAGTCCAACGGTCCAACACAAACTTCCATTCGCAAATATTTAGAACCCCCTACACACGCTCCGCTTCGCAATCCCCCCCCTCTCCAACCAGATCGATCCGCAATGGCGATCCGCACCTCCCCCCTCGCCGCCCTCTCCCTCCTGGTGATCCTCGCCTCTTCCGCCTCCCCGTTCGCCGCCGCCGGATCACCTGCCCAGGTCGGCATCTGCTACGGCAGCGTGGGCGGCAATCTCCCTCCCCCGGCAACCGCCGTCCAACTCCTCAAGTCCAACGGCATCTCCAAAGTGCGCCTCTTCAACCCCGACCCCGCCGTCCTCCGCCCCTTCGCCGGCACCGGAATAGAGCTCATGATCGGGGTCCCCAACGAGGCCCTCCCCGAGCTGGGCAACGGGACCCCCGACGTGGCCGCTCGGTGGCTCCAGGCCAACATCTTCGCCGTCGTCCCGGCGAGCCAGGTCCGCTATCTGGCCGTGGGCAACGAGATCCTCCTGAAGCAGACCTACTACACCCAGTATCTCGTCCCTGCCCTGCGGAATCTCCACGGGACGCTGCAGGCCATGGGCCTCGCTGACGACATCAAGCTGTCGACCGTCCACGCCGCATCCGTGCTCACCAACTCCTACCCCCCGTCAGCCGCCACCTTCGACCCCTCGGCCCTCCCCACCATGCGGTCCCTCCTGGAGTTCCTGACCCAGACCGGGGCGCCGTTCATGGCCAACGTCTACCCCTTCTTCGCATACACCAACGACCCGGCGCACGTCCCCCTCGGCTACGCCGCGTTCGGCCAGGACGCCCCCGCGGTGCAGGACGGGGGGCTCGTGTACAGGAACCTGTTCGACGCCACCGTCGACGCCTTCGTGGCGGCGATGGAGAAGGAGGGGTTCCCGGGGATCAGGGTGACGGTGGCGGAGACGGGGTGGGCGACGGCGGGGGGCGACGCGGCCACCCCAGAGCTGGCGGCGGTGTACAACGGGAACGTGGTGTCGAGGGCGCTGAGCACGGTCGGGACGCCGCGGCGGCCCGGGGTCCCCGTGGAGGTGTTCCTGTTCAGCCTCTTCGACGAGGAGGGGAAGCCCGGGGAGGAGTACGAGCGCCACTTCGGCATCTTCCACCACGACGGCAGCAAGGCCTACGGCATCAGCTTCGCGTAGCAGACAACGGGACAAAATCCGCCATTACTTAACATCACGTCATGGCCGACGGGAGTACGAGGACATCCATCTGACCCTTCCGGGGACTTCATTGCCTCCATGCGGAGTTCTTTTGGATCTCGACGCTTTTAGTTTCTCCAGCTAGTATGGTCTTCTGACGAATATATTAATTTGTTTTTGGTATATATATATATGCATGTATAGTTTATTTTTTTTCTTCTTTTTCCCTTCCTTCCCCCCATGGCTGGGGATGCCATTGAAGTAGTTCTGCTATTCCAAACATGTGTTTGGGGTTCTTCATTTGGGAGTGATGTTTGGCAGTTGATATTGAAATTTGTTAGGATTTCTATATTTAAAGAGTTTTGATTGTGGGAGAATTTGGAGTGGAGTGGGAGATGGTATATATCATCACATCAATAATTTATATGGGGGATTAAGATAATGAAAAAAAAGTCATGATGCATTGGTAACTGTTAATCTTATTTGATGTGCAAAAGCCAGTAAGTGAGATTTCTAATTCTTATCTATAATATTCTATTAGAATATTAATTTATAATGTTTGAAATTATGACCGAACGGTTCTAATGAATCCTTGTTTACATGAAAATATTTCGTTAACATCATAATTAATATCATGAATCCTTGTTTATATGGGGGATTAAGATAATGAAAAAAAAGTCATGATGCATTGGTAACTGTTAATCTTATTTGATGTGCAAAAGCCAGTAAGTGAGATTTCTAATTCTTATCTATAATATTCTATTAGAATATTAATTTATAATGTTTGAAATTATGACCGAACGGTTCTAATGAATCCTTGTTTACATGAAAATATTTCGTTAACATCATAATTAATATCATGAATCCTTGTTTATATGGGGGATTAAGATAATGAAAAAAAAGTCATGATGCATTGGTAACTGTTAATCTTATTTGATGTGCAAAAGCCAGTAAGTGAGATTTCTAATTCTTATCTATAATATTCTATTAGAATATTAATTTATAATGTTTGAAATTATGACCGAACGGTTCTAATGAATCCTTGTTTACATGAAAATATTTCGTTAACATCATAATTAATATCATGAATGCTCTCTTTAGAGGAAACAGATATCATGATTTTTTATGTTGCCATAATATATATATATATATATATATATATATATATAACACCTCGAATTATGAGCTACACCCTCAAGATTGATTTGTTTGGTGTGGCCAGAGTACTATTTATAGTCTTCTTTGAGCCTATCTCATTGACTTTTACCTCCTTACTTAGTGATGCTGGGGGTTATCCTGGCCGTGGAGATGTGGGTCATCTACTGGCTCGCCTGACAGAGGAAAGGAGACGTGGGTGTTGATCCGCCATTCCTTTGTTGGAGGCTTGGGCACTGACTCGCCGTTCCTTTGCCGTCTGAGTTGTTCTGGCATTAATACGATGATGGTCACTGTAGACATGCACTACACCGTTGAAAGACGGGGGCGCACGTGACATACGGTGTCTGGACCCCAAGCTAGTCCTCCTGTAGGCCTTGGCAGGCTGCATACTGGACAGTGGGCCGGTTGATGTTGAGCCTTGGACTATGGGCCAGTTGATGTTAGGTCTTATTAGGTCGGGCGAACTTCCCCCTCCTCACTAGCCCCCTACTCTCGAGCAGTGAGAACGCTCGATACTCGGGAGGAATTTTGTAGGCTTTGCCGAGGAGGTCTTGTGTCACACGTGGGGAGTGCCTTCTTCGGTATGGTTCTCGAACCTCCCTACGTTCCTATACTTCAAGACTCATAAGTAGGGTCCTCATTGCGCTAATCGTCACTCTACCTCATAACGTAGGCCGGGTCACCACATGTGCCAGTGTGACGTCACCCTTATTATGATAATGTCTCATCTATTCTCTGGGTACGAGATCAGATGGTGATGGGGTGCCGCTCTAGGGTTCCCTGCCTCTTGTGGATCGGTGATGGCGATCCGTCTCCTCGATGGTGGCCTGATCTGGGCTGTCGAAGCTAAAATCCCTACTATCACCTTCTTTAAAAAGGCGCGGGAGGTAGCTGAAAGGGCAACTTCCTGTCTTCTCGAGCGTCGATAGTTCTCGCTGCTCTTCCTTCTTCTCTACTTCTGATGATGTTCTTTCTTTCTTTATCATTCTTCCATGGCTCACTGTAGGAAACTTATTCTCCCTCAAGAGCCCGAGTTGACGGGGACATCGTCCTCAGAATGAGGATCGATCTGACGTGGGTGGACCCACGACAACAAAGCTCAGACATGGAGACATGATGGCATTTTATGTGTTTATCATCATCAGTTTGCTTTCATGTGTTTGTGTCATCTTTACTTTACGTACTTAAGTTGTCATTTCATGTGAAAAAAATTAATTTGACGATAGATTCATATGAAAATGTTAGATCAATGCCAATGCATGTCTATGTGTGCATCATTTAATCTTATTTTAAATTTCTCATATTTATTTAAATATTGTTTAATTTTAAAGAAAAATTGGATTCCACCACTTGGGCTAAATCCTTGTAGTGGTATGGGGAAACATGTTGTAATTATTTTTGAATAACTTGGGACAAGCTTTCCCATCGATTAATCCTTAAAACCCTCATAAAAATTCACAAATTTCATGTGGGAGGCTTCAGATAGAGTGTTTGTCTTCAAAACAAGGATGAATCCGATTTAAATCATTTCAAATTAGTGCAAATCCGCCTCCTCAACTTTCTATGGCGATGTATCTGCCTCGCACCTGTGCAAATCCGCCAACAAAATGACGAGATGGACTAAGGAATCGCCCCTGCAGGTTGGACGTGAATGGTGCGCAACTCACACAATAAGAAATGCAGATAGAATCACGGCACGCATATCATGCGAATCGATGTATACATGTTTAGGACTGTTAATGGGTCATGTCGGTCCGATAGATTCGTAAGTTTGACTTGATTTTGGGTTAGGTCGCAAGGTCATTTTCAGCCCATGGATCTTAGTCGGGTCTAAAAATCGGGTCCGACTAGACACACGGGCCGGGCTTTGAGTTCGGCCCGTGAGTCTGCCCAGTCCGTTCTTTTTTTTTTCACTTCAATTTTTTAAAAATACTTAGTTAAAAATATGTTATTTTACTTAATTAAAAAAATTAACAACTCTCCTTTCTAACAAGTTAACTAATTAACATCAAAATTCTAATTAATGCAGAGAGATTATAAGTTTTGTATTATTAAATATATTATTTTCAATTATTTTTAATTTAAATTTTCGAGTCGGGTTGGACTTTAGTCAGGCTTTATAATTTTTTAATAGTGTCCGGCCCGACCCGGCCCAACATAACCTGGGCCCGGGTCAGACTCGGGCTTTAATTTTGAGGAGTCGGGCCTGGACCGGGCCGACCTACCTAAACAAGGCCCGAGCTCGGCCCATTGACAACCCTATACGTGTTTGCTTCATGACTTATCTTATCCAAATTGGATCCTCGTCGACCGATAACGATCCGCCCTGGCTTGAGCAATTCAGGTCCGGGTTAGATCTCAGATTTCCCCAAAGAGAAATGCTTATTACCCATGTAGGAGGATGAGTTTATTATCCACCCTATCTCTCATTGGGCCACGTATGTAATGTGTGGGTCTCACTTTATGTCATTTTTGCACGTATTTTCAATGAGATTTTTAATGCTATAAAAGTGACAAATAGTTATTTAAGGACGAAAAATAACTATCTGAGGGTGATAAATAGTTATGTAAAGATGACGAATAGTTAACTCCTGTCAATTTTTGCGTATTCTCGAGATGACGAATGAGACTTCTAATACTATTTAAGGGTGACAAATAAACTATTCAAGGGTGAAATGCAAGAGTTATCTAAGGATGACAAATAATTATGTAAGCGTGATAAATAGTTCAATTTTCGCGTAATCTTGAAGCGACGACGACTGAGACTTCCAATGCTATTTAAGGGTGATAAATAACTATGTAAAGATGAAAAATAGTTATGTAATGATGATAAACTGCTATATATATATAGGTAAGGGTGACAAATAATCAAGTCATGTCAGTTTTTGTGTATTTTTGAGATAACGAATGAGACTTCTAATGTTATTTAAGGGTGATAAATAATTATTTAAGAGTAAAAAATAACTATCTAAAGGTGATTAATATATGAATAAGGGTGATAAATAGATGAAAATGTACCTAAGTATTTAAAAAATATTTAATAAATTTAACGAGTGAAACACACGTGCCAATGATATAAACCAATAGAACATTGTACGGATAACTTTTCAACTCAACGAGGAGAGTAACTATCATTTCACTTTCTCAAATACGTGCAAGAGTCGCACGAGTCGGATGGAGCCGGCGAAGTAGTTAATTACTACCTTACTATTTTAGTTTGTGAGTTAATATGCTACTAAATTATTAGGTAAACGTAACATATTACTGTCTTCTAACAAGTTATTACGTGATTACATTACCACCCAGTACCTTAACACTAATCATATTTAAAGAAAGAATAAAAAAAAAAAACTTTTTGGCCGGTGAAACCATTTTGACGTTCACAAGGCACACGGCGTGTAATCCATTTTTCCGAGGAACGACCTGGTTGACTCACCCACCTTTCCAATTTCCACACCCGTTAAGCTGAGAGAAGAAGACGCGTGGCTGTGGCCTGTCGGTACGGTAGGGACTATATAAGAGGCAGGGAGCTAGAACCACCAAAGGGCCAGATCTTTTCCCTTCTTCGTCGAGATCTATCCATATCCCTGTGGAGGTTTTCCGCCGGCGTCGTCCTCCTGGATCCAGGTCTCGGGATGGACGTGATCGACTCCACCGTCGACCCCCTGAGGGAGTTCGCCAAGGACAGCGTGCGCCTCGTCAAGCGCTGCCACAAGCCCGATCGCAAGGGTATCCACGGCGCTGCTGCTGCTGCTCCTCTTCTTCCCTTTCGATGGATCCATCTGTTCCTCATTTTTTCCCTCCCGTTTTTCCTTTTGTTGCATGGCTCGATTAGTTCTTGGATTTGTTGTTGGTTGGTTTCCAAATTCCGTTTGTTCTTGCACTGATTGATTTCTCCGGATCTGCATTGACGGCGTGCAGAGTTCACGAAGGTGGCGTTCCGCACGGCCATCGGGTTCGTGGTGATGGGGTTCGTGGGCTTCTTCGTGAAGCTAATCTTCATCCCCATCAACAACATCATCGTGGGATCCGGCTGAGATGGGATCCTGTAGGCGAGGAGGTACTGCTGAGATGGGATTCTGTATGGTTGTCATTGGTTGGAGTGCATGCGATAAATTCTTCCGGTTGTGTCCTTGTTTTTGTTTAGTTTGCTAGGCATGGTTGATCTCATATCTCGTCAATCTCGTTCTGGAAATTCTCTTAGTTTTGTGGATATGTGTTCCCTTTGACAAAATGGAGGGATGGGCGCTAGATGTATTTGCAGGGGCCGACATGTGTGCTCTCAGTTCTGATTGTGCCTGAATGTTGTTTGTTTTGCTATAGTCGTTAGTTTCTTTACTAATAATCAACACCTCGCCAGATCTGGTTTGATTTTTTTCACTTTTTTGATTTTTTTTTTGGTTGCTGTGTTGTTCTTATATTATATGCCTCTTGATTTAGCGGAGAGAATTGGTGTTTTATTCAGTCTTTGCTTGTAATGTTGTCCACAGGGGGGGCCTATGGTTTGGGATTCCAGCAAGAGATGATCTCTTTATTGCCCTTGTTAGAATGAGTTTAATTATTTCTTAGTCCCAGTTACTTTACGGCATGTTTGGCTGTTTTATTCAATACTGTGTATCATTAGCAATTTTGATATTGCTACTAATAGTGGTTACCACTACGTGTTTAACTATGTTCTGTCATTTTGATATCCATGTATTACAGGACTCTACCCTTATAACAAGTTTAATACAGGCCTGAACCTGTGTTAAAAATATTAACAGTGTAGGCTTCCCCTTCAACCAATTGCCATCCATGTACCTTCTATGTTAGTTATGATGTTGACATTCTAGACTCTAAATATATGGTATTAATTCCAATACTATTTCAAATCTGATGCCCAACCAAACACGGCATTAGATATTGAAGTAGGCACGGGTGTTTATACAAATATCTAGGATGTAAACTGGATCTTAATTTTAATTGTCACCTTTTAAGATGCAAATTAACCTGTGATCACAACTTAACTTAAAAAATTGTGCATTACATTTTGCTTTATGGATTTCCATGCCATTTAGCTGTAATATTACCTCATTGGTTTTCATGCTATTTAGCTGTAATGTTGCTTCATGGGTTTCCTTTGCTTTGCATGGTGCAAGGACATGAATAGGATGGAAGGCTGATAACTGCTTGGTCTCTATAGTTGGATTTGAAGCTGAGCATATTGGCTTGTTTGCCAAGCAGGAAACTAGCTTTGTTGCTTATCTTTCTTCGTCTTAGTTTGGAAATTTCAGGCCGGGTTATGTTGCCAACCCCAACCACAAAATTTAACAAACCAAATTGCAACTATCAAATTCACACTCATACATGCAAATAAACTAAACAAGAATAACAATTGCAATATTATAACAAAACTAAACAAGTGAACAACCAAATAAGACTATTACATAATCCTATAACACAGTGTTTGAAATAGAAAGTGAACATTACTACAAGTCTACAATCCAATGACACAAAACTCTCTCAACTCTCAAGCATTTTCATCACTCATAAAAGAGTCTGAGTCCCCATCATTTTCAGTTGGAAGCTCATTCGGAGACATCGCCATCAACCTCATCCATGGACTCCAAGTGAGAATGGTACTTGTGGCAATGCTTTCTCCCCTTTCATAAGTGACACATTTGGGTTGCCGACCTTGTGGATGGACTTTCCTCTTCATTAACACCGGCAACAATTTCAAGATCTAGGCATGTGAGGTCCTCATCTTCATCCACAAAATCTTATTGTTCAGAAGAATTAGTTATCCATTCATTACAACAATGTTATCCAAAGAAATAATATCAAGGTCACTTTGTTGAAAACACAAATGGCGAGTGCAGAGGCGTTGATTATATTGCACAAAGACAAGATCGTTCAACCTCTTTTGCTCTAACCTATTCCTTTTCTTTGTGTGCATCTACAAATAAATTATTTGCAATCAATTAAACACAAAAAAAGAATATTGAGGGGGCATCTTTTGTGTACTTGAATATGAAATTATGGATCTAACCTGTTTAAATGTACTCCAATTGCGTTCACAACTAAATACACTATAAGTCAAACTTAAGATTGACTTTACAAAGTCAAACTTAAGACTGGAATGGCCATCCTTTGAAGGTTAGGTGCACTACTTCTATAGTCCAACCACCAATTAACTACACCATAAAAAAATCATAATTCATAACATATCTTACTAAAGTAATGAAAAGGTATTTTGATAAGAAAAACTTCCATACCAAGAGTAGATGTAGTGCGTTGCCTAATGTCCATTCCTCTCCCAAACAACCCTTTGACATTCCTGTAAGCTGCCAGGTTCCTTTGTAATTTCATCTTGGACCTTACCTTCTTGAACCATGTTTTCAATGCAATCATATAGCTCTTGCTTATTTTCAGTATCGTACTCAATGCTTGGATTGAAAAAATAAAGTCTTGGATTGAGATAACGGCCAGCTGCATGTAAAGGACGATGCAATTGAAAGTCCTAACATCTATCAATGATATCCCAAATTGGACCATATTTGTCTATCTTTTCATTTAATGCACTCATGATGCTTTCCTTTGCACATTCCATGGCTTCATAGATATAGCCCATGGTTGCTTTTCTCCATCAACCAACGACAAAACCATGACAAGAGGTTTGAATATTTCAAAAAAAATGCTACACCATTCTAAAAAGAACTCTTCAAAATTACCCTTTCTACCTTCTTCCCTTCTTTTTTTTGGCCTATCGATTGCTACTTGCTAGCCAATCAGCAGATGTAAACATTCTCCTCAAACTATCTTTGCAATCAAGTGAACGCTGCAAGTTTAGATAGTTGGTGGCAAAGCGGGTCACAACTGCATATGCAAGATTCTTATCATTTGAGTATTTCCTCGTCATAGCAAGTATCCTTGTGTTACCATAAATAAATGTAGTAACCATTTTTGCTCTTCAAATGGTACCTTTTTTTTTTGAAACCTGTTGGTACCACTGAATATATTAATAAGAAAAGAGGGATTTGCAAGTATAGGATGTGCAATCTCAAAGTATCCCCAAGTTGCCTATACAAAAAAGCTCACATCAGGAGGTGTGACTTCTCCTAGCCCCCCAACATAGTCAAAAGAAAAGAGTTTTCTGTCTCCATATTACATAGGAGTTTAGCCCACTCTCTTACCCTTGCCCCAACAAAATCCCCAATTCTTTTTGGACTGGTGACCTCTTTTTTGAAAATTCTACTATTTTTCTCCCCCCATAAGACCCATAGGGTGACATGTAGGATGAGCAACCATATCCACCTATCTTCCTTGTGAGGCTAATACCTGTGCCACTCCCTCATGAGCTGCTGGACATTCTCTGGGTTGCCACTAGCACTGAATTTTCTTCAAAATATGATACCAAACCTCCATAGAGAATGAACATTCGGTGAATAGGTGGTCAATGTTCTCTTCCTTTACCCCATAAAGACAACAACGGGTTTGAATACCCTCCATGAAGGTGGCTAGTCTATCATAAGTTGGGAGTCGACTGTGGGAGATTCTCTATATCAACACCTTAAGTTTGAGAGGACTCCTCGGTTCCCATATTTGCCTCTTGAGTGGGTGTCATAGACCTTCATTAGTGGTTACATGATATGCCGACCTGATTGAGTAGTGCCCATCTTTATCCCATCTCCACTTCTATTCATCTGCCTTAGCTATATCCGGCTTAGTCTCATGCAGCATACCTAGCAATTCCCCAAACTGGCTGATCTGATCCTCCTACAGGAGGTCAGTTTCCATCTCTGATGCATTTGATGCAGTTCAACTACTTTCTTCCTGAAGCAATCTTCTGAAAGTAAGAAGTGTTTTTGTTCCCCTCCTTAATCGATCTTTTCCTCTGGTTTTTGTTTCCAATAAATTTTGTCTTTCAAGAGGATGTCTTCGAACTCAGCCTTAAGCTTGTTCTGTTGAATCTTGTCAGGTTCATCCAGGAGGCCTATCTCCTTCAAGGCCTCCAGCCCCTCCAACTGAATCAAAATCCTATCCTTTGCTGCCTTTCCAGGGAGAGTTTTGGAGGCTCCTCACTTAGCCAACTCATGTGTTGGAGTCTTCAATTTCCCTATCAGCCTGGCGATAGCATACACCTCGTCTTTTGAAACTCCACACTCTGGTGATAGTGGGCAAGAAGTCTTCCTCTATGAGCCGGTATCTTTTCAGCTTGAAAAATGCTTTCCTCACTTGCCTGCAACTGGTCCCGAGCAAAATGGGCTTATGATCAAAAGTAGATTTGGCCAAAGCAAGGGCTTCTAGGTGCAAGAAGTGGTCTTCTGAATCAATCAAGCAAGGAATCTATCTAGTCTAGATTGAGATCGCTCTGCTCTCAAGTTAAACCAAATGAAGTGGGCTTTGAATGTGTGGACATCTATCAAAGGTGCTATAGAGATAAAATCCTTGAAGTCTTCCATCTCCCCCAGAGGACTGGAGCCTCCTATCCTCTCTTCGGGTTCCACAACAGCATTGACGTGGTACCAGAGGAGGTCATCCCACAAAGCTTTCTTGTCTTCCCTTCTCTGCGGTCCATACACGTCCGTAAAGTTCCATTGGAATCCATCTTTGATGTTACAAAAGGAGAGAGAGACACCTCCTTGGTTATGCACTTGAACTCCACCTCTTCTAACTCAAATTCATTCCACGTAATCATAATGCCCCTTACTCTCCCTTCAGCCGGAGAAGCCATTCCCTAGATAATCTTGCACCGCCTATCTCCCTCATGATACCCTCACCCCCCTCACATTTCGACTCTTGCAAGCACAAGATATCGATTTTACATCTTCTGACAAGGTCCTTCACCACCCTTCTTTTCTCCCCCCCCCCCCCCCCCCCGAGCTCCCTTATGTTTCACGACACAATCCTCATAGAGACAAGGAATTGTCTTCCCTACACCCCTCCTCCTGAGCCCCCTGCTTACTCTGACCACCCCCCCCCCCCTTTTGCTACCCTGTTTGGCTGATTTCCCCCTTCTGACTTCCCTTGCCATGGTGAGCAGCCACCGTTTCTGAACCTTTGAGAATAACCCTTGATGTCCTTCTCCAGGCCGGTGAAAAACACCCCGACCTTTTCCGCCAATTCTTTCACCTATTCTTTTGTTCATTTCTCCACTGCTCCTACCATCTCCTTAACCTCCTCCCTCTCCAACCCATCTACCTCCTTGTGGATTCCACCATCCTGCTGGCCTTCCTCTAGGGTTGCCTGAACTCTGTCTATAGGACTTCTTGGAACCTCCAGGTGAGGTTCAGTTGCTTAGTCTTCCTCATACTGGTCCAACGGATCCTCATCATCCACCATAGGAGTATGTGAAGAGGCACCATGTCATCGAGTGTTGGAGGGGCCTGAGGCTAGTGGGCGCCTGACTCATCGCATAGGATGAGGGGGACACCCGGTAGGAGCTGGATCCTCTCCTCTCGATGGTCCGGGAAGGTCCCCCTTGACATCCCGCATTTCATAGCTCGAGAAGCACCCCATCGGCCCTGACCAGGTCCTCGCTGCCGCGTTGGCTTCCTCCTCACCGCACCCTATAGCCAGAATGCCCCGCCTAGACACCTGGGTGACAACCCAACGGCCCCAACCCCTATCCCTCTGGCCTCCCATGTCTAGCAGGGACCTCAATGCTTCCGCACCCACTGCATCTTCTACTGGGGTCACCCATAGGCACCGGTTGAGCCATTGGAGTTAACCCTGGACCAGATCTGGCGGTGGAGTGCCTGCATCTAGGCAATCCCGTCCTGTCTTCACCTCTTGCAAACCCCGTGGCTTGCCCCTGAGGACATCCGTGAAATACCGCTTTGTTGAGCTTCGTGCCTTCGCCCTTGTATCACCCCGGCCCTCCTTCACCGGCGACCTACACGATCTTTGCACATGTCCCTTCAGCCTACATCGGTAGCATGTTGGTCTCATAGGACAGAACCCCATGTAACTGCAAGGGTCTTTCGGCCTCCGGAATCCCCCTCTTTGGCTCCGATGTGTAGCCCCCCCCCTAGGACACCCGGTTCGCACCGAAGGCGACCTCCGAGCTCCCCCGCCACATGGCACCCTTTTTTCCCATAGCCTCTCTCTCTAGAATCGGCTAGAGAGAGAGTATACAGTATGATTATATCTTTGTTTTTCTCCTAATGGTACCTTTCATTGGAGACAATTTGGAAATGTACTCCAACATCAAATCTAAGCAATGCGCAACATATGGTGTCCAAAATAAATGAGGATATGCTGCCATCAATATTTTCCTGGCTGCATGTAAAGCCCATGCTTAGAGTGATTGCAAATGGGGCACAAGAAAGTGTCTCTATCATCAGGTTTGCAAACCATGTATTCTACTGAAGGTTAAGTTTGTTTTTGGTGTGGAGATTGATCATGCAAGATTACCTACTTGTGATTTGGGGGGTGGGGGGGCACCTTATCTTTATGATGCAAGGGCTACTTATTTTTGTAATGCCAATGAAGAGAATCTTGACCACCTACCTTTGCATTGTACTTACAATCAGTTGGTTTGGGGTCCTTCATTCTCGAGAATGAGGATTCTGTTAGAGCCCTTTGCCAAGCCTGAGTGAGTTGATGATGGGTGCGCCATAGACTGGACATCTGGATGGATTAGAAAGTATGGTGGATTGTTTTGCATGGCACTACTTTGCCCTGTTGGGGCAAGAGGAATGCTTGTATCTTTCACAAGAAGACTAGAACTTTGGAGTTTGGAGCAAATTTTGTCCTTAGTGATTGGGTCAGATTATGAGTTGTTGGGTTGGGACTGGGAGGGGTTGACCAATATCTTTTTCTCCCTTTTGGGGCTTGTCTGTTCATGGAGGGGTGTCTTGCCTTTTGTTTCGACAGTTTCATTTGTACGGGGGTTTTTCTTTTGTGGTGAGCGTTTATGTATGTTGATGGCTTACTTTTTTGGGTTTGTGGAGGTATACCTTTTCTCTTTTATACTTGTACGCCTTTTGATTTAACGAATATGTGGCTCCATCCACTGCCAAGAAAAAGAAGAAAAGGACTTGGGGAAATGACACCAAGATTGAGAAGATGCCACATCCAGAAATCTTCATAGGAACATTAGCCATAGTATGATACCTGAGCTCAATTGTGAAGCAAGGAACTACTAGTGGGCTTATTACCATGGCACAAGAGGGGGAATTGTCCAAGAGTTGCAGAAATCTAATAGTAGAATAGCCAAGTTGTGGGATTATCTACCCAGTAAACGTTGGAGAACGCACACAGTTTTAGAGAAGTGGCAGATAATGAACAAAAATTATTGAGTTGTGCTACAAAAGTAGCAGAATATGAAGAATAGCTGCTTAGTGAATGGACGTAGGAGCACTGATAGACTGACACACAAGATGCACAACATGAGCAACATCAGGCTGATAGATATTCTAGCAAAGAACCCCAACAAGTTAATGATAGCGGGTTGGATCTGCTAGAGATTCTCCATTCATAGGAAGAAGTAAAGCTTCATTAATGCCTTGGCTATCCAAAATTAGAAAGAGCACATTGAGGAATATTACTCAATACTTCTTTTGAGAACATTATTTTCAAGGCATCATCTAGGCGACAAGGTGCTCCAAGACGTCCAAGGTGACCAGGCGCTTAGGCGAGCAGCTTATTAAGGCACTCACCTGGTTGTCTTGGTGCACATAGGCCACCTTGAGCCCCCTAGCTTGTCTTGGCAGGATATCCACTCCTCGTTTTGAGATCTGTTTTAATATTTGGGCAAAATTTCAAGGGTAATTTTGAAAATTTGACAAATGATATGACAAGATTGGAAGGAGAAGATAAGACTTTCATTTCCTTTTCCCCTTTCTCTCGGATTATTCTCCCTATCGGTTCCTCTTCTCTCATCTTAAGGGCATTGATTCATATTTGCTTGGTGCATTTTTTGAAGTTAGTACAATTTTTATGTTTTTTTTGATAATTTACAAGTAGAAAATTATGAAATTATTATGTTGATTTGCTAATAATTTACCCAGAAATGTGTCATATTTATGTTTCCTTTTAATATAGAGAATAACTATTTGAATATCAAATTTTATATTAAAATTTTTATAATGATTGACAGATTTTCGTAAATTCTTATTAGTTTTTCTCCCTATTAATTTGTTATTGTTTGTCATTTCTGTTTTTATTTTTTTAAAATATATGTATATGTTAAAGATTTGTGAATATCAAATTTTCTATTAACTAAAGATAGAATTTATGCGCAGAAAATATATAGTAGTAGTTCTCTTGCAATGTACTTAGTAATATAAACTAGACTTCGCCTAGGCGTCTCGTCTTGTCGCCTAAGCAGTAAGACAGTGAGCCGTTGTCTTGCTCGCCTTGGACGCCTTGGCGTCTTGACAACCATGGTTGAAAAATAAGGCATGTCTTCTTGTTCCAAGACAGAGAGAGGAAGGTAGAGAATGAATCAAATAGACCAAGATACAACTCAACAAGAGAATATGCAATCTTCATGTGATGCCAATTTTTCTAGCTTGATTGAGAAGCATGGTTTGGTAAGGTCAGACGAACGACAGCACATGGTAATTCAGGCCTACACCCCGCCATCTGTATCTTGATCTGGATAGGAGTGAGTCGAACAGTGGAAGTCTCAACTTAAAAACAGATACATGCACCTGGTGGGCCATTCTGTAGTTGTAGCAGCAATTATTTTTTGTGGAATTTGACGGGTATCTGACGGCAAAACTAGTCATTGCGAGAAGAAATGCCCACGAGCTTGAGCAAACGTATTATCTCAAAAGAACAGTAATCATGTTTTCAAACGGCTGATATGGAACTGACATAACAAAGTTAGAATAATAATAATAATAATAATAAAAACAAAGATAGAAGAATGGAGATAGGAGTGCATCTTTCTGCCCTTTTGAGACCTAACTGATGGTGGTTTTAACTTTTCACCATCTTCCAGGAGAGAGGTGCTCAGTGTTGGTAACTTCATACCATACCCATCATGCCCATTGTTTGGTGCAAAGTTCTGCGATTCTGTTACGAACCTGTCATGCATGAAGGCTTTTCATTATTGGAGTATGTGCTTGTAACGTACCTTCCTTTTGTCCGGCTGTATGTTTAATGCCTTCCTTTCTATTTGTTTGGCCGTATGTTTATATCTGCTGCCCAATCTGATGTGTCTTCTTCCATGACATGTTAGGGCTCGAACTCGTCTCATCTATGTTAAAGTTGTTGCATCCAAATCACGTTGTTTCAGGAAACGGCAGCGGCACGCCACGCCGCTGATGTCTTGAGTGATGATGATGCAGACAACTTTGAACGTCGCTGATGTTTGAGTGAATGATGCGGACAACTTCGATCCAAGGATATATTAATATTGGCCTTCGGACTTTCTTTTCTGAAACTTGTGGTTGTTTAGACATACTAGTGAGAGGATTCTCTTCTTAGACGGCAACCTTGCATCTTATGTTTGTTTCTCAAAACATCTTTCTTGGTCGATCGTTGTATTCGGAGTCAGCAGTCTTGATGTGTTTGTTCCTCGACACTTCGCAAAGTCGGTTCCATAACAACCTGGTGGCATCCCTCCGCATGCGGCGACGACTAGCGAGCATATAAATGGTACTCGAAGGTCTACTTTACGAGCCCCCATCACTCTCTACGGTGGATATGCAAATACCCGGTGAGTGGGTTTTGAAAGAGGGGTTTAAAGAATCTAAAAAGGACACTCCTAAAATTCACATCCTTAAATGAATGACTAAAGAAAGATACAGTTTTTGTAATGTACTACTGGAAATGTCAATCATCCATAAATGAATTTCTCTAATGCAATCTACGATGACCTTTGTCGTATCGAAAAGAAGTAAAAGAGCATAATTATTACAATGGTCATGTGGGTTTTCGTAAATGACATCCAAACGGGGCCTTTGATAAAGCCACCTGGTGCATCTGCTGTACTTCCAAACGCGTTCTTTCGGACTGTACGTCATGAGACAAATGAGCGAAGGCAAACAAATTTGTAAGAGCCACATGTAACCTGTTGTTATACCTCCTTGAAGGGATCATATCGACTTTCACTCCGCTTAGGCATTTGAAGAATGTTCACCTGCAATATTTATTAGTCGCAAAACAAAACAAAGTTGCCTCACTGCTGTTGTCAAGTATGTCCTTCCTAAGCCTTTTTCTTCAGTATAACGCCACCTTAACACTGAAAACAAAATGAGTAGAGCTTGCTGAATACCGGGCACGCTTGTGTGTCCATCGGTCCACACGAGTTAACAAGCACATGAAGGGACCGAAACTGTGGCCCCCACGTGACTTTGATTCCATCGTGAGTCCAGCCAACTTGCACTTACCATGAATGTCTGGCGTGCATGCCAGACCAAAACTGAGCTCGCCGGGTTGCAAAGTCATGCTCATATGGAATGCAGAAGGGTTCCAACAATTGGTAACACACCACATTTTGCTTTGCCTACCAAGTCAAAGCAAATCCCCCAAAGGCAATTAAATTGCAACAGCCTTTCTGCGTCCTTACTGGATTTTACTGTATGACCTTCAAAGGCTGAACTGTCTCAGGCAGGGTCTTGTAAGCTTTAGACTGAACAGTGTCAAACCTGCAGACGGGGCAAAATTACCCTGCAGTACATCTTAATGCTTGAGATGTCAGCCACTGATATGCAAGACTGCCCCGCATACACCTCATGTGATTGTACCTCCAAGGCTCCAATGGACGTCCACTAAACTAACAGGAGACAACGATGAATGCATATTTTGATTTTCATAGATTAACTGGTAGCATCTATACATGATGTAACCAAAATTTTGCTTTGATATACAATGTAAAGGCCCGGAAAGAAGAACAATTCTAGAAATACAGAACATCATAAAATGATACCGATTTTATTTTTCCCCACACCTCTAACCATCCTGTAACAGTTGTGCGGGAAAGATTCACAACATATTCCCAACTCGTGCCCTATCTTCCAGTGTACAATTTTCAGGGCGCACTGGGGGACTCCGGTGATGGGTTTTTCTCATAACCATGGTCCCCAGCCAGGGAACATCTGACACAATCGCTCTGTATCAATAGCATCTTGTATGAGTTGTTGCACCTGCAAATATGATGTGAAGGTGACAATACTGATGACAGAGAATAGAAAAAATCATTATAGTTGACAGGAAAGACATAGGTGTCTTGAGAGTGAAGACATGGACAACAATACTTGTGGAAAGTTATATTTAGGAAATCCTTTTGAGTCGAAAAGAAAGTAAAGCTGAATATTATTCACTAAATCCTTCTGCAAAATAAAAATGTAATCTTTTTTTGTTAACAACTGTGAAGGATTGCTCTTATAATAGAGGACGACTGAATCAAATTCAACTGAGCTTTCGTTTCCAAGTATGTTTAAAGCAGTCAGTGTCCAAATTAAAGAGAGGATTACCCATTTTATGACACGTCACTTTACACGGCCATAATGATGTGAAGAAATAGGTTTGCCGAGAAGCACCACTCTTCTAGGACCATGGTCCTCATGCCATTAACAAAGGGTGTCATTAGTGTACTGAGGATGGAAAATTGTCGCTGATGCCCTGAAAATCTGAAGTGCAACCCATCCTGCGATTCAGCCATCACATACATCCTACTCAAAATACTAGCTACAGACACAGTGGATCCCCTGTTCTGACCCCAGGGGAAGAAAAATAACCATAAACATCCCCATTTAGAGTTACTGAGAACTTTGCAGAACTTAAAGAATTCTTGACAGCCTTCTCCAATTGTCAGGAAACTTGGTTCATATGCATTATGTCACATAAATATTTCCAGGCTAATCTAACTTGCCTTGTTTAAACGAAGTTTACATAACAAACCTGGAAGTTTTCTCTTCTTGGTGTAGAACAAATCCCCCTGAGCCAGAAACAGTTATCTTTCAACCTTCTCCCATGGACAAAAGAACATCAATTGTCTTTAATAATGTTGCTGCATTTCCCCAATCGAGTAGCCAATGCCTTTGTTATGATCTCATAGGACCCATTTAACAAGCTGATGAGCCTAAAATCTTTAAGCTCCAAAGCACCCTCCTTTATTGGAAGTAAAAGGTCCGAATAAGGGACTCACAACTGCCACCCAATTACTACACTCCACATGATTCTGAAAAAGGAATTTGAAGTTGTAGTAGTGAAGTTACTCCACGTGATTCTTTTACACCTTTAAAAAGAGAGGAGGGAATGAAGGCTACCAACATTCAGAGCTGTCTTCTGGTTCTTTGTTTCCCAAATTTCTTTTCAAGACCAGACCTCATGGTCAGTCCACAGCCACTCAACATCATTATCTTCACCCTTCATGTGAACCAAAAATAAATGGTCAAGGATACATATTTCTTCACTTTCTCCACTTTTTCATAATTGTTTGATAAATGTTTTGTATTTCCATGTTCCCGTTCTCAAAAATCTACAACAGCGGACCAACTTTTAGAAATCTGTAATGACTGCACCTTCTCCCATCCACTCTTCATAGCATCCAAATTTGGCCAGCTAACCCTTCTTATCACTCAATCATTATAGTATACTGGCATAAAGCCATAAACTATATGTTCTACATAAACTTTAAATAAAAAATCCACATGGAGAAAATCTAAAAACAGAACTTGTAAGTTATGTTTTCGAGTTGCTGCCAGCATGAGGGAGTTCAATGCGTGGTTAGAAGAACTAGCTTTGATGGAATTACCACTATCGAACTACAGGTACACCAGGTCTAATGGAAGATCTACACCCATTTCATCAAAACAGGACAGGATATTTTGTGAAGACAGATGTGAAGCAATGTATCCTTTATCCAAGTTATTTGGAATTTGGATTATCTTGCAGTTTCCAACCATATGCCACCTGTAATGGATTGTTCAGGCAACAGAAAGAAAGGCAGTCAATTCTGATCGGAAGAAGTGTGACTGAGCAATGAACGTTTTGTTAATCTCATACAGCAGAACTGGTCCAGCACTGATTTCTTGTCTCAGGTGTTCAAAATACAGCAATGAAGCCAAGGAAGTTAAAAGGTGTTGTCAAGAAGTGGGCGACTCAATGGGCAAAGGAAAGAACTAACCAGAAGGAAAAACACTCTGCTGAAATCCATCGATTTACATTATGGAAGAATAGAGACCATTATCCCCACAGGATCAGCAACAAAGAGCATCTTGCAAAGATCAGTTACAGCTTTGGCTACAGGAGGAAGAGGTCAGATGGAAGAAGTGGGATAGAGTGACTTGGCTACAAGAGGTTGATTTAAACACCTCTTTTCATAAAATTGCAAATGGCTGGCAGAGGAAAAGATCATGGTGCTGAAGAAGGATGAAATTTTTATTCAAGATCGGGAGGCTATAGCTGCTGAAATGGTCCTTTTTTACAATCAGCTATTCACTGCAGAGCAGAGGTGTTTTCTTTTGTGGGAAGACTCTCGGTTGTACACTTTGTCCCAGGAGGAACCACCTGAGCTATGTCAATCAGATCTGAATCAGAAGTTAAAACCCCTGATGGTTTTCCAATGTTCTTCTATCAAACATTTTAGGTTCTTCTTAAGACCGACATTTTGAAGGCCAGTAGAGAGGTGATAGACAGAAGAGGCAGTTGTGGGGCTTGTAATCACACTCGCCTTGTACTGTTGCCTAAGAAAGAGGATGCTCTGGAGCTCAAAGACTTCCGACCCAATAGCCTGCTTAATGGTATATATAAGATATGTACCAAGATTCTAGCTTCACAACTGAGCCAGTTGTTGCCAAAGTTAATTGAGGAAAAACAACCGGGTTTCATCCCAAGCTCAAGACTTAAAGATAATTTCCTCTTGGCCAATGAAATGCTCTTTGCTGCAAGGAGGACTCGGAGACCCTATTTGATGTGTAAAGTTGATTTTAACAAAGCATATGACAGAGTACAATGGAGCTGCCTTTGGAATGTAATGAGAACTCGGCATTTTCCGGAAGCATTTATCACTGTGGTTCAGAACTGTATCATGACAACTACTGTCTCCATTTGTTTGAATGGTAGGGTATCAGGATATTTTTCCAGTTCACGAGGGCTTAGGCAAGGCGACCCGCTTTCACCTTTTCTTATGCTTTAGCAGCAAATATATTGAGCAGAATGATGATAAAGCAGAATCTTTGTGCTGGATACATTGTCTCAATATTTACAGTGGGCAACAGAAACTTCCGCACCTTCACTATGCCCATGACACATTACTTTTCTTGGAAGGTACTCTTATTCAGACTAAAATGCTGATGTTGGTGTTGAGAAGCTTTGAAGCAGTATCAGGGCTTAAGATAAACTTCAAAAAGACCTCCCTAGTGGGCTTAAACATGGCTGATGTGATGATGCAACAGTTTGCATCCGTCCTGGGATGTCAGACTCAAGAACTGCCAGTTACTTATTTGGAACTTCCTCTGTACTACAGGAATCTAATTACTGCAGACCAGAACCCATTCATTTGCAGAATGCAGAATGACTGCTTGGAACGCAAAATAACTGTTGTTTGGAGGCAGAATTACTCTCCTAAACTCGGTCTTATCAGTAATGACTTTGCATTACTTATCAGTTTTTTATATGCCTGTTACAATCTGTAAGAAGATTGATGCTCTCAGGAAGAGGTTCCTATGGGTGGCAACAAGGATGATTCAGTTGAATTCCTTTAATAAAATGGGATATAGTGTGCAAAACAAAAAAACACGGAGGCCTTGGTGTCAAGAGCCCACATCAGATGAATCTAGCCTTGCTAAGGAAATGACTTTGGGACTTGTTGAGTGATGATTGTTCCTCGTGGAAGACTGTTTTATTGGCAAATTTTATTTGGAAATGGAGAATAGCTCTTGCATCTCTCCAGTACGGAAAGAAACCAAGAGCTCAGGACCATGGATGAAGCCAGCTATAATGACTAAATTGGGGAATGGACAGACCACTTTCTCCACGGTTAGTCATGAGGTGTGGACAGCTCTTAGTGAAGCTTTTAACTTCTCTGCTTCCTTTACTAGCAAATGTGGAGTCACTTTAAGGCCCTGAAGTTTACATCTGTTAACAAAGTTGAGAAGACGCTAGGCATCATCCCCCACACAATTTGCTGGAGTATATGGTGAGAAAGGAATGGTAGCATCTTGCAGGGAAGCGCAACTTACATTGAGGACATCTCCGTAAGTGCTTTGTCCTTTATTTACCAGTGGTTTAGTTATATTTTACATATGTCTGTAACTGAGTGGAGAAGGGTTGTTCAGTCTGGATTGTGTAGGATTGTCTCGACTTTTACTTTCTCTTCGTTTTCTTCTATGAGGTCAAGGAACCTCTCCTCACCTCCTTCTCATTGTACTAGCTCTGTTTAGCAATAAAATTACTGGTATGATCCACACTTTTCTCAAAGAAAAAGGTTATGTTTTTGAGTTACTCTGTATAAGTTGATTCAGACAACATAAATAGAATGACTTAAGAGGGTAAATCCAGTTTCACATATTTCTTCAAAATGAACTTATGACCTGACAACAGCCTTAGGAGAAAAATGTTGGAAAAATAGATCTCTATGACAAATGAATAGCAACAAGGTCATATATTAACTACAGGGATGGCCAGTTTTATGTTGACCTGAATATTAAGCTATAGGGGAAAATACCTGGCCTTGGACACTTCTCATTTCACCATCTTCATAACCATCCAGCTTCTGTTTGACACGGAACAATGCACGTGCTGCATCTTTGTTGCCCTCACATGTATCTTGTGAGTCCTCCAAACTCGATTCAGCATCGTCATCAGTTTCCTGAGATAACAATTAGAGGGTGCAAGAAAAGATTATGCATGTGACAAAAACAGACTGCGTGAACCATATGGAAGAACCTTAGGCACGAAACCAGAAACATGTGACATGAGCTGAATGGAAGAACATGGGATACTAACTAAGAAGCACATAATGACCAAAACCATGGAAGGAAACAAATATAAAATGGACGTCTTGCAATAATATGTAAATGACAGAAACTTAGGCATCACCACACAAGGATATTTCCAGTCTTGCATTCAACAAGATATGATGTGAGAGGTCTTATTCATTCACCATCCAACATATCAAAAAATGAACAATCTAAAAAATTTAATGAGATCACTAAATCACCAGATGAAATCTGTAGGGATACCTTCTGGCGTTGCAAAGCTTTCAGAGGGGAGAGAGCCCATTTATATAGAGGGTCATGGATGAAGACCTGCAAGCATTGTTTTCATCAGTAATCAGATGAACCAAAGAAAAGCAGTAAGCTTTTGTTCATATGGAATTGACAGTCTGTCATACCTCAACAATTGTTAGCAATGCCTCTTTATTTGTCCTCATAACAGCAAGGGTTTCTTCACAACATCTTCTGAAGACACCTTCCACCCCAGAGGCTCCCATGCCATCAACAATGTCCCTTGTCAGCCTAAATGGAACCTGAAAGGAGAGTTGAAGCATTAAATGATACAGATAATTGATTGAATGATAAGCTTTCCCCCAGAAGAAATGGCAAGATCATTGACAAACCCGCTCTGGTGTTTTAAGCATGAGACCCTGCTCAAAGGCGACACCAAGGTCAATATGAACCACTTCTGCACTAGATTGGTCAATGAGAATGTTCATAGAATGTCGATCACCAAGCCCAACAATGTAGCCTACCTGAAGATGCAATGAAAACCCATACAATTAGATTTACTTCCAGTATCTTTTGCTTAATCTTGAATAAGGTACTTGATGTATGCAAAATGAAAAAGACAAATATGTACAAATAAAATTTGCTGCACTTCCAAAATGCATAGCCATCGTCTTAGCAGGAATCCTAGAGGCTCTTATATGAAATATCATGCAGATCTGGGAGTGTTCATAGTTTCGCTCAAACTGAAAAAATGAACCGAATAAACTGATTCAGTTCAATTTGGTTCAGTTTCACACCTTGTAGAACTGAATAAACCGAATTAATATAAACATCTATTTTATTAATATTATATATATTGTATACATTATAAGTATTTAAAAAATTAATTACATGCCTATATAAACATAAATATAAAATTTTAATTCTAATTTTATGTTTCAATATATATATATGTCAACAAATTCATACATATTAATATCAAATGTGAAATTTGTTCGAAGTTTGAACTGAACTGAATTTTGGGCTTAATTTGGTTCAGTTTGGGAAATTTCTCCCCCGGACTGAACCGAACTGAACTGTAAACACCCATACGGCAGATCTCTGAGTTACCTTATACTATTTTTTTTCTACCAATGATATCCTCTACCATAACCTACCTCTTGTTCACAAAATATATGCTAACAAGATATATGTGAATTCCCTTCTGTTTTTGACTGTTTGGGGGGTTAGGTGGACCCACACAGTCCTTGTGTAGAGCTCTTTTGTATCGGTTTTGGGGTGACCATTTTTTGGGTTGAGACAGCCTATACTTGTACATTCTTATTTCTTTATACATCAGTGGTACAATCCACTTTCCAAAATAAAAAAACAAGACTCCATATCCAAACCAACTAATAGCATGAGATTTCAACCTTTTTTTACTTGTTTCTACGAACATATTCGCTAGATAACACTTCTTTTCCCCCCACATTTATCCACATGACAAACAAAATGTGAGCTTTAGGGATCAGCCAAACATTTTGCTGAGGATCCCTAAATCATGCATGCCAATCTTTCCTCAACTTAAAATCCATTGGGGCTACTCTTGACTCTTGTGCTATGTTCATTGCAAATTTTATTTTTCTCACTCTCCCTGCACATCCATCTCAACATTGTCATCCCTGTCCACATTCATTTTCTATGCATTCATCTGATACATTACACCAAGCAAACCATTTCCTTCATTCTTTTGATATAACTATTTAAGGTTATTCATAAAAAGCAGTTGATCCTGTAAATCAATAATTAACTTGGTCACTTAATCAAAGCCAAATACAATTGAGCGGAACAACTGAACCAATACCCAAGATAGTGGGTGAAGAGGCCCACGACTGACATGGGCACATAATGGCTCGTGAACCCAGTCACGAGACTACAACATCTTTTGCCATCATCCCTTCCTTATGACAAGG
The DNA here is from genome assembly GCA_022559845.1 of Amorphophallus konjac. Classification (NCBI taxonomy): domain Eukaryota; kingdom Viridiplantae; phylum Streptophyta; class Magnoliopsida; order Alismatales; family Araceae; genus Amorphophallus; species Amorphophallus konjac. The sequence continues at coordinate 3,161,266 of CM040125.1, read as the reverse complement.
CTGTGCAAGGCAAGTGACACTTGTGGAGCCATGGGACCAAAGGGCAGGAAATACACTTGCACATACCAATATTGTAGCAAATGGCTTTTGCCAACAACTAGGATATGTACCCATCAGAAAAGATTATAAAGGAAAAACTATGATATGAGTGCAGAAGACCATCTTCGAAATTTACACCACAAAAGCTTACCAACATATGGGCTGGATTTATGTTATCTTGAATTCCTTACTCAAAGATGTTCTCTTCTTTCAACAAACTCTATCTCATCGGTCTGGATCAATCCTAGGAACCTGATGAGATTCCACGAAAAGTTGACGAGGTTCTCTGATGAGATTGCATTGTTTATTAAATCCATAAGGGATATACAATAAAATTTTCAAGTAGTGTCTGTAGTAATTAAGGCAGCATTGTCCCTTGTCTGGAACAATAAAGAGCCAGGTGAACTATGAATTACACATATGGAAGACACCAGATACACAATTATGCTTATATCCAGAATCACAAATCAGAGCTCAGTTTCCCACTGGCATGAAGAAGGCCTACTGAAACATTACAGGCAACACTCACAAAATGCAAGGTTGTATGCCATGATCAAAACAGTATATACTGACCATTGAACTAGCTGCCACACTTCGTGTGTAAGACAACCTCTTCTCAAACCAATCAGCAGGTTGCAAGAACCTCTCCAAGAAGAAGTAATGCATTACTGGCCTGTTAAACTATGACAGCATCAGCAACCCATCACAAAAGGTCCAAATTCACCAAAAATAATTCAATAAACTATCTTAACCTGAAATTCTCACAGACTTTCTGAAATGCTTTGCGCTTGTCTTTTTCCTACATAGAAAATTGAATTCATTAGATTCATGTGTCCACGCTACAACAGGAATCATCCATGTGAGAAATTCCCCACTTGCTTGAAAATAAAGCTATGGCATTTCAGTTTTCTTTTCTGAAAGAGGCAACCGGAGTTCAAAAATTGAAGTAACAAAGCAACCACCATATCAAGTTTAAGAAACAAACAAAAAAATAAGCCTCCTTTTTCCTAACCATAACTTTACAATGTGTACATAACCCAAAACAAGTTCGCATGCCCATTGCAAATCTCATCTGCCCCACGCATATAGCATATTGGATCCCTCAATTCCCCACCTAAGACCCACAGATTGAAAGAAGAAACACCAAGTTGGCTCTTAGAAACTACCTTAAGCCATTAAAGATGATATTCCAGAAACTTACACCCTTTAAGAAACACCAAGGTGATTACTGCTTTCCTTGAGAAATGTCAGACCACTTTATAATTTCTCTAGGCTATTAGGACACCACATTTTACAGTCTGATGTTCCTCTTGTAGAATCAGAGGCAGATTGCTTGGTCATGTGTGCTTATGCCTAGGCACCCGAGGAGTGGATTGAAGGTTCCGCACTTCGTTGGTAACAACGAGGTAGCAGGTTTGATTCCCCTCAGCAGCAAAGCGCAGTTGTGCAGTGTTCACACCTATGGATGGCTCCTTGGCTTGGGACTAGGCAGGTTTTACCCACCCTCCCTTGCCTCAGCCGGTGGACCCCAATGATGCACAAGCAGTGGGGTCCGTACATCCAAAGAGGCCGCATGCTGAGGTTGGTGGTGGGTTTCTCCCGGACATTTAAAAAAAAGGAATACTGTAGCACAACTCAAGCTCATGCTACCAAAGAACATCAAAGACTCCCATAGACTTGGCAATCTTTGGTGATAACAGTAATGCATAACTCATTTTGTACTTTATCTTGAAACAACTGACAGATAAATATTAGAAAATCATACATGGCACATACATTTAGCATGTACTCTCGACATTGGATAAATGACCAATCTCCTATTCCATAACGTCCATGTGCTCCTCCATTCCTTGTGCTGAAACGATAACAAACATGAGCTGCAAAGCTACATAAATCATGAGAGCCAGACATGCAAATAGCACATAACAATATCTCTAACCTTCCTATGAGGTATTCACCAAGTGGAACTGTTTGATCAACCCATTCTAGAACACCAGCACTTGGGGTGAAAGGAACAACCTGTTTAAAGCAGATGTAACCACATAAATCAGAGTCTAGTTTATAAGAGAATATATCAAAGCAAATATGATAAATACAATAATTCACTATAAGCAGTGATACAGCATGTCAATTCCTCAATGCACCAAATAATGGCAAAAACATACAAATGGTTGTCCATACCCATACTGTAAACTGGCATAAAGCTCTTTGAATAGTAGGCAATAATAGTGTTTGGGAGCACTTTTTTCTTAAACAAGCTATTTCTCTCTCACAAATTGTTTCATGTCACTTTCTGAGACATTTTAAAAGTGATTTAAACTGTCTTAGTAGTTTGGCAAGATTAGCTTAATTTTTAAAAATTGAGGAGACCTGCTAGGCAAACTTCTTATTTTTTTTCTCTCATTAACTTAAAATGAATCATCCACATGAAAATTCTATCACATATAAAAATGATAAACAACATAATATTAAGTTATTAACACCCAACTTCACTTCTGAACATGAGCATGAATTAGGAGGCAAACTAAATGCTCAATGTTGGAGGCAAGAAAATGAATGCTCTAGCAATGAAGCATTTCATGTAAGGAAATATAAGAGCCATCTAACTAAAGCAGGCAAAACTTAACATCATTGAACATCATATTAACTCAAAATCATTTGAACTCTGATTGCAGGAGAACAGGGAGCATCTATGGTCTTGAGCCATGGATGGCAGTTTCGGGCCTTTCGGCCCTGGACGATCCGAAACCAACCGATCGAAACCGGGCGAAACTGGACACCAACTGCAGGGCAAAAAAATAGTATTTCATTTAGTTTCGGGCCGAAACCGAAACCGAAACTGCCATCTTTGACTTGAGCAGCTCCCAACATCACATTGCCTTTGTGTTGTGGGAGTAAATCTTCTCTTGCTGTGAGAGAGAACTTGTTGTAAGAGAAAATTCAAGTTACTTTGACAGTAGATGCATGATGATCCGGTGTAAATTCATATATTCCTGTGTAGCAACAGTAGGGGGTAAGGATGGCAGTACCGGTTTCGGTATCAGTTTCGGCCAGGATCGAAACCGAAACGTACCGGTTTCGATTTCGGCCGAAACCGGTTCAAAACATTCAAAAAAGGCAAAAATTACATTGAGCAAGTCCGGTTTCGGACCGAAACCATTATTATTATTTTTTAATTTCGGACCTGCTGCAGTGAGCAGGTCCGAAACGGTTTCGGTATGGGCCGAAACCGATATGTTTCGGCCGAAACGTATTGGTTTCAGCCCATACTGCCATCTATGGCAGGGCCGCAGGGGGTAGGGGTGCCAAACTGATGTGGGTAACGGCTGGTGGCCGACGGTGGGGGAGGAAAGCATTTGACCCTTGGCGGCGTTGATGTGGCTATGTATTCCTATGTACTGATGCTCATGTCAGTGGCATTGGGGGGGAGAGGAAAGTAGGGATGGCAGTTTCGGCCGAAACTGAAACGTATCGGTTTCGGATTTGGACAATTTGAAACCGGACCTGATCACTGTAGCCAGTCCGAAACTTATAAAATATTATTTTATTATGTTTCGGGCGAAACCGATTCCGGTTTCGCCCGTTTCGGCTAGATACGTTTCAGTTTTGGACTTGCCATCCTAACAAAAATTATTATTTTATTATGTTTCAGGGGAAACCGACACCGTTTCGGTTTTGGACCCGGTTTCGGTTTCGGTTTTGGACCCGGCCGAAACCGGACCCGAAACTGCCATCCTTGAGAGGAATGAGATGAAGAGGGAGAGGAAGAAAGGAGGGAGGCTTACCTGTGTAGTGCATTGGTCACGATGGATGCTTGTGTGGAGAGGAAAGATGGCGTTGGCGATGAAGACAAGCCCATGGGAGGAAGAACAGGAAGAGCCAAGATGCCCATGGGAGGAAGAGAGGAAGTTATGCATGGTGGAGACATGAGGCGTCGTGAAAAGCACTTTTAGAAGAAAAACAAGTGTGGGCTTGTTTTTCTTTTTGGGGGGGAAGTGTTGACAAAGGATGAAATCCTTCCCTCAAAAATAGGAGTCCTTGCCAAGCATGCTTGAGTGGGGATTCTTTTTCTTTTTCTTTTATTTTTGGTTGGGGGGGGAGGTAAAAGCTGTAACCAATCACCCTGTAAACTTTCTTTCAGTTAATAGTGAAGGACCCCAAGTATAAGCACTGTAGTTTGCAGAGAAATATGGCTGCTTTGCAGGATATTGTCTCATCCTACTTTTCGCATCAGTAAATCTACACCTTTTTCAGCTGTAGGACTATTTAGTCATCAAGTTCTTTTAGGTTTAATAGGCTGACTCATGCCAACTAGTACTGGCTGAACGAAAACCTGAGTCAACTCATGAGCTGGAATAAGTCCGCAAACCATGACTTACACGATGTTTTGAATGTGCAGACATACAGACCAGGGATATAGAAATCTTCTTGAAAACTTGAGATTCATCCATAGAATCTATCTTCTGTTTATGGCTTACTGAAAATTTGGTCAATATGACACCAAAATGCCTTAATGTGAACAGGGGCTGGCATAGGTCTAGAAATTAGCTGACCCAGAATGGGGTGAAGATGTTTTTTGTTTTTTTCTTGGGGGGGGGGGAATGATCCTGACATCATAAAGGGGTAAAAATTGAACCTAAAAGAAAAAAAATTCCAGTCAAATATAAAATTGAGTCAATTTCAACGTTTCAAAAAATAACTTTTTGAACTTATTTGTTTGGAAATCCTTTATAGGGTGTTTGTGAGCATTTTCTTAAAAGCTATTTCTATCAAAAAATCATATTATGTCAACTTTTAACCTAATTTTTGAAATTGATGAAAATGGATAATTACCTATTTGGCAAAAATGTCATAATTTTTAAATTTTATATAGACCTGTTTGGTAGAGCAACCATGATTCTTCGTGCCAATGGTTGGTCCTTCCCAATCCTCACCGCCAGAATAGATGAAGTCTCCCCAACCTTCTCACCAACTATTTATGCCATGCGCAGACCCAACCCCTACCAGTTCATTACTTACATTCACCCCTTCTCAAATGCCATGCCATCTTCCTTAAACTTGGTCACCTAGCTCATCCTTATCTCTTATTCTCCTCTCACTATAATTCTATTCTACATCTCCATCACTTTCATCTCTCTCTCTCTCTCTCACCGTGGCGGCGGTGGGGAAGGCAAATGTGCTGCCATGTGTTGCAAGCTCTCATGCAGATCCACCCCCACCTTCCTTGCACGGCGTCCGGGTCATCCACAACTACTTCCTGCTGCCCCACACGGTCTTCCGCTCCGACACGTCCCCGGTCGACCTCGCCACACTCATGACCCAGCTCACCGCCCTCGCCTGGAACGGTAGCAGGTTGCCAACTATCGCCGCTTCTAAGGAGAAACTTGCTGATCACGGCCGAGTCATGAGTTCGCCTGAGGACCAGCATATTGGCGATAGCGGGTTGGCTGTGGAATCGGATGTCGGTGGCCGGTGTGTTTACATTGTTGGAGGCATCGGCGGGAGGATGCCATCGAGGGCCCGGTCCTGGAAGCCAACGATTGACATGATTGAAAAGAGGTCCATTGGACGGTCCACGAGGAGCTTGAGCAGCCGACGCAGGAAGGAGGAGGGAGAGGGAGGGGCAGCCGGTGGCATTCACAGGAGGAGGAGGGAGAGGGGAGGCATTCCTTCGCGAGCAGGCGTAGAGAAGAAGGCGGAGGATGCGAGGTTGTGCGAGTAGATAGTTGTTTTTTTCGGGGAAGTTTGTGAAGAGTTAACTTCCACCCTAAACATTAGGTAAGGTGACTCCAAACAGGGATTAGTGTGTGCTCTTTCCTTAAAATATAATTTGTGTCCAAAAAACTGTAACCAAACACCCTATTAGGAATTTCTATCTTCACTTCCAGAAAAAAAAATTGATCTGGCAGAAGGGTCCCTACTGCTGCTACAGTTATTTTCTTTTTTCTTCTTCAGATACTGGAGCTTCTTCCACTGGTTGTGGTGATGATAATGCCTACCGTTCTTAAACTTTTCTAGCCTGGAGTGGGTCAGGCAAAATTATCTGAACTCTGGACTAGACTGGGATCAACATAGGATTTGGTTAATGTCAACCTGATAGCTGTTTTTACAGCCCTGCAATCCAGCATATTCCGGCATATTCTTCAAAGAAATAATCTTTCGCTGTAAGCCTTTTCAATGTCACCACCTTCTCAGCAAACTTCAGGAAAGAAAACATAATACTACTATAACGCCCTTAATGGCCCCATTTCAGAAGATGAAATGCAGACTGCTGTCTTTCTCATTGATCATTTAATTGTTATCTAACCAGTACAAAATGAAAACAAAAATAGAAAATTAGTGAAGAACAATGTGGATGTAAGGGGAAAAAAACAGAAGTATAAGAAAATGAGAAAAGCTACATGACTAGAAGACTAAAACATGTAGCTTTAAAATTTTAACATGTATATTGAGAACTACCCAGTCTGATTTGGCTAAAACTGGACGAGATTTAAGTTTGCTGCATCTGATATCAGTCAATCTAAAAAGTATCAAATTGATTGTAGAAGTGCAATTCTGGTTCATCCTGATTCTGAGAATGAGGGCTGCAGGATCTACGTCTCTTGGAAATTAAAAGTATACTAGAGAAGCAATGACATGAAAAGTGAAGGTAACACAATTGTTAAGTAGGTAAGACTTCACAACAAGAAAACATACCTTGTATGTCCGTATTCTTAATCTTCGTTTCCATGTATCACGGTTACCTTGTAAGAAAGTGTTGACTAAACCAAAGAACTGTTCCATAACCTACATGATTTACAAAATTGGTCAACACAAGATGTCAAAAGAAAATGGCGGAGTCACAATGCATATGTGAATAACAATCTCAGTACAAGATTATATTAGAGAATGTGTTACACAACCATTAGAACTTGTTAGATGCTGTATGAAGTTCCAAGTAGAGAACAAAGTTATTGAATAACAAAAAGAAACAAAAGGACCCATTTTCTTCATTTTATTCTCATGGTAAGGAAAAGGATTCAATTGATAAATTGAAATGACAAAGTTTCCATTAAAACCACAGCAAGATGATCTACTAGAGCAACAAATAGATCACAAGATGCTTCCAAATTTTCTCAAATCGAGTATTTTGCTTTGCTGGTGTTCGAGGCGCACACGCTGAGTTTGTGGGTGGTCTGGATGTTATTTTGCGGGCGTGTCAATCGAGTTTCGACAATTCCCGTGGAATGGAAACACGCAATGTCGTTGATCGACACGCGGTGCGTGTCTGTTTTTTGTGCGTACGCATTTACGGCTATCGGGGTAGCTAGCGCAGGTTTAGTTCTGCAAGTGTAGGTGTATCAGATGATTGTGGGATTCAGGTACATGACGTTTCCCCATCGACCATAGTCGGTGTTAATTTACATCGAACGTAATCCAAACACCCTTGTTTAACTGTAGAAAATAAGAGTTAGTGACCCTGGGGGTCGCGACGTCAGGAGGGCTTGACCTGGACTGCAGTGACGATGCAACAACAACAACAAGAATAGGTGGTCAGGTAGGGAGACCGGTCTCAATTTGGCACTGGAGGGAACATGGACTCCGAGTTTGCGAGAGTGAGGTACTGGCTCAAAGATGGAGCGGACAGATGTTGGCTCAGGTGTGGAGCAGGCAGACGCCGACTCGGGTGTAGAGTAGGCAGACGCTGGCTCGGGTGTGGTGGTCCATTCTGTTGGTTGGGTGCGGACCGAGGGAGGGACGGATGGCCGTTTGTCAGGCAATGTCGAGATTGGCAGCCGACTGGGATAACAATCAACTCCCTGGGAGAAATTTCATTCATATTTGTTGTGAAAGACTTTATGTGGGGCGTTGACGGCCCGATTACAAGTCTTGCGAAAGCCACGGGGCATCTCTGTAGTTTGCCAATTCCTAGGTCTTTGCACGATTACACGGGCATCTCCGTCATCTTACATAGCTTCCCTTTGTGGGACTTGTGACTTGGTTAAACACTGCTAGAGGGGTGTCTTTGGCAACATACCCTTGACTTGTGATCGCCAATGCCAAGAAAGACTCCTTTGTCAGGGAGCTCGAAAGCTCGTACGTTCGCCGCAGAAGTCCGCTTGTTGTCCATGTGTTGGATCCCTTTGTGCCTTGAGCGTCTTGTGCGTTGTATCGCATGTTCTGACTTTTGGTCTCCCAGGGGGGATTTATAGGCCCAAAGTTGGCCCGGGAGGCACCTGGTCCGGTTGGAAGCCTTGAGGAGGGGACCTGGACCGGTTGGAAACCCCAAGGAGGGGACCTGGTCCGGTTGGGGAGCCCAGTAGGGGGGGGATCGGTTTAGATGGAGGTGTGCCCGGGGGGGGACCCGGACCGGAGGTGAGCCTAGGGGCACTTGGTCCAGTTGGGGCTTCCCAGAGAGGCACTTGGACAGGTGGGCGTTCCTAGGGGTGCACTCGGACTGGGTGGCACCTTCCAAGTAACCCACCTAGTTCGGTTGGTTCCTTGGAGGGCCCCACCGGGACAGGGTGGCCCTCTCATGGCTCCAACCGGGCGGATGGGGTCCCTAGGGGTTGCACCCGGACAAGGTGGGCCTTGGGAGGGCTCCACCTGGTCCAGGGTGGCCCTGGGCTGAGGGGGAGGCATGAATCCCCATAAAAGACCCCCAACTTGGTTTTTTCGTAATTTCTGGCAACATTCAGCTTCGTGGAAGACTTCCGGCTTCGTGTGTGCTCTGCCTGCTTCACTTGCTGCTTGGACGGACTCGGAGTGTTGTGGATCTGCTCCTCTCCTTGTCAGAAAGTCACGTCACTATAGAGGACTCATCCATTTGTCACGAACTTGTCCTTCATCCTTGTGCTCCGTGTGCAACGACGGGGGTGCCCCGATCTTGGATTTAGAGCGTTGTCGGTGTGATGCCGAGTTGTGAGTTGTACGGGAGTGATTCCCATCTTTGGTTCCCGATTAACTCGAGAAAATAAGTGGGTGCAACAGCTGGGAAATGCTGTGTTCCACTTTCAGAAAAAAATCTAGGAAAAAATTACTAAAAAGGACAAGAAAACTTTTAAAATATCTAATAGAGGCACTTTAAGTTTAAAATATCTAAAAAGGTCATTCTTTATAAACTTAATGTCTATAAAGGACAAAAGACATTGTTTCGTTACATACAAAAATGCCCTCAATTATTTTACAAATATTTTTTTCTATTGCAAAATTATATAGTACAAAAATTTAACATAACAAAATAAATTAATAGGGACATGATTATTACATTGGTGTTGCACCCCTAACTTGCTCAAATAGTTCGAGACACTTTCCTTCATGATAATTAAGGATCAAATTATGGCTTGAAGCCAGCACCGTCATTTTGTGGAGTATCTCCACACGGTCGGGTTCGAAAGCCGATCATGTCACTCGACGAACTATGTCGCAGCAAAGAAGGATGGAGAATCTTACGCGCACTCGTAGAAAAGACCAAACGCCATGTATCATGCGGTCTAGATGATGCAAGCTTCTTCCTCGTCGCCGACGGCACAAAACAAACACAAACAAATACCGAGGCAGCCCCGTTCTCCTCTCCTTGCGTCCCACTGTGAGCAAAAGAGACAAAAAAGGGCTGAAGCAGGGTTTAAAGGCGGCGCCCCTTTTTCCAAGACCCGGAGGCGACCCACCGGGGCGAAAAGACCCGCGTGGGGGTCCCTTGACCCGCTGGGACCCAGTGGGTCAAACGACCCCCGACAGGATCTTTTGACCCCGGTGGTCCCCTTCCAGGGTCAAATGGACCCCGCGGGTGCACTTGACCACGCGGGGGACCCAACGGGGTCCAATGGACCCCGCCGGCCTCCTTTCACCAGGCCGGGGTCCGTTCCTCCCTCCGCAAAAAAAAAGATGAAAAAGAAAGAAAAAAAGGTGGAGGACCCACTTGACAACCTAAGGTCCAAAATTGACCGTTTCTGTCAATGTGGGATCCAAAAAACACATTTTCTGTCAAAATGGGGTCCAAAAACCTCTCTTTTTGTCAAGGTGGGTCCCCCTACCTTCTATAAATACCCCATGGGTCCAAAGAATGGAAACACAGAGAGAGGAGACAGAGAGAAACAGATGGAAGACGAAGGTGCACTAAGGAGCCGGAGTTCATTTGTGTGTTTGTAAAGGCCTATTAAGGGTATGTTTTATAAATACCCTAGGTTTTACATTTATGCCCCTAAAGACTATGTTTGTAATTTTCTATACATTCTGGGCAGTCAAACTACGTAATGCCTCCAGATAACTAGGAATTACAGAAATGCCCCCTCCTAGAACTGCTAGAAAACCCAAAGTCTTATAAACTGCAGCTCTACACAACAGCTTTCGATAGTTGGAGCTATGCCCTCATGTCCCGCGTCAGTGCGGGGACATCTTATCTATAGTCGACAATTTGCCGACATCCTTTATACTTACATGAATCACAAGTGCATTCAGTTGCCTTCTCTCATGTGTGTCAAGGAAAGTTGCGAATAGACCTCGACTTTCAGGAAATTGTGCATATGCCCATCTCTTTTGAGAATCAACACACGCGCACCTTCCATGGAGCCCAATGTTGTTCTTCCACTTAGGAATCTTGTCAGCTCAACCTTGCACTTAAGTGGCATCTCAAACCTAAGTCTACCTTGGGTCTGGTGAAAATTACTAAAATACCTCTGCGACTTAGAAACGACCTAACAACCCCTAGAACCTTTCGGAAACTGACTCAGTCCCCTTTGGAAGTTAGAGATTGCACCACAGTCTCCCTCTAACCTAGAAATTATAGAAAAGTCCCTGGCTTGGCAAAATTATCAAAATACCCTTGGAAACTAGAAATTATCGAAATACCCCTGAGTCCAAAAACCCACCTGACACCTCAGAAACGCCTACGACTTCTACAGAATTATATTCATGCTCCCAAATTATAGGGATTTTGTCTAAACCTAATGGGGTCTTTGATAAAACCCTAGTTCTATCAATCTTTCGGTGGTGAATGAGAGTTAATTATGAGTCGTGCAAGTGAGTCTACCCTCAGCATCAAAACCTATGTAAAAGATCTTAGGATTTCTTTGACAGTCAATCAAGGGTGTTCAAACGTTATGCCGATGTAAATCAACATTAACCTATGGTCAGTGGGCAAATGTCCAAAATTCGAACTCAAATCGTCTGATATGAAGAGCATCCACGAAATAAACCCTGCACAGGCTATTTATATAGGCCCTATACATGCATCTTTATAAATTTCCCCTTTTCTTCAAAAGGCTCAGTGAGAAATTTATAGACTCAGTTCTTAAAAATATTCCATGACCGACAATTGGATAGGGTAAAAATATAAAGTTAACCTACTTCATCATTGTACAGAAGTAACGATGACAGAATGATGCAAGGATGGCAGTATCGGTTTCGGCCGGAACCAGTTGAAAGCATTCAAAAAATTAAAAAAAATAGTAATTCTCTCTGGTTTCGGCCGAAACTGGACGGTTTCGGACCGAAACAGGTCAGTTTCGGCCGAAACCTTTAATGGTTTCATCCGAAACCATTAAAAAACTATTATTTAATAGGTTTCGGACCTGCTACAGTGTTAGGGTCCGGTTTCGGATCGGTACCGGCCGAAACCGATCCGAAACGTATCGGTTTCGGTCGATACCGCCAACCATGGAATGATGTACATTATTTTCATATGTATCATATTTTGTATTTCAATATATTTATTTATGTTATAGTGATACAAAGATACACGAGATCTCTCTTAACAATTTGAAATTTATTTATGTTATAATGATACAAAAGTGAAGATGAAAGAATGATGTAGGCCAGCTGGCTGGTTTCCTACTAATAGGATCAAAACTATAGAATGGAAGTTGTACAAAGATACAAGAGATCTATCTTAACAGTTTTAAATGATACAAAGTTCATACCATATAGATTTAGATTAAGGAAATCCATTAGTAAAACACTTGAGGGTAGAATAGGTAGTTTGTGGAGGAGTGTCCCTTCTAGATATTTTAAACCTGAGTGTCCCTATTGGATAGTTTTAAAGTTATTTTTGTCCTTTTCAATAATTTTCCCCAAAATTTAATGGGAAATTGTTAAATTACCCCCAAAGCTAGTGACATATATTAAAGAGGAGAATGTAACACATTCCATTTAGCATGATATACCAGGATGGTTGTACATGCATAGAACCTAGTATTTGCCCCGGACTCCTAGTAAGAACCACATAATGGCTATATCTAGAGAGTGTAAAGATCTCTAGACACATTTTGGCCACGTCAAACACATTCTACTACATGTTTTACAAGTTTTCCTGGAATATAGTTCCTCACTAGTAGAGAAGATGTTTATTATAAGTGAATGTGCATCCCCACTTCTGTGTTATCAAAGGCAATGGAGGCGATCGCCTAGGCGATGGAGGCGGCCACAAGTCGCGTCACCTCTGCCTCAATTACCTCAATTCGGCCTCATGAGCCCGGCCCACCTCCGCACGCCTCGGCCAGCTTGATTTTTTGTTTAAATTTGTTCACATTTGTTGTTAATTTTAGTTAAATTTGTTGGTTTCTAGGAATGAATGAATTTAGGAAGTTTATTGATTTTTTGTATGCATTTTGTGTGATATTTAGACATATATTTATATTTCTGAATTATATATACTATTTTAATAAAATTTTCCCTCAAATGCCTAGGTCATTGCCTAGGTGTTTGAGGCATGAGATGACCCCCTGGTCGCCTCTCACCTCTGACTACATAGCTACTGTTGGTGCACCTGATAAGAGTGAATGCTCAAACATGACATCAGAGCCAATTGATAGATTGTCACTATTGGTGCATCTGATTGCTGCCATCATATGCATATGGCTGGTGCATATACACTGTTCGACCATGTTGCAGAGCCTAAAATAGTCTGCAGGTGAGAAGGCGTTGGAATATAATCCAACATCTATGAGGGACAAGTCGTAGAGGTGCTCCCTAACAGATTTTGTTGCAAGCTACAAACATTCTAATATTCATAACATGGGCTAGAAGAAACTTAACGAGAATCTTATAAGAAATCATAACAATTGATAAGAGGTGAAAGTTGATGATCCTGACACTAGCATCAAGAAAAAACAAACTAACTGCCCTCATGAGTTTGAATTCCTCATCATAAGAAAAGGGATGACCCTGTTGATAGCTTCGATGAGATATAACGTATTGTTTGAATTATTTCATACCCAAATATTAAGAGAAAAGAGATAACACTATGGACAACAAAGGAGAATTTATTTTTCGGCTGCCAGCTTTGGTAGAAAAACTCATACAAAACAAAGTATAAGTTGCATCCTAATCCATTACAGCATCTTGTCGTAGATCATCATTTCCAGATTTTGCTAGTTGCCGGTATTTGCGACCATCTGAGCCGAGGCATTCAACCACTTTTGGAGCATTTATACCATTCATCACACTGCAAATATCAAAGTGAGATGCAAAATTTTCACAAATGCAGAGCTATAGTATTGGACACTAAAGTTCGCTACTTTCTTCACATACATAATAGAATCTCCTAAGCCCTTGAAGTGCGGAAAAGAACCTTCAGGATACTGACAACTGGGGTCAACTGGAAAAGTAGCTGTGAGAACTGGTACCTGAAAAAAGAGCAGATATGGAATCACAGAAGATACTAACAATTTTGACAAGCAGCATTGCAAGGAACCAGTTAAAGATAAAACAATTTATCGAGGTGTTTCTTAACATCAACTGAACTCAGACGAGAAATGAGAATTTCTGTTAAATCATCACATCTCAAGCTTCACTTTGTCTGTATATATCCCATAATATTAAGAAAATGGAAAGTGAAGGATCTGAAGGATAAACAAGCCTGCATCAATCCTAGAATGGTTTCATAATTATTCATTATACCATACAAAGAATCCGAAATCTTATTTTTTGATATCAAGACAACACCTCCAGGATGCCTACACCTACATGAAAAATTATGTCAACAGTTGTCTAGAGATGCAAGAACTGAAGAGTAACTTCCACTGGTTTCTGCCCTAGTCTAGTCAGTACGCACATTATTAAGAACTACACTTACATTGAGCTGAGATTTGGTCACTCGGCCAAGTCCAAATCAATTGTCTGCTTGTCCTCACCCAATTTTTGAGGTGAAATACTGGTCCAAAAGAAAAAAATACAAAAAGAGTAAATTACTACAATACTAAAATATGTTCAAATCAACTTTGAACTGGTTTTAAAATGGCTAGATAGGCTTGGGATTGGACAAACAAATCTGGACTAGACCTTTTTCACTAAAGATTCCTTTCAGGTATGATAGTTGTGCAGAACCTGGCCTAATTGTAGGGCTGAGCAAACCAGTGTTCACTATCTGCACCAAGTCCTTGTGACTCTCCCCTCTTAACTCATTCCACTTGTAACTAATGCATCCCCCAGTCTATACTAAACCTTCCCAAACCATCTCAAATCTACTGCTTTATATTTGGCTAGAATTCACTAGTCCTTTTTTGTCATCTTCATTTCTGATCTTGAAGCCTGACCACTGCTTTTCTTTAACAAAAACCTTTCAGTTACTTTCAAATTGCTCACATGTGGCTTCTTGACTATTCACGCTGCGACATAAAACACGTGTTCTTGTCTCCATTTTATATGTATCTTGTTGTTATCTAAGAAGCAATTTCTCTATCTTTTCTGTACAATAACACAACAATGAAAATCAAAAGAGAGACTCCCAGATAGAGGGGTTGGTTGCTCTTGAAGAAACTGGGATGATACATAAAAAGGAGAGAGAATGTACAAAGGCACGAAAGGCAAGGTATGGTGAGATTTTGCTCAAAGAGGGGATTGGAAATAGAACAGAGTGACGTGGGTGAAAGAGACAGGTAGAAATACTGCCTGTTTCTAATAGGTGGCTTCAGGGAGGAGGAGGATTAATTCTATCAGGTGGCTACAGAGTGGAAAGCAATTCATTTCACAGGTGGAGGCTATTGAAGAATACAATGTGACCTAACTCTATGCCCTTCGGGTTGGGGGGGGGGAGGAGGGAGAATGTATAACCGAGAACCTTCTTCCTCAGATCTAGTGAGGAGGCAAAACTCTCAAGGCCCTTCTGAGAACAGGAGGTGAAGATTGCTAAAGCTCATTCATTTTTAAGTGTGTCAGTACCACAATTGTATTAAAGAAAAGAGAGGATATACAAGTATAGCAAAGCGTGTGCCCCAAAAATCCCTGTACAAAAAGCTATCACAATAAGAGAGTGTGGCACTCCCTAGCCCCCCAAGAAGACAAAAAGTTAAAGAGCTTGGTGATTCTATATTATATAGAAGGGTCACCCGCTCTATCACCCTCTCACAAATAAAAGAGACCACCCTATCAGCATCTCTTGCTTCTCTTTTGAAAATTCTATTATTCCTCTCTCCCCATACTGCCTATAGGGTAGAATGAAGAATTAGCCCCCAGATGGTTTCCATCTTCTATGTCATTCCCCAACAATTGATGCACACTCTCAGACATTCTTGGTGCTGCTGGGCCTTTGCTGTGATGTTGGACCAAATATCCTGTGTGAAAGAGCAGCCGGTGAATAGGTGATCATGGATCTCAGCCTCCACTCCACACAAGAAGCAGAGGGGGTTGAGAATCTTGAGATCCGTGAGAAATGGAGCCAATCTATCACAACTTGGGAGCCGCCATGTGAGACCCTCTAGACTAGAAGCTTCACTTTGAGTGGGCTTTTGGGAGTCCAAATCTGCGAAGCAAAGCGGTCCATCCGCCGCCATCAGGGATAATCCTATATGCTGATCTGACTGAAAAAAACCCATCTTTTTCCCATCTCCAATACCACTTGTCCTTCCTACTGTGGACTGGTGCATAGTCCAAAAGCAAAGATAGTAGCCTCTGTAGCTGGTCCATTCCCTCCACTCTGAGATGCCTCCTGAAGAACGGTGGGCAGACTGCTCCTTAGTGGTGCATGCCAAACATATGGGAAACCACAACCAAGCTGCTGAAGAGATGGCATAAAGCTGCGGACACATATCCTCATGGGTATAATCACCACTCCACCGATCCTTTTAGAACCGACACTTCTGACCGCTCCCCAGTTTTACACAGATGCTTGCAACCACGGCGTCCCTACACTATAGGATACCTATCCAAATGGGTGATATGTTATGCTGGTAAGACGGTAAGACATCCCAATCCCTGCTCCTCCCATAGTATCTGTGCTTGATGACCTGTAGCCATATTCCTTCCTCCTCTGATCCAAGAATCCACAACCATTTACACAACAGAGCCATATTGAAATCACTAATATTCTTTATGCCCACTCCTCCCATCTCCTTACTGTTACATACTACACCCCATGCAATATCATGCCACCCCCTTTGCCTCTCCCCACTCCCTAGCTAGAAGAATCTACCCTAAATAGATTCTAACGTCCTAGCAAGTGTCTTTGGAATTTGGAAGATTGAAAGAAAATATATTGAGAGACTGTCCAGCACTGATTTACAAAGCACCAACCTCCCCTCATAGGAGACGAGGCTCGCCTTCTACCCAACCAGTCTTGATTTATACATTTGCACCACCACCTACCAATCCATGGAATGTAGGACCACTATGGACAAAGGAAGCCTTAAGTAAGAAAGTGGAAAGCTCCCTACCCGGCATCCCAAGATGACTCTCCTCTTCTGATGACCCTATCTTCCATGTTACTCCGACAATCTGGCTCTTACTAAAATTGACCTTGAGACCACTGACTTCCTCTAACAACTCCAACGTCAACCTGGTGACATAGAACTGCCTCTCAGCAAGAAACAATATGATAATATCAACATACTGCAAGTGTGACACAATATAAGAATCTCCTACCCAACCTGGAAACCTGAAATCAGACCCATATGCTGAAGCCTTAAATAATTTTTGGCCAATCAGCTTGCTGAATTGGAGTTATAAAATCATCACTAAGGCCTTGGCTAATAGATTGAAACTAGTGATCAGCAATTTGGTAGATGGAAATCAGTCTGCTTTTATTTTTGGCCGATTCATTCTAGACAATTTCATGGCTGCCCATGAGTGCTTACATGAACAGATGGTAAAGAAGAAGGAATGTGTCTTGTTTAAGCTGGATTTTGAGAAAGCTTATGATAGAATTAATTGGGACCGCTTATTCCATGTTCTCCATTGCATGGGGTTCAAGGATAAATGGGTGGAATGGATACGGAGCTGTGTCCAGACGGCCAAGTTCTCAATGTTGTTGAATGGGTCTCCCCATGGTTTTTTTGGAAGTTCTAGAGGGCTGAGGCAGGGGGATCCACTTTCACCTCTTCTCTTTGTAATTGTAGGGCAGGTGTTGAGTGCTATGTGGAAGAGAGCAACGACATCAAACCTGATCATTGGGGTCTCAATTGGGAATGGCCAGGAGGCATAGATGGCAGTGTCGGTTTCAGAGTCGGTTTCGGACCCGGCCGAAACCGAAACCGTTTCGGTTTCGATCCGAAACCAATTAAATTATTATTATTTTGCCAAAGTGCAGGGTTTTGGTTTCGACCCGGTTTCGGCCAGATAGTATCGGATCGTTTCGGCCGAAACCGCCATCCGTGCCAGGAGGAGGTCACACATTTACAATTTGCAGATGATATCATGCTTTTTGCCTCAGCTGATATGGATAAGATTGTTAATCTCAGAATTTTGTTAAGGTTGCTGGAAGCGGTCAGTGGGAATCAATATCAGGGAGGAGGATAAGAACCTCATTGCTAGCCTGTTGGAGGCCAAATGGGGGTAATTTCCCAATCAGGTACTTGGGCCTGCCACTTACTCCTGGCACCCTGAAGTCTTCTGATTGGAATGTGGTTGTTAAGAGAATTGGGGATCATATTGCTGCATGGCAAGGCAACCTTTTGATGGCAGGAGGCAAGTGGATCCTGTCCAAAACAGTTCTTCCTAACATAGCAGTCTACTTCTTGTCCATTTTTAAGGCCCCAAAACAGGTATGTCTGAAGATTGAGTCCCTTAGAGCAGCATTCTTTTGGAAAGGAAGAGGACCAGGTGAGAAGAGCATACATCCAATCACATGGAAGTGTGTTTGCAGGTCTAAGAAGGAAGGGGGAGTGGGTTTGATGTCAATTGAAGCTATGAATCAAACCCTTTTATTGAAGTGGCTGTGAAGGGAAGATATGGAAGGATCAGCCATGTGGAAGGATATAGTTAGCACATACTTGGCGGGTTGGAATGGGTGGTGTTCTGAAGGAACGTTTGGCAGCCATATGTCCAGCTTATGGAAAAACATACTCAAACTAAAAGATTTCTATAGATGCTCATCATCAATCTCTGTGGGGGATGGGAGAAAGACCAAGTTCTGGGAAGAGCCATGGTTGTTCAATATTGAGCTTAAAGAAGCCTTTCCAAGCCTATACACAATTGCCTTAAAGACTGGGGCAAACATTTTTGAGTTCTGGTCTCAAACAGATCCAAGCCCAGGATGGTTGGTACAGTTTAGAAGAAATCTAGCTGAAATAGACTATCAGAATTCCTGCAGTTCAATTGCATGTTGGACCAGAAAAGATTGGAACATGGATCCACTAATCCTAGAAGCTGGAAATGGGAGAAAGAAGGGAAGTTCTCGGTCAGGTCAGCATCCAAAATTCTCATGCAAGAAGGGAGGAAAGTACCCTGGTACAAGCAAGTCTGGAATATAAAGGCCCCTATCAAAATCAGAATTTTCCTTTGGCAAACGGCTTGGAGGAGAACCTCTACTGCTGACAGAGTGCACAAATTTAAGCCGGGAGTCAGAATTAAATGTGTTTTCTGTGGATGTTATATAGAGAATCTGGATCACCTTTTCTTCAAGTGTGGCTGTGAGACACGGAATATTTTCACGTAGGAAAAATAGGCACATAAAAATGTTCTTTTTGAAAAGAGACATTCCTCTGCGTAGAGAGGGTGATTCCGTGTGTGCGCATAATATCAGACGATTTGGGTTCGGGTGCTGGCAAGGATGGCAGTATCGGTTTCGGTACCGGTTTCGGCCGGTCCCAAAACCGATACGTACCGGTTTCGGTATCGGTTTCGGTTTCGGCCGAAACCGGTTGAAACCATTCAAAAACCTCAAAAATTTAGTAAAACATGTCCGGTTTCGGCCGAAATTGTCAGGTTTCGGACCGAAACAAGTGAGTTTCGGCCGAAACCAATACGGTTTCGTCCGAAACCATTAAAAAAGTATTATTTAATAGGTTTCGGACCTGCTACAGTGTTAAGGGCCGATTTCGGAACGGTACCGGCCGAAACCGATACGTTTCGGCCGAAACGTATCGGTTTCGGCCGATATTGCCAACAGTGGGTGCTGGACCTCTCCCCACTGGCCGGAGTCAGTGTTGATTTACATCGGCCTAACGTCAGAACACCTTTGTTTGATTGTCAAAGAAATCCCCAAAGTCTTTTACACGGTTCTGATGTTGAGGGCAAACTCTCTTGAAGAGCTCATGATGTCACTCACTCACCACCGACCAACAGAAATAATTGAATTAGGGCTAGGTCTGAGCAAAACCCTAGAATTTTGGAATAGAAACGTAAATATGCGGAAGCCATAGGTATTTTTGAAGTAAAAAAGAGTTTTTTGGACCCCGAGGGTATTCTGGTCATTTTACCAACCCAGGGGTATTTTGGTAATTTTTCAGACCAGGAGTATTTCTGAAATTTCTGGACTGGAACGGAAGTATGACCGGGTTCCTTACTTCCCAAGGCGCTGAGGCTCTTTCTGAAGGGTTTTAGGGGCTGCTAGGCCATTTTTAAGTCACAGGGGTATTTTGATAATTTTACCGTACCCTACGCAGACCTAGGGTTGGGATGACCTCTGAGTGTCGAGCTGAGCTGACAACATCTCCGGGTTGAAGGAGTGACACTGGCTTCATAGAGGACTCATGTGTGTCAAGTTTGCCAAAGAAGGGGCATACACACAATTTTATAAAAGTCGGGATTTTCTTATAATTTTTTCTCGAGGACATACATAACACATGCTGAGTGCTTTTGTAATCCAGATGAGTACAAGGATTGTCGGCGAATTGTCGACTGTACAAAAGTCCGCGTTAGAGCGGGAGATAGAGGCGTAGCCCCAATTACAAAAGTTGCATGGTATAACTGCAAATTACAGGACTTTGGTCTTTTACGGCCTCGGGGAAGACATTTTTGTAATTCCATCATTATGAGGACAGAACTACATAATTTAGTCGTCCCGGGACGTAAAGACTTACAAACATGGCCCGCCGAGGGGCATAATTACAACCACGGCCCACTGAGGGGCATAAATGTAAATATACCCCGTAGGGGTATAAATACAAGACCCGGGGACTTACCCCACGCGGGTCGAAACAAACGAACAACTCCCAGTGCTGGATGCTCCAAGTGTGCTTGTACGTACTTGATGCAAGATTCAAGCTCCCCTTTTTTGGACCTCCGGGGGTCTATTTATAGAAGTGGGAACCTCCCCGGGAGTGTTCGACCCCGTACGGGTCCAACGGGATGAAAATGACCCCGGGGAGGTCAATTTTCAAAATTTTTTTAAGTCCGTGCGCGGGAGAATGGGACCTCCCCGGGGTGGGAGGTCCCCGGGCCTGTCTGGGACCTGCCCGGGGTCGCGGATCCTGGGTGGGTCCCACCTGGGGCCGCGCGCCCCGTGGAGGACCTCC
Organism: Amorphophallus konjac; assembly: GCA_022559845.1. Lineage (NCBI taxonomy): Eukaryota > Viridiplantae > Streptophyta > Magnoliopsida > Alismatales > Araceae > Amorphophallus > Amorphophallus konjac. The sequence goes on along the minus strand of CM040125.1, from coordinate 3,140,582 downwards.
CCGGGGTCACGGACCCCGGGTGGACCCCCCCGGGGTTGCCCCCTGAGGGGGACCTCCCCGGGGTCGCAGACCGCGGGCGGGTCCCACTCGGGTTCGGGCAACCCTGGGCGGGTCCGCCCGCCCAGGGAGGTCCCGCGTGGGACTCGCCCCGCCTCCGGGCGGACCCGTCCGGGTAAGGGCGAACCCGGACGGATCCCTCCGGCCCCGGACGGGTCTCCTGCTGGATTTTAATAATAGGGGGTCTTCGGGGCTTTGAAGCTTCGAGTTCTCGCCGTGTCTCGTGGAGAATAGCGAGAAGGAGCGCCTCCTTGTTCGTTTGTCGTCTTCCTCGTGCCGTAGGCCGCTGCGGGAGGACGAGTTGTTGTTCGTGCTTCGTGATACACGTGCGAGGGACCTTGTGCTTGGTACATAGACCTTCTCCGTCATCTCTTTCGTTCTTGTAGATGTTTACTTTGCCCGTAGTCACACGTTCAAAGGACGGAGACTTAATCCCGTAGGGATTTTAAGGAAACTACACGATCCCGACAATCGTTGTAGCTTGAACTTGGCTTGTGGCCACCCCCTGAGGGGTTTACATTGTAACAACATGTGGGCTATAAAGCCTTAAACTTAGGAATATTCGACGGGACGGCGATGCGCCGAATAAAGATCCCCGTGTAAGAATATCCTATCGGATGGTGATACACCGTACCGAAATTTTGTCACATGCGAAATCAATACCCCGGAATTTAGGATGATAAATTATGGGTGCAACAGTGGCATAATCCAGACTGTGTGGGCGCATTTCTTCAAGGCTGCCAAGATCCAGTGGAACATCAAGTCCAGCTTGGAGCATTGGTGGGCAGAATGGATGCCCCCGAACCCAATAAAGGAAGAAAAAGAGATATAGGAACTATGTTTTCTAGCCATGCTATGGTCAATATGGAGGGAAAGGAACAACAAAATGTTTAGAGATGCATTACATGTTTAATGGACTGGTATCTTGCTGTCAGGGGGCTGCCACGGTCCCAATCAGAGATTATGTCTAGATTACAAGGGTGGAGGTTACTAACACTGTAATTTCTGGGTTGTGAGGGGTTTTGGGAGAGTTTTACCTTCTTCGTAGAAGCCTCGGGTGTTTTGGCTCAGTATTTTGATAATGTAACTTTTAAGTCTTTTTCAATGAAAGGTGGCAGTGTGTCACCTTCAAAAAAAAAAAAAAGACCCTGTGCCTTGACTCTCAACCACATCCTGCTCAGAATATGTGCTACCAGAACAAAAGCAGTGGGGACAAGGGGTCTCCCTGGCGTAGACCTCTGCCACTTTGGAAATATGGGGAAGGCTCATCATTGATTAGAGCAACAAAAGTACCTGAGGATACACAAGCATGTATCCAGCCAATCCACTTCCCATCAAAACCCATCCTCCCAAACACCTGGAATAAGCACTGCCAACTAACTCTGCCAGATGCTTTCCCAAAATCTAGCTTAAGGACAACCCCTTTCTTTCTCTGGCTATGCATGGCATGCAAAACTTTATGAGATACTAAAAAATTCTCCTGGATGTGGTGTCCCCTGATGAAGGCCCCTTGGTAGCCGATGATCATCCTATCGATCACTTGGTCAAGCCTCAGGGTTATGAACTTGGCAATGATTTTGTATATCCAGTTGACTGAGTTGATATGTCTGAAATCCATTAGACTTTGTGCCCCTAGTTTGTTAAGGATAAGGACTAGGAGGGTTTTATTGATAGCCCTTAGGTGCGCCTTCCCCTCCTGAAACTCCCATATTGCAGCTAGAGATCCATCTTGATGAAGTCCCAACACTTTTGAAAAAAGCTCATGGGGAATCCATTTGGCCCTAGGCCTTTGCTTCCAGCAAGTGAGAAATAGCCTTGTGCATTTCCTCTTTGAAGAAAGGGCGGGAGAGCTGCCCACTTTCCTCAGTATTGAGGCAAGGGAGAAGGTCTTCTGCTACCAGAGGTCTAGTCATGACATCCTCAGTGAAGAGTTCATTTTAAGTGGCTTGAACAAAATCCATTGGGAAAGGGTGTTGATATTGAAGAAGAATAGAGAGGTTTCCCATTAGCTTGCCAAATGGACCTTAAAGAATCAACATTGAGAGGCTTGTGAAAAGATTAGCATTTGTCATGGATACAATGATCCTTTGGAAACAGAGTGCCTGCACAATAGGGCAGCAGATTCAGGGGGAAAAATCTTGGGGGCATATGAATGCGTTCATATTCATGCGGTGAAACATTATGGTAAGACTTAAGCTTGATTTTGAAAAGGTATTAAAGTAAGATCAAGTGGGATTGCCTATTTCAGTTGTCAGGAGTTATGGGATTACAAGGACTAATTTACATAACATTAGCCGGATTTACTAGTCTGGCTAGTGCTGAACCATTGAAGTTCTTCTACAATGGAAGACGGCTTAAGCAGGGGGATCCATTGTCTCTTCTTTCTATTTTAGTAGCCTAAGTTCACAGTAGAGCATAGAAGAGAGTAGATCTACAGTCTACTGAGATACCTGAAGGTTTTCAAACGTACATATAGGGCGTGCAGGTGACATCTTGAGTATGCAAATAGTACTATCCTTTTGTCAGGAGGAAGGGGGAGCAGCCACGTGACCAAAGCTGCTAGAACGCATAGAGGCAATTATTGGGTTGAAGATTAATTGAGAAGCGCACGATGGTCGGCATGAATGTGGAGAGAGGGGATGTTAGGAGGGGAGCAGGGCTTATGGGGGTTGAGGTAGGGGAGTCTCCCATATTGTACTTGGGGATCCCTCTATCTATGCATACTATACATTGTATCAATTGGAAGAAGCTTGTGCAGAAGTTTAAGGCTAGATTAGTATGGTGGAAAGAAAAGCTACTTTTCAAGATGGAGATTGACCTTTTTTTCAAATGTGTACTGTCCAATTTATTGATCTGCCATCCTTCTTTGTTTCCAAACACAATTATTGTGTCTAGAAGCTAGAGTTTGTTCAGTGTAGATTTGTTTGGCATGGTAATGGTGGTAATGGAAAAGGATGGCATGATGCCAATTGGTACTGAAAAGCAAGGATAGTGGTGGCCTTGGAATCTTAAATAAAAGAGACTTCAATCCCACATTGTTGAGTAACCGGCTTGGGAAACTAGGGACTGCAGGAGAGGGACTATCATTTTGTTTAAGGGCCTCTGCTACGAAGGCAGAGACATTTCACAGAAATACAAGAAAAACCACCCACCCATGTGTGTTCTTGTGCTCTTTCCCAACTTGAGCTTATGCGAGCAGAAGCAGCTCCTCAATTTTGAATTTTCTTGATGTTTGCTGAAAATTGATCTAAAGAAGCAAATAATTCTATACTTCAGACTGGTGCTACTGTTGATCATAAAAATGATTAACATCTTCATTCCCAGATCACATAAGAAGCAGATATTATCACCATCAGACTCACTTTCCTCAGCATTTTGGCAATGATCCTTCTACCAAACATCCCACATGAATGCCCTGACCTTGATGGGTGATCTGACCCTTCAAACCTCCCTATACTTCTAGTAGGAAGGTAAATGTCCTTCAACCAGCTTGTATAACAACTAGATTAAGACAACTCTGTTACCCCTGCTCCAAATAAAAGCTCCTCCTTCCGCCTGTCAATATTGAATTCAGTAAGCTGCTGTAATAATGTCAATCAGTCATCAATTTCACGATCTTTGAGTCCCTTTCTCAATGAAGGGCAGCATTAAATGGTTGTACCCTCCACCAGATAGGCTCCCTATCACTTTCCATATTGTGAGCTTGTGCTCTCAATAGAATATACAATCCTATCCCAGGTAGAAATAGAACTGTATCTCTCTACATGAAATAAAAAGGTTAAAACTTAATTCAACATTTGATGATACAATTGTTAAGAAAAAATCAAGACAAGTTGGCTTTACCAAAATTGTTATTGAAACTTTTGATCTTACCAGTTCAAGATAGCGTATACTCCGGATTTCTCTTGGCAGTGGGATCCGCCTATTAGTCTCCTGTTGATAATATAGTGAACCACATAAAATTAGAATACTTTGCTGGCATCCACCACAGCAGCACAAACAAGTTGTGGCATAAACTGAATTGCGATTGATGACAAGAATGAAAAGTCTTCAACTAAGTAGGAGCACCGACCTCTTTTTTGGTCTCCAGCTCTGCAAGCTTGATATATATGTCAACCATTTGCTTCATCTAGACAATGTAAAACATTATCATGTATTACTTTACTTCCACATGTATACAAAAGGAAATCTTGCTGGATTGTAACCTGCTCAACCTCAGTCTACATGAGAGGGCTTTTCACCAAAACAGATGGTGTTCTACACTTGAAATGTGGCACAGCATGATAAAGCAACGTGGTACTTTCACTTGTTGAAAATCCTACTCTCAAAAAATAAAATACCGTGCATACTTGGTGGAAATAGACAAGGTTAGTGTTATGATTCTAGATTACATATAATGAAGTCAGTCAACTTAAAATTACCAATTAACTCAAGTCTTTGTAATAAATTTCATTACATTCAGATCTTGATTTGATCATCAGAGGCTTATCTTACTTTATATAAGGAACTGTGGTTGCATGCAGAGTTCTATACCATGCAGGACAATGGGACAGAAGGAAAGAATACAGGGTTATTAATGAATGAGATATGCATCCAAGGACAGCAAAGGAAACCTGTCTTATTATTGCTCCATGGTATGAAGTCAACTCATTTAAGAGATTCTCGGCAGCCAACTTCTTGTCCATGTCAACAACAAATGAATTTCTACTCCGCTGCTTGTCCTTAACACGGTCACCATTTGCCAATCCCAAAAGCTAGAAGACAATTTCATCAATATCTATATCTTCAAAATGTAGGACAAAGAAAGTTATGAACAAATATAAATTGTTGATTGCATATTACGGCTTCAAAGAGCTTAATATATATTTCATACAACACATGAAAAACCCAATGCTGTGTGTGAGGCAAGATAAACAATGAGAGAAAAGATATTCAATTGTTACCAGGGGGGGAAAAAGTTCATGTTGCCCTATCATGGTTGTGGAATTCACCACCACCACTGCCATTAGTATGACACTAAACACTATCACACTTGCCAACCAGTCTCGCAAGCCAACTCCAGACAAATAGCATTGTCAATGCACCCGTGAAACCTCGGGGTTCAAGGGAAATCGCCTCCTTGATGATGGATGCTCAGAGCGACAGCACGGTTACTAGATAGCGGACGGCCATTTCTTCAGGAAGGCTTCGATCGGCATGTCACTAATTTGTTTCTTGTAGTCTCCTAGTTTTATGATTGCCTATTTTGCAGGAGGTTTCTTGTTTTGTTTTGTTTTGTGAGGAATATCCACTGCAATTTTGATTGTTCCACCTCTGTTTATATTGAATAAAGTTGGTGGCATAATCCACATTCTTTCAGAAAAAAATGCACCCATGAAACCACTCCACATGTGGTATGAGAGGAAAACATGTAAAATGGCTTCCATTGAAGTTAAACTTTATCGTTCATGAATGTGAGGATATGCTCATGGGGTTTTGAAGTCCATTATGATGTTATGATTCTTAGTGCAAACAAGAATCTCGTTGTAAAGTTTCACAGCATATTTGCTTATAAGATTTTCAACACTTAGCCACATGAAAGGGCTTTGGTACATGTATGATGTATATGAATTTGTTAATCTTTTATTTACTGCATCAAAAAGCATGTCATCTTTCAACTATTATAAAATTTGACACAAACTGATCCCAGGACAGAGTTGTATGTTCAAGATTGATGTAAGCTTCCAATCTATCTAAAGAAACAACACATGAGGCATCATAACATAACAACTACATTTACATTGAGTAGAGTGATCCTAACTATTGCTCTAAATTTACTATGCACTCTATTTTTGAGATGCGGTGCTTCCACAATTGATATTAATGTTAACCAAAACAAGAATGTTCCAATTATGTGTTAATTGGGAGGCTGCCAAAGTGACCTAACATGTGTTCTCACTACTCATACTAAACATACCCAATACCAACAACAGCATGAAATTAAATTTTAATGCATATAAAAGTTTTTAGGTTGATGTTCCAACCTAAGAGGCTAAGACATGCTGGAAATAATTGAAGATAAAAAAACACAAAAACTGAACAAACACTACATGCATAAATTATTAATCTGAATACCTGAAACATGGTATGATATGGATGGTCAATTGCCATTTTTTTCACAAGGGAAACCAAAACATCCTGAAAACAAGCAACCAAGTTAATTAAGAAATATTTATCATTCTTTTGCAGACAACGAGACCCTCATCTAGATTTTAACCTGGAAGTTAAGAGGTCCCTGGCCATCCTTTGGATTACCCATTCTTGAGGCAATTTGATAAACCAATGGTATGAATTTGTGGGATTGAACCTGAAAATCAATCCAGAAAATGTTTTGCGTTGTTTCTGAGTTCTGAAGCCTGATGAATAGCAGAAAGGTAATCCAAGCAACATTAACACAATTTGTTGGTAAAATGCACTTGGCCATCTCACCTCCTTAACTGCATTAAGCATGCTCCTAAGAACATTTTGTCTTGAAGGAAAGCAGAACCACAGGGAAACAAGACGAAATACCTGATGCATGTCATGTTCTCTACTAATGAGAATACATTTATTTGACCGCAATGTGAACTGACTAAAACATTAGAAATAAGCACTATAAATTATATTCTCAATAAGAATTTATGAAAGAAAAAGGTGTCTCCAAACCTTGGGAATAACAAAAACATTTTATTTAGAGGATGGCATTTTCCACATGAGATACATAACTCTTTGTTTAGAATGTTGCAGGCATACTCATCAAGCATGTAAAAGTTATAAATCATGTTTGTCTCCCAGAGTTTAAGGTTGCCTATTGACGAACTCATGGATATTCAACTACGTGTACTGTTTTCCACTTTGACAACTAAGAGGGAAACATGGCAAAAGTAAAGCAAGGTTACCAACTTGGGAAATGAAAGTGAGAAAAATAGAAAGAAATAGGATTCGAAAAACAAGAGGTTTTATGGTTGGAGGTTTATAGGTATTTTTGTGACTTCAGGGAGGCTTTCAAAGCATTTATACTTGCAAATCCTTTAAATGTGTAATGAATTTGAAGTAGGTCCTTGTTGCAATTTCTAGTGTTATACTTTTATGAGATTTTTATACCTTTAAAGATATTTTTATAGTATTTTTATAGACTTTTATTCTCACACTTTCTGGAAAAACAAACTACTCTACACAACCTGCAAGTTTTCATCCACTGTCCCTTTAAATTCAGAAAATCCTCCCAACAGCTATCATACCTAATTGGCCTACCAAAATTTCGTTATGAAGACGCCTGCTGTGATAGGCTTGTTATTTGCAACGGTTTTTGCTGAGCCTTTGTCGGAAGACATGAAAAACTATTCCTTCAATTTTACTATATCACAATACTTGTCTAATTTGGACACCGATTGCTTATTAGTCCTACTCTTTGAAGAAAGATTCACTCATTTTGCCATTTTTTCTTCTCCCAGCTCCTACTCCCCATTCCCTCTCCCACATAGATGGCAGTATTGGCCGAAACGTATCGGTTTCGGTCCATACCGAAACCGTTTCGGACTTGCTCACTGTGGCAGGTCCGAAACTCAAAAAAAAAATTAATGGTTTTGGACCGAAACCGGACTTGCTCAATATAATTTTTGCCTTTTTTGAATGTTTTGAACCGGTTTCGGCCGAAAACGAAACTGGTACGTTTCGGTTTCGGTCCTGGCCGAAACCGATACCGAAACCGGTACTGCCATCCTTGCTCTTCGAGTCCTAAAAGAGAATACTCCCCAGTTCCCTCTCTCATCACGTTGCTATTACTGCTCCTGTTCCCATCCCATGCTTCCTCCAACGTGATCAATCGAATATATTGTAATTGGAGGGTCCATCGGTTCCCTATCCTGGGTGTAAGTCATAAGTTCATCCTTTTCTGAGGTTTGTATGATATTGCTGTCCCTAACTCAATGAACCTACTACTAATGAGAGACCCTCCCACCAATTCTCACAAATCTGCTCACGTGTCCAGCTTAAATGCAGAAAAGCATACACCGTACAGAATGAATGTCCAGTATAACTCATCCTTCTACACTTGAAACTAAAACAAAATCTAAAGACCTCTTGATTTCAGCGTTCAAACATTTGTTTGATCACAGATTTAGTAGAGTTTTCACATGTAAAGCACCATTAAAGTGAAAATTGTAGACTTGCCACTCCTTCATTTGAATTTTCACAATGTTAGTTATACTATGAAGACTGCCATTCCAAAGAATGCTTGTGTAGTGATTTAAATAAATTGTCAAGAAGTCACAGTTGATAAGCATTACCAAGATTTCTAATAGAATAAGAGAAGGCCTGCAATTCCTTCCAAGTGCTTGAGTTAGGAGATGTAAATCATCCAAATAAAATCAATTAAGTGGACATAACAAACAAACCAATCAACAGTCAATCTGTTGCAACTATTTCCTCTGAATTAACTCTTGGGACATGAAACAATCAAAAGATAAGAACCATACACATACCACTCGCATATCATATTTGCCACCAAGGATGAGACAACGTTGATATCCTTCCAGTGCTAGGCCTAGGAAGTTATCTCTGTCATCCTATCAATTAGTAGAACATCAGTCAGATAGTGACCTCAAATCATAAATATCCCTGATGGGAAGTATAACAACAAAATCAGAGGCAAAATAAAATCAACCACGTGTTAGCTCCCAACAATAAACTCCCCAAAGCATCTACCCACAGAAGGGGAGGAATACAATTCCATCACAAAAGGACTCAACAGGCATCTATTTCTAGAAGGAACTACAGAGAAAGATGATGCAAAGACAACATGCTTTTCTACAGTCTTTTGGGTTCAATGGTTAGTTCTTGGTACCAATTCAAAAAAAAATTTAAAACCCAGCAAACTTTATCCAGCATTGAAATTTAGACATAAAGGATTATCAAACGCTTCACCCTTTTCTTCAACCAACTCCCCATATTATCCCCACCATCTAGGATACACAACAGACCTCATTTTCCGTCTCCTCCCATCCCCTCAACAAAGCAGAAGAAAGGACAGAGACAATCCCAAAATAAAGACTATGGGTATAAGGGTTGGGAATGGGAAAGATACATTTTTCTGGTTTGATAAACGGTGGCAATTTCCCTCTGCAGACCAAAGTTTCCACAAAATTTTCAAACTGCAACTTACAAACGGCAAAAGGTGAGGGACTCCTATCAAATACAAGACACCACAGTCCAGTGGAGTGTTACCCTGAGAAGTGGATTAAAGAATGAAGAGGAAGATGATTATTTTTGCTTTATTGCAGCTCCTTAATGAGTTCCAGGTCAACATAAACACTAAGAATGGCTTCAGATGGGGCAGGGACAGATTTTTCTCAAAGGAATCTTTGTATATCGTCATGGAGGGGCAATTACCACCACATCAACAATTTAAACAAGTCTCAAAGGCGAAATCTCATCCCTGGTTCAATGCCTTTGTGTGGCTGACTTTTGAGAAAAGAATAGTTACTGAGATGCATGAACAGGAATAATGATGCTACTTGTGTATTCTGTGGGATGGATAACGAGGATACTGATCATTTGCTCCTTGGATGCAATACTAGACAAAGACATGGACAAATTTTCAGAAACTTGCAAGGTTTCAATGCAATTTTTATTTGGCGGAGGGGATGAGATATATTTCTGGAATCAAAAGTTCAAGACTGGAAAGTGCATGAAGGGCCAAAATTCTACTACTAGTTCCACAGGCCATTTGCAAGAAGATTTGAAAAGAACACTAACAAGATTTCCCAGGAAAGAATACCATGTTTTGAGAAAATATGTTTACGTTCCTAGACTTCTTTGTATCAATTGAGGAGATTTTATCCTTCATGTCTCAGCTGGTGCTTGGAAGAAGGGTATCTGTTGGCATTTCTTCCATAGCAATGCAATGTAGAATTTGTGGTGTTGTGGCCAAGGGATCTCACCTCGTGGTCCTCGTCCCAGCTTTTTGTACCACCACTTTACATTCCCAATAAAATTGCATCTCCCCCCCCCCCCCCCCCAAAAAAAAAAAAGGGAACTAGAACAAGTTGTCCTCTAATGGAAATGATCCAAGTCCAGGAGGCCAAGCTCCAGTTTTAAATGCTTGAGCCTGGCTTGACAAAAGAACCTTGAGTTCACTTTGAGCCCTAGCCATGGGCAAGCTTGGTCCTATTGATGGATTTCTTCTTGTTGTACTACCTCTATTTGCAATAAAATTGGTGGTACTAACCACTGCTTTTCTCTCATATATACATTCATATATAATCGAATGAAATGTGGATTATAGCACCAATTTATTCAAGAATAAACAGAGCTAGTACAATCAAGGAAGGAAGAGAGGTTCCTCCCCAACAGCCCCCAAAACAAACAAAATTATAAAACGATGAAAACAAAACATCACCACCCCACTCAATACACCAAACCAGAAAAACTACAGAAGATAGACATTAAGCAGAAGCGGATCTGTGACTCCACAAGGCTACGCCCGACCAATGCCTGGTGACTATGCCTTCACTCTGGGAATCCTTCGTCAAGGACACTAGTTCTGTCTGGCATGAGGTGGCTTCTGCAGTATAGGCTCATCATTAGATAAATCATTCAGAAGCTTCCTAAACTGACCTGAGATTGAGCGAATCTGTAAACCAAGTAGACTCGCCTTCTGAATCAGTTCGGCAACACTTCATGATGAAAATAGGTCTACATTTGTTCGCTTGCTTTTCTGTGGTTGCATTGCTCTGTCTGATGCTTGTGCTTTGTCTGCTGCAGGAGACTCAATTCCCTCTTGATGCATGGCCCTTGCAGTAGGGAAGCTCAGTCGCACGATATCCCACCCACAATAGATGACAATGGGGATGCCTCTTCCATCCGGAGGAGCAAAGGCAGTCTAACCTCCAACACGGGGGGCAAACGCTTCTTCCCCCACATGTGAACGGACGAAATCTCCTTCCACAACTACCTGACAGATGTTAGGAACAACAAAGTCCCCCTCACGGAGCAAACCAATGGCAGCAGCATCAGACTCTGGAGATAAGATCCACAGAAAGGCCCCAAATACTCGCGATTGAGTGACTGGCACCTCCCCTCCTGGATCAGATAAAGGAAAGCATCCACAGGAGCCTGGTCACAATCCTCTTGTGCTGGCTGTGCCTTCGGGATGGAAGCCCGACTTCGATGCCGATACACTTGGAAGACCGCCCTTGATTTGAGTTGTCCGCTTTCCTTTCGAAGACCAGCAAGGATATCAGCCACCACATTGGCACATTGGAGAGAGCATGCTTCCTTCACCAAAAAAAACTCGCCACCACCTGCCGCAACATGATTGTCAGCCTCCTCCTCTCCTTTCTTATTTGAATGTTGAATGTTATAAGGAATCAATTCATTGACCAAGTGTTCTGCATCCAGGGAGATATTCTGTACTGCCGATTCCCTTTCCTTTGTACACTGATTAAGAGGAAAGAAAGAATGCAATGCATTATATTTGTTTCCACTTTTAGAAAAGTATTGATGAGTTGACTCAACACCAGCCGAGTTATGCCGAGGCAATCCAATCAACTCAGTCATCCTCAACCTTGGAACAGCAGCAAGCTTAGCATCCAAAACCCTACCAACCGCTCGCCCCACCACTGCATCCTTAAACACACCTGCTGTTCTTCAAACTACTGCTAGTCCAGAGGAAGGAGACTCAACCTCGACAAACACTCGGCAGTATCTGTTACGCCACTGAAGCTTCAATCTGTGTGGAATAATAGACATGATGCTCTAGTCTGTTCGTCAATCCCCACTAAATAACCAAAAGAAGACACCAATGAAGAGAAGACCTCCGCACTCCATAGAAGTAAAGGTCACTCCCGACAAATGACACCAATGCAGAGAGCCTGTGGGTGCCTCTCTCAAACCTTGCCCCTCAAGCCACTAAGAGAAAAGTACAGAAGAATTGTTTACAAGGATCGACCTGGATTTGAAGACACACTCTCTCAATTTTGAGGTGGAAAAGAAAACCAAAAGAGCATTTTATGGCAATGAACTAGCAGTCCACAGATCCTCTTCTTTTCTCTACAACTTCATGGCCTTATAACATCACAAACTTCAGCACCCCTTCTTGGACCTCATTGACCAACACAATTCAATTCCTTCACATTGCACTCAAACAACATAGACCACAGGGCATCCACGATCACAAAACTGATGGGGTTCTTCTATGCATTGCACAGGCTAGACCTCACATCCTGAACTCTTGAATGCCACAGACACTTGGGGACAAGCATCCGAGTTGCATTGAAAAGTCAGATGCCCCAGCATCTTGCACCTCGAGCAGATGACCTTCTTGCTGCAAGAAGACATGTAATGCCCTTGGCCCAGACATCTGAAACATGGGTTAGAGCGGGGACCCAGCTTCCAGGTTGAACCCTCGTGACCGCCATCATCAAGCAGAGGCCTCCCAGGACCCCTTCTGGAGAACCGATCACCGTTCTTCCCACGTCTGCACTCTTGCCCTCGTTCTCGTTCTCACCCTCTCCTATTGTTGCCATTCAACCCAATAGATCTGCAAGTCTCTCTCCCCCCCCTCCTCCCCATATATATGATATAGATAGATAGATAACAAAAGGCCTTGCACAATATGGAATTCCTTGAGAAGTATGTCTTCCTTATGTTTTTCTTTTGGGGCCAGGGAAAACAACTTCATGCCCCTCTCTAGGAGAACCACGCAACCTGTTTTCTGATTACTCTCTAGTACTATAGAAGAATGAGTTTCTAAAGCCCCTGACTTCATGCTGAACAAGGGTAGCTTTAAGTACATGACACCTTACAGAAACATTTATGGGGTCAAACTCAAGATTTCAGGGAGTGACTTAACCTTAAGTAGAACAAACACGGACACATCTATTTTCAGAAAACAGAGCTATGTTCATGTTCGTGGAAGTGATAATTGTAAAAATAGTCCACTTTCATGCATAACAGCAAAAATGAAATTATTAAATATTTATTGACGAATATAACTTCATTATGCAAATAGATGTACAAAAATGCCCCTGAAGGTAGACACCATAGCGTGGGGTCAGATATGGGTCACTTTCTCAAGATAAAATCTAACTAGTATTTAAAAAATGTTCATAATATCTTGACTTGCCTGTGCAAAAATAATCTTATTAAGTAAACATAAATGCAAAAATAACCCTCCTGCCAAAACATGCATAAAAACACCCTCCATTTATGTGTCATTATTTTTTTAGGTGGCACATAACCACAGGGATATTTCAATAATATCTATTAAGACTGGTATTGTTGCAATTATGCATGTAACAGGGTTATGTTTTCAATTATCCCTTCATAGAATAATAGAAATGTTCTGTGAATCATCTGATATGAGTCTGGATTATCCTATCTCTTCTCCTTAAGGAACATGCAAATCCTCCAACTTTCTGGCTGAAAAATGATTAGAACTGACCAGAATAAGCCATGATCAGTGACGCTGACAGATCCTTCATCTGAATTTCTTACAAAGACAAACCATGAATCCCTCATGAATATAAAGCAAATTCAAGTCACAAAACATGCCTCCATGCCAAGTTTTGCTTCCACCACATCCATCAATGTTCAATTCTTGATGAATCAAGTAGATCAAAAGCATATTTGGCACAAAATAATGTCCAACCTGTAATTTCTCAGCCTCCTCCCTATCCATTGTAAGCTGTTTCTGTAGCTCTTGTATTTTCACGGAGTAATCAGTCTTCTCTCCCTGACAAGCAAAATAAGCTGTTTCTTAGGAATGCCCTTGTCCTTTATGAAGAGAAAAACCAAATGTTTTGCCTGTGAAAGAAGCATACCTTTGCCGAGCTCTTTAGTCTTTTAATAAGGGCATCCAGCTCTCTTGTCTACAAAAGATTATAGAAATCATTTAGTTATCTGCCACGGAGGACATATGCAGGAAAATGTTCAAAAGGTAAAATGATGTTCCATTTTTCAACAAGTGCCTTGTGTTTCCTCAACCGCAATGCTGCTTGCCATTCACTAGAGGTAAGCCTTTCTTCGTAGCTTTTAAATAAAGCATCCGTATAGTGTGCAAGATGGAAGTATGTTTGACATTGTCTAGATACAGATTTATTGTCGAGATTCTTGTTTAGCTCAGCAAGTTCCACGGAATATTTTAGGTACTGTTCTAAAATGGTCCTTGAACTGCAGTAAAAATGATTAAAAAAATTGAGAGTTGCATCTAATGCTTAGATTCAAAATTGAATAAATTTGCTGGATGTCTCATTATAACTACCTGCTGGATCGAGTCTCTGCCAACCACTTTCCAACCAGACGGTAAACATTGGAAGCCTCTTCAGCCAGCTCATAATTTTCCAGAATATATCTTGCAAGATTGATGGCCATCTCATGCTGGCCTTGAGCCCGCAAGATTTTAGCCTCTTCGAGCTGACATTTAGAAGAAAAAAATGGTGCATGAGGGCACAGAATGAATGGCTCTCCAAATCCACTGTTGCTACCAGATAGTTTTTGTTATTGCCTAATATCTGTCTTTCAAATTTAATATGCCATTACATGATGAAATATACAAACATACTACTGCAGAAAAACATTCATATTTCAAGAAATATTGGCAAAATGATAAATAATGAAAGAATGTGCATAAACCAAGCTGAAGAGACATACCCAGAGTCCACAACTAAGCACAAATTGGTATATCACTCCTTTGTACTTAAATCTTAAGTATGCAAGAAGAATTATATTAAAAACTTGGACCTAATATTCCCACTCTTCTGTCTTCTTGTAAAGCTTTTTCCAAATGTACTTTTCCTTACGAGGGAAATATTGAGCTTTAGCCCCACATCAGATATTCTGTAAGAACCTTGCTTCAATATATGTTGAGGATTCCCTCAACTCAATACCTAGGTTTTGGGTCCTAGTTTGGGCCTACATGGTATTGGAATTAGGTCTACCATACTCTGCCCTACCCGTTCAATAGCATCACTTATAATCATGGAAGGAAGGATCGGATCGGATCAGATCAGCTAGGATCCACTGATCCGATTGATTTTGGGTTTGGCCGATCCAATCCCCATCCATCCGCTCCCGATTCCTGGGCCGGATCAACCAGATTGGCCCAGATCAGGTGGATCGGCTGATCCTACACAATCAGCCGGATTGGCCCGGATCAAGTGGATCAGTCTGGATCGGCTGATCCTGCACAATCCCCAAACTGGATCAGATTGGAGGCTTTGGGTCTGGCCGATCCGATCCCCATCCATTCGCCAATACTTGTTGCTATTGCCGTTGCCGTCGCCGTTGCCACCAGCCACCGTCTGCCAGTGTCTCCTCCTCCTTATTGCAGTGCCACCGACTGTCGTCACGGTCCATTTCCTACTCATCGCTGTGGAGTCTCCGCCTGTAGTGGAGTAGGGGGTCAGTGGGAGAAGGAAGAAGTTTTATTTTAGCGCCCGAATTTTGCATAAAAACCCTTGGAAGAAACAAGTAAGCCCATATTGACCTCTACAATAAATATAAAATGGGCTTGGCTTGGATCGGACTGGGATCGGATCGAGATCGACCGATCCCACTGACCCAGAGCGGTTTTGGACTGGCCGATCCAAGTTTGATCCCCAATCCTTCCTTCCTTGTTTATGGTATAATCATTCAGTTTTTGGTGCCAAGGCATGTTGAGGTTTAGTCCACCATTGGACATTCTATGGGCACCTTCCCTCTATATATGTTGAGGATTCCCTCAACTCAATGCCTAGGATTTAGGTTTAACTTCGGGCCTTTACTTCGTATCAAAGCTGGGTCTACCCATTGGACCATCCATTTCACATCATACTCCACTCTACCTGTTATGTAGCACCACTTATAACCTCATATCCTAATTGTTAGGGTTTGGTGCCAAGGGGGTGCTGAGGTATAGTCCTACACTGAATATTCTATGGGTGCTTTAGCTCTATATATGTTGGGGATTCCCTCAACTCAATGCCTAAGTTTTGAGTTTGACTTCGGGCCTTTACAGGAAACAATATAGAAACAACGACGACAAGATTTGATAGGTAAGCTTAGTTTCTCGCTAACATTTGTTTATATGCAGACATAAATATCAAGAGACATAGTAGGGAAAATAACAAAAGCTTCTCTACAAAACATGATGACATTTGCCCAATATATATACATGTATGCAAGATGATTCCTAATACGTATGTGGATAGGACTCACTCTTGGAACAAATAAGAATAAGATATACAAACTCTAACGGTCTAACCCAAGTAGGACTCTAGCAACCCTAATCTAAGTAGGACTAGTATGTTATGTACAATACATATACATCTTTCCCAAATACACTGTCTCAAACTTGATGTACCATAAACCAATAGCTTGCCAACTAATGCTTTGAGGCAGAGAACCATTTGGGACTTGATGAAGAGATCAACAATCTGCTAGACATAAGGAAGAGGAAATGTGCTGAAGAGATAGAGCAAACAGATAGGGAGCTGCCCAATCTCGAATGCTTTGCCTGCTCATAGAAGTTCAGGTTGCTGCAATAGCCATAATGTAAAGGTGCGTGAACTGGGAAAGTGATGCCAAGATCATGAAGAATGACTGGATAAAGTAGGTGATTGAAAGCATTAAGCGTTCGCAAGATCCATTGGTGCAGAGCGGTGATAACAACCACTGAACAACTGATATATTTGGAGCTATAGCAGCAGAAGTGATGGAAACTGCCAAAGGAATAAACAACGATTGTAAGGAAGGAGTATGAGAACTCTGAGAATGCTGGGAGTAGTGAATAAGATGACTTCAACATTCAGTAATATGAACATCAACCAGAGTTAAAGTAGCTCAGATGGCTAAAACATAATAACTAAATTGGGTGCAAAGATCGCCATAGCTGTGGAAGTGTAGGGCAAAGAAGTCTGGCGAAATAAAGGACCATAAAATGCTCAAAGGAAGCTATTGTTGAAAAACCAGACTGCTCTGATGAAATGAACATGCTGAACTGCCTGAACATGGGGCAGAAGACAAGCCTAGAAATAAGGCAAAGTTCGCCTGAGGTGCCGACCTGATGGCCCCAATCACCTGGGTGGCAATCAGACATTACCTAGGGTTTACCCGGGATGCCAGCACCTCCACCCTTTTTCCTAAACAAATAAATGGACCACCATATCAAAATCGACACCACTGCAGTTCATCCAGGGTGCCAGCACCTCCTAGAAATAAGCTTACCCTAGCCACAGACTGATCCAAATACCAAGCCAAGTGATTTGTCCCAAAATTTAAGTCTGGAATGTGGGTAACTTTAAATGGGAATAATCTCATATTTTTTAGTATAAGAACTGAAGGTTAGAGGATAACTCAAGGGTATCCTTCTTTATCCTCATACCAAATTTTATCACAATTTCTGAAAGGTCAGGGATTAAAAATTTGTATTACATTTCATAGGGTTTAAGTTGAATCATGGCTATGGACCTTTTAATAGTCCCAACCCCATAATTGCTTGATCAAATGCCCCATTCCTAGTCTCCACCCCGTGGGGTGGTGGGGGAGCATTCTCACCTCTCCCCACCTCAGACCTGTGCCCTGATCAGGATAGGGGAGAGTGAGAAGCAGACAGAGACAGAAGGATGAAGGGAGAAGAATAGAAGAAATGAGAGAGGAAGAAGGAGAGACAGCAGAAATAGAAGAAAAAGGTGAGAGATGGGAAGAAAAGAGAGAGGAAGCTGTGAGAAGAGAGAAGAGCTATGCTTCTCAGCAACCACCTTTCCTCCACTCTCTAGAACCCTTGGGAACAGCTGAAAGAAGCCCAAAGAAGACTCTCCTACATTTGGACAGGAAGGAATAAACAGTTTCAAGCAATGTTCAGATGCCGCATGAATCTCTCTCCTTTGGCCTTCAGTGAGGTTGGGACATACTACCTAGAGCAGTTGACAAGGATTGCAGCCCCGGATCAGGTCCTTGGATGGGCCATGGCCAATCCTGATCCAGATTGGAGCGGATCAGCCGATTCACATGAACTCAGGCCAATCCTGGACGAGCCTGATTAAAAAATTAACAAAAAAATAAAGAAAAAATCATCAGGAAATATCATAAAAAACCAGGAAAAAAATCAGAAAAGTTCATAAAAATACTAGATATGCATTTTATTTTTTAAAATGGATAGTATCACAATTGTATTAAATGAAAGGAAGGGAAATACATGTATAGAAAGGTATGCCCTGAGATCCTACACACTAAGACAATATGGCACTCACTAGCCCCCCAACAAAACAAAAGTGGAAGAGTTTGCATGTATGATATAAAGGTCGGTGGTCCACTCTCTCACAAATGAAAGAGACCACTATATCTACATCTCTTGCTTCAAAATTCCGTTGTTTCTCTTTCCCCACAAGTCCCATGGGGTGGCATGTAGAATGCACCACCAAATGAGTCTGTCTCCCTTAGGCATCCATCTTCTGTGCCATTCCTCAAAGAAGCTGCTACACACTCTCATGAGTGTTTGGTGCACACTTGACCCTTGTTGTAATTTGCAACCATATTTCTCAAGAGAAAGAATAGGTTGTAAAAAGGTGGTCCAAAGTCTCCTCCACTCCACACAAGCAACAACAGGTCTTGATATTCATGCACAATGGAGCCAGTTTGTCATAGGGTGGCATCCTCTCATGTGAGAACCTCTCTATAAGAAGCTTCACTTTAAGGGGAATTTTAGTGGTCCAGATGTGCGAGGCAAAACGATGACACGCTCCTCCATCTGAGATAAAATTGTATGCTAACTTGACCGAGAAACAACCATCTCTCTCCCATCTCCACCACCATTGATCACTTTTGTTGTGCTCTGAGGTGTACTCCAAAATTAGGAGTAGTAGTCCCTCTAGTTGATCCATCTCCTCCTCTCTGAGATTCCTCCAAGAAAAGGTGCCCAAATCCCCCTTAATTGCTATGTGTCCTAAAAATGGGATACCATAGCCAGAGGAGCAGATGAGATGAGATGGAAAAAGGTGCCCAAATCCCCATCTCCATGTTTCTGTCTCTGTGTCCCCCTCCTCCTTGGCCCAGGGGGCTATTTATAGAAGTAGGAGGACCCAGGTTGTCAAAAACATGGGAATTTGCCTCAATTTTGACGAAAAAACGGGTCTTAAACCCGATTCTGACAAGGTAGGATAGTCACTCCTTTTTTTTTGCTTCTTTTCTCTTTTTTTTTATGGGAACACGGGCCCCAGGGAGGGGTCACATTGACCCTGCTGGTGTCCAACGGGGTCAAATGGCCCCGCCCGGGGTCGTTTGACCCCGATGGGAGCCTAGCGGGGTGCCACGACCCCTCACGGGGTCGGCTGGCCCCGCTGGGGTCCAGCGGGGTTGGCTCGACCCTCCGCGGGGGTCGATGGAACCCGCTGGGGGCCCAGCGGGGTCATTTGACCCCGGGGGTGGCCTTTTGGCTCCTCTTCGCTTCTTTTCTGCACTTTTCTACAGCCCTGGGTCGAGGAGAAGCCGCCGCTCTACATTTATTGCTCCCTGAGGCCTGCTCTCTGCCACGTGGCAGCAACACGTTGGTGGAGAACCGCGCGGAAGCGAAGGATTGTTCGTTTGTTGTTTGTTCGTGCGCCGCTCGCCTAGGGGGAAGTCTTTGCATCCGTCCGTACCGTGTGATACACAGTTATTCTGCCACTTTGACAGGTGTGCATGTACATTCTCCCCTTAGTTTCCCTTGTTGCGACGCCGCTTGCAATTATAAGGTCGGGCCAATGAACCCTAAATCACGGAGGTATTCCACGCACCGACGATATCGGTGCTACACCATATTTTTCGTCGGTTGCTATGAAATAAAATCCTCGAAATATTTCAAGAGAATTACGGGTGCAACAGGGAGTTTGCCCCATTTGTCCCTTTTTCCTATTCCCCCCACCAAATTAATCTCTTTTAAATTCTGTGAGTTGAACAAGGGCAACAGTGGCTCTTCTCCATTTCTCTGAAGACATCTTCAACTATATGTCCAATAAAGAGGAATTGTCTATATCAGACAATGTGAACAATACTTATTATGGGTTAGTTTATGCAAGTCATTGGTATGCTTCAAGTCCAAAAGCATGGATAAGCTGCTGTTCTAATTAGACAATTTAAGTTAATTTCATAATTCCAATTAATGAGTGCATGCTGGTTTTAATGTGAACAACAATTTGGTAGCTTACCAAGAGTACCTTGATTACAAACAGCCACTGATGATCCAAAATGGAAAACCCTAGGCTCCATTAGGATTCTTTTCTCAAGAAGATTTGCAGATTGCACCACCAACTTTGAAGTAAATGGCGCATGATGAGGAGGCTTAAGATCTAAATTCTGGTTGAAAAACCATTAAAAGTCTAGTTGATTAGTTATTGCTTGACAAGTAGTGATTAATGGCTAATCATAGTAATTAGACCGAGAAAAACCTTGTAAAGGACAGCTTTCGAATCTGAATGCAGTCCAAGACCTATAATAAATGGTAGATATGCAATAAACATAAATTGAGTCAACTAAAGGCTAGTCAAACCTATATAAGGAGCTAGACAATGAGTAAAAGTGACTTCTTAATAAAAGGCCTAGATCGGTCTTCGTTAATTCCCAGAGTATAAGATGACCAAATAACCATAACATGGTTGTATGACCATCTCTTTACGGTTTTGGGAGAAGTGACATATCACACTAATGGCCCCCTATATGACCATAGGTCCCTCAGGTTTTGAGACTGCAAACACTCTAGTATAACCATATCGTCAATGTAGTGAAGTGAGCAGTTAAGGGCAGTTTGGATATTTTTCAAATTATTGGTTCTTATAGAGTGTAATGCAATTTTTCCTTTTCTTTTC
The DNA here is from genome assembly GCA_022559845.1 of Amorphophallus konjac. NCBI lineage: Eukaryota > Viridiplantae > Streptophyta > Magnoliopsida > Alismatales > Araceae > Amorphophallus > Amorphophallus konjac. The sequence continues at coordinate 3,119,688 of CM040125.1, read as the reverse complement.
TTGTCACCCTCTCTATCAGGGACATTTGCGTAATTCTGATATCTTAGAATTAATACATATATGAGAGACTGTCCGACCCTTACTCTTGGATCAGCTAGAACTCTCTCCCCCCTCCCAATCGGCCTATGTCTCTCGCTTTCTCTTTTCATGGTATTAGAGTGGGTGTCCGATCCCTTAGACCCCTCTTTCTCTTTATCGCTACCCTCTGAGAAGACTGCAAATCCTTTTTGCACCGACTGCTGCTGTCCGCTGCTATCCTTCTGTTGACCGAGGGATCCTACCCCACCGGCCACTGCTGTTTGCTGCTGTTCATTGTTGTCCCAAACAGTGAAAGCCCTTTCCCTGTAGGCTGCGACCCTTTTACAGTTCCTCCGGGCTAGCACAAGGGAGTGGCCCTCCCTTCTCTCCACTCTGGTGCGGTTCTAGTCCACTGTGGGCCCTTTCTAGGGGTATATTTCTCCCTTCCCTACAAGGGAAGATCAGAGCCACAAGGGCTTCTCAGACCCTTTTCCTTAGGATCACAGTGTAAGTGTCTTCTCTTTGCTGCACTTTTGGTGGCCTTCTATTAGACTGCAGACTCTTCTCTTCCTGCTACATCCCTTCCAGGGTGCTACAGTTGCACTCCTTTTGTGACCAGCCGTTATCTCTCAAGTACGGCATTTATTTTCTACCTTCAGCCATGCAAGGATGGCAGTACCAGTTTCGGTATCGGTTTTGGCCAAGACCGAAACCGAAACGTACCAATTTCGGTTTCGGCCGAAACGGTTCAAAACATTCAAAAAAGGCAAAAATTACATTGAGCAAGTCTGGTTTCAGACCGAAACCGTCCGGTTTCGGTCCGAAACCATTTAATTTTTTTTAGTTTCGGACCTGCTACAGTGAGCAGGTCCGAAACAGTTTCGGCCGATACTGCCATCTATGCAGCCATGGCAACAATCATTATATAGCATCAGAGGTGTCCTCTCCTATGGTCTAGCCTGCACCACTGGCTTCTATTGGCCAAACCACACTACAGATCACTCTGGAAAATTTGACGGAGCACAATTATCCTTCATGGGCTGTTGTTGCTGAACTCTACATCGCTGGCTGTGATAATTTAGGTCTATTAACCGGTAATGAGAAGACGCCAGATCCTTAGGACTCTCTTTTTCATATCTGGAGGTGGGATAACAATGTGATGATGTCTTGGCTACTAAACTCTATCAACCCTGGAATCCCAATTGACAAAGTCTACTGCTACAGGCATGTGAAAACCTTGGCTGGTCTCTATGGTGAAAAAAAAAAGAAGGTTCGTCTCTATCAGTTGAGCGACAATGTTTATGAGTTAAAGTAGAGCCCACTTTCAGTCACTACCTACTTTTGCGCCCTCACTTCTCTCTGCAATAAGTTGGATGTCTATTGTACTACTAAATAGATATCCTTTGCAATCCATCAGCCCTCTCTCTCTTCAAGAAGATGACAAGATTGTGAAGTTCTTAAGTGGGCTAAATTCTGAGTACGATGTTTTAAGGGGGCAAATCCTTAGCATTGATCAGGCTCCTTTGTTGGAAAAAACTTACGTTAAAGTTCTGAACAAGGAGCAACGCCGTCAGGTCATAGGAAGCAAGCAACCCAATCTTCCTACTTCTGATGTAGGTGAATACTTTGCACTTGCCACTATAGAAAGCAAGCCTAAGTCTAGGAATGGCAAACCACAGAGTGAGAAGACGTGTGAGCACTACGGTTGCTCAAACCATGATAGTGATTTCTGCTATGAGAAGTTTCCAGATAAGAAACTCTATAAGTTCAGAACCGAAAAGGAAAAAAAGCCAAGGGTAATTGTAGTCGTCATGCAACCCTCTTTGCCTCCTAAGGGTGGGCCCTCCACTTCCACTACTTTTGGACCTACTGCACTTTCTTCCTCTGATATTGCTATGCTTCAGCGGATTCTTTCGCCACTTGACTACGACTCCATCTTCATCCTCCTCAGCTATACATGGTACCGCTTTAAGTGCCACAACTAGGTTCTCTAATCACGTCTGAGTCATTGGTTTGGGTGCAATGGACCATGACTGGTGCTTCTACATCTTTTACTTCCTATTCATTGCTGTCCAACAAGGATAAAGTTATTACTGCTGATAGCACTCGCACGAGGCTCCATCCTACTTTCAGACCAGCTTACCTTGTCTTCCACCCTTTAGTTCCTTCCCTTTCTATTAATTCGCTTTCTGTCAGCAGCCTTACCAAACAATTGTATTGTTCCATAACCTTCTTTTTTGATCATTGTGTTTTTTGAGATCTATGAACAAAGCAAATGATTGTGATTGGCCGTAAAATAAATGACCTTTATGTTTTTCAACCATATGAGAAAAGTGCACTTCAGTCACCAGCACCTCCTAGCCAGGACAAGAGACTACATAAGATCCAGTTGTTGCACTCTAGATTAGGGAACCTCTCTTTCGTTCCTTAAGATAACAATGATAATACTTATCAATTAATAAATGTTAGGTCTTTAGACTGTCAAGTCTGCCAATTGGCAAAGTATTGAAGAACTCAATTTTCTTATTCTATGAATAAAAGCACCTCTTCTTTTAAAATTGTGCATTCTAATGTGTGGTGTCCCTCTCCAGTCACATCCTTTGATGGCTATCAATACTTTATTACCTTTATTGATAAGTATTATCATTGTTCTCGAAAATGAGGGTATCATCCATGAGTCCTCGTGTGCTTATTCTCCATAGTAGAATGGTGTTGTGAAGCGAAAAAATTGTCATCTCCTTGAGACAGCCGGGGCACTTTTGATCCAGGGTCACCTTCCTCTTTTTTTTGTTGGGGGGGAGGTGCTGATGGATGCTGTTCTGGCTGCCAATTATCCTATTAATCAAATGCCATCTAAGAACTTGCAAGGCCGTTCCCCCCCAAACTATTCTTTATCCAAACAAACCTTTGTTCTCTTTGTTGCTGCGGGTCTTTGGTTGTCTTTGCTTTATTCATTCGCTTGACCCAGGTGGTACCAAGCTAGACCCACATACTGTTCGAGGTGTTTTTCTCAGTTACTCTACCACTCAAAAGGGTTAGAATTGTTTTAATCTTTCTACCCGTCGTACTGTTGTCTATAAAGATATCACCTTTTTTGAGTCTGAGTCCTACTATTCAACTCGGACTCAATCTCATGGGGAGACACATAAAGGTGATGATTCTTCATCAATTATGGTGGTGAAGGACACTATTCTCTCCTGCCCGCCTTGCTTTTGTCCATGCCCCCTACATTTGCCTCACAAGATATTTAGTCTCACGGTCCAGTTGGTGGTAATTCGCATGGTTTTGAGAAACCTCTGATCACAAACAAGGAAAAAAAATTCAAAAGCAGACCAACTACTAATCAGCCAACTCCAGAGCTTGATGCGGTCCCAGGTCCTGATCAGTCAATCCCTGATACTAAACTAAATATACCTATTGCTGTTTGCATGGGAGTTCATAATTGTGTTAAGTACCCCATCTCCAAATCTGTGAATTATTCTTACATTCCCCTCTTTACCATACTTCCCTATCTGCCTTGTCTCCATTCCCACTTCTATCTCTGAAGCTATTAAAGATCCCAGTTGGCAACAAGCAATGAAGAGAAGTTAAGCGCACTTAACAAGAATGGTACATGGGAACTAGTTGACCAGCCTAAAGACAGGACTCCAGTTGGATACAAATAGGTCTACACCATTAAATATAATGCAGAGGATGTAATACAAAGGTGCAAAACCAGATTGGATGCAAAGGGATTCACTCAGACTTCTAGAATTGATTATTAGGAGACCTTTGCACCTGTGGCAAACTAAAATCCATTAAAGTGATTATGTCCCTCGCTGTACAACATTCATGGACTTTGTGTTACATGGATGTGAAAAAAACTTTTTTGGATGGTGATCCGCAAGAAGAAACCTATACGCTGCCTCCTCCTAGTGTTGATACAAAAGAAAAGGTTTGCAAACTTAAGAGGGCCTTATATGGGCTGAAACAGTCACTCAGAGCCTGGTTTGATCGACTCCATCATGCCATGATTCGATTTGGTTTTAAATAGTCAAATGATGATCACATATTGCTTGTTAAATGGAAGGAAGGTCATACTACAATACTTGTGTATGTCGATGATATGATCATTACAGAAGATGATACAATTGATGTCCCAAGTTTAAAGGATGGACTAGCTGCTGAATTTGAGGTGAAGGACCTAAGAGATGCCAGGTCGCAGAAAGGAGTTTATGATTGTCAAAGAAAAATTGTTCTTGACCTACTGGCCAAGACAAGGAAATTGTGATATAAGCTTGCAGCTACTACAATTAAACTCATTCATGGGCCGATGGAACAAGATGGTGAACGACTCTCTCCAAAGGATAGTGGTTTGCATCAGTGGTTGGTTAGCAAGCTTCTCTATGTTTCTTTGACCCGGCCTAACTTATCATATGTTGTGGGAGTGGTAAGTCAATATATGCATGCTCCTTGGATGTCTCCCATGAAAGCAGTGGAACACAGTCTAAGATACCTAAAGTCTTGTCCAGGGAAAGGTATTCTTGTTAAGAAGACAAACGATCTAAAAACTCAAGGCTGTGTTGATGCAGACTAGGTTGGCTCTAAAGATGATAGAAGGCCAACTACTAGGTATTGCACTTTGCTTAGTAGCACCTAGTCACATGGAGGAGCAAGCAACAAACTGTTTGTGCCAGGTTTAGTTCTGAAGCAAAATATAGAGCAATGCATATGGTCTCACTAAGTAGCTTTGGTTGAGGCTTCTCCAGAGTGATCTAGGAGTTCAAGTTGAATTACGTATGAAGCTCTATTGTGACAAGAAAATAGCGATTAAGATTACTAACAATCTAATGCAGCATGACTGGACTAAATGCATTGAGATTAACCGGCATTTTATCAAAGAGAAGTAAAACTTTGGAGAGTTGTGTTTGCAGTATGTGAAGTCTCAATCAAGCTATAGATGCCTTCACCAAAGCTCTGACTGAAGCTCAGTTTACTTCGGCTTTAAGCAAGCTACAAAACGATAGCGTCAGGTCAAGACAAGGGCTGCCATCTACAAAATAAGAGTCTAGACTTTCATCTGGAGCTTTCATTAACCATAAGACAGAGAGTAGAAGTCTTCATTTGTATGAACACTTGGATGGATCTATGTATCACAGTTCTACAAACCATATGACCCCACTAGTCCTTCTTACCTTTCCTTTCAACATGACTGGCATTCTTACTACCACAGACAAAAACCAAGGAGGGTCTTGCCGTACAGCAAGTTCACTGAAACTATTCAATGCAACCATGGCAAGTGTGATGGTGACCCTGTTGCTTTTGGCAAAACAGACAAGATAACTTTCTGTTTTAAACATAGTGTGCAATCTCATGAGAATCTCTCAAGATCTCTCGAGATTCTCTGTCTCTCCAGCTTGCCAAGATTCCAAGTGCTCGAAACAAGGCTTAGGAAAGTCATGTGACTATTGTGTGATTGGACTGGCCAGTTTGTGGGTGTTCAATACTCCCTCCTGATTGCTTTCTGCTCATCCAAGCCCAACCCATCCCTCCCCTCTACTCCACACTCACCACAGCACTGTGAACACTTAGAGCTATCATGTGGATGCCATTCAACCACCTACGTTCCTCGACTTATTACATGCCATCGATCCTGTAAAAATTAGGGCAAAAAGTGTCTATATTCTTTAATTCAAGGAGATTACAATATATATGTGTTTGGGAACACACAATTAAGGGCCAGACACACACTAAGAACAAAATAACAAAAATACCCCAAACTTAATTATTTTAACACTCCCCCTCAAGCTGGAGCATATATATCAAACATGCCCAGCTTGTCACATAGAACACTGAATCGGCCAACTCCAAGCGACTTTGTGAAGAGATCAGCAAGTTGGTCTTCAGTAGGAGTGAAAGGAGTACTAATCTTCTGAGACATGACGGCATCCCGAACAAAATGGCAATCAACCTCAATATGCTTTGTGCGCTCATGAAACATTGGCTTCTTTGCAATATGAATAGCAGCCTGGTTGTCACATCTCATCACCATAGGTTCAGAATAAGTGACCCCAAAATCTGCCATCAAAGATTTCAGCCACATCATTTCACAAGTTGTCTAAGCCATTGCCCTATACTCTGCTTCAGCACTTGATCTAGCAACCACACTTTGTTTCTTGCTTCTCCAAGTGACAAGATTACCTCCAACATAGGTATAAAAACCAGAGGTTGATCGTCGGTCCAACCGAGATCCTGCATAATCTGCATCAGAAAAAGTCTCAATAGATAAATAATCATTTTTCTTATATAGAAGACCACATCCAGGAGCTCCTTTGACATAACGCAGGATCTTTAGAGCCGCTTCCCAATGACATAGCTTTGGATTCTACATAAACTGACTAACAACTGATACAGCAAAGGCAATATCTGGGTGAGTCACTGTCAGATATATCAGCTTTCCATAAAACCGCCTATATTGAGTAACATCATTGAACATTGGACTATCCTCCACTTCAAGATCAGACTGAGGAACAGTGGGTGTATCAGCAGATTTACATCCCAACATTCCCATCTCCTGTAACAAATCTAGAGCATATTTTCTTTGAGATAAGGAAACACCATCATTACCATAAGTAATTTCTATCCCAAGAAAATAGCGCGGTCTCCCTAGGTTCTTAGTAACAAAATGACACTGAAGGTATTTCTGAACTTCTTTAACACCATTTTTATGACTTCCCGTGAGCAGCATATCATCAACATAGACAATAAGAATTACCACACCATCAGCAGTATGGCGAACAAACACAGAATGATCGGCTTGGCTCCTCTTTAATCCAACTTCAAAAGCAATCTGACTGAATTTCTCAAACCATGCTTGAGGACTTTGTTTTAAGCCATAAATTGCCTTTTGTAGTTTACACACCATCTCCCCCTGAGTAACATACCCAGGAGGTTGCTCCATATATACTTCTTCTTTAAGATCACCATACAAGAAGGCATTCTTGACATCCATCTACAACATATTCCATCTGTGATTGATGGCAAGAGAAAACAGCACCCGAACAGAGTTAAGTCGAGCAACAGGAGAAAAAGTCTCAAAATAATCAACTCCATAAGTCTGGGTAAAACCCTTGGCCACAAGTCTAGCCTTATATTTGTCAATGGAACATTCTGGAGTGTACTTTATAGTGAACACCCACCGACAAGCAATAGGGGTAACACCGGCTGGCCGAGGTACAAGGACCCAAGTACCACGAGACAGTAAGGCAGACATTTTCTCATCCATAGTAGCCTTCCATTCAGGTTTGGATAGTGCTTCAGAGACAGACTTTGGAGGGTGAGCATTAGAAATAGACAAGGCATACTGGCGAAAATATGGAGACAAAGCATGATACGAAATGAAGTCATCAAGAGGATGCTTCGTACTGGATCGTTTTCCCTTGCGAAGGGCAATAGGAAGATCCAGATCAGAAGCGGGAAGTGAAGTCTCACTAGTGGGAGGGGGAACCTCCAGTGAAGAAGTTGACTGTGGCAAGGCGGCAGGCGGTGCACTATGGGTCCGTCGTTGATAGACCTGTCCAAATCTATTATCCGCATCCTGAGGCTCAACACAACAATCAGTATCTGCAGTTGGCACATCCAGAGAAACAAGATCAAGAGGAATAGCTGAAGGAGAAGTCTGTGTAGGAGAAGGCTGTGGAGAAGAGGGAGAATCATAAAAGGGCACAGACTCAAAAAAGGTCACATCAACCACCACAAATGACCTCTTGGACCGAGGGTCAAAACATCGATACCCCTTTTGGGTCCGAGAATACCCCAAGAAGATACAAAGAACAGATTTAGGAGTCAACTTATCATGTCATGGTCCAAGAGTGTGAACAAAACACTTACACCCAAAGACCCGAGGAACTAGAGGAAACGGATCTTCATTGGGATATAAGCATGAAAAAGGACTTTTATTATCTAACACCTTGCTCGGAACCCGATTAATAGGATAGCACGAGGTAAGAATGACATCACCCCAAAAGTACTTTGGAACATGCATGTGAAACATAAGAGTACGAGCAACATCAAGTAAATGCCGATTCTTCCTCTCAGCAACCCCATTTTGTTGAGAGGTGTAGGAGCAAGATGTTTGATGAAGAATTCCATGCATTGAACAGAAGGAAGCAAAGGATGACTGGACATATTCCTTGGCATTGTCAGTACGCAAAATTTTGATGGACGTGGAGAACTGATTTTGTATTTCTGAATAAAAAGATTTGAATACATCAAATACCTCTGAATGAGCTTTCAAAAGAAATAACCAGGTCATCCGAGAAAAGTCATCAACAAAAATGACAAAATATCGAAATCCGAGTCTGGAGGTGATAGGAGACGGTCCCCAGATGTCGGAATGTACAAGATGAAATGGAGCAATGCTCCTTTCACTATTACTAGAAGGAAAGGAGACCCTATGATGTTTCCCAAGCTCACAGGCTTCACACAAAAGTCTATTTGTTGAAGAAGAAACGGGAACAATCTCACGTAGCCTAGAAAGGGATGGATGTCCAAGCCGACAGTGCCACTGAAAAGAAGTATCAGATGTTGAGGAAGCCTTGTGTCTTTGGAGAGGTCCATCAACGAGGTAGTACAATCCTCTAGATTCATGACCGCCACCAATCAGCTTCTTCGTCTGGAGATCCTGAAATATACAATAAGAAGGATAGAATGTTACTGAACAGTTTAAGGACCGGGTCAAAGAACTAATAGATAACAAGCCAATGGGAAAGTTTGGAACATAAAGGACATCTTTCAGGGTTAGAGATGAGGTATGAACAGTCCCTTTTCCAGCAACAGAACTATACGACCCATCCGCTACAGTAACAGAAGGATGAGTATTAGATAAATGAAGAGAGGAGAAAAGGGAACGACTACCTGTCATGTGACAAGAAGCACCAGAATCCACAATCCAGGAGGAATTGTAGTGAACTGCAGAGGCACTACCTGATGTGGTGGCATGAAAAGACGAAGAATGTGTTGAAGAGCCTTTTAAGAGCCATTGGAATGCCTCATACTCCTCGGGAGACAGTGTAACCCCTTTCTCAGATGGTGGTCCTATAGGTGACTGCTGCACAGGCTGTGGCATAGACTCCGGGGTGAGAGATGAGAAATCACTAGAGGCACCTAGATTAGCAACAGGTCGCAGATGTGATCACCCTTTGCCATATTTCTTCCAGCAAAAATCAGGCTGATGTCCAGTTTTGTTGCAATGAATACATGGAGAGCCACGACCACGGCCACGTCCACGGCCACGCCCCCCTGCGGCAAGAGTTGAAGCACTACCAGACTCTCCAATCTCACTATATGTTGTCTCAGTCAAATTCAATTTGGTACTTGCTCTAAGAACACGAGAGTAAGCACCGGCCAATGTAGGAACCTGAGTGTCTACAAGCAAATTGTCTCTAACATGTCTGAGATTATCATTCATTCCAGACAAAAACTTAGCAACAATAAACTCTTCCTTTTGTTTCTCCAGCTGAGCGGCATCTACAACACTAGGCTGATACAGTTTTAATTCACTCCAGAGACCCTGAATTTAAGCAAAATACTGAGAAATAGGTCTTCCTTCTTGCTTTAGAGTGAACAATCTTGAATAAATATTATAAATATGAGAAATATTTTGCTCTGCAGAATAAATCTTTTTCAGAGTATCCCACATTTCTTTTGCGGTGTCTAAAAAGACAATACTATTGAAAATACTCTGTTCACAACTATTATTCAGAACTGAAATTATCATCCCATCATCAACTTCCAAAGCTTCATATGCCTTCTTATCAGTTTTCTCTGGAGGATCTTGCTCAATATGTCGAAGTCGGGATAGCAGCAGGAGACGAAAAGACCGTGTCCATTGAGAATAATTAGTGCCATTTAATTTTGTAGCAGTAGCCATCATATGATAAAATTTTCCGTCAGAAGTCGGGATAGAAGTGGACCCCGACGATTCTGCCATGACAACAAATCAAACAACCAAAGCCTCTGCTGCGCAAAAAAAGGGACTCAAACAATCTTGACCATCCTAAATGAACGAGCCGGTACGGAGAAACTCTGTTAGAAGATAGGGGTACGCTTTCTTACCCATGGTTGGCGGTTTCGGCCGAAACGTATCGGTTTCGGCCATATCCGATACGAAAAAGGCCATATTCACTGTAGCATCCGAAACTTAAAAGGTGGTATCGGTTTCGGGCGAAACCGATACTGGTTTCGCCCGAAACAGCACGGTTTCGGCACACGTGAACCCTGTCCCTTATTGCTGTCTCCCCCCCCCCCCCGAAACCCCATCTACCCAGCCTGTTTCGGCCGAAACCCTCCCCCCTGCCTGTTGCCGTTGTGCTGCTGCCGCTGCGCTGCTGCCGGGTGCTGCTGCTGCCGCCGCTGTGCTGTTGCCTGCTGCTGCCGTGCTGGACTGCTGCGGCTGTTGCGCTGCGGCTGGTGTTGCTGCCTTGCTGGCTACTGCGGCTGTTGCTGCTGCCTGCTGCGGGTGGTGCAGCTGGTGCTGCTGCTTGCTGCTCTTGCTGTAGCAGCCAGGCCAGGCCGCCAGGGAGTCGCGCTGCTGCTACTGTTACTCCCACCACGGCACCGCCAGCACCGCCCTATTGCCACCTTGGGACCGCCGGACTGCCCAACCTTGCTGCTAGCCTGCTGTGCACTTGGGGTTGTAAGTAATTTTTTTACCTTAATTTGTTTGTGCAACTCTAATTAGTTCAGATTTCAAAGTAAACCTTAATTAGATACTTAAAATTACATTCAATATTAATTAACCCCTAATTCATGTAAAAAATTTGGGGCTTTAGTCTAATTCGACTTTCTTGGTCACAATTGAAGGTTAGATAAGTTTCATTGACGAATTTGGGGTGCCTTCATGATGGGATTATATTTTTAAGAAGGGTAATTAAGGCTTAATTAGTTCATAAAAATTAGGGCTTTTGTCTAATTTGAGTTTCCTAGCTACAATTGAAGGTTAATTAAGTTTGATTGATGAATTTGGGGTGGGATCATGCTGGGATGTCATTTTTTTGAAGGGTAAATGGGGCTTAATTAGTAATTAATGCTTAATTAGTTTAAAAAATTTGGGGCTTTTGTCTAATTCGAGTTTCCTAACTACAATTGAAAGTTAATTAAGTTTGATTGATGAATTTGGGGTGGGATCATGCTGGGAATCCCACCTTTTTATGAAGGGTCATTAAGGGTTATTTGGTAATTAGGGCTTAATTATCTCATAAAAATTGGGGCTTTCGACAAATTTGGCTTTATTACCCACAATTGACGCTCAATTAAGCTTCGATGACTAATTTGGAGCTCTTTCATGTTGAATTGCTTTTTTTTCATTGTACTTACAAGAGATTGTCTTTGATTGTCTTAATGCAGCATCATGCCTAGACGTCAGCAAACACAGGAGCAGCAAGGGCAGGAGGATCCGGGGTGGACCCACATATCCTTAGTTGATGCTAAGAGAAGGAGGGTTAAATGTAATTACTGTGGTAAGGAGATGTATGGCGGAATTACCAGAGGCAAGCAACATTTGGCAGGGATACGAGGAGAGGTGAGACAATGCGACCACTGTCCACGAGAGGTGCGAGAGGAGATGCGCCAGTGCCTTTTGGGAAAAAAGGAGAGGGTGCAACAAAGGGCTGAGGATGAGGAGGAAATTGCTGAGGAGATTTCTGGCAGAAGGGTTAGGAGGGATGATGATGAGGAAGGCACTGAAGATTCTGATCCGGAGCTGACTGAAGCAAGGGAGCGTGAAGAAGCCGCTCGAAGGAAAGGAAAGGCACCCATGGGTTCAGGAGGGACCTACACCAGTACAGCTGCACGACGTCCTGATGTTGCTGCCCCGCCCCCGCAGACGCAGAGAGCAGGCCCCATGGACAGTTATCTCCACAGAAGGCCCCAGGCTACACAACCTAAGATCAAAAGTGCATTAAGAGGGGTCAAAAAATCTGCAGAAGTTGCAGGGCATGCATTTAAAAGCATCTGTAAATGATTTTTTCATGCAGGTGTCCCTGCACATGCTGCTGAAAGTGAATATTTTCAACCTATGTTGGATGCCATAGCAGATGCTGGCCCTGGCTTGAAGGCGCCGTCACGTCGGGACATATACGGGCGTGGCCTTGAGGGAGAGGTTGAGGAGCTCCATCAGTGGGTTGAAAGCTTCAAGCATATATGGATGGAGAGAGGATGCACTATTATGTGTGATGGTTGGACTGGTACCACGAAAAAGTCCATGATTAACTTTTTGGTGTATTGCATCGAAGGTACAGTATTTGTAAAATCTGTAGATGCATCAAATTTTGAAAAAAATGCCAATTATTTGTTTCATTTGATGGACAACATGGTAGACGAAATTGGTGAAGAAAATGTTGTACAAGTTGTGACTGATAATGAAGTCAGTTATAAGGCTGCAGGGAGGAAATTGATGCATAAGCGCAGGCATTTATATTGGATCCCATGCGCAGCACATTGTCTTGATCTCATACTTGAAGACATAGGGAAGGACAAACATGTGAAGAAGACGGTTGAAAGGGCACAAAAGATTACCCAATATATTTATGGTCATCCTAGGATATTGAACATGTTCAGGGAGCATGCAAGTGGGGGGCGGGATATTATCCGTGCAGGGCCAACTAGATTTGCTTCAAATTTCATTTCTTTGGAGTCTCTGCATAGGTATACTATTGAACTCAATTATTACTTCTTTATCCTTATAGTTATGATCCGTATTTGATTCAAATTTTATTTCTTTGCACAGGTATAAGAATGAGTTGAAAACTTTCATGTACCACAATGCCCTGCGGGAATACATCGACAAGGGCAATGTTGATGCTCAGATGGATTATTTGGATGTCTGTCAAATCGTGGACAACAACAAATTCTGGGGCAGAGTAACACGATACATGAAAGTAGTCACCCCCCTCGTTAAGGTCCTAAGATTGGTGGATGGCGATGACAAGAATGATATGGGATATCTGTATGAGGCCATGGACCGTGCGAAATTGGAGTTGCAGGAGTCCCTTCCCAAAGAACATGCAAAGTGGTGGAAGATTATTGACCATAGATGGGACACCACATTACACCACGACTTGCATGCAGCTGGTGAGTGATTATTTGTATTCATATATTATTGACCATACATTAACTATATACAAATGCAGGTTATTTTCTGAACCCTCGATTAATGTACAATGCCAATGCACATGTTGATGCCGAGGTGCTTCAAGGCACTTTAAAAGTCATTGGTCGTTTATCGAGGACACAAGATAAGAGGCTTCAGGCGGAAGTAGAGGTTGGCCTGTTTGATTTCATGAATAAGAGGTATAGAATTTACTTACGTAGTAATGCTAATCTATTATGTAATTTTTGTAGATGAACTCCTATAGAATGAGAAGTGGGACGTATTCTGACTCCCAATTGCAATACACAGTGGGAAGAGTGAGCCCAGGTATACTTCATCTTTGTGCTTTCTTTGCAATTACATCTTCCTTAATTAATTTTTATTTACATCTTATATTTATTGTTTATGTTGGTTGGTGTAACAGCTGACTGGTGGATCATGGTGAACAATAGAGAATTGGGCAGTTCTGCATTGGCTTGCATTGCAATCAGGGTGTTGAGTCAAACCACATCAGCAAGCCAATGTGAAAGAAATTGGAGCATTCTATTCACTCAAAGGTTCGCAATCGGCTAAAGGCTGATCGGTTAGAGAAATTAGTGTACTGCCACTACAATATGAGGTTGAGAATAAAGAATATGAGGTTGAGACAACAACTGCGAGACAAACGCGTCGCCGAGGATGCCGCCGCAGAGATTGATGTGGATGGCTTATTTGATGATGATAATCCCTTGCAGTCTTGGGTGGAGACACGAGAGCAGGTTGATGAGCCCGTTTTTGATGTTGATGATAGAAGATGGGCAGAGGGCATACTTGATGAAGATGAGGCAAGAGATCCCGAATTAAGAAGCAAATCAAAGAGGGCCAGAGATACTCATGCGCACCAGTCTAGGGTGGTTGATGACACTGAGGAGCAATTCGAGTTTGAGCCTGCTAGACACTCAGATACAGATAGCAGGCCAGTCACTCCTAGAATGTCCTCCTTAAGAAGAAGTACATATGTGCATGGGCAAACTGAGAGGGCAAATGCTGCTGCTCGAGAGGACCCAGCAATTGAGGAGTTGAAGCAGATTTATGTGAGGCACACGCCAAGGGGAAAAGGACTCGTGTCAAAGTTGATTGAAAAAAGCACTCCAAAAGAGAAAAAAGCATCCTCAAAGGTTAAAAGGCGACTGGTTTCTTATGATTCTGATGATGATGATGATCATCCCGGAGGTGCTGCAGGTGGTACAGGTGATGCAGGTGCTGCAGGTGGTACTACTGGATATAGTCAAGGTCAACACGGATATGGTTCACCAGGTTACGAAGGTGGCCAACAGGAAGCAACTATTTATGGGGCCCAGAATTATGAACCATCATTTCAGTTCCATCCATATCCGACCAGTGACTCTTCTCTTCCTCAAGATTCCTATGTTGATACTGGATTCGAATCAAGCCAACCAAACACTCCAAGAGGGATCCAAAGAGGGATGCAGGACTTGGCTACCTCATTGTTTGGTTATAGTGAATATAGACCATACATGCAACCTGGTTATGGGTATCGACATCAAGGGCCAGACGATGAGGGAGAAGGTTCTTCTAGTAATTATTATCCATATTAGGTAAGAATCAATGAATTTTTGTAACATTTATTTTGTCTAAATTGGTTTATTGTACTGCTTCTATTAATGTACAATGGAATATGACTTTAACTTTCACATGTTCAATGTTTGAAGTTGAATTTTTATAGTTGTCTACTTCAAGGTTATTGCATTAACTTATACAGTCAAATGCATGTGTAATGATTTTTATGATTTTAAGTGATTATTTATATTATTTATGATTTTTTAGAATTAAATTTAATTTTTTTAACCTGTTATATGGGTTTCGGCCGGTTTCGACCGAAACCGAAACCGAAACCGAGTCGACTCGGTTTCGGACCCGGGCGAAACCGAGTCCGAAACCGAGTTTGCCATCCTTGTTCTTACCACCAAAGATTTTCTAGAGACTTCAAACCCCTTTCACCGCAGGGCAAGATCGGGACCGTGTCACCCGCCTGTGAGGGTCGCAAGGTGACAGGTCGCAGCCCTCATATCCGACACGCCGTGCACATGAGGCCGGATGGTCGCACCGCCGCGGAGCTTGCGGAGCCCGCACGACCTTCGCTCTGCCTCTGCTTACAGATCACCGGAGGAGAGAGCTGCACGAAGGGAGAGGGGCCGCGGCGGTTCCCTACATCAGGAGGTGGACGGTGTGAGGGCGAGAGAGCTGCGGACGTCTGCTTATAGTTCGCCGGAAGAGAGAGCCGCGGTCGACGTCGCTGGCGCTCGCGTGAAGGGCGCGGCGCGACCCGCGGTGGAGGTTCTCCACCGGCTTCCCTACATCGGGAACGCGAAGGGAGAGGGGCGCGGTGGTTCCCTACGGAGGGAGGACGCCGCGAACGCGAAGGGAGAGGGGGGCGCGGTGGTTCCCTACGGAGGGAGGACGTCGCGGTGGAGGTTCTCCACCGGCTCTGATACCATGTAAAAATTAGGGCAAAAAGTGTCTATATTCTTTAATTCAAGGATATTACAATATATATGCGCCTGGGAACACACAATTAAGGGCCAGACACACACTAAGAACAAAATAACAAAAATACCCCAAACTTAATTATTTTAACAGATCCATAAACCAGAGAGGACGAGGAGGAGGAGAATGAAAGGAGGAGGAAGGACAAGTCAACAGTTATGCCTTACTTTGTTTGGCAACAGTACGTCAGTAGCCTTATCCAATTGTATCTTTCTTTGTTTGGGATTGTTGAATTCACAAAACCGCAGTGTTGAGATACAAAGGCCCAGGGTCATAAGCACATGAACCACAACTCAAATAACCAATACGGGACTATTGCCCGCCCAAATTCCAACACTCCCCCTCACGGCCAACATGGACCGTGGACAATAATTGGGTGGAGTAACAAGATAAGAAATATATATAGTTGGGCCAAGACCATGCTCTGATACCATGTTGAATCCACAAAATCGCAGTGTTGAGATACAAAGGCCTAGGGTCATAAGCACATGAACCACAACTCAAATAACCAATACGGGACTATTGCCCGCCCAAATTCCAATAGGGATATTAAAAGATAAGTCAACAACTATGTACTACTTCTTGTACATTTTAATCATAATAATAAAGTTGCCCCCTTTCTTATTATGAATGGATGTTCATAGTGCAACCACTTCTCTATTTCCCTTATACACATTCCACATGGCTGGTTTCACTGTGGCCACAACACCACCTAAGGTCAGTAAGATGCAGACGAACCCAGGGTCACTGCAAAAATACCAAGATTATTTTGCCAGAACATTTTTTTTTTTGTTTAGGGGAAAGTACACATTTCTACTTGTACATCATTTACACTCCCCACAAATGGGTAATGACATTTTCCATATCCAAAAGATGATGATACCAAGATACCGATAAAAGGGTTTAGACGAACATGCTTGTTTATGAATTATAATTGTAATAATACTTGATGAAAGGATGAATTCTTGCCCTTTGAAGACTGTTCAGGGAAACTTAATCATTGAAAAGTAAATGAGAAGTAAATACTCTTAACTTAGGCATACAGAAACCAAGAAAAAAACATTTCATAATGTACCCTTCCGAGGGAACAGATGTATGAGATTGCTTGTTTTTCTGCTTCACCACAGAGTAACTTAAATTCATGCATAGCTGCAGTTGCCAGAGAAAGCCTAGAGCCCTGAAACCCATAAAAAGGAATGGTTACAATGAAGAATTTTGGGAACAAAACTACACGTTCTTCAACAGCATACCTTACGAAGGATTGAAGCAGACTCTAAAAGATGTGACGCTGTGGACTCCTTGCACATTAAAATTTGCAGAAGAATATGCCTAAAAGCAATGAAAGGTTCCAGCAAATTGAGATGTAACTGAGTTTGTTTAAGTATCAGTTTCCAGTCTCCATTCATGCACTCTAACTGCAACAAAAATCAGAGATGAATTAGGAGGTAGACAATAAATTTCAGTACTTCAGAAAAGAGGGCATCTTCCACATTCCACAGTGAATTTCTCAAAACAGCAAAATATATCTGACAGGAAGAATACTTGGAATTCCATATGCACCCAAAAAATGCTTTGCATCAATTTAACCCCAGTTACTTTCAAACATCAGTCCGAGTAACACAGACATACAAACAAGATATATATATATATATATATGTTATGAATATATATATATATATATATTCATAACATATAAAAGCAATATGCAATTGAAGGAGTTTCTGAAAATCATTCTGAATGTCATTAAGGCATATCATTCTAATGCAAAAGAATTCATCATAATGACAGACTGTAAGTGCACATCCTATCAAAAAATATATTGTTCGGGAAGAACTACAGATTGAAAGCCCAGGAATGTTCTTCATGATCATAATTTTGCTTATGATCAAACAATATTTGTAGATTCATTGGGGTTTGAATTCAATAATTGGTATCACTTCCAAAATTAGACATTTGATAATTTTGGTCTGTGTATTTTATGAGCTTGAAAGTAAAATCAAGCTCAAAATTCACAAAATACGATGCCTCTCCACTAGCCAAATCCTTTAAATTAGATTAATGCAAATTTCAGGGTATTATGTTGCAGGGATTCAAATAGGACATACTAATCAATGTGGGAGAGGAATAAAGATGGCAATATGAGTCCATGACATATATACAGCAATCTGCCTCACCTGCTATCCAACCATCATTAACATTCTTTTAATAGAGAAGGTGGTTAAATAACAAAAGAGAAAAAAAGAAACCAGATTCTTTGTTCATAAGGAAAACACTTTGACATCTACAGCAAAACTGGAAACAGAGATGAGTTATGTAGATGTGAGATGAACCTTTTTGGTGCCCCCAAGAGGTATTGTCCCGGCCATGCCAGAGGGCGGCTAGGGTTTTGTCCTTGTAAAAGGGCCCTCTTGGGGTAGGAGGTGAAGACCTGCCTTATAAGCACTCGGTTGCTTTCTCAACATCCGATGTGGGACTAATCCCGTGACCCTAGGTCCGCTACAAGTTATACTCTAAATCACTGCCTATCATAAGGTCTTCCAAAATGTCCCCTATGAGTTATGCAATGTCTGGAAACACAATGGGACTATGGAGTAGAGATTATGCTCAAAATCAAATCATGGATCACAGAAATAACAGTGAGGAAGTACAGAGTTTTAATGATGAAAATTAATGTTAAAACCTCATTTGGATGTTTAATGGATCTTTCATTGGAGCACAGAATATTAAGAAACTATTTTACCTTAATAGCATTGGTTTATTGTAAAACAACTTTGGTTTATCTTCTTTGACATTTTAAATTTCTAATCACCTTCTCTCAAAAAATCTGTAATATTTTTCAAAATCCACCAGAAGATGGTCGATGAAAAGGATTCACCTTCCCTCTTTTTGTGTCTATCTCTATTTCCTCCTTCAAAATCCCCTCACATACAAGCCAAGAACCTACTTTTTTTAAAATGATTATGTCATCTCAGAGATTCCAATGATTAAAACCTCTTTTCATAATCATTTCTGTTTCCAGTCAAAATGGTTTCCCAGGACAGTGTTTAGACGGAGGATCAGGCAATTCATCTTTTCAGGTCATATATCTCCTCAATGAGACCTTCAATGACCCCCAGTAGGTAGGTCTGATAGAATGTGTAAAACTCACCAAACAAAGAATGATGACCCTTCATATACCAAAAATCACATCCTTCTAACTTCCTCTTATTGGATATAAAGGCAAAGGATTTCTGCATAATCAGGCTAACCTTAGTCAGTTTTCGTCTTCCACATGCTAATATTTTTGGGCCAGTCCTGTTAGGATTGCAATTACTTCTTTATTTTCACCTTCTTGATTTATGTCAACAGCTCCTTTATTCCTTACAAAAAAATTATTATGTCTTTCCTACGAGTTTGAAGGTAGACCTTCCCATACCCCCCACCCCCAATGCGACAGGCTATTGCACTATCAAAAGAACCGCAGGCTGTGACAGGGGTGGTCGAGAAACCATTCAAGTGGCATGCCAAATGGGAACAGAATGTTTGGTTTATTGTGTATGCTCGCCGCTTGACATCTGCCCATAGCTTTGCAACTGAAACAGGCCCAACTGTTTTGGCTCTTTAAAAGCCATTGTAGCACATCTCCTTGCAAGTTTTTTTGCATACACATGAGAAATCATATGTTAACAGAGTATTTTATGGATTACACGCTAGCAGTAGAAAATGCACATTCTACCTTTCTCTCAAGTGTGATATTATCCACCTTTAAAAACACGAACCACCATGAAATTCAATGCAAAATGTATACATAGATAGACATATATATATATACATACATGCATAAACACACACATGTACACATGTATGTACATACATAGTTTCAAGTGCATATAAAAACATAAGCCCAATCATTTTTCCAGTAGGAAAGAGATAAAACAGAATGAAGAACCTGAGAAATGGTAGGGGTGGCGGGTTCAGAGAAACACTTCTCGAACCATGTGTTTTGCTTCTTCCATTGTTGTGAAAATGGCTTCCAACGCAAATTCCATGCCATACCAAGATGGTCTAAAATCTGCAGAGGAATAATGCACAATGTACATATGTATCACTACGGCTTATAACATAATATCATAGACAACCTTTTCTACCTGAAGTCTAACAATTGTGGAATTGATATACTCGGTGCTCTCCTTGCTGGCATTGGAGATAGAAATGACAAGCTCCTAAAATATCAGTGGCTAAAACAATGTTAAAGAAGGACATGGAATCAACAAATTCAACCATAGAACAGTCTACAGCACCTCCTTGGCGTCAGTAAGCCTTCCATGAAACACATCGCAATCCCCCTCTTGCAAAGCCCTTAAACAACTATTTAATCAACAATAACAGTGAATTAATGTGATCCAAGTTAACTTATCAAGAACATGTAGAAGGTGATTTATTCAAATTTAAAAAGCAAAAATGCAAGTAAATGAGAAAAATCAATAAACAAAATCTCTTAAAAGAGGACAAAGCACCTCCGATGGATATGGTTTTGATATTGAAATTTATTAAGTTGTCATACAAGAACTACAAAAAAGGAATCAGTAGGTTTTGATCGAATCAGCAGCTGCTCACTGATACAGTAAGCCACCGTACATTGCTATCCTCCTCACATTGACATTATGGGCAGAGTGATCAGTCATGAAGAATTTAATGCACATGTACAGATGCGAGACAATCACACGAATGTCAACAAGGTGGGAACAGAAAAGGTACAACAAGAGTACTTCAACTATGATATGCACCCATGTGTGTACCAACAAAGAACATGTTAGCATGACCGGAGTCAAATAATGCATAAAAATTGCCCAAACAGAACAGCATGACAGCCTTATCCTGGTTAGACTCTCAAGCAAACTGTTGATTGAGAAAAGGAGGAAGAGAGACACGAGAGATGGAGAACCTGAATAGGAAAGGGTTGCGGTTTCTGGGGGAACACAATCGGTTACCCAGCTGCAGCCCTCACAACACTTTTATAATAATAGGGCAGTCAAATGCAAAGCACTTAGGACAAAAATACCCCTGGTTAAGTAACCAACCAGAAGGTATAATAGCAGTGAAACAGAAAGAAAACAAAAAAAGAATAAATGATAAAAATGCCCTCAATTGCTTCTACAGTCCCCCTCAAGCTGAGAAGAGATGTCTCCCATACACAGCTTGTCAAAAGAGGACTTGAATTCAATTTTTGTCATTCCCATCATCAACACATTGTTGGCAGCAAATTTTGCTTTGCAAAAATACCTCCGCTTTTATTTAGTTGAAGCAGAAATGAGCTAACTTGGAGATGGAAGACCCGTACGGGGTCGGAGGAACCCGTCCGGGGTCGGAGGGACCCGTACGGGGTCGCCCTCACCCGGACGGGTCCGCCCGGAGGTGGGCAAACCCGCACGGGGCCGCCCTTGGGCGGGCGGACCCGTCCGGGGTCGCCCGACCCCGGGAGGGACCCACCCGGGGTCCGCGACCCCGGGCAGGTCCTGCCCGGGGGGTCGCGACCCCGGGGAGGTCACCCCGGGGGGGTCGCGACCCCGGGCAGGTCCCCCCCGGGGGCCGCGACCCCGGGCAGGTCCCCCCCGGGAGCGCGCGACCCCGGGGAGGTCCCCCCGGGGGTCCGCGACCCCGGGCAGGTCCCCGGGGGGGTCGCGACCCCGGGGAGGTCCCCCCCCGGAGAGCTGCGACCCCGGGCGGGTTCCCCCCGGGCGTCCGCGACCCCGGGACGATCCAGGACCGTCCCGGGGACTCTCCACCCCGGGGAGGTTCCTCTCCCGCGCACGCAAATCAAAATATGACCTCCCCGGGGTCATTTTCATCCCGTTGGACCCGTACGGGGTCGAACACTCCCGGGGAGGTTCCCCACTTCTATAAATAGACCCCCAGAGGTCCAAGGAGAGAAAAGAAAAGACACAAGTGACAACCTACGGAAGACACTTGAAGCATTTGTTCGTTTGTCTTGGCCCGTGTGGGGTAAGTCCCCGGGTCTTGTATTTATGCCCCTACGGGGTATATTTACGTTTATGCCCCTCAGCGGGCTTTATTTGTAATTATGCCCCTCAGCGGGCCATGTTTGTAAGTCTTTACGTCTCGGGACGACTAAGTCTTGTATTTCTGCCCCCTATAATGGCGAAATTACAAAAATATCCTTCCCGGGATTGTAAAAGACCGAAGTCCTGTAATTGGGACTACGTCCCTATCTCCCGCTCCAAGGCGAACGTTTGTACAGTCGACAACTCGCCGACAACCCTTGCACTCACATGGAATTATAAAAACATTCAGCATGTTTTATATGTAACCTCGGGTGGGAAAATTATAAGAAAACCCCCCGACTGTGGAAAATTGTGTATATACCCCTCCTTCGGCCAAATTGACAGATGTGTGTCTTCCATGAAGCCCATTGTCATTCCTTCGGTCCGGAAGTGTTGTCAGCTCAGTCCAGCACTCGGGTATCATCTCAAACCTAGGTTTAGGGTCTGGTAAAATTACCAAAATACCCCTATGACCTAAAAATGGCCTCAGAGCCCTTGAAACACTCCAGAAACGGTTTCCATGCCTTGGGGAGTCAGGAACCCGATCCTACTTCCGTTCCAGTCCAGAAATTTCAGCAATGCCCTTGGTCTGGGAAAATTACCAAAATACCCCTGGGTTGATAAAATTACCGAAACACCCTCGGGGCCCAGGAAACTCCCTTTTATTTCAAAAATGCCTATGACTCCCGCATATTTGCGTTTCTATTCCTAAATCTTCGGGTTTTGCTCAGACTTAGCCCTAATTTTATTAACTTGTTGGTGGTAAATGAGTGGTCATGGAGAGTCTCTCGAGTGAGTCTGCCCTCCACATCAGAACCCCGGTAGAAGCCTTTTGAAACTTCTTTGACAGTCAAACAAAGGTGTTCGGACGTTAGGCCGATATAAATCAACACTGACTCCGGTCAGTGGGGAAAGGTCCAGCACTCGAACCCAAATCGTCTGATACTATGCGCATCCACGGAACCCTCTCTACGCAGAGGAGTGTTTCTTTTCAAAAAGAACGAAAATCTACCTTTTATCTACGATAAGAGTATTTCTTAGATTTTTTCCGTGTCTCACACACATCAGCAACTTGGTCCTGGGAACGGACATAAGGTAGACATAGCTCTCCAGAATCTAACTTCTCCCGGATGAAATGTTTATCAATCTCTGTGTGTTTTGCCTTGTCATGTTGAACTGGGTTGTTGGTAATATTTATGACAGCTTTGTTGTCACAGTAAAGTTTCATGGGTAGGAAAGCTTCTATGCAAATGTCTTTCAATGGAATCCTCAGCCACAAGAGTTCAAAAACAACTTGTGCCATAGCTCCATATTCAGCCTCTGCACTTGACCTTGCACAAATCAATTGCTTCTTGCTCCTCCAGGTGACAAGATTTACTCCTACGCCTGAGATAGACCTTCTATCATCCTGCAATCCAACCAAATTAGCATCTGAAAAACATTCGATTGATAGCTGACTCTCTTGCTGAAAAATAATCCCTTCCCTGGACAGGTCTTAATGTACCTCAGAATTTTGTCAACTACCTGCATACGAGAAGTACTAGGGGCATGCATAAATTTACTTACAATGCTTATGGAATAGGTAATATCCGGCCTTGTGAGAGATAGGTACAAAAGTTTTCCCACAATTCTTTGATACCTCATCTTTTCAGGTTCTGAAAGAATTTCTCCACCCTGATCACTACGCATGTGATTAACTTCAATAGGTGTATATGCCGGTTTGCTTCCCAACTTCCTAGTTTCCTTCAAAAGATCCAGAGCATATTTTCTTTGGGAAATGTAAATGTTCCCATGAGATCTAGCCACTTCAATTCAAAGGAATCATTTTAGAAGGCCAAGGTCTTCAATTTCAAACTCCTTCACCAAATTCTCCTTCAGAGATTTTATTTCCGATAGGTTGTCACCTGTCAGCTGTCACAACCATAACATCTACATATATAAGAAGGATAACCAACTGACCATTCTTCCGTTTGATGAACAAAGAGTGATCAACATACCTTGACTAAAACCCATTTTCAGCATAACAATTCTAAGCAACGATGGCAGTATCGGTTTCGATACCGGTTTCGGCCGGTACCGAAACCGATACGTACCGGTTTCGGTATCGGTTTCGGCCGAAACCGGTTGAAACCATTCCAAAAACTATAAAAATTAGTGAATCTATCTGGTTTCGGCCGAAACCGTCCGGTTTCGGATCGAAACAGGTCAGTTTCGGCCGAAACCCTTAATGGTTTCGTCCGAAACCATTAAAAAAATATTTTTTTTATGTTTCGGACCTGCTAAAGTGATGAGGTCCTGTTTCGGATCGGTACCGGCTGAAACCGATACGTTTCGGCTGAAACGTATCGGTTTCGGCTGATACTGCCAACCCTGATTCTAAGACTCAAACCACACTCTTGGGGACTCTTTGAGGCCATATAATGCCCTCTTCAATTTGCAAACCTTTCCTTAAGAATCATAGTGAGGAGGCGGCTGCATATACACCTCCTCAGATAGGTCTCCATTAAAGAATGTATTTGTTACATCAAGCTGATGTAATTCCTATGAGAATTGAACAGCAAGAGACAACAACACTCACACAGTGGACATCTTGGCAACAGGTACAAAGGTCTCCTGGTAATCTATGCCATATGTTTGGATGTGAACCCTTTTGTAACCAACTAGGCTTTATACCTTTCTACCATACCATCAAGTTAGAATTTAATATACACCCATTTGCATCCCACTAGCTTCTTTCTAGAGGGAAGGTCAGCAAGCTCCCGCATGCCATTTTTCTCCAAAGCTCGCATTTCTTTCTCCATAGCTTTAACCCATTTAAGATCTCTCACGGCTTGTGTTAAAGATGAAGACAAGGAACAAATAGAAATGGAAGAAAGATAGGCATGGTATGAAGGAGAGAATAACACATATACTTCGAAACTGGATGTTTTGTGCATTCTCATACAACTTTGCGAGAAGCAATGGGTTGATCAAGATCAGAAATTTGTTCAGGAATAGGTTGCAAATAAAATTCTGGGGCATTCTCAATTTTAGCTTTTAGATTTTGAAGAGTTAAGGACCTTGCATTCTCATGGGAGTGGTCATTGACAAGGGGGACCTCTTGCTGGTTTTGGGGCTTCTTCCCTCTTTTGGAGTACCATTTTGTAATTTTGTCCTTTGCTTCTTCACCCGAACTCTTGGTTCTTCACTCCCAACTTCCATTTTTTTTCCTTCCCTTCCATCTGCATCCCCTCCATTCGTGGTAATGTCTTCTCGGAGACGAATATCAAGGGTAGAAGAGTCAAGAATGACGTGACAAGGAGTAAAGTGAGATGCCAAAGGACTTGCATTTATAGAGATATCACATTTCTTCCCCTCAGACGGAACCTTGGGGGGAAATAAGTTTGGGACTCAAAAAAGGTCTCTTCTTAACATATCGTTTCCCTGTGATAGAGCCTAGACGTTTATATCCCTTTTAGGTAAGAGAATACCCCAAGAAGACACCTTCGATGGACTTAGGATCAAGTTTGGATCCACCTGAGCCAAAAAGGTGAATGAAGCAAACGCATCCAAACACTATCGGGGCCAAAGGGAATAGAGAATGGTTGGAATGAAGGAAGGTCACAGGGGTACGAAGCCAAGTACCACTGAAGGCATACGATTGATGACATATGCGGTTGCAAGAACAACATCAACCCAGAACTTTTTAGAAAGATTATGCTGGAAGAGAAAAGCTCGAGCTGTCTCCATAAGGTGTCTATTCTTTCGTTCCGCCACGCCATTTTGTTGTGGACTTTAAGGACGAGAGCATTCCTAAATAATTCTCTTATCCTACATGAAGGTGTTCATACTTGTAAAAAAATTCCTTAGCATTATCCGATCTGAACACCTTGATTAGTTTTTCAAATTGTGTTTGCACCACACTTGAGAAAAATAATGGACTACTCGAGACCCTTCATCTCTAGATTTCAATGGATAAACCCAAGTGCACAAGGAGAAATCATCAATAAAGGTAACAAACTATGGATAGCCATCCATCAAACAATCTGGTGAAGGTCCCCAAACATCAGAATGGACAATTTCAAAAGGAGTAGTGCATCTTTTTGTTGAATTAGGAAATTTTGTTCTATAATGTTTTGCCAACTGGCAAACTTGACATTGAACTATTGAAGAGACTCAAGAGAAATAGACTGAAACAATGAAGGTAGCGAAATTCCTAGAGACTTGAACAATAGGTGTCCTATACGACAATAACACATATGGATCTCCTTTATTCAACTCAACACACTACTCGTGGATCTCAATTGGTGAGCTGTACTTGCCCTATCTTGAAGAAAATAAAGTCTCTTTCTCCAGTCCTAATTCCAATCATTCATGCGGTCCTCAAACCCTGAAGAACACAATGATCAGGAAAGAAGGTTATAGAGCAGTTTAAAGATTTGGTTAGACTACTAACAGACAATAAATTAATTAGAAGTGAAGGTACATGTAAGGTCAGGGAAAAGGATAGGAGACTGTTAAGCTTAACAGTTCCCTTGCCAGCAATTATGGGATGAGTCTCATCAGCCACCATCACCTTATCCTAACCAGAACAAAAGGAGTAGGAAGACAAGAAGGTAACCAAGCATATGATTAGTGGGTTCAGAGTCAATGATCCATGAGTTGTGACTAGGTTGAGAGGCAGCACTTAATGCTTTCCCTTAGGTACCTGCTGAGACATGGAAGAAGGAGAGTAATTTGATGTATCCAGCCGTAAAAGAAACATTTGTAGGTGAGCTATATCATTGCAAGTAAGATCCATGAGCTTGGACGCTGCAGCCACAGTAGTGACACCATCAACAGAAGGACCTTGAATAGTTGTGACACTCTCTTTGACTAGTTATCCACCCTTCTTGCTTCCCTTGGTTGAGAGGCATTTTGTCAAGTTTCCCAGGAATTTTCCACTAGTGTGCATTTTCTTCTTCCCTTGGTTTCCTCTCTTGTCATGTTCATAGGCGGCTGTTAGCCTTTACTGGCTAGAGCTGAGTGATCACCAAGATTCTGTTCACCTGAAGCTTTCACTGAAGAATTCATAATTTCTCATCTATTTTCTACAATCGGGACTCTCTGGTACACCTCATCAAGTGGAGGAATACGAACCTAATTAAGTATTTGAGCCCTCAAGGATTCCCATTCAGAATTCAGCCCATCTACGATTTGAAATTTCAGAACTCTCACATTCTGATTTTTTTTTCAGATATTTCCAATGATCATTATTGCAATCCCATTCGTCAGTGTCGTAGTAATCTAGCTCCTCCCATAGAGTCTATAGAGCAATAAAATAGTCTTCCATGGAGAGGGTGACTTGCTTAATCTCATAAATCTTGTTGTGAAGTTGGTAGACTCGGAGATCAATCTTTCGCTCTCCATACCACTTCTCCATGAACAGCCACATCTCTCTAGCTGTAGTCTTTGTTGTAATTAGTTTCTATGAAGCATCTTCCACAGAATTCATTAACCAGGACATGACAATGGCATTGTCTTCAGCCCCATCATCATACATGTCATCATTGATATCTGGTTGTTTGATTGTGCCATTGATATTGCCCAGTTTTCTCATGGAGGAACATCTTGACAGAGGACCACTCTACATAATTCCTCTTGAGCAACTTTACAGCAGCAATCAGCTAGGAGTGGTTGCCATGGTGTAGGGTCAAGGACATCCTTTTTGCTATAGATGTCTCCTTCAGTGTTGAGGTGTTCCTCTGTCAGTCGGAGTAACATCAGAAGAGGATGGCATCACACTTGCTGCGCAGAAAAAACTGTCCTGTCTTGAAGGTCCAGCAATCCTTCAAAGATCGCAGAGAACAAGTATATCCTTTCTCTGAAACAAGGAAGAGCGGAGTCCCTGCAGGGCTTTCAAGAGAATGGCCGCGGCAGGTTTTTCCTGTCTTGAGAAGAGCTGCTGTAGTCCTCACTCGGGCTGTGACAAGGGTAAAAGAGGTCTGCGAGATTGTGGAGGGCTGTGACAAGAGGCAGCACCCTAGAGACCTGGCTGCAACAGGAAGCAGCACCCCAGAGTTTGTTCTCTAGTGTAACGCCCCAGATTTTTCGGATCATTGTTCGGATCAGGATCCGTGGGTTTCGGATCGCTTTCGTGGATCCCGGATTGAGTTTTGTGGTTCACGCGTGTTTTCGTCCGTAGGACCTTCGGAACCCCGTGTATGGCGAACCGTTGCGTTCTCCGACTCCGGGACGTTACCACCGCGTTGTGCGTTTTCCGAGGATCGTGGGGAGTATTTTCCCCTATTTTTTGATATTTTCTGTAAATTCTGGATTTTCTCAATATATAAAACCACTTTTTCTCTCTCCCTCTAATTTTCTCACTCTCACCCTCTCTCTTCTCTCACGTTCTCTCTTTCTCCCCTCTCTACTCCGGCGGCCGAAGGAGCGAGGCGGGGGCGAGGTGGAGACGACGCGGGCAAGGAGCGGGCGCGGACGGGATGAGGATCGAGGCGGTGGAGGCGCGGCGAAACTCGGCCGCGAGTTCGGCGCGCAGCGGCGGTTCGTGCGGCATTTTCTTGGCGGATCGGCGTCCTCGGTGGGCGGAATCTGCGGTGGAGGTTAGAGGACGGTTCCCTACCTCGTGTACTTCCTTTCCCGCGAGTTTGGTAGCCCGAGGCGAGCCGAGAGAGTTTATTTCTCCGCCGGGGTATAAATGTGTGATTTTGGGGTGTGAGCCTGATCTCTTGTTTTAATCGCGTTTTTGGGATTTAAATGGGTCCTCTCGGTGCTAGAGAGGTTGGGGACTAACTTCCCCTTGTTTTCCCCTTCACATGGGTGTGAATGGGGCGTGGAATGGGGTTTTTATGAGATTCGCCGTTTTCGCGCTCGGGACGACCTAGCGGTCCTTCCAGGGACCGCCAGGTGACCTGGCGGTCATGTGGAGACCGCCAGGGAACCCTTTATGTTGGTTCGAGCCTTGCGGTCACGCGATGGACCGCCACCGAGCTTAGCGGCCTCGAGGAGACCGCCAGTCAGGGTTAAGCGGTCAAGGCACGACCATTTGCACGCCCTAGTTGTCGAGTGTTTCTAGGGTGTTGCGGTCCTGGTTGGACCGTTAGCCGAGGTTTTGGGGTCCATTGTGGACCGCCAGGCGGCCTTGCGGTCTGGGTGATGACCGCCTAGGTCCTAGGTGTTTCTGGGACGTGGCGGTCTTGGCTGGACCGCTAGGCAGGGCTTAGCGGTCTAGGGGTAGACCGCCAGGCTAGGTTTGCGGTCCTGAGAGGGCCGCCAGTTGGTTTGACGGTCCAGGGAGGACCGCCACCCTGTTTTCCGTGCTAGTGGGGTTTCGTTCGTGTTGTGTTGGCTCCCAGTTGACCCGGTTGTGACCCAGTGGTCGACCTTCGGTCTTGTGGATGTCCCGGACACCGCGTGGGTTCTGTGTCCGTGTTTTTTGGGGTGTCTGGAGGTACCGTGTTACATCGGTTAGCGTGCACGTGGGGTTAGGGGGGGGGTCCGGGTGACCCCATGTGTTCCGGACTTTCGTGTTCTCGCTAGATCGAGTTGCCGTGAGTCGGCTTGAGTGTGGAGGGTTATTCCTGAACGTCATTGGCCTTCCGGTGGATGTTTTCCGAGTGGGCCGCGAGTTTGGCCCTTGGACTGTGAGTCCAGTCTCCCAGCCTGGGACTGGAAGTCTCTTGAGTTCCCTTTATGAGGGAATGGTCTCGGCAGTTGTGAACTGCCACGTGAGTTATCGTGCCGAGGTTTCTGACCCTAGGGTTAGGGAAGATTGACGGCGTGGAGCTGTCTTGATGCAACGGTCTTGACCCAAGTCTCGTGACTCAAGGACCGTTGGATTTAGTAGGTTTAGATGGCTATCCCGAGTCGATGGTCTTGAGCCACCAGGTACTCCGTGTTACTCGCGATGGGTGTGTGTGTGGCTTTCCGTGTTCACGTTTAGTGACACGTCCACTAGTCATAGCTTTCCTGCGCCTACGTGTACGAACTCACTTGAGAGTGGTGGAGAGCGTGATCCGAGAGAGGCGATTTTTAGGCTGGTTACCGTACGGCCCCCACGCGCAGCCTGAGTCTGGGCTTCAGGGGAAGAACCAACTAGAGGGTCAGACCTACAGCGCATGGTCTGTGTGTGCACACGTGGTTGGGGACGTCGGACCCGCGCTGACGAGCGCGACCCCAACTAGTCCTTGTTCTGTGTTCCTGGTTACTGTACGGTGTCTTTGTCTCCCCTGGGGCGTCGTAGGGAGACACCTGAGACTGCGGACTAAGTCGTCAGTGGACGCATCCGACCTCGCTTCTGGTGAGCAGTGCTCCCGTCACGTGACGTGAGTTTCTCGTGACTCGTGTTTCCGTTTCCCATCTGCGAGACGTGATTTTGCGTGTAGTTCCGGATGTTCTCCCCGATGTAGAGGTCTAGGATTCCGGTGAGCGTCACCGAGGGTTTTCCCTAGGCAGTGTCAGGTCCACGACGGTGGTGTCGTGATGGTTTTTCCTGGCAGCGTAGCCAGGGGTTTTCTTGTTAGTCAGGTAGTCTCCCGACTGTGAGATTGGGGCGTGTTTTCTGGTACGGTAGGAGTAGCTATAGTGCCAAGTTTTTACCGGCCACCGGTTTGTTGTTCATGCCGTTGTTGCTGCTTTCCGCTACCGCCGTTGTTTACGGTTGGGGTTCCGCGAGATCCCTACTGAGCCAGTGATAGGAGGCTCACCCCTGCTTTTCAGCTGAGGCGGTTCTTCCTCGAGGTTCTAGGGTACTGTGTGGAGGTTCTTAGTTGCCAGCTCGCCGGGCCGAGTGTTCACTCGGTGTTGGGTAGACTTTTATGCCATAGCCTGTACTTCTGTTGGACTAGACTCTGTTGTAGTTGTTTATTTATTTCTGTTAATTGTTGAATTGTCCTGCTTTATTTCCTATTTCCTTGTACCTCCACACTCCTTTTAGCCCTTCCGAGCCCTCCGGCTCGTGGGCGGCGGGCCAGGATTCGAATGGTATCAGGCTCTTCTCGGTATCCGGATCTTGGGTCGCTACAGTTGGTATCAGAGCAGTGGTTGTGGACGTACATGGGAATTCGAGATATTGCAGTGATCAGTGTCCGTAAGGTCCAGTACAGTCGACAGCTGGCATAGGGTTTCGTGCTTATTTTTCGCTTGGTTTTTCGCGTAAGAGCTTGAGCGCGCGACGTTGGCGCTGTGAAGGCGGTTGCTATTTCATGGAGTGTCAGTGTGGGGCCCGAGGGATGTGATAGAGAGATTTCTTCCCGATGGGTGGTGACCCGGTTGTGCTGCATTGGGCAGAGGTTGCCGGTAGGTGCAGATCTGCGGTGCTGCGTTCGAGGTATTTGCAGCGAGGTCAGGTGGCTGGTGAGGATTGTTCGTGGTTAAGTGGCCGTGAACGTGCTCTGAGGGAGCTGTCATTGGTTTGGCCACTCTAGCTTGAGATTTATCTAGCCCCTGAGATGTCGAGATTGTGGTTTAAGGTGTCGGAGCGGGTGCTCTGGTCGAGGGTTGCGCTCGGGTGAGCGGAGGATCTTCTGTTGAGCTGCTGATTGTTGAGCCCGATGTTCTTGTGGGAAGCGTTGCCCATTCCCTGATGCACAAGGGTGCATTGGCACTGTTCCGGAAGGACGAGTGCCGATCGGGCGATGTTCGTGAGAATTTGTGGTTGGTGTTGTGGTTCCCGATGTGTTGAGGATTGGAGCCTGTGGAGTTGCAGAGGATTGTCGGGATGGAGGATCCGGAGTTGTCGTTGTGATGGCTGTGCGTGTGGATCAGAGTGCGCAGATCGTAGCGTTGGTTGCCACAGGCAGATTCCTGAGGATGTGTAGGGCATCGGAGGATTGGTTCCTCGGTGTGAGACATGTTGTTGCCGTGCCGTTGCTTGAGATATTATGGCTCGTAGCACTGGCAAGGTGGAGAATTGGGGAAATGTGTTGGCAAGTGCACTACATGAGTACCCTGTTCGTGTGTTGGAAGCTGTGTTCTCGGATGAGATTGTGTTATGGAGAAGTGATCTCTGAGAAGATTTGGGGTCCCAGTTGATAGCTGCGAGCGGCTGGTCAAGTTAACCGAGTGGTTGACAATGGTAAGATGTGTATTATCTGGGGACCCGTGTGCATTGGTCATGGCACAGTCGACCAGGTTGCTGTGATATCAAGTGGCACTTGGTTGCTTTGGAGTTGTGTGCCGTGAATTGCTCAGGTTGAGTGTCCCGTGGCTCTGTGGTAAGAGCGGAGTCGGGATTGGTAGGCGTCCATTTGGAGTAATTGAGATGAGATAGGATTTGATGAGACAGGACGGTGGACGATGCCTGTGCGTGGAGGTCCTTGATGGGACGTTGGCGTTGGATATGGTGATCCTTGGTCTGGTGACCAGCATGGGATGATTCCCCTATAAGTTTGAGTCGAGTGAGGTAAAGACTGAAGACTCCGGATATTGTCATTTGGTTCGCCGTGCTCCCCTGAGAGGGTAGAGTTGGCATGAGGATATGTTTGGATGCGGTGTCTGAGTGACGTTTTGGCTGAGAGGCAATGTTGGTCGGTCGAGAGTCAGTAGATGGCCTATTGCGATTTGGATCGTGCATGTTGGGCCAGCGAGGGTTTCCCGTTGACGACTGTCTGATGACCGGTGATTGGCCTTTCACAGACAGAAGATACTGGTGGTTGTGGTTCGAGAACGGTGAGGGCCGTGTGCAAGCGAGGCCTTTGGTGGCCGTTTCCGTGATGTGCTTTTCCTGGATTGGATCTAGGAATTGTGGAAGTTTGTCTTCGGGCAGAGTTGGTTTCCGTGCAGCTGAGGTGATACCAAATTTGTGTTTTGTTGTATGCCTGCTCTGATGACAGATGTGTGTGGGGTCATGAGCAGGGTGTTGCTCGTGATTATGGTCTAGCCGTATCCCTCAGGAACTGTGTTTTCGTGAGAATCGAGGTTTTCTGTGCTGGGGCCCTGACAACTTTGTCAGTTTGTTAAGATGTTCTCCCCCTGTGGCTTGGCGTTTGTCCTGAATTTCGAGGACGAAAATTGTTTAAAGGGGGAGGGCTGTAACGCCCCGGGTTTTTCGGATCATTGTTCGGATCAGGATCCGTGGGTTTCGGATCGCTTTCGTGGATCCCGGAATGAGTTTTGCGGTTCACGCATGTTTTCGTCTGTCGGACCTTCGAAACCCCGTGTAGGGCGAACCGTTGCGTTCTCTGACTCCGGAAAATTCTAGATTTTATATATATATAAAACCCTCTTTTTCTCTCTCCCTCTCATTTTCTCACTCTCACCCTCTCTCTTCTCTCACGTTCTCTCTTTCTCCCCTCTCTACTCCGGCGGCCGAAGGAGCGAGGCGGGGGCGAGGTGGAGACGACGCGGGCAAGGAGCGGGCGCGGACGGGATGAGGATCGAGGCGGTGGAGGCGCGGCGAAGCTCGGCCGCGAGTTCGGGGCGCAACGGCGGTTCGTGCGGCGTTTTCTTGGCGGATCGACATCCTCGGTGCGCGGAATCTTCGGTGGAGGTAGGGGGACGGTTCCCTAACTTGTGTACTTCCTTTCCCGCGAGTTTGGTAGCCCGAGGCGAGCCGAGGGTTTATTTCTCCGTCGGGGTATAAATGTGTGATTTTGGGGTGTGAGCCGGATCTCTCGTTTTAATCGTGCTTCTGGGGTTTAAATGGGTCCTCTCGGTGCTAGAGAGGTTGGGGACTAGCTTCCCCTTGTTTTCCTCTTCACATGGGTGTGAATGGGGCGTGGAATGGGGTTTTTTATGAGATTCACTATTTTCACGCTCGGGACAACCTAGCGGTCCTTTCAGAGACCGCCAGGTGACCTGGCGGTCATGTGGAGACTGCCAGGGGTCTCTTTATGTCGGTTCGAGCCTTGCGGTCACGCGATGGACCGCCACCGAGCTTAGCGGTCTCGAGGAGACCGCCAGTCAGGGTTAAGCGGTCAGGGCACGACCGTTTGCACGCCCTAGTTGTCGAGTGTTTCTGGGGTGTTGCGGTCTTGGTTGGACCGTTAGCCGAGGTTTTATGGTCCATTGTGAACCGCCAGGCAGCCTTGCGGTTTAGGTGATGACCGCCTAGGTCCTAGGTGTTTCTAGGACGTGGCGGTCCTGGCTAGACCGCTAGGCAGGGCTTAGCGGTCCAGGGGTAGACCGTCAGGCTTGGTTTGCGATCCAGAGAGGGCCGCCAGTTGGTTTGACGGTCCAGGGAGGACCGCCACCCTATTTTCCGTGCTAGTGGTGTTCCGTTCGTGTTGTGTTGGCTCCCGATCGACCCCGTTGTGACCCAGTGGTCGACCTCCAGCCTTGTGGATGTCCCGAACACCCTGTGGGTTATGTGTCCGTATTTTTGGGGTGTCTGGAGGTACCGTTACCTCGATTAGTGTGCCCGTGGGTTGGGGGGGGGGGTGGGGGGGTTCGGGTGACCCCATGTGTTCCGGGCTTTCGTGTTCTCGCTAGATCGAGTTGCCGTGAGTCGGCTTGACTGTGGAGGGTTATTCCTACACGTCATTGGCCTTCCGATGGATGTTTTCCGAGTGGGCCTCGAGTTTGGCCCTTAGACTGTGAGTCCAGTCTCCCAGCCTGGGGCTGGAAGTCTCTTGAGTTCCCTTTATAAGGGAATGGTCTCGGCAATTGTGAACTGCCTCGTGAGTTATCGTGCCGTGGTTTCTGACCCTAGGGTTAGGGCAGATTGACGGCTTGGAGCTATCCTGGTGCAACGGTCTTGACCAGAATCTCGTGACTCAAGGACCGTTGGGTTTAGTAGGTTTAGATGGCTGTCCCGAGTCGGTGGCCTTGGGCTACCTGGTACTCCCTGTTACTCGCGATGGGTGTGTACATGGCTTTCCGTGTTCACGTTTAATGACACTTCCACTAGTCGTAGCTTTCCTGCGCACGCGTGTGCGAACCCACTTGGGAGTGGTGGAGAGCGTGACCCGAGAGAGGCGGTTTTTAGGCTGGTTACCGTACGGCCCCCACGCGCAGCCTGAGTCCGGGCTTCGGGGGAAGAACCAACTAGAGGGTCAGACCTAAGGCGCATGGTCTGTATGTGCACACGTGATTGGGGACGTCGGACCCGCGCTGACGAGCGCGACCCCAGCTAGTCCTTGTTCTGTGTTCCTGGTTACTGTACGATGTCTCTGTCTCCGCCTGGGACGTCGTAAGGAGACCCCTGAGGCTGCGGACTAAGTCGTCAGTGGACGCATCCAGCCTTGCTTCTGGTGGGCAGTGCTCCCGTCACGTGACGTGAGTTTCTCGTTACTCAAGTTTCCATTTCCCGTCT
Organism: Amorphophallus konjac; assembly: GCA_022559845.1. Classification (NCBI taxonomy): domain Eukaryota; kingdom Viridiplantae; phylum Streptophyta; class Magnoliopsida; order Alismatales; family Araceae; genus Amorphophallus; species Amorphophallus konjac. The sequence continues at coordinate 3,084,722 of CM040125.1, read as the reverse complement.
GCGATACGTGATTTTGCGTGTACTTCCAAGTGTTCTCCCCGATGTAGAGGTCTAGAGTTCCGATGAGCGTCACCAAGAGTTTTTCCTAGGCAATGTCAGGTCCACGATGGTAGTGTCGTGATGGTTTTTCCTGACAGCGTAGCCAGGGGTTTTCCTGTTAGTCAGGTAGTCCCCCTACTATGAGATCGGGACGTGTTTTCTGATACGGTAAGAGTAGCTATAGTGCCGAGTTTTTACCGGCCAGCAGTTTGTTGTTCCTGCCGTTGTTGCTACTTTCCGCTACCGCCGTTGTTTACGGTTGGGGTTCCGCGGGATCCCTACTGAGCCTGTGATAGGAGGCTCACCCCTGATTTTCAGCTGAGGCGGTTCTTCCTCGAGGTTCGAGGGTGCTGTGCGGAGGTTCTTAGTTGCCAACTCGCCAGGCCGAGTGTTCACTCGGTGTTGGGTACGCTTTTCTGCCTTAGCCTATACTTATGTTGGACTGGACTCTGTTGTAGTTGTTTATTTATTTCTGTTAATTGTTGAATTGTCCTGCTTTATTTCCTATTTCCTTGTACCTCCACACTCCTTTCAACCCTTCCGAGCTCTCCGACTTGTGGGCGGCGGGTCAAGATTCGAATGGTATCGGGCTCTTCCCGATATCCATATGTTGGGTCGCTACATCTAGGGTTCCTGATCACGGATGCAGGGCAGAGGATCGACCTTCAGAGCTCTGGCTGGTCTTCTGGGTTTTGTCTGTGATAGGGGACAGCAGGCTCAAGATCTGATTGCTAGGGTTTCAGATCGCAGAGGTGTGATGCTGCCTTGAAAGTACTGTCCACAGTAGAAGGCAGCAACTTCAAGACTCAAAGGTGTTCGCAGACCTATCCCTGGATGCCTATCTTCCCTGGAGCTCTGATACCATGTTTGATTAAGAAGAGAAGGAAGAGAGACAAAAGAGATGGAAAACCTGAACAGGAAAGGGTTGCGGTAAATGGTCTCAGGGCCATTTACATTGACATTAAATGTGCTGAAGCATGACATTTAGGTTCAAGTATCTGGGTAAGAAGAATCACTGATCAGATGGTTCTTTCCTTCTTAAATCTGGAGTACCTTTTTCCTTAGGCTGTTAGGGTTCATAGATTGAGAAACAAAATCCATTTGTGATGATGGGAGAAATGGAAATAAGGGATGGCACCTAACTTGGGGACGGCATTGGATGATTTCATTCAACAGACAAGGAGGCACCTAACTAGAGGAGATCACAATTTTGTCCAAGTAGGCAGAGGTGCTACATAGTGGTGAATGTCCCCCTCATACCACCCTGTTGGCACCTGCTTATTTTCTCAAAATTAATCGAGATTTAAGTGAAGGGAATCACTACCTAAATTTGGCCAAACGGCATGACCCTCGAAAATACCATGACCGATCGAGTCAAGGTCGGAATCGGGATGCCACGACATGACACAACGAACAGGGGGAGCACCCCCCCCCCACTTGGTGAGCGGCGCTACGACGACCATCTTACGACTCACGGACTCGACCCAGAGCCCAGGAAGATCCCTATAGTGCCTTTCACAAGTGTCCCGACGTCGACAACTCCGACAGCCGGATCGGACACAGGCTCCAAGGAAAGGGCAGCAGGCAGCTTGGTCGCGGTCGGGCAGCTTGGTCGCGATCTCCAGCCCGACCGCGACCAAGCAAACGCAGTCCTGATGATGACCACGTTTAGGGGTGCTCCCCTGACCCACCTAGACCGTGTGGGCCTTTTCAGCGCCCCTAGTCGCAGTCTCCATGAGGACCGCGTTCTGGTGAATGCAGTCCTTGGGGAGACCGCGTTCAAGAAGAAATTCCCAAACGAAGGCCAGGGCGCCCAGCAGCCCCAACTAGTCAAGGTGAGGGCGCCCAGCGCCCCCCACCCTGACCAATTCCTCAAAGGAGCACCTGACCCATTCTGAAATCCAACACTATCCACCCTGACCCATTCTGAATTCCAGAGCCCTCACCCTGACCCATTTCAGAATTGAGCACCCACACCCTGACTCATTCCCAGGTTGAGCAAACCCCAATTCCAGCGCCCCCTACCATGACCGGCTCCCAAATCGAGCGCCCCACTCCCTGCGGCAGGTGTAGCAGGTGAGGGCACTAAGCGCCCCTACCCTGACGGACTAAGGGCGGTGGTGAAGGTGAGATGAAGGATCGGCATCGCTGAGCGCCCCCACCTGGTGAAGGTGGCTCGTTCCAGCGCTCTGAACGCCCATTCCCCTCGCCTATAAATACAAGGGAAAGGCCAACAGGCAAATGAATGCAAAGGCAACACATGGATGCACAAGACTCAGACCGACGAGCGAGCAGGAGTTAAGGAGATTTCTGATATTCTGATTTTTCTACATCTTCCACATCTTGGGATATATTGTTGTTGCTGCCCATTGTCGTTGCTGAAGATGATACATATTTTACAATTAAAAGGGAGCTTATCCGGGGGGATGCTAGTTATATTTCTACGAGATAAGACTATCCGACTTTCGGCCCAGCCAGTCTTAATTTCTCTCCAATTAAAAGACTATCCGATCTTCGGCCCCAGTTAGTCTTACTCAATCATCTACCAATCACTAGACTTTCAGCCAACTTGGTTTGACCTTAGTCATCCTTGGCTATGACATATTCCCAGTCCAATATATTATCCACCAATCTAATTCAATCAACCCTGCCTACCATTTAATTGTCCCAGTTTACATAGTTGTCTTAACCATTCAATGGCCCAGTCCAACTAACTCATCTACAATTCACCTGCTCCAGTTTATACAGTTGTCATAATCATTCGACTACCCAGTTGATTCGACTGTCCCAATTCATACAGTCGCCTTAACCCATTCAGTTGTCCCAATTCATACAGTTGTCCCTACCATTCTTGCCCCCCGGGCCATCATTCGAGTCAGTTATGATCCAGACGCCTGTTGCCTTCCAACCACCAGTTTTGCTCCGGATCAGTTACACCTCGACTGCTCCAGCCGCAATGAGGCAACCACAATGGTGCCCTACGGCACCCGACTATCCAGTTTCTTCAATTACAATGGTGCCCCACGGCACCCAACTGTCCAATTTCTTCAGTCACAACGGTGCACCCACAGCACCCGACTGCCCAGTTTCTTCAGTCACAACGGTGCCCCATAGCACCCGACTACACAGTTTCATCAGTCACCACGGTACCTCCACGGCACCCGATTGCCCAGTTTCTTCAATCACAACGGTGCCCCACGGCACCTGACTGCCTAGTTCTTCAGTCACCACGGTGTCCCACGGCACCCGACAGTCCAGCTCCTTTAGTCACAACAGTGCCCCACGGCACCCGACTGGCCAGTTTCTTTAGTCACGACGGTGCCTCACGGCACCCAACTGTCCAGTTTCTTCAGTCGTCACGGTGCCCCACAGCACCCGACTGCCCAGTTTCTTCAATCACAACAGTGCCCCCATGGCACCCGACTGCCCAGTTTCTTCAGTCACAACGGTGCCGAGCCGCACCCGACTGCCCAGTTTCACCCGACTGCCCAAGTTCTTCAGTCACCACAGTGCCCCCACGGCACCCGACTGCCCAGCTCCTTCAATCACAATGGTGCCCCACGTCACCCGAATGCCCAGTTTCTTCAATTACCAAGGTGCCCCACGGCACCCGACTGCCCAGTTTCTTCAGTCACAACGGTGCCCCATGGCACCCGACTGCCCAGTTTCTTTAGTCACCACGGTGCCCCACGACACCCGACTGTCTAGCTCCTTCAGTCACAACGGCGCCCGACCGCTCCGCTTGAGTCGGCGCCCGACTACTCCGCTGAGCCAGCACCCGACAGCTCTGCCCGAGTCGGCACCCGACCGCTCCGTAGACCCGGGGCCCGACCACTCCGTAGAGCCACCGCCCGACAGCTCGGGCCGAGCCGGTGCCTGACCGCTCACCTTGAGCCGGTACTCGACAACTCATATCGAGCTGGTGCCTGACATCTCACGCGGAGCCGTGCCCGACTGCCCATACGAGTTGAGCCGGTCATCTCCTCACTCGAACGAGACACGCAACAACAGAAGACAGTACCCGAGAGGCGAAGGTCAAGGAACTTGAAGCCTCCTCATGACTGGGTGATCCAGCATCACATGTCAAGGAAACTTCGCGACCTCTCTCGAGCGACATCTTGTCAAATTGTGAGTTCCCCAGCAGACATTACGTATAAAGGCAGAAATACCCGCGTAGCAATGTAATGACTCGGAATCGTCATGAATGATGGTATTGTCCCGTGGCTTGTGCACAACCTGTAATCGGGCTCTCAACCCCCCATATAGAGTCTTTCTCAGCATAAATCGATGAAGTCCAATCCGGGAATTGATTCCCGTTTTCATCGGCCGCCAGTCTCGTCGTCAGATTGTTGCCCTCCTCATAGCTCGGTCCCTACCCGATCAACGAAATGGACCCCGCACCTGAGCCAGCACCTGCCACCCCCTTGCCAAGCCAGTGTCATTCGCTCTGCACCCGAGCAAGAACCTGTCTGCTCTTTGTCGATTCCATCCTTCGAACCAATGCCTCGCTTTCACCAACCTGGAGTCCGTGCCCTCTCCAGCCTCCCCACTGAGACCGGCCTCCCCACTTTTACTCATCCCTGCTGAGTTGTTGTTACTTCGTCGCTGTTGCACGGGTCAAGCCCTCCCGACATCACGGCTCTCAAGGTCCCTGACTCTCTTCCTTCGGCAGTAGAAACAAAGGTGTTCGGATTACGTCCGATGTAAATTAACATTGAATATAGTTGAAAGGCCCGGTCAATGGGGAAATGTCCTGCACCCGAACCCGCACATCGTCCGATAAACCTTCACTCGCGGAATCATACGCCAGCTACCCAAGCAGCTACCATGCGCACACAAACCATATCCACATGTCGCCCATATGTCCTGGCACATGTGTCGTGTCCCGGAGGCACACCCCTGTTGAAACATGATTCCACAGTAATGGTCAAAATTCGACTGGCACGCCCGCAAAACACATACACCCAGTCTCACCTAACAAATCACAAATCAACCACACCCTTATATATATATATATATATATATGTGCTTATATTATTTTACACTCCCGCCATTCCGCATGTGTCGCAAACACCCCCCAAAAATTATGCTGGTTTGGGCAGTTGCTTTATGTCAAAAGAGCACAAGGATCCAATTTTGGCAGGGAGCCAGGATATCTTGTATAAGAACAAATGGAATTACTGACATATTGCGTTTGAGCCATCATTTTGTGGAAAAGAAGATTAATTTAATCGGAGTGGCACTGTAAGCAAATAGTAAGATTAATTTAATCAAGGCTTCGGCTTGGGGCCGATTTGTCAAACTCTGCATTTGTTGCAAGTCCGACATGCAGATAGGTCTTTCTGACCTAACCCACCTAATTCCTCGAGCCTCCTCCTCGGTGACCCAGATTTTCTTCTTTTGGAGTTGACGCTCCTCTATTGTATTGCCCCCTGATTTTGATCCGGGACCTACAGATTTGGGCGGGCGCATTTGCCCCAGTTTGCTACCGGAGCGCCGGAATTTTACAGTTCTGCTTTGCCTTCTCGGGCTCGCCAAAGAAGCTCGAAGCAGTTGGAGGTGGGGATAGTTGGGACATGCCTATCCCGTGGCATGATCAGCTCACCTCCATCAAGCCGGATGCGGAGGTCTCCGACAATTACAGTCTTGCCAGATCGAGATGTGGTCGTTGCAGACTTTGTGCCCTTGCAGCTACGACGCTGCCCCCATTGAGTAGGAGCAGCATTGATGGTGACCGCTGTAGGCTTTGTGCCCTTGCGACTGCAAAGCTACCCCGTTGAGCAGGAGTGGCACTGATAGTAATTTGGTTGACCGAGAAGACTCGGCCAGTGGTTGGGGCTGGAAGCTTGGTGCCCTTGGTGGGTGCAATTGCGGGTGCAGCCGTCTTGTCTTCGGGCACGGGGACTACGCCCAGAAAATAGGGCGAGTCGATGACAGCGGGAAAGTCGCCGAAAACAATTGGAGCCGCCAGGTAGCCGAACCTGGCGTGGTTGGCAATGACCTAAGGTCCGTAGGTGACGACAGTCGTTGTCCTTTTGCAGGTTGTCAGTGCTTAACACGAACAAACGAGTGAGTGAGCAAGCAAGTGAATAACCTCCTCTTCCTATCCTGTAAAAGGAAAAGGGGCAATCAAAACCTCGGTAAAGGTTTTAGGACTTCTTTGGAAAAAATAAGAAAAGCGGGAAAGGTCTTACCGAGCATGCCAGTTTGTTGAACATAGAATTAAATGTTCAGTGATGTTGAACATAAATGCACATTTTTATGATATTTAAATCGCATATGCATGATTCATTCCGCAGGCTTAATTTAGAGTGCGGGACCTTTCTCCAATAACCTCGGTCAGTATTAATTTACATCGCATAAAGTCTGAAAACCCCTGTTTAACTGTCAAGGAGATCTTATGGTCCTTTACATTGGGTCTCATGTCAAACTCACTGCTCCCCTTTTGAGTAAGCTCACTATTCTTGTTGATTTCAAGATTTCAGGGGCATTTTGATAATTTTAGAACTCCAAGGATATTTTAGTAATTTTAAGTCAGGCCAAGGGCTTCGTGCAATTTCTAGACTGAATAGGGGCTTTTATGTAGTTCTTATACTCCAAAGTCAATTTTTGTAATTTTTGGAAGGTTCAAGGATGGTTTGGTCATTTCTGGATTCCGAGGGTATTTTAATAACTACTAGAAAGTTCAAGGACAAATTTAATAATTGTTGGCAACACTCAGATATAGGCACCCTATTATTTTCGCGGGTATCTATGCAGATATATCCGTCATGGGTATGGATATACCGGCGGATATCCGTATCCGTCTATAAAGCATGAGTCAACATCCACATCCAAGGAAATCTAAGATTTATGAGAATTGGGAAAATAGAAATCCGGTCAATTCTTTTCTTTTCAAAGTAATTTTTATGTTTATAAAAATATTCTTACAATTTTAGCAAGAAGTCCAAACTCACAAACCCAACAAGACGGGCAACGGGTTAAGTTCATGTCAAAATCATAGGCCTAACATGCACAATGAGTTATTAAGAACGGGTTCTGATCGAGTATGGGTTTGGGTGCACTAAATACATACCCTATCCGAATATGAAACGAGTTTATGAAACGAGTATTTTAAACATACACGAACCCGAATCCATATCCATTTATTCGGGTATTACTAGACCCATCACAGGTCGGATGATGCGGGTAATCAGATTTGCGGGTATTTTTGAGATCCCTAATTGTGCCTATATCAGAGTGATACCTATATTGACCCCAGTTAACTCCTAAATCGACCTCGGTAGAGTGGGGAATGACCCCGGTTAACTTTCACGAGTTAACTGGGGTCAATCGACGCTGGTTAAAGGGGCAATTGACCCCGATTAACTTTGGGAGTTAATCAGGGCCAATCAATTGACCCCAATATACATGGGTGTGGTCACCCCGGTCAAGCCCCTCCCCCCTCTTCCCTGGGTGGTAGACCCCGGGTGACCCCGAGAGAGACTACCCACCATGGTCAAATTACCCCTGTGGGGTCTCATTTGACCCCAAGTAGGGCCCAAGGCGTCTCCCCGGTTCTCCTAGCCGCGATCGCGAGAGAGAGGGGGACGCCGCCTATAAAACCCCGCTTTTGGTCCTTTTGTTTGATTTTTTTACAGGTGGGACACGTGGAAAGGAGGAAGCTCCTTGTGCGTTTGTTTGCTCTTCTCCCCGCTGTTCGTCAAGGGGAAAAGCTCGCATCTGTCGGGGCCATCCCATACATTCGGGCCGGACATTCCACAGGTGTGTAAATAATTCCCACATGGTTACTTCCTTGCTGCAATGCTTTTTCTTTCACCCCGAACATCCGACAGGAATTCCCGGAATTCGGAAATTTGTCTAGGATCACAACGATGCTTGGCTTCGTGTCATTTGTCGGCCGTTGATTTGAATTGTCTTTAATCGCCTCGATTGCTTCAAGGGACTTTGGATTGATTGATTTTTGACCGGGAATCCCCGAATTTGGAGATAACTCCTCGGAGCGGTGGTACTGGTTTTGTGCCGTATTCTGACTGTCGCCGAACTTTAGTTTAATTTACCTCGATTGATTCGAGAAAATTGTCTCAATTAATTCGGCAAAAATAATGGGCTCAACAGTTAACCATTTCTATATTATTCAGGTCACATATATGAGAACCTATTCACTGGGAATTTTCTATCTTCCAAGCTACCTGGCTTTCCTATTATTTTTTATGCAATAAAATTAGTTCAATATCCCAAGCTTCTTCAGAAAGAAAGGGAAAAAATCATGGATCATAGGTAGTACATATGAACTTGAAAATAAATTCCCAGTCATCAGAATAAATCCAGCTTCAACCATTTTTCATGTGATAAGCTAGAAAACAGAAGCAATTATAAAAAAATCATTAATAACTAAGGGAAGCACAAATGCCAACAGTGATTGACAAATGTAGATATAGAAAATAAGATGAAAGCCGAGGCTTAAACAAAAAACCTGTGCAAGCTGTCATTAAAATGACTATTTTTCAGATGATGGCCCAAACGTGAAGTATCTTCTACTGGGAATAATGAAAAGTCCCAATTACCAGCCCTCCAAGCAGCTTCATACTGTACAAAAGTTAAATTTCAGCGAAGACAAACTCATAAAAAGGTAAGTAAACAATAGAGTCTCAATGGACAAGGACATGTGTAAACTATCCAAATGAAACATAGAAGCATTATGTTTCTTCCAAAAAAACAGGTTGACCGGCTAAACAGCAAACCTGCAACTCTGTGAAATCTCTGTCATGTTGAAAATGGCCTCTCTGGTTAGCAAGTCCCTGAAGATATACATTCAGGACATGAGAGCAACCTATCTGCTGCAGAGATCTCATGAGTCCTTTATGTAACTTCAAGATTCCTGGTTCTTGCATTTCCATGAAAGAAGACGCATTGAAAATCCCTTGAGCAAAGCCTGTGTAAGATCTACTTGAGAAACCATCTGCCTGTCCTATTTCTTCTTTCCTTATCAGTAAGTCATAATATTCCAGAGCCTTGCTCCAATTCCCCTCGTGCTCATGTGTTATGATTTGAGAAGACACCTGCTTGAAAATAAACGAGGTGAACAAGCTAAGATATTGAGTGAGAAGAAATCAACAAAAATTTGACACTAACTAGTAACTACAGGTACATATCTCCAAATTTTAGTAGGCACATGCATGACATGTGCAAACAGGCCGGCCCTGATATGAATAGAATGATTTGGATCAAAATTGGCAACTGCCTATCCGATTCTGTGGACCTCAAAAGTGCAAAAAAAACATCTAAAATACAAAAAAGTCCCCAACCAAAAAAATCAAATCAGGTATTAATCCACCAGATTTTTTTCAGTCCTGCTCCTCCCATTGTCTATCAGCCCAGCTGCCACTATCAGCCGATTCAGCCCAGCCCGGTAACGATGGTCAACCATGAAAGGAACAGGGAAAGGCCCCCACACATCAGAATGCACGAGCTGAAATGGAAGGGTCCTTTTATTAATGGAATAAGGAAAATTTCTTCTGTCATGCTTGGCAAGCTGACAGACCTGACAGTGAAGAGACTCAACATTTATTAACCTAAAAAGTAAAAGGAACGGGACTTTCAATGAACTAAAGGACAAATGACCAAAACAACAATGCCAAACAAAGGCATCTTTATTGACTGACTCGGATCCTCTAAAGTGCTAGACTGGAAGGCGGCACCAATCCCAGGCTCAAAATGGTAAGCCTCCCACTTCACAACCAGTCCCAATCACCTGCTCTGTCTGAAGGTCCTAAAAAACACAATAAGTAGGAAGAAAAATGACTGAGCAATTCAAGAATTTTGTAATACTACTAGCAGAAAAAAGATTAATTGGAAAAGTACGAACATGAGGAACAGAGGACAGGACCAAGGCTGTCAAAGGGGCAATGCCTCTACCGGTCACCATGGCACAGGTGCTATCAGCAATAGTGACCTTATCCTGCCCGGAATTCAAGGAAAAAGAATGAAACTAAGTGAAAATACCAGTTATCTGATCCGCAGCTCCGAAATCAATGACCCAAGGAGCACATAAGACCAAGGTATGCAGAATCGCCCGGGATCGGATCGGATCGCCCGATCCGATCGGTTTTCGGGCGGTCCGACCCGATCCCGATCCCCCGTGCACCGACCCCAGCCGGGATCGGTCGGATCGCCCCGGAATCGCCGGGATCGGGCCGAATCGGCCGATCCCGGGCGATTCTGGGTTGGATCAGCCGAACCCGGTTTGGAGCCATTTCAATTTAAAATTAAAGTGTTTTGGGGGGAAAGCCAAGTTGGGTTTTTTGGTACTTGGGACCTCTTGACCGAAAATTTCCTCTCTCACACACACCCTTTCATTTCTCTTCTATTCCACTCTCCTAAGCTTCTTCCTCTCACTCTCACACAAACACACATACACTCTCTCTCTCTCTCTCCTCTCTCAATCAAGTAAGACCATTTTCTCCAAGATATTTTTGAAGGTAAGTATCTTTCTCTCTCTAAAAATATTTTCTCTCTTTAGACATAGGCTTAGGAGGTGTTTTTTTTGCTGTTTTCATTAATTTGTGCTCCCCTAATATTGTTTAGCATCCCACCATCGTCCACCCTCTCTCTAGGGCTCTCTTTCTTTCTCTAAATATATTTTCTCTCTCTTCAGATATAGGCTTAGGAGGTGATTTTTTTTGCTGTTTTCATTAATTTGTGCTCCCCTAATATTGTTTAGCACCCCACCATTGTCCGCCCTCTCTCTAGGGCTCTCTCTCTCTAAAAATATTTTCTCTCTCTTCAGATATAGGCTTAGGAGGTGATTTTTTTTGCTGTTTTCATTAATTTGTGCCCCCCTAATATTGTTTAGCACCCCACCATCGTCCACCCTCTCTCTAGGGCTCTCTTTCTCTCTCTACATATATTTTCTCTCTTAAGATATAGGCTTAGGAGGTGATTTGTTTTTGCTGTTTTCATTAATTTGTGCTCCCCTAATATTATTTAGCACCCCACCATCATCCGCCCTCTCTCTAGGGCTCTCTTTCTCTCTCTAAAAATATTCTCTCTTCAGATATAGGCTTAGGAGGTGATTTTTTTGGCTGTTTTCATTAATTTGTGCTCCCCTAATATTGTTTAGCACCCCACCATCGTCCACCCTCTCTCTAGGGCTCTCTTTTCTCTCTAAATATAATTTCTCTCTCTTCAGATATAGGCTTAGGAGGTGATTTTTTTTTTGCTGTTTTCATTAATTTGTGCTCCCCTAATATTGTTTAGCACCCCACCATCGTCCACCCTCTCTCTAGGGCTCTCTTTCTCTCTCTAAATATATTTTCTCTCTCTTCAGATATAGGCTTAGGAGGTGATTTTTTTTTTGCTGTTTTCATTAATTTGTGCTCCCCTAATATTGTTTCTCTCTACAAATATTTTCTCTCTCCTCAGATTTAAGCTTAGGAGGTGTTATTCTTTTGTATTTTTATTAATGTGTGGTCCCCGATTGTTTAAATTATTTTCTTTGGATTCTCTTTGCATTGACTGAAGGTATGGCATCTCCCAGTGGGCAACAAGAGGAGTCTTCCACCGTCTCACGTGGCGACCCGGCATGGAACCATTGCACACTTTTGGACATGACAAGTAGGAAGGTAAAATGTCGTTATTGTGGAAAGGAAATGTCCGGCAGTGTTTTTTGTTTGAAACAACACCTTGCACATGTAAAAGGAGATGTTAAGGGTTGTGAGCGTGTTCCGATGGAGGTGAGAGCACAATTCAAATCTCTTTTGGACAAGCATCGGGCTGAGAAGGCAAGAACAACAAAGAAAAATGTTGCAATTAGGGAGGAGTTAGCACGTCCATCTGGTGGACCCGGCATTCATATATATGGGGTTGGTCATGAACCTGAGGAAGATACAAGAAGAAGATCAACTTCGTTTGAAGGTTTTGATCCAAGTAAGAATTACTTACATAAGATAATTGTTAATCAAGTCCATTTGTCAACTTTATGTTATTGACCTTGACTAATTGTCTCTCTTAAGGTGAACTTCGGCGTGGAATGGAGGCTAGTAGGAAGTCATTTGCTGAAGACAGATATTATAGGGAAACGGGCCATTATGTGGGTGAAGGCAGTGGATCTGGAAAGGGCAGTGGAATTGGACAAGAAGCCAATCAAGAGGTTCATGATCTGACTAGAGATGATGACCCTAGAGTGGGACCTATTGACCCTTATCTCGCCAGGGGGAGGAATAGGCAGCCAAATATCACAGCTGCATTGAAGAATTTGAAAATTTGCAAGGAAAAGATTGGTCGTGCAACCTCTCGATGGTTCTTCTACAATAGTGTTGCGGCAAATACTGCCAAAGGACCCTACTATGAGAATATGATTGACACCATTGCAGAGGTTGGTAAGGGAGTTCCGGGGCCAACTCCGAAAAAAATCTACAACACCTATCTATCTCAAGAAGTGAGTGATTTGAGGGAATACATCAAGTCCTTTGAGCGGATATGGGATGAAAGAGGATGCACAAAAATGACTGATGGGTGGACAGGTATAGTCATATCTTTGCATGTATATAGAGTCATAGATTATCATCCATGCTTTTGATGTTAACGCTTTCTTATTCTCTATGTTGTATAGGCATTACCAGAAGAACAATGATCAATTTTCTTGTGTACTGTCAAGCTGGGACAATCTTCATGAAGTCGGTGGATGCTAGCGGGCATATTAAAAATGCCGACTACTTGTTCAAGTTGATGGATGAACTAGTTGAACAAGTTGGAGAGCATAGGGTGGTGCAGGTTATGACAGATAATGCGGCATCATATAAATTGGCTGGTCACATGTTGATGGAGAAGAGAAGCCACCTATATTGGGTGCCTTGTTCCGCACACTATAGACTTGATGTTGGAGGATATGTGCAAGGATGAAAAGATTGCAAACACTGTGACTTCTGCTCAATTCATCACAACCTATGTGTACAATCATGGTTATGTCCTTAAGTTGATGCGCGAGCATACTGGAGGGAGGGAGCTCATACGTCCGGGGGCAACTCGCTTTGCCTCCACATATATATCTTTGGAGAGTCTACATTCTCAGCGGCGTCCCTTATTGCAAATGGTTTCTTCAAAAGGTTGGGAGGAGTGGCTTGGTGTCCATGCAAAACAAGATGTTCGTACCAAGGGGAAGAAGGTGGAAGAGTTGATTGAAAACAGAGGCCTATGGAAAGACATCAAGATGGTTCTTAGTGTGGTGGAACCAATTGTGAAAGTCTTGAGAATTGTGGATGGTGATAAGAAGGCGGACATGGGATACCTATATGAGGCAATAGAGAGAGCAAAGGAAGAGATTCAAAAATCCAACCCTAGAACATATCTAAAGTGGTGGGACATAATTGATGAAAGGTGGGACAAAACTCTCCACCATGATCTTCATGCCGCAGGTAATTGCAAAATCATGTCTTGATTTATCTATTCTCCTATGTTAAGTCATTATTGACACAACTATTCTAATTTGCAGGCTACTTCTTCAACCCACGGTATCAATATGGCCCAAATGTGAAGAATGATGATGAGGTCTTAAATGGGGTAAAGAATGTCATTCAACGCATGCTGGATGATGAAGATCGAGCAATTATAGCTTGCAAAAAGATGCATGATTACAGGCTTAAGTTGACTCATTTTGCAACTCATCGAGCACAAAGGGCAGTGATGTTGCTTAGCCCCGGTAAATTTAATGTTTGACATCTTTACACTTATTTTACATTGGTTTAAGTCTTGCACATCATATTTACAAACAGTCTTTTATTATGCAGCTGATTGGTGGGTGGACTATGGCAAGGCCCCTGGATATGAGGATCTAGCATATGTTGCTATCCGAGTCTTAAGCCAAACAACATCCGCATCTGGGTGAGAGGAATTGGTCCACTTTCTCTTTAATTCATTCAAAGCAAAGAAATAAGCTCACGTCCTCAAGGTTGGAGCAGCTTGTATTTTGTCACTACAATATGCGATTGAAGATAAAGAATCTTCAACGGATTCAAGAAGGACAAAAGGAAGAAGCTAGGTGGAGAGATGAAACTATAGGACAGCCTACCACACAACCTACAATAGCTGAAGAGACCATAGACTTAGATGAGATTTTTGAAGAAGAAAATCCTCTCCACTCATGGGTCGATGCAAGGTTGGCAATGAGTGAAGCAGAATTTGATCCAAATGATCGAGCTTGGGCAGAAGGTGAGTTAGATGATATTCCCTTATCAGCAACATTTCAACTTCCAGCCAAAAAAATGCACAAAGGCAAATCAAAGAAGAAGACCACGAAAAGTAGAAGCAGAAATCCCGTTGACATTGCAGATTTGGACACCATAGAAGAAGGGGATGAAACACCTTCTCCAGATGGCACCATTGTTTATCAAACATCAGATGATTCCACTTCAGCTAGTAGTCATGATGATGATGATGATCCTAGCCAGGGTGGAACAGGTGCAGCCATTCAATCCCAACATTCAAGGCCAGCCTCCAAAGGGATTGTATTCACCGAAGAGCAACAATTCAGCCATGCTACACAAGATAGGGATCATAGTAACAGGACAACAAAAAATGTCTCAAGTGGAAAAGGGAAACAAAAAACTCAATCTGTGCATCCACCAACAACAACACTTGAACAAAGTATTGAAGACACAGGCTACAATCCAAACTTCATTCCTTACAGGCGAAATTGGTTGAGGAAGAAGAAGGCCATGAAGGAAGAGTTCCTCCGAAGGGCAAGAGAAACAAGTGAAAATTATGGCCACCCAGAGTACAACATATCATCTCCTGCAAGAGATTTGTAGACTATACATTTAAAATGTAAGAAGAGTTATATATCTTCTAATGTTTAATTATTATTTTTTTTACAGGAGGAGGGGATTATACTTTGCCCGAAAGTTATTATGGTTACCCCCCCTTTGATGCATCATCTTACTCAGGAGGAGGATATTATGAGCATGCTACCTATCCATCATATTCAGACACATCATCACAACAATCAACTGGAGGTAGCTATCAAATCCCCGAGATCTCCGATTGGACCCCTATCATGACAGTGTACACTAACACCGAGTATAATCGGTATCTCATGGACTATCAACTCATGTATGCCACGTACATGTCATGGAATGACTATGTACAATATGTAGAAAAGTCTTTCAATATTCAATTTCAATGAATGAAAGGTAACTCTCTCATGAATTCAATGTATTATTTGAGTATGCCACTTATTTCACAAAAGGATTAGCAAATGTCAACTATTTCACATTAATTATGATATAGATCTATGTTAGAATGCTTTTTATATTTTTTCAGATTTTATCTACATTTAATTCTTTTTTTTACACACTAATATCCCTAGCCGAGTCAGCCGGCCTGACTCGGCCGGGATCGGTCCGGGATCGGCCCGGATCGGCCAATCCCACCGAGCCGGATCGGTTTTGGATCGGCCGATCCGATCCCGATCCCCGATTCGGCCTACCTTGGAAGGAGGGGACTCAATGAAACCAAAGACTTCAATAATAAAAATAACCCAATTTTTTTCTCTCTTCTCCCTCATAAATATTTTCCTCATTCCCTAATATTTTACCATTTTTTCCCAAGCTTTTCTCCTTTTTTGTTAAAAAAATCACCTTATCTTGTTTTAGGACCGGCTGGTTCCGACTGAAACGGACAAGTGATCACCAATCCTGATCCATTGCGAAAGGTAGAGAAGATGACCAAAGCTTCACACCAACAGTGAAATGGTATCAAAATCCTAGGAATTTCCAAGTATAATTCTTCTTCTCAACTTCTCCCTAAAACTCTCCTTTTGTATTTTTTTTCTTTTTCCACTTTTGGAATGGAAATAGTTATATTACCTCCATAACAAACTTGGTGGTATATCTTCCCACAACTTTAAAGAAAAAAATATGCATAAGAATATATCAGATGACATATATAGCAGTAGCTGGGACTGGTGGATAAGAATGTGACTGGTTGCTTGTAGGAAATTGTTGTTATGTTGTCAAGGGCAGTTCAGTCTTTTGTACTACTTTCAGATTAGTCCTTGGTTTTTCTTAGTTTTTGTTGTACATGGAAGTAAACTATGTTTCAAGCCATCTGCCAGTAGCACATTCTTTTTGCACAACATTGACAGGCATCGAGCTCAAAGCTCGGGAGCAATCTTCTCGTTTACATTCTTTTGTCACTTACTCAGATTATGGTCAACAAGTAGTTCATATTTTGTCACTTGTTTCAGACCAATGCTGTGTTTATCCCTTTCCCCTCCAACTTAGTTTTTATTGTACTCAGATTTCTGGTCAACCTCTTAGTTCAGAGGCAATCAGGTCAATACCATTCCATGAACCCAAATAAAGTAGAGTGTAGGGGATGTCGGTTTGCACTGATTTCCCCTGAGACTAGTCCTGTTGGCTTCTCTCCTTCCCCAAGTTATCTCCTTGCTCTTCCTCTCATGATTCTTAATTTCTGCAGCATTCTTCATGGCCAAATAATAAGCCACAGAGACACCTTGTGCTAGCCATATCATAGAACTAAGAACCCAATAAAAAGTCAACCATCTCAACACCATACATTGGATCCCAGTCGGTAAGGCAGGATCCCATGAGTATCAACAAGATAAACAATCAAAACATTGACATATAACTGTTAAGTATTGGATGTAAAGAAAACAGTAAATCATAGGTTTAGCAAAATCATAGATGAATTGTTCATCTTTCATCTTCATGATTTACTTCTCCCTCTTCCCTCCTCGATTTCAAACCTTGAGGTGATTCTCACATTCCAGTAAAATCAGCCTTTGATCGTTATGTCCTAAGAGATAAATAGGGAAACAGACTAACCTTATATGTCTGAATTATTCCGTATATGCTATCGGGCTCATTGATTTGAGTGACCGCTGAAACAAGCAGTTCAATATGTGGGGGAAGCTGAAAGAGCAAACATCAAGTGCTTAGATGAAGCATTACTGTGATGCAATAAAGTGGTTCCGGTAGAAATTAGAACTGCAAAAACGAGTCCAGTAATTCATGAATGTCACATGAAAAATGGAAACCCATAAATTAAACTACTGAGAAGGAGATTAATGGAAAGAATAATTTCCACACTGACCGCTTCATAATTGGAAAAGTCGGGCCTTCCCAATGTGAGACTATTGAAATTCTCCTCACACCAGTATTCTACATACATTACGGCAGTGAAGTACGAGCCACAACGCTGGAAAGCAGCAATACCAATTGAACTTAAGAGATGAATATGAGAAGCACCACGGAAAATCATATAATTGATAGATGGTAAAAACATCTGGGACAAACAGGGTAGATATGACATGATAATATATAAATGAATACAAAAACATTGTAGAGCAAGCAATGGGGACATGTCTTCTAAAGTAGCAGACCATGTTGAGGATGATCCAGACGGTGTTTGTTCGGATTGTCCGCCCCCCCCTTTGGAGGCAGATGCTATTGTGTTTTCACTGAATAAAAGAGAGCGCGTACAAGAGAAGAGAACCATACTTAATGTTTTAAAATTGCCTACGCAGACCCAGGCAGTGTAGACCCCCAACTACCTAGGCAGACTGCCTGATCAAGGCAGGTGCCACATTAACAAGTCAGTTACTTCTGTGACTTTTAACATTTCAGATTCATGAACCTCATCCAAGTAAATATTTTCTACTGCTGCTGAAATTTGAAAATTCTGGCTATATATTAATCACATAGAAGGAACAATTAAGAGCTGTTTTCACTTTTCAAACAAAGTATAAAAAAATATAAGATATGCATAAATGCATATGAAGGACAAGAACCATGTGTGTCAAGGTATGAGGCAATTAGCAACTATTGCATCTCAGAAACTTACGTGTTTAATGTGACATGAGGAACCTTAGAACTACATGCCAAGACTAAGAATCAAAACTTATTGTATAACAAATATGTGTGTATTGGGCCTATATATGAAAAAAAAAACAGAGAATGGAAAATTTTGAGGTGAAAAAAAGGCACATTTGTGCAGTTTTTATTAGGTAGTTAGATGTTTATATTAAGGGAAAAGACTGAATAGAAAAAACCATCGAGAAAAGGCCAAGGCAGAAACTTCAAGGCAGCCAACCCATCCTAGGGACTAGGCTGGCCCACTTTTCAAAGCAGTCAGTATGAGCTCAAAACAATTACCAAAAAATACACAAAGCTGTCCCTAAGAAGGAACCCGTCAGATACACAAAAAGCTGCACAAAAAGAAGAAAATGCCACTCCGGGTATATAAAGAATACTAGAATACTTCCAGATTAAGACCAATCCACAATGTTTCAATAAAACAAAAAACAAATTTTATACTTCCACCTCTAATGTCCTCCTTTTTCTGTGCAGTTCGAACAAAAAATTTAATCCATACTATGCAACTCTATTTGTGTCCAAGTGTTCTTTGACATCAAAAATAAAGAAAAGACCTTCACTTTTCCCCTTTTGTGGGTGGGGTGGGGACTCTGCCATCCTAGTTGTCTCCACCAGCAATGCTGCCATTTTGCTGCCCTCCATCATGCCACCTGCAACGCTGGTACACAACACTACAATTTTCTTCCAACCTCTGTAGCTCATCCCCTCTTCTTCCAATCGTCTCTCTTTACACTTTCCCTGCATTTTTCTTCTCTATCACCTCATCTTTGAATCCTTATTCCTGTTTATCTTTCCTTTTCCCTTCTTTCTTTGGACTGAATAGATATGATGAATAACGCTCTAATAGATTTAATACTAGATAGAAAGCAAACAAGATGATGAATTACTGCATGAGCATAGAGAAATTCATTTGCCATGGAGTTATGTGAGAGCATTATGAAAACCACAAAGGTCCTATATTTACAGCATTTGGGGCAAGTATAATCCCTCTTCTTTTCCATCCAAGTCTGGCAACAAGCTGATAGAGAACGATACTCACAATTGCGGCCCTTGCAACCACAAGATAGTCAACAGAGAGCCAGTACACCTTCAAAGTGAGAAAGTTATCAGTAGAATGTACATGAATGAGAAAAGGCAAGTTAGCAATTACAGTCCAACTGAAATGAATTCGACTGTCATGCATCACAAATATGTGAACCTTCTCAAGATTAAGTCCATATCCCTAAAGTACTCACTAGAAATAAGAATGAAGTAGACAAAACCTCACTTGTTAAACAAATGGACATAGATAATAAAGTTCATGGCACTACACATGGAAGCTGTCAACATACAGACTGATGGTCCCCTCTGATGCTCCATCAGCATCCCCATTGCTGCTCATTGAACCATCTTACAGTAACACCCTTCCGAAATATAGCTAAAGCACCAATGTACGAGATAACAGTGTCATCTAGAATGTTTATATAGCAGTAGTTAGTATTATATCATTTGTTTAAACGTCCTTGATTTGCATCGTTTAGTGCATGATTTCCCTATAAAAGACTTCCATTGTTCAAGGAGGCACTTATATTTATATGTTATTTCGAGCACACTCCATTGTGGGGTGTTCAAGGTTTATATTCAGATTTGGACCCCTCCCCCTACGGCCCTACTGACCCATGGAGTGGCACTAAAGGCATCTCTCTCATGAGAGACCATCCTTGATTTCATGCCCTATTCATGATGTAGTATGCAGTATTACATATTCATGAAGCTCTGGAACCATTCAATGTGATTGCTGAGATGCAACAGTTGTATAGCTATCTTGATATGTTGAAACAGTTTGGAGAGAATCTTTACCATTTAAGAATTATGTGTGGCTTGGAGTACTTTGGGATTTTTAGAATGATGTGTGTTCTGGATGTAGGCCACCATCTGTTCCCAACCCCGGGACTACGAAAAATTAAGTTCAACATCTTAGGAGGCCATCGTCAGGATTCTTAAAGGTGCTCCACCTTCCATGGGCACAAGCCACTGTTGGAATATACAGTTGGGGGCTATTTCCAGTAATGGGCTATTCACACTTTCCAGGAACAAAGTGTGGGGACCCCCATTAAGTGTTCTAATGGTGGCCATGCAATGAGCCCAATTCCATTAAAGACAAGTTCACATGCATGAAAATGTTATTACTGGATGTATAAGAACCCACCTCTGCAATACCATGCCTTGTAATCATGAGGGTCCTCTACGACAATTATTAAAGCAAATCCACCATTAGAATGTTTTATTTCCAGTGGTGTGGGCCCTTTAAGGCCACAAGTGAAAAGAAACAACTCTGCTATTAAAATGCACTGTTTCTAATGGCAGTGATAAGTTTCTAAGTTTTAACATAGAAAATTGCCAAGTGGCAAGAACAGCAAGCAAAGGCATATTATGTTTCTAACAACAATTCCCCTCTAAGGCAACCACTAAGTGGCGGTCCTCCGGGCCCCAATTAAAATTAAGAATACCTTATTTACAACAGTAATGCCTTGAGTTCTTAACCTTATAAAACTTCCAAATCAGAACAATAATGGGAAGAGAACCCTTGGCTGCACCACTCCCCAACTCCTACTGCTAACATATTCCAATGGTAGGAATACTCTATACACCATGAGAGAGGAAAAAAAGAAAGAAAAAGTTTGGTTGAAGGATTTCTTACCACCATGATTAGCACCCTCTAAGGTTTGGGAATGAGTATATGGTCACACAGAAAATGAAGAAAGAGAATATTGTATCAATAGTGGACCAAGGTTACGCAGTACAAAGTTGCTCTCTCCCAAATACCCGCCCCTCAACCATAAACTTGTCAAACACTTATACATAGATGACATGGGTTAAATGTTGTAAGATGCATTGGCTACTTGGAAACATCATCATTGGGTGGTCATTTATGGGCCAGACCTAAGTTTGGCAATAATAGAAGTTCAACACATGTCAATAATAGATTGACAAAGGTAATTAGAGATGGCAAAGGGTCGGTTCGGGGATCAGGTCATAAGTCGAATCCAGTTAATTTTGCTTGAGCCTAACTCAAACCCACCCCGACTTCAGGTCAGAGCATTGTGGCCCACACCCATTCTCCATTAAAGTGGGTCAAGACGGGCAGAGGCAAAAAAGGTTCAAGAAAACATGGGCCGGATTGGTTGGGACAGGTTTGAGTCAAATTTTATGAGCCTAACATGACCGGGAGGAAAGTGCGAGTCAAAATGACCAGACCCAAAAATAACCTGGTCCGTAGAAAGTTATGACCCTAAGCTGTTTTCTTAAGCATCAGGTTGGGTTGGATCATCAGAATGGAATCCGCAATCCCTGATCTAGTTTGGCTAGTTCAAGAATAAAATTAGCTGGTTTTCAAAAAATATATAGTTTAAGGCTTCCAAGCTAGTAAAACCATGCTTTATTGTTAAAGTATTATGGTATCCCCACTCCAGATAATAAAGGAATACTTGTTTGGGGATGGACAGGGGAGCCCTAATGGGCTTCTTGTCATAGCCTTCACCTCTCTCATGTCATTGCCTGCTTGCTGCATCCTGCCATTTACCCACTGCATCTTCCTAACATCCTCCCGGATCTAACACCAGCTGCTGCATCCTGCCATAAGATGCCACATCCCCTCATCATGCCCTTCACACCTACCGCAGACTAAATCGCATTGCCAGTATGCTCTCTTCCTTTGTCCATCATCTCTTTTATCCTTCCGCCTTCCTCTTTCTTTCCTGTCACCATCCTCTTTATTTTTTTTTCAATCAAGGACAGGCGAAACCACCACTTTCGCCAAGATTGGCCGCTTTCCCATTGGATTTTAGGTTGAACAAGATCCTGCAATGGCTGTTTCTGAAATTGATCTCAATTCCCCAATCCTCTTTGAAATCCCCGATCCTAACTTCGGGAATATCAGCAGCATGTTGGCCCCTAGGTCAGTGTTTTAAAAATCGGCTGCCTAGGTGACCAGGCAGGCTGCCCAGACGACTCTATTTCATGCCTAGGCAGTTTCCGGCTGGTTGTCTTTCACAAGTTTTTCATTGACAAGTGGCCATTATTACCCCCATTATTTAGTTTGTATGGCCTTGGAAATTACAACTTACATTCACAAGTTTGTCCCTCCTACTCCCTTGTGATTTCTATGGTTATCTTCTTTTCTTGTCCCCCCACCCACTCTTTCACATGTTGTGGACCCAACGAATCCCTCAGCTCCACGGCACCATAGATAACTCGAGTTCAACACTTCTCCCACAATTAAACCATAATCTTCTCTCTCTTTGTCATTTTTGATCCGCCTTTTGTCATCCAACTTATTCCATATTTGATGGATATTGTGTGTCTATATCAGAAAATAGTGAAATGAAGACCATATTATGAGTAATCAGACCAATGCTCTCCTTTAACAATAGGTTTATGTACAACTTTTTCAACATCCGCATGCTTTTTATGCATACTGTTACTCTTCAAAACATAGTTGCAGAATACTAAGGTTTAAGATTCATTAATCAGTTTTATTATGATCCTTAATAATTAAATGTGAGACGTCTATAGTTCACAGCATTATCACTTGCCAAGGGCATATGTATGAAATGCTTAAAAAAACATAAAATTTAACTGTCTCAGAACTGAGATGCCTGCCTCACCAACTAGGCAGTCCACATACAGTAAGGGAGTCAGCCAACTCGCTCTGCCAAGGCATCTTTAAAATGATGCCTTCCCCCTTTGTATCACTTTTTCTTTCTTACTTCTTTTCATCTTCTTATATTTATTTACTTAGGAGATTGGCCCTGTAAAGAGAGGACCACTGATGGCTTCCATCCTATTTCTCCTTTACTTCTTCTCCTTCCTCTGTTCTTAGTTTACCAAGAGGACAGCCACCTTAGGATGACCCGATGATGAGTCCAAGATACCCAATAAGGGGACATCCCCCGAAGCGCACTATTGGGTCACAAGAATCCCACGGTAGGAACACCTCCCCCCCCCCCCATCAAGCCATCTCTTCCTCTTTATTTATTTGTCCATTGTTCTTTTTTTTCTGGCTTTCTTTTTTCTCTTTTGTATACAAAAGGACTTCCCCATCAAGAAGGAGGGGTGCCTTTTCCTCCTCTCTTCCTTCACCTATTCCCTCCCCTCTGCCTCCCTTTCCATTTATGTTTTCTTTCCAAAAGGTCACTCCAATGATCCCCCTCATTTTATTTTTCCCCATATTGGAAGATTGTCATATATATTCCTTCTTCTAGATATTACATCTACAGCATTCTTTAAAAAATACATTTACAATCACCTTTAGAATTTGCATCTACAAAAGATATCTTCTATAGCCATCGGCCTCCTGAACATTTAAATTCTGACACTCATACCTTAAAATTTTGCATTATATCCACAATTTTCAAAATTTTGCACATATAATTCAGCTTTTCAAGAATTGCCTTTATTATATTATTCAAAGTCTATCATTGATATTCCTAAACTTATATGGACTCCTGAAGGTAGGAACAACATTGCAATCAGTACTCATCTAGAAATAGAGAGATAATAGAATTGTTGTTTCTAAGGCACTTAACAGATAAGGAGAACATGCAAGTCAGTTAGTTTTCTGTTTTGCTAACAGGGAGGATGTTTCTCAATGATAATGAAGATAAGTAAGCAAGTCACATTGATTATCATATCTTCTCAGTGCTTACATGGTCAGGCAGGCAAGTGATGTGAGGCGATTGACAAGTAGCATTCTGTGGATAGAATATTCCGAAGATGCTAGATTCTTCTTATGAATTTCCAAACTTAGTTGTTCCTTCTTGATAAGGCTATTACAGTACCTTTTGTTAAACAATTCACTATTTTTGTGTTGATAAAATGGAATTCATCCAACACCTGTTCTACAAAATAGGGTGGGTTCCAGAATCTGGCGAGGGTTGTGGTCTATTGTCAAGATAAATGGACCAACAAAAATTGGCATGGCTCATCTGTACAAGCTTCTGGTAGACCATGTCACTTCAGGTGTGCTTTTTCAATCGCTACAAACAGATTTGCTGATCCAGTCATTTATTGACTAAGATCGGCCAAATCCAAACGGCTACCAACTGCTAGTTGGAAGTTTGGGGCATTATTTCCCTCCCAAGGCACCAAAGTGCCCTGCTTGCCTGCACTCTCATCTCTAACCTCATCCCCCCCACTCTTCTCTCTAACCCTCTATTCTCATGAACATTCCAGTTACTATGGCTGCAACCTGATGACAAACTGTCCAACACAGCCTACATCGGCTACATTATTATGCTTTCATCTGATTACAAGCATGTGCAGACAATGTTGACAACTTAGCATCAGATTTAAGATAACCTATGTAGCCAAAGGCGTGCCTAGGCGCTCGCCTAGGTGCTGCCTCGCCACGCTCTGACCACAGTTGGTCTCACTCTCTCTCTGTCTCACATAGACGCACACAGAATTTGGTTTTTGACGGTGGTCTATCTCACTCTCTCTATGCCTATAGGATTTATAGTTTTTTTTTAATTTCTTCTCTTTCAGAATGTGAGAGATTACCTTTTGACTCAACAGCATTTGTTTTACATCAGTTATATGAATTTATTAGTTTCATCATTATTGGTATCTTCATAGTTGTAATTTGGTTTGTTAAATTCTATGTGCATTTAGTGAGTCATAATAATTTGAATCAAAGGATTGAATGAATTTAGGAATTGTATTGACTTTATATAGGCATTTTTGTGATATTTAGACATATAGTTTATTTTTTGAATTATGTATATATTTAATAAAATCTCTCCTCAAGCGCCTAGGCCATCGCCTAGGCGTTTGTGGCAAGAGGCGACCCCTTGGTCGCCTTGGCCGCCCCACGCCTCAGACTACATAGAAGATGACTACAAAAAAACTTGTCATGTACCAAATATGTACACCAATGTGACATACGCCTGGAATAAAAGTAAGTTTTCAATTTATATATTACTTCTAATCCATGCCTCTTATGCTCAATTTCGGTGTGTTCTTAATTTTAGTATGTTTTTATATTTATTCTATATTTTCAGGATTTTTTAAGTTTTCATGAGTGCCCACAATAGGGAAGATCCTAGTGAAGGCCGATCTGATGTATTTCATCCTTGATCAAGGTAATTATGTGATGAAACAAACTAATTATATGAAACCATTGAAAAGAGGCAGAGGCAGAAACCTTTGCGGTAGCCAACTTATGAAAGGTGTCAAGGCAGCAAACTTTCAAAACAGTCATCCACATATTTAACAGACTCCTCTTTATGATTTTTTTTTCTTTTCCATCATCATTAGAGGTGTCAATGGGTTGGATTTCAGCTGATCCAAATCCAGATCCGAAATCATAAGATTTGACTCCAATCGGATCTGAAATAAACATGAGAATTCGGTTATGGCAGAGGGAGGGGTAGAGGAGCAGATGGCCAATGCGGGGTGGAGGGGGAGAAGACTGCAGAGGAAAGGGAGTGCTCGCGGCTGGGGAGGGGGGAGGGGAGCTGAGGTGGCTGGAGGTGGGCTGCGGACGAGGGGAGCCTTATGGCGGGGTGGGGGGGGGGGAGGTGTCACAGCCATGGGATCTGGGAATCGTTGCTGGGTGGCAGCGGTGCAACTACAAGACACAATCCCCTGTGGCAGGAGACAAAACATGGCGGGGGGGCAATAGCAGGAGGGTCGACACCCCCCCACCCGGGCGGCAACAGCTCATGGAAGAAGATCCCAGAACAGACGACGACAGTGGCAACAGGGAGGCGACTCCTCCGCGACAGTGGCAGCGGTGGTGATGGCGACAGCAGGGATTCTCGATCTCACAGTAGTAGAAGGAATTCAATATCTGGTGACAGCAACAACAGGGAGGCTGACCCTCTGTGGCAGCAGCAATGGTGGCAACGGCGCATGGAGGCAATCTCCCATGGCCAATGGCAGGAGCAGGAATGCCCCCCTCCTCGCACTGCTACTTTTCCTCTTCTTCCTCCACATTGGAGCAATGGGGTCAGGATTTCGGGGTTGTGGCAATCCGAAATCTGATCCAAGATCTAATCTGAATGGTGGGATCTCGGGTCAACCAGAGATCACAAATTTTGGGTCATCGACATGAACCCGATCTGAAAACTGATTTTGGATTCAGGTAAGATATCTGATCTGATGATCCTCTGGCACCCCTATTTATCGTGACTTACCAACAGTGTTACTCCGCTTGCCCAAAAAAACTAGAGGGAAGGTCGGTCCCCTAAAATAGCATCTGAACCATGATCAGAATCATGGAATGAAGTCTCGCGAGATTCTCGATCTCAGCAGACCCACAAGAAATAAACCCCCTGAAGCAACCACTGGATGTCATCATTTGTCGATGGCATTTTGAATCTCCTATTACCACTTCAGTTTTGTGTGTCCATCACTTGGATCGGCCACTCCGGTCATCTTATGGACTCATTTAAACCCACATCCCTTACCCCCAAAAAGTAAAGGCCAAAACCCTGTCACTTTTCCTCAGCCAGGGTTTCTGTTATCACAAGCCCCATTTCCCGGCCTCCACTCCCCACACCATGATGCCATGGTGCTGCTCCGTTCTGCCAATTTGCCTTCACCATCAAGCGACCACAGTTGCCAAGGTACTCAAGGAGCAGAGGGTGCTGCGAACCAACCCACAAGGCCATTCCCGCTGAGCTATACCATCACTGTGAGGTCATCCTCGGTGCCATGAGTCCACAACAATGCCACCTCACTGTCAGCCTTGCCGCTGATCCACCACCACCATCGATCTGCTTGGAACACAAAAAGAGGAAGGGAGAAGCGGCATGCTCTACTCGCTGGTAGACTGCCAACACCCATCCAGCTCTTGCCTCCCTGCCAAGTGCTGCCAGGGGCAACATCTCTAGTCTGCTCAGCAGCTAAGGTCACTGATAAGGTCTGTTGGTCGTTTTCTCCCCCTTTCTTAATAAATCCTTTTTTATTTAAAATTTGTCTCCCCTCTATCAATAACCCTCTGGCTGCCTTGCACATGTTTTCTTTAATGTTTTTTCTGTTGATTATTACTACTAATTTTCACAAGTTAAGCTTGAATCTATTTCTTTCTTCTTGTTAACTGGCCAGATTCAGTCCTCCTTGCTGCCCTCTGCAGTCCTACCTCCTTCCTGTCCCGGTGTCCCTTGAATCCTTCATTGGTGGGGACCACCTCTTACATAGGTGAGGTTCTATTTTTTCTTTTTTGGTTAATCATATTCAAATCATACTTCTTTCCCCTTTTTTGGTTTGCTGAATAGAGCAGCTCAAGGCCTTCCCCTCCATTGGCTGAAACTTTCATTGTACAGCACAGAGGGTATACAGTTATACACAACATCCTCCTCCATGACAACCTGCCTAGGGAGCTTTAACTTTTTGCAATCTAATTTCTGTCTTTTCTGACCTGTTGATGTTCATGCCCAGACTTTCTTCCCCCCTTTTCCCCCTGATTAGTAGCAGCTCAACTTACCCTCTAGCCTTCCCCTTGCTAATCTTCAACCCCCAATATGTGCTAGGTTGATTTTAGGTAAGTCATATTTCTTAAAAACTTTGCTAAACAATTTCAGATTCATTTTTTTATATTAGTCAGGGTATGATTTATTAATTCATGTTGGCATATAATTTAATTTGTTTTGAATCATTCTTATTATTTTTGTGTCCTCATTGTGTGAATGGTATTCCTATTGCGATGCATGTTTTTCAGAATATATGCAATCATCTATTATACTTGCTATCTATGTTATCAAAGGCAGTCGAGACAACCGCCTAGGCAATGAGTTCTAGCCTTTGCTGCCTAGGTGATTGTTGGGATCACCTAGTTTGCCTAGGTGGTCACCTCAGCCACCCCACATGCCTCCTCTGCCTCGGCCCAGCTGTAAGGCCCACCTGGCCCACTTACACAACCCATTTAGGCCTCCTATATCGCCTGCCCGGCCCAAAACCCAAGCATGTATATCCCATGTCCCCACTCAAGACACAAAGCCCTCCAGAACCCCAAACCTTCGACAGAAAGCCCTCCCAACACGAAACCAGCAGAATGCATGGTGGCTCAACGAACTTCCTCAGCTCCGACATCCTTCCAAGACTCCAATGTCTCTGTCGACCTTCCTCGGCACCAGCTTCAACAGCTCTGGCATCATTCCACAAGTCCTTAGTGTGCGAGCAATGTCCCCCCAACTCCGGCACCCCTGCCCCCTTGTCATGCACACACGGGCTGGACAATCCCGCCTCTCCCTCCCTCCTTGTGTGTATTTGTTACTCAACACATTTAGATGAATGAATATTACGCCTTAGCACATTTAGATGAATGAATTTGTTTAAATTTTGTATAAGTTTAAAAGCTTTACATATATATTTTTGTGATATTTAATCATGTGTCTATATATCCAAATTTGTACATCTTCTAATAAAATGTCGCTTAAATGCATGTAAGTTTATAGGTTTTACATATATATTTATATATATATATTTTTTTGTGATATTTAATCATGAGCCTATATATCCATTTTTTATATTTTTTAATAAAATGTTGTCTTAAATGCCTAGGCCATGGCCTAGGCGTTTCAGGGTAGGGCAACCCATTGATCACCTCAGTCGCTGCTCACCTCTGACTACATAGCTTGCAAAATGATCATCTTGTAACCTTGTTATCATATTTTATGTAGAAGTATTTTTGAATTACCTTGATCAGAATTTGAAATCACTCTGACTGGATGAGGGTATAAGTCAACTCACATGGATAGAGATGCCTTAGAGAGAGCTATAGAAAAAAAAACCAAAAGGTGTTGCCTTCTCCTTCATAATCACTTGTCTAGAGGCTCGAACCAAAATGTATCCACATAGAATATATGATCAAATAGCCTCTAAACCCATGCTAGCAGGATTCCAGATAGCAAAACCTTTGATATGGGATATAGATGCAATTTCAAAACTGATAGAATCCTAAGATACATTGCAAAAATTGGGCATGCTTGCAGTTCCACCACTCCAAAAATAATGAAGTGTCAAAAATAAATGGAAACGTTCAGGTGAAGTATGCAAAAGCTTAAGAGACGAATACAGCTCCGCCATCCTCTGCAGGTTTGGAATGCACCTTTTTCCATATGGAACTTGACAATGCATCTAGGTTTGTTGAAATGAAAGCATTCTTAGATTTTTCAGGTGTACAACATGTCCTTGAACGACTAGAAGATCTGCCATGCTGCAAACAATGCATCACAACCATTAATGAAATAAAGCCAGTAAAAAATAGTTACTGCAAATGAATAAAACACATTGCAAATATAAGAGTAACCAAGGTATGACATATTCAGTTAATATGGTCAGACAAGACAGAATTTGTTGAACGCAAATGGTTTCAGACAAACAAGAAGCCATATAAATCTGAAAATGAGCAGTAAAAGGTACTAGGGCCATTATTCACCCTGTCTTCTGCAAGGTCCCCACATTTAGCTTCATATTTGTAAAGAACTTACAAAACTTTAAAGACCCAAGGTGTGTTTTGCATATCATCATTGCATATGAAAATGTTGAACTTCGATTCCAGGATCTGGAGGGAATAATCATACCTAGAGATAACTTTTCGAAAGATTGCAGATTAGACCACCAATTTCATTCAAGATAAACAGAGGTACTACAATGAAAAGTAAAGGAGGAATTCCTCCCCAAACAGAAAAAACAACTAAACTCCATTGGCAACATCACCTTAATATACATGAAAGCTAATCTAAGGTTTCTTGAAGAAGCACCCTTCCTTTGTCACATAATAAATCCTTCACATTGAGCATCCTCCACCAAAATGCAAGTACCATGTGGCCTCGTGAAGGTTTATACTAAAAAACATCGCCGAGCATGATAGTATTCAATAACTTTCTGAACAGCCCCGGTTGGGAACTGACTTATACCCCTAAATAATTTGAGAGAAAACCTGCACTAATTGGTTTATCCAAGCCTAGATGATCTAAATCACTCACTCTGTCCACCGCAGGAACCAGTTTTTGGCCTTGGAAGACCACCCTGCAACCTCCGGTGAATGAGATCTCCAAAAAATAGCCAAGGGACAGGAGAAATCTCACCAGTGGATGCTGGCAGAGGCTCATCCCGTGCCCACTGAATCCCAGAATTGAATGCCTCCATACAAGGGTCTTCCTCCTTTGATGAAACTCCATACGACGGTGTGCACAGGCGGAAAAGAAAAAATATATATATAAATAATGGTAGTGGTTTTTTTTATGCTGTTTGATGCGGGCGAGTCAGTCGAATTTCGACGATTACCCATGGTACAGAAACACATGGTGTCGGGGTGACACGTGGTACGTGTGTGATCCAATGTGGGGGTGCGTGTATAGGGCTATCGGATGGCATGCGCAGATTGGGTTCTATAGGTGTAGGTGTATCAGGCGATTGTGGGGTTCGGGTGTAGAACATTTCCCCACAGACCACAGTGGGTGTAAATTTATATCAAAAGTAATCCAAACACCCTAGTTTAACTATTGAAAAGAGACTAAGGACCCTGGAGGTCGTGACGTCGAAAGGGCTTATCCCGAGCTACAGCAACGAAACAACAGCCACAACAAGAGGGATGAGCGGTGGTAGGGAGACCGGTCTCAAGCTGGCACTAGAGGGAATTCAGACTCCGGGTTATGAGACCGAGGCACTGGCTCGGAGGTGAAACTGACAGCTGCGGGCTCAGCGGCGAGTGGCTGACACTGGCTCGACATAGAGCAGGCAGGTACAAGCTTGGGTGTGGAGCGGCTAACACTGGCTCAGCATGAAGCAGGCAAGTGTTGGCTCTGGTGTGGAGCGACTGACACTGACTCGGCACGGAGCATGCAGGTGTTGGCTTGGATGTGGAGCGACTGACACTGGCTCAGCACGGAGCAGGCGGGTACTGGCTCAGGTGTAAGGTCCACTTCGTTGGTGGGGTGCGGACCGAGTTGTGAGGCAAACGATAGTTTGACAAATGACGACTGGCAGTCGGGTGGGGCAATAATCAACTCCCTGAGAGATTTCATTGATGTTCGCCATGAAAGGCTTCATACGGGGTGTTCAAGGCCCGATTACAAGTCTTGCCAAAGCAGCGGGACAATTCCATCATTTGTGTCGGTTCTCGGGTCATTGCATAGTCACACGAGTGTTTCCGCCATTTTACATGATGTCCATCAAGGGACTCGTGATTCGGCTAGACGCCGTTTGAGGGGTGTTTGTGTAACATACCCTCGGCATGTATTTGCCGATTACCGAGCCAAGGAATAGCTTGCAAGTCCCTTGATGCTCGATTTCCGTGCATCCTTGAGTATTGCCGCGCCCCTTGAAGGTGCTCCGGAGTTGAGTGCCTTTGTCTGTGGGTTGCTTGTTCACGTCTGTCTATGTGTATGACCCTTGGCCTTCCCAATGGGGTTTTATACAACTTGGATAAGGGGGGATCAACCCGAATCGGGTAGACCCTTGAGGGAGTCTATCCAGCCCAAGTAAACCCCCCCCTCCACACACACACATATATATATATTTCTTGTTTGAGAAGGGGTACCCGGGCCAACCCCCTCTCTCTTCCTTTTTTTCTTTTTCTTCTTTTTTTTGGTTAGAGAGAGGGTCTACCCGGCAAGACCCCTTTGGGGTCTACCCAGACAGGGTACAGTCCCACCTTGGGGTCTACCCAGTCCCATTTGGACCATGAGGAGAGAGAGAGAGAAGGGCACCTATAAAATCCCATTTTTGGGGATTTTTTGTGTGCGTTTTGTAGGATTTTTGCCATGTGGAAGAGAGGACTTTGCTTGGACTATGCACGAGTCTCCCGAGGTTACTTCGTGTGTTACTCCTCGTGCGGCTTTGACCAACTTACCTCGGCTTCGTCATGCGGACTTGGACTTGCAGTGAGTATCCCAAGATACCCTATTGCCCACTAGCTCGTCGGGTGGGGAGGTGTAGAATAGGCCGCGCCCCGAGGCCTGGGATTGGCCCGGCATTGGAGCTCCCCTAGCATGATGCCATCTTGGGGTGGCCCCGGGATAAGTTTGGGAGTAAAGCCCGGCTCCTTCAGTGGCTTCGCGAGATGGTCCGCCGTCTGGAAGGGGGTGAAGAGTTTCCGATCCCTGAAGAGTTCTCCTTATTTTACAAGGATGAGGAACTCACCGCCGAAGTGCTCCAGGGAATGCTCCAGGAGCCCTCCTGCAATATGGTGGCGATCCCACCACCTGACATCATAAACTCCCTATCTGGAGAAGGCCACACGGCCGGCGACTCCAGACACAATGCCTCTGTGGCAACATACCAGCGTCGTTCGGCGAGAAACAACCAAGGCCGCGGCAAAGGACGAGGTTGCGGACGTGAAGATCCCCTGACTCTCGATCGAGTCATATTGTTCAGAGGGGAAGAACCGGGCCCTATGTCGGAAACTCAAGTACGGGGTATCCCCTTTATGCTTGACTCCTCAGAGGGTTTGGGCCCCATCCCAGAAGCTAGAAAACCGGGTGGTGTTCCCTTTATACTAGACTCTTCTAATGAAGAGGAAGAGCTGGTCAAGCCGCCAATGCAAGATAAGGCGTCAGAGCAACATGGTCTCTCTGGCAGGGCTGAGCTCGCGAGCCAAGCAGGCCCTTCTGATAAGGGCAAATCTGATAAGCCCTTGCCATCTCTAGAGGAATCTATGGCACCACTGTTCCAAGAAAAAGTGGATGGCCAAAATGAGGAGGAGCCTCCTTCTAAGCGGGAGAAGCCTCGCGGAGCGCCGAAGACTCTAGTAGAGATCATCCCGCCATTTGACAAGACCCGCGCTCGGATAGATCGTAAGATCATCCACCATATGAAGTGGTTCCCAACTAATGTTACCATTTGGGAAGCCATCGGTTGGAGCAAAGATTTGAGAGAGGCTCTCATCAAAATACTCCAAGACCCTGAGGGATATAAAACCCATGTTGCAGAGTTACAGGCCCAAGTATATGAGGCATTTGCAACCAACATTACATTCACAGACAGAGACATGTTGTTGTCCTCTCCGTGTCATAATCGCCCCTTATATATGCGAGGGACGATCAATGGGCACGATGTAAACCGAATTCTTGCCGACGCTGGAGCGACCGTCAACATCATGCCTCTGAAGACTTTCAAGTCTCTATACTAACACCTCATCTACAAAAGGTGAATGTCGTCAAGATCTCGGGGTTCAACCAGAATTCTGAAGAGGCGCCCGGTAGGGTTGAGGTGAAACTTGTTAGGGGCGATTTTGTCACCAATGTGACATTTTACATCATCAATGTAGACACATCTTATAAGGTGTTATTGAGAAGGTCATGACTGCACGAAAATTGGGCTATTCCTTCAACTCTGCACCAATGCCTTATGTATGCCAAGGGAGGGGAGCAACATACCGTCTTCGTAGACCAAGCTCCATTACGTCCCAATGAGTGCCATCTGGCAGATGCTTCCTTGTATTTTGAGGAACCAACTCTAGCAGCCCCCGAGTACGCAAAAGACAAAGGAAAGCAAAAGGTGGACTACGAAGTTGAGGAAGGACAACTTTTCACTATCAACCAAGACTTGGCAAAATTGCACAGGTTAAGTCTTAAAGCCGGCTCCAAGCCAACTCAGTCATAAAGACGAAGCGTTGACTTTGAAGCCAACCTCATCAGTCGAGTCATCGACCAGAGCATCTCCTTACCACCCAGCTATGTTCAGCTTTCATTTCAAAGGGAAGAACATGAGGTGGAGCAATTGAAGACTTTCAGTCTCCTACCAGCGGAAGAGAAGAAATAAGAAAAGCAAGGAAGACAAGCCAATTGTCTTTTATAAAGAAGATTTGGTCCCACAAGGCCCCCATGAGGATGATTTTGGCTGGGATATTCCCGCCGACAATGCATCAGAGTTAGTCCAAGAAATGGACGATATGCCGAAGTACATCAGGGAAATGTGCAGAAAACAGTATGTCCCTCAAGTCCAAGACCCCACAGAGACCGCATATTTCTGTCAACTGTAGAATCCTCCACAGGTCCACAGGCAACCTCCCTTCTCCCGCAAAGATACGAGAGGACTCGGGTATGATCAGGAGAGAGATTTTCAAGTCTATTACGCGGTTAATGCCATAGGACTGCTACCTCCTCCTCACGGGCAAATAGAAGTTGAGCCCAAGTTTGACGACAATGTAAGGGAGTCCGGTGAGATGTCAAAGTCACCCTCACTAGAAGTTAACAACAACCACTTCCCTGTCGAAGGAGAGTCGAATCAGTCTGCTAGTCACCAGCAAGACGAAAAGGGCGCTTTAGATTCAAACTCTGAGGAAGATTCCGATGAATTTGAAGTCTATTAAGCCAATACTGATGATGAGGGAGACTTTGTTGACCTCCAACCAGCTCCACCGGAGCTTGAAGACGGTGGCCAAGCAACTGTGGACAAGTTGATTGAGATCAACCTCGGGAGCAAGCAAGACTACCGGCCGACCTTCGTCAGCACTCATTTGAACGAGGAGGAAAGGCGTGCATATCAACAACTCCTTGAAGAATTCAGGGATTGCTTTGCCTGGACCTACTATGTAGCTGAACACAAACTGGCAATGCTTCCAACAGTCAAACCGGTCAAATAATCCCAGAGGTGTATGTGCCATGAGTTGGAGTTGAAGGTCAATACTAAGGTCGACAAAATGCTCAATGTGGACTTCATAGAGCCATGCATGTATCCATCATGGCCAACCAACATAATCCATGTTAAAAAGAAAAACGGCCAAGTCCGGGTCTTTATTGACTTCCGGGATTTGAACAAAACATGTCCGAAAGACGACTTCCCCGTCCCAGTCACTGAAACGATGGTTGATATGACAACGGAATATGAAGCCTTGTCCTTTATGGACGGGTCGTCGGGTTACAATCAAATCCACAAGGCTATCAAAGACAGACCCCAAAGGAATCTTTAATTACAAAAAGATGATGTTGGGCTTAAAGAATGCCGATGCGACCTACCAAAGGGCGATGACCAAGATCTTCGACGAGATGGTACATGACCTTATTGAATGCTATGTCAATGATCTGGTCGTCAAGATTAACAAACGAGAGGATCATTTGGCTGACTTGCGCCGAATCTTCGAAAGGCTACGACAGTATCAACTTAAAATGAATCCAATGAAATGTGCATTCGGTGTCTCCAGTGACAAGTTTCTCGGCTTCATCGTCACGTACCGAGGGTTACAAAATCGACTCTGATAAAATTAAGGTCATAAAAGGATTGCCTCCACCTAAAAATTTGACAGAGCTCAGATCTGTACAAGAACGACTTGTCTATATTAGGCGGTTCATTTCTAAACTCTCTGGAAGGTGCATGCCCATCGGTAAACTGATGAAGAAAGAAGCACCCTTCATTTGGGACGAAGACTGTCAGGGGGCCTTTGAACAAATCAAGGAGTATCTACTGTCTCCTCCTATGTTAGGGGCATCTATTAAAGGAAAGACCCTTATCCTCTATATCGCTGCAATGGATGCCTCTCTAGCGGCACTTCTAGCTCAAATCAATGAGGAGGGCAAGGAGCAGCCGTTATACTATTTCAGCTGGAAGTTGATCGGGCCTGAGCATCGGTATGCACCTATGGAGAAGGTGTGCTTAGCCTTGGTATTCGTTGTGAAGAAATTGACGCATTACCTTCTAGCACACTGAGTGGACCCATTTCAAAATGCGATCCGCTCAAATTCCTTCTAAGTTAGCATGTTCTCTCAGGAAGGCTCGGAAAGTGGGCACTTATCCTCATGGAGTTTGACATCACCTTCGTCCCACGCAATGCGATCAAGGGACAAGGGATGGTCGAGTTCTTAGCTCGCATCCTCTGCCAAAAGACTCGTCGCTCAACATCGAGTTGCCCGATGAGGAGGTACTGGTGCCTCCACAAGAAGCAGGAGAACATACTGAAAATGTCCCACCACAAACAGAGCCGAATGTCCTCACCCTCGACCTCCCATGTTGAGAGTTGTATTTTGATGGTGCTTCCCAAGTAATTAAGAGGGTCGGCAACCTTACAGACTTCGCATCTGGCACCAGAGTAGTTATTGTATCTCCGTAAGGCGGTATTCTCCATAATTCTTGTGCTCTCATGAAGTCGTTGACTAACAACGAAGCAGAGTACGAAGCGCTAGTCATCGGACTTCAGCTGGCACTGGAGATGGACATCAAGTGCATCGAAGTGTACAGAGATTCACAACTCGCCATTCGACAAGTTCTGGGCGATTATGACGTCCGAAAGGAGTTGATCCCCTATCATATAGTCGTCATGAGGATAAAAGAAAAACTCTACCTATTTGAAATAAGTCATCTTCCGAGGAGCAATAACTCCCAAGCAGACGCTTTGGCGAAATTGGCAACAGCCTTAAAGCTCCCACCTGAAGGAGAATTGAATGTCACCGTCAAACATCGAAAGCTCATGCCAAGCGTGTAGGACGAAGAATGTACCCTCATTGTCTACGAGGTCAATAACATTCAAGAGAAGAATGCTCCAGAAGAAGAGGATTGGCACGAGCCAATTATAAAGATAAAGAACGGGTGACTTCCTCTCGATCAGGCCCAAAGAGTGCAATTGCCACGCAGGGCAATATCGTATCAGCTACTTGACGGACGACCCTTCCGGCTTGTCCATAAAGACCGATCACTCCTCCTACAATGCCTTTCGCCTAAGGAGGCGAGAAGCATGATGCACGAAATCCACTCTGGATTGTGCGGGGATCATCAAGTAGGAGCCAAAATGAAAAACAACATCAAGCATAAAGGGTTTTATTGGCCTATTATGTATGAAGACTGCAACCAGTGCGCTCGTACATGTCACCAATGCCAAGTATTCGAGCCAGTGTCTCGAAAGCCGCCTAACCCGCTTCATCCAAGTGCGCCTACTTGGTCGTTTACATCATGAGATATGCATATAGTGGGACCATTCCCACCTTCATCCCAAGATCATAATTTCATCCTTGCAGCTACAAATTATTTCTCCCATTGGGCTAAAGCTATCCCGCTATGAGAAGTGACAAGCGAAATCGTTGCCCGATTCGTGAGGCATTAGATAATCTACAGATTTGGCACCCAACCGAATGGTGTCGGACAATGGCACATCATTCAAGAACAAGACTATCTACACATTGGCAGCTAAGTTCCACATTGATTGGAGGACATCATCGGTCTATAATCCCCAAGCTAATGGGCTGGCTGAAGCCTTCAATAAAATCCTTTGCAAACTCTTGGCCAAAATAGTCATTGGCTGCAAAAGGGATTGGGGCAAAAAGGTGCATGAAGCCCTATGGGCCTATCAGACCATTTACAAGACACCTACAAGTTGTTCCCTATTCTCCTTGGTCTACGGGGCTGAAGCAGTGGTTCCGGTAGAAATTGAACTGACGTCCTATCGCGTTGCTATCCACATTGGGTTGTCAGGCCAAGACCAGTCTGAGATAAAAAGAAGGCTCGAAGAATTGTCAAACCTAGAGGGTGAAAGTCTTCGAGCCTATAAACATCTACAAGCCTATCAAGCCCGCATGACACGCGCGTATGATAAGCTGGTCAGACGAACGGCATTCAAAAGGGGCGATGTTGTCATGATCAAGGAAAAGGAGGCCTTAGCAGGAAGATCCAGTGGCAAACTTCAACCCAACTGACGTGGACCCTATATCATTCAAAAGGTCTACGAAGGAGATGCATACGATCATCAACCACAAGGAAAACAATCTCTTCCCTCCTCTTAATGGCAAACATATAAAGCTCTACTATGTGCCACTGCACGAGTTTCCGCAACAATCCTCTCAGGACATACCTCTTCTTGGCAAAAATTCAAATT
The DNA here is from genome assembly GCA_022559845.1 of Amorphophallus konjac. Classification (NCBI taxonomy): domain Eukaryota; kingdom Viridiplantae; phylum Streptophyta; class Magnoliopsida; order Alismatales; family Araceae; genus Amorphophallus; species Amorphophallus konjac. Next base: position 3,047,000 of record CM040125.1, on the reverse strand, counting down.
GAATTTAAAAAAAGAAAAAAATCAAAAAGTGGGGCTAAAAAAATATTGGTGCCAAGTGCCTTGGCAGATTTAGCCACCTCCCATCCAAAAGCTAGCTAAGGACAAAAAGGCCATAAACCCGGCTAAGGTGAAAACCCGCGAGGGTGCCTCATGCAAAAATGGGTAACCCCTCAGCGTGAAAACCTACAAGAGCGCGCCGGAAAAGCTAAAGGGGGCCAACCTTGGCGAAAACCCACAAGGGCGGTAAGGTTGGTACTGTGAAAGAAAAAAAAAGAAGAGAGGAAAAAGCCTCTTTGCGGCTACTTCTATGGGTGGTTCTAAGTCGTGACTTCACCGCGTAGTGCCAGGCTACAGCATTTGGTCCCATCAATTCAACTTTAGGGTTAGGCCTATGTGCTCCCTTCGGGCTGACCCTATTTGCCTTTCGACTTTCGGATTTGACTCACATGTCCCACTAGGGCTGTCAAATTCGTCCTTTCAGTCCCACCGGGTTCGGCCTATGTGTCCCCTCCTAGCCGCCAACCCTATTTGCCTTTCAGCTTTCGGATTTGACTCACACGTCCCACTAGGGCTATCAAATCCGTCCTTTCAGTCCCACCGAGTTCGGCCTATACGTCGCCTCCGGACTGCCAACCCAACCCGCCTTTCGACTTTCAGATTTGACTCACATGTCCCACTAGGACGGTCAAATTTCTCTTTTCATCTTCGGGCTAGCCTATGCGCCCCCTTTCGGGATGCCAATCCTATCCGCCTTTCGACTTTCGGATTTGACTCACACGCCCCTCTAGGGTTGTCAAATCTATCATTCCATCTACAAGGTTCAGCCTACACATCCCCTCTGGGCTGCCAACCCATCCGCCTTTCGGCTTTCGAGTTTGATTAATAATGTCCCACCCGAATTGTCAAATCCATCAATTCATCTATAGGGTTCGGCTTATGTGTTCTCTCTGGGCTGTCAACCCTATCTGCCTTTTGACCTTCAAATCTGAATGATACATCCCTCTCGGGCTGTCAAATCCATCCATTTAACCTCCGACGGTGGCCTACGCGTCCCTTCCGAGCTGCCACCCCTCCCCATTTTTCGACCTTTTGGATTTGGCCTATACGTCACTCACGGGCGGTTAAACACATCCAGTCTCACCTGCAGTGTTGGCCTATGTGTCCCCTTCAGGCTGTTAACCCTACTCACATTTCAAACCTTTCGATTTGACTCGTACGCCCCTTCCGGGTTCTCAAATCCCTCAGTCCCACTTGTAAGAGTTGGCCTACGCATCCCCATTGGGTTGTCAACCCCACCGGTCTTCCTACCATTGTTTTGACTTACATCCCCCTTTCAGGTTTGTCAACACCAGGCATCATTGCTCGGCAACTAGTCTAAATCCTTGACTCCCGACTCGTGGGAGTCAAGCCAATTTTGACTACCCAATCCTTATGGATATGTCATCTGCCTTACAAGCTAGGTACCCTTCACAACAAAAAATAAAAAAATATTAATAAAGCGAGACTAAAAATATTGGTGCCCCAACGGACTTGGTTGTCCTTGTTAGGAGAGTAATTAAAGACAAAAAGGTTTTCAACCCGACTGAGGTGAAAACCCGCAAGGGCGTCTCCGGCAAAAATGGGTAACCCCGCAGTGTCAAATCCCGCAAGGGCACACTAGAAAAATCTAAAGGAGACCAGCCCCGGCAAAAACTCGAAAGGGCGGTAGGGCTGGTAAAGTGATAAAAAAAGAAAAAAGGGAGGAAGATGAAGCGTGCAACAGATATGCAAAAAGGATGAAAGCAACAAGTTATTCAGTTTTGTATTTTATTCATCATTCTCGTCAAACAAAGTGGAGTCCGAGACAGGTCCTCGAATCAACCAAGATCAAAAATTAGGTGAACTACAAAAGCCCTCACTAAAAAATAAAAGAGAGAGAGAGAACAAATGAGGCCTATCATGATGAGGGCATCCCTTGCCCCTCCACATTTTCTCCGGACTCGGATTGTTCGTCGGCAAGCGCCATTATGTTAGTCATGTATTTTTTAGTCTAGTTATGTAATCTTCACATTTTCTTTGAGTCAATATCATGTAATTTTCCCTTTATTTGAGTCATGTACCTAGGTTGTTGAGTCATTTTCCTAAGTATTGAGTCATTATGTTGGTTTGATAGGTTAATGGGCCCAATTCATTGGGCTAGGCCCAGGGGCGCCCCTCCCTTGGACTGTTTGGTCATTAGTTAGTTTGTCAGGGTCAGTTTGGTCTTAGGAAAAGTGTGGGGTCTATAAATAGCCCCACCCCTCTCTCATTTGTAACAACTTATGCATGAATATTGAATTCCAGAAAAAAACTCCAAATCCCTCTAGATTTCTCTCTCAATATCTCTCTCTCTCTCTCTCTTTACCTCTCTCTCTCTCCCTCCACCCAATTTTCGGAATTTTCTCTCTCCTCCCCATTCACCCCTCATTAAGACCTCTCCCCTTCCCCATACACCCATTTAACTCCCCCCCAACCCAAGGTGGCATCCTCCAATCCACACCCCACCTCCCAACCCCCAACTACCCAACACCACTTCCTAAGCACCCCTTCCTCTCCCCAAGGTTGAAGGGGCTCTTCCCTAAGCCCAAATTCGAATTTCCCTCTCCCTAGGGCAGTGCCCTTCCATCTCCCCACCTCCCAAACCACCCAAAGTCGCAACCCCCCTTCCCCATACCAGCCAAGTTCACCCTCCACCTCTTACTCTCTTGGCCATCCCCTTCCCCACCCCCCTCATCTTCTTCTCATTCAGCCTCTGTTTCAGGCAGCAGAGTTGCAGCGACTTGCAGAGGCAGACACGACCGTCTCTCAAAGATTCAGGTGGCAAGGCCTACATCTCTGGAAAGGTCGTCCAGAGAGCTTTCAAGGCGAGGTGGTTTCGTCGACATCCGAGGTCGGAGCTGTCCGCAGGAGCCGATCTCCCTCGACTGCGCAGAAGACCCCAGGCAGAGAATCAGAGCAAGAGTGGAAGCTCGGCCACTGCGAACCTTTTGGGATTCAGATCAAGTGTTCTTCAGCAAAATTCTTCCCTCTCAAGTCCTCTTTCATCCTCAAGAAGCAGAGCTGCATTTGGACATCGGCATCTGAAGTTACGAATTTTCTACTACAAGTGTGTCAGGTCAGTTTACAGGAGCCAGAACCGACACCCCTCTACTCATCTGATCGCCCCGGTCTTCTCCGACATCTGCCGACCCCGCCGTTGGCGCCGACAGAAAGAAGACTCGACCACGGTTCCAACGGTTCAGGTCTCGTCTCAATCAGAGCTTGGTAGTGATCGTGGCACCCTCTGCAACCAGCCACATTGTTCTGCACCAGACAGAGGCAGAACCAATCAGTCCGGTTCCAGACTCTGCCCCGGCCAGCAACGACTGTACCAAGCTCAGCACAAATTCAGAGATCATCCTTGGTCCATTGGCAAGCTTTTGGCGCAAGTCTCATCAAGTTCTGAGCTCTTTGGAATTTATGGCGGCACCATCACCGCACCCCTGTCCAGCCATTCTGAAGATTGGCAGAACCGGCATCAATCCGAACGTCGAGTTTTCTTCATAATTCCCCACCCCGCTTGGCCGGCTGAAGGCCCCTCCCTGCGTGGAGGTAGTTTTGGCTGTAATTCACATAATCCCCATCCCGAGATCACCCCCCCTTGCATGGGGTGTAGTTCATGTCACTATTAAATCGCAGGTTTGAAGCTTCAATCTACGCGGCGTGCGGGTGCATACCCTCGCCTCCCCGCTCGCCCCCGTCTCCGGCCGGAGTCGGCGTCTTCACGCCGGCTAGGTGAGTCTCGGACCCTCTCTTGACTGGTTTAATCACTTGCTTAGCTTAGTATTATTGCTATTGCTTCGTCGGACGGAGAGTGAGAGCTCGGCCCAAATTGCTAGTACCGTGAGTGACCACCGCGGGCAAGTTGAGAGTGAATCCACTTAACCCACACCCTTGGTGTGTTGGCCGCCCATGATTTGGGCATCCTAGGCCCATTTGAGGTTCTTCCCAAGCTATCCAACCATTGGAGCCTAAAGGTCCCGCCTCGGACCCTCTCCAACATCGCCTAGTCGCCATCGGGTACTAGTGTGCACCATACGGGTGAGCTCGCTAGTGTGAGTCCGCTGCTCAAACTTGAATGCTTGCAAAATAGGTCCAAGGTTGGTTTTACATCATATCAAGGCCTGGGTCCGCCCCTCAGATCGGCGATGTGGGCCTCGCTCAGAAGCACCTCCTCCTGGAGCCCCTTAAGTCTACAGTCGAGAGTCTCTACCTCAGCCCGCACAAGACTACGCTCTCCAGTCTCCCAAACCAGCCGTAGAAGGTCGTCCACTCAGAGGGAGACTGCCCAGTCATGCTCTCGAGTAGCTTCAACCTAGACGTAAACCTCGACATGAGTCGCTCGTAGTCTGCAAAGCTGCTCCTCCGCTTCTTGGATTATCATCTGAGCCCTGTCCCTGCTCCTGGGCAACATGAGGATGGGCGAACTCATATCATAGAGCTATGAGCTCCGCCATCCAGGTGTCCATGAGGAAACCGAATGCATGATAGCCTCTGGTGCAACAGTCTAAGTTGCCCCTCAAGTCCTCAACGATCGGAAAGGGGTCAACCTGGAGCAGCAGTTGGAGGTTCTAAATAAGTCGGGCACCCATGTCGACATCTGCTAGTGCTACGCCTGCTGAGGACCGTCAAGCACTCAGGCCACTCTATCTCAAGAGCAGGGAAACTCTAAGGCACCTCTGAAGCCTCATTCATCGAAGCTGAAATCAAGAAAGGAGAAAGAAAATAATTTGTCCTTCCATGATCAAGTAAACACATGCAAAGCTTCAAGGGACAAGTTATAGTGCCCTTACTGGAGATAATCCTGCCCTCGAGATCAGCAGAAGAAGGCTCCTCTTCAGAAACTGGAGAAGGGACCTCAACAAAGGCTGACTCTAGTCCTACAGGCTCTGTGTCTGTAGCCAGGCCCTCTGCAAATGGAGTAAATGTAAATGGCTCAGACCATTTCATCTATCAAACAACGAGGATGAAAGCTTAAAGAGACAAATGCATACCTATTTCTAGGGCAACACTCTCCTCAACCATAACAACAAAGGCGGGCTCCACATAAGGAGCTATCCTAGAGGGGGACTTCACCCCCGTCTGAGCCGATATTTCTACAGTCGAAGGCTCCATCGTTCCAGGAGCCTCTGCCGCCAACTCCATAGAAGGAAGACCCTAGTGGAAAAACAAAAAAAGGTGCTCAACATCACAGGAAAGGAAAGTCCATCTGTTGACTAATAATGTGGGTTTTCATTAAAGCAAAAAGAAAAGAACCTAGGGCCAAAGGCTCAAAGAATGCGGCCACGTGGCTAGTACTGTCTCCCTCCCTTAGAAGAGTCCGAGAAGTCACAATCTCGCTAGGTTGAGGGGGAGGCTCTTCTTCAGTTTGATCAACAACTGTTCAAACAAATGGAAAAGTAGGCGTCAACGACTTCAAATGCGAAAGGTATGAATGAAACACATGTAAAGGCAGAGTTCAAACCCGGAGGATCCACCACACTAGTCTACACCAAGCTGGCAACGTGCTCAAGCAAGCTTGGCGCGAAAGGTAGCCCTGTACTACCAGGAGGCCCTGACTCTGGAAGGCCTGTGTCAACCCTCATCCCAAAATATACGGCTCCCAAATCGTCATGATAGTCAGGGAGCTCCGTAAATGGACCAGGCTCAACAAGATGGGAGAACATCCCGACAGAGGTTGCCACCTCGACAATTGTATGATCCAATACAGGATAAGAAAAAAGGTTGTAATGTGAGACCCGATGAATGTTTTTAAGGATTTTAGTGGGCATTTACACGATTTTACTTCTTTGAGGGTTTAGAATGCAAAAAAAGGTTAAAAATAAAAAAATATATTATGTTAACTTTTTAACCCATTCGATGGCCCCCTCTCTCCCACTTTCCCAATCCCTCTCCCCCCTTTTTCTCTTTTCTCCCGTGGCGCAGGAGCATCCGCGGGCGAACCCGAGGACGACGAAGACCGGCCCCCCCTCTCGCCTCCTTCGTCTTCGTGGCGCACGACGGCGGCGGCCGCCGGCTTCGCCGACGACCGGGCATGGTGGTGGAGGCGCGGCGGCAACCTCCTTCCCCCTACACCGCGGGCCACCGCGAACGGCGACCCTCGCCCTCTTCCTCCTCTTCGTGGACGCGGTGATCGGACGGCCACAATAGAGCACCGGCAGCCTCGCCGGTGAGCTGTGGAGGTGTAGATCGTAGTGGCGGCTTCGTCGGGACGAACCCACGGCGACATCGGCGACTTCCTCGCCCCCTCTCACATCGGATCGACACCCTCGGCTCGGTTTCGGTAAAGGGGGTGGTTTTCCTCGCATGCTAGAGCCGGGCAAAGATTAGCCGCGGCGACCCTCGGTTCGCCCGCGGCCCAATCGGACATCCCCGTCACATTGGAGGTAGGGGGATCGTAGCCCTAACCCGTTAAACTGCTCCAATAGCATGCCCATCGTCGTTATGTTTTAACATCATGCCCATCGTCTTTATGTTTTCAAAGCATGCCCATCGTTGCTGAGTTCATAGGCAATAAATTGTTATATTGAGACGATGGTTTGGCAGAAAAACAGGTTAAAAATGGTTTAGCAGGAAACAGGTTAAAGTGATAACTCCCGTCGATTTGAGTCGACCGGGAGGGGATCCGGTTATGATCCCGGTGGATCCGATTCTCCGGTAAGGATTATGTTTAATGTATTTTGGATTTTATAACGGTCCGCCATAACCTGGTTGTTAACCCGAGCAGCTGACATCTTGACTGCGTAAATAAATTAATTTGAATGGTGGAAGAAGTCTCACGGTTAATCTGTTGAGTAGCACGCGGCGGTTTGTCGTTCGACCGCCTAAAATCATAGCGGCCCTAGTCCGACCGCTTGTTCTATAATGATGCGTGTTTGCCATTTCAGTATGTTCAATAGTTATGCATTTAGTTATGGAATGATTGCTATTTTAGCATGTTCAGTTAATTATGCATTTAATCTTGTTTAATTGTCATGTTTAATTCTTATCAGAAATTATGACATGTTTTTAGATCCCAATAGAGCTTTATTCTCTTTCCTAGTGATGGAACCACCAGTCGTAGCCCAACGACTTTTAGTGTTGATCCCACCTGGGATAGGTGGCGGGGTATCCCAGTTTCACGGTTTTTAAGCTAGTTCCGTGGGCCCCGGTCCAACCGTAGCGTCCTACGGAGGGGAATACTAGCTAGAGGCCTGGCTCTAGGCACGAGCCGGTGTGTGCACACGTGGTCAGAGACTTGGACTGACACTGACGAGTGTTGCTCTGACTAGTTACTTGTTTGGGTACTGTTACGCGTCTCGCTTGCTATGATCAGGCTTGCGTAGACGCTTGAGACGCAGTGTAAGCCGTCAGTGGACGCATCTGGTTTCTTCTTCTGGTGGATCTCCTCTCCTTCTCACTCTTGTCACTTGGAAATGATTGAGTTATTGTCTATTAGTAGATTTCGAATATTCGCATTTGCATTAAATTGGCATATTAGATAGCTGGTCATAAACTGTTTAGTTAGTTTTACAGCTTTTTCAATTGTCATTTATTTATGCCAATGCATGCTTTACTGCTTTCCTAAAGTTAGTTGCGAGTTAGGGATTTATGCGAACCCTACTGAGTCTCTGTCGTGAGACTCACCCCTTCCTTTTACAGGTGAGGCAGAGCATCCGACTGTGGGATTCTCTCGCGCTTTCGGCGAAAAGCCTTAGAGCCAACATTGGTCTGTCAGTGGTCAGTCTGTTCTTTTTCTTCTTTTGGCTGGGCTTCGTCCCGTGTAGTTATTTATTTTTGGACCATTGTACAGTGTGGGACTTGTGATATATGAATCTGGACTACTTGTATAAATTTACCACTCTGATATATATGCAATTGCTTCCGTTTAAAGTTCAAATGAATGCTTTAATTAATATTGCGCGTGTAATTTCTATTCGTTATGCATCCCCTCGACAAACACTCACTAACCCTTACGGGGCCTCATCAGCCTCGTGGGTGGCTTCCCCGAGCTCTTGGTATCGGTAAATCGATGATATCGGGTTATCGGTATCTGGATCTCCTGGGTCGTCACATGTAAAGTACAGATGTACGCTGCAAAAGTAACCCATATTTTACCTGGGGTAGTCTTCAGTTCCCGACTCTCAGGGGAACTCGGCGTGGGGGAAAGGAGGTCCTCGCCAGATGAAGAGATAGTAGCCCCTGTGCTAGAGGAAGTGCCTTAATTCTCCTCATTCGAGAAATTACAGACCGGAGAGCCTCCCTTGTCAGGAGAGGAATGATCACCTTCCCAAATCACAGGAGGACTGGGGAGGACTCCAAGGTCTCCTGCAAGAAATCTTGTGTCGGTAGAAATACTCAGCCTCTCTCAAATAAAAGGAAGGAAGCCATACAAGAAGATATACCTGGAGCCTGAGTGACGGAAATCCTCTCCACATCAACCAAAGGAGAGGCGGCGGTCACTAGTGTATAATCGTCAGCAGAAGCAGCCAAGTCCTTGATATCAAAGGCAACATCGAGACTGGATTCATCCAGAACCAACCCCACACTTGCGAAGACATTCTCGGGAGGAGGGGAGAAGCTCATGCCTGCGAAGACATCCAGAACCAAAAAATGTGTTTTCAAGATCACATGCAAACTAAAGATGCGGCCTAGAATAGAGCTTTCTATTACTTACTGGAAACATCCACTCTAGTGGGAGACTCTTCTTCAGTCCGAAGACGGGAAGAAGGCCTGGCGTCCCCCTCGTGGCTCCCAACCCGAGGCCTCTTTGAGGAGGTGTCAGCCTTGCTAGAAATTACATTCGGAGAGCCCTCCAACGGACCAGCCCCATGTCCATGGTCAATGGTAGCGCCTGCAAACAACAAAGAGGGTGCACACGATAAGCATTCCTAAGGGAAAAAAAACACGCTAAAAAGGGTTAAGCAACGAAGCAATCATATGTCGTCCCTATGGGTCTGGAAGGCTTCAAAACAATTTGCTAGGACTTCAATCGAAGGGCACGAGCCACCTTCTTCACCGTATCCAGGAGGGCGTTTGGAGTGACAGCCACCTCCAGCTCAGAGATATACTTCACTAGGCCAGCACAACCTACTGCGTTGATCACATGAGCTCTCCACTCGACAAATGTGCTACCCCCAAATGCTCCCTCAGGCACCGGCTGGGATAACTGGGACTTCCTCCTCAAACCACAGGAGGCCTTCAAATCCTCCCACCAAGAATAGGCCCGCGAAGAACCAATGGCCACCCCCTGGCCAAAAGAAGAGGGAGCTGAAGCAGCTTGTTGGTACACCTCTCAGGGGCTTCAGAGCCCCAGCATATTGGCTTATGTCGATGGGAAGAGATCGGCCCTCCACCTTCCAGGCACTTTCTATATCCTTGATAGCCCTGGCGGCTCCAGAAAAATGTAATCTAACGAAGCTTGGATCAAGGAACAAAGGAGGTAGATTATCCCTCCTAAAACGCCTCTCCTAAGCAGACCAGATGGCGTCACAATGCTCTCTAAAGATATTGCTGGCCTTGAACCACCAACGCGCATAATGCATGTCGAAATGGCCTCTACGCGCCTATTCGGGAACGTGATAAGTCTCGTTCACCTCACGACAAAGGAAGTCGTGCCATGTTGTTGCCACTAGATGCATATCCCTCTGCCTATACAGTCGAAAAGCCAAAGGGAGCTCTGCATTTGGAGGGATACCCTAGTCATGTCCAAAATTCCGGGCGAACCAGTGTGGAAAATAGGGCTCAAGGACCGCCGTACTGGATAAACCAGCACACTAGGGCGGAATACATACAACTCATTCGACAAGACCGCAAGAGGAGGGTAAAGCTCATGAAGACACTCTGCAAACTGCTGAACCACCCTCTAACTCCACACAAGGGCGGTAAAGGTGGGAGAAGTGGTCAAGGGCTACGCCCTCATTCCCCCTAATAGGCAGAAAAGATAGAGCCCTGTGGGCACCCACAAGCTGAGTGACGGCGTCTTGAGAAGGCTGACCAATAAAGGAAAATATCAGTAGAGCTGCAGGGTTATCAACTGGAGACCTCCGAGAGAGCTCTAGAAATAGTAGCCCGGCCCACGCACTCAAATAAGGAGTGGACATCAATATATTCTAGTCCCTGGGAGATGAATATGCTATCAAAGCCCTAAAAAAATGATAAATATTCGCGAGGGCAGCAGGGGGGCTAGCAACTCTCTGGCCACATGCCATCAAGCAGGCAGGATATATTACCTCTAACTCACAAAACACCTTCCTCACCATGAGGAATCACAATGTTGGCCAACCAATAGGCCAATTAGACAGCTAAATATGTGAGAGGAGGCCGTCCCCTGGAGTTTCATCCCCATTCTACATTGTCCCCAGTTCACACCTGACTAGGCGAAGTCCTCGTGGAAGCAGAATGGGCTACTGTAGAAATGACTCACCCAAGCATTTAAAGTCACTCGGGGAGTACGAGGGGTCTTGTCCTTGCCAACTCGAGCCAAGTCCCTCCATGTCATCATCAGAAATCTGAAATAATAAGGCATGCAGTACTTATCGGCTCCATCTGTTTAAAGGTTAGGGTTTAGGGGTTAGGGTTTAAGGTTTAGGGTTTAGGGTTTAGGGTTTGGGGTTTAGGGTTTTAGGATTTGGGGTTTGGGGTAGTCATAGGACCGCCCACAAATGGGAAGGCCAGAAATCCGCTGGAATGCCCAGAGATCCAGAGAGGTCTCTCCCTCAACAGTGATAAATGTGTTCCATCGGCGGTCAAATCTTTTGGCCAGGGCCTGTAATAGACCTGTATGGCAAGGATAGGAATATGAAGTTGTCGTAACTGCCTAGCGTATCCCTACTCTATCCAACACCAACCTGTAGACAAAAAGAATGACCCAGAGCCACTCTGTCACCTCTCGGTGATAACTATGGGAAGGGACAACTGACCACTTCCCGTACCAGCTGGGAGTCTTCAATGCTAAAATCCTCTCCAATAAGCAATCGTGGACAAAGTCATCGTTCGTAAATTTCACCCTTGAAGGTGTCAAGAACAAACCGTCCACAGTAGGCTCCATGACCTTATGCTGCCTGTGCAAGTGCAAAACCATCAGAGCCAATGGTGCCGCACGAACAAAGAAGTTGTCATGGTGTAGGAATAAGCCCAAACTATGTCGATCGGGGTACTGCTTCTGCCAAGTAAAGCCCTCTGGAAAGCTCGAATAAGAAAGGGTGCATATGCCCAACGTGTTGTCCCTCCCCAATTATATAGCTCCCTCGAGATGGCGCCTCTCCTCTAGCAAAAGGGGATCACCGCTCTCCATGCCAATAGGGGTAAAACTCTGGATGAAGAGATAAAGATGACGGTCCAAGGGCAGTAGACTGGATACCCCCCTGATCGGTCATGAGTAGACTCTATCTCGCCTAATGATGCGAGAAATATCCACAAGTCCCTCGCTATCACCAGCACTTTCAGTCGGGCCTTCAACGACCCAGTAACAACCACGATCCACCTCATCGAAGTTGTCATCAGTGATCGTATGGGGAGAAAAAGGCGGCATGAGTCAATCAGTCTGCCGAACATAATAGTGATCAGCACCCCCAGTTCTTGTACTCCTGAACCGGTCTCTGTCTCCTCCACGGCGAGCCACGTCTGCAAGTACTGTGGAAGCAATAGCATTAAAAAGTTAGGCCAGACATTTAAGGACAGCAATGTAAAAATAAAGCATAGTCCTACAAGGTCCCACCGCGTCATCCCGCTTTCCGAGAGACGCAGGACAAACAAACTCCTACAGAGGACACGGGCCGTCCACCCCCGCCTCTAGCTTCAACGAACGACCCGTGGGGGCCATTTGTTGCACCCCAAACTTGCTCGAATAATTCGAGACACTTTCCTTCATGATAATTGATGGTCAAACTATGGCTTAAAGCCAACACCATCATTTTGTGGAGTATCTCCACACGATCGGGTCTCGGAACTCGATCATGTCACTCGACAAATTGTGTCGCAGCAAAGAAGGATGGAGAATCTTACACACACTCGTAAAAGAGACCAAGCGTCGTGTATCGCGCGGTCTAGATAGATGCAAGCTCCTCCCTCGTCGTTGACGGCACAAAACAAACACAAACAAACGTCGAGGCATCCCCGTTCTCCTCTCCTTGCATCCCGCTGCGAGCAGAAGAGACAAAAAAAAAAGGGACTAGAGCAAGGTTTAAAGGCAGCGCCCCTTTTTCCAAGACCCGAAGGAGACCCACCGAGGCCAAAAAGACCCGTGCGGGGGCCATTTGAGTCAAACAAACCCCAACGGGGTCTGTGCGACGGAAATGGGCCCCGACGGGGTCAAACGACCCACGGCGGGGTCGTTTGACCCCGATCGTCCCCCCTCCCAGGTCAAACGACCCCGCGTGATACCCAGCGGGTTCAAATGACCCCAGACAGGGTCATTTGACCCACGATGGGGCCCTGGGGTCATTTGACACACGGTGGGGCCCGCGCGGGGTCGGACCCCACAGGCCTCCTTTGACCCCGCCGGGGTCCGTTCCTCCCTCCGCAAAAAAAAAATGAAAAGAAAAAAAAGTGGAGTACCCACCTTGACAACCTAAGGTCCAAAATTGACCTTTTCTGTCAAGGTAGGGTCCAAAAAACACCTTTTATGTCAAAATGGGGTTTTCTTTTTGTCAAGGTGGATCTCTCTACCTTATATATATACCCCATGGGTCTAAAAAAAACGAGAGAGAAACGGACGGAAGAGGGAGGTGCGCCAAGGAACCGGAGTTCGTTTGTGTGTTTGTAAAGACATGTTAAGGGTATATTTTATAAATATCTCGGGTCTTACATTTATGCCCCTAGAGGCTATGTTTATAATTTTCTATACATTTTGGAAGGCCAAGCTATGTAATTCCTCTAGATAACTGGGAATTATGGAACTGCTCCTCCAAGAGTTGCAAGAAAACTCAAAGTCCTATAAACTGCAGTTCTACCCTGCAGGTTTCGATAATTATGGCTATGCCCTCGTGTCCCGCATCACTGCAGAGACCTCCTATGTGCAGTCGACAATTAGCCGACAGTTGTTGTACTTGCATAAATCACGTGTACTCAGTTGCCTTCTCTCATATGTGCCTAGAAAAATTACGAATAAACCTCGACTTTTTGAAAATTGTGCATGTGCCCATCTCTTTTGAGAACCAACACATGCACGCATTCCACGGAGCCCAATGTTGTTCTTCCACTTACGGAACTTGTCAGCTCAACCTTGCACCTAAGTGCTATCTCAAACCTAAGTCTGCCCTCGGTCTGATAAAATTACCAAAATAACCTTGTGCTCTAGAAACGACCTAACAACCCCCAGAACCTTCCGGAAACTGCCTCGGTGCCCTTGGAAGTCAGAGAATACACCACAATCTCCCTCTAACCCAGAAATTACATAAAAGCCCTGACTTGGTAAAATTACCAAAATATCCCTAGAACTCAGAAATTATCAAAATACCCCTGGCGTCCAGAGATCCTCCTGACACTTCAAAAACGCCTACGACTTCTGTAAAATTACATTCATGCTCCCAAACTATAGGGTTTTGCCTAAACCTAATATGGCCTTGATAAAACCCTAGTTCTATCAATCTTTCAGAGGTGAAAGAGAGTTAATTATGAGTCGTACAAGCGAGTCTACCCTCAATATCAGAACCTATGTAAAGGAGCTTAGGATTTCTTTGACAGTCAATCAAGGGTGTTCAGACGTTTTGTCGATGTAAATCAACACTGACTGCGGTCAGTGAAGAAAGGTCCAACACTCGATCTCAAATCGTCTGATACGAAGTGCATCCACGGAATAAACCCTGCACAAGCTATTTATACAGCACCCATACGTGCATCTTTATAAATTTCCCCTTTACTTCAAAAGGCTCAGTGAGAAATTTATAGACTTTGTTCTTCTCCCTTTCATGAAAGAACAAAAAGAATATTCTACACTTCAAAAATATTTCGTGACCAACAATGCCGCATTTCATCTTTCCCAAGCCCAAGTATAATCATAGTTGTCAAGGGGACAAGGTGACCAAGGCAAGTGTAGGGTCCCTGAGCACCTAAGCGCCCGCCTAAGTGCTGCTTAGGCATCAAGTTCATAAAAAAATTATCATCATTAATACATGTCATTTTCTATAGAAAAATTAATCATGATTATTACAAATATGAGAAACAACACTAATAAGAACATAGAAATAAATATTAACAGACATGACATTGCAATAAAATATCAAAATTAATTTGGAGATAAAATCTACATCTAAAAACTTCATAAAACTACAAACAGGAAGAACTTATGACAAATCTACATATAAAAACATTGAGCTAGTCAAATACATAAAACATTGCATAAGATGGAGGCGGGGGAACCGAGAGAGAGAGAGAGAGAGAGAGAGAGAGAGAAGGGCCAGGAGAGAGATAGAAGAGGGCAGGGGAGAGAGAGGCGGTAGGAGAGAAAGAGAAAGATAAAGGGGCCAGATAGAGAGAGGGACTGAGAGAGAGAGTTGCGGGTTGTGTGTGTGAGAGAGAGAGGAGGAAGGGTGGGGGGGAGAGAGAGAGAGAGAGAAGGGGGCAGGGGGAGAGAATAGATAGACAGAGAGAGGGCGGGTCTCACTGTGAGAGTGTGTGAGAGAGAGAGAGAGAGGACGGGTGGGGGAGAGAGAAGATGGAGAGAGAGAGACGAAGACAGAGAAGGGCACATGAGACTTTGTGCTCCTGTGTAGTGTAAGCGGGTGTGTGTGTGAGACAGAGAGAGAGGGGATGCCTTGTGGTGGAGACGGCCGACGACGATCGTTGGCTACGGTGGACGATGACGAGGAACGCTGCAGATGACCTCAATGGCGGCTGCGGACGGACGAATGACAGGGGCGACTGCAGCGAAGGCATCGATGGGCAGCGTCGAAAGCTTGCGGCCCTCCCCCTCACAGCCTCGAACCCTAGAGAGACGAGAGAGGTGGACTGGTGGAGAGGCATCAGGGGGGATCACGTAGGGTCGGGGGGGTTATAACCAGATTTGGGGTTTCGATCGGGTAACCGAAACAAGGCTCCTTGGCGCCGCTTTGGGCCGCCTAGGCCGCCAAAGCGACACATTGGCCCGCATTTTTGAAGCCCAATAAAGCGTGGGCTTGCCTTAGTTGCAAAATAACGCTTAAGCGGCGCCTAGGCGGGCGCCTTGACAACTTTCAGTATAATTTCAGATGCCAGCTTGGAAATTGCTGGCCACCAAGCCCATTACCCCAGATTGAAGCCACTTTCATCACCTTCACCTTCGCTTGACGCTGCTCAGCCTCACTAGCATTTGAAATTTGAATGCAATAAATAATAAAATCATTGCCCAGAATTAAAGTATGCCTATCAATTGCAATCAGCTCCTGCAATTCCCTTTCCCCTGAAACCAAGTTTGGAGATGGCAGAATCAGAACAGAAGGCAACACTACACTTGAAAACTTACTATCTTTGATTTGAGAGGGCCGAATTGGCAAATCATTCTCCGCCGAAGCTGAGTTACACCAAGTTAACTTGGTCGTCCTCAACCTTGAGACTTCAACTACCCCATCACGGCCAACCCTGACACTTTTAGCCACCACAACAGCCTCATTTTACAACCCAACCTCCCTAATTGTTGTTGCAGCATCAGGAGGATGACTCTCAAACTCGATAGTCACCAATAACAAGAATTACACCATCAAAGCTTCAAAAACTGCAGGATTTGAGATATTGGATTGACCTTCACCATAACTCGAGCAAATTGCAGAGACTTCCACAATCTTGTGATATCATATGCACCCACTTAAAAACCAAACGAAGACAGCAAACTGGAGAAGACCTCCATGCTCCACAACGGCAGCAGAACCCAGGGCAGATGACACCACCAAACAGGACATTTAGACATCACCTTTGTACCTCTCCCTCCTGCTAATAGGACCACACTAGTGAGGTGTTTTGGACCACAAGCAAGACAGAACTGAGAGCACCCTGCCGGAACTCCACATCATTGAAGAAAAAAAAAACTATCTTATCACAAGATACTAACGACCACTTGGCCTCATCCCTCTAGCTTTTCCTCATTGCTTGCACAACATGAGCACCCTGGACAGCACCCACTAAAGAACAACATAACATATGCATGCTGCAATCATAAGATGAAAACCACAGTGCTACAATAACAAAGTACTTGGGTTCTACCATGGCCATACTTGTCAAGGCAGCCGCCTAGGCGGTGCCTAAGTGACCAGGCACTGACGGGCCCAAGGTGTTTAGGCACCTTTTCTGGCCACAAAAAGGCGCCCAAGGCACCTGCCTAGGCAAGCTAGGTGGGCCAGGGCTGTCTGTTTTGGCCATAGCCTATAATACTTCCTCCATTTTTTTCCAAGCCGGGGGGTCCACCCCCCCCCCACCCACCAACACCCTGGCAAGGGTGGGTACTTCCCCCTTTGACCCCCCCCCAACCTAACCATGCAGGTCGATCAGCGATGCGAGGCCGGGTCATAGGTAGACCAAACTCCAAACACTCCACAAACACCCCTCTCTCTACGTCTCTCTCTCTCTCTCTCTCTCTCTCTCTCTCTATATATATATATATATATATATATCTGCCTCCTCTCTCAATTTTTACTATTAAAAACTATAATTTTTTTCATGTATCTTATTCTTAATTTGTATATTGGGAATATTTTTTTTTTGGTTTTTAAAGGGGCGCCAAGGTGTCACCTAAGCGACACCTAGGCAGGCGCCTTATCGCCTAAGCACTAAGGCTCCCCATGAACACCTTGGGTCACCTTGTCGCCTAGACAATTATGGCCACCACCTCTGATTCCTTGATCGCCCTGAGGTCAGATGAGGGATGCCTGCCAGTGATGCACTGAAAGATCCGATGCCATGACTTCGAACACAGCTAGCAAACTGCCATCTTCGAACAACTAGAGGCATGATGCCCCTCATCTAGGCACCAGAGCATAGATTGGATCTTTGGGTCAAATCTCCATACATGCATAGCACGACCTCCAGCGGGTTGCGGGTCTTGGCAGGGAAGAGTTGGCATTCACCACCATCCTCTTTGTTGTCACTTTCTCCCTTGGTTTCACAAGCGCCGCCTTCACCTATCCTTGCCATCTTTGTAATGGGCAGTGATCTTTATCTTGGAACGATAGGTTGGGTGGCACTCTCTCACCCAGAGATAATACTTGCTCAGCATCCTCATCACCACCAAGTAGCATTACTCTCTATGCTGATGACATGACCGGTAAGGATGTTCTAGTTTACTTCTTTTTCCTTCCCCTTGGAGAGTAGTTGACACGCAACACCACAATTCATTCAAGAAAATCATATACAAGGCATGTGTAGAACCTCTAGTATAACCTCTAAAATCAAGCATAACCCAAAAGTCTATCCAAACAGAAAGCAAATTATGAGAGGAAGGAAGCTTATATTAAATTCAACCAAACTCCTATACAAGTACATGAAACCCACCTTAGAAGGCACTGGAGAAGAGTGAGCCTTTTCTGCAACATGATAGGATCGAAGTGCATTCAATGCATCTAGCCATACCTGGATAGATTTGATCAAGTAATTGGATTCAAGAAAGATGTTTTCCTCTACCTGCAAGTAAACAATTTATGGACATAAAACAACAAATTTGCCATCAGTAAACTTCAAGATACGGTAGAGTCATTTTTTTAAGAGAGAGAATGGATAGGCACAATTTGATACAATACAGTCAATTAAATGCACATCAAATGTTATTTGATATGAGATCCTTCATAAGCATAGAGGGCCCATACATAAGAATCAAACACTGATTGTGTAGAAATATAAAGGATTCACTAGTGACAAGCCTAAACTAATGACGAGTTTTTTTTTAATGTGAATGGCAACACAACTGTATTGAGTATAAAAAGAACGGGATGTACAAATATAGTCAATGTGCACCCAAAAAACCCTGTACAAAAAACTCCACACCAAGGATGCACATTCCTCATGAACCCCCCTACAAAAGGAAAAGAGAAGAGTTGTGTGACTCAACTTTACATAAATGTTCCACTCATTCTCTCATTCTATCACAAATAAAAGATATAAGCATGTCCTTAATTCTTGCTTCACTTCTAAAACTTCTATTATTCTTTTCTCCCCATAGATCCCATAGTGTGGCATGAAGAATGTGCCACCAGATCCAACTATCTCCCTTAGGAGTCGACTTCCTATGCCAGTTGCCGAGTTGTTGTTGCACGCTCTCTTGGGGGCCAATAGTGAAGTGGATCATACCGGCGATCTTCAGTCCATACCTCCCTTGTAAATGAACATCATGTGAAGAGGTGATTCAAGTTTTCCACCTCGTCCGCTCATAGGCAGCGAAGAGTGGGTATTCCTTGTAAGAAAGGAGCAACCCTATCACATGTGTGTAGCTGGCCATGTGATATCCTCCAAATCAGTAGCTTCACTTTAAAGGGGCTCTTGGGAGTCCACATCTGCGAGGCTAGGCAGTGGCGTAGTCTTCCATCTAAGATGAAAGAGTAAGTTGACCTAACTGAAAAGCATCTGTCCTTGTCCCACCTCTACCACCATGTGTCGACTTTGCTTGGGACAAGAGTGTAATCTAGGAAAAGTAGAAGTCCCTCCAGTTGGTCCATCACATCTAGCCTGGGATTCCTCCTAAATGCTAGCGCTCATGCTCCCCCAAAAAGTTGTGCGTCAAAGGTGTGAACCATCGACACCAGAGGTGCAACTAATATCGCAATAAGCTTCGAGAATGCTGCCTCTAGGGTGAAATCCATGCACCATCTATCCTTCTAAAATTGACACTTCTATCCATTGTCTAGCCAGACCCGCACACTTGAGTTGATGGCGTCCCTACACTGAAGGATGCCTCTCCAAATGAGTGAAATACAGTATACATGCCTAGGCCAAGTCCCAGTCCTTGACTCTACTGTAAAACTTAAGCCCACTATCATCAGCTCCAAGTTTACACAGCCATTTACATAGGAGAGCCAAGTTGAAATCTCTAATGTTCTTGATACCCACACCTCTCATGTCCATAGTCTTGCAAACTATGTCCCATGAGATATCATGTCAGCCGCTGCAAGCGGCTCCGCTGCTATACTAGAAGAATCGTGCTTGAATAGATTCCAATTTTTGGCCACCGTCCTCAAGATCCAGAAGATGGACAAGGAGTATATTGCAAGACTATCCAGCATATATTTGCACTACACCATCCTCCCCCCATAGGAAAGAAGCTTCGCCTTCTACCCATGGTATGCCATCTCGCGAGATCTCGGCGAGATCTCGTCGAGATCTCTGTCTCGGCGCGTCCGCGAGGCACGAGACGGTCCCGAGTAGGCGCATCTCGGCGAGGGGTAGATGTCTTGGAAAAATAGTGAATTCTTGAAAAATTATTTAAATTTTATAAAGTATACTTTTAGATTTGTGTAACTTTTGATGCATATTGATATTAGTGCATGTGAAATTGAGTGGTTAGTATAAAAGAATTAGGATTTTCTTAGAAATAGGCTATATATATGAAAAAATGTTCTGAAATTTCTGAACCCGATCTCCCGAGATTTTTTCGAGATCTCTTCTCTTCAACCCCCCGAGACGAAGCCGAGATCCGATATGGCAAACCATGCTTCTACCCTTCTAATCTAGATTCATACTTGTGCACCTATAGTTTAAAAGGTCTTGAGACGGTTGTGAGCCGCTTTCTGTAAGTCTCATAAGGCGTTAGCCTTAAGGCACAACGAGGCGTAAGCCTTAATAGAGAAGAAAATAACCTTAAAATCATAAAAAATGCTAAAAATAATAGTGATTTTCATGTGTTAATGTTATATCAACTCAATGATAAATTCATGTAATTTCAAAAGTACTAAATTATGAACCAGTTGTCTAGTGCAGTTGGTTTGTCACCATTCCCCATATGGGAGAAGGCCCGAGTTAGAGCTCAATTTTTCCCTCCCTGTTAAAAAAAAAGTACCTACCAAGAAAAAAAATTGAATTATGTTTTAAGGACAACAAAAGAAACGTAAATTTTGGGAGTACCCTACAACACCTCATTACATCATCTTCTCAAGTGATACACACGTCTCAATTAAATACCTTGAGGCGGTGAAGGCGGTGAGGCGTACCACCTCAATCAAAAAAAGGCGTAAGCCTCAAGTAAAAGATATGAGGCGCATGTCTCAAGGCGTTTTTCTAGTGCCTCACCTTGAGGCTTAAGCCTTAGTGCCTTGAGGCACCGCCTTTTTAAACAATGTGTGCATCACACTCTACCAATCACTGCAATGTAAAGCCCCTAGAGACAACAGAAGCCCCAGATAGGGGAAAGAAAAATCTCCTATATGACAGACTAATATGAATGCAACTTTCATGAGGGGCCTTTCCTCCATGTTCACCATAGGAATGCAACTCTTGCTGAAATTCACCTTCAACCCATTGACTTCCTCTAGTAGCTCCAGCATCAACTTGGCAACATAAAGTTGGCTCTTTCCTCCGCTAGTAATCGGATGGTATCGTCAGCACACTATAGATAGCTAATGTCGACGCTCTCAGGTCCCAATTGGAAGCCTCTAATCAGTCCTACCGATTTTTCGCTCTCATCCACATCTTGCTCAATATCTGTGCTACCAAAACAAACCAAAGGGGGGCATAGGATCTCTCTAATGGAGTCCTCTGCCACTGTGGAAAAAAATAGTAGGTTGACCATTGACAAGGACTACAAAGGAAGCCGAAGAAACACACACTTAGATCCATCCAATCCACCTTTCATCCAAACCCATCTTCATCAAGACCTCAAACATACATTGTCAACTAACACGGTCATATGCCTTTTCAAAGTCCAGCTTCAGAACCACTTCTCTCTTCCTCTGGGACATCATGATATACAAGCACTCATGTGCAACAAATAAGTTTTCCTATTTGTGCGGTCCCCTGATGAAAGCCCCTTGGTGTCCACCAACCACTCTGTCCATCACACTGTCTAATCTCGTGGCCAACAGCTTGATGATTATCTTGTATGTTGCATTCAGTAAACTGTTGGGTCTATAATCCAAGAAGCTTTAGGCTCCTTGCTTTTTGAGAATGAACAGCAAGAAGGTTTTGTTGATGCCCCACAAGTGAGCCCTACCCTCCTGAAATTATCCTAATACTTGCAAGAGGTTGTCCTTGATTATGTCCCAGCATTTCTAAAAGAAGGCCATTGGGAAGCCGTCTGAGCCTAGAACTTTACCACATGCAAGGGAAAAAGCTGCCTATCAAAGCTCCTCCTTTAACAAGAGGCGAGAAATATTCACTCTCTACTGAAGAAAGGTGGAGAAGGAGGTCGTCTACAACCCCAGGTCTGACCACCTGATCTTCAGCGAAGAGTTTAGAATAGAAATCCCTGGCCTACACCCTGATCTCCTCATTCGTTGTGAAAGTTTGCTACTCAGATTATGAAACACCAGGCTTCAAAAAGTCAAAGCGAAAGAAAGTCGATATGCACACACTACCAGGTGAATATACATTAAGTTTCATCCAAAACCACAATGACAATATGAATACCAAGAAGGCATAAAAGAATCCTTTGCTTATAAGCATATACCACATTAAGGAATTCCAAGTTGGATGGGCACTCAGATCGGATCGGCTGATCCAATGGAAGTGTGCAAATTCTATTTTAAAATGCCAAAATACATTTTCACAAGAGAAAAGAATATTTATAAATAAATAAAATTACGGAAATATGAAACTACGTACTGAATTTTTACAAGATTACATATCTGTTTTTAAACCCCAATGAGCCAAGAACAGCCACATCATTAAAAAAAGGCTGATCCACAACTAATTTGCCGACTTCGGCATGATTCAAGCTGATTCAGATTCTCTTTTTTTGTATTTTATTCTTTTGAAAGGGATTGGTCTTAAGGGCCAAAATTGGATCAGTCACTGCCAATCATGACCTGGATGGGCCTATTCTGATCCAGATCAGTCAATCCTGCATTCCATGACCACATCAAAAAGATGTTTTTCTAGAGTATTACAACTGGATGCCCAGGTACCTATTTTTCTTTTGAATTTATATGCCAATCTTGCTGAGTTGAGCAGATTTATTTTGTTTGTCAGCATTCATCGTAACTGTTAATTGTGTTCAGCGCCTATGTTTTAACTGGATTCTTTCTTATTCAGTTTCCTTGCTTCTCAACAGCCTGACTCTATTTTTAGCCTTGTGGAGCTTCCTTGGTGCAACTTTATATGTGATTTCCAAAACTTGCTGCTGCTCCTGTAACCTCGTCTGACTGGCATTTGTGGAGAATGAACAGTCAAGATTCATAGCTGTTCAAGGGGACATCAACAAAGGAGTTAGCTTGTAAGTTGTACTCTTCTATTCTTTGGGACATGTGAGTTTGTTTGACATACATGGACCTTCGTTCCTGTCCATGAATAAGAAGGACGAGAGTTTTGCTCATGGCCTATACTGCAGAGGTGAGTTTAACCATTATACCCATGTTCCATGTCATTTGCTCCAGTAATCCTTCACTTGCAGCTCACCTAAACTGAGACAGGTATTGCAGGTGACAGCCCAACAAAACAAGACCGAGGCCAGAATCACTAGTTGCCACACTACGTTAGCTCAGGTATTGACATTCTATTTTGGATGTCTTTTGCGGGGCGAATGGCAACTTCCACCATTCCTCATTCAAGGTATTGCCTGATCTTCATCTAAAAGCTTCATGTTCATCAAATCCTCATTGCTGCCCAACCAATGTTTATTATATTTCATAAGGTTCAACAAAATCTCATGCATAAAGCAGCCAGTGGCATGTAGAGCCAACGATTCCATAAAGATGCCTACATAAAATACTTGAGTTCTTAATAATAGATACTTTATACATGACAAGATCAGGCCAATTTTAGCTAGAAACCAATTAATATAAGAATCATACACCTTTCAACAAAATGGATTTAACAAATCAGTGAGTCCAATATCCAAAAGCAGTTAGAAAATTATAAAGATGACTATGAAATTCATACATAAGAGATTTAGCTAAACCTTCTTTGAAATTAATTGGCAAAGATCATTTTCTGCCTCTCTCGTCCCAGATAGGTTAACCAAGACACTTGGAAGCAAAAGCTCTGCCACTTCCACTTTCAACAGTACAATATCCTCACACAACCTAAAAGTGGGATACCAATTAAACATAAACCCATTTGGCAGATTTTAGGTAAAATACAATCAGACCACAGAAAACCAATAGCCTCAAAACTTGTGTTTTATAAAAGACTGCATCACATACCTCAGGATATTGTCATGGCTAAGATGAATAAGGGACTGAACAAGTGGACAAATCCATGTGTCATAACTTTTTGAATGCGTCATCCACAAAGCCGTGGTAGAAAGATCTGCAGATTCCAGTCACCAAGAACCAACTCTACCATTATCACAAAATCCATGTAACATAAAATAAATAACTACAAAATGTGAGGCGTAAGGAATATGAAGAATGAAAGATAAAACTGGGAAAACATCTGGAATATGACCACTTAACAGAAATTATGTCTCATTCTGGTTAAAGAAGATTCAAAGTAGAGTGAAAAGAAACTTATAAGCAAGCCAAAAGGAAGAGGGAAGGGAAAAGAGAGAGATGAGACAAAATAAGAGACGGAACTTGGATGAGTTCAGCACATATGAAGTGAAGTTCGAAAGATAAGCAGAGCTAGAAGCTTTCCAACTCTGATGATTTCATGATAAAGACTTGGGCATTATACATGTCATCAGAAAATCCACGAATGAAAGAGAGAGAAATTGGATATGACAATGTGACAGTTGCAAGTGCAGAAGTATATGTGGACATCGCCATGTCTTGGTTGATGGAGTACTTGGATCAGAGTCATCAGATATTGAAATTAATAAAGATATCAAAGTGGAAAAACTGTTGTACAAGGATAGATATATTCTGATGAACTATAAAAGGATATTTTAGTTAATGAGTCATCCAATGAAGTTATGGGAAATAGAAATAGAAGACTAAGATAAATGACAAGAATTCCAGAACCAATTTTGTCCTCTAGAAGGAAGACCAAATATTAAGATATTTTTCTTATCTAAGCATTGACGGAACAATCTCATGAAAATTAGAAGTTTTGGGGGAGAGTTCAATTAAGGGAAATTATCAATTCAGAGATCCCTCCTCTGTGAGCTCCCTCATGAACTTCAAGCTGCATTCATCAGGTTTATTTTTGGAAGCTGCATTCATCAGCATTAGACTGCACAATTTTTGAAACCTTCAACTAGAAGATATTGCTGGTGCCAAACATCCTTCAAAACTTTGGTGCTGTCATTCACCCAATATGAACTCAGAGGATTACTTCATAATGTCGACAAAAAGTAAAAATGCCTCACCACAGTCCACACAGAAGAAACTCTGGTTGAAGTTGAAGAAACCAGATTCCAAAGACTGCACATAAAACAGGGCTTATCACAGACATTTCTTTTCCATAGAAAATTCTGGCCATCCCCAATCTCCATAGCCACTTAAAAGGTACCACCTTACGGATAATGTCCAATGGAACTAGACCTGCTTCACCATCCCTTCTAGGTCTAGACACCTTTATCCAACTAATAGGAGTAAAGTCTAATGGCAATCTCATTATAATCTACTCTAACTGGTAAACTTCCCATTTATTTCTTGAATTAATTGCTCAGCTGATGCTTCCATTAGCCGAACACAAGGAGCTAAGTCAGTTCAATCCCTCAGTCAATGAGAAGAGATTCCAGAAAGCTGACATGGCCAACACTCCCCAGACGTAACCAATTATCCGCATGTACAGATTGGTAAATCATTAATCAGAGGTGCAAAAGCTTGGGTAGGAAGGAGGAGCAGGAGCAGGAGCAAGTTTTCAAATGTTCGACTGGCTTCTTTTTTCGTCATAACCACTCTGAATCCTTTTTCTGAGAAAAGTGTAGATTGTACCGCCAATTTTATTGCTAAACAGAGGCAGTACAATGGAGGAGGTGAGGAGAGGTTCCTATACCTCCAGAAAAAAAGAAGTAAAAAAAGAAAAGAAAACACAGGGCAATCATAACAGCAGGGCATGCCTTAATTCTGGGCAGTGATTCCTCAAAACTCCAATCAAAATTCAAAAGCTAGTGAGGTAAGGGTAGAATCTAAAGAAAGCCAACGTGCAGCAAAGTCGTTCCAATATGGGGAATTGGCTTGGCAGCGAGCAATTTGCCAGCTAGCGTCCGAAATTGTGGCTGGGCTTAGGAAAGAGGAAACACACATCAAAAGCGGGTAACTCTCTAAGTTTATCGGCATAGATGGGGTGCAAACCGTTCGATTAATTCTCCACACTGTAAACATCGCACTTCTGTTGCAGATGCCCCTATCGGCATACCTGCTGATGTGGAGGGTAGTTTGAAGACTGCAATTTTGCACGGGGGAAGGGCAGTTTCATCTAAGGAGGAATGCTCTCATCTGGAGGTGTTCAAGTCTGAATTCTTTGGAAGAGGGACAAGGCTCTGTCAGCATCCAATGGAGAGGTTTCACCGGTCCCTGGGTTATTGCCGGGGAGGTCTCAATCACCAGAGGTTGCGGGATGATCTTCCAAGGCATAAACAGAGGCTCCAGTAGCAAACAGAGTAAGTGATTCACAACTGACCCCAGAAACTTATTCTTCACAACAAAAGTTGGAAAAACTAGGTACTGCAGATTTTCTCTCAACACAGCACTGAGGAGTTACTTCAAAAGGCAAGTTTTTTAGGAGTTCTCAAATAGGGCAATTAGGAAGCTATTGAAGACTCCTATATTTGGCGACATTCCTCAGCAAAAACATCACGAGGTTTAGGGGAACTTGTGTCTTTGATGATGATAAAGCTGAAGGGCTTGTTACATGATAGAGGATGGGTGTTGCTACATGGGCCCTTAGATCAGCATACATATAAATCTTTGTTCATATTTTTTATTATGGTGAGGCTGCCAAGAGAGTCTAGTTGTTTTCTCTTTTGCTCGGGAAGAAATCCCTCCTCCAACCTTGGTTTTACTACCTCTGTTTATTTTGAATACAATTGGTGCTATAATCCACACTCTCCCAATGCAGGAGCCCCTGTGTTCCTACTTGGAAATTTCTCAATAACAACAGTATGGATTGTCTTTTATTCTCATGATTGTTTCAGGTGTTTAAAATATGATCAGATGGTTAGGATCCATCACAACTTGTCTGATTAGGACCTTTTCCTTTCCAAAACAAAGCACTTCTAGTTGTCTCTATCTTCTTCACAACAGTTCTACGTATTCTGAATGCTAAAGACATCCAAAATGACTTAGAATCCATCTGCCACCATTGGACAACATATTGGACTTTCATCCAGAAAGCCTGTTCTTGAACTTTTTAATCGTAAAATTTCACTCTTCCACCTTGATGCACAAACTCAAAAGGAGCAAACACAAATGTTTATTAAGAAATTTACCCCATCCACAGTTCAAGAACAACCTATCATCACTCAGACCATTTGTAGGAGTCTGTGGAGAGAGAAACAATCGCATTACCTCTACTCCCATAACAGATGTACTACTATATTTAAAACTGTAAAATAGGTATTGAACCCACAGTTTTCTTTGGGGAGGAAAAAGGGATCATACACATCAAGATGAAGCCAGCCTATTGCATCTCTAGTTGCATCAATCAGGTGATGACAAATCAGCTTATCCTAAGCAACAAATTGTTTGCTGCTTAACAAAATCACCCAACTGAAAATTTAGATGATTCCCAGAGATAATAAAATCTCTCAGATCTCAACTAACAAGAATATAATCTTGCCATATCAAAAACAAAAAAGGAGGGAGTCAAGATGGGGATGGTTTCATTACTCATGGATTTTCCTTCACAATCAAAGACCAATTTCTCAACCACCTGAGAGTTGACACCCTTAGAGTGAACCTGCACCACAAAGAATACATGTGTCATATAGAAAGGCTGGCATGAATCACTAGAATAACAGGAGTTGCACGTCAGCAGTCAGCATACCGAAATTAAAGACCTCTCATAAGCATTTAAGGTTAAAAGAGCACGTTGACCCAACTCAGTTGAAAGAATCCCTGGTAGTTAGAAGAGAAAACAGAAGAAAAAAATCAGAGAGGATCAACAATGAAGTTCAATTACTATGGACAAAGCTGATATATGAAAAACAGAGAAAAATAAAGCAGTGAAAAAGTGAAAATTGTATAGAGCCGAAATGTTTGTCCACACATTTCCAGACACCATATTGAAGAGAAACAGATAAACACTCAATTTCAAGAATGTTTTACGAAGTTTAAGTTTACCTTTCATCTTTTATATAATTCCATACAGTTTGAGTAGTTTTATGGTCATATGTAGACGCTTGTGTGGTTTGAGTGATTTTGCTGCCATCTATAGACACATCCAGACTGCCTCCAGCTACTAGTGCACCATTGTGGCAGGTGTACGAACAGGCATTTGAGAATTTCATGTCCAAGATGCATTAAAATGCCAGCTCAAACACAAACGTATAGACAAAAATGCTAGAAAAAAAACAAATTTTAAACCAATAATGTAAATACTTGTAATCTTCAAACTACACATCTGCGATTTATATCAAATATTCAAATATTGACAATTGAAATGTGATATATGTGCATGCTGTATTAATAAAGTTTTCATATGGGATAGTTATGATGATAGTGAAACCAGAGGGATATAACCGAAAGATTATTACTTAATATGAGCTTATAGATGACAATATAAAGAATACAGGGTATAAAGAAAATGCAGATAATTCTTGGGGTATATATGTAATTACCCCATCTCAGATCACCACAACCACAAGCATAAAGGAATTTATATCTTCAATCTTAGACTCTAGAGAAAATGGAAACCTTCACAGTATTCAGCAAATTCCCCCATAAAATTAGCTTTAATAGACTTACCCGAAGTGTTCGAGCAGTCATATCCACCACCGTCACCCCATCATCAAGAAGGTACTTCTTCAAAAATCTAATAAGATTAATCAACACTTCTTCTGAAACTCCAAAACCGTTATGAATGGTGTCTTCGTTGGCAATATTATGGAGATATTTTGGAAAGGATCCATTTTGGATAACATTCCCAGGCAAATGAAAAACAATACGATGAGGATCCCCAATACCAACCTACAGATAGAGTTTAACAACATTAGCAAATGCCAACAATAACATAAATGAAAACAAAAAAAATCGAGAAACAACACACGAAGGTATAGAGACAGTGCAACAGTACACCACAAATGTATCTATATCCACACACAATGTTTGTTTTTTACTTTCTTTAGTCTTCCTCTGATTGGTATCAAAAGTTCTAGATATGATAAGACAAGCAACTTCAATAATTCTTCAAGAGACAAACCCTGGAAATGAAATCAGCAACCAGTGAACTGATTTCTTTTGCTTCACTGGAGGCACAGACACCAACAAGAGTCCAAACTGCACAAACAAGTTCGGGATCACTAATCCAGAAATTGAACCCCCCAGAAGCATCAACCACGTTCATCTCTGGCTGAGTAACCTTCCCCAGTAGTAAACTCGCATGCAATGTGCGAAGACTGAATGAAAAGTAAAAAAAAGCCACTTAGGTGATAAAGAAAAAATAAATAAACAGTCAGCATGAATGAAGGCTAGGCAAATACCTCCAAAGAACAAGTTTTTGAGGAAGATGGTTAAGTTTCTTCACCAACTGGGAAAGAATAGAATAAATTTAAGATAAAAAATACAATGAATATTAACACTCCAAAACAAAATACAGAGTGCTTTACTTTCAAAAGATGATCCCTTGGGGAGCACACCCTGCAAAGTTCATTATGAAATTCCTGTATTCTCTCAAAGCAGGCAATGTCTGGAAATGGTTCTAACTCCTGAAATTCACAAGGTAACCAGCATTAAAATTCATGGCTCTTCTGCTAAAAGATAAGCAATACAGCATAACATAAAAATAATAGTTGTACAAACTTGATAAAGGTAACTTAGCGAGGTGCCTGACTCGTCGATTAGGCAGTCCACCTACGCACTAGGGTGTTTTACAGACTCAGCCTGCCTAGGAATTTTTTTGACATTGATAGAGATAGTGGCAAACAGAACATCCTCGGAAGAAAAGTGAAACCAAGCATACTCTGATGTAGTTATGCAGAGAAGAATCAGCATCCACAGTAACTTGCTGAAGCAAATTGACAATAGTCGATGAGGGAGCACTGGCAGAAACACTTCTATCATCAGGAGTGCAGCAAACAACCAATTTAGAAACCAAGAACTGCAAGGACAGGAAGCCAAGAATTAGAAAGATGACGAAGGGAAACAGAGAGGGAGATTAAAACCGGCAGGAGCACAAATAGTTTGAGACCTGAAGCTGTTCACCAAGTACATTCACACCATCTTTGGTAGAATTATTCCCCTTGAAGGACAGAAGTAATGTGGACACAAGACCACAACACTGATCTTGCAAAACAGGATCCATGATGAACTGCCCAACTAGATTGATAACGTAACTGCCAATGCATACATTGAAACAAATTAAAAATAGCAAAACCAAATTTGAAGGTAAAGAAATCTGCATTCCCAGAGAGTGAGTGGCAAACACTAGATCCCAGCTTTAGCATAAAGCTATTAAAAAATAGAAGTCTGTTATGTTTTTGATAAATAATAAAGAATAGAAGTTCACAATGCTTCTAATGGTTGAATCATTTCTACTGGAACTTAAAGTCATTAGATGATGACATTTAGACCATATCAGACGAAATAGATGAGAAGCTGCATCATATATCCAGTGAAGCAAGACAGAGGTGTTAACAATGATAACCTGGTTCTCCAGAAAGTCTCTTTTAATCGACTTAAAGACAAAGCATCCTACTTGTGTCCATTTGGTGGAGGGTCATGGGTGGACATGACCCAAAATCACATATGCGCATAAAAACACACCCAATTAATATGGACTCCTATGTTCAAACTTCAAACTATACCCTGGACAATGTGCATTGCTTCTGACTTGCGACGTTCAGACAATGTGCATTAGTTGCTTACATCATTTGCATTTTGTACAAAAAAATAGTGGATTGTATCACCTATTTGTATAACACAGGAGTTTAAGGTATTGCAAAGTTCAAAGCTTCAGTATTATATCTATAAAATAAGTTGAATAAAAAAAAACCAAAACTAAGCAAATCTGGCAGAAAGCAGGACTGGAACTCATCACGGAGAGATGTTGATCCAAGCCATTTGCCCTGTTTTTCCTGTGCTTGATCTTCTTCTTCCAGAGGCTTGTTGACCACAAACCGCACTAAACTCTCATCAGATTTACCCTGCTTTTTCTGTGCTTGATCTCCATACCACCAACCTAGCTCAGAGATCAACCAGGACACATCAAATTAGTGTCTAGCATCTGCAACTGCAAGTGTGTCTACAGAAAAGATTCTCTCCATCCAAGAGATGTTTGATGAAATCCGAGCACATCCAAAGCAGCTGAATGAATTGCACCAATGTGTCTCCCATCTCAAAGACCACATTGGGGTTCCATGTATAGTAAAGAACAGGAACCATCAGCCACTGCTTGCCAGGTCACCTCCAACAGCAGTGGCAACCGCATCTGCCTCCCAGTGAGCATGAAGCATGAGCACGGAATAGCACCAGTGCAACCTGCAGTGACCATTGAGTCTGTGACCACCATCCAGGGTGCTGTTTTGGTGCATCAACCTTGCTCAGAGATATCGGGATATGTAACTGTCGAACACTGAAAAATAACAAAAAGAAAAGGGGAAAGGGAACCTCTCCGGACCAGGTTGGGTTCCCCCAACCTGGACTGGGTAGGGCCCCACCTATCCGGACAGGGTAGGTGGAAGCCTACCCGGGCCTCCCTCTCCCTCTAATATAAAAGAAAAACAAAGGAAACACACTTAAAAGGGAGGAAGAGCCTACCCGGTTCACCATGCGGGGTTCCAAATCTACCCGGACCACCTAGGAGAGGAAAGTATCCTACCCGGACCGGTAGGCCCTCTCTCCCTCTCTCTCCCCCTATCTCTCCCTCTCTCTAATATAGTAAAAAATAAGAAAAGAAAACAGCCTACCCGGACCGGGTACGTGATCCCAAGGATCTATCCGGACCAGGTAGGCTATCTTGGAGACCTACCCAGACCGGGTAGGTCATCCCAAGGACCCACCCGGAGCGGGTAGGTTCCCCCTCTTGATGGCTGTGAGACACGGAAAAAATCTAATCGACTTTTATCGTAGATAAAATGTAGATTTTCGTTCTTTTTGGAAAGAAGCATCCCCCCCCCCATATGAGTAGAGGGTGATTCCGTGTGTGCGCATCGTATCAGACGATATGGGTTCGGGTGCTGGACCTTTCCCCACTGACAAGAGTCAGTGTTGATTTACATCGGTCTAACGTCCGAACACCTTTGTTTGACTGTCAAAGAAGCTCCAAAGCCTTCTATAAATGTTCTGATGTGGAGGGCAGGCTCACTCAAGAGACTCTCCATTCGTTCACCACCAACACATTGACTAGGTTAGGGTTAAGTCTGGGCAAAACCCTAGGATTTCACAGTAGGGATGCAAAAATGCAGATACCGTAGGCGTTTTAGAGGTAGAGAGAGATTTTCTGGACCCCGAGGGCATTTCGGTAATTTTACCACTCTAGGGGTATTTTGGTAATTTTACCAGGCCAGGGGGTGTTTCTGAAATTTCTGGACTGGAATGGAAGTAGGACCGGGTTCCTGGCTTCCCAAGACACTGAGGCTCTTTCTGGAGGGTTTTAAGGGCTCTGAGGCCATTTCTGGGCCAAAAGGGTACTACGGTAATTTTACCACACCCTGTGGAGATCTAGATTGAGGTGACACCCCGAGTGTCAGACTGAGCTGACAACACTTCCGGACTGAAGGAGAGTAAAGAACTTCATAGAAGACTCATTTGTGTTAAGATCGCCAAAGGAGGGGCGTATACATAATTTCCACAAGTCGAGGGGTTTCTTATAATTTTCCCGATCGACGTACAATGACAATCTGTGAAGTACATTGGATATTTTTATGACCCAAATGGATACAAAGGTTGTCGGCGAATCGTCGACTGTACAAACGTCCGCTTTGGAGCGGGAGATAGGGCGCAGCCCCAATTACCAAAGTTATGGGATATAACTGCAAATTACAGGACTTTGATCTTTTTTCGATCCCGGGAGGACATTTTTGTGATTCCGCCATTATAAGGACAGAACTACATGACTTAGTCGTCCCGGGACGAAAAGACTTACAAACATGGCCCGCTGAGGGACATAAATGTAAATATACCCCGTAGGGGCATAAATACAAGACCCGGAGACTTACCCCACACGGGTCGAAACAAACGAACAAGTTCCAAACGCTGGATGCTCCGAGTGCGAGAAGTGCTCCGTACGTAGATCTCTGTGTGTCTGTCTCCACTTGGACCCTTAGGGTCTATTTATAGAAGGCGGGAGGGCCCAAAGGGGTCAAATGAGTGAATTTGCCCCGTTTTTGTCAAGGTGGGATGGCGAAAAGTCATTTTGACCCCGCTGGCCACCAAAAAGGGCCGAATGATTCCTCTGGGGGAGTTAAAAAAACTCGCTTTTTTTTTATTTGTTTTTTTTTTGGAAGCCCGGACCCCGGAGGGTGGGCGGACCCCGACAGGGTCGCGCGCGCCCCCGGGAGGTCTCGCGACCCCGCCAGGGGGCCAGCGGGGTCGCGCGGCCCTCGGGGGTCGCACGCGACCCCGCTGAGCCCCCCAGCGGGTCACGCGCGCCTCGGGGCGCGCGCGTGACCCCGCTGGGTCCCAGCGGGGCCGCGCGACCCCCCTGGGTCCCGGGGAGGCCGCGCGGCTCCCTCCTCCTCCGTGGTTCGGACCCCGAGGGGTCATGTGACCTGCCGGGACGCCTTTTGACCCCTCTGGACGCCGCTTCACCCTCTTTTTGTCGTTCTGGGTTGGAGAAGAGCCGGGGTGAAGCTATATATCTCGGGGATATCGCTCCTTCGCCGCGTGGCAGCATCGCGTCCACGGAGGGAGCATTGTTTGTTTGTCTGATCGTTCGTCGCCGCATAGGGAGGAACTTTTGCGCCCGTCTGTGCCGTGTGATACACTTATTCGGCTACTCTGACTGGTACACGCATGTTTCTTCATCGTTAACCTTTTTGCTGTGACGTCGACCATGATAATATTGTTGGATCGATAGACCCTGAATCACGGAGATACTCTGTAGTCCGACGGTGTTAACGATACGTCGTTCTTCTCGTCGAACGTTGCATAGCAACAATTTCTCAAAATAACTTGAGATAATTTCGGGTGCAACAAATGCCCCCCACGGGACGTCCGTCACGGTCGGAGGCAGGGGCGGATGGCCCGTGCCCTTTGAAGGGAATTAACTTGATGCAATGTCGGCGTAGCCGCTGCAATTTTTTTAGACTGCATTGAATGGTTGTATTGCTGTCCAAAAGTATTTTAGCCTGACGCTTCATTTTGTTTTTGTTTCTCCTCTTTGTGCTTTCAGCCATGGCTCGCAGCAGTGAGAGTGGGAGTGGGTCGAGGAGGTCCTGTGCTAGGGGCGCCGACGACTGCGGGGTTGAGCGCACCGACGGGCGGATGCCGCCTTTCCCTCCTCGTACCATTGATGATGGCAATGTCAACCAGTTAGACCTTGACTATTCATGGGTCGCTGAGGGCCCAACAGAGAGTGCTGGAGCAGCTGAAGGTCTTGTGGATATGTCTCGGATCGCGAGGCACGGTGGTCTTTACACATATGACCGCACCGGAGGCTACCCGCGTCACTATCCCCTGGACCGCCACCTTTACAGTTTTCTCCAGGGTTTTGCTCCCGTCGGCATGGAGGCCGACGATCTGTCACTTCCAGAGGAGAGACGTCGCCTTGAGAGAGCGATACTAGCGGGGAGAGATGGCATGCAGGGGTTGTGCTCCCTAACATATTCGAGTTACCCGGAGGGCTTTACTCGGCAGCGGCAGTACCCAGAGAGGCAGAGTCTGGGCTCTTTCCAGCGACATGAGAGTCTCACCGTCTGGGCTACACCGATGTCTCCAGCAGCTTGGCACTTGCATGGGCAGCATAAAGCCGTGGACCAGGTTATAGATGGTCACTTTCTGGCACCCACCGGAGTTAGCTTTGCGCAGGAGGAGTACACCCACGACTACATGTTGGAAAGGGTTTTGACTTTGAAGACTCCTAGCTGGTATGGGAAGTGGTCTGTCATTCCTTCTCACAGCTACCACTGGGACGCGACAGAGTGGCTCTGGGGCATTCTGTTGGTCTACCGGTCTTTGTTGGACAGGGTGGGGATCCGCCATGCAGTGACCGCCGCCATGTACTCCAATCCATGTCACACTGGCCTGCAACAGGCTCTGGTAGAGAGATTCAACCGCCGGTGGAACACTTTCGTCACAGCTGACAGGGAGACTTCACTAGACCTCTGGGCTTTCCAGAGGATTTCCGGTCTTCCGATCTACGGGAGGCCTTACGAGGAGCTATCGCCAGATGACTTGCACCTCAGCTCGACAGATGGGGCAGGACACTACACTCTGCCATACTGCTTCAGGTTTCTGATGAAGACCTGGAGGGACTTAGCCCGAGTAGGCACAGATCGGCCCCCACGCACACCGCGGGTGACACTGAATGCCTGGGTGAGCCACTTCTACAGCGGCCCTTACTGCTTCATGAGGAGTTTGCACAGTCCGGCACCACCTGAGATGAGTGCCGAGAGGTCAGAGTAGACGTTCCTCCTCATCCCCACCACCTGCCTGCACCGACACAAAGATGGAACTCACGGGGGCTGCATCCTGTTATTTATCTAGCAGCTTATCTGGCATATTGACTTTCCAGTTTTGTAGTCCCTCATGGAGAGGAGGGAGTCCTGCGGGTGGAGGTGATCTATCCACCCTACATGCTTGCCTGTGGACAGAGACTCGCCATCGCACCGGCAGCCTTGGTGAATATTGGCCCAATAAATACCCCTAGGGGTCCTCATTCATAAGAGAGAGAAAAAGGATCACAGCCCATGGGCCTCAAGAAGTAGAAGCAATCTTCTAAGTGTTTTTTATGCCTTGTGCGCCTCAACCAAGCAGGGACTTGTGCTTTATGTCATTTTTGAAACCCAACAAGGGTGTATTGCACATATACCCTTGGGTTTACTTATATGCCCTTGTGATTTTGTCCCTATATCTTATGTAATTTCTTGGAGGGGGATCATATTGCAATTTTATGAAAAAAAATAAAAATTACATAAAAACCCTTGTTCAGTCCAGATATTACAAAAATACCCCTAGTCTGCCTCAACTTACACAAAAACCCTTAGTCCAGCTATTACCAAAATGCCTCGGTCTACCCATTATTTTAAATAAACCCCCAGTCAGTCCAAAAATTATAAAAATACCCTCGTCCACCTAGAAATTGCAAATAAATGCCTACTCAATCCAAAATTGCACAAAACTCTAGTTCTGGCCCAAAATTACCAAAATACTCTTGTTCAGGTTCATGCCTTCTACATGACTCGATGGAGCGTGACCATGCCAATTCCCTGAAATAGTGTGCGCTCTCCTAAGTTCGACTTAAGGCTAACAATCCAAACCTATGTGTCTTTCCATGGCCAAGAACCAGGGTTTGCCGGACCGGCCGTACAGGCGGTCCCGATTTTTTGCTGGTACGGGACGGTACGGTTCTATCCCGCTCTGTACCGTCCCAGTTTAAATAATCTTTATATATATGTTATATAAAAATAATACTCGAATGAATTTTTAGCTTAGCTGGTTAGGTAGTCTCACCGAAAACTCGAACCACCGCGGTTCGAATCTCACTTTCCTCACGTTTTTACACATTTTTTACCTTAAATTTAACCTTGTAGTTAAAAAAAAAGTACACAGACGCTTTTAGCGCGGTTCGAACCCCTGACCTCACGGTCAACCGTGAGAAGTTCTCAACCAACCGACTTACAAAATTATTTTGATATAAAAAAATTATTAAAATATATGTTACGTCCCGGTTGCGTCCCACGTACCGGTCGTCCCGGTCTTTGGCTGGGACGGTCCGGGACGGGCGGTTCGGCCCGTCCCGGAACGGTTTGTCAAACCCTGCCAAGAATTATAATACCCCAAAAAAACCCAAAAATGCCCAAAAACTGCAAAGATACCTAGGAAGAGGGTGAAATTGCAAATAAACCTTGGAGGACCAAGAAATGGTAGATAAATCCAAGGCAATTCAAAAATTACAAATAAATTCTGAAAAGTGAAGAAATGACAAATGAGTCCAAGGTGACCCAAGAAATTGCAAAGATATCCTGGGAAGTTAATAAATGACAAATGAGTCCAAGGAAACCCAAGAAATTGCAGGGATATCCTGGGAAGTCAAGAAATGACAAATAAGCTCAGAAAAATTTAAAAATTACATATATACCATGAAGAGTCAAGAAATGACAGAAAGATTCAGGGAAGTCAAAAAATTACAGAAATATCCTAAAAAGTCAAGAAATGACAAATGAGCCAAGAAAACCCAAGAAATTTCAGAAGTACCTTGAAAAGTCAAGAAATGACAGAAAAGCCCACGAAAATCAGAAGATTACAACTATACCCTGAGATGTCAAGAAATGACATATGAGTCCAGAGAAACCCGAAAAGTCAAGTAATGGTAGCGATACCGGAAATGTCAAGAAAAGATGGAAACACCTAGAGAAGTTAAGAAATGACAAAGATGTCCCTAAAAACTCAAGAAATGACAAAAATACCCAGGAAGGATTAGAAATAGCAGAAATATCCATAAATGGTCAAAAACTACAGAAATATTCAGAAAAAGTCAAAAACTACAGAAATATCCAAAAATGATCAAAAACTACATAAACACCCAGAAAGGATCAGAAACTGTTCAAATACTCCGAAAGGGTTAAAACTTGCAGAAATACCGAAGAAGGGTCAAAAACTACAGAGATACCCAACAAGAGTCAGAAATTACAAAAATACTCAAAGAGAGTCTGTTGTTGATGAAATTCAAATCCAACGGTCAGATCTTGATCAGAAGCAAATTCAACTATCCGATCGTAGCCAACAGCAAATCCAATCGTCAGCTCGAGAACAGAAGCGAATTCAATAGTCCGATCGTGGACCAAAGCCAAATCAACGATCTAATCGTTCATCTAAGTGAAAGCAGAAGCCTACTCAATGATCAAATGGCGGCCAGATGTAACCTCGAGGACCCGATTACATAATCGAGACCAAATGTATAGGTCTCATAAGACCAATTGTAGCCCAAATTCCATGTGTTCAAAAAATGAAGGCTTTTAAATTTCTTGCAAGAGTATGTATCTTTAATGGGCGATTATCAAGATCATATTTATTAAACAAAACCCACAATATCACAATAGATATTGTAGAGGCTAAAAAAGCTTCTTTGATAGATAATCAAGGGTATTCGGACCTTATGCCGATGTAAATAAACATCGACTGCGGTCGATGGGGAAATGTCTAGTAACCAAACCCAAATCATGTGATAAACTCAAATTCGCGGAATTAATAAAATGCATGCTATTTAAATAGCTAACAAATGTGCATTGATGTTCAATAAATGAACAATATTTAAACTTTTTCTGTGTTAAACAGTAGCATAATACCACAATATCTCTATTATTTCTGACTTGAAAATTGCAAGCCAGAATCAAAAGAAAAATCATCAAGATCTTGATGTGATTCAGATAACCCTTGAAATTATGGTCCCAACAATGTACCATTCACGGTGAAGTTCCGGCACTGTGCCAGGGCTACAAAACCTCATATCTACCACATATAGTTTGTCTGCTGCAACTAGTGTTTTTTACTTAACAAACAGTAATGGTTTCCTCACTCTTACGTTAAATGAGACTTAGAACAAACAAATGATGACAAAGGTGAAACCACAAAACAGCAAAGGGATGGAAGTGAAATAGCAATTGATATGAGGAGTACTGCATTCTAAAATACAGAAGATAAAAAATGAAGATGTATTATGTGACAACTAGAAGCTAACTTACAGTGAAGTGCTTGCCACAGTTGCTCTATGGCCAATTATCTTGATAAGGACCTCAACCGCAGACAGCCGATGACACCTGTGCCGAGGATGAACAGCAGTTGTAATCTGGTAATGAATCTCTACAAGAAACTACAAATTGCAAAAAAAAAAATTAGGACATTTTCAATGAAGATGAGAAAAACTCAATAAAGATGTGAGAAAACCTATCCAGCATTCACATCATACTCATGGACAGATCAAGTACCACCTTAAATACTCTATCTGGACGAAATATGTTAAGCTTATCAATAATCCCGGCAACATTGGGACAATTATCTGATTTATCTCTGCAGTAATTGGGTGACATATGTAAGAAATCCATAAGACAGCTTGAATTCAGAAAACTATTACTGACAAGAAAAGATCGTACATCTGCAAGAAACCATCGACCACTGTTTGTATTGCAGATACAATTGTCGCCATGGAAAAGAAAGGCATTGGTGGGCCTGGACTGGCAAAAGAAAGTGACAAGAGGCAACTGACAATTGATACCTACAGTAAAAAATCACAGAAACAATCATCAAACTGTATGAGAACAGTCTCTGTTGGCAAGTTCTTTATGAAATTTATCCAGTTCCTTCCACCAAAAAACTGATACAGAAATGAATACACAAAAGTAAAATCAATGCACCAGCAAAAAAAAACAATTAGGTAACTCAACAGGAATGCAAACATATGTAGTATCTTCATCTCGTAGCCACAGATAAGCATGTTAACATCTCAATTTATTTGGAAAGGTAAACTCTGTGTGGGGCTTTTTGCTTTATTGGTGGTAAACAGCTGTGAATGGAATTCTCTTGCCGAATTATCTACCATGGATCGAGTTTTATAAGTTTGGACCTTTCCCCACCAATTTTTCAATCAGTGTTAATTACATAACTCTATGAACGAACACCCTTGATTGAACATTAGACGATGCCCTTGAAATAATGACTAAGTAGCATTCCCTACTTGGCACATAAAAAGACAAGCGGTTATTTTAAAGCAATTTTTCATTAATTTGGGCAAATGATTCGTTTTCAAATTTTTTGACAGAAGTGAGTAGCATTTATCAGCCTTTTTTCCGAATATCCAAAGATTTAATTTAACAAATCAGACTAGAACTTCCTAGAGAGAGAAGCACTGAGAATTCTGACACGGTGTGACGGAGAGAATACGGAGCTTGTCTGAGGTGGTGTCGGGTGTGAACCGGGTCCCCCTGAGTAGAGGCGGCTCTCAGCCACGCTTCTCGGGTTCTGCATCGGTTTAGTGTTCCTCCAGGATCGGAATGGGGGTAGGGGAGGAAGAAGCAGATCTAAGTCCAGATCCCGACATCCTCAGAGATTGGCTCCCACCTGTTTCCGGCACAGAAGAACCAGCCACATCCAACTGTACTACCAGATGTCGGTCGGTAGTGGGGCAAGGGATGTCGGAGCTTTGCGCTTAGCAGATCCTATGTGGACGTAGTCAGAGAAGGTTTCCAGACCATCCCAGCAGAGGATGGAGGCAGCCCTGCCTCGAAATAGGACACATCCCCTCTGACCTCACTCGCGGCAGACTGGAGTGGTTGCAACGGTGTTTGTGGGTCTCCCCTGCCAAGGGAGGAGTGGACTTAGAGCAAGTGAAGGCTCTCACTGAGACACATGGAGAAGGTAGAGGGAAGTGGGAGGTCCGGCATGTGAGTAGAAATGGGCTTTTGACAGTCGAGTCAGAAATGGTGGAAGCACATAGTGGCCAAGGGGACACTCCTACGGCTACAGAGGTGGTCCATAGCGAAAGGAACTTTTCCCAGTCTTAGAGAGGTCTGGCTCCGCATTTCCATGGTGGAGGTACCCCTTGGGACTCCCACAAGCCCTACAACCTCCGCCACTGGCAAGGTCACCGTGGGACTTCCACAAGCACCTGCGAGCCCACAAGTGCAGTCCCCCCACTCAGACATAGAACCGGGGGGACCAACACAAACCAAGTCGGACTCCTCCACCAGTGCTGTTAAAAAAAAAACTACCCCTGTTTTTCTTTTTTCTTTTTTCTTTTTTTGCAGAAGACCAGTTTTGGAAATTGGCACTTGCTCCTCTTATCCTTAGTGGCTCATCGTGGCGGCCAGTGGCACCAAGCAACATGAACACAGACAAGTAATTTCCATTTTCTGGCAGAAAATTAATTTACATTTCTCTTTCCATCATTTCTTTCATATTTTATGAAACCTTTTTTCTTTCCTAATTTCTGATATTTTCTTTTCTGACATGAAAATGTCAATTGCAGTGTTTTCTGCTGCAGCTAATTTCTGAAAATCACTTTTTGGACAAATAATTTCGGAATTTCCAGAAAAAATTCCCTCCTGAACTAAATATTTTCTGCCCATTTTCCTTTTTTCCTCAAAAACGGTTTATGGGTAATTATTTGCTGAAAAATCAATTTCCAGCCATTTTCTTGCTGGAAAAAACCCTTTTGTCTCTCCTTTTGCTAGGAAAATATTTGTCTCCCACCAACTTCACCAAGACATCCGGGATAAAAGCATTCAAGAGGAGGCAATGCAAACAAGACAAGCTGCATGGAGGCAGGCTCAAGACCATGACTATGCACTAAACCTAGACAGCGAAGTGCTTAGATGTCAAACGATTAAATAAAACCATGTACATCCCCTGTGCAACTTGCAGAACTGGGTGTGATTGGCCATTGGGTACTGATGAACTTGAGAACTTCAAGTGAACTTTCCATGCAGCATTGGCATGACAAAAGCCGCCTGACCCCGCCATGTAGCTGCTATATCTGAGAGTTTGACAGAGGTCCTGTGGCTGCTGCATCAACCTACCACAGTGGACTAAAGGAGGAGGAAAGTCTGCCCATGCCGGCCACAGTTGACCTCGATCTTCCACCCACCTTCGGCCATGGTCCAACACTGCCCATCAAGCAGTATGGTTTTCTTTTCTTCTTAATTTTGGTTTTTCAATTTCTTATCTTTTTTTCCTGACTGGGACAGATCAGGTGTAGTTTCTTTTATTTTGACTTTTTTTCTTTCAAAATAGTCGACCAATTTCTACATCAGTTACTAAGTTGCAACCTACTTTGTCCCCCGCTTGTGGTGGAGTGGACACCCTCCCCCTTTTCACTGCGTTGGCAGTATCAGCCGAAACCGATACGTTTCGGCCGAAACGTATCGGTTTCGGCCGGTACCGATCCGAAACCAGACCAAATCACTGTAGCAGGTCTGAAACCATTAAAAATACTTTTTTAATGGTTTCGGACGAAACCATTAAGGGTTTCGGCCGAAACTGACTTGTTTCGGTCCGAAACCGGACGGTTTCAGCAGAAACCAGACAGGTTCATTATTTTTTTTAGTTTTTTAAATGGTTTCAACCGGTTTCGGCCGAAACCGAAATCAGTACCGAAACTGGTACGTATTGGTTTCGGAACCGGCCGAAACCGGTACCGAAACCGATACTACCTTCCTTGCCTTTTCAAGGGAGAGGTCCCAAGTTCAATCCCAACTTCCCCCCTCCCAATTAAAAAACAAAAGTACTTATCGAAGAAAAAAAAGTTGCAACCTACTTTCATCAATTGTTTTTGACATGCCTTTCTGATAGATGCCACATGATACATAACATCCTGCCTGGGAGCACCAACACGAGTCAAGGAGACAAGAATTCATTGTATGTATTCTGTGCATTTCGCCAGTGGTGTACATTGAATCATGGAGCATTTGGTGGGTGTAAAGCCATGCCTAACTGTGCCACCAACTATTTGTGTGCAAATCTTATCCATAGCATAGTAGAGATATAGTGTGTACCCCAACAATCTCAGCCTCTACTAGACACGTGAGGGCCCACAACTCCAGCTTCAGCACTGGATGAGACTATTAAGGCATCTAGAGCTTTCATTGTTCAGTTTGCAATACCTTCCGACGCTATACATGCATCATCATTTATGCATATATTCAGATGCACCCAAAGCCATCCTCATG
This sequence comes from Amorphophallus konjac, assembly GCA_022559845.1. NCBI lineage: Eukaryota > Viridiplantae > Streptophyta > Magnoliopsida > Alismatales > Araceae > Amorphophallus > Amorphophallus konjac. The sequence goes on along the minus strand of CM040125.1, from coordinate 3,004,990 downwards.
TACAGCCTCCCACCTAGAGGGATTTAGGGAGTTTCACAGAGTAAGTTAGCTTTTCTTCCTTCAGTAGCCATGATTATGATGAAAAATTGAATTATAATGTATTATCTTGTCTCAAAAGTACTAATTTCATGTTCAAAAGTTACCCCTTCGATCATTTACTTTTCATACTTTTTGGAACTTTTCTGCTAATGGAAGGCTATGTTCAGGCTCCCACCCAAGCTTGGGTCAGCCTGGATTGGCCCTCATAAGGTCGTGATTGGTCAATCCAATCTGTTTTGGCCTACCAATCCAGGGGCTCATTTCAGTCCCAACTTCCTTGGCCCAAACTATACCAGGTACCACATGGATTTTATCCCCTGTTTCTGCACCTTTACCATCCCTCTAAAGCGCCATTTGATATGTGGTATATCTCAGCTTGTCTGCCCACACACAAGTTTTTCTTTTTTTTTTCTTGAAACAGCATGCAGAATACTAAATGCCATATGGCAGCATGACCTTAACTGCTGTGATCAGAAGTAATCAATTGTGATCCTTCACCAAGTACTCACAGATAGATAAAGATATATAGGTAGGAGTCTGAGGCACAAAACTCATCAGAAATAAAGCCTAACAGATCATATAAAAAGATTTTTCAAATGTGTTGTGGTTTAGTCTCATATCGGATATCCATGGGAGTCTCACCTCTATAAATGTAGAAGATTCCCGCAACTCAATGCCTAGGTTTTGGGTTGAGTTCAGACCTCCAGCATGGTATCAAAGAGAGTTTAGATCCATATGTGGACACTTGGCCCTACCCATGATGCACCCCAAACTGGTTGGTTCAGCACGAGGGGGGTGTTTTGATTTAGTCCAATATTGGATATCATGGGAGTCTCACCTCTATATATGTAGAGGATTCCCTCAACTCAATGCCTAGGTTTCAGGTTGAGTTCAGTCCTTCAACAAAATGAAACACAAATATAAACAGTTCATTCAACAAAACACAAATCATGTTTTCAAATACAACACAAACATGATCAGTCATCGCCACTAGATACAAACCATGTATTTCTTTATAAGGTCATCACGTTCATCCTCAGAAATCTCAGCAATCTGCAAGATTGAACTGGACAGCACAAATTCTCCCGCCTCCTTGTCTGCACTTGAACTGCAACACAATGCTATGCAAATGGCAAAAACTTTTACAAAATGCTTTCTTGTAATGACAGACAAAGGCTGACCAGCCACCTGCACCCATAAAGAAGAAAAAAAAAAGAAATGTTAGGGGAGCAAGGAGACAACCGCCATAGCATAGAAACCCAGATCATGAGGCTATTTTCCCCTTAATGTCAATGGCCCTTCGCCAAGAAGTGAGATTTAAACCCTAATATCACATAAACCATAAAGTTTAATCTCAAGGAAATTTAAACCCTAATCTCACATAAATTGATTCATTTTTATAAGGTTTCCCCATTTTTCTAAACAAAAGTTCACATTTTCGGTTTCTTTTTAAGGACCGTCCGGTCCACAGTTTCCAAGGCAGTCGCCTAGGTGACTAGGCGCTTGGGCGCATTTTCCGATCCAAGGCGCCTACCTAGGTGCCTTGGGCCGTCTGGTTTGGCCTCGGCCATTAAGCCAAACTCGCCATGCCTGGGTGCCTTGGGCTGCCTGGGCTGGGAATAGCCTAAAACAGCCCCCAAAAATTTTTCAGGCAAGGGGGCCCTGCCACCCACCCACCCCCCCACCCCCTGGCAAGATGGGCTGGCCACCCTTGACCCCCCACCCCACGGGCGACCTGACCACACAGGCCGATCCATGATGCAAGGTTGGGTCAAAGGTAGATCAAGCTCCAAAGACTCCTCTCTCTCTCTCTCTCTCTCTCGCTCTCTCTCTTTCTTTCTCTCTCAATTGTTAATATTAAAATCTATTATTTTTCCATGTATCTTATTCCAATTTTATTAGTTTTTTCCCTCCCCTTCTAGCTCTGTTCTTTTTCCCCTTCTCCTCTCCTATTCACCTACGTCATCTTTTTTCTTTACTTTAGTGTCGGTCAAAGCCCCACTAGTATTCACATGCTAGAAATAATAGGCACATACTCTCTCCCTCCCCCCCCCCCTCTATCTCATGAACTTATAAGTGCTTAGGTGCCCGGGGGACCCAAGCTTGCCTTGGATCACCTTGTCGCCTTGACAACTATGGCCCGATCTTGGAGCCGGCTGAACCAAATCAGTGACCTCCAACCCTGATCAAATTCAGACTGGTCCAGTCCGAACCAGCTGGTTCTGCAAAGCATGATCATAGGCAATAGCGAAGTTAGAAATGGCCAAAGCCAAAGACTTCACAAACCCCCTCTTAGTCTAAGCCTATAGTACTATTTATGTCTCTAGAAACAAAAACCCTCTCCCCATTAGGAGCAACTTGGATTATCCTATCAAAATTTTCGCCTAGATGCGATGACAAATAGGCAAGGGTTCTGAAGTGGTTCTCCTGTATTTAATGAAAATGACTAAATAAATTAGACCAAAATGGTCAAATTTGTTTCCCCACATGGAATATTGGAACCCTAAACCAGTAAAGTACAGAGTTAGTAAACTACTAAGAAGTAGGAGAAGAACATACCTTGTTTTCGAGAAATTAGTGGAAAGGATCTAAAGCAAAAGAAAGGATGGATAGAAATGATGTAGCTATTATTATAAGTAAAGAATTAAAAAACAGTTGTGGAAGTCAAGAGGTAGCAGGAAGATAGACTTAGACTAGTCAAACTTGTGCTAGGTCAAGCGGTTTTAAACATAATTAGTGATTATGCCCCACAAGTAAGACTAGAGAAGAAATGCATAGTTATTTCATTTACAAATTATCTAAACTGTAACAACTGAAAAATAAAATGCTAGCAAAAAAACCAGAAATGAATTTGTATAAATACATGCATACTTCTGTGTATTTAAATCAACAATTCATAGTCCACCATACAGTTCATCAATCAATTAGTAAAACAACCGATTGAAGTTCTCAACTGAAAACAACAGAATACAACCACAAGGATGGTATGAGAAATCGAAAAGATGATAGAAGGCCCCAATATAAAACCACTGATTACAGAAGCCACATGTTTAGCTATATTATGAAACATCTCAGGGGTATTTGTATTTTATCATCTGCAAAGAATGTCAAATCAAAAAGGTGGCCATTTAGGTTTCAGCCAGCCTACAAACCAAAGAGATTGCCAAGACATTCAATGAGATAACCATTCAGAGCACATGACTAAACTAGAATTCTCAACTGCAAAATAAACAGTGATTACACATTTCACACAGGACAACAATAACACAAGATCAACAGAAAGTGAGGCACACAATGAAGTGGACATCAGCCACAAGAAACAGTGAAGACCAGATTAACATGCATGAATGTACAAGCATACCGTGGAAACCAAATTAAGATTGGTCATGTCCTGCCTAATCATTAGTAATGGGATAAGCCACTGGCAGCATAACTGCATAAAAAGTTTTGCTTCTGCTTTTGCAACAAAGAGATCGCGTACCTGAATTGTCAGGCAAAGCGAATGTCACACATCATCAAATAAACTTCTAGCACCATAAGATCCAAGAAATAAGTGCATGATTGACATCAGCAAAAAATGAGAATAATATGAGTTATCCATGTCCCCTGATTGATAACCCAAAAATCTAGCACGAATAAAGTCAAGAAAGGACAGGAGGGGATAAGCTTCTCACCCTGTCCCCAATTTTAGGGTTGAAGGTGGGGATAAGTCATCCATCAAAAAGATGGAATGACTTATCCCCAACCTTCTCCTTTTATTCTCTCCAAACACCAAGATGTCCTTACTTGTGGATAGGGATAAATTACGGCAGGATAAGACAACCTAAGTTATCGTAATATCAAAATTGCCTAAAAGAAGAGCACATCCAAGGATGCGGAAAATGTCACAGAAATGCAAAAGGCATATCAAACATTGCAAATGATACAAAAACAAAAACAGCCTACAAATTGTAGTTGTATAACTAATCTGGCATCATTCAAAAATTCCTATAGTAATTTTAATTTCTCTCAACTCAAGAGACGTGAAGTTTTCGGAAAGAGTAGATGATTTTCAGCAACCGGGAAAATGAGACGATGTTAACCTAACGTGGGAAAATCAATCGAATGCGTGAATTAGGCTCAAATAACATTAAAAGGTAATGTCATGGAACAAATATGAAAAAATTTACATATAAAAGATGCATTATCATTTACCAAGTTGTGAAGATTTAACAGCGTACACAACCATGAGCAAACTAGTGCTCATAAAATAAAAAAAATAAAGGAATATAGAAGCACATTTAGACAAACAACATGACATCCATTAGTGAATATTAAATGGATTTTCTTCACAACAAAAGGTATGACAATTTAAAAGAGACCAAAGGATTACCTCAACAAGTGCAACTAAGTTTAATTCACAAATAATCCATCGTGAGAGTATTGGCCCAAAGAGTTCCTCAAAATACTGCAAGAAAACAGTAAATCAGCTAAGATAATGTGGAAGACAATATTTTTGAAATGACAGAGACACTGCATATTTTACTCTGCAATGATGTAGAACTACTTAATGGTCAAGGATACATTCTTCCTGATAGAAAATGATACATACAAAAATATAAGAAAAAACATCAGATGACATATAATGCCCAATTGCACCAAGAATCGAACATCACCCTAAGCCATGTTCCTGAAAACCAGACAGCTTTGATCAGAAAAGGTTCTAGTTACAACCAGGAGGACAAGAACAAAGGAATTTAAAATCTCAGAGTTGCTGAATCAGCAAGCATAAACCCAATCCCAGCAAAGACTTCTGTGAGACATCACTAGTGTTTTGGATTGGAACCCACCCTAGAACCCAGGAGACCAAAACATTAAGGCCCGGTTTGATATTAGAATAGGATTTGCCACCCCATGAGAGAGAAAATGTGGGGTCCACTTCTCATCTCAGTGAGGGCTTAACCGAGCTCGGGTGAGGTATTCGACCCTCTGAGGTCGAATACCTTAACCCTGCCAGATTTTCAAAGTGGCCCCAAGAGACTTACAAGCTGATAGTGACTGAATCAGCAAGTGTTGATTACAAACCCACTGAGGTTTTTCCTCTCCCCCCCCCCCGGTTGATTTAAAAAACAATTCAGCAGAAATCTGCAAAGTTCAATCCAATGTACTTTACCACTAACCATCATTCTTCTGGTCAATCATGTATAAAAAGAAGAAGAAGAAGAAGAAAAGGTATGCATAGGTCATACCAATGCCACCCTGAATTGATTCTGCAAGCCACAGGCAAAACTGATCCAGTCCTACTGGTGGAGACTGAATAGGCACAAGTGATGACATAAAACATTCTGACCCATCGCCAAAAGCCCCAAGTGGAGTGAACTGGCCTGAAACCAGTCCACAGCACAGCAGGCACCTGGGAGATAGAAACAGGGAAATAAAGAAAGAAGATGCCCCAAAAACAAGAAACATTTCTAGTATTGTAAAACTGAAGATATATACCCCGTATATATTGGATTTTTTCTTACGCAATTATCACATAAGTGTTGTATATAAGAGATAATATATATATATAGGTAATTTTTATGTATATATTATATTTAAATGTTTTACAAATACCTTCTTTAAATAAAGTCTTGAAACTGAAAAATATTTAACATTATAAAGTAATTAAACCATATTTCTCTTCTAATGACATTAGTTTTATTAAGGGCTAACTTAAAAAACCCTCCACCCAAGACCCACAACCTAAACCTCAACTTGCTCCTCCATCTCTCCTAACCACTATCCCACCGGACAGTAATCCAGCACTTGTCCTTTCTCCCCCCCCCCCAATTCCTATCTTTCTTTCCCTTCTCTGTTCTGAGCGTTTTCTTCACTCACCCCCACTATGCCACCCACTCCATTTCTGCTCGCTCACCTGCTAAAATCCCCCCATCATCTCGCATGTCTCGCCATGTTGTCCTTGCTGTCTGCCATGCCAGCCTCTCTGATCAACCTCTCTGACCAGATCACAGACGCCATGTTCCAGGCTTCCAGCAATGCTTGCTTGAAATCCATCATCAGTTCATCACCAGCCATCTGTAGATGGCCACACCTATCAGCCACGACAGCAATCAGTAAATAGGTAACAACACAGCAGCTAACACACCACAGCATATAGAAGTAGCATGTGACAGTGTGACACAGGTAAGCTCTTTTGATTAGTTCAATTTACCTTTTTTGGATTTGTAGAAAATATTTCCCGACCATGACTCTACATGTTTCACATGATTTTCCAAAATGAATGAAATTCATTTGTCATTGCATTTCCCGTGCAATGCATTCCTAACCCAGGCCAACATGTTGTTATTTTCCATAATTATTTAACACAACCAACTGAACCAGGCATGTATTCTGGAAGAGTACACATACAGGCAAGGTTAGAAACTTGCACTTGAAACCAGAACTGGGCAGCGCCAGTTCGACTTCTGATTTTCGATTCAGTACCAGAACCAGACAGTTCTGGGCAAACTGACTCGGCACAGGTTCCACCAAAAGGAAGGCTACGAACATTCATAAAATGGTAAACAACAGTTAAGAAATCAATAAATGAAAAAATATGACAGAAATAAAAATGGGATAGGAACCGGTTGGTTCACCATGAAACTGGTTGGTTTTGGCCAATTTCAAGCTTCTTAAACTTGGGTTCACCATAAAACTGCCCAGATTTGTCCACATTGACTATTTTTTTAAATTTATTGGCTGGTCTGGCTCAGAAACCAGGTGAACCTGTCCAGGTCAAGCCAGTGCCTATCTGGTTCACCAGATCCAGTCTCGACTAGCTAGTTCCTTAAAGCATGCTTACAGGACTGAACCAGTACAGGGTGTACACAAACATCTACTCCCCTCACTATACGTAACGACGTCTTTGTCAACCATGATCACAAATGGACAATTCACTTTCTCAGAGATCATTTACATACGACAAAATCCTCAGCCACGACCTAATGGGCTAAGCTCTTATGTAATGTAGACTCTCATAACTCTTCTTTTTTGGAGTCATTTTTTTTTTTTTTTGGGGGGGGGGGGGGGGGGGGTGTGGGTGGGCATCACATCCTCTGGATGTACTTTTGTACACGGATATTTTGAGAGCTTATTTCTTACACTTGTAAATCCCTTTCTTTCCATCTCGTGTATACAGCGGTACCAACCACTTAAAGAAAAAACTTATATGTCACACCCACAACAATTTTGTAGCAACGCAATGCACATACATAAAGAAACACGTCTACAGAATTAGTTACAACATCCGAAAGGGAAGTATCTCCATCAGAGTCTCAGTTTACCTTTGTGATTTACTAACAGCAACAACAAGATGCCAGGTTGACTAGTGAAGAATCGCAAAGGCAGTGTATACAGAAGTCCAGAATGCCTGTCTTTGGCTCCACCACAGTTCTCCTGTTTCTATAAATAACTCGTTCTTTTCCTTTATTTTTTGAGATTTTTAGTTTATAAAAATCCCTTTTTGTTATAAATTCTTCTAGCATACAGTATGCTATGGGTGGAAAATGGGAATGTGCATTTTGCTGTTCTTGCATGTAGTGAGTAGCAATTGACTAGTAACAAGAAAGGATAGGGAAACAATATAATGAAAATGTGTGACGAAACCATGATAGATATGTGATTGTTTTACTTCTCAGCCGGAAGACATCTATTTTATGTTTATGTAATCCATATAGTTACATCTAGGAGTGTATGCCACTCTTGGGCCCACTCTACCTGGTTGTCTGAACAATGATGGTGCCAAGGACTATGCTGATGAGGAGCCGTCTTTTGACCCATATGCAAAAGACTATTGTGACCCATAACCAGAAGATATGCAAAATGATACTGAACTGGAAAGGTTTCCAGTTATTTAATTACCTACTTATCTTGTACTACAATTTTGTTTTGTCATATTGAAGCACCTCATGTCAAATCACAATAATTCAGTCATTTTTCAAAATTGTTGACATTTAAAAATGTGTTATATTTGGTGGATACCGACAAATAGCACGAAATTTGAGGGGCTTGGCTGGCATTTGTTGCACCTGGCGGTGTTTTGCATAGGTCCTCAAATTGGATAAGTTGCATCTCCATGGATACTTTCCTCCACTGCTTCGCAGATGGTCTCTTTGGTGCCTTGCGCCTTTTATCCTCTTTCATTGCCTTCTTTTCTCTCTTTTTTTTCCTTCCTCTTCTTCTTTACCTACCACGCCCCCCCCCCCAAAAAAAAACCCATGTAACAACTTTTCTGGCCATGTTATGCAACTCTGACGGACTTGTATCCAATGCATTGGAGTGTTGGATTAGAGTTAGGCCTAACATATAGCCGAGTACGACACTTCGATTCACGCTTAATGTTAATAGTTACAGGCTACTTATGGCTAGATTTACTACTTTGGTTCATATGCCGTTTAACTTATATGTTTCTACAGAGATTGTCAATAGATGTATGAGTAGATTGTGCTCGCACATCTCTTGGAATAGTGATTACCTTTTACATCTATATATTTTTCACTCTTTAATCACATGACATAAAACATAAGCGAGTTAAGTATGCCGCTTTCTGGTCGATCTATGAGGCATTGCCACATTTTCCAGAGACCTGCACATGCGCCTGGCTGCTTAACCCCACCAAGGCATATGATGGGCCTTCCAAGCATGGGCTTCAGGGCTTGGCCAACTCTGACCATCATCATTACTGTAATCATTGTAAGGTTAATCTTGTTAGCCCACTGTTGGCAGCAAATTTTGCTTTGCAAAAATACCTCCGCTTTTATTTAGTTGAAGCAGAAATGGGCTAACTTGGAGATGGAAGACCCGTACGGGGTCGGAGGAACCCGTACGGGTCGCCCTCACCCGGACGGGTCCGCCCGGAGGTGGGCAAACCCGCACGGGGCCGCCCTTGGGCGGGCGGACCCGTCCGGGTAACCCGACCCCGGGAGGGACCCACCCGGGGTCCGCGACCCCGGGCAGGTCCTGCCTTGGGGGTCGCGACCCCGGAGAGGTCCCCCCCGGGGGCCGCGACCCCGGGGAGGTTCCCCCCGGGAGCGCGCGACCCCGGGGAGGTCCCCCCGGGGGTCCGCGACCCCGGGCAGGTCCCCGGGGGGGTCGCGACCCCGGGGAGGTCCCCCCCCGAAGAGCTGCGACCCCGGGCGGGTTCCCCCCGGGCGTCCGCGACCCCGAGACGGTCCAGGACCGTCCCGGGGACTCTCCACCCCGGGGAGGTTCCTCTCCCGCGCACGCAAATCAAAATATGACCTCCCCGGGGTCATTTTCATCCCGTTGGACCCGTACGGGGTCGAACACTCCCGGGGAGGTTCCCCACTTCTATAAATAGACCCCCAGAGGTCCAAGGAGAGAAAAGAAAAGACACAAGTGACAACCTACGGAAGACACTTGAAGCATTTGTTCGTTTGTCTTGGCCCGTGTGGGGTAAGTCCCCGGGTCTTGTATTTATGCCCCTACGGGGTATATTTACGTTTATGCCCCTCAGCGGGCTTTGTTTGTAATTATGCCCCTCAGCGGGCCATGTTTGTAAGTCTTTACGTCTCGGGACGACTAACTCTTGTATTTCTGCCCCCTATAATGACGAAATTACAAAAATATCCTTCCCGGGATTGTAAAAGACCGAAGTCCTGTAATTTACAGTTATACCCTGCAATCTTTTGTAATTGGGACTACGTCCCTATCTCCCGCTCCAAGGCGAACGTTTGTACAGTCGACAACTCGCCGACAACCCTTGTACTCACATGGAATTATAAAAGCATTCAGCATGTTTTATATGTAACCTCGGGTGGAAAAATTATAAGAAAACCCCCTGACTGTGGAAAATTGTGTATATACCCCTCCTTCGGCCAAATTGACAGATGTGTGTCTTCCATGAAGCCCATTGTCATTCCTTCGGTCCGGAAGTGTTGTCAGCTCAGTCCAGCACTCGGGTATCATCTCAAACCTAGGTTTAGGGTCTGGTAAAATTACCAAAATACCCCTATGACCTAAAAATGGCCTCAGAGCCCTTGAAACACTCCAGAAACGGCTTCCATGCCTTGGGGAGTCAGGAACCCGATCCTACTTCCGTTCTAGTCCAGAAATTTCAGCAATGCCCTTGGCCTGGGAAAATTACCAAAATACCCCTGGGTTGATAAAATTACCGAAACACCCTCGGGGCCCAGGAAACTCCCTTTTATTTCAAAAATGCCTATGACTCCCGCATATTTGCGTTTCTATTCCTAAATCTTCGGGTTTTGCTCAGACTTAGCCCTAATTTTATTAACTTGTTGGTGGTAAATGAGTGGTCATGGAGAGTCTCTCGAGTGAGTCTGCCCACCACATCAGAACCCCGGTAGAAGCCTTTTGGAACTTCTTTGACAGTCAAACAAAGGTGTTCGGACATTAGGCCGATATAAATCAACACTGACTCCGGTCAGTGGGGAAAGGTCCAGCACTCGAACCCAAATCGTCTGATACTATGCGCATCCACGGAACCCTCTCTACGCAGAGGAGTGTTTCTTTTCAAAAAGAACGAAAATCTACCTTTTATCTACGATAAGAGTATTTCTTAGATTTTTTTCGTGTCTCACAGACTGGCACGCCCGGTGGGACTTTTCCCGCCTTTCTTCTCTCTGTCAGAGTCGTTCCCCAAAACCTTCTTCAAGGTTCTGATTGCCCCTCTTCCTCTTACAGGACGGGAAGAGGAGGGCACACATATCTCTCTGTTCATTTGAGAGTTCTTTGTGCATCTGCACGCCACTCCGTTCGTGCTACGCACCACCACCACCAACACTTCAACAGCGATGGCTGCCGTTATCTACGGCCCTGAGATCGTCGCCAACCATGCCAGGCTCGGATTCCTGGCGACCCCGCTGGTCTTCGGCGACTTCCCACCTGTCGTCGGCTCGCCCTTCTTCTTGGGCGTGATACCGGTGGCTGAAGCCAGTTCAGCCATGCCTGCAACAACTGTCGGGGGCGTCAGGCCCTCGACCCCATCAATTGGCCGGGTCCGCCCGGTCAAGAAGACAGTCGCTGAGGGTGTCAGACCCTCTGCTTCATCAACTGGCCGGTTTCATTCGGCCAAGAAGACTTTTGAGGGCGTCAGGCCTTCTGCTTTAGCTGATCGAGTCCGCCCGATTAACAAGACAACTGTCGGAGGCGTCAGGCCTTCGGCTCCAGCAACTGGCCGGGTCAGTCCGGTCAACAAGACCATCACTGGGGGTGTCAGACCCTCAACCTCAATTGCTGGCCGGGTCAGTCCGGTCGACAAAACAACTATCGGGGGCGTCAGGCCCTCGGCCCCTTCAACTGGCCGGGTTCTCTCGGTCAACAAGAAGACTTCTGAGGGCGTCAGGCCTTCTGCTTCAGCTGATCGGGTCCACCCGATTAACAAGACAACTGCCGGAGGCGTCAGGCCTTCGGCTCCAGCAACTGGCCGGGTCAGTCCGGTCAACAAGACCATCACTGGGGGTGTCAGACCCTCAACCTCAATTGCTGGCCAGGTCAGTCCGGTCGACAAAACAACTATCGGGGGCGTCAGGCCCTCGGCCCCTTCAACTGGCCGGGTTCTCTGGGTCAACAAGAAGACTTCTGAGGGCGTCAGGCCTTCCGCTTCAGCTGATCGGGTCCACCCGGTCAACAAGACAACTGTCGGAGGCGTCAGGCCTTCGGCTCCAACAACTGGCCGGGTCAGTCCGGTCAACAAGACCATCACTGGGGGTGTCAGGCCCTCAATCTCAATTGCTGGTCGAGTCCGCCGGTCCAATAAACCAACTTCTGAGGGTGTCAGACCCTCAACCTCAATCGCTGGCCGGGTCTATCCGGTCAATTATCCAACTGTTAAGGGTGTCAAACCCTTCATCCCAACAACCAGCCGAGTTTCCTTGGCTGCCATGTCAACGACCGAAGGTGTCAGGCCTTCTGCCCTAGCTCTTGGCCGAGTCTTCTCGGTCAATCAAATCACTACTGACGTCGCTCCTGCTCAACGGGGGCAACGCCGTCGCCGCAACGGCGCCAAACCCACTGCGGTCACCCTCAGAGGTGCGGCCCCTGCTCAACGGGGGCAACGCCGCCGTCAGGATGACGTCAGGCCTATGGCGGGTGTCACCACCGCCGCCCCTGCCCAATGGGGGCAACGGCGTAGCCGCAAGGGTGCAAGGCCCGAGGCGGCTGTCTCGCGCTCCGGTAAGACTGTAATTGTCGGAGACATTCGCATTCGGCTCGATGGAGGCGAGCCGATCCTGCCCCGGGATCGTCATGTCCCAACTATTTCTACCTCCAACCGCTTCGAGCCCCTCCGCCAAGTCAGGGAGGACGGAGCGAAGAAGAAGAAGGCTGCCGTATCGGCGGCAATCCAGGGCCCTCTGCAACGGCCCAAGCCACGAGCTCCCCGTCCAAAGGCAGGGGGCAACCCAATTGAGGAGCGCCAGCTCCACTTGAAGAAGATCTGGGTCACCAAGGAGGAGGCCCGAATCATAAGGCGCGCGAGGGCGGAGGAGCCCTTCCGCATGTCAGAGCTTCAGCGGATGCGGAGTCCGCCAAGCACTGAGGCCTCGACGTCTGCGAGATTTACATCTCAACCCCTACGGGGACAAAAACGCCGAGGAGCCGGCAAGAAAGTGCGACCGACCTCCCCGTGGGCTAGTTCTACACACACGGAGGAGGATCGCTCACCTCAAGCAGCCACATCCCGAGTGTCTGTCTTCAACAGACTTGGGAGGCCGCCCAAGCCGGAGCGACAACCGCCCAAGAAAAAGCGGGTGGTCCAGGTGACCGATGACACTGTCAAAGTGTTCACCTGTTACGCCACCTCCGGCGACAAACAGCCTAAGAACACCTCAGGAGAGCTTGACCAACCCATCCAATATTTGAGGAGGTCAAGGCCGGTCTCTCGGATTCTAGCGCAGACGCAACAGGCGCCGACAGCCGGCACATCTCAGCCTGAGCCGGCACGGCAAGAAGAACGCCAAGAAGACGTCCACAGTGTTGATGGGGACAGTCGCTCCCGGCACGAAGAAGAGCTGGGGGAAGAGCCACGGGCCCCCACATTGGACGAGCTTCGACGGGAAAACCAAGAGCTCAAGAACCTGCTACAGTCGCTTTTGCGCGAAAAGGAGGTTCCTTCCCCGCCTCAGGCGGCACCGGTTGGAGCAGATCAACAGCCTCCTCCCATTCCAGCAGCAGCTAATGCCTCTGTCACTGCTGCAAGACTTCCACTGGCGGTGGACTTCGAAGTCCCGCCGCATGAAGCCAATGCGCGGTCATCTGCTACTCCTGCTGCAGAAAGCCTCATGGCGCATAAGCAGATGATCGAGCGCATCGTGGAAGCGAAGTTCGCTCAACATGGCGAGGGTGTGGCTACCGTTGATTTGTACAGCGTGCCTTACCCCCTTCATCACCAATTCAAGAAGCTTCCACCGGACTGCCCGAAGGCCCCGAAACTTCAGAAGTTCAACGGGCAGGGCTCTCCGCATGAACACCTGGCCTATTACATGACGGCCATGGGTGAATTAGCCTTGGAAGAGGCATACTTGCTGCGGTATTTTGCCACGTCCTTGACTGGAACCGCCTTCCAATGGTATTCAAGGTTAAAGCCCAACTCAGTATCTGATTAGGCGGATATGCAAAAGAAGTTTGTCGACCGCTTCCAAATGGTCGAGCGCAAAGTCTCCCTGGCAGAGCTTGTTCCCTTCGACAGAAGAAGGGTGAAACAGCATTGGACTTCATCAAGCGATGGAGGGACGTCAGCATGCACTGCGATAATCCTCCGACGCCTGAAGATGCGATCACCATCTGCCGTAGGGGTCTCTCGGCAGAAGTCAGCGAAAAGCTTCTGGGCTCCAATATCAGAGGCTTCGACCAGCTCAACACGGTCGTGGCGGAGATTGAGATGTTCTTCGCTGATCACCCTGCACAAGCCTCTACAAAAGGCAAACCCTCCAAAGACCGTCTGGCTAGCGGTAAAGAGGTGAATGCCGTGGACTTTTCCCTGACGAATGGAGATAAAGGGGAAGGAAAGTCCAAAGGGAAAGGCAAGAAGTCTGGTGATAAGACAAATGTGTCTTTCTTAGCGGAGAACATGAAGACGCCTTATTCCTTCAGAAAGGAGCATACTAAGATGCTCTTTGATCTATGTATGAAGGAGCAGCTCGTCACTCTGCCGGATCCGCGGAAGCCCGCGGAGGTGGACAAGACCGATGATCCAACCTATTGTGTGTATCACCGGAGGTTGGGTCACGCCATCGGGGATTGCTATGTTTTCAAGAATATAGCAGAAGAGCTCATTCAGAAGGGCATGGTAAATATGCAGGACCATGCAGTCGACCCACCCCAGCCTCATCCCTGGAGCCGATCGAACCGGTCGGCTAACGTGGTCCATATGGTGGCGATGGCTTCAAGCTCCAATGCCTCCCAAGCCGGGCCCTCAAGTCGACAGCCCAATGGTGGTCCCAGAGCCACTCCTCCTCCATTCCCAGAATGTTTAGCACTGCGGAGGACCATCCGGAAGATCCGAGGGGAAGTCCGACAGTTGCAACTGGAACAAAGGCGCTTGCTGCAGTTCCTAGAGAGCATTGATCAGCAGTTGTCCACCTTCCCTTTTGGCCCATTTGCCAGGGGGTTAGCTCCAGCCCACATACGGGAGGCGGGTGTATCACCCACGGGTCGGGCTCCGCTCAGGGGTTGGCTCTCTGAAGAGTCCTCGGATTCATCTGAAGACGAGGAGGACTCACCCGAAGACAGGGAGGCTCCACTTCAAGTCGAGCTCCCAGAGAAGTTATACTCCTTCCCTTTGGAGAAAACTCCCAATATCTTCTTCGCATGTCAGCAGGCGGGGTTGATTACCCCGTCACCCGTGGAGCAGACGCCAGGTGCTGCTTTTCATCAGGGCTATTGCCCATATCATGAAGTTGTTGGCCATGTTATCTACAACTGTGAGCCATTCAAGGACCTCGCCGAAGACTTAATCAGGCGAGGGAAGGTGGATATGGGCGAATTTCTAGTCGACCCACCGCAGCCGCATGCACGAAGGAGTCTTCACTTCTCCGTCAACGTCATTCACGCTGCAGCAGCCTTCCAGTTCCCCGAGCCGCAGGAGGAGGGAGTTAGTTCCCAGGGAGCCGGTTCCCAATCGCCCAAGTCCACACTCTGGTATCCAGGGTGGCGACCCTCTCACCAGTGTTCTTTCCCCAAGGAGGACACTGAGAAGATTTTTGACAAGCTTCTGGAGGAGGGTTGGGTGTTGACACATGACCCGCCGTCTTATTACAATGAGACGGCCAAGAGTCACCCCCGTTATTGCAAGTATCATGCAAGGGTGTCTCACCCCACTCGGCAATGCCCAGAGGTTCAAGACTTCATTGAAGCCCTCATCCAGAGAGGGGTTGTCGATCATCAGGGGAATTCCATGACAAGGTTACGCCTTGCAGACGCCGCCAGGGAGACACTCCAGCAGGCCCGGCGAGAAACTGAAGCTTTCTCCCGATTAGTCCGGCCAAGTGAGCCTACGGAAAATGATGAATTCCCATTACTCACTAAAGGCAAGGCCACGGCCACCTATAAAGGGCCTAAGGTCCAGAACCCAGGAAGCCAAGCTGTGGGAGAGAGTTCCAAGGCCCGTCCCAAGTCGAGTCAGCCTGGCATCGTCCTAAGAGAGAACTCTCGGCCAGACAACAAAGGCAAAGCCAAGGCGTCAGAGCCTTCAGCCAAAGCTCCTGCCAAGTCAGCAAGGCCATTAGTCGGGGAAAGGACTCAACCCCTTGAGCCCGCAAAGATCCCGGCTAAGGCCTCTGTCAGCTCAGCAAGGCCGCCAATTGTAGAAAGGCCTCAGCAGCTCAAGCAAGCCAACCCACCAGACCAAACAGAGTCGGTGGAACTACAAAGCTCCCAGAGGCCCTACTGTGGACTGGCAGAGTTCCAGGAGTTGCCTCCTGAAATAATTGCTCAAGCAATCAATGCCACCTTTCAAGCTCAGCCGGAGGAGGTCAATTGGACCAAGGTTGCCCCCAGAAAGAGCCGTGGCGCTAAAACTCCTAAGGAGTCAGCCCGGAGCAAGAAGCAAAATTCTGGGGGCAAGCAAGTCCCACTGCCGAAGCAAACTCCCCTTTCTTCTCAAGAGGCAGTACGCCAAAAGAAGCAGGAGAAGAATCGCAGGAAGAATTTGAAGAGGAGGTTGAAGAAGCAAGCCGAGCAAGCCGCTGCTATGGAGGCTCCTAAGGAGCTAACTCTCTACAAAGACTTCAAAAGCTCATAGATGAGCTGGAGGAGTACACTCCCCCTCATCCCACCAGGGTCGTCACTCTAGACGAATATATTCCCTGGGACAAGCTTGGGCGCAAAGCTCGTCTTCTACAATGGCTCCGAGAAATGGTTCACCGTCTTGAAGAAGGTGAAGACTTCCCAATCCCGGAGGAGCTCTCCTTATTCTACAAAGATGAGGAGCTCACTGTCGAGATGCTCGAGGAAATGCTGCAAGAGCTCTCCTGCAATATGGTGGCGATTCCGCCACCCGACAATATTTATTGTCCCGCGGCTGATAGCACTGGAGGCCAGGCACCTATGGCGACATATCAGCGCCGCTCGGCAAGAAATGGCCGGGGACGCGGCCGGGGTCGTGCCCGGGGACGTAGACGTGAAGGTCTCCCGACTCTTGACCGGGTCATAATATTCAGAGGGGAGAAGCCGGGTCCTGTCCCAGAAACTCAAGTTCGGGGAATCCCTTTCATCCTCAGCCCCTCAGAGGGTTCAGGCCCCACTTCAACGGCTAAGCCGGGTGGTGTCCCTTTCACAATCACCTCCTCCGATGAAGAAGAGGAGCCAGCCAAGTCGCCAAAGCGCGAGGAGGCGTCAGAGCAAGCCGGCCCCTCCAACAGGGTCGAGCCCGTAAGTCCAGCAGGTCCTTCTAATGAAGACCAGCCTGAAGAACCTTTGTCACCTCCAGAGGAATCCTTGGCACCGCTGTTCCAAGAAGATGCGGAAGGCCAGAATACGGAGGAGCGCCCTTCTAAGCGGGAGAAGCCTCGCCAGGCTCCGAAGACTCTGGCGGAGATCATCCCGCCATTTGACAAGACCCGTGCCCGGGCAGACCGCAAAATTATTCATCATATGAAGCGGTTCCCAACAAATGTCACTATTTGGGAAGCCATTGCCTGGAGCAAAGACCTCAGAGAGGCTCTTGTCAAGATACTTCAAGATCCAGAGGAGTATGAAGCCCATGTTGCAGAGTTGCAAGCCCAGGCATATGAAGCACTCACAGCCAACATCTCCTTCACGGACAAAGACATGTTGCTGTCTTCTCCGTGCCATAATCGTCCCTTATATATGAAGGGGACGATCAATGGGCATGACGTGAATCGCATCCTGGTGGACGCCGGAGCAGCCGTCAACATTATGCCTTTGAAGACTTTCAAGTCTCTATACTTGGCACCTTATTTGCAAAAGGTGACCGATGTCAAGATCTCGGGATTCAATCAGGGTTCCGAGGAGGCGCTTGGTCGGGTTGTGGTCAAGCTTGTCTTGGGTGATTTTGTCACCCAAGCGACATTTTATATCATCAACTCCGATACATCTTACAAGATGCTGCTTGGAAGACCTTGGCTTCATGAGAATTGGGTCGTTCCTTCAACTTTGCATCAGTGCATTAAATATGCCAAGGAAGGGGAGCAACATACGGTCTTCGCAGACCAGGCCCCGTTCCATCCCAATGAGTGCCATCTGGCCGATGCTTCACTATATTTTGGGAAGCCCACCTTAACAATCCCCGAGCCTTTAAAAGGTAAAGGGAAGCAAAAGGTGGACCCTGAAGTTGAAGAAGGGCAGCTCTTCACTGTCAACCAAGACATGGTAAAGCTGCACAGGCTGAGCCTCAGTGCCGCCTCCAAGCCGACCCAACCAGAAAGGCGGAGTATGGACTTTGAAGCCAACCTTATACGCCGGGCCATTGATGGGAGTATCTCCTTACCACCCAAGTGCCTTCAGCTCTCGTCCCAACGGGACGAGTATGAGGTGGAGCAGTTGAAGACCTTTGCAGTCTCCTATCAACGGAGAAGGAGACGCAACAAGGGCAAGGAGGTCAAACCGATCATCTTTTACAAAGGTGATTTAGTCCCACCGTGTCCTCCTAAAGATGACTTCGGCTGGGATACTCCCGCCGATGTGGTGCCAGAGCCAGTCCAGGAGATGGACGATATGCCAGAGTACATCAAGGAGATGTGTAAAAAGCAGCACATCCCGCAAACTCTGGACCCTGCACGAGCAGCGTATTTCCATCAACTGTGGAACCCTCCGCAAGTTCGTGGGCAACCTCCCTTCTCCCGCAAAGATACAAGGGGCCTTGGCTATGACCAGGAGAAGGACTTCGAGGTCCACTTTGCAGTCAACACCATAGGACTGCTACCTCTCTCTAATGGGCAAGCTGAAGCTGAGCCCAAGGTTGATGACTCTGTAAGGGAGCCCGGTGACGTGTCCTACGACACCCTCACCTTCATCAGGAGCTGACAATGGTCACCCCTCAGAGGAAGGAGCAGCTCAGCCTGCTAACCATCAGCAAGATGAAGCAAGCCCTTCGGCTTCAAGCCACGAGCAAAAGTGCTTCGAAGAATTCGATGTCTATGAAGCCAACACTGATGATGAGGGAGACTTCGTCGACCTCCAACCAGCTCCACCGGAGCTTGAAGACGGTGGTCAGGCAACTGTGGACGGGTTGATTGAGATCAATCTCGGAAGCAAAAGCGACCATCGTCCCACCTTCATAAGTGCTCTCCTCAGCGAGGAAGAAAGGCAGTCGTATCGACAACTTTTAGAAGAGTTCAGGGATTGTTTCGCCTGGACCTACAAAGAAATGCCCGGGCTCGACCCTTCTGTGGCTGAACATGAGCTGGCAATACTTTCAACAGTCAAGCCAGTCAAGCAAGCTCAAAGGCGCATGCGCCACGAGCTGGAGCTGAAGGTCAATGCTGAGGTCGACAAAATGCTCAACGTGGACTTCATAGAGCCTTGCATGTATCCTGTGTGGCTCGCCAACATAGTCCCTGTCAAGAAGAAGAACGGCCAAGTCCGAGTCTGCATCGACTTCAGGGATTTGAATAAGGCATGCCCAAAGACGACTTCCCTGTCCCAATCACTGAGACAATGGTTGATATGACCACTGGTCACGAAGCCTTGTCTTTCATGGACGGGTCGTCGGGCTATAATCAAATCCGCATGGCCGTCAAAGACAAAGGCCATACGGCTTTTCGATCTCCTAAGGGGATCTTCAACTATAAAAGGATGCCGTTCGGTCTGAAGAATGCCGGCGCAACCTATCAAAGGGCAATGACCAAGATCTTCGACGAGATGCTACATGACCTTGTCGATTGCTATGTTGATGATCTGGTCGTCAAGACCAAGAAGCGGGAGGATCACTTAGCTGATCTGCGTCGAGTCTTTGAAAGGCTCCGACAATTCCAGCTCAAGATGAACCCGATGAAGTGCGCCTTCGGCGTCTCCAGTGGCAAGTTCCTTGGCTTCATTGTCAGGTATCGAGGCATAGAAATCGACCCCGACAAAATCAAGGCCATAAGGGGACTACCTCCGCCCAAGAACTTGACAGAGCTCAGATCTCTTCAGGGAAGGCTCGCCTATATTAGGCGGTTTATTTCCAACCTCTCAGGAAGATGCCTACCTTTCGGCAAATTGATGAAGAAAGGAGCACCCTTCATATGGGACGAAGACTGTCAGAAGGCCTTCGAGCAAATCAAGGAGTATCTGCTGACTCCTCCAGTCTTAGGGGCACCCGTCAGAGGGAAACCCCTTATCTTGTATATTGCTGCCATGGATGCCTCTTTGGGAACTCTCCTAGCCCAGATCAATGAAGAGGGCAAGGAGCAGCCACTGTACTACCTCAGCCGAAAACTGATCGGGCCTGAGCATCGGTACGCTCCCATGGAAAAGATGTGCCTAGCTCTGGTGTTTGCTGTCAAGAAGCTGAGGCACTATCTCCTAGCCCATCGGGTGGAGCTCATTTCAAAATGCAACCCACTCAAATTTCTGTTATGCCAGCCTGTCCTCTCTGGTAGACTCGGCAAATGGGCGCTTATCCTCATGGAGTTCGACATCACCTTCGTCCCACGCAAGGCGATCAAAGGACAAGGAATAGCGGAGTTCTTAGCAGCGCACCCCGTGCCAGAAGATTCGCCACTCAACTTTGAGCTACCCGACGAAGAGGTGTTAGTGCCTTCTCAAGAAATTAGGGAGTCTTCTGAAAAAGTCCCACTACAGATGGAGCCAGGCGTCCTCACCCTTGATCTCCCATATTGGGAGTTATATTTTGATGGTGCCTCTCGGACAATCAAAAGAGCTGGCGGCCTTACGGACTATGTCTCGGGTGCGGGGGTAGTCTTTGTGTCTCCACAAGGCGGTATCCTCCACAACTCTTGTGCTCTCATGAAGTCACTGACTAATAATGAGGCAGAGTATGAAGCGCTAATTATTGGGCTTCAACTGGCACTGGAGATGGACATCAAGTGCATCAAAGTGTACGGGGATTCTCAGCTCGTCATTCGACAAGTACTGGGCGTCTATGATGTCCGGAAGAAGGAGCTCATCCCCTATCACGCAGCCGTCATGAGGCTCAAAGAAAAAATTTACCTATTTGAAATAGGCCATGTCCCCAGAGGCAACAATTCTCAGGCTGATGCTCTTGCAAAGTTGGCGGCAGCCCTAAAACTCCCGCCTGAGGGAGAATTGAATATTACAGTCAGACACCGGAGGCTCATGCCAAGTGTGCTCGACGAAGAATCCGGCCTCACTGTGTATGAGGTCGACAACATTCAAGAGGAGATTGTTCCCGAAGAAGAAGATTGGCGTGAGCCGATCATAAAGATAAAGAACGGCTGGCTCCCTCCTGATCGGGCTCAGAGGGTGCAACTGCTACGCAGGGCGACATCCTACCAGCTGATTGACGATCTGCTTTTCAGGCTCGTCCATGAAAAGGACCGATCGGTCCTCCTCCGTTGTCTTTCATCCAAGGAGGCCAAGACTGTCATGCATGAGGTTCACTCCGGATTATGTGGAGCTCACCAGGCAGGAGCTAAGATGAAAAATAGCATCAAGCTCAAAGGGTTTTACTGGCCCACCATGTACGAAGATTGCAATCAATTCGCTCGTACATGTCACCAATGCCAAGCATTCGGCCCAGTCCCTCGACGGCCACCTAACCCGCTCCATCCAACAGCGCCTACTTGGCCGTTTGCAGAGTGGGGTATGGATATTGTGGGACCATTCCCACCATCGTCCCAGGGGCACAAGTTCATACTCGCTGCCACCGATTACTTCTCCAGATGGGCGGAAGCCGTTCCACTACGGGAAGTTACAGGGGAGATAGTTGCTCGTTTTGTGCGGCACTATATCATATACAGATTCGGCACCCCCAGTCGGATTATATCCGACAATGGCACGCCATTCAAGAACAAGACTGTTTATGCTCTGGCGGCCAAGTTCCATATTGATTGGAGAGCGTCGTCGATCTACAATCCCCAGGCCAATGGGTTAGCCGAGGCCTTCAACAAAACCCTCTGCAAGCTGCTATCCAAGATAGTAGGTGGCCGCAAACGGGATTGGGGCGAGAAGGTCCACGAAGCCCTATGGGCCTACCGGACTATTTACAAAACCCCCACGGGTTGCTCCCCATTCTCCCTGGTCTATGGAGCTGAAGCGGTGGTCCCTGTGGAGATCGAGCTAGCATCTTACCGCGTTGCTGTGCACGCCGGATTGCCAGGCCAAGACCAATCTGAAATTGAAAGAAGGCTTGAGGAATTGTCCAACCTTGAAGGTCAAAGACTTAAAGCCTACAAACACCTGCAAGTGTATCAAGCCCGCATGACACGTGCCTATGATAAGCTGGTCAAGCAACGGGCGTTCAAGAAAGGTGACCTTGTCATGGTCAAAGAAAAGGAGGTTCTCGCGGGAAGATCCAGCGGCAAACTCCAGCCCAATTGGCGTGGACCTTATGTCATCCAGAAGGTCTATAAAGGAGGGGCCTATACGGTCCTTGACCACAAGGGAGACAATCCCTTCCCTCCTCTCAACGGCAAGCATATGAAGCTCTACCATGCGCCACCGCAAGAGTTTCTGCAGCAGTCCTCACAGGACAGTACCTCTCCTCAGTGAAGATTCAAAAAAAACAAAAAAAGAAGGGGTTAAAAATACTGATACCCCGGCGGACTCAGTCAGCCTTCAACGGTTGGCTGAGGGTAAAAAGGCCACAGACCCGGTCGAGGTGAAAACCCGAAAGGGTGCCTCGGGCAAAAATGGGCAACCCCTCGGTGTGAAAACCCGAAAGGGCGCACCGGAAAAAGCTAAAGGGGGCCAGCCTCGGCGAAAACCCGAAAGGGCTGTGAGGTTGGTAATGTGAAAAAAAAAAATCCTCTCTCTGTCTATTCTATGGGTGGCTCTAAGTCAATGACTCCACCCCATCTCGACAAAAAAAAAAAAAAATCATATTGATGCCATGACTATGCCTTACATGTCGTCCTATGACACCTAGTCCCACTGGCATTCTGACGGTGTCATACTTTGTCCCATCGGGCTCGGCATCTGCATGCCTCTCCCGGGCTGCCGACCCATTCTGCCTATCCGCTGTCGGGTTCAACTCACGTGTCTCTTCTGAGCAGTTAAACCCGCTTACTCTCTTGTCCCACTGGGACTGGCCTCAGTATGCTCTCTCGGGCTGCCAACCCTTTATGCCTTTCGGCTCATCTAACCTCCTTGGGATTGGTCTCAGCACGCCCTCTCGGGCTGCCAACCCATCATGCCTTTCGGCTCATCTTCTCTTCTTGGGATCTGGTCTCAGTATGCTCTCTCGGGCTACCAATCCATCGTGTCTTCTGGCACATGTCCCATCGGGAATGGCCTCAGTATGCTCTCTCGGGCTGCCAACCTATCTCGCCTTTCGGCCTTCGGATTTGACTCTCACGTCCCACTAGGGCTGTCAAGTCCGCCCTGTTTCTTCTTCTAGGTCTGGCCTCTGCATGCCCCTTTCGGGCTGTCAACCCATCTCGCCTCTTGGCTTTAGACTTGACTCATATATCCCACCGGGATCGTCAAGTTTACTCCTTTGTCCTCACGGGCTTGGCCTCAGCATGCCCTCTCAGGCTGCCAACCCTATTTGCCTATCGGCTCACGGATTTGACTTATATGTCCCACCCGGGCTGTCAAATCCCTTCCTTTCATCGTTTCGGGTCTGGCCTATGTATGCTCTTTCGGGCTGCCAACCCATCCCGCCTATCGGCCTCCAGGTTTAACCCTCATGTCCCTTTTGGACTGTTAAACCAACTCCTTTGTTGTTCCAACCGGGCTTGGCATATGCACACCCTTTTCGGGTTGCTAACTCGGTCAACCTTCGGTTTTGGATTTGGCTAATTGCGTCCCATTAGGACAGTCGAATCCACCCATCTTGTCACACCGGGCTTGGCCTCAGTATGCTCTCTCGGACTGCCAACCCACTACACCTTTTGGTCTCACCGGGTTTGGCCTCAGTATGCTCTCTCGGGCTGCCAACCCACTATGCCTTTCGGCTCCTTTATATCCCACTGGGTTCGGTCTCAGTATGCTCTCTCGGGCTGCCAACCCATTACGCCTTTCGGCTCGTTTCTATCCTCTTGGGTTCGGTCTCAGTACGCCCTCTCAGGCTACCAACCCGTTTCGCCTTTCGGCTTACAGATTTGATTCATTCGTCCCACCCGGACAATCACATCTGCGGCACACACGTCCCTACGGGAGTGCTACCTTTTCCTCGCCTTTTGGCATTATAGGACAAAAAAAAGAAAGAAAGAAAAAACGGGGTTAAAAATATTGAGACCCCAGCGGACTTGGTTGTTTCTGTTAGAAGAGCAATCAAGGGCAAAAAGGCTTTAACCCGGCTAAGGTGAAAACCCGAAAGGGCGCCTTAGGCAAAAATGGGTACCCCTCAGTGTGAAAACCCGAAAGGGCGCACTGGAAAAAGCTAAAGGGGGCCAGTCCTGGCGAAAACCCGAAAGGGCGGTAGGGCTGGTAAAGTAAAAAAAAAAAGAAGAAAAGGCTTATCAAGCACTAGACTAGCTCCTCCTCAGCTCGGCAAGGCGAGTCTTACTCTGAAGAGCTTCCTCATGGAGCCCCTCAAGCCTATGGCAGAATCTACATCGGCAAGACTGCACTACTCTTCGGTCCCCTGGACCTCTCACAAAAGTGCCTCCACACTCTGGGAGGCCATCTGCTCGCGCTCGTAAGTGGCCTTGACTTGGGCGCCCACCTCAGCCTGGGCTCTCCGAAGTCTACAAAGTTGCTCCTCCTCTTGCTGAATCGTCAGCTGAGTCCTCCGCCTCCGCTTTCTAAATAGCGCGAAGGTGGACAAACTCCTCCCATAAAGACGCAAGCTCAGTCATCCAGGCGTCCCGAGGGAGAACAAATGCATGCATCTGGCAATGCTACACCAAGTTGAGGACCATTCGGCCACTCCATCCCAAGGGTCAGAAAACTCTGAAGCAGCTTTGAAGCCTCACTAGCTGAAGCTAAAGCAAAGAAAGGAGTTGCCTCAGCCCGTGTACGGCCGACATCTATCCAGACCAACATGCCCTAAGGGCTGGTCTACATCAACCTTGGCTATCACAAGTCAGCAATTAGCCACCTTCTACATTCGGCGACATACCTCAGCGGTCAGCCGACACATCAACATGTTCGGCTACACCTCAGATGTTAGTCGGCACACTTTGGCGACACCTTAGCAGTTAGCCAGCTTTAACTTGCGGCTACACACCTCAGCGGTTAGCCGACACGTCTTCAGTGGCATCTTAGTGGTCAGCCAGCACCATGACTTTTGGCCAAACGCACCCCCAAGGGTCGGCCAGTGTCAGTCTCCAGCTATCACAGCTCAATAGTCAATCAACGACGACTCAGATGGATGCGCCTCTTCGAGATAGGCCTACATCAACTTCGGGCTAACAAGGCTCTCAGAAGCAGGCCTACATCAACTCGGGCCAACAAGTCTCTCAGAAGCAGGCCCCCATCAACTTCGGGCTAACAAGTCTCTCAGAAGCAAGCCCCCATCAACTCTAGGCCAACAAGTCTCTCAGAAGTAGGCCTACGTCAACTCCGGGACAACAAGCCTCTCCGAGGCAAGCCAGCATCAACCCTCAGCTTTCTGGAAAGCAATGAAGCAGTAAGATGCAGCTCTACAGAGGGCACGGACCGTCCGCCTCCGCCCCGGCTTTGACGAACGTTCCGTGGGGGGCATTTGTTGGCAGCAAATTTTGCTTTGCAAAAATACCTCCGCTTTTATTTAGTTGAAGCAGAAATGGGCTAACTTGGAGATGGAAGACCCGTACGGGGTCGGAGGGACCCGTCCGGGGTCGGAGGGACCCGTACGGGGTCGCCCTCACCCGGACGGGTCGGCCCGGAGGTGGGCAAACCCGCACGGGGCCGCCCTTGGGCGGGCGGACCCGTCCGGGGTCGCCCGACCCCGGGAGGGACCCACCCGGGGTCCGCGACCCCGTGCAGGTCCTGCCCGGGGGGTCGCGACCCCGGGGAGGTCCCCCCGGGGGGTCGCGACCCCGGGCAGGTCCCCCCCGGGGGTCGCGACCCCGGGGAGGTTCCCCCCGGGAGCGCGCGACCCCGGGGAGGTCCCCCCGGGGGTCCGCGACCCCGGGCAGGTCCCCGGGGGGGTCGCGACCCCGGGGAGGTCCCCCCCGGAGAGCTGCGACCCCGGGCGGATTCCCCCCGGGCGTCCGCGACCCCGGGACGGTCCAGGACCGTCCCGGGGACTCTCCACCCCGGGGAGGTTCCTCTCCCGCGCACGCAAATCAAAATATGACCTCCCCGGGGTCATTTTCATCCCGTTGGGACCCGTACGGGGTCGAACACTCCCGGGGAGGTTCCCCACTTCTATAAATAGACCCCCAGAGGTCCAAAAAAGAAGGAGAGAAGACACAAGTGACAACCTACGGAAGACACTTGAAGCATTTGTTCGTTTGTCTTGGCCCGTGTGGGGTAAGTCCCCGGGTCTTGTATTTATGCCCCTACGGGGTATATTTACGTTTAT
Organism: Amorphophallus konjac; assembly: GCA_022559845.1. NCBI lineage: Eukaryota > Viridiplantae > Streptophyta > Magnoliopsida > Alismatales > Araceae > Amorphophallus > Amorphophallus konjac. The sequence continues at coordinate 2,978,910 of CM040125.1, read as the reverse complement.
GCCCCTTAGCGGGCTTTGTTTGTAATTATGCCCCTCAGCGGGCCATGTTTGTAAGTCTTTACGTCTCGGGACGACTAACTCTTGTATTTCTGCCCCCTATAATGGCGAAATTACAAAAATATCCTTCCCGGGATTGTAAAAGACCGAAGTCCTGTAATTTGCAGTTATACCCTGCAATCTTTTGTAATTGGGACTACGTCCCTATCTCCCGCTCCAAGGCGAACGTTTGTACAGTCGACAACTCGCCGACAACCCTTGTACTCACATGGAATTATAAAAGCATTCAGCATGTTTTATATGTAACCTCGGGTGGAAAAATTATAAGAAAACCCCCCGACTGTGGAAAATTGTGTATATACCCCTCCTTCGGCCAAATTGACAGATGTGTGTCTTCCATGAAGCCCATTGTCATTCCTTCGGTCCGGAAGTGTTGTCAGCTCAGTCCAGCACTCGGGTATCATCTCAAACCTAGGTTTAGGGTCTGGTAAAATTACCAAAATACCCCTATGACCTAAAAATGGCCTCAGAGCCCTTGAAACACTCCAGAAACGGCTTCCATGCCTTGGGGAGTCAGGAACCCGATCCTACTTCCGTTCCAGTCCAGAAATTTCAGCAATGCCCTTGGCCTGGGAAAATTACCAAAATACCCCTGGGTTGATAAAATTACCGAAACACCCTCGGGGCCCAGGAAACTCCCTTTTATTTCAAAAATGCCTATGACTCCCGCATATTTGCGTTTCTATTCCTAAATCTTCGGGTTTTGCTCAGACTTAGCCCTAATTTTATTAACTTGTTGGTGGTAAATGAGTGGTCATGGAGAGTCTCTCGAGTGAGTCTGCCCTCCACATCAGAACCCTGGTAGAAGCCTTTTGGAACTTCTTTGACAGTCAAACAAAGGTGTTCGGACGTTAGGCCGATATAAATCAACACTGACTCCGGTCAGTGGGGAAAGGTCCAGCACTCGAACCCAAATCGTCTGATACTATGCGCATCCACGGAACCCTCTCTACGCAGAGGAGTGTTTCTTTTCAAAAAGAACGAAAATCTACCTTTTATCTACGATAAGAGTATTTCTTAGATTTTTTCCGTGTCTCACACCCACTCATAGCTTAGTTATGATGTACACTTTTAGGATGATAGCTTATGGGAAGAGAAACAAAAAAGTAAAGTATTTTTAGTTTCTAGCCCTATAATCTTTTGTATTTATAGATTACCCCTCCAATCCAGATATTTTTATAACTCCTTAAAATCTCAAGTTATTTAGTAAAATGCCCCATATCATTAGGAAAAAGGCCCTCATGCATTCATGAAAAAGCCCCTAAAAAGGGTGTTTCAAATAAACGTGTCATTGTGAGAGCATATAAACAAATAGCTAGATTGGAGGGGCTAATTATAGGAGCTAAAAACTAAAAATCCCAAAAAAGTGTAAAATGAGTAAGCTGACCACAAAACAGATCAGTTAATCGACTAGATCAAAATACAAGGAAGGATCCACAGAATTATTTAGTAAATATAACACTGGTAATTGAATAGTGGAAAAGCACCTTGATCCTAGAGCTATATAGTAGATGCCTTGATATATTGTCAAGCAATGCATAGATCAGATCCCTGAAAGAGAACTATAAACGGTGAACAAGAAAACCAAGCCACCAAGAAAAAGATGACAACACTGAAAATATTACCTTTGGTCAGGGCAGATAGCAGCAACGGCACAAACCATGAAAACAACCTATCCAATTATAATCAAGCAGTGGCAAAATAAGGGGAAAATCTGTCTGCTTAAGAGTAACAAGGTAAATAGAATTTCTTAACCAAACAAGCATAGGAATTAGAAACAATGGCTTCATCAATGACCATGGTGTACAATAAGCACTTAAGTACCGCATGAGTCTATTACATTCATGTCTGAAAAAAGATACACACCATTGGTTTTCGTGTTCATATGTGATACCCAACCAAACATCCCCCCCTTCCCTGGACATATGGTCTCAGCACAGTACACAACAAGCACTTAAGTGATGCATGGCTCTAACAAGAACTTAATCCCACACTCACTCCCCACCTCAAAAAAACAACCTTCTCTACCCCCTCTCTCCCTCCCTCCCCTCCCCACCTGTGAGCATCATAGGCAGAAGAAGTGCATTTGACACTTGCTAGACAATCATAAACTAAAAATCCAATGAAATATCAGAAGAGAACTACAATAGTTAATGTTAAGTTATTTTACCCTCATAAACATGTCCTATCCATCATATTCAATGATGAAAATGTAATTTATGCAACTATAAAATCCATCTCCATCCATATTTTCATCCAACCTCCATTATTAGCTAAAACAAAAGAAAAACTGATGCAGGCATTTTTTATGATATTTATCCCTTCCAAAATAACTCATAAAAAATGTCGAGTTTGTCAACAATGGGCAGGATGCACAAAATAAGCACAGAACATGGATCCATGAGTGACCCAACAAAAAAAATTAAACACATAAATAGATCCATGATGACTCTAATGAATGGGTTAAAGCATGTTGGATGGACAAATTTTCCAGGAATGGGGGGGCGTCGAGGGGAAGGGGGGAGGCGGGAGACATCTACCAGAAAAGTAAACTTTATTCCTTCAAGTGAAGATAATGACAACCATCAAAATTAAACTTACCAAAGATTTGCCACAGTCAACTCTTTTTTCCAAAAATTTCCCACCTCTGCTGTCCAAGTAGGGTCATGGAATGTGGCATCGGCCAATCCAGTTTAAAATCGGTTCCGATCAGGATTACCAAGTGGCAATCAGATTCTAGAGCCAAACCACCCCCAAGTTGAAAAATCCAACAGGAATCAGACAAAATCGACTAGTCCAAACCCAACTTGGTACACATCAGCCAATCCTTTGAAAGTTTGAGTGAGGGGGGTATCGATCGTATCAATCCACATTGGACCCCAATGAGCTGATCTGGTAACGATCTGCATAGAGATTCAAAAGACCCCCCAATCATTTTGTTCAGAACAAACCTGCTATGTGCCGAAGCCCAACCCCCCTTCAACAATTCCCCCTCTGCCCGCAACTGCTCCGATCATGGTTGGCAGTATCGGCCGAAACCATAGTAATCAAGGCAGATGCCTAGGCGTTACCTAGGCGCCGCCTAGGCGTCCAGGCACTGTTGAAGGGGCGAGGCGCCTGCCCGTCTTCAATTGGGCTGAAAAGGCGAACCGGGCGTGCGACTAGGCGGGCTGGGCACCAAGGCGGCCGCCCGGTCGCCTCACCCGCGACCCGTGACCCGTTAAACCCCCCCCCCCATCCGAGTCAGGCGTGCTCCGCTCCGACCCATTTATTTTAAACGGCAGATATTTTTTTTTAACCCCCCCCCTCGATGGTCAACCACCAATTTGACCCCCCGTCCCCTTCGTCCCCCCTCCCTCGATCCTCCTCCTCTCCCACTCCCAACCCTAGGTGCCGGCGTGCCGCCATGATCTCCCTCCTTCGTCATCGCCTCGACCATCACCTCCGACGCCATCGCCGTCGTCTCTTCCGATGCCATGGCCGCGACGCCGCCACCATCTTCCTCCATCGCCGTGGAGGAGGTGTCCGACGAAGGAGTCCTCCATCGCCGTCGTCTCTTCCGACGCCATCACTGCGACGCCGCAGCATTGTCCGACGCCATCCCCTCGTCGGTCACCTCCTTCACGGCTGCGACATCACCGCCAGCGCCGGAGGAGATATCATCTCCGCCTCCGGTAAGTCCCACACCACAGTCCTCTCTCTCCCTCTCTATCTCTCCCCCCCCAACCCCTCTCTCTACAATCCCTCCTCTCTCTCAGTCTCTCTCTCTCCCCCCCACGGCCCCTCTCTCTGTCTCCCGACTCTCCCCCACAGACCCCACGGCCCCTCTCAGTCCCTCCTCTCTCTCTCTCCCCCATGGCCCCTCTCTCTATCTCCCTCACAGCTTCACATCACAGTCCCTCCTCCCTCCTCTCTCCCCCTCTCTCTGTCGCCCCCATGGCCCCTCCCTGTCTCCCCCCACGGCCCCTCTCTGTCACCCCACGGCCCTTCTCAGCCCTCCGCAAGGTCCCCCCTCTCCCTGTCTCCCCACAGTCCCTCCTCCATCCTCTCTCTCCCTCTCTATCTCTCCCCCTCCACGGCCCCTCTCTGTCTCCCCCCACGGCCCCTCTGTCACCCCACGCCCCACGGCCCCCCCCAACCCTCCGCAACGTCCCCCCTCTCTCTGTCTCCCCACAGTCCCTCCTCTCTCTCCCTCTCTATCTCTCCCCCCACACGGCCACTCGCTGTCTCCCCCATGGCTCCTCTCTGTCACCCCACGGCCCCTCTCAGCCCTCCGCAAGGTCCCCCCTCTCTCTGTCTCCCCACAGTCCCCCATGAGGTCCCCCCTCTCTCTGTCTCCACAGTACCCCCACAGTCACCCCCATGTTAAGACACTTAATGATGTGGTTTCCTATTTGTTAATAACTTATTATGTTTGGTAGAATTTGTTTTCCATGTTATATCTAATATCTTTCAGGATGGAGTTAATAAAATACACGTTCAAACAAAAAAGATGAAGATAAAAAAATGTAGCTCACAGGTTAGTGTGTTTAACCCTTTAAACTTCATTTTCTGTAATTTTCTTGATGTTAATATTTTCTTTTGTAATTTTCAGAATTTTTTGTATTTACTTCGGAATTTTCTGTAATTTTTTGATGCAATTTAATTTTGTATAATTGTCATGCAATTTAATTGCGGCAATTTCTTCATGCTTCTGAATTTTCTGTAATTTTTTCTATAATATTTTCATATATTTTATTCTTGTTTTATATATTAGGAGATATATTTTTAGATTTTTTAATCAGTGGTCAAAGCGTCGCCTAGACGACGCCTAAGCGGACGCCTGGTCGCCTAAGCGCTTAGAGACCCCGTGAACGCCTTAGTTCGCCTTGACAACTATGGCCGAAACCGATACGTTTCGGCCGAAACGTATCGGTTTCAGCTGTAACCGAAACGATACCCGACCTACTCACTGTAGCAGGTCCGAAACTAACAAAAATATTAATTTTAATGGTTTCGAGCGAAATAGATATCGGTTTCGCCTGAAACTTACAGGTTTCAGACCGAAACCGGACGGTTTCGACCGAAACCCAAGTGAACCCTGTTCTCCCTCAGATCTGAGGGAGAAAGGCTGCTGAGGGTGCTGTTGCTGCCGTGCTGGGTGCTGTTGCAGCTGTGCTGGGTGCTGCTGTTGTGCTGCAGGGTAGGGAGACTGCAGGGTTTGCTGTCGCCGCCACCGTAAAGAAGCGCGGTGTAGCTGTATTTTCTCGAGGTAAATTTGGGGTTTGCTTTGTTTTGTGTTTTTTTGGTTGGGTTCAAAGTTTTTTTGTCGTAGGTTAGTTTTTCTGTTGTAGGTTAATTTTAAACCAAGAAATATGTTTAGACTTCAAATTAAACCCCAATTAGTTCGTTCAATTAGGGGCTTTTATCTAATTAGATTTAGTTAGGGTCAATTGAAACTCAATTAAGCTTCATTGAAGAATTTAGGGTGGGAGCATGCTAGTAATTAATTTTTCTGAAGAGTTATTAGGATAAAATTGATAATTAACCCTAATTACACCCTTAAATTTAGGTCTTTCCTCTAATTAGGTTTAGTTAGGGTCAATTGAAGCTCAATTAAACTTCATTGAATAATTTAGGGTGAGAGAATACTGGTAATTAATTTTTATGAACGGTGATTAGGGTAAAATTGATAATTAAGTCCTAATTACATCCTTAAATTTGGGGCTTTCCGCTAATTAGGTTTAGTAAGGGTCAATTGAAACTCAATTAAGCTTCATTGAATAATTTAGGATGGGAACATATTGGTAATTAATTTTTATGGAGGGTGATTAGGATAAAATTAATAATTAAGCCCTAATTACACCCTTAAATTTAGGGATTTCCTCTAATTAGGATTAGTAAGGGTCAATTGAAGCTCAATTAAGCTTTATTGAATAATTTACAGTGAGAGCATGTTGGTAATTAATTTTTATGAAGGGTGATTAGGGTAAAATTGATAATTAAACCATAATTACACCTTTAAATTTGGGGCTTTCCTCTAATTAGGTTTAGTAAGGGTCAATTGAAGCTCAATTAAGCTTCATTGAATAATTTAGGGTGGAAGCATGCTGATAATTAATTTTTATGAAAGATGATTAGGGTAAAATTGATAATTAAGCCCTAATTACACCCTTAAATTTGGGGCTTTCCTCTAATTAGATTTAGTTAGAGTCAATTGAAGCTCAATTAAACTTCATTGAATAATTTGAAGCTGTATTATGTTAAATTGCATTTTTTCATTGTACTTACAACTATTTGTCTTTGACTGTCTTAATGCAGCATCATGCTTAGACGTGAACAAAGTCAGGAGCAACAAGGGCAGGAGAATCCGGGGTGGGCCCATCTCTCCTTAGTTGATGTTGGGAGAAGAAAAGTGAAATGTAATTACTGTGGTAAGGAGATACATGGCGAAATTACTAGAGGAAAGCAACATTTGACAGGGGTAAGAGGAGAGATGAGACAATATGACCGATGTCCCCCAGAGGTCTAAGAAGATGTGCGACAGTGCCTTCTGGGCAAAAAGGAGAGGATGCAACAAAGAGCTGAAGATGAGGCTGAAATTACTGAGGAGATTTCAGGCAGAAAGGGAAGGAGAGATGATGAGGAGGAAGGCACTGAGGATTCAGATCCAGAGCTGCCTGAAACAATGGAGCGTGAACAAGTGGCTCGAAGGAAAGGAAAAGCACCCATAGGTTCAGGGACCTACTCCAGTACAGCTGCACGACTTCATGACACTGGTGCTACCCCGCAGAGAGCAGGCCCCATGGACAGCTATCTACACAGAAGGCCCCATGCTACACAATCTAAAATCAAGCAAGCATTGAGAGGGGTAAAAAAATCAGCAGAAGTTGCAGGACATGCATTTAAAAGTATCTGCAAATAATTTTTCCGTGCAGGTGTCCCTGCATATGCAGCTGAAAGAGAATATTTCCAACCTATGCTAGATGCCATAGCAGATGCTGGCCCTAGCTTGAAGGCCCCGTCACGTCGAGACATATACGGGTGTTGCCTTGAGGGAGAGGTTGAGGAGCTCCATGACTATGTTGAAAGCTTCAAGCATATACGGATGGAGAGAGGATGCACCATCATGTGTGATGGCTGGACTGGTACCACGAAGAAGTCCATGATTAACTTTTTGGTCTATTGCATCGAAGGTACAGTATTTGTTAAATCAGTGGATACATCAAATTATGAAAAAAATGTCAATTATTTTTTTAGTTTGATGGATAAGATGGTAGACCAAATTGGAGAGGACAATGTTGTGCAAGTAGTGACTGATAATGAAGCCAGTTATAAGACTGCAGGGAAGAAATTGATGCAGAAGCGCAGACATTTATATTGGCTCCCATGTGCAGCACATTGTCTGGATCTGATACTTGAAGACATAGGGAAGGAAAATCATGTGAAGAAGACAATTGACAAGGCATAAAAAATCACCCAGTATATTTATGGCCATCTTAAGATATTGAATATGTTCATGGAGCATGCGAGTGGGGGGCGAGATATCATCTGTACATGTCCAACCATATTTGCTTCGAATTTCATTTCTTTGGAGTCTTTGCACAGGTATAAGATTGAGCTCAATTCTTTATACTTTATCCTTATAGATATGATCCGTATTTGATTCAAATTTCATTTCTTTGCACAGGTATAAGAATGAGCTGAAAACTTTCATGTACCACAATGCCCTGCGGGAATACATCGACAAGTCTAATGTTGATGCTCAGATGGATTATTTGGATGTCTGCCACATCGTGGAAGACAACAAATTATGGGGCAGAGTCTCACAGTACATGAAAGTAGTCACACCTCTCGTGAAGGTCCTAAGAATAGTGGATGGCGATGAGAAGAATGATATGGGATATCTGTACGAGGCCATGGACCGTGCCAAATTAGAATTGCAGGATTCCCTTCCCAGATAATATGCAAAGTGGTGGAAAATTATTGACCATAGATGGGACAACACATTACACCTCGACTTGCATGCAACTGGTGAGTGATTAATTGTATTGATACATTGTTCTTTAGGGGCGAGTTTGACTACAGGTTAGAGTAACACAGTTAGGATAAGCGCAGGTAGGGTACCACGTACCCAGGGATAGATTAGAGTAACCGAGTAGGATCACTAGGCCATGGCAGTTTGATAAACTGCTGGGAACCTGGGCAGGTCGACCTATCCCTGGGTAGGTCGACCTACCCAGGTCCCAGGGATAGGTCCCAGCAGCTTAGGCTGCTGGGAACCTAGCTAGGTCGACCTATCTTGCCCAGGTTCTTAGCAGCTTAAGGATGCTGGGACCTATCCCTGGGACCTGGGTAGGTCGACCTACCCAGGGATAGGTCGATCTGCCCAGGTTCCCAGCAACAGGTCGACCAACCCCTGCCATCCCTCCTTCCAACCCCTCCTTTACCTTAAGCCTACATGGTCGGTAAGTTGGGAGGGGGGTTGTATAGGCAGCGGAGAAGGGAGAGGGACAGGGATTGGGCCCATGGGGCCTCCCACCGGGCCAACTAGCAGGGCCCATTAATGGCATGTTTCTATCTTAAAATAGCAGTTCATTTTTGGACAGATTCCCAACTTGAGCCCTTTGAAAGCCCATTAACTATGGCTTACTTAGGCCCATTAGCTACTAAGGAACATTTTGATTTAATCCCCTTAAGCTTTTTCTTCTTTCTTTATAACCCTATTGTCTCTTAAAAAAATCCCCCATTTTTCATTAGGTCCCCTGGGGATAGGTCGACACCCCTAGGTAATGGGTATAGGCCGACCTCGAGTGAGCCATTCCGTCTCTTAATTTGAGCAAGTCACCCGCCCAGGGATATCTCATCCCTGTCGACTTTAACCGTTTATCAAACTCGCCCTAGGTTATTTTATATCTAACATTTAGTTAACTATACATAAATGCAGGTTATTTCCTCAACCCTCGATTTATGTACGATGCCAATGCACATGTTGATGGCGAGGTGCTTCAAGACACTTTAAAAGTCATTGGTCGTTTATCGAGGACACCAGAAAAGAGACATCAGGCCGAAGTAGAGGTTGACCTTTATTGATTTTATCAATAAGACGTATAGAATTTACTTAAGTCATTATGTTAATCTATTACTTTATCTTTTTAGATGAACTATTATAGAATGAAGACTGGGACATATTCTGACTCCCAATTGCAATACGTTGTGGGAAGCGTGAGCCCAGGTATATTTTATTTTTGTACTTTCTTAATCTCAATATGTATTAGTACATCTTACATTTATTTGTTTATAGTTGGTGGAACAGCTGACTGGTGGATAATGGTGAATAACCGAGATGTGGGCAGTAATGCATTGGCTTTCATTGCAATTAGGGTGCTCAGTCAAACAACATCGGTAAGCCAATGTGAAAGAAATTGGAGCACATTCAGCCTTACACACTTAAAGGTTCGCAATCGACTAAAGGCTGAACGGTTAGAAAAATTGGTTTACTGCCACTACAAAATGAGACTGAGAATAAAAAACATGACGTTAAGACAATAGTTGAGGGACAAACGCATCGCAGAGGATGCAACTCCAGAATTTGTTGTGGACGCTTTATTTGATGATGACAATCCCTTGCAGTCTTGGGTGGAGACACGAGAGAAAGTTGATGAGCCCGTTTTTGATGTTGATGATAGAACATGGGAAGAGCGCATACTAGAAGAAGATGACCCAAGAGATCCAGAATTCAAAAGAGCAACAAAGACGGCCAGAGAGACTCATGCACACCATAGAAGAGACCCAGCTTTGTTTATTCATGACACCGAGGAGCAGCCTGAAACCGAGCCAGCTAGACACTCAGAATCAGATAGCAGGCCAGTCACTCATAAAATGGTCAAGCAACCTTCATCCTAAAGAAGAAGTATATCAGTGCATGGGATGTTTGAGAGGACAAGTGTAACGACCCAAGATCCGGATGCCAGGAAGAACCCGATACCATTCGAATCATGGCCCGCCGCCCACGAGCTGGGGGCTCGAAAGGGCTAAAAGGAGTGTGGAGGTACAAAGAAACAGGAAATAAAGTAGGACAATTCAATAATTAACAGAAATAAACAATCTAACTACAGAGTCCAGTCCAACAAAAGTACAGTCTAAGGCAGAGAGGCGTATCCAACACCGAGTAAACACTCGGCCCGGCGAGCTGGCAACTAAGAACCTCCGCACAACACCCTCGAAGCTCAAGGAAGAACCGCCACACCTGAAAAGCGGGGGTGAGCCTCCTATCGCTGGATCAGTAGGGGTCCCGCGGAACCCCAACCGTAAACAATGGCAGTAGCGGAAAGCAGCAACAACAGCAGGAACTAGGGGTGATCATTATTCAGGTTCAATCCGAAAATCAAACCGAACCGATAGATTTGGTTCGATTTGGTTTGGGTTGAAATTTAAAAATGTTCGGTTTGGGTTCAAATCGAACCGTATTAAAAATTTTGGTTTGATTTGGTTTTGAAGTTTAGGAAACCGAACCGAACCGAATAACCCGAATTTAAAGATATTTTTGTCAAATTAATGTAAGTGTATATGTAACTATAAAAGTCCAATCCTCGCCATCCTGATAGGGTTTCCGACTCTATGAAAAAGGTTTCAAATCACCTTCCATTTTACTGTAACTGGAGTTCTTTGTTTTTTATGTGAAAATATTATGGAGCTTGTTCTTATAACTTACAACTTTTTATGTTATATTTTTAATATTTACTCTATTTGGTAGAAAATTTTCTACCCTACTTTTCTATACTCTTGTTTGAATCCAATCTAATTTCTAAAAGGGGAGATGAATATGGTTCAAACCGAACCAAACCAAACCAATTCGATTTGGTTTCAAAATAGTTTGGTTTGGTTTGGTTTGGTTCGAGTAGGGAAGATGAATTTGGTTTGGTTTGGTTTCAAAATAGTTTGATTTGGTTTGGTTCGGGTTGAAGCCTTAATTTGGTTCGGTTTGGTTTGAGAAAAATTCTTTTCAAACTAAACCAAACCGTGCTCACCCCTACCAGGAACAGCAAACTCCCTGACCGGTAAAACCTCGGCTCTACAGCTACTCCTACTTGAATGGAAACCAACACCCCGATCTCACAGTCGGGAAAACACCGGTTTCACTGAAAGATCTTTGGCTACGTCGCCAGAAACCACACCACGACAACCCTGTCGTGGAGGCCCGTCTCACAGACAAAGGCCCAACCCAAGACCACGCGATCTGGGTAGACACGATCACGACCTCGCCGTCGTGAACCCTACACTGTCTAGGGAAAAGACCCTCGGTAACGCTCACCGGAAACCCTAGACCTCTACCTCAAGAAACACAGAATCTACACGTAAAACCACGTCTCGCAGACGGGAAATGGAACCTCACGTCACGTGACGGGAGTACCTGCCCACCGGAAGCAAGGCCGGAGGCGTCCACTGACGACTTAGTCCGCAGCCTCATGTGTCTCCCTACAACGTCCCAGGCGGAGACTGAGACACCGAACAGTAACCAGGAACATAGAACAAGGACTAGTCGAGGTCACACTCGTCAGCGCGGGTCCGACGTCCCCAACCACGTGTGCACACACAGATCATGTGCCCTAAGTCAGATCCACCACTTTGCATATTCTCTGGGAAGGGAATCCTGCAACTCTAATTTGGCACGGTCCATGGTCTCGTACAGATATCCCATATCATTCTTCTCATCGCCATCCACTATTCTTAGGACCTTCACGAGAGGTGTGACTACTTTCATGTACTGTGAGACTCTGCCCCATAATTTGTTGTCTTCCACGATGTGGCAGACATCCAAATAATCCATCTGAGCATCAACATTAGACTTGTCGATGTATTCCCGCAGGGCATTGTGGTACATGAAAGTTTTCAGCTCATTCTTATACTTGTGCAAAGAAATGAAATTTGAATCAAATACGGATCATATCTATAAGGATAAAGTAGAAAGAATTGAGCTCAATCTTATACCTGTGCAAAGACTCCAAAGAAATGAAATTCGAAGCAAATATGGTTGGCCCTGTACAGATGATATCTCGCCCCCCACTCGCATGCTCCATGAACAAATTCAATATCTTAAGATGGCCATAAATATGCTGGGTGATTTTTTGTTGCCTTGTCAATTGTCTTATTCACATGATTTTCCTTCCCTATGTCTTCAAGTATCAGATCCAGACACTGTGCTGCACATGGGAGCCAATATAAATGTCTGCGCTTCTGCATCAATTTCCCGATAGTCTTATAACTGGCTTCATTATCAGTCACTACTTGCACAACATTGTCCTCTCCAATTTGGTCTACCATCTTATCCATCAAACTAAAAAAATAATTGGCATTTTTTTCATAATTTGATGCATCTACATATTTAACAAATACTATACCTTCGATGCAATAGACCAAAATGTTAATCATGGACTTCTTCGTGATACCAGTCCAGCCATCACACATGATGGTGCATCCTCTCTCCATTCATATATGCTTGAAACTTTCAACCCAGTCATGGAGCTCCTCAACCTCTCCCTCAAGGCCACGCCCGTATATGTCTCGACGTGACAGGGCCTTCAAGACAAGGCCAGAATCTGCTATGGCATCTAGCATAGGTTGGAAATATTCGCTTTCAGCAACATGTGCAGGGACACCTGCATGGAAAAATCATTTGCAGATACTTTTAAATGCATGCCCTGCAACTTCTGCTGATTTTTTTACCTCTCCCAATGCTTGCTTGATTTTAGGTTGTTTAGCATGGGCCTTCTGTGCAGATAACTGTCTATGGGGCCTGCTCTTTGCGGGGCAGCACTAGTGTCAGGACGTCGTGCAGCTGTACTGGAGTAAGGCCATGAACCTATGGGTGCCTTTCCTTTCCTTCGAGCAGCTTGTTCACGCTCCCTTGCTTCAGTCAGCTCTGGATCTGAATCCTCAGTGCCTTCCTCATCATCATCCCTCATTCCCCTTCTGCCCGAAATCTCCTCAGCAATTTCAGCCTCATCTTCATGCCTTTGTTGCATCCTCTCCTTTTTGCCCAGAAGGCACTGGCACATTTCTTCTCGGACCTCTCGGGAACATCTGCCACATTGTCTTACCTCTCCTCTTACTCCTGCCAAATGTTGCTTTCCTCTAGTAATTCCGCCATGTATCTCCTTACCACAATAATTACATTTCACTTTTCTTCTCCCAGCATCAACTAAGGAGAGGTGGGCCCATCCCGGATCCTCATGCCCTTGCTGCTCCTGACTTTGTTCACGTCTAGACATGATGCTGCATTAAGACAGTCAAAGACAAATAGTTCTAAGTACAATGAAAGCCCCAAAGTTAAGGGTGTAACTAAGGCTTAATTATCAATTTTACCATAATCACACTTCATAAAAATTAATTACCAGCATGCTCCCACCCTAAATTCTTCAATGAAGCTTAATTGAGCTTCAATTGACCCTAAGTAAACTTAATTAGACAAAATCCCCAAATTGAAGGAATTAATTTTGGTTTAATTTGAACTCTTATCATATTTCATGGTTTAAAATTAACCTACAACAAAAAAAACTTTCAACCCAACCAAAAAAACAAAACAAACCCCAAATTTACCTCAATAAAACGCAGCTACATAGCGCTTCTTTACGGCGGCGGCGGCGGCGGCAAACCCTACAGTCTCCCTACCCTGCAGCACAGCAGCAGCACCGTCAGCACAACAACAGCACCTCAGCACAGCAACAGCAGCACCCTCAGCTCAGATCTGAGGGAGAACAGGGGTTTCGGCCGAAACCGGACGATTTCGGGCCGAAACCGACAGTGTAATTTTCGGGCGAAACCGGTATCGGTTTTGCCAGAAACCATTAAAATTAATTTTTTTAGTTTCAGACCTGCTATAATGAGCAGGTCCGGTATCGTTTCGGTTACGGCCGAAACCGATACGTTTCGGCCGAAACCAATACGTTTCGGCTATAGCAGGTCCGGTATCGTTTCGGTTACGACCGAAACCGATACGTTTCGGCCGAAACGTATCAGTTTCGGCCGATATTGCCAACCATGCGAAGCAAAACACTCAAGAAGAAAGGAAAAGAAACAACAAGGTCCAGGGTAAAACAAACTTACACATGTGAACGTGGGACATGTGGCACTCCATATTCCAATTTAGTCAATGTTGGGAACAAGAAGAAGAAGAAATTAGGAGTGATGACACCACACAATCCCCTTAGACTTAGAGACTGCTCCGCAGAAGAAGACTGGTTCTGAAACATGAGGAGCAACAAAGGCTAGTTAGGAGTGATGACACCACACAAGCCCCTAGTGGATGATGATGGGCCTACTACTAGAGCAGCAGATGCAGGTTGTACGAGCATGACTTCAGGCTACACGGACTATTCCATACCTATGAGTCAACATCAAGAAAGCCAAGGGAAGGAGAAGGGCAAGGATAAGGAGGTAAATATGCCAATAACAACAAGCTATACTTGATTGGGGATGCGTCCACGGGTCTTCTTGTCCATATTATTTTCAACCACCAACACTGCTCTATTTAGATATTGGTGGCACTATTAAGGGAGGGTACTCACTGTCAGAACATCAGTTTATTAGATATTTCGTAGCTACCCACCTACAATCTCTGGAGAGTTCAAGTCAAAAAGTCAACAAAATCTAGAGGTATTCAAAGAGGTTTTCAAATTTTTGTGAACTTTCTATTTGGCTATGAATATAGCCAATAGATGCAAATGGATAATGGTTGGCCATGTTTTGGGAAAATTTCAGCTAGAGTATGAGAGTCTATAATATCCAGTATGGGATCAGTTGCAGATCTGCTATGTGGGTACTCCTTGCCCATAGGAGGACGAGGATGTGATCCTGATATGTTGGGATCCCCAAATGTTTCCCCGCTAAGACACACAATGTAGAAGTACAACAACAAGATCATTACTATCACCATGAAAGTTAAATTCCATCAGTTCAGGATTGGATAAGGATTCGGGGTATCAAATTCCACCAAAAACAGCAGTGTGCTGACAGGTAATTCTAAGACTGGAATCAATAATAGTCGCAGCAGAGTTGCAACCAAAGACAAGGAAACCAAGCCATGAACTTCTTTCCTAAGGTAGACCATATCACATCGAAAGGTAAAGACAGAAGGATAGAGACATAAGAAGAATGTGAAAAAAAAATCCATGCCAATCTGCAAAAGGTGATAAATACTCAAACAAATGGCAAATGATCTAGTATGCCGATCACAATAACCATTCGTTCACCTTAATTTCCTATGCTCACCATGACATTCAACCCTTCTGTCCAAGTACAAAGCCTCTCTTCCAACCATATCATATAGTCCGAGTTAACCAGGGACTGAATAGTGAATTCAGAGCATCTTCAGAAAGTCTGGCTGTTCTCTGATAAGATAGCCCATAGTGAGACTAAGAAAAAGAAAAGCTGGCATTTTCTGATAACCTACAAGCAAGACAGGCACACTAAAAAAGGTTCCACATCTTCTTTCCCATCACATTAGTAACCAAAGCAAAATTCATCACTGTGAAAGGCCAGCTTCAAATGCTGTAAGCACCAGACTCCGCAGGCATCCAATAAAGAACTCTATCTGAACTGCCCTCCAAAATCCTAGTAAATCAGTTAATCTGATGGTTTCAAGAATCCAAATACATTTGACTTCTAAGACAACTTTGAAGAAACAAAACTTCTGAAACAGGTTCTATAATCTGGCATAAGTACCATCTCGACCTTGTGAGATGACATTAAATAAATTAAAAATAACCAAACAACAACTACTTTCAGTAAAATGATGGCAGGAGACAAGTCAAAGTACCTCCAACTCCACTTTATCACTGTAAAATGCAAGATGCGCAAGGGTTACAAGTGCAGTTTCCAAGGTTAGATGGGACTGAGAACCAGCAGCCAACACCTCTCTAGCCTTAACAAGTTTATTTTTTGTCGCCATCACCAAATGGAGACCAAAATTAGAGCTGGAAAAACAAGATAATCAATCAGTGAACAAGTTCACCTGGATTGACCGAAATGCCCTAACATCTTCAACTAATTACAAGAAACAAAGACAAAGTACCAATTTGCATAACTTCAACTCTACTGACAAGCATACACACCTAAGAGCAGAGAATGTAACATGAGTACAGATGAAACTCGACTATGATGAAGACAGTTAAATATATTGTGTCAGAACAAAGCATGATTTTACAATCTTGCCCTCTAAGATAATAATGCGGCAACTAATGATTGAAGATGAAATACACAGCCATAAAGATATCAGACCTCTCATTTTCATGGAACACGTTATCATCAAGTAAGTTATTTCATTATAATGTTTAAAGATATGAAGAACCAACTTAAAAGCAAAATAATAAAAGACATAGGGCCAAAATATTGAAGATGTGATCAACAATAGCAGGCACAGTGAAAAAGTGATGAAGACGAAAAAGTGAGAACAGTTTATCCTTGTGTTTCCTTGGTTATATCCTGAAAATTTTGAAAAATGGGATTACCTTTTTCAGGAATGTCTGAAAACAGGATTAAGAAAAACTTATTCCATCCCAAGCAAACAGGATTAAGACAAGAGTAGGAATAATTCAGTCTCATCCCCATCATACTCCAATGCAAAAGCTCTGGATTTCCAGCAGCAATGGCGAAATGCATTACCCCCAGAAGCTGTGGGCATGGGTGCTGCAAATGCTAGAAACTAAGATGGGGAGAGTTTTTGGATCCTAAAAGTCATGAAGCTAAGAGATGTCAAAAGCTTGCATGCATGCTTGTCAAAAAGATACTACAAAAAAAAAGAATGTTTCTGGTGTCAACATTTGTCAATGAAGGTGTGCTCATATCCCGCCCATTGATTGGGTACTTTCTTGGTTTTGTTACCAAAGAAGGAGGATGCGCATGAGTTAAAGAACCAAAGGCCCATCAGTGGTTTGAAACATTCATACAAAATTGTAGCAATAAGTTATTGCCACCAGATTAGCAACTGTACTGCCTCACATAACCGAGGAGAATAAATCCACCTACATTCACATTCGGAGATTGAAGAGTAACTTTCTTGTTGCTCATGAATTACCATTTGCTGCCAAAAGAAGCACTAAGCCACATCTGTTATGCAAATTTGATTTCAACGAGGCTTATGACAGAGTGGACTGGAGGAGTTTATGGAATGTCATGTCCATTCATGGTTTTCCTCAAACGGTCATCCAATCTATTCAGTCTTGTGTCCACTCAGTCAGGTTCTCTGTTATCACTAATGGGACTGCCTCAGGTTACTTCACCAGTTCGAGGGGGCTAGGGTAAGGGGACCCTCTTTGTCCTCTTCCATATGTGCTGGTGGCCAACATACTCAGCCAGATATTGAAGAAAGCTGAAGCCCAGGATTGCATTAACAATGCGAAGATTTGCAGATTGCCTTTCTCCATCTCTCACTTAACAATATGCAGATGACACCTAACCTTTTTTCCAAGATAAACCAGATCAGATTTTTTCTTGAAAGTGGGTAGTACCACCAAAATATGCCCCAAAAATGAACCTCCCACAAAACCTATACAACAAAACACACACCAAGAAGGTGTGGAAGAACTTGCCCCCCAAACAGCCAAGAAGAGTGGAAACATCCGAATTCACATTTGACAGAGTAACCGCCCATTCCTTAACTCTAACCCAGACAAAATC
This sequence comes from Amorphophallus konjac, assembly GCA_022559845.1. Lineage (NCBI taxonomy): Eukaryota > Viridiplantae > Streptophyta > Magnoliopsida > Alismatales > Araceae > Amorphophallus > Amorphophallus konjac. Next base: position 2,961,198 of record CM040125.1, on the reverse strand, counting down.
AACAAAAGAATCCTCGGCGCACGACTCCTTTCTGAAAATACGGTGATTCCACTATCACCACAACGCCCATAAAGTGGCGTGAAGGATAAGCCACCACACCGTCCTACCCGGTTTGAGGGGGCAACGCCTGTCCCACTCCCGAAGCAAGCCGCAAACCTCACTCCGATCAGATTAGATTTCTCATATTCATTTTGAGAAGTTTTGAGGCTGGCTCTGGTTTAAAAATCAATTACAACAAGACTTCTTTAATTAATGTAAATATAGAGGTTAAGGAGCTTAATGATTATGCTGCAACCACGGGATTTAAGGTAGAAACTCTTCCCATAATGTATCTGAGCACCCACTGCACTATAGGCAGTTGTGCAACAATGAATGGCATTGTTTAATCAAAAAAATGCAGAAGAGATTGGCTTTTGGAAGGCAGAACATTTATATTTAGAAGGGAGAATTACACTGATTAACTCCATTTTGTCCTCCATTCCCCATCACTATCTTTCAGTCTTCCTGCTACCTAGCTCAGTAGCTCATCGACTTGATTGCATTTGCAGAAGGTTCCTTCGGGGCCCGGATGACAGACACCGAAACCGAAACGCACCAAGTCACTGTAGCAAGTCCGATACCGAAACCGGACCGAAACAGACCGAAACCGGACCGAAACCGTCTGGTTTCGGCCGAAACCGGACCTGCTCAATACATTTTTTGTCTTTTCTGACTGTTTTGAACCGGTTTCGGCCGAAACCGAAACGTATCGGTTTCGGTACCGGAAACCGGTACCGAAACCGATACTACCATCCTTGCTTCGGGGTGGACTTCATGACATTTCCTCTCGCATCTTTCTAATGAAATGGCAGGTGGTTTGCAAGGAGAAAAAGTTGGGAGGTCTTGGGATCAAGAATTTGAAACAGATGAACTTGGCTCTACTTGGTTAGTGGCTGTGGGAGCTATTGGCATAGGATAATACTCTGTGAAAAAGATTGATTATTCACAAGCACTATGTGAAGCATCACAGGCTTTACCTGGATTTGGAGAGTAGTGCACTCATGCCCCCAATTTGGAGGGAGATTGTGAAGGCAGGGGCTCATATGAATGGAGTGCATATGAAGGTTGGCAATGGTGTATCAACACTATTCTGGAGGAACAGATGGTGTAGTAACCAGTACCTCAAAGACGAGCTTCCCAAGATATTAAGGATTGCACAGGACAAGTGGCCCACGGTCAACAATTGTTTTGCTCAACAAGGTAGTTATATTCAATGGTGTGTGCAGCTGTGCAGGGTCTCAAAGAGGATGCTATGTAGTCAGAGGTGAGAGGCACCCAAGGTGATCAAGGGTCGCCTTAGCCTCAAATCGCGTTTGAGGCGACATTTTTTAAATACATTAAATAAATAATTTTTTTGAAAGTGGTTAGTACCACAATTGTATTAAAAGTAAAAGAGGGGTGTAGAAGTGTTGTCATTGAGTTCCCAAAACTTCCCTATACAGCCAAAATAAAAGTCGTCCACACCAAGTTGGTGTGGGCCACTCTAACCCCGCAACAATGCAAAAAGGGAAAACTTTTGCAAATTCACATTACAAAGAAGGCCCGACCACTCTCTTACTCTCTCACGAAGAAAGAAGAGCAATCTATCCACCGTTCTAGCTTCCCTTCTAAAGATTCTATTGTTCCATTCTCCCCACATTACCCATAATGTGGCATGAAGGATAATCCACTAAGTAAGTCTATCTTCTTTCAGGGTCCAACTTCTACCCCATTGCCCAATCAGATGATGCGCGTTCGCTTGGAGATGGACGGGCTCCTGAATCCTACTCGCGATGTCTCCCCACACATCTTGAACTAGGAGCATCCTACAAAAAGGTGATTCAACATCTCATCCACCTCCACGCACAACCAACAAAGAGTGGATAGGCATCTCATCCACCTCCACGTACAACCAACAAAGAGTGGATAGGCTCTGAAGAAAGGGAGCAAGCCTATCATACATCGGTAGCTTTCCGTGGGAGATCCTCCAAATCAAATGCCTCACTTTCAGTGGACACTTAAAAGTTCAAATCTGATTGGTGAGACTATGGCGCACCCCTCCATCTGAAATGCAAGTGTAAACTGACCTCACTGAGAAGGTTCCCTCCTTCTCCCATCTCCACCACGACTGGTCCTCTCTATCTAGCTATGGAGTATAGTCAAGAAGGAAACAAAGCAAGCCCTCTAGCTGACCCATCTCCTCTAGCATGAGATTTCTCCGGAATGTCAATTCCCATGTCTCTCTAGACAGGTGAAAATCAAATATCTGAGAGACTTACGCCAATGTTGCTACTGCCACCGCATAAAACCTAGGAAAGGATGCCTCATAGTAAAGTCACCACACCATCTATCTTTTTAGAATAGGCACTTCTCCCCATTTCCCAGTCGGACATTGGCACTAGCAATAATAAAGTCCCTACAAGACAAAATACCCCGCCATATAAAAGATATGTTGCACTGAGATGCAAGTGACACATCTCAGTCCCTCACTCAAGCATAGTACCTCTGCCTGATAATTTGTGCCACAAACGATCTTTACCTGTCCATAACTTCCACAGTCACTTATCCAGGAGAGCCAAATTGAAATCTCCGACATCTTTTATGACCAAACCTCCCATGTCCTTACTACTGGAGACTCTGACCTAGGATATGTCATGTCAACCCCCATTCCTCCCTCCACTGCCATGCCAGAAAAACCTTGCCTAAATTGATTCAATCTTCTTCTCCACCGTCTTCAGAATACATTAGATGGAGAGAAAATAAATAGAAAGGTTGTGCAGTAGCAATTTGCACAGTACCAATCCCCCCCGATAGGAGAGTAATCTCACCTTCCATCTTGCTAGTCGAGACTCATATCTATGCACCACATGTTGTCGTTCGATGCAATGTAGAGCCATTGGAGACAGAGGGAGACCCAAACAGGAGAGGGGAAAAGCTCCTATCTGACAACCCATAACAAATTGCCCTCACAAGAGCCCTATTCTCCATGTTCACACCCGAAAGGAGACTCTTGTTGAAGCTTAGCTTGAGGCCACTGACTTCCTCCAACAATTCAAGCGTCAACCTAACCACAGAGCTATAACTCCTTCTCTACTAGGGAGATAATGGTGTCGTCCGCATGCTGCAAATGAGCAATGCAAGGGTTGCCTCCCCCGGCCTAGAAACCTCTGATCAGTTTTGCATCTTCCGTTCTTAACCGCATCCTACTCAGAATGTGAGCTACTGGCACAAATAAAAGGGAAGAGAAGGGATCGCCCAGGCATAGCCCCTTACCAATATGGAAAGACGAGGTAGGCTTCCCATTAATTAGGACTATAAAAGTGATGGACAAAATGCATGCACATATCCACCCAATCCATTTGTCACCAAAGCCCATTTTATCCACTACATCAAACAAATACTACCAATTATCATAAGCCTTCTCAAAATCCAAATTTAGGAGCACACGTTTCTTCTTTTGGATATTCATGGCAAAGAGACATTCATGTGCCACCAAAAAGTTCTCCCGAATATGTTTGCCCCTAATGAAGGCCCCCTGGAAGCTATTGACCATCATGTCCATCACTTTATCTAGTCTCCCCGCCAACAACTTGGTTATAATCTTGTATGCCCCATTCAACAAACTAATGGCCTGAAATCCTGGAAACATTATGCGCCTTGTTTCTTAAGGATAAGAACTAGCAATGTTTTGTTTATGCCTCCCAAGTGAGTCCTTCCCTCCTACAACTCCCTCACCACTGACATAAAATCACTCCCTTAATAATATCCAAGCACTTTTGGAAGAAAGCAAGTGATAATCCATATGGATTTAGAGCTATGTCTCTTACAAGAGATAAGACAGCCTGATGAACCACCTCTTCTAAGAAGCTTTAGAAGAGAGTGCCCCTATCAACTGAGGGTAAACAAAGGAGAAGGTCTGATTCAATCAATGGTTTGTTGATGTCTGTCTCTGTAAAGAGCCTGGAGTAGAAGTTCTTCGCCTCCCTTCTAATATCCTCCTCCCTGGAGAAGAGGTAGCCACCCACTGTGATATGGGTGATGGAGTTGACTCTTCTCTTGTCGGATGCAATGTTCTAGAAGTACGAAGTACCTTGGTCCAAGTCTCTCTCGAACTCTGCTTTCGATAAACTTCTTCCCTAATGAGAATCTCTTGGCATTCTGTCCTGAGAGTGTCCCTAAGCCTTCTATTTGTATTATCTATAAGCCTTGTCTCCTCCAAGAAATCTAAACGGCTAAACCCTCAATCTGCTATAGTATTATGTTTTTAGCTGCTCTACCAAGTAGGTTTTCATTCCCACCGCATACCTTGAGAACTTGCGCCACATGCCTTAATTTGCCCACCAGTCTAACCATGGCAAATGATTCCGATCTCTGTACATCCCATGCATACCTAACAGTCTCTATGAAGTCTTCCCTCTCCAACCAAAATCTTTCAAATCTGAAGTTCCTCCTCATCACTTGTGAACGGCTAATCTTCAAAAGGAAGAGCCTTATGGTCTGACATTGATCTAGCAAGGAGTGACACCTGCACATGAGGATGGCGATCCTCCCAATCCACTGACACCAAGAACCTACCTAGCATGGAGCAAGAGAGATCTGCCCTCAGGTTAGACCAAGTGAACTGGACATTAGCCATACCTACATCAATCAATGCAGCCTCCTCAATGAAGTCGGTGAAGTCCTCTATCTCCCCTATCTGGATGTGGGCACCCCTCCTCTCCCAAGGTCCCACAACAGCATTAAAGTCCCCCCCCCCCGAACCAAGGCCGACTTGTAGTGCTACCGTGCCAAGTTTACCCACAGCATCCTTGTCTCCTCCCTACTTTGAGGGTCGTACACCCCAGTGAAGTCCCAAGAGAAGCCATCCCTCACATTCTGAAATTGTAGAGAGCCCCTCAATTGACATGTATGTCTTGCTCCGCCTCCACTATCTAAAACTGATTCCATAGGATCATAATTCTCCCAGACCTCCCCTCGGCCGAGGAAGCTACCCCCATCGAAAGTCTGGGCTCCCCCAATCTCCCGCACAATAGTAACCCTATCTCCTTCATGCTTGGTTTCTTGAAGGCACAGAATGTCAATCTTTCATCTTCTCACCAACTCCTTCACAGCGCTCCCCTTCTCTCCCCACATATTCCCCTCACATTCCACGAGACTATCCTCATAAGGGTAATAGGACATCCTAACATTCCTCGTCCTATAGCACACTCCTCCCCACCCCACCTTCCTCGTTCTCTCTTACCCACCTTTTCAGCGATTTCCCGCCCTTAGCTTCCCTCGCCATGCTCATAAGCCATCTCTTTCAGACTTTGGTGAATTCCCATTTTAGCTATGTCTACAACCCTACAAAGAGACTCCCACCTTGTCCGCTAACTCCCTCACTTGAACCTCCGTTAGCCTCTCCACCACCCCCACCGAATCCTTCATCTTCTCCCTCCCCAGATTGCTCCTTCCTGTACACCATCTCATGAAGGGACATTGCCAGTGTTGCCAACCTCCAAGATTACCAGCTTATATCCCCGGGTTGCTATAGAGAAGAGGGCTTGCATTGTCGCCCCTGCATCGGCATCAGTTTGGAAGGCAAGAACTACCGATGACGACCTGAAGGCACCAACTCCTGGCAGAGCTTCACCAGTGATGACCAAGCCGAGCCCTACGCCTGGCGTTGGGGCACCGGCCAGTCAATTGCCGCCCGCTACTGGTCAAGCCAGAAGGCCACTGTTGTACAGTTTGGTTTGGAAAAGTTGTCAGGCAAAGAAGACAATCACCGGGCCTTGGGAGAGCATCGCCGACGATGGGGATGGTTTTGTCCTCGCCCCCAAAACAAGGTCACCGGCCGGACAGCCACCGCCCACCGCTGGTTGAGTCGAAGGACCACTTCTGAAGGGTTTGGCTCGAGAGAGCAATTCGGTGGTGAAGATGTACAGTATCGAGGCACGTGGACCCATTAGCCTCGTGCATATTGGATCTGGGTAAATCACAGGTCTGAGTTGGGCCTACAATACTACCCGAGCCCAAACTTACCCCTACTGCATTGAGTAAATGTTAGATCGGGTCACCTTCAAGGCCCAACTACCCGCCCGTCCTGCCCACCGGCCCGAGTTTGGATCCGCAACCCAGAGATTTGAAGTTCAAATCTACATCTCGATGAGGTATGTACTCATCTTCCTCCTTGGACCCTGCCGGATTCCGATTGGTTTATGTCGAACATAGTTGTACGCCGACCAAGAACTGTTGTCCGCCAATGTGAACGAAGATGGCTGCCACAACCACCCTTGCACTGCTGGCACAAGCCGTCACCACCATAATGCACAGCTACCCATCTGACCACATCCTGATACTGACAAACCCAAGTTCAACTGAGCTGAACCTCCCGAGCAGGGATATGCCCATCTCGCCACACAAAAGCAGAGGAACTCCGATGAGCTTGATCAATAAATAGCTTCCCCTGGGGTCTAGGTATGTGTCTTTCCAAGCCGCCCATTTCACCACTGTGAGACACGGAAAAAAATCTAAGGTCCCACCGGGCGTGCCAGTCTGTGAGACACGGAAAAAAATCTAAGAGATACTCTTATCGTAGATAAAAGGTAGATTTTCGTTCTTTTTGAAAAGAAACACTCCTCTGCGTAGAGAGGGTTCCGTGGGTGCGCGTCGTATCAGACGATTTGGGTTCGAGTGCGGGACCTTTCCCCACTGACCGGAGTCAGTGTTGATTTACATCGGCCTAACGTCCGAACACCTTTGTTTAACTGTCAAAGAGGTCCCAAAAGACTTCTACAGAGGTTCTGATGTGGAGGGCAAGCGCACTCGAGAGACTCTCCATGACCACTCATTTACCACCAACACATAGAAACAACTAGATTAGGGCTAGGTCTGAGCAAAACCCTAAGATTTAGGCATAGAGGCGCAAATATGCGGAAGCCAAAGGCATTTTTGAAGCAAGGGAAGTTTTCTGGACCCCGGGGGTATTTTGGTAATTTTACCAACCCAGGGGTAATTTGGTAATTTTCCAGGCCAGGGACATTTATGACATTTTCTGGGCTGGAGTGGAAGTGAAACTGAATCTCTAACTCCCCAAGGCATTGAGGCTCTTTCTGGAGGGTTTCGAGGGCTCTGAGGCCATGTTTAGGTTACAGGGGTATTTTGGTAATTTTACCAGACCCTAAACCTAGGTTTGAGATGATACCCGAGTGCTGAACTGAGCTGACAACACTTCCGGACCGAAGGAATGACAATGGGCTTCATGGAAGACACACATCTGTCAATTTGGCCGAAGGAGGGGTATATACACAATTCTCCAAAGTCGGGGGGTTTTCTTATAATTTTTCCACCCGAGGTTACATATAAAACATGCTGAATGCTTTTATAATTCCAGTGAGTACATGAGTTGTCGGCGAGTTGTCGACTGTACAAAAGTGCGCATTAGAGCGGGAGATAGGGACGTAGTCCCAATTATAAAAGATTGCAGGGTATAACTGCAAATTACAGGACTTCGGTCTTTTACAATCCCGGGAAGGATATTTTTGTAATTTCGCCATTATAGGGGGCAGAAATACAAGACTTAGTCGTCCCAAGACGTAAAGACTTACAAACATGGCCCACTGAGGGGCATAATTACAAACATGGCCCACTGAGGGGCATAAACGTAAATATACCCCGTAGGGGCATAAATACAAGACCCGGGGACTTACCCCACACGGGCCAAAACAAACGAACAAGACTTCTCCAAGTGTCTTCCGTAGGTTGCTGCTTGTAGTAGTCGTAGTATATCCTCTTTTGGACCTCTGGGGGTCTATTTATAGAAGTGGGGAACCTCCCCGGGAGTGTTCGACCCCGTACGGGTCCAACGGGATGAAAATGACCCCGGGGAGGTTCCATTTTCAAATTTTTTTAGTCCGTGCGCGGGAATGGAACCTCCCCGGGGTGGGAGGTCCCCGGGACGGTCCTGGACCGTCCCGGGGTCGCGGACACCCGGGGGGGGGGACCTCCCCGGGGTCGCGGTTCCCCGGGGGGACCGGCCCGGGGTCGCGGGCCCCCGGGGGGACCTCCCCGGGGTCGCGGGCCCCCGGGCAGGACCTGCCCGGGGTCGCGGACCCCCGGGGGACCTCCCCGGGGTCGCGAACCCCCGAGCAGGGCCTGCCCGGGGTCGCGGACCCCGGGTGGGTCCCGCCCGGGGTCGCGGACCACGGGGGGGTCCCGCCCGGGGTCGCACGCCCCGGGGAGGACCTCCGCGGGGTCGCGGACTCCGGGTGGCCCCCACCCGGGCCGCGCGCACCCCGAGGGGGAACTCCCCGGGGTCGCGGACCCCGGGTGGGTCCCGCCCGGGTGCACCCGACCCCGGGCGGGTCCACCTGCCTAGGAGGAGTCCCGCGCGGGACTCCTCTCGCCCCGGGCGGACCCGTCCGGGTAAGGGCGACCCCGAACGGGTCCCTCCACCCCCGGACGGGTCTACTTCTCGCGCGGATTCCATAAAAGGAGGCTCCGAGGCCCTGAAACTCCGGGTTTTCGCCGTCTCTCGTGGAGAACAACGAGAGGGAACGTCGCCTTGTTCGTTTGTCGTCTTCCTCGGGCCGTAGGCCGCTGCGGGAGGACGAGTTGTTGTCCGTGCCTCGTGGTACACGTGCGAGGGACGTTGTGCCTGGTACGTAGACCTTCTTCAGCATCTCCTGCGTTGTTGTAGAAGTGTTCCTCGCTTGGGGATACACGTCCGGAAGGCAGGGACTTAATCCCGTAGGGATTTTTAATATAACCACGTGATCCTGACGATCATTGTGGCTTGTGCTTGGTTGGTGGCCGTCCCCCGAGGGATTTATATCGCCACGACATACGGGCTACAAAGCTGTAAGCTTAGAATATCCGACGGGACGGCGATACGCCGAACAAGGTACCCCGTGTAGGAATATCCTATCGGAGGGTGATACACCGCTTCCGAAATCTTGTCACATGCGGGATTAAAATCCCGAACCTTTAGCACGATAAATTCTGGGTGCAACAAATGCCCCCCACGGGACATACGTCCAAACCGAAGGTGGGGGCGGATGGCCCGTGCATTCCGTTGCTTCTGTGTCAGTCTCCGGGCTCATAGGCATGCCAGAGTTTTGTGTGACTTTCTGTAGTCTTGATGTTGTCCATATGCTGGTTTAACTGACAATGCTTTCTCTGCTCTTGGCTTTGCAGCTTTTGCAGACATGGCTCGTTCCAGACGGAGCGGAGGGACTTCCCAGAGGTCCAGGACCAGCGGTGGAGATGATCATTATGTACGGAGGACGGACAGGCCTATGCCACCATTCCCTCCTCGCAGCATCACTCCAGAGGACTTTGACGCGGTGGACCGCGGATTTACTTGGGTCGCTGAGGGCCCAATTGGAGAGACTACCACCACTGGGGGCGTTGTTGACGTCTCCCGGATTACACGGGGGCTTGGACGGTATACTTATGACCGGTCGGGCGGCTACCCGCCCCACTTTCCGCTGGACTGTCACCTTTTCCCTTTCATCCAGAGTTTCATACCGCCTGGAGTAGAGACTGACGATCCTCGGCTTCCCGAGGAGAGGCGCCGCCTGGAGCGGGCCATTTTGCTCGGGCGGGACAGTATGCATAGCACCTGCAGCTTTTCTTATCCGAGCTTCCCAGAGGGCTTTGCCCGTCAGCGACAGTTCCCTGACCAGAGGAGTCTTGGCTCCTTCAAGGAGTTTGACAGTTTTACCGTGAGGACGGCGCTATCTTCGCCAGCCACCTGGCATCTGGCCGGGCACCACAGGGCCGTGGATATTGCTATTGACGGGATGTTCCTGACTCCAACCGGCGCGGCCTGCTCACATGATGATTATGAGGCTGATTGCATGCTAGAGAGGATCTTGGCACAGAGGACCCCGAGCTGGTACGGGGGATGGGCCGTTGTCCCTTCCCATTGTTATCGCCGTGGCGCCACAGAGTGGCTGTGGGGTGTGCTGCTAGTTTACAGGACAGCACTTGACCGGGCAGGTATACGTCATGCAGTGACTGCAGCTTTGTACTCTTACCCCTGTCATACCGGGCTGGTCCAGGCTCTAGCTGAGAGATTTAACAGGCGCTGGAATACTTTCATGACTACTGAGGGGGAGACTTCACTAGACCTGTGGGCCTTCCACAGGATTTCTGGCCTCCCAGTCTGCGGACAGCCATACGAGGAGATATGCCTGGACGATTTGCATCTGAGTGCTTCGAACGGCGCACGCCATTATTACATGCCATATTGCTTCAGATATCTGATGAAGACTTGGAGGGACCTGGCCCTCGTGGGCAAGGAGAAAGCCGCACGGACGCCGAGGGTGACTCTGAATGCATGGGTCACACATTTCTACAGCGGTCCGTACTGTTTCTACGATGAGTTTGCTACCTCGGGGATGTCTTGGGAGCAGTGCCGCGAGGTCGAGCTCCGCTTTGCTTCACACCCTCGCCACTTACCCGCTCCGACACGGGGGTGGAATTCGAGGGAGCTGCCGCCACTGACTTATCTGGCAGTCTACCTGGCCTACTGGCTGGCCAGCTTTGTGATCCCTCATGGAGAGGAGGGGATTCTGCGGGCAGAGGTGATCTACCCGGCTTGTTTGTTGGCTTGTGGGCGCAGGCTCGCCATTGCTCCAGCCGCGTTGGCGAACATCTTTCATAGTCTTGGGGCATTGACTTCACACTCATCTCCTAGAGATAAGCATATCTTGATGCCCACCCACTATCTGAGTGCATGGGCCGGCTTGTTCTTGCCAGAGTTATCACAGAGGACCCCGGTGGATAACCCAGCAGCGCCACTTCTTTTTGCTTTTGCTGGTCATCCGGAGCAGGACTCAGTTTTGCAGCTTGCCAGTGCTCGTCGTACCTTGTCTTTCCTCCATACTAGGAGGGATGAGAGTCTGGAGTTCGATCACAGCTCTCGCTCATTCCGCCCATACACGGAGCGACAGGGTGACAATGTTGTCTGCAGGCTATCTTCCTGGGCTTTACCCTCCGACCATGCATTGGTCGATTGGGTTATTTGTGTTCGACCCGGCATTCTGGTTTACCGCCGTTCCAGTATGGCGGTGCTTGAGCCATATTACCCGCACAGATTTGCCAGGAATTTTGGGTACGACCAGTCGATACCTCAGCATGCAGATTTTCCCTTTGCCGTTCGGCAATACAGACAGAGGGATGTGCACCTAGTGGCGGCTTCATGGCATGACTTCCTTTCCCGGGAGGTGAAGGAGGAGTACCCCATTCCAGCACAGACACGCAGAGGTTTCTTTGATATACACTATGCGCGCTGGTGGTTTAAGCTCAGAACCTTGAAGAAGGTTTTAGAGACTTTCTTTGACAGAAAGAAGAAAGGCGGGAAAGGTCCCACCGGGCGTGCCAGTCTGTGAGACACGGAAAAAAATCTAAGAGATACTCTTATCGTAGATAAAAGGTAGATTTTCGTTCTTTTTGAAAAGAAACACTCCTCTGCGTAGAGAGGGTTCCGTGGGTGCGCGTCGTATCAGACGATTTGGGTTCGAGTGCGGGACCTTTCCCCACTGACCGGAGTCAGTGTTGATTTACATCGGCCTAACGTCCGAACACCTTTGTTTAACTGTCAAAGAGGTCCCAAAAGACTTCTACAGAGGTTCTGATGTGGAGGGCAAGCGCACTCGAGAGACTCTCCATGACCACTCATTTACCACCAACACATAGAAACAACTAGATTAGGGCTAGGTCTGAGCAAAACCCTAAGATTTAGGCATAGAGGCGCAAATATGCGGAAGCCAAAGGCATTTTTGAAGCAAGGGAAGTTTTCTGGACCCCGGGGGTATTTTGGTAATTTTACCAACCCAGGGGTAATTTGGTAATTTTCCAGGCCAGGGACATTTATGACATTTTCTGGGCTGGAGTGGAAGTGAAACTGAATCTCTAACTCCCCAAGGCATTGAGGCTCTTTCTGGAGGGTTTCGAGGGCTCTGAGGCCATGTTTAGGTTACAGGGGTATTTTGGTAATTTTACCAGACCCTAAACCTAGGTTTGAGATGATACCCGAGTGCTGAACTGAGCTGACAACACTTCCGGACCGAAGGAATGACAATGGGCTTCATGGAAGACACACATCTGTCAATTTGGCCGAAGGAGGGGTATATACACAATTCTCCAAAGTCGGGGGGTTTTCTTATAATTTTTCCACCCGAGGTTACATATAAAACATGCTGAATGCTTTTATAATTCCAGTGAGTACATGAGTTGTCGGCGAGTTGTCGACTGTACAAAAGTGCGCATTAGAGCGGGAGATAGGGACGTAGTCCCAATTATAAAAGATTGCAGGGTATAACTGCAAATTACAGGACTTCGGTCTTTTACAATCCCGGGAAGGATATTTTTGTAATTTCGCCATTATAGGGGGCAGAAATACAAGACTTAGTCGTCCCAAGACGTAAAGACTTACAAACATGGCCCACTGAGGGGCATAATTACAAACATGGCCCACTGAGGGGCATAAACGTAAATATACCCCGTAGGGGCATAAATACAAGACCCGGGGACTTACCCCACACGGGCCAAAACAAACGAACAAGACTTCTCCAAGTGTCTTCCGTAGGTTGCTGCTTGTAGTAGTCGTAGTATATCCTCTTTTGGACCTCTGGGGGTCTATTTATAGAAGTGGGGAACCTCCCCGGGAGTGTTCGACCCCGTACGGGTCCAACGGGATGAAAATGACCCCGGGGAGGTTCCATTTTCAAATTTTTTTAGTCCGTGCGCGGGAATGGAACCTCCCCGGGGTGGGAGGTCCCCGGGACGGTCCTGGACCGTCCCGGGGTCGCGGACACCCGGGGGGGGGACCTCCCCGGGGTCGCGGTTCCCCGGGGGGACCGGCCCGGGGTCGCGGGCCCCCGGGGGGACCTCCCCGGGGTCGCGGGCCCCCGGGCAGGACCTGCCCGGGGTCGCGGACCCCCGGGGGACCTCCCCGGGGTCGCGAACCCCCGAGCAGGGCCTGCCCGGGGTCGCGGACCCCGGGTGGGTCCCGCCCGGGGTCGCGGACCCCGGGGGGGTCCCGCCCGGGGTCGCACGCCCCGGGGAGGACCTCCGCGGGGTCGCGGACTCCGGGTGGCCCCCACCCGGGCCGCGCGCACCCCGAGGGGGAACTCCCCGGGGTCGCGGACCCCGGGTGGGTCCCGCCCGGGTGCACCCGACCCCGGGCGGGTCCACCTGCCTAGGAGGAGTCCCGCGCGGGACTCCTCTCGCCCCGGGCGGACCCGTCCGGGTAAGGGCGACCCCGAACGGGTCCCTCCACCCCCGGACGGGTCTACTTCTCGCGCGGATTCCATAAAAGGAGGCTCCGAGGCCCTGAAACTCCGGGTTTTCGCCGTCTCTCGTGGAGAACAACGAGAGGGAACGTCGCCTTGTTCGTTTGTCGTCTTCCTCGGGCCGTAGGCCGCTGCGGGAGGACGAGTTGTTGTCCGTGCCTCGTGGTACACGTGCGAGGGACGTTGTGCCTGGTACGTAGACCTTCTTCAGCATCTCCTGCGTTGTTGTAGAAGTGTTCCTCGCTTGGGGATACACGTCCGGAAGGCAGGGACTTAATCCCGTAGGGATTTTTAATATAACCACGTGATCCTGACGATCATTGTGGCTTGTGCTTGGTTGGTGGCCGTCCCCCGAGGGATTTATATCGCCACGACATACGGGCTACAAAGCTGTAAGCTTAAGAATATCCGACGGGACGGCGATACGCCGAACAAGGTACCCCGTGTAGGAATATCCTATCGGAGGGTGATACACCAAGGATGGCAAACTCGGTTTCGGTCTCGGTTTCGCCCGGGTCCGAAACCGAGTTGACTCGGTTTCGGTTTCGGTTTCGGCCGAAACCGGCCGAAACCCATATAAAAGGTCAAAAAAATTAAATTAATTCTAAAAAATATGATAAAAAATCATAAAAAATATTAATAATCACTTAAAATCACAAAAATCATTACACATGCATTTGACTGAATAAGTTAGTGCAATAACTTTGAAGTAGACAACTACAAAAATTGAACTTCAAACATTGAACATGTGATAGTTAAAGTAATATTCCATTGTACATTAATACAAGCAGTACAAAATTAGACAAAATAGATAAAATAATTGTTACAAAAATTCATTGATTCTTACCTAATATGGATAATAATTATTAGAAGAACCTTCTCCCTCATCGTCTGGCCCTTGATGTTGATACCCATAACCATGTTGCATGTATGGTCTATATTCACTATAACCAAACAATGAGGTAGCCAAGTCCTGCATCCCTCTTTGGATCCCTCTTGGAGTGTTTGGTTGGCTTGAGCCGAATCCAGTATCAGCATAAGAATCTTGAGGAAGAGAAGAGGAACTGGCCGGATGGAAGTTGAATGATGGTTCATAACCCCACGACCGATAAATCGCTGCCTCCTGTTGGCCACCTCCATAACCTGATGGATGCCCATATTGACTCTGTGACTCATGTCCTCCCTCACCCTGACTGTATCCTCTGCCTGTGTCTGCGTGGAAGGAGGAAGGACCACCAGCATCCCCACCGCCAGTAGTAGCACCTGTAGCACCTGGCACATACGAAAATATATAATTTATCTCCTACCAAAACCTTTTCTGATTCGAACTGATAATAAGAATTTAAGTTACTTTCCAAAATAAAAAATCAAAGGATCACGAAACCTGCAGTCTCCAGTCGCCTTTTGGCCTTTGGGGATGCTTTTTCCTGTGCCGGTGTGCTTTCTTCTTGCACCCTTGACATGAATCCTGTTCCCCTTGGCGTGTGCCTCAAATAAATCTGCTTTAACTGTTCAATTGCCGGGTCCTCTCGAGCAGCAATATTTGTTCTCTCAGTTTGCCCATGCACTGATGTACTTCTTCTTAAGGATGTAGGTGCCTTGCCCATTCTAGGAGTGACTGGCCTGCTATCTGAGTCGGAGTGTCTAGCTGGCTGAAAATCATGTTGCTCCTCAGTGTCCTCAACAACCCTAGACATGTGGGCATGAGTATCTCTGGCCCTCTTTGATTTTCTTCTTAATTCGGGATCCCTTTGCTCATCTTCATCTAGTATGCCCTCTGCCCATCTTCTATCATCATCATCAAAAACGGGCTCATCAACCTGCTCTCGTGTCTCCACCCAAGACTGCAACGGATTCTCATCATCAAATAAGGCATCCACATCAATTTCTGCGGCGGCATCCCCGGCGGCGCGTTTGTCTCGCAGCTGTTGTCTCAACCTCATATTCTTTATTCTCAACCTCATATTGTAGTGGCAGTACACTAATTTCTCTAACCGTTCAGCCTTTAGCCGATTGCGAACCTTTGAGTGTATAAGGCTAAACGTGCTCCAATTTCTTTCACATTGACTTGCTGATGTTGTTTGACTGAGCACCCTAATTGCAATGAAAGCCAATGCATTGCTACCCATATCTCGGTTGTTAACCATTATCCACCAGTCAGCTATTCCACCAACCATAAAAAAATGCATTTTAGTTGTAAAAATATATATTCATCAGGTTAAGAAATCCAAAAAATAAAATATACCTGGGCTCACTCTTCCCACAGCGTATTGCAATTGGGAGTCAGCATATGTCTCAGTCCTCATTCTGTAATGGTTCATCTACAAACATAAAGTAATAGATTAACATAACTACTTAAATAAATTCTATACATGTTATTGACAGTATCAAATAAAGGCGAACCTCTACTTCGGCCTCTAGTCTCTTTTCTGGATTCCTCGATAAACGACCAATAACTTTTAAAGTCCCTTGAAGCACCTCGCCATCAACATGTGCATCGGCACCGTACATAAATCGAGGGTTGAAGAAATAACCTGCATTTGTGTATAATTAACTAAATAAAATTTATAAAATAACATAAAGGCATTACCTCAATTTCAGTACAATTAATCACTCACCAGCTGCATGCAAGTCATGGTGTAATGTGTTGTCCCATCTCTGGTCAATAATTTTCCACCATTTTGCATAATGTCTGGGAAGGGAATGCTGCAACTCCAATTTGGCACGGTCCATGGCCTCGTATAGATAGCCCATATCATTCTTCTCATCGCCATCCACCATTCTTAGGACCTTCACGAGAGGTGTGACTACTTTCAAGTACCGTGACACCCTGTCCCAGAATTTGTTGTCGTCCACGACGTGGCAGACATCCAGATAATCCATCTGTGTATCAACATTGCCCTTGTCGATGTATTCCCGCAGGGCATTGTGGTACATGAAAGCTTTCAGCTCATTCTTGTACCTGTGCAGATAAATGAAAATTGAAGCTGCATCAACTGCTACATATCAGTAAGGATAAAGTATCAAGAATTGAGATCAATCTTATACCTGTGCAAAGACTCCAAAGAAATAAAATTGGAAGCAAATCTGGTTGGGCCTGCACGGATGATATCTCGCCCTCCACTGGCATGCGCCCTGAACATATTTAGTATCCTAGGATGGCCATAGATATACTGTGTGACTTTTTGTGCCTTGTCAATTGTCTTCTTCACATGCTTTTCCTTCCCTATGTCTTCAAGCATCAGATCAAGACAATGTGCTGCACATGGGAGCCAATATAAATGACTGCGCTTTTGCATCAATTTCTTTCCTGCAGCCTTGTAACTGGCTTCATTATCAGTCACCACCTGCACAACATTCTCCTCTCCAATTTGTTCTACCATGCCATCCATCAAATGAAACAAATAATTTGCATTCTTTTCATAATCTGATGCATCAACTGATTTCACAAACACTGTACCGCTGATGCAATACACCAAAAAATTTATCATGGACTTTTTCGTGGTACCAGTCCAACCATCACACATGATGGTGCATCCTCTCTCCACCCATATATGCTTGAAGCTTTCAACCCAATCATGGAGCTCCTCAACCTCTCCCTCAAGGCCACGCCCGTATATGTCTCGACGTGAGGGGGCTTGCAAGCCAGGGCCAGCATCTGCTATGGCATCTATCATAGGTTGGAAATATTCACTTGAAGCTGCATGTGCAGGGACACCTGCATGAAAAAACCATTTGCAAATAGATTTAAATGCATGCCCTGCAACTTCTGCTGATTTTTTGACCCCTCTCATTGCTTGCTTGATTTTAGGTTGTGTAGCTTGGGGCCTTCTGTGCAGATAGCTGTCCATGGGACCTGTTCCCTGCGTATGTGGGGCAACACCAACGTCAGGACGTCGTGCAGCTGTACTCTCATAGGTCCCTGATCCCATGGCTCCCTTCCCTTTCCTTCGAGCGGCTTGTTCACGCTCCCTTGCTTCAGTCAGCTCTGGATCAGAATCCTCAGTGCCTTCCTCATCATCATCCCTTCTAACCCTTCTGCCAGAAATCTCCTCAGCAATTTCAGCCTCATCCTCAGCCCTTTGTTGCACCCTCTCCCTTTTCCCCAGAAGGCATTGGCGCATCTCTTCTCGCACCTCTCGGGGACAGTTGTCACATTGTCTGACCTCTCCTCTTACCCCTGCCAAATGTTGTTTTCCTCTGGTAATTCCGCCATACATTTCCTTACCACAGTAATTGCATTTCACCTTTCTTCTCTTAGCATCTATTAAAGACATGTGGGCCCACCCCGGATCCTCCTGCCCTTGCTGCTCCTGTGTTTGCTGACGTCTAGGCATGATGCTGCATTAAGACAGTGACACACAAAAAGGTATAAGTACAATTAAAAACTTAACCCTTAATTAGCAAGTAACCCTTAATCACCCTTGCAAAAAATCAATTACCAGTATGATCCCACCCCAAAATCTTCAATGTAGTTTAATTGAGCTTCAATTTAGCCTAAGCAAACTGACTTAGACAAAAGCCCCAAATTTTATATACTAATTAACCGTTAATTATCATTTACCCCTTAATCACCTTTTGAAAAAATCAATTGGCAGCATGATCCCACCCCAAAATCTTCAATGAAGCTTAATTAACCTTCAATTGTGGCTAAAAAACTCGAATTAGACAAAAGCCCCAATTTCTATGACCTAATTAGGGCTTAATTAGCAATTAACTATTAATCACCCTTGGGAAAAACTAATTACCCGCATGATCCAACCCCAAAATCCTCAATGAACCTTAATTTAACTTCAATTGAGCCTAAGCAAACCAATTTAGACAAAAGCCCCAATTTTTAAAATCTGATTAGGGTTTAATTAGCAAATAACCCTTAAGCCCTTAATCACCCTTGGAATAAACTTAATAAGCAAGACTTGCTTACCCCAAATTTTTAACCCAACCAAAAGAACACAACAAAATAATCAAACAAAACCCAATGAAATTAACCTCAAACAAAATAATCAAACCCTTGAAGTTGAAGTTGTGTTGGCGCAAGAAGGCTCCCTCAGACCTCAGTCCCTCTCGGCCTCTCCCTGTCGGACGGCCTTTCACCCTTGGTCGGACAGCTGCCGGCAGGCAGCAGCCGCAGCAGCCAGCAGGAGCAGCCGCAGGCAGCTGCCTCAGCCGCAGGCAGATGCCTCAGCCGCAGGCAGATGCCTCAGCCTCAGCCGCAGGCAGGAGCAGCCGCAGGCAGATGCCTCAGCCGCAGCACAGCAGCAGCAGGCCGCCAGCAGCAGCAGCAGCAGGCAGCGGCAGCAGCGGCAGCAGCAGCACAGGCGCGGCAGCGGCAGCAGCGGCAGCGGCAGACACCGGCAGCGACTGTCACACCAGGGGGGGAAGGTTTCGGCCGAAACCTGTGGGTTATGGGGTTTCGGGGGCCAACATTGGCCATAAAGTCACTAGTTTCGGGCCGAAACCGTTTGGTTTCGGGCGAAACTCGTATCGGTTTCGCCCGAAACCGATACCCCCTTTAGTTTCGGATTGCTACAGTGTTTAATGTGTGTTTCGGATCGGTTATGGCCGAAACCGATACGTTTCGGCCGAAACGTATCGGTTTCGGCCGAAACTGCCATCTATGTGATACACCGCTTCCGAAATCTTGTCACATGCGGGATTAAAATCCCGAACCTTTAGCACGATAAATTCTGGGTGCAACAAATGCCCCCCACGGGACATACGTCCAAACCGAAGGTGGGGGCGGATGGCCCGTGCATTCCGTTGCTTCTGTGTCAGTCTCCGGGCTCATAGGCATGCCAGAGTTTTGTGTGACTTTCTGTAGTCTTGATGTTGTCCATATGCTGGTTTAACTGACAATGCTTTCTCTGCTCTTGGCTTTGCAGCTTTTGCAGACATGGCTCGTTCCAGACGGAGCGGAGGGACTTCCCAGAGGTCCAGGACCAGCGGTGGAGATGATCATTATGTACGGAGGACGGACAGGCCTATGCCACCATTCCCTCCTCGCAGCATCACTCCAGAGGACTTTGACGCGGTGGACCGCGGATTTACTTGGGTCGCTGAGGGCCCAATTGGAGAGACTACCACCACTGGGGGCGTTGTTGACGTCTCCCGGATTACACGGGGGCTTGGACGGTATACTTATGACCGGTCGGGCGGCTACCCGCCCCACTTTCCGCTGGACTGTCACCTTTTCCCTTTCATCCAGAGTTTCATACCGCCTGGAGTAGAGACTGACGATCCTCGGCTTCCCGAGGAGAGGCGCCGCCTGGAGCGGGCCATTTTGCTCGGGCGGGACAGTATGCATAGCACCTGCAGCTTTTCTTATCCGAGCTTCCCAGAGGGCTTTGCCCGTCAGCGACAGTTCCCTGACCAGAGGAGTCTTGGCTCCTTCAAGGAGTTTGACAGTTTTACCGTGAGGACGGCGCTATCTTCGCCAGCCACCTGGCATCTGGCCGGGCACCACAGGGCCGTGGATATTGCTATTGACGGGATGTTCCTGACTCCAACCGGCGCGGCCTGCTCACATGATGATTATGAGGCTGATTGCATGCTAGAGAGGATCTTGGCACAGAGGACCCCGAGCTGGTACGGGGGATGGGCCGTTGTCCCTTCCCATTGTTATCGCCGTGGCGCCACAGAGTGGCTGTGGGGTGTGCTGCTAGTTTACAGGACAGCACTTGACCGGGCAGGTATACGTCATGCAGTGACTGCAGCTTTGTACTCTTACCCCTGTCATACCGGGCTGGTCCAGGCTCTAGCTGAGAGATTTAACAGGCGCTGGAATACTTTCATGACTACTGAGGGGGAGACTTCACTAGACCTGTGGGCCTTCCACAGGATTTCTGGCCTCCCAGTCTGCGGACAGCCATACGAGGAGATATGCCTGGACGATTTGCATCTGAGTGCTTCGAACGGCGCACGCCATTATTACATGCCATATTGCTTCAGATATCTGATGAAGACTTGGAGGGACCTGGCCCTCGTGGGCAAGGAGAAAGCCGCACGGACGCCGAGGGTGACTCTGAATGCATGGGTCACACATTTCTACAGCGGTCCGTACTGTTTCTACGATGAGTTTGCTACCTCGGGGATGTCTTGGGAGCAGTGCCGCGAGGTCGAGCTCCGCTTTGCTTCACACCCTCGCCACTTACCCGCTCCGACACGGGGGTGGAATTCGAGGGAGCTGCCGCCACTGACTTATCTGGCAGTCTACCTGGCCTACTGGCTGGCCAGCTTTGTGATCCCTCATGGAGAGGAGGGGATTCTGCGGGCAGAGGTGATCTACCCGGCTTGTTTGTTGGCTTGTGGGCGCAGGCTCGCCATTGCTCCAGCCGCGTTGGCGAACATCTTTCATAGTCTTGGGGCATTGACTTCACACTCATCTCCTAGAGATAAGCATATCTTGATGCCCACCCACTATCTGAGTGCATGGGCCGGCTTGTTCTTGCCAGAGTTATCACAGAGGACCCCGGTGGATAACCCAGCAGCGCCACTTCTTTTTGCTTTTGCTGGTCATCCGGAGCAGGACTCAGTTTTGCAGCTTGCCAGTGCTCGTCGTACCTTGTCTTTCCTCCATACTAGGAGGGATGAGAGTCTGGAGTTCGATCACAGCTCTCGCTCATTCCGCCCATACACGGAGCGACAGGGTGACAATGTTGTCTGCAGGCTATCTTCCTGGGCTTTACCCTCCGACCATGCATTGGTCGATTGGGTTATTTGTGTTCGACCCGGCATTCTGGTTTACCGCCGTTCCAGTATGGCGGTGCTTGAGCCATATTACCCGCACAGATTTGCCAGGAATTTTGGGTACGACCAGTCGATACCTCAGCATGCAGATTTTCCCTTTGCCGTTCGGCAATACAGACAGAGGGATGTGCACCTAGTGGCGGCTTCATGGCATGACTTCCTTTCCCGGGAGGTGAAGGAGGAGTACCCCATTCCAGCACAGACACGCAGAGGTTTCTTTGATATACACTATGCGCGCTGGTGGTTTAAGCTCAGCCTTGTTT
Organism: Amorphophallus konjac; assembly: GCA_022559845.1. Classification (NCBI taxonomy): domain Eukaryota; kingdom Viridiplantae; phylum Streptophyta; class Magnoliopsida; order Alismatales; family Araceae; genus Amorphophallus; species Amorphophallus konjac. The sequence goes on along the minus strand of CM040125.1, from coordinate 2,939,888 downwards.
TTAGACAGCGAGCTGATACTGTTCGAGCTGCAGAGGAACGGCGCTTAAAGATGTAGGATCTGCCTCCACTGTTTCTAGATACGGCGTTCATCAGATCTCATTTTTCTGGGGCCGCCAAGGCCATTCATGAGATTGAGACCCGTTGGAGGGCGGATGGACTCTCGATCCCTGTTGACAGGAGTCAGTACACCGGGGCTTTGAAGCCCTTGCAGAGTGTCCCAACTGCAGTTTCTTCTTCTAGGTCTGCCCGTCGGAGGGTAGACCCTGACCCTCTGGCCCTCTACTCCTGGTGGGAGGATCTAAAGACCTCTTGTGGTTTGAAGACCCAGTCCCAACTATCAGAAACTGTTCCGGAGGGGGCATTAGGAGGCAGTGCCTTCACAGCTTGGAGGATCCACATCATGAATGCCGTAGGCTGTGCGGGTCCCCTGGAGTATATCTCAAATTTGGAGGTGGCTACCACCCCCAATGCCATATGGACCATTGTGAGCAAGGTTGCTAAGACCCTTGGCTTGAAGACTGAGCAAATCGTTTTGAGGCCTGAGAGGCATATTGGGGATCCAGGTATATGCTGAATTATTTGACCCTGTCTCCTTGTACTCTGCAATTCAAGGTGCTGATTTTATGCAACCTTTTCTTTTTACTTGCAGGCCATGTTTCTAGCTCAGAGGCTCGGGGGAGCGGGAAGAGGCCACGGACCGATATCCCAGAGGGTGATCCGCGGCCTACTATTCGCCTGCGCCCTGAGGAGGAGTCTCCTACTCCAGCTGAGATCTCGAGTAAGAATGGGGAATGTTTGTTTTCAATCAGTATTGCAACCTGTTTTGAAGATGTTGTAATCTGACTGTTATTTTCCCTTGTTGCTGCAGCTCCTCCTGAGGCTATGCCTACTGCGAGCTTCTCTCCTTGTCCCGGAAATGTGTTCACAGAGGCGGGGTTGGAGGTGGACGAGTCCATTCCTGACATCAGTGTGGACATTGACGGATTGGACTTCCTCGCCAATGACTATGTGCCTGTAACAGGCAATTCCCCCGCACTTGATACAGGCGGAAGCTCTGTTGCTCCGGAGGCAGGTTGGCATCTTGCATATTTAACCTTCCCTTATTCCTCCTTTCAAACAGATGAAGTATGTGCTTTAACTAATATAGCATTGCACGTTGCAGGGACCCCACGAGCTCAGACCCCTCTCCCTGCCGTTGAAGGGGGAAAGGGATCTTCTGGCGGCGAGGAGACTTCTCCGCCGTCCGGTTCTTCAGGGGAGAGAGGCCCTAGCACCTTATCAAGGACAGAGACTTCCAGCACCTCCTCCAGCGGGAGTTCTTCTTCTTCTTCTTTAAGTTCTTCTGAAGAAGGCGAACTCAGGATGAGCCCAGGTGACTTAAGATCCCTGTTCTTCTTTCTGAGCATGAAATAATGAGCTTGTCTAACTTGTCTTGCTCATTATCGTACAGCTGCTCAGACAACCCCCTATTTGGACGAGCTTTCTAGGCTCATAGAGGTCGGCTCTTCTGCTGACCTGCCAGCTTTTGATGAAAGGGTTGGAATTCCAACTACAGAGGTTGCAATCCCTGGCAAGGAGGCATCGTCCCTGGTCATGGGACTACCGGCAGGTACTACCGATATTGCAGAGTCTGGCCGGGTGCAGGCTTTAGGTATGTACAAAGATATTCTGTACACCATTCCAGCCGCACATACTGCTGCATGTTGACATTCTGGGATGCCTTTATTTTGAAACAGCTGGTGATCATCAGGAGGAGGGCAGCCTCCCTCGGCTCACAGAGATAGACCATACACCAAGCTCCTCTCACATGCCACCTGGAGAGCAAGGCACCGCTGACGATGCCGCGACCTTCATTGATTCGGCAACGAAAGGTATATGGTTTGTCAAATTAAGGAACTTTGTCATCCATCGAGCAAGACTCCTTTCACTTGTGATATTAATCATCATTTGACAAGTGGATGTCTTCTTTCAGCTGTCTCTCCTTCCATGGAGCCAACTACAGGGGCTGACAACACTGTGATTGAAGAGGAGGAACCTGTGCATGCTGGTATGTCTTCATTAAATATGAATTGCCCATTCTGCTTTTTGGTATGACCGGAGTGCTAAGACTTTCCGTTCCTTGCCTTCTTTGCAGAGAGGTCGGCGACGCCTATACCATCCACAGAGCGGGGACCGGCACTTGCTGGTGGTTGTCCACTGGTCCCTATGGAGGGATCTCCTCGTGGGCCTAGCCCAGCGAGTGAGACTATTTCAGGTAAGAGTCCCTGCCATTTGTACTCTTGGAATCTTACTCTTATGACATTATTGTGGTGGTACACTCACAATCTCTCCCTCCTTTTTTTTTTTACAAATAGGGCCCCTAGAAGGAGCAGGCGTGACGCCCCTGGATTTCCCTGCCCTTGGAGTTGAGTGGCCTGACGCTCCTGCACTCGGGACGGCGCTACATGTTGCCATCGCTGACCAGCTCCTGCAGGGTCTTGATCAGTTGATCCGGGCAGACCCACTGCCCTCCGTGGAGGCCTTGAGGGCCGATCTGGTGGTATTCACCAGAAGCTACCACGAACTGGGTTTTCCCCGGGATGCATGGGCCGCGAGATTAGAGAGCTTATGGAGCGAGTTTACTCGCCTCCATCTGGCCCAGGAGCAGAGACGGAGAACCCAGCTACGGGTCCAGGAGCAGGAGGAGCGGCTGCGTGAGCTTCAAGCCGCCAGAGCTGAGACCGACCTCCACCTTGCGAGCTTCGAGGGGGATAGCCAGAGGACCTCTCTCCGAGTAGAGGAGCTGCAGAGAGAGCTCCAGGAGGCGGCTGAGGAGCACCGTGTTGTCCAGGCGAGGGTGGAGGCCTGCCGTCGCCGATCTGAGGAGCTTCGGGAGGAGATTATCCAGGAGGAGGCCCGCCTTGCGGAGTTGCAGAGGGACGTACACCATGGTTGATGAGCTCTGGCACTTTCTTGTACATAGGACCCTTACGCCCCATTGTTTATTTGAGTTATCCGCGAGGGCTTGTCTCGGGCTCCCTTGATGACATTAATGAATAAAGGATAGAGCTTAGCATAGCTGTTTTTGCTTCCATCCTCTTGCATGTATGTCTCTCTTTTTTCTCTTTTTTTTTTTTTATCACTTTACCAGCCCTACCGCCCTTTCGGATTTTCGCCAGGACTGGCCCCCTTTAGCTTTTTCCAGCGCGCCCTTTCGGGTTTTCACACTGAGGGGTACCCATTTTTGCCTAAGGCGCCCTTTCGGGTTTTCACCATAGCCGGGTTAAAGCCTTTTTACCCTTGATTGCTCCCCTAACGGAAAAAACCAAGTCCGCTGGGGCATCAATATTATTAACCCCGTTTCTTTTTTTCTTTTTTTTTTTTGACCCTATAATGCCAAAAGGCGAGGAAACGGTGGCACTCTCGTAGGGACGTGTGTGCCGCAGATGTGGGACAAGTGGGTAGATTTGATTGTCCGGGTGGGACGAATGAATCAAATCTGTGAGCCGAAAGGCGAAACGGGTTGGTAGCCTGAGAGGGCGTACTGAGACCGAACCCAAGAAGATAGAAACGAGCCAAACGGCGTGATGGGTTGGCAGCCCGAAAGAGCATACTGAGGCCAAGCCCGGTGTGACAAGACGGGTGGATTCGACTGTCCTAATGGGACGTAATTAGCCAAATCCAAAACCGAAGGTTGACCGGGTTAGCAACCCAAAAAGGGTGTGCATATGCCAAGCCCGGTTGGAACAACAAAGGAGTTGATTTAACAGTCCAAAAGAGATATGAGAGTTAAACCTGGAGGCCGATAGACGGGATGGGTTGGCAGCCCGAAAGAGCATACATAGGCCAGACCCGAAACGATGAAAGGAAGGGATTTGACAGCCCGGGTGGGACATATAAGTCAAATCTGTGAGCCGATAGGCAAATAGGGTTGGCAGCCTGAGAGGGCATGCTGAGGCCAAGCCCGTGGGGGCAAATGAGTAAACTTGACGATCCCGGTGGGATATATGAGTCAAGTCTAAAGCCAAGAGGCGAGATGGGTTGACAGCCCGAGGGAGTATGCAGAGGTCAGACCCAGAAGAAGAAAAAGGGTGGATTTGACAGGCCCAGTGGGACGTAAAAATCAAATCCGAGAGCCGATAGGCAAGATAGGTGGGTTGGCAGCCCGAGAGGGCATGCTAAGGCCAATCCCAAGAAGATAAGATGAGCCGAAAGGCATGAAGGGTTGGCAGCCCGAGAGAGCATACTGAGGCCAGTCCCAGTGGGACGATGATGGGTTTGACCAGACAAGTGGGACGTAAAAATCAAACCCGAAAGCCGATAGGCGAGTAGGTGGGTTGGCAGCCCGAGAGGACATGCTGAGGCCAGACCCGGTGTCAAAAGGCATGTGTCAAAAGGCACGATGGATTGGTAGCCCGAGAGAGCATACTGAGACCAGATCCCAAGAAGATAAGATGAGCCAAAAGGCATGATGGGTTGGCAGCCCGAGAGAGCATACTGAGGCCATTCCCTAAAATGAAACAGGAGCCGAAAGGCATGAAAAATTGGCAGCCCGAGAGAGCATACTGAGGCCAGTCCCAGTGGGACAAGAGAGTAAACGGGTTTAACTGCTCAGAAGAGACATATGAGCTGAACCCAGAAGCCGATAGGCGGAATGGGTCGGCAGCCCGGAAGAGGCGTACATAGGCCGAGCCCGATGGGACAAAGTATGACACCGTCAGAATGCCAGTGGGACTAGGTGTCATAGGACGACATGTAAGGCATAGTCATGGCATCAATATGATTTTTTTTTTTCGAGATGGGGTGGAGTCATTGACTTAGAGCCACCCATAGAATAGACAGAGAGAGGATTTTTTTTCACATTACCAACCTCACCGCCCTTTCGGGTTTTCGCCGAGGCTGGCCCCCTTTAGCCTTTTCCGGTGCGCCCTTTCGGGTTTTCACACCGAGGGGTTGCCCATTTTTGCCCGAGGCGCCCTTTCGGGTTTTCACCTCGACCGGGTCTGTGGCCTTTTTACCCTCAGCCAACCGTTGAAGGCTGACTGAGTCCGCCGGGGTATCAATATTTTTAACCCCTTTTCTTTTTTTTTGTTTTTTTTTTGAACCTTCACTGAGGAGAGGTATTGTCCTGTGAGGACTGCTGCAGAAACTCTTGCGGTGGCGCATGGTAGAGCTTCATATGCTTGCCGTTGAGAGGAGGGAAGGGATTGTCTCCCTTGTGGTCAAGGACCGTATAGGCCCCTCCTTCGTAGACCTTCTGGATGACGTAAGGCCCACGCCAATTGGGCTGGAGTTTGCCGCTGGATCTTCCCGCGAGAACCTCCTTTTCTTTGACCATGACAAGGTCACCTTTCTTGAACGCCCGTTGCTTGACCAGCTTATCATAGGCACGTGTCATGCGGGCTTGATACACTTGCAGGTGTTTGTAGGCTTTAAGTCTTTGACCTTCAAGGTTGGACAATTCCTCAAGCCTTCTTTCAATTTCAGATTGGTCTTGGCCTGGCAATCCGACGTGCACAGCAACGTGGTAAGATGCTAGCTCGATCTCCACAGGGACCACCGCTTCAGCTCCATAGACCAGGGAGAATGGGGAGCAACCCGTGGGGGTTTTGTAAATAGTCCGGTAGGCCCATAGGGCTTCGTGGACCTTCTCGCCCCAATCCCGTTTGCGGCCACCTACTATCTTGGATAGCAGCTTGCAGAGGGTTTTGTTGAAGGCCTTGGCTAACCCATTGGCCTGGGGATTGTAGATCGACGACGACGACGCTCTCCAATCAATATGGAACTTGGCCGCCAGAGCATAAACAGTCTTGTTCTTGAATGGCGTGCCATTGTCGGATATAATCCGACTGGGGGTGCCGAATCTGTATATGATATAGTGCCGCACAAAACGAGCAACTATCTCCCCTGTAACTTCCCGTAGTGGAACGGCTTCCGCCCATCTGGAGAAGTAATCGGTGGCAGCGAGTATGAACTTGTGCCCCTGGGACGATGGTGGGAATGGTCCCACAATATCCATACCCCACTCTGCAAACGGCCAAGTAGGCGCTGTTGGATGGAGCGGGTTAGGTGGCCGTCGAGGGACTGGGCCGAATGCTTGGCATTGGTGACATGTACGAGCGAATTGATTGCAATCATCGTACATGGTGGGCCAGTAAAACCCTTTGAGCTTGATGCTATTTTTCATCTTAGCTCCTGCCTGGTGAGCTCCACATAATCCGGAGTGAACCTCATGCATGACAGTCTTGGCCTCCTTGGATGAAAGACAACGGAGGAGGACCGATCGGTCCTTTTCATGGACGAGCCTGAAAAGCGGATCGTCAATCAGCTGGTAGGATGTCGCCCTGCGTAGCAGTTGCACCCTCTGAGCCCGATCAGGAGGGAGCCAGCCGTTCTTTATCTTTATGATCGGCTCACGCCAATCTTCTTCTTCGGGAACAATCTCCTCTTGAATGTTGTCGACCTCATACACAGTGAGGCCGGATTCTTCGTCGAGCACACTTGGCATGAGCCTCCAGTGTCTGACTGTAATATTCAATTCTCCCTTAGGCGGGAGTTTTAGGGCTGCCGCCAACTTTGCAAGAGCATCAGCCTGAGAATTGTTGCCTCTGGGGACATGGCCTATTTCAAATAGGTAAATTTTTTCTTTGAGCCTCATGACGGCTGCGTGATAGGGGATGAGCTCCTTCTTCCGGACATCATAGACGCCCAGTACTTGTCGAATGACGAGCTGAGAATCCCCGTACACTTTGATGCACTTGATGTCCATCTCCAGTGCCAGTTGAAACCCAATAATTAGCGCTTCATACTCTGCCTCATTATTAGTCAGTGACTTCATGAGAGCACAAGAGTTGTGGAGGATACCGCCTTGTGGAGACACAAAGACTACCCCCGCACCCGAGACATAGTCCGTAAGGCCGCCAGCTCTTTTGATTGTCCGAGAGGCACCATCAAAATATAACTCCCAATATGGGAGATCAAGGGTGAGGACGCCTGACTCCTTCTGTAGTGGGACTTTTTCACAAGACTCCCTGATTTCTTGAGAAGGCACTAACACCTCTTCGTCGGGTAGCTCAAAGTTGAGTGGCGAATCTTCTGGCACGGGGTGCGCTGCTAAGAACTCCGCTATTCCTTGTCCTTTGATCGCCTTGCGTGGGACGAAGGTGATGTCGAACTCCATGAGGATAAGCGCCCATTTGCCGAGTCTACCAGAGAGGACAAGCTGGCATAACAGAAATTTGAGTGGGTTGCATTTTGAAATGAGCTCCACCCGATGGGCTAGGAGATAGTGCCTTAGCTTCTTGACAGCAAACACCAGAGCTAGGCACATCTTTTCCATGGGAGCGTACCGATACTCAGGCCCGATCAGTTTTCGGCTGAGGTAGTACAGTGGCTGCTCCTTGCCCTCTTCATTGATCTGGGCTAGGAGAGTTCTCAAAGAGGCATCCATGGCAGCAATATACAAGATAAGGGGTTTCCCTCTGACGGGTGCCCCTAAGACTGGAGGAGGCAGCAGATACTCCTTGATTTGCTCGAAGGCCTTCTGACAGTCTTCGTCCCATATGAAGGGTGCTCCGTTCTTCATCAATTTGCCGAAAGGTAGGCATCTTCCTGAGAGGTTGGAAATAAACCGCCTAATATAGGCGAGCCTTCCCTGAAGAGATCTGAGCTCTGTCAAGTTCTTGGGCGGAGGTAGTCCCCTTATGGCCTTGATTTTGTCGGGGTCGATTTCTATGCCTCGATACCTGACAATGAAGCCAAGGAACTTGCCACTGGAGACGCCGAAGGCGCACTTCATCGGGTTCATCTTGAGCTGGAATTGTCGGAGCCTTTCAAAGACTCGACGCAGATCAGCTAAGTGATCCTCCCGCTTCTTGGTCTTGACGACCAGATCATCAACATAGCAATCGACAAGGTCATGTAGCATCTCGTCGAAGATCTTGGTCATTGCCCTTTGATAGGTTGCGTCGGCATTCTTCAGACCGAACGGCATCCTTTTGTAGTTGAAGATCCCCATAGGAGATCGAAAAGCCGTATGGTCTTTGTCTTTGACGGCCATGCGGATTTGATTATAGCCCGACGACCCGTCCATGAAAGACAAGGCTTCGTGACCAGTGGTCATATCAACCATTGTCTCAGTGATTGGGACAGGGAAGTCGTCTTTTGGGCATGCCTTATTCAAATCCCTGAAGTCGATGCAGACTCGGACTTGGCCGTTCTTCTTCTTGACAGGGACTATGTTGGCGAGCCACACAGGATACATGCAAGGCTCTATGAAGTCCACGTTGAGCATTTTGTCGACTTCAGCATTGACCTTCAGTTCCAGCTCGTGGCGCATGCGCCTTTGAGCTTGCTTGACTGGCTTGACTGTTGAAAGTATTGCCAGCTCATGTTCAGCCACAGAAGGGTCGAGCCCGGGCATTTCTTTGTAGGTCCAGGCGAAACAATCCCTGAACTCTTCTAAAAGTTGTCGATACGACTGCCTTTCTTCCTCGCTGAGGAGAGCACTTATGAAGGTGGGACGATGGTCGCTTTTGCTTCCGAGATTGATCTCAATCAACCCGTCCACAGTTGCCTGACCACCGTCTTCAAGCTCCGGTGGAGCTGGTTGGAGGTCGACGAAGTCTCCCTCATCATCAGTATTGGCTTCATAGACATCGAATTCTTCGAAGCACTTTTGCTCGTGGCTTGAAGCCGAAGGGCTTGCTTCATCTTGCTGATGGTTAGCAGGCTGAGCTGCTCCTTCCTCTGAGGGGTGACCATTGTCAGCTCCTGATGAAGGTGAGGGTGTCAAGGACACGTCACCGGGCTCCCTTACAGAGTCATCAACCTTGGGCTCAGCTTCAGCTTGCCCATTAGAGAGAGGTAGCAGTCCTATGGTGTTGACTGCAAAGTGGACCTCGAAGTCCTTCTCCTGGTCATAGCCAAGGCCCCTTGTATCTTTGCGGGAGAAGGGAGGTTGCCCACGAACTTGCGGAGGGTTCCACAGTTGATGGAAATACGCTGCTCGTGCAGGGTCCAGAGTTTGCGGGATGTGCTGCTTTTTACACATCTCCTTGATGTACTCTGGCATATCGTCCATCTCCTGGACTGGCTCTGGCACCACATCGGCGGGAGTATCCCAGCCGAAGTCATCTTTAGGAGGACACGGTGGGACTAAATCACCTTTGTAAAAGATGATCGGTTTGACCTCCTTGCCCTTGTTGCGTCTCCTTCTCCGTTGATAGGAGACTGCAAAGGTCTTCAACTGCTCCACCTCATACTCGTCCCGTTGGGACGAGAGCTGAAGGCACTTGGGTGGTAAGGAGATACTCCCATCAATGGCCCGGCGTATAAGGTTGGCTTCAAAGTCCATACTCCGCCTTTCTGGTTGGGTCGGCTTGGAGGCGGCACTGAGGCTCAGCCTGTGCAGCTTTACCATGTCTTGGTTGACAGTGAAGAGCTGCCCTTCTTCAACTTCAGGGTCCACCTTTTGCTTCCCTTTACCTTTTAAAGGCTCGGGGATTGTTAAGGTGGGCTTCCCAAAATATAGTGAAGCATCGGCCAGATGGCACTCATTGGGATGGAACGGGGCCTGGTCTGCGAAGACCGTATGTTGCTCCCCTTCCTTGGCATATTTAATGCACTGATGCAAAGTTGAAGGAACGACCCAATTCTCATGAAGCCAAGGTCTTCCAAGCAGCATCTTGTAAGATGTATCGGAGTTGATGATATAAAATGTCGCTTGGGTGACAAAATCACCCAAGACAAGCTTGACCACAACCCGACCAAGCGCCTCCTCGGAACCCTGATTGAATCCCGAGATCTTGACATCGGTCACCTTTTGCAAATAAGGTGCCAAGTATAGAGACTTGAAAGTCTTCAAAGGCATAATGTTGACGGCTGCTCCGACGTCCACCAGGATGCGATTCACGTCATGCCCATTGATCGTCCCCTTCATATATAAGGGACGATTATGGCACGGAGAAGACAGCAACATGTCTTTGTCCATGAAGGAGATGTTGGCTGTGAGTGCTTCATATGCCTGGGCTTGCAACTCTGCAACATGGGCTTCATATGCCTCTGGATCTTGAAGTATCTTGACAAGAGCCTCTCTGAGGTCTTTGCTCCAGGCAATGGCTTCCCAAATAGTGACATTTGTTGGGAACCGCTTCATATGATGAATAATTTTGCGGTCTGCCCGGGCACGGGTCTTGTCAAATGGCGGGATGATCTCCGCCAGAGTCTTCGGAGCCTGGCGAGGCTTCTCCCGCTTAGAAGGGCGCTCCTCCGCATTATGGCCTTCCGCATCTTCTTGGAACAGCGGTGCCAAGGATTCCTCTGGAGGTGGCAAAGGTTCTTCAGGCGGGTCTTCATTAGAAGGACCTGCTGGACTTACGGGCTCGACCCTGTTGGAGGGGCCGGCTTGCTCTGACGCCTCCTCGCGCTTTGGCGACTTGGCTGGCTCCTCTTCTTCATCGGAGGAGGTGATTGTGAAAGGGACACCACCCGGCTTAGCCGTTGAAGTGGGGCCTGAACCCTCTGAGGGGCTGAGGATGAAAGGGATTCCCCGAACTTGAGTTTCTGGGACAGGACCCGGCCTCTCCCCTCTGAATATTATGACCCGGTCATGAGTCGGGAGACCTTCACGTCCACGTCCCCGGGCACGACCCCGGCCGCGTCCCCAGCCATTTCTTTCTGGGGGCAACCTTGGTCCAATTGACCTCCTCCGGCTGAGCTTGAAAGGTGGCATTGATTGCTTGAGCAATTATTTCAGGAGGCAACTCCTGGAACTCTGCCAGTCCACAGTAGGGCCTCTGGGAGCTTTGTAGTTCCACCAACTCTGTTTGGTCTGGTGGATTGGCTTGCTTGAGCTGCTGAGGCCTTTCTACAATTGGCGGCCTTGCTGAGCTGACAGAGGCCTTAGCCGGGATCTTTGCGGGCTCAAGGGGTTGAGTCCTTTCCCCGACTAATGGCCTTGCTGACTTGGCAGGAGCTTTGACTGAAGGCTCTGACGCCTTGGCTTTGCCTTTGTTGTCTGGCCGAGAGTTCCCTCTTAGGACGATGCCAGGCTGACTCGACTTGGGACGGGCCTTGGAACTCTCTCCCACAGCTTGGCTTCCTGGGTTCTGGACCTTAGGCCCTTTATAGGTGGCCGTGGCCTTGCCTTTAGTGAGTGATGGGAATTCATCATTTTCCGCAGGCTCACTTGGTCTGGCTAATCGGGAGAAAGCTTCAGTTTCTCGCCGAGCCTGCCGGAGAGTCTCCCTGGCGGCCTCTGCAAGGCGTAACCTTGTCATGGAATTCCCCTGATGATCGACAACCCCTCTCTGGATGAGGGATCAATGAAGTCTTGAACCTCTGAGCATTGCCGAGTGGGGTGAGACACCCTTGCATGATACTTGCAATAACGGGGGTGACTCTTGGCCGTCTCATTGTAATAAGACGGCGGGTCATGTGTCAACACCCAACCCTCCTCCATAAGCTTGTCAAAAATCTTCTCAGTGTCCTCCTTGGGGAAAGAACACTGGTGAGAGGGTCGCCACCCTGGATACCAGAGTGTGGACTTGGGCGATTGGGAACCGGCTCCCTGGGAACTAACTCCCTCCTCCTACGGCTCGGGGAACTGGAAGGCTGCTGCAGCGTGAATGACGTTGACGGAGAAGTGAAGACTCCTTCGTGCATGCGGCTGCGGTGGGTCGACTAGAAATTCGCCCATATCCACCTTCCCTCGCCTGATTAAGTCTTCGGCGAGGTCCTTGAATGGCTCACAGTTGTGGATAACATGGCCAACAACTTCATGATATGGGCAATAGCCCTGATGAAAAGCAGCACCTGGTGTTTGCTCCATGGGTGATGGGCTAATCAACCCCGCCCTCTGACATGCGAAGAAGATATTGGGAGTTTTCTCCAAAGGGAAGGAGTATAACTTCTCTGGGAGCTCGACTTGAAGTGGAGCCTCCACATCTTCCGGTGAGTCCTCCTCGTCTTCAGATGAATCTGGGGATTCTTCAGAGAGCCAACCCCTGAGCGGAGCCCGACCCGTGGGTGATACACCCGCCTCCCGTATGTGGGCTGGAGCTAACCCCCTGGCAAATGGGCCAAAAGGGAAGGTGGACAACTGCTGATCAATGCTCTCTAGGAACTGCAGCAAGCGCCTTTGTTCCAGTTGCAACTGTCGGACTTCCCCTCGGATCTTCCGGATGGTCCTCCGCAGTGCTAAACATTCTGGGAATGGAGGAGGAGTGGCTCTGGGACCACCATTGGGCTGTCGACTTGAGGGCCCGGCTTGGGAGGCATTGGAGCTTGAAGCCATCGCCACCATATGGACCACGTTAGCCGACCGGTTTGATCGGATCCAAGGATGAGGCTGGGGTGGGTCGACTGCAAGGCCTAGCATATTTACCAAGCCCTTCTGAATGAGCTCCTCTGCTATATTCTTGAAAACATAGCAATCCCCGATGGCGTGACCCAACCTCCGGTGATACACACAATAGGTTGGATCATCGGTCTTGTCCACCTCCGCGGGCTTCCGCTGATCCGGCAGAGTGACGAGCTGCTCCTTCATACATAGATCAAAGAGCATCTTAGTATGCTCCTCTCTGAAGGAATAAGGCGTCTTCATGTTCTCCGCTAAGAAAGACACATTTGTCTTATCACCAGACTTCTTGCCTTTCCCTTTGGACTTTCCTTCCCCTTTATCTCCATTCGTCGGGGAAAAGTCCACGGCATTCACCTCTTTACCGCTAGCCAGACGGTCTTTGGAGGGTTTGCCTTTTGTAGAGGCTTGTGCAGGGTGATCAGCGAAGAACATCTCAATCTCCGCCACGACCGTGTTGAGCTGGTCGAAGCCTCTGATATTGGAGCCCAGAAGCTTTTCGCTGACTTCTGCCGAGAGACCCCTACGGCAGATGGTGATCGCATCTTCAGGCGTCGGAGGATTATCGCAGTGCATGCTGACGTCCCTCCATCGCTTGATGAAGTCCAATGCTGTTTCGCCCTTCTTCTGTCGAAGGGAACAAAGCTCTGCTAAGGAGACTTTGCGCTCGACCATTTGGAAACGGTCGACAAACTTCTTCTGCATATCAGCCCAATCAGATACTGAGTTGGGCTTTAACCTTGAATACCATTGGAAGGCGGTGCCGGTCAAAGACGTGGCAAAATACCGCAGCAAGTATGCCTCTTCCAAGGCTAATTCACCCATGGCCGTCATGTAATAGGCCAGGTGTTCATGCGGAGAGCCCTGCCCGTTGAACTTCTGGAGTTTCGGGGCCTTCGAGAAATCTGGTGGAAGCTTCTTGAATTGATGAAGGAGGGGATATGGCACGCTGTACAAATCAACGGTAGCCACACCCTCGCCATGTTGAACGAACTTCGCTTCCACGATGCGCTCGATCATCTGCTTATGCGCCATGAGGCTTTCTGCAGCAGGAGTAGCAGATGACCGCGCATTGGCTTCATGCGGCGGGACTTCGAAGTCCACTGCCAGTGGAAGTCTTGCAGCAGTGACAGAGGCATTAGCTGCTGCTGGAATGGGAGGAGACTGTTGATCTGCTCCAACCGGTGCCGCCTGAGGCGGGGAAGGAACCTCCTTTTCGCGCAAAAGCGACTGTAGCAGGTTCTTGAGCTCTTGGTTTTCCCGTCGAAGCTCGTCCAATGTGGGGGCCCGTGGCTCTTCCCCCAGCTCTTCTTCGTGCCGGGAGCGACTGTCCCCATCAACACTGTGGACGTCTTCTTGGCGCTCTTCTTGCCGTGCCGGCTCAGGCTGAGATGTGCCGACTGTCGGCGCCTGTTGCGTCTGCGCTAGAATCCGAGAGACCGGCCTTGACCTCCTCAAATATTGGATGGGTTGGTCAAGCTCTCCTGAGGTGTTCTCAGGCTGTTTGTCGCCGGAGGTGGCGTAACAGGTGAACACTTTGACAGTGTCATCGGTCACCTGGACCACCCGCTTTTTCTTGGGCGGTTGTCGCTCCGGCTTGGGTGGCCTCCCAAGTCTGTCGAAGACAGACATTCGGGATGTGACTGCTTGAGGTGAGCGATCCTCCTCCGTGTGTGTAGAACTAGCCCACGGGGAGGTCGGTCGCACTTTCTTGCCGGCTCCTCGGCGTTTTTGTCCCCGTAGGGGTTGAGATGTAAATCTCGCAGACGTCGAGGCCTCAGTGCTTGGCGGACTCCGCATCCGCTGAAGCTCTGACATGCGGAAGGGCTCCTCCGCCCTCGCGCGCCTTATGATTCGGGCCTCCTCCTTGGTGACCCAGATCTTCTTCAAGTGGAGCTGGCGCTCCTCAATTGGGTTGCCCCCTGCCTTTGGACGGGGAGCTCGTGGCTTGGGCCGTTGCAGAGGGCCCTGGATTGCCGCCGATACGGCAGCCTTCTTCTTCTTCGCTCCGTCCTCCCTGACTTGGCGGAGGGGCTCGAAGCGGTTGGAGGTAGAAATAGTTGGGACATGACGATCCCGGGGCAGGATCGGCTCGCCTCCATCGAGCCGAATGCAAATGTCTCCGACAATTACAGTCTTGCCGGAGCGCGAGACAGCCGCCTCGGGCCTTGCACCCTTGCGGCTACGCCGTTGCCCCCATTGGGCAGGGGCGGCGATGGTGACACCCGCCATAGGCCTGACGTCATCCTGACGGCGGCGTTGCCCCCGTTGAGCAGGGGCCGCACCTCTGAGGGTGACCGCAGTGGGTTTGGCGCCGTTGCGGCGACGGCGTTGCCCCCGTTGAGCAGGAGCGACGTCAGTAGTGATTTGATTGACCGAGAAAACTCGGCCAACAGCTAGGGCAAAAGGCCTGACACCTTCGGTCGTTGACATGGCAGCCAAGGAAACTCGGCTGGTTGTTGGGATGAAGGGCTTGACACCCTTAACAGTTGGATAATTGACCGGATAGACCCGTCCAGCGATTGAGGTTGAGGGTCTGACACCCTCAGAAGTTGGTTTATTGGACGAGCGGACTCGACCAGCAATTGAGATTGAGGGCCTGACACCCCCAGTGATGGTCTTGTTCGCCGGACTGACCCGGCCAGTTGCTGGAGCCGAAGGCCTGACGCCTCCGACAGTTGTCTTGTTGACCGGGTGGACCCGATCAGCTGAAGCAGAAGGCCTACGCCCTCAGAAGTCTTCTTGTTGACCGAGAGAACCCGGCCAGTTGAAGGGGCCGAGGGCCTGACGCCCCCGATAGTTGTCTTGTCGACCGGACTGACCCGGCCAGCAATTGAGGTTGAGGGTCTGACACCCCCAGTGATGGTCTTGTTGGCCGGACTGACCCGGCCAGTTGCTGGAGCCGAAAGCCTGACGCCTCCGACAGTTGTCTTGTTAATCGGGCGGACCCGATCAGCTGAAGCAGAAGGCCTGACGCCCTCAAAAGTCTTCTTGGCCGAATGAAACCGGCCAGTTGATGAAGCAGAGGGTCTGACACCCTCAGCAACTGTCTTCTTGACCGGGCGGACCCGGCCAGTTGATGGGGCCGAGGGCCTGACGCCCCCGACAGTTGTTGCAGGCATGGCTGAACTGGCTTCAGCCACCGGTATCACGCCCAAGAAGAAGGGCGAGCCGACGACCGCTGGGAAGTCGCCAAAAACAAGTGGCGTTGCCAGGTAGCCGATCCTGGCATGGTTGGCAATGATCTCGGGGCCGTAGGTGACGGCTGCCATCGTTGTTGTTGTGTTGGTGGTGGTGGTGCGTAGCACGAACGGAGTGGCGTGCAGATGAACAAAGAACTCTCAAATGAACAGAGAGATATGTGTGCCCTCCTCTTCCCGTCCTGTAAGAGGAAGAGGGGCAATCAGAACCTTGAAGAAGGTTTTAGAGACTTTCTTTGACAGAAAGAAGAAAGGCGGGAAAGGTCCCACCGGGCGTGCCAGTCTGTGAGACACGGAAAAAAATCTAAGAGATACTCTTATCGTAGATAAAAGGTAGATTTTCGTTCTTTTTGAAAAGAAACACTCCTCTGCGTAGAGAGGGTTCCGTGGGTGCGCGTCGTATCAGACGATTTGGGTTCGAGTGCTGGACCTTTCCCCACTGACCGGAGTCAGTGTTGATTTACATCGGCCTAACGTCCGAACACCTTTGTTTAACTGTCAAAGAGGTCCCAAAAGACTTCTACAGAGGTTCTGATGTGGAGGGCAAGCTCACTCGAGAGACTCTCCATGACCACTCATTTACCACCAACACATAGAAACAACTAGATTAGGGCTAGGTCTGAGCAAAACCCTAAGATTTAGGCATAGAGGCGCAAATATGCGGAAGCCAAAGGCATTTTTGAAGCAAGGGAAGTTTTCTGGACCCCGGGGGTATTTTGGTAATTTTACCAACCCAGGGGTATTTTGGTAATTTTCCAGGCCAGGGACATTTATGACATTTTCTGGGCTGGAGTGGAAGTGAAACTGAATCTCTAACTCCCCAAGGCATTGAGGCTCTTTCTGGAGGGTTTCGAGGGCTCTGAGGCCATGTTTAGGTTACAGGGGTATTTTGGTAATTTTACCAGACCCTAAGCCTAGGTTTGAGATGATACCCGAGTGCTGGACTGAGCTGACAACACTTCCGGACCGAAGGAATGACAATGGACTTCATGGAAGACACACATCTGTCAATTTGGCCGAAGGAGGGGTATATACACAATTCTCCAAAGTCGGGGGGTTTTCTTATAATTTTCCCACCCGAGGTTACATATAAAACATGCTGAATGCTTTTATAATTCCAGTGAGTACATGAGTTGTCGGCGAGTTGTCGACTGTACAAAAGTCCGCATTAGAGCGGGAGATAGGGACGTAGTCCCAATTACAAAAGATTACAGGGTATAACTGCAAATTACAGGACTTCGGTCTTTTACAATTCCGGGAAGGATATTTTTGTAATTTCGCCATTATAGGGGGCAGAAATACAAGACTTAGTCGTCCCGAGACGTAAAGACTTACAAACATGGCCCACTGAGGGGCATAATTACAAACATGGCCCACTGAGGGGCATAAACGTAAATATACCCCGTAGGGGCATAAATACAAGACCCGGGGACTTACCCCACACGGGCCAAAACAAACGAACAAGACTTCTCCAAGTGTCTTCCGTAGGTTGCTGCTTGTAGTAGTCGTAGTATATCCTCTTTTGGACCTCTGGGGGTCTATTTATAGAAGTGGGGAACCTCCCCGGGAGTGTTCGACCCCGTACGGGTCCAACGGGATGAAAATGACCCCGGGGAGGTTCCATTTTCAAATTTTTTTAGTCCGTGCGCGGGAATGGAACCTCCCCGGGGTGGGAGGTCCCCGGGACGGTCCTGGACCGTCCCGGGGTCGCGGACACCCGGGGGGGGGACCTCCCCGGGGTCGCGGTTCCCCGGGGGACCGGCCCGGGGTCGCGGGCCCCCGGGGGGACCTCCCCGGGGTCGCGGGCCCCCGGGCAGGACCTGCACGGGGTCGCGGACCCCCGGGGGACCTCCCCGGGGTCACGAGCCCCCGGGCAGGGCCTGCCCGAGGTCGCGAGCCCCCGGGCAGGGCCTGCCCGGGGTCGCGGACCCCCGGGGGACCTCCCCGGGGTCGCGAACCCCCGGGCAGGGCCTGCCCGGGGTCGCGGACCCCGGGTGGGTCCCGCCCGGGGTCGCGGACCCCGGGTGGGTCCCGCCCGGGGTCGCGGACTCCGGGTGGCCCCCACCCGGGCCGCGCGCACCCCGATGGGGAACTTCCGGGCGGGTCCACCTGCCTAGGAGGAGTCCCGCGCGGGACTCCTCTCGCCCCGGGCGGACCCGTCCGGGTAAGGGCGACCCCGGACAGGTCCCTCCACCCCCGGACGGGTCTACTTCTCGCGCGGATTCCATAAAAGGAGGCTCCGAGGCCCTGAAACTCCGGGTTTTCGCCGTCTCTCGTGGAGAACAACGAGAGGGAACGTCGCCTTGTTCGTTTGTCGTCTTCCTCGGGCCGTAGGCCGCTGCGGGAGGACGAGTTGTTGTCCGTGCCTCGTGGTACACGTGCGAGGGACGTTGTGCCTGGTACGTAGACCTTCTTCAGCATCTCCTGCGTTGTTGTAGAAGTGTTCCTCGCTTGGGGATACACGTCCGGAAGGCAGGGACTTAATCCCGTAGGGATTTTTAATATAACCACGTGATCCTGACGATCATTGTGGCTTGTGCTTGGTTGGTGGCCGTCCCCCGAGGGATTTATATCGCCACGACATACGGGCTACAAAGCTGTAAGCTTAGGAATATCCGACGGGACGGCGATACGCCGAACAAGGTACCCCGTGTAGGAATATCCTATCGGAGGGTGATACACCGCTTCCGAAATCTTGTCACATGCGGGATTAAAATCCCGAACCTTTAGCACGATAAATTCTGGGTGCAACAACCACCCAATGAAGGGTTCCGTCGGCCAATAAGAAGCCAGTCCGCACCGCTGCCTCGACAGCTTCCTCAGTAAAAACCTTCTCTGAGAACCTTCAAAACCACCCAGCCTTTCCCCCTGCCACCTCCTGCCTCCAGCAAGTGCTTCACTCCTTCCTCTGTCACCGTCCCCTCCACAGGAACCACCCAAAGACACCCACTTAGCCATTGCAACCAGCTCTGAACTAGGTCTGCTGGCAAATGGTTCACCTCGATGCAGACCCTACCGATTACCAACTCTCTGTCGCCTGCCAGAGAACTTCTGAGGACCTCCACAAAGGAGAGTCGGAAGCCTGGACCCTACATTTGTCATGTTGGCCGCCACCCCTCTGCGAGGGAGTTACAAACACACCGCAAGTGGCCTACTCTACCACAACGGAAACACACCGGTTGGCGTATTTGTCCTCACGACCCTTGCCCGTAGGCACCTGACCTCCCAAAGATGTTCGGTTCGCACTAGAGGCCACCTCCGGAAAACCTTCCCACCGCATCTCCCACATCTAGGAAACTTGTCCCATCTCACTGTATAGAGCATTAGTTGCTCAAGAATAACCAACAATGGGGGTGCTAGGTTAGTCTGTTGATACCGTAAAAGTTAACTGGGTGATTAGCTCATGCTAGCAAGGTTGGAAATCACCAGAAAAACTAAGTCACTTGGGTGACTATTAGTTTTCTGTGCCCGTAAGAACAGCTGGGGTTACTAGTCCTAAAAACTAACTGTAAGGTTCACTGAGACCTAGTAAGATCAGCTGAGGCCTAAGGAGCTAGGCCCTGAAAAACTAGCCGGTGTAACCATAGTTGAAAAGGTTAGTGAAATCTATTGTGGGTTGCAAAGGAACTGGACATAGGTCTGTCAAGGAGGACAGACCGAACTAGTATAAAAATCTCTTTGTGATTGCTTACATGTTCATATTTCTACTGAGTTCAATCATTTATAATTTTTATATGCTATAATTTTTATTTGACACACCTATTCACCCCCCTCTAGGGTATGCCTGACTACTAACACCTATCCTCTTCCTCCGGAGGTTTGGAGGATTTTTGGGAATATACTTTCAGTCAACTGCAACTTTCTCACGGTTCAACACGTGGCAGTTCTTTAAAGGCTGCAAAGGTTTGTCACGTAGAAATCGAAAGGGAACCATTCCCTTGCTATGTGCCGGAGAATTTGGAGGGAGCATAATGAGTGCATCTTTGGGGGAAGTAGAATTTACATTGAAAACATCAACGTCAGAGTAGTTTCACTTCTGTATAATTGGAGTCGGTTTCTTTTGCATTTGTCTGATGAGGAGTGGAAGAAGGACATGCACTTATTGTATTAGAGAAGTCTGTTTTGCATTTGTTTTCTTTTTGTGAGGTAGAGGAACCTCTCCTCTTCTCTTGACTGTACTACCTCTGTTTATTATACAAAATTGGTGGTACAATCCACTTCTCCTCGGAAAAAAAGAGGCAACATTGGACTACTGAATTTTTCAAGTTGTATCAGAAATTGTAGCATTTCTCCTTTGTAGTGAAGTGGCACCACGCACGAGTGACCTGTTCTATGGGTCCATCGTGGTCAAGAGTCTGGATTTGAGCCCATTTACTGCTCATTTCATGGCCATAGAACCCACGGCCGTCTTTCCTGGGAGAACAAAGGCCTATCATATATTTATGAATGGCATTCTAGTGTCTCAGGCTCTCAACTGGAAGAATCAAGTTTTTTTCTCCAGAATGCTGGGGAAGACAAATTTTGAATATGCTTCTTACTCAAAGAGAAGTGTCAAACATTGAGAATGCACCATCTTGGTAGAACATCCTCCTGCTTTTCTTTTGTTATCTTATATTTTCTTTTATCATTTCTTTCATTAATGAATCGTGGCCTTCCAGTCACCTCCCAAAAAAGTCATATTTATTGACCAGTAGCGGAGTGAGTGGTTTTCCTCTTCTATGTGCAAGTGGTCAAGTCCCAGAATGACACAATTCAACATTTTTCACGTCTCCAAACAAAATAGCAATACTCTTGCTAGGATCATATGGCAGAGGCAGAATTAGCTGGACGGCAACTCAACTCCTTTACTATTCTTAGAACTCATGGCCTTTGTTGTGATGTCAGCATACCCATTTAGAAAGTTGCAGAGAGAGGTGCAACAATGTTCAGTTAAAATGGCCACCTCTTGTCCCTTGAAAGTGAAATTGTTCATCAGGAGGATTTATTGTTTGCAGCTTCTACCTGTGATTGGAAGGCTCCTACAGGAAACAAGATGCAGACCTGATGAAACTGAGCAAATGGAGCATTTCTTGATTTCATGCTCCATCAGAATGGTCATTGAAACATTTAAGAGATGGCACACTAAGGGCGGCTGGGATGGGGGGGAGAGAGAGGGAGAATTGAAGACAATAATTGGATGGCAAATGAGTCAAATCCATCAGGAGGCCCAGGACTGAGAGCTGTGCTTTAAGGACATGTGGGCCTTTCAGGGAGAGAGGAATATTCAGGTGTTTATTCAAATAGCTAAAACAAGAAAGAGATTAGCCAGTCCATTGTTGGCCGCCTGATAGAGCACGCAGGATAACAAGTTCAGTTTCATAAGAACTCAATTACATTGAGCAGAATGAGAGGCCAGGGTAGGTGGAAGCCATGACTGTGCAGGTGAAGGTTATGGGGATGCATAGCAGGAGTTTTTGTGTGCCCTTGTTTAACTCACGGAATTTAAAAGAGAAAATTAATTTGATTAGGGGTGGTGAATAAGGAAAAGAAATAAAACGCTATTCATCATAAAAGAATGAAAACGTTTGTCTATTGATCATGTGTGTAGAAGCCAATCATGGCGCAAAAATTATTTATTCCGTGGATTGAGCTTATCAGACAATTAGGGTTCGGGTACTGGACAATTCCCCACCGACCGCAGTCGATGTTTATTTACATCAGTACGAGCCTAAATACCCTTGATTAACTACCAAAGAAAATCCTCGGTTTACACAAAGTTAGTTGTGATGCTAAAGGCATTGCCCGAGGCGCTAAGTCATGCAAGTCGATGCCGGGTGCCGGGAACGTTTCAGGAGGGACTAAGGACTCAACCGACGTAGTTACGGGGACTGAGGTGGACCCCCAAACACACAAACTCAGGGTTCAAGGCTGCTATGTGTTGGCCATTTGACCTCCACGTGGCTATTTGAGTCTCGAACCTCCATAATTATCTCCGCATGATGTGAGGCATCGTATCTCATGACTAGAACATTCACAAAATTTTATAAACTCATGCTCACATGGCCATAAGTATATTTCATGAAGTGTTGTAAAGTATACAAAATATTGCGAGAACATTTCATAAGTACAGACCTGTCGACAGGTTTTTTTGATTGTACATGACCCTTTGCTCATGGACAATTGGGGCTTATACAAGTGTCCTGGCCACACCCAGAGTGTTTACATAATCACAAAACTTTAAAGACTTCTCTATGGAGAGAGATCTTCTCATCTACCCATATGGGTTACATAATTCACAAAAGGGGTTATGATGCACATGGGTTAAGTGAGGGATTTATGGCATACCCTCACAACACAACCACAGCACAAGCACGACAATCAAACCCAAAAGATGGGCCTTCAAACAAAACACAAACACCAAACCCAAGCTCTGCTCCTTTGCCACGCTCTGTGTTCTCCTCTCTCTTTATGTTCGTCTCAAATGGACCCTACTGGGGTATTTATAGAGCCCCGAGGGAGTCCCGACAGTTACACCCTCCATCCGGGGCAAAATGAGGGATTTAGGGCTTGATCCGGACTAAACCCCCAGGTTGAGGAGCTGTTCCCGGGCCAAAACCCCATAGAAATGATGGATCCGGGCCAAACCCCATATGGGGAGGATGGAACCGGACCAAAACCCCATGGGGAGGGGTGGACCCGGTCCAAAATCCCACATGGGGGTGGAACCCGGTCCAAACCCCTCATATGAGGGTGGACCCGGTCCAAACCCCCATATGGGGGGGAACCGGGGCAAAACCCCTCATATGGCGGTGGATCCGGTCCAACCCCCCCCCCCCCCATATGGGGGTGGACCCGGTCCAAACCCCCGTATAGGGGTGGACCCAGGCTACCACTACCCCTTTTGCTTCAAACTTGGCTGATTTCGCTGATGCTAATAGTGCAGGACAGACTGCATCACTGGGAGCTGGGTTTGCCAATGACTTGGCTAGATTGCAGACTAGGAAGCATTTACTGCTGTGAGAAGCCTGGTTTATCACTGCCATTGCAGCTGTTGTTGTTGTTATGTTGCTGCTGCAATGGAGTTGCTGCAACTGTATTATTGTTGCTGCTGCTGCTGCTATTCTTGTATTGCTGCTGTTTGCCTCTTGTGTGCTGCCATTGCAGCTGTTGTGGGCTGCTGCTGCAGCTAATTTTGTTGTTGTTATGCTACCGACCTTGTTAGCTGCTGAAGCATAATAAGATGTTGTTGTGGTTGTTTTGCTTATTACCATTACTCACCAATGCCATGTACATGCATTGAAGATTACCAGAAAATAACCTTTTGGCTGATCCTTGATTAGGAGGTTGGTGCATTGCATGCTAGCTAAGGTAGAATACCCATTTAAGCCTTAATTAGCCTATTCAAACCTTAATCAGGCCCCAAAAGCCTTTTAATTTAGTGTATAAGGTGGACCCGGACCAAAAACCCTCATATAGGGGTGGAATTGGGGCAAAACCCCCATATGGGGGTGGACCCAGTCCAAACCCCCCACATGGGGGTGGACCCGGTCCAAACCCCCCAATGGGGGTGGACCCAGGCTGCTGCTGCCCCTTTTACTTCAAACTTGGTTGATTTTTTCCTCAAGTTGAAGGTACTAAGGGCTGATGTTGTTGTGTTTGTTGTTGGTGTTACAGCTGATGCTGCATATGCTGCTTGATTTGCTGTTATTACATCATTTAGTGTTGATGCTCCTGCTTCACATGTTGATTTTGAAGTCCATTTGCATTTGGTTGAATGAGGCCAATACTTGGTTGCATGGCATCGTTTGTATGAGCCAAAGTGTTCACATTATCCTGCATGGATGCATTGAATGTAGCTTGCTGTAAAAATCCCATACCACTTTGCTGCAGAGAACACATTGCTCCCTCCTTGCTGCTGCCAACCCCATTTGCTGCTGTTGCTAACTTTATTAGCTACTGCTGCGGCTGTTTCAGCAATTGGGCTGTGGTGCGGCCGTTTTTTTTTTGTGACTGCATGAGCATTGTGTGATGGTGCTGATGCATATCTGACAGATTAGGTTGCAAACTAAATAGTTGCAACTATTGTTGCAGAGGTTGCTGAGATTTGAGGCTGCTGCAGTCCTGCTGGCTGCTGCTCACGATCGGGGAATTTCCAAGAGCTGGATTTGAATGGCCTTTGATTCAGAGGTCTTTGTATCACCAATTAACTAGGGTAGAGCACCCCTTTAAGGCCAAAGACTGTAAGTACAGTCCCTTAATTCAGTTCCAAGCCTTTCCATAAGTTTTTTCTTTTCTTTTCTTCTTCATTCCCCCCCCCCTCTTTTTTTTCAAGTCCATGGACTAATGGGGTGGACCCAGGCCAAAAAAACCCCTTTTGGGGAGTGGACCCGGCGCAAACCCCCTTTTGCGACTGGACCCAGGGTAAACCCCCCCTTGGGGGGTGGACCCAGGGCAAACCCCCCTTTTGGGGGTGGACCCAGGGTAAACACCCCAAAAGGGGTGGGATCCGGGGCAACCCCCCCCCCCCTTTGGGGTGGACCCAGTCCTAAACATAAAAGGGGGCGGCCCTTATAACTAGCCCATCCACTGTTCATTTCACATGTGAAGAAAGGGAAATTGACGTTTCCCACGTGTGGTTTGATGCTTCTGTTTGGCTTATTGCCTCCCTCATTAATTATTGTGTGGAAGTGCTTCATTTTCTCATATTTGTGCCCTCCCTCCGTCAGTCTCGCTCACCATGTGAGTTGTGAAATATTATTTTACTCGTGGAGAATAATAAATTGATCCAACAGCCCTTTTTGGTCTTGGCTTTACAATTGGAATGTGCCATATCCTTCTTTGAAAAAAAAAGTACCAAGACAATTCTGCCACCGTCCAAAGACATACATTCCACAAAAGGAATACTGGGTTACTCTGCAGGACAAAATGGACAAAGGAACATATATCAAGAAGATCGAAGAGCATACCATATGTCTTGCAGCAACTCATCATGCCCATCCCATGTCTGGAAAAGGATTCCAATCTTTCTTCCCAAGAAGAGCCTGACTCGGTAGTCAGGATCTTTAAGCAACACAATAAGTCCAGGAATCATATCCTTTTAGAAGAACATTAACATCACAAACACAGGTAACAGAATTGAGGACCAGATACAAGAATTTCCAAAATAATCAAGTTAGAGAGGAAAACTAGATCACCTGGCCAATAGAAGGATCAAGCAAAATGAAACAGCAAATACACTCAATAAGCACAACACGAGCAGACCAATCAGGAAGACCGTCATCTGCAATTTTGTTTACCAATGCACCAAGAGGTGCTAAATTCTGCAATTCCAAATCAGCACATTTTTAAACAGGATTTCGTAGTCCTCATCCGAATAAAGCATCATGTGAATTTAGTGAATAAAAATATCATCCAAACTATAGTGCACTTAATATGCCAAAGAGCATGGTGAATCATTAAGGCCCGCTTTGTTAAACGAATAAGCAAAGTCGGGTAGCACATTCGACAGTTCACATCCGGTTTCACCGGTGACCTCACTAAACCGACTTTGATAAAAGTCTTCCTAACCGGGGTCGAACGGCAGATTTCTTCACATTTTGGTCGAATAACCAGTTCGAGGGGGAGAGATCGAATTTATTATTCGAGTGGGCGAGTCTAACGACCTGTTCGACCCTAACCCACTCAACTACCAAAGAGGGCCTAAGTATTTTTTCCTCCCTTCAGTATTCTTAAAGAATTCTCCCCTATTTCCTTGACTCCAACCTGATGTAGAACTCCAAAGAATCCTTACACACCATTTGATATCTTTTCCACTTCTCTAGTCACTTGGGACTCACTGGTTCTGTCATTTGAAGTTTGAACCTCATATTTTGCAGCTGTTGAAGAACCATTCTTTAAGTTTCTTGAAGATCCAGGCCCAGTTGTCACATTTTGCAGGTATTCCATTGCAATAAATGCACATGGATAAGCACCATTCTTTTATGATTTTACATGAATTCTACCACTCAAGACCGACCAGGTATAAAAAACAGGGAAAAACAGAGAAAAAATAGTATCGGGCCAATTCAGGGGCATGTGTCCCAATAAATTTCCCTACCTAATACCCCAACCATGAACATAAGATGCGGTTGTTAGTTATAAACCCCTTCACCTCACATCAACTGCCTTACACCTGGATCTCAAGAAAGACGAAGATCACAGCACAGTGACAGTAGCTTAGCTGATGGCAGCTTTGGCTGGTCTCACCTGGCCAAAAGAGAAAATTAGTGAAAGGGCCATCTACCAACACAGGAGGTGGCTCTCCACCCTCCTCCATAAGGGGAAGGGTTCATTACAAGAGGAGTGAGGGCATGAAGCAAGTCGCAAAAAGAGTTGGAAGAAGGAGGAGATCCCCACCCCCCACCTGCCTAAGGAGTTCAAAGGGACCATTGGCCAGAAAGCGGGGGAGAATTGTGAGGACATGAAAGAAGTTACCATGGTAGGAGACATTGGCAGCTCACTGGGGCAAAAGGAAAGGCAATCACTCCCTGATGCAAAAGGAAAGAAGGGGGGAAATATCAAGCGGAACAAAGAGTTGAGAAGTAACATCAAGAGCAAGGTTGGGGATGTATGGTGCTTGAGGTGAGAATTGATGTTAGGAGCAAGGTTGGGGATTTATGGTGTTCACTTTAAACTCCAGAGGATGAGCTAAGTCAAGCCCATGCAAGCCAAGCTCAAGCATTCACGAGCAGCCGGAGCTAACTGCCAATGCTACTCATGCCACAAGTATAATCTTTTGACATTCCTCGAAAAATGCAACGTATGCTCAAAGATCCATTTCTTTTCTTGATCTGATTGAGCTCCCATCCACTAGTAGTATACTCAGGATGCCACAATTGAAGCTTTAGAGGAGAAATGAGAGGCGATTTGGGAACATATTATAAATGAGATGGGACGAGAGAGTCACATATTTTCTGGAACAATTTTATGAGGATAGATGAGTTACAATAGTATTGTGATAGACAACTAACTGAAGATCTTCAAATTAGGACTTTAAAAGAAATATACTATAAAAATGTTTTAGAACTTTTTTCATTAACCAAGGAATTCACATGCACTCATGAACATGTACTGCCATATTTCAAGATCCATATGACATCTCTTTCTCATTTGTGTCTGGAGATGAAACCTTGGTCGTGACCAAGAAAAAGAGAGAAGGAAGAGGAGGAGGAGCCAAGGGAAGAAGTTAGCGGCCAAAAAGAAAGAGTGGGGGAATGCATTATCTCCCACATCCTATCTCCTACTTTTCCCCAACTAGCACTGACATTGCACGACTCAACCCCTACATGTTTTTTGTCTCATGACAACATGCAAGCAGAACCTCACAAAACAAACAGAATGTCAATGTCTTCCCATCTATGCCACTGCACCTGAAAAATGGCAAAATGAAGAATCGAACACCTTTTGTTGTTAACTTTCTAATTGCAAAACTGTCGCACCCGCCTCATTATGGTCCTACTCTCTTTCAACAAAGATTTAGCCTTCTACTAAGCAAAAAATCAAAGGAAAGTTCACTAAGAATACAATAACAAGAGAATTCTTAAATTTTAGATTAGCTTAAAAGAAGTTCCATGTGTGCAGCAGCAACATGTAATGAACATAAAGGTAAAAGCACCAAGAACCTTACCAACCACCAGGCATTCATAGAAAGTGGCAAGAATCTAGACAATGACGAATAAACACAAGATTCCCCAAAAAATGGGGAACTCAATGACAAATAACAACTCCGAAAGAAGACGAATACACATCTATGAAAACAGCTAATAGTGTCATACAATGCATACTAGTTTCCAGCACTTTATAAAGAAACCAATTTTTCATACAAAAACAAAATACCTGTTCTGGCACTGTTTGCCTGCAAAATTGCCCAATATTATCATTACTTTTGTTGTTCTTTGACGAAACTAAGGATCCCAACAAGCCACTGATAGCCCTTAAGATACTTGCATAAGAAACTTTATGACTGGTACTTGAATCCATCATGTTGTTCATTAAAATGACCTTGAGAGTAATATATGCTCATCAGAATCTTGTGTACAGATTTACAATCACATTAATTCTTAAAAAATGCAAACAGCATTGTTCCACGTTACCAGTGGTGCAAGTGTTCCATCAGAGAGGGAAAAATACTTGCAGAGACTAACAAGAAGATACTCAGCAACCTGAACTAAGAAAATCATCAGAACAATGGAAAGAATAAAAGACCAAGTAGTAGACATTGAAAAACTCACTACCTTAGGATCAGACTCTTTTTCCAGCAAATCAAGCATGACTTCCCATGTGGTAACAGGTAAAATGGTGAAGAAGACTGAAATAGCGGAAATCATATCCATCTTCCACTGCAGAGAAGAAAAAGAAATACTATCCCCACTAAAAGCCATACTGTCTAATTCAGTAGAGCCCTCATCACCATCTAATTCCATGTCCACAATTCTTGTTCCCCGATCAGGTGAAGAATGAAAATGCTGAGAAGTATGTGAAGAGGAAGAAAATAAAGCAGCTGATCCACTCCCCATATTAGAATCACTAGTACAACAAGAGATGTTCCCAAACAGCTTTGCAAGGACCAACAAAAGCTTCTCAATGGAACGAACAATGTGTTTGTTGAGCTCGCCATCAAGAGCACTTCCATCCCCCAGAGAAGAGAATAATGGACACCTTATGAAACAACAGAGAGAATCTAGCATGGAACCAGAAAAATCGGAGACAGCACTAATACTCAAGGAATCACATAGTTGAAGCTCATTGTTCTTTTCCTCTATCGTGGAAACAATAAGCTCAAGTAGCTTTGAGATACCCTCAAGCATCTTACAGAACAAAAGTGACTTTTCATTCCTAAGCCTGCATAACAATAAGATAAGTAAATGCCAAAAAAACACAAAATACAATGGAAAGATTACAGATAAAACAAAGTCAGTGAATGACCATATGTAGAGAATAAATTCCCAATGAATACCCTGAAATGCATATAAATTTCAAAAACTCAAGCATCCTAGACGGCTACAAGCATCAAACAAGAATTAAGCATACCCCAACTACAAAAGATATGAATTTCATGCACTGGGGAAGAGGATAATGAGAGTAGCACTCAAGGTTGGAAGGCAGGTTTTGGCAAATGACTCTGCTTTTCCTTACTTTAAATGGTCAGCAAAAAGAGAGCAGATGGATTGATCACCTTACAATAGCGTATTAGGAATTTGCGAAAAACACAGCAGCTTGCTTCTAGTCCATAGATGGTAAGGGATTCTACTAAAATCGGAGCAATCAACTACAATTCACAGTATTAGAAAGGCGCTTCAGGTAAAAACATGGATCAACTACAAAAGAAGCTTACTTCATGTAAATCACTTCCCTGACCTCCATGTATGAAGGATTGTTTCAGAATGACTTTCAGCACAACAGAAAAAAGGGACCAAAAAACTCCTACAATTAATAATTTTATCTATCATGTATGCTTATCACACAGAACATAGCATACCCAATCTACACCTGAAGCTGATAGTCTCCATAACCAGCAGTCCAATGTGCCCGGGCCTTATCAGAACGAGACAGGTTGAAGTCTGACTATTTCGAGTATCCATACAAATCAGCTACTAAGATGCAAACTTATTTGAATGACTAACTACAGAAATTAGCTATTTAAAACATGAATACAGAAGCAGAAGAACAGAGGACTGGTACAAACAAAATAAACTACAATAATAAGCACATCTTCACCCACTAAACTTGGACTAAATATGCAAAAAAGTAATTTACAAGAAGAAAAAATTGCTTCATTCCCAAGACACTGTCATTAGTTACGTATTTAATAGACAGTTGCTTTTAAGGGACCCTGGAGCCCAATTGAATGAGAAACTGCAGAACAGTGATAAACATTTATGAATATTGATGGCATCACCAGTGGCAGGAAGGTTAGCGGAGCAAATTAAAAAAGTCCAGCATCATGCAAAAAGACAAAAGTGAAATTATATGTCGGTACCTGGTTAAACCCAAACTGTAGACAGAATTAGATAAGAACAAGCAAGAGAAGAAGAGATTTGTTACAACTTTCTTCTCTACTTCTCTATCAAAATTCATAATGGAAATAAAGCATTGTTCCATTTCATGAATCAGTTGTTCTCTTATTTCTTGAGGAAGCCGTATGCCATGACGAGTTTCCTGCCCAGATGTCTAACAAAAAGAGATACAAACTCATAAAATAATTACACAATAATATTAAAGAATCCAAAAAAAATTGGAGGACTAGTGTTGCACCTCAGCATCACTCCTATGGTCAATTTCTGCAAGAAGTTCCAAAGAATACTCTGAAATCTTGTGTGTTACTTCAACATTTTCTTGAATCTGCGACTGTTGGCATTCACCAAATCAGCTTGCTTTAACAGAAAGATATATAAGCAAAGTTAAAAGGACTCTTCACTCTCAAGAGGATAATTCAGCAAAGACGGGCAGCACCAGGGATAGAGTCCATTCACAAGATAGGAGAGAAAGTAGATGAACAGAAGCTACAGTGGCTGATCTTGAATGCAACAATATGGATATTTGGGGAGAATAGAAATTCAGAATCCTTTAAGTGAAGAGTAAGAAAGAG
Source organism: Amorphophallus konjac (assembly GCA_022559845.1). NCBI lineage: Eukaryota > Viridiplantae > Streptophyta > Magnoliopsida > Alismatales > Araceae > Amorphophallus > Amorphophallus konjac. The sequence continues at coordinate 2,909,745 of CM040125.1, read as the reverse complement.
CAGAAGGTGCAATTTTTTGTGACCGCAGAAAAAGTGGTTGGTGGCAACTCAAGGAGAGAAGATCCTCGGTTCTCATTTACTCTGTGAACTGGGGAGGTAAGGGTTCGCGCTATCTTGGTGTCCAGATCCTCCTCTATAAAGGGTGCAATTTTCTGTTTCAGGTTTGTGGGTGCTTACAAATCTATACTCATATATTCCAGAGGTGTTTGAGGTTTTGGATCTTGTTTGAAAACTTTCACTTCATATACAAATTCCTCCACCTGTCTTCCGATCAGTCACAGCAATGTGACTTCAGAAGACCAAGTTCAACTGAACGGTGAGGCTAAGAGCCATTAAAGCTCAACTAGGAACAACTATCTCATAGAGGAAAAATACCTTAGACCACTCTTCCATATGCACAGGGCACATTGATGAAGGCCAAAAAGGACAATAACCAGCACAAAGAGAAAAAATAGCAGCTGGCAAGATTGTAGCAATGTGCTTATTAAGAACAAGAGATTCCTGCACAGGTAGAAATGTAATTCATAAACATTAGAAATAATAAAGTAAACCGGAACAACAAAAATAAATAATATGTAACCTAGAAAGAAACCATTCATTAACCATAAGAAATGAACCGAAAAAGTTCATATAAATTAGGAAACAAGAAATAAAACTCTAAGATAGACAACAAATCAAATGATTTAGCCATAAGTAACACAGATCGACAAACTTATCCTATAACAGACATTTGACAGATTTATCATAGCACTCTTGATAAATCAACTCATCACAAACTACCAAGCGACTAGAAGGCCTGGATTTAGAAGACAGCCATGTTGGATATTGCTAAACCTCTCTGTAGCCCCAGATATCTGAGGCAGCAGAAGATGAAGATCCAAGTCAATTGGTGGCTCAATGGTGCACTGTTTCATTTATTTTTTATAGTTATTTGAAGAATGAAACCCCCGCTTTGACTTTAAACACAAGAAGGAAATCATGACTATGAATTGAACATGGGCAGAGGAAGCCACCAACTAAAAAATATAGAATGGAGAGAGATTCTGGCAGTAGACTAAAAACCAAGAAGGGAAGATAAGGTGAAACTGTGAAAAAGAACAGCTAGGCAAGTCAGACAACTATTAGCCATTTCAACAACAGAATCATGTGAGAAAGATGAGTCTAACAGCCCATGGGTGCTGGCGAGACTCTACCAGGCAAAGAGGCCAAGACAAGATTTTGGAACAGCTTTAAAGGCTTATCTGCTTGGAGGAGGCAGGTTTGCTGGAGGAATCTCATAGGTAGCTCAGGGATCAACTCAGGTAAGAATTTGATGATATCCTCACGAGAGAAGAAATCTATTAATAGAAGAGATCTGATAAGAAATAGATCAAGCAAGGTGGCAGGAATATGGCTTACTTTCAACGGATTGCCTCTAGTAGGAGGAGAATCAACTCCAGTGCAGATATCATAGTTGATGACCAAATCCTTGCTCGGAAACTGTGGCTGCTAGGTGAGATCATCGAAATAGCTGGGGTATGACAAAGCACAAGCGTCGTACATGCTGTCCCAACCCTGCAAAATAGCCCGCTCAAGGCGACAACACTCCTCCGACAAAAGTGGGTCGTCGATCTCCATACCAGTGGGAACATAGTTCAAGATGAAAGTGAAAAGCTGTCAATCCAGTGGGAATCGTGAGAATGCCCGCCCAAGCAATCATATGAATAAACTCCGTTCTCTCAGGAAATGCAGGTCAAGTCAACAGTGCCTTTACGTTCTGCAGCCTCGGCAACGAGTCCCTCAGCAACCCAAGTCAAGCCATGATCCACGGAGTCAAAATTCTCGTGAGCGATCATAGGATGACCAAGTGGCGGCATGGGCTTTATTGGTCCGAATAACATAAGGGTCCTTTTCAGAAGCCCGTTCGATCAAGTCCGGGGTACGGCGATCTCTGCCAAAGCGGGTGTTTACACACAAGGGATCTTGGGAATGCATTTTGTTGGATAGACATGCATATATTTAAGCGAATTAGTATGGATATTATAATTTTCGCACTCATGATTTATCAGACGATTTAGAGTTTGTGTACAGGACTTTTCCCCACCGACTGAGGTCGATGTTTATTTACATCGGACCGAGTGCAAATATCTTTGATTGAGTGCCTAAGATCTCCTTTGCCCTTACGGCACTGGCTACAATGAAGATTTTTGCCCTAGGGAGAAACTCCCTGGCCTTAGAGTAAGAAAATTATTGCAATTTTCCCTTCATATGAGGGCTTATTTACAATTTTCTCCTTTAGAAATAATCCCTCCCATTAGAGGGGTTTACTTGCAATTTTCCCTAAATTGGAGTTTATTTGTAATTTCTCCCTTGAATTAGGTTTTTATGCAATTTACCCTTAAATTAGGGTTTCTGTGCGATTGACCCTTGAATTAAGGTTTATATGTAATTTGCCCATGAATTAGGATTTCTATGTAATTTACCCTTGAATTAGGGTTTATTTGCAACTTACCCATGAACTAGGGCTTATGTGTAATTTTTCCTTGAACTAAGTCTTATTTTGAGAGTCGTAAGCCCTTTCATGGAATTCTCATAACTTTGCATGATTTTTTTCAAGGGTTTGCATGATTTTTTTCGAGGGTATAATTGCAAAATCCTGAGCTTTGCAAACTCAAACAAAATATTTCACCAACTTTAGGCATATTTGAAAGAATTCGAAGCATTTCTAAGGGACGCTTGCATTTCATAATTTTTCATGATTTCTTGAGGGCATTCTTACAATTCCACAAAATGTGGGGTTAAAAATATAATTTTATGCCTGTCAGGGTCTTCCACATGATCTTGAGAATAATTCTCTCACAACTTTGATATTTGTAAGATCAATGTGTTCTTTTTTTACAACTTGGATCCGTTTGTATTCATAGTACACATTATGTTCTCACATGAGGGTATTTTGATAAAATACCCTTTTAAGTGAGTCTTTTGTACAAAATAGGGTTTAAAACATAAGAAGACTCCAAGAGAAGAGCTGCCACCTGCTGCACCTGGGTGCTAGACTGCTCCGAGCCTGCTCGTTGCGCTGCTCCAAGTTTGAGAGTGCAAGAAATGTCTTACTTCCGAAGTCCCTCTTCCTCTTCACCACATAGATGACAGTATCGGCCAAAACCGATACGTTTCGGCCGAAACGTATCGGTTTCGGCCCATATCGAAACCGCTTCGGATCTGCTCACTGTAGCAGATCCAAAACTATAAAAAAAAATAATGGTTTCATACCGAAACCGAACCTACTCAGTGTAATTTTTTCATTTTTTGAATGTTTTGAACCGATTTCGGCCGAAACCGAAACCGATACGTTTCGATTTCGATCTTGGCCGAAATCGATACCGAAACCGATATTGCCATCCTTGCTTCACCAAGACCAATTTATAGGAGTTGGAGAACACTACGGAGGTTAGAACTCCTAGTTTCTCGTCTCTTCACCTCCCCTTCCCCCCTTTTTTGTTTCATGGAGAGAGAGCAAACAAGCGGAGGCGGAAGAGGGCTCCACCAGGTTTGCAGACCCAAGGGGCCTTCCTCCTGGTCTGTTCTTTTTTTTTTTTTTTGCCGCCACATAGCAAAGACGAAGGGGGAGAGGCCGGTGGGGCCCCCATTGGGTTGCGCAGGCCGGAGGGAGGACCTCCGAGCCTGCAATACCCGGAGGTACCTCGTCCGAGTCTGCAGAACCCGGAGGTGGCCCCCTCCCGTCTGCAACACCCGAAGGTCCCACCAATGGGTTTGCAAAACCTGGAGGAGGGCCTCCCAAGTTTGCAAGCCGGCCTGCCAAAAGAGAGAAAAAGGAGAGGAGGCGGTCCCCCCCCCCGGTCTCCCAGTTTAAAAAACTATAAAAACCCTCCTGGGGCTATCCTTTTCCAACAAACTTCTATGAAATTTTTTTGCTCACTTGGTGGCGATGGCACGGGCTTTTGTTTGGCTTTTCCAAGCTTCCTTGGACCCCGCCCTGCTATCTTAGACGTCGACAATGGAGAAATAACTCTGTGACACATTGACAAAAGCTTCTCAGACATCGGGACCGCCATCATTTGTCTTTTTACCACGTTGGTACATGGCTTTAACACCGTCTGCCAGGTGTTTGATGAAATGACTGCATGTCAAAACACAATTTTTGTATGAAAAATTTGCCCGACTGGATGCCGAGGGCCCCAGAATTTAATCCTCCTATAACGACTGTGATTTTAAATCGCTTTATGCCGTCATTCAGTAGAGCTAATTTAGTTAATTTCTGAAATTACTCAAAACAATATTTTGATGATTGTGGGGTTCAACAGAGGGTCATGACGAGAAGTCCACTACAAAAAGCAGAGTTTTAATAAGAAATGTCAGCATGTCAGTCAAAAGATCCCGCCATGTGAGTAGTACTTGGGAGAAAACAAGAAATTACGAAATGCACAGGTCGCCCGGCACGCCAGTCAAAAGCTCCCGCCATGTCATCAAGAGTTGGAAGAAAGCAAGAAATTACGAAATGCACAAGTTGCCTGCCGTCATCCTTGACTCCGACAGACGCCCCGTAGATGCCATTTGTTGGACCCGTTCTTTTTCTCGAATTAATCGAGACAAACCAAAAAAAAAATTTAACCCCACGGGGGCAAAAAAATGGCATAAAGCCAAGGCCGTCATGATAACGGGTCAAATACGAGTCCCGAGAACCCCATCCGTATTTATGGCATTATATATATAAATATATATATATATATATATATGTAATGTTGCAACAAGAGGGCAATCAAAGCGGTATTCTACCGAACTTACGAAGTGGCCGAGCGAGGAGCGGAAGCAATCCCCAAAGAGCATAGCCTCCCCCGACACAAGTGGCGCAAAAGAAATGAAAGAACGAAGCACGAAGCAACCCCGTAGACGTAGCTTTCTCCTCCGCGTGGCCAAGGCACTAGAAAAGAACAAAAAATAAAAATAAAAAATGGGGGTCCTTTTATAGGACCGCCCCCACCTTTCCCCCTCTCCCGGTCCGAGTAGCCCTCAGAAGGACGTACCCGATCCGGGTGGGTGTTCCATGACACCTACCTGATCCGAGTGGGTCTCCCATGGAGGCTACCCGGTCTGAGTAGGTTCTCCCCCATCTTAGGTCTATAAATACCCCCCCCCCCCAAGAATGCCAAAAAAGACGAAGAAGGACCCGAACATGCACGAAGGCCCACGGACTCCGACTCAACACTCAAAAGCAATCCTTGAAGTGCTCAAAGACCTTTGTTTCGTTTTGTGCTCTTAAACAAGGGTATGTTACAAAAACACCCTTGTGATGGCACTCATGTAACTTCGTCTTCGTTATGTAATTTCTCTGTAATTTTATGGAAAAAATCATATGATTTTCTAAATTAATCAAAAATTATGAAAATACCCCCGAACTTACGAGGAAACCCTTGTGAAGTCATGTCATGGTAGAAATGGCCTACAACTTATGTAAATTGTAGATATGCCCTACTTTTTGCAGGAAAGTCCTGTAATGTCTTCAATGCGTCAAAAGGACCTTCAAAATCTTTTAAAGTCCTGAAAAATTTGTATAAAACCTTGTAATTCTCAAAAGGTCTTGTATCTTATAGAAATGTCCAGAGTTTACAAAAATACCTAAAATTTTCTATAAACAAATGTCCTACTCCTACATACATGTGGGAGCCTTACATGTGTGTCCTCGCCTCATGAAGGCGTGTCCAAAGTGCTTATCTAATTGTCCGGCTATGATCATCTCGGCGATCCAACAGTCCGACAGTAATACTCGGGACTAGGTCTCCGACGATAATCCGACGGATTACTGAAGATGAGCTCAAGGCCGGTCAACCAAAACTAAATGCCAATGCCAAACTGCCAACAAACCCTAGCCAGTGCCACACTGCGAATAAACCCAATCCAGTACAAAACTGCAAACAATCCCTAGCCAATATCAAACTATGACCAATTCCCACCAGTGCAAAATCGCAAGTTAACCCCTACTTCAGCCAAATTAGAATTGAACCCTCAAACAATACCAAATTGTGAGATGGCCCTCAACCCATATCCAAACCACCAAACTACCCCGATCCTTTAAGGCTAACGCTAGCCTCGCCTAGATCACTTCCATACCCTCATTATGGTATAAGTGCCCTCATCCCTTCAAGGGTGCTTGTTGTTGCGGCTACAGACACACCTCCATATCACGATTGATATTGTGAAGGTCGATGACTTCTTTGACAGTTATTCAAAGGTATTCGGACATTATGCCGATGTAAACAAACAATGACTGTAGTCGCACCGGAAATGTCTAGTACTCGAACCCTAAATCGTCTGATAAACCCGAACCCACAGAATTAACAATACGCATGCTATTTAAATAACTAAAAAATGTGCACTCCTATTTAATAAATGAACTCTCCTATAAATATATATTCAGTTCCGTGTGTCCTTGCGAAACAGTAGGTGAAATTGTTACTGTAAGTGGTATTTCCTGATATGTCTGAGTTCCCATTTCCACTGTCTTCTTCCTCTCATCGGTTTTGATCTTTGTTCTGGAGAGTGAAATCTGTCCATTTCTGATGGTCTTACTATCTAATGGACAGGGGATAAGTGTCTTGCTTCTGTGCCCTTTCCTGGTTGGTTATCCTCTGCCCAGTTCATGTCACCGGTTTCAATGCGAGCTCCTTCCTGTGCTCCAGCGCCCTTATTAACTGACATAACCTGGGCACCTTCTTCTACTTGTTCTTCTACCCCTTCTGATGGCACTGTATTTTCTGCCCATTCTACAGTCCTGGCGACTATATCATCCACATCTACAGAGGGCAATTCTTCAGCAGCCCTTTCTATTCCTGTCAGCCCCATGTCTTCAATGCTAGGGATTCCTGCAGAAGGGATCTCAATATGCATTAGCAGTGAAGTATATGTCCCCTGCCCTGGTGAAATACTTGGCAGTTCAGGTGCAGGAGTTGCAGTTGCTTCTGGAGGCGCTAGTATGTCCCCCTGAGCTACAGCAACGGTGGCTTCATCAATTTGAGCTGCTCTCAGCTCCACCGTTTCTGCAACTGATGGAGGGGATTCTGCTTGTACAGCAGGGGGTGCTGCTGGTCTTGTCTCTGCTTCTTCAGCCACTGCTGGCTGCTTGCTCCGTACCTTGGTTGCAGGTGACTTCTTCTCTTTTTCTGTCTTTCTCACCCATTTTCCTGCTACCTGGATAAATCCGAACTTCTTGAGTGTTGTCACACCAACTACGTTGGCTTGCGTAGCCTCAATACCTTCTTCCCCACCCAAATCTAGATCGAAGTGTCTAAACACAGCAGTGAGTAGTGTAATGCCTCGGGTTTTTCAGATCTGGATCCGTGGGTTTCGGATCGTCTTTCCGCGGATTTCGGATTGTGTCCGTTCGAGTTTCAGACTATTTTTACCAGGTTGTCGGACCCACCGGTGGTGTGCCCGTGAGTTTCCTTGGGTCCGTGGTGTGGTGAGGAGCACGCCGGTAATTTTCTGTAATTTTCGGAGCGCCTTTGTGTGTCCCGGGTTGCGTTTTGGGTTTTACGCGTGTTTTCTGTCGATCGGACCTTCGGAACCCCATACAGGGTGAACCGTTGCGTTCTCCGACGCCGGGACGTTACCACGGCGATCAGTGTGTTCCGAAGATCACGGGGGTGTATTTTTCTATTTTTTGATATTTTCCGGAATTTTCGGATTTTCTATATAAACCCCCTCCCTTTTTCTCTCTCCCCATCTCTCATTTCTCTCTTCCCTCCCTCTCTCTTCTCTCACGCTCTCTTTCTCCCCTCTCTTCTCCGGCGGCCGACGGAGCGAGGCGGGGGCGAGGTGGAGGCGGCGCGGGCGAGGATGCGGGCGAGGATCGAGGCGATAGAGGCGTGGCGATGCTCGGGGGCGCGTCCGTGAGCCGGCGAGGGTTTCGCGGCGATTTCTTCGTGGATCGGCGTCCACGGCGCGTCGTTTCTTCGGTGGAGGTAGGGAGATGGACCCCCAGCTCGTGCACTTCCTTTCCCGCGAGTTTTGTAGGCTGTGGTGAGCCGAGAGGGCGTATTTGGGGATTTTTGGGAAAAATCCATATTTTTGGGGTTGTGAGTCGATCCGCCGATCCATCGCGTTTTTGGCTGATCCGAAGCCGTAGATGCCTAGGGGCTATTTGGGGGCTTCCCCCTTGTTTTCCCCCTCTCCCATGGAGGTATGGGGGCGTAGTTGGTGTTTTTGGTCGTTTCCCACCGTTTCGCCGCCGGGAGGATGTGGCGGTCATTCCAGTGACCGCCACAGCGTGTGACGCCCCAGGGTGGGTGCGTCACAGCCTACTGTTTTGCCAACTGGGTGATCCGTGGGCCTGACCGTCCCACGATAGACCGCCAGGGCGTGTGACACGCCTAGGTTGGACCGTCAGAGTGACGATCCGACCATTGGCAATCGACCGGTGTGGTTTTGACCGTTGGGGGGGTCAAGGCCTCTGACGCACCCAAGGTGGAGCGTCAGAGCCTTGTGACGCCCCTGTGAGGGAGCGTCAGAGAGGACGCGTCCCCACCTTCTAACGCACCCGTGTTGGAGCGTTAGAGTCTGTGACGCCCCGAGCGGTGTGCGTCTCAAGCCAGTTTTGTCCCGTCTTCTGACGCACCAGCGTTGGTCCGTCAGAGACCGTGACGTCCTGGGCGGTGTGCGTCACGGTTGGTTTCTACTCGTCTTCTGACGCACCAGGCTAGGCGCGTCAGAGACTGTGACGCACCAGGACTGGCGCGTCACAGCCGGTTTTGCACTGAGTGTCTGACGCTCCTGAGCTGGACCGTCATGGTGTTGTGACGGCCTATCCTTGGACCGTTACAGCTGTGACGGCCCAAAAATAGACCGCCAGGCACTGTGTCATGCCAAAGTGATTCTTCGTGCTTGCCGCGATCGTTTCGCGTTGTGTAGGTCCCTGGTCGACCCGGTTGGGACCCAGTGGTCGACCTGCGGTCTCGTGAATGTCCCTGACACCCCGAGGGTTTTGTGTCCGTGGTTTGAGGGAGTCGGGAGGACCGTGCCACCTCGTTTAGTGTGCCAGTGGGTTTGAGAGTCCGGATGACTCCTCGTGTTCCGGGCTTTTGTGTTACGCTTGACCGAGTCACCGTACGTCGGTGCAAGTGCGGCGAGGGTTCCCCGCACGCCGTGAGTTTCTCCGAAAAAGGTTTCCGAGTGGGCCATGAGTAAGGCCCTGGGATTGCGAATCCAGTTGCCCAGCCTGGGGCTGGAGGGTTCCCGCTTTTCCCTGAGAGTGGGATTCGGTTTGGCGGCCTGTGAGCTGCCTTGGGAACGGTGCTTCTGCGTTTCTGCGTGGCCGGGTGCGTGGCCCGTGGACTATGAGTCCCGTTTCTTCTCCGACCGTGGTCACCGTGCGACGATGCTGGTACGTGGGACGGTCCCCGTACTTCGTCGGGTTCGGACGTTGTTTTCCGTTGACTTGAGAGCCTACTCCTTCAGTGACCCTCCACTAGTCGTAGCCTGCTTACACGCGTGTGGTCCCACCAGGGAGTGGTGGAGAGGCTACCCTGAGGACGATTTTTAGACTGGTTTCCGTCGGGCCCCTCGTCTGTAGCCAGAGTCCGGCTCAAGGGGAAAACCAGTTAGAGGCCAGACCCAAGACGCATGGTCTGTGTGTGCACACGTGGTTGGGGGCAGTTGGACACACGCTGACGAGCGTGACCCCGACTAGTCACTTGCTTTGTGGTTACTTGTACAGTGTCCTTGCCTCCGCCCTAGGGCGTGGTAGGCGGTCACCTGCGGTGCGGTGTAAGACGTCAGGGGACGCTGCCGACTGTGCTTCTAGTGGGAGGTACTCCTGTCGAGTCGGGAGTGACAGACTGTCAGTCTCTGTGCCTTCGACCTTCGGGCTTTTGGTCGTGTTGACCGTTGAGTTCCGGGTGTTTTGCCATGACGCGTGTCGGTTTTCGTGCCGTGAGACTAGTGCTAATAGTTTTACCGAGGTTGCGTCTTGTTGGTGCGGTGTCCGCGACCGAGTGGTCGGGGTTGCACCTTGGACAGCGTCTCCAAGTTGGCCGTGTCCTGGGAGACAGGCCTCTACGGCGGGGTTGCCGTGGGTTTTTACTTCGGTAAGTGGTGCTAGTATGGTCCGGTTCCCGACTGTGAGATCGGGACTTCTCTTTCTGCTGGACCGGTACAGTAGGAGTAGTTGTAGCGCCGAGTTTTGACCGGTCACCGGGTTTACTGTTCCTGCTATTACTGTTTCTCTTGTAGTTACAGCTTTCTGTGCCGCCGTTGTTCTCAGTTGGGGTTCCGCGGGATCCCTACTGAGCCAGTGACAGGAGACTCACCCCTGCTTTTCAGGTGCGGCGATTCTTCCTCGTGGTTCGAGGATGCTGTTCGGAGGTTCTTAGTTGCCAGTTCGCCGGGCCGAGTGTTCACTCAGCATGTGGTACGTTTTTACTGCTTTAGACTGTACTTTCTGTTGGACTGGACTCTGCTGCTGTAGTAGTAGTTGTTTATTTATTTCTGTTAATTGTTGAATTGTCCTACTTTATTTTCTATTTCTTTGTGCCTCCACACTCCTTTTTAGCTCTTCCGAGTCCTCCGACTCGTGGGCGGCGGGCCAGGATTCGAATGGTATCGGGTCTTTCCCGGTATCCGGATCTTGGGTCGTTACAAGTAGTGTGCCAAATGGAAATTGTGCACATCTACCACTTTCTTCCTTCTCTTTTTCAATTTTCTTCATAACAGAGACCATTTCCTTGTATATGAAGGCTGCAACATTTATCATTTGTTTGTTTTTCAGGGCACAAGAAATTTTCAGATCATCAACACTCATGTGCCCAAAGCTACCGCCCCTGGGACAAATGCATTGTACACATATGGAATGCATAATTCTAAACTGTGCATCAATGTCTGCAATATTTTGCTTTCTTCCCAATGACATTGTTGATCACCCTTTTCTTCTCTTGTTCACACACTTTATCTTTAGGCCCGACGCCAATGTTATCTACCTCAAGAATTTGACTCAAAACTTCCTCTCTGAGAGAAATCAATTTACCTTTACAGCGGTCATCATCGACTCCTTGCCAACCTTCAAATTGCCATAGAATATCCTCAGCAGCCCAAGATATACAAGGTCAAATGATGTACATACCCGTAGACATCCTGCAGCACTCAAATTTTCTTCTAGGTTGATTCCAGCCGCAGCAAGTCCCTGAATATTAATCTTCCTTCCTGGAAGCACCTCTCTTTTCTCATATTGAGTCCTAGCTTCTTCCAATACAAACAAGGGATCTGCCTAGTCTGCTACACCCGCCATTTCTCCCTTAGAGAGGCTTCTGAGAATCTAAGGAGGGTCGTAGAGAAGTTTGATGGCTTCCAAAAGCAGAAAGCCTGAAACTTTCCTAGGGTTTGAAGTGCTGGAAAGAGGGGGTGAGAAGAACAACGCCGGAAGGTTCAAGCGTGGGAAGACAAGGAGAGAAAAACTTCATATTAAGGTTTTAGATATATATATATATATATATATATATATATATATATAAGGTTTTCATCGCCCTATTTTTCACCAAATTTCATTTAGCGTCCAAGTCCGTGACTTAGACAAATTCGATTTTGTCTTCTAGTGAGGTTAGATGGAGCCTTCCGTATAATTCCAAAGTAGGCGATGTCCATTGTCTACCTTTAGAAATTAGACGATACCCTAATCAGTTGGATAGAAGTCCATTTCTTCTATCTTGGGCTACCTATTGTCTAGGTTTTGATATTAGACAATCTCCATCATCTAAGTTTGAGCAATTAGTCGTTGTAAAGCGTCTGGTTTTATGATATTAAAGGGAAGTTTATATCTGACAGTGTCATAGTCCACCTTTCAGGTTTAAACATTTCAAAACATGCAATTTATCATTTCTTGTCACGATTTTAAAATTTTTCATGCAGAAGCTATCATCAGGCAAAGTTACATAAATTAATCATGGTAGAATTTTCATAATTGTATAGGTATATGATATCCAATAGAGAATGCATTCAGTTCCAGCACATGCCCAGTTCCCGTTTGATGGCGGAAAACATGTCCTCTGCTAAGCATTTGGTGAAGATATCAACCAGTCTATGTTAAGGCGAGGCAGCCCCAAACCGAAGGGCGGTCTAAGTTTTGATCAAGGTTTTGATATTAGACAATCTCCATCGTCTAAGTTTGAGCAATTAGTCATTGTAAAGCATCTGGTTTTATGATTTTAAAGGGAAGCTTATATTAGACGGTGTCAATAGTCCACCTTTCAGGTTTAAAACATTTCAAAGCATGCTGTTTATCATTTCTTATCAGGATTTTAAGCTTTTTCATGCACAAGCAATCATCAGGCGAAGTTAAATAAATTAATAATGGTAGAATTTTCATAATTGTATAGATATATGATACCCAATAAAGAATGCATTTAGTTCCTACATATGCCCAATTCCCGTCTGATGGTGGAAAGCATGCCCTCTGTTAAGGGTTTGGTGAAGATATCGGCCAGTTGAAAATCTGTATCGATAAATCTAATATATATATATATATATATATCTCCCTTAGTCACGTGATCTCTAATAAAATGATGTCTTACTTCTATATGCTTAGTCCTAAAGTGTTGAACAGGGTTTTTAATCAAGTTTATGGCACTGGTGTTGTCACAATGTATGTGGATCCTATTGACCTCAAATCTGTAACCAAGCAATTAGTGCTTGATCCAGAGTACCTAAGCAGGGCAACTGCCGGCAGCAACATATTTTGGCTCTGCAGTTGACAGTGCTTCAAAGTTTTGTTTCCTTGAGGACAACGAGATCGAGCACCCCCCAAGGAACTGACAAGTTCCACTGGTACTTTTTCTATCTATCTTACATCCTACATAATCAACATCTGAGTATGCAATAATGATAAATTTATTCTCGCCTGGATACCATAAACCTAGAGTAACAGTTCCACTTAAATATTTAAAAATACGCTTTCCAATAGTTAAGTGGGTTTATTTAGGTTTGGCCTAATATATAGCACATATGCAAATATTATATAATATATCAGACCTATTTGTAGTAAGGTAAAGGAGAGATCCAATCATACCTCTATGCAGCTTTTCATCTACCTCGCTACCTCCTTTATCTGGGTTCAGCTTGGTGGAAGGAGCATTGGAGTGGACATAGGGTTGCTTTATTCCATCCCATACTTTTTCAAAAGTTTCTTGGTGTACTTGGTTTGGCTGATGAAGATCCCTTCATTAACTTGCTTGATTTGCAGTCCAAGAAAGTAGGTCAGCTATCCCATCATGCTCATCTCAAATTCACCCTTCATTAAAACTTCAAATTCTCTGCGCAGTGAAGAGTTAATAGCACCGAATATGATATCATCTACATAGATTTGTACAATAAGTATGGTGTCATTTTATATTAAAATGAATAAACTTTTATCAACCTGTCCTCTCTTAAAATCACGGCCAAGCAAAAACTGACTTAATCTATCATAGCAGACTCTTGATGCTTGTTTCAATCCGTACGGAACCTTGATAAGACATGGTCAGAGTTCTTGGGATCTTCAAATCCCCAAGGTTGTTCTACATACGCCACCTCCTTAATAAATCCATTAAGGAAGGCACTCTTCACATCCATCTGGAATAGCTTGATGGAATGAGAGAGGCGGCAAATGCAATTAGGATCCTAATAGCTTTTAGTCTTACATAATGAACAAAGGTCACCTCATAGTCTATTTCCTCTTAGGAATAGCTTGGAGAAACTAATCTAACATTGTTCCTTACTAATGCGCCTGTTTCATGTAACTTGTTCCGAAAGACCCATTTAGTTCCTATAACTGGGTGCTTTGATGGTCTAGGAACTAGGGACCAAACTTCATTATGTTGAAACTAGTTTAATTCCTCTTGCATGGCCATAACCCAAGAGTCATCATGGATGGCATCCTCAACTCTCTTGGGTTCCACTTGAGATCATTGTTGGCAGTTTCGGCCGAAACCGATACGTTTCGACCAAAACGTATCGGTTTCGGCCATAACCGATACGAAAAGGCCCTTTATTACTGTAGCAATCCGAAACTTAAAGGAGGTATCAGTTTCGGGCGAAACCGATACTGGTTTCGCCCGAAACCGGTCGATTTCGGCCCGAAACCATTCGGTTTCGGCCGAAACACGTGAACCCCTTTAAGGCCTTTATGCTTTGCTGTCATGCCCCACCCCCCCCGAAACCCCACAACCCACTGGTTTCGGCCGAAACCCTCCCCCCTGCTGTCTCCCTGCCGCTGATGCTGTCTGCTGTTGTGCTACTGCCGAGCTGCTGCTGCTGCCGAGCTGCTGGTGCTGTGCAACTGTGCTGCGGCTGCTGCCTGCTGCGGCTGCCGTGCGACCAAGGGTGAAGGGCCGCGGCTGCTGCGACTGCTACGCCTGCAGGAGGTGGACAGGGAGAGGCCGAGAGGGAGCCTTGCTGCGCACACCGGGGGCCAACACAACTTCAAGGGTCTGATTGTTTTGTTTGAGGTTAATTTCATTGGGTTTTGTTTGATTGTTTTGTTGTGTTATTTTGGTTGGGTTAAAAATTTGGGGTGAGCAAGCCTTGCTTATTAAGTTTCTTCCAAGGGTGATTAAGGGCTTAAGGGTTAATTGCTAATTAAACCCTAATCAGTTTATAAAAATTGGGTCTTTTGTCTATTTTGATTTGTTGAGGCTCAATTGAAGTTAAATTAAGCTTCATTGAGGATTTTGGGGTGGGATCATGCGGGTAATTCATTTTTCCCAAGGGTGATTAAGGGTTAATTGCTAATTAAGCCCTAATTAGGTCATAAAAATTGGGGCTTTTGTCTATTTTTATTTGCTTAGGCTCAATTGAAGTTAAATTAAGGTTCATTGAGGATTTTGGGGTGGGATCATGCAGGTAATTAGTTTTTCCCAAGGGTGATTAAGGGTTAATTGCTAATTAAGCCCTAATTAGGTCATAGAAATTGGGACTTTTGTCTATTTTGATTTGCTTAAGCTCGATTGAAGTTAAATTAAACTTTATTGAGGATTTTGGGGTGGGAGCACGCAGGTAATTATTTTTTCCCAAGGGTGATTGATAATTAAGCCGTAATTTTTCCAATGTACTTACAACTATACTATTTTTCTTTGACTATCATAATGCAGCATCATGCCTAGACGTCTGCAAACACAGGAGATACAAGGGCAGGAGGATCCGGGGTGGGCCCACATGTCCTTAATTGATGCTAAGAGAAGGAAGGTTAAATGTAATTATTGTGATAGGGAGATGTATGGCGGAATTACCAGAGGAAAGTAACATTTGGCAGGGGTACGAGGAGAGGTGAGACAATGCGACCACTATCCACGAGAGGTGCGAGAGGAGATGCGCCAGTGTCTTTTGGGGAAAAATGAGAGGGTGCAACAAAGGGCTGAGGATGAGGAGGAAATTGCTGAGGAGATTTCTGGCAGAAGAGTTAGAAGGGATGATGATGAGGAAGGCATTGAAGATTCTGATCTGGAACTGACCGAAGCAAGGGAGCGTGAAGAAGCGGCTCGAAGGAAAGGAAAGGCACCCATGGGTTCAGGAGGGACCTACTCCAGTACAGCTGCACGACGTCCTGATGTTGCTGCCCCGCCCCCGCAGACGCAGAGAGCAGGCCCCATGGACAGTTTATCTCCACAGAAGGCCCCAGGCTACACAACCTAAGATCAAAAGTGCATTAAGAGGGGTCAAAAAATCTGCAGAAGTTGCAGGGCACGCATTTAAAAGCATCTGTAAATGATTTTTTCATGCAGGTGTCCCTGCACATGCTGTTGAAAGTGAATATTTTTAACCTATGTTGGATGCCATAGCAGATGTTGGCCCTAGCTTGAAGGCGCCGTCACGTCGGGACATATATGGGCGTGGGCTTGAGGCAGAGGTTGAGGAGCTCCATGACTGGGTTCAAAGCTTCAAACATATATGGATGGAGAGAGGATGCACTATTATGTGTGATGGTTGGACTGGTACCACGAAAAAGTCCATGATTAACTTTTTGGTCTATTGCATCGAAGGTACAGTATTTGTAAAATCTGTAGATGCATCAAATTTTGAAAAAACTGCCAATTATTTGTTTCATTTGATGGACAACATGGTAGACGAAATTGGTGAAGAAAATGTTGTACAAGTTGTGACTGATAATGAAGCCAGTTATAAGGCTGCAGGGAGAAAATTGATGCATAAACGCAGGCATTTATATTGGCTCCCATGCGCAGCACATTGTCTTGATCTCATACTTGAAGACATAGGGAAGGACAAACATGTGAAGAAGACGATTGAAAGGGCACAAAAGATTACCCAGTATATTTATGGCCATCCTAGGATATTGAACATGTTCAGGGAGCATGCAATAGGGGGGCGAGATATTATCCGTGCAGAGCCAACCAGATTTGCTTCAAATTTCATTTCTTTGGAGTCTCTGCATAGGTATACTGTTGAACTCAATTATTACTTCTTTATCCTTATAGTTATGATCCGTATTTGATTCAAATTTTATTTCTTTGCACAGGTATAAGAATGAGTTGAAAGCTTTCATGTACCACAATACCCTGCGGGAATACATCGACAAGGGCAATGTTGATGCTCAGATGAATTATTTGGATGTCTGTCAAATCGTGGACGACAACAAATTCTGGGGCAGAGTAACACGATACATGAAAATAGTCACCCCCCTCGTGAAGGTCCTAAGATTGGTGGATGGCGATGACAAGAATGATATGGGATATCTGTATGAGGCCATGGACCGTGCGAAATTGGAGTTGCATGAGTCCCTTCCCAAAGAACATGCAAAGTGGTGGAAGATTATTGACCATAGATGGGACACCACATTACACCACGACTTGCATGCAGCTAGTGAGTGATTATTTGTATTCATATATTATTTGACCATACATTAACTATATACAAATGCATGCTATTTTCTGAACCCTCGATTAATGTACAATGCAAATGCACATGTTGATGCCGAGGTGCTTCAAGGCACTTTAAAAGTCATTGATCGTTTATCGAGGACACCAGATAAGAGGCTTCAGGCGGAAGTAGAGGTTGGCCTGTTTGATTTCATGAATAAGAGGTATAGAATTTACTTAAGTAGTTATGCTAATCTATTATGTAATTTTTGTAGATGAACTCCTATATAATGAGAACTGGGACGTATTCTGACTCCCAATTGCAATACGCAGTGGGAAGAGTGAGCCCAGGTATACTTCATCTTCGTGCTTTCTTTGCAATTACATCTTCCTTAATTAATTTTTATTTACAAATTATATTTATTTGTTTATGGTTGGTTGGTGTAACAGCCGACTGGTGGATCATGGTGAACAATAGAGAATTGGGCAGTTTTGCATTGGCTTTCATTGCAATCAGGGTGTTGAGTCAAACCACATCAACAAGCTAATGTGAAAGAAATTGGAGCACGTTCAGCCTTATACACTCAAAGGTTCGCAATCGGCTAAAGGCTGATCGATTAGAGAAATTAGTGTACTGCCACTACAATATGAGGTTGAGAATAAAGAATATGAGGTTGAGACAACAGCTGCGAGACAAATGCGTCGCCGAGGATGCCGCCGCAGAGATTGATGTGGATGCCTTGTTTGATGATGATAATCCCTTGCAGTCTTGGGTGGAGACACGAGAGCAGGTTGATGAGCCAGTTTTTGATGTTTGATGATAGAGCATGGGCAAAGGGCATACTTGATGAAGACGAGGCAAGAGATCCCGAATTCAAAAGAACATCAAAGAGGGCTAGAGATACTCATGCGCACCAGTCTAGGGTTGTTGATGACACTGAGGAGCAGTTCGAGTTTGAGCCAGTTAGACACTCAGATACAGATAGCAGGCCAGTCACTCCTAGAATGGTCAAGCCACCGGTCTCCTTAATAAGAAGTACATCAGTGCATGGGCAAACTGAGAGGAGAAATGCTGCTGTTCGAGAGGACCCGACAATTGAGCAGTTGAAGCAGATTTATGTGAGGCATACGCCAAGGGATAAAGGACTCATGTCAAAGATCACTGAAAAATTGGCACCACAAGAGAAAAAAGCATCCCCGAAGGCTAAAAAGCGACTAATTTCTTGTGGTGATGATGATGATGGTGATCATCCCGGAGGTGCTGCAGGTGGTACTAGTGCTGCAGGTGGTACAGGTGATGCAGGTGCTGCAGGTGGTACAGGTGATGCAGGTGCTGCAGCTGGTACTACTGGATACAGTCAAGGTCAGCGAGGATATGATTCACCAGGTTACGAAGGTGGCCAACAGGAAGCAGCTATTTATGGGTCGTGGAATTATGAACCATCATTCCAGTTCCATCCATATCCGACCAGTTCCTGTTCTCTTCCTCACGATTCCTATGCTGATACTGGATTCGAATCAAGCCAACCAAACACTCCAAGAGGGATCCAAAGAGGGATGCAGAACTTGGCTACCTCATTGTTTGGTTATAGTGAATATAGACCATACATGCAACCTGGTTATGGATATCGACATCAAAGGTCAGACGATGAGGGAGAAGGTTCTTCTAGTGATTATTATCCATATTATGTAAGAATCAATGAATTTTTGTAACATTTATTTTGTCTAATTTGGTTTATTGTACTGCTTGTATTAATGTACAATGGAATATTAGTTTAACTTTCACATGTTCAATGTTTGAAGTTCGATGCGTAGTTGTCTACTTCAAGGTTATTGCACTAACTTATACAGTCAAATGCATGTGTAATAGTTTTTGTGATTTTAAGTGTTTATTTATATTTTTTATGATTTTTGGAGTGATTTTTTAGAATTAATTTGATTTTTTTGAACCTTTTAAATGGGTTTCGGCCGAAACCGATACCGATACCGAGTCGTATCGGTATCGGACTCGGCCGAAACCAAGTCCGAAACCGAGTTTTCCATCCTTGCTTGAGATAGGAATGCAACATGATTAAAATGTTGAAGTTGGTTGGAAGTTCTTACCCAGACAGAAGGATCATCAATGATATTTTCTGGAGGATGGACTGTGTGCATACCTCCACTCTCGTGGTAGACTAGTACCAGGTTGATCCTCTTGCCTCAAATCGTCAACAAGTTTCTCATCCTCTTCTTCTGCTCCGTTTGTAGGATCTAGCTCGTACTTTTCTTCAGGATGGCTGCCACATTCTGCCTCCTTAGACATATCACCAACATCATTGACCAAAGGAGAGCCTTCTACCTCTTCGTTAGTAGTATCTGTCTCTAGAAAGGTAACATGTATAGAAATTTACTACTATATTATTCTTATTAAACACCCTATATGTCTGTTGATTTGAACCATATCCCAGAAATATGCTCTCATCAGACTTGACATCAAACTTATACAGGTCCTCCTTACCATTATTGTAAATCATGCATGGGGAACCAAACGGCTTGAAGTGACTAACATTAAGCTTCCTTCCCTTATACAGTTCGTAGGGTGCCTTCTTTAGGATAGATCTGATCATGGCACAATTGATGATGTAGCAAGCAATGTTGGTTGCTTCAGCCCAAAAATACTTGAGGAGATTTGTCTCGTTTAGCATTGTCCTTATCATCTCCACTAAGGTCCGATTCTTTCTTTCAACTACGCCGTTCTTCTGTGGAGTCCTAACACTTGAAGTTGTGACTTATTTCATTCTATTCACAAAACTCCTTGAATATTTCATTTTCAAACTCGATGCCATGATCACTCCTTAGGTTTATAATATTATATTTCCCATCCTTCTGAACCTCTCTACTAAACTTAACAAATTCATCAAAACTTCATTTTTATGGGATATGAAAAATGTCTAAGTGAATCTGAAACAGTCATCAACGATGACATATCTATTTATCTTTCCACTCAAACTTGAAGTTCTAATTGGCTCAAATAAATCCATATGTAACAATTCAAAGTGTGAGGTTGTACTCACAATATTTTTTTTACCTTAAGTGAAGTTCTGGTCTGCTTACCCTTGACACATGCTTTGTACACCTCACCCTGGTGGTAATCTATTACTGGTAGACCCTCAACCAAGTTCAACTTTATGAGCTTCATCACTACTAAAATGCTAACATGCCCGAGTCTTCTGTGCGTTGATCTCTGGATTGTCCGGATTGATCCAAAGCATACAAGTTTCTTTCACGGCTGGCATAGAACTTTACTTCCTTGGTTTTGACATCCTTGATCTCACAATTGCCTTTGAAGAAGGTTACCTCATATACACTACCACACAATTGGCAATGCTCCGCAAGTTGAACTTCAGTCCTTCAACACGCATTGCCTCCTTTATGAGGGTCTCATTTTCTACTCTTATTGACCCGATTCCTGTGATTCTGCACATTGTGTTGTCCCCTATGGTAACATATACTCCCTTTCCTTTGCTCAGACAGTTGAACAGGGACTCATTCCTTGTTATATACCTCAAACACCCACTATCCAAGAACCATTTTGAACTCTTGAGGCTCGGACCCACATGCAATGAAATCCAAGAAGATATTTAGGAACCCAAATGACTTTAATCCGTTTGGGTTTCTTCATGAAATCGACATGCAGATGTAATGAAATAAATCTCCTTCTAAGATTAAGGTTAAGGTCAGACCTCAATGCTTTGTCATTCATCAGGTTGTACATACTTGCGAAGAGACCCTCTTGCCTGCAACTCGCCTACTTGGGTGCCTTCTTCTATACAGGTCTGAATGAAGATGCAGGTGGTCTACAATGTCAACATGTATGAGATGCATGACCATGTTTGCCACAATGTACGCATGCTTTCGAAAATGATGTAAACTTAACAAATCTAATAAGTTCATGCTTACGCCTTATCTTGTGAATCATCTCAAGGTTGTACCCTAAACCATGCCTATAAATAGCCTTTCTAGATATTGCTAACAATAAGTCTAGTGTCTTCTATGAAGTGCCTAATTTTCCAAAGTATTTTGTAAAATGATCGTTCTCAAAATTGATCTCACAATATTGCTAACATTAGTTTCTTGGGTTTAAATATGAATATAGCACTTGATAGAAATCTTTGGCGGAATAGGATTCATGTAGCCAACCCCAAATAATTAGGATAAGGCTCTGATGATGATGATGATGATGATGATCGTTCTCAAATTTCAATTTTGAAATTTGTTTTCTAAATCCAATTTTTCAAAAATCCAATTTTTTTGATCTTCTTGTAGAGACTTTAACAGCTTGCACTTAGACTTAAAGTTACCATATAGTTCGTGAAATGTTGTCAATAGCACGTCATAGGATAACTCTTGATCATCAATTCATCATCACTACTAAGGTCATGCGTTGAGGCGAGCTGTCAGAGACTACCTTAGGGCTGTCGTGGTCAACCATGAGACTGATTTCCTTCTGTTCTTCTACCTCAATGCTACAGCTCTCTGAGTTTTCCGATGCATCCTTGTCGCTCCACGCAGTCGCCGTTGCCTTTGCCTTTGACTTCTTTTGTGTGATGCAGAATGGCTTGCCTGACTTCTTGACTACACCCTTGTCCTTGTCCTTGTCGTCCCTTTTGATTTTTACTCGGTAGTCTACCTTGACATGCATAGTTTTGCCGCAATTATAGCACTTCAGTCTTTTGGAACCACTTCTTCTTGGCGTAGAGCCTCTCCTTCTATCCTTCAGGATCCTCTGGATCCGCTTAGAGAGCATAGCAACTTCATCGCTCCCAATGCTTCTTGTTGACTTTGTGTCTTCATTTGAGCTTTCTACCTTAACCTTGAGGCCAAGTGTCCTCTTCTAGATGTCATCTTTCTTGCCATGAAGCTTGAGTTCATGGGTGGCCAAGTTCCCAAACAGTTAAGTGAGAGAATACTTGTTGACGTCTTGGGCTTCTTCTATTGTTGTGACCTTGGGCGTCCATGCAAGTAGTAGGGACCTCAACACTTTCCGAACCAATTCGCTCTCTGTGAATGTCTTGCAGAGAGCCTTCATGTTGTTCACAATCATTGTGAACCTGGTCTCCAACTCTTTGATGGACTCGGTCTTCTCCATCCTGAACATCTCATACTTATTGATAGAGAGATTAATCATGGACACTTTGACTTGGGACGTACCTTCAAGCGTCACCTCTAATGTACCGACCCGAGATCCGAATACCGGGAGAGGCCCGATAACCCGAATCTCGAACCGCCACTCACGAGCCCGAAGACTCGGAAGGGTTAAAGGGATGGTGTGGAAATATACGAGAATCTAAAATAATTGCAGAACTACACAATGTATATGAATAAGCATGAATTAATAATTAACATTAAGCAAATTACATGGTCCACAACATAACAACGGTCTAAAATATAATAGTAGTCCACAACTAGTACAGTCCAGAAAGAAAAGTACAACTACGCGGGACATACCCCGACTCGGGCAACTGGCTACTAACCATGGGCACTAGAACCACATGGAGCCTCAGAAGCGCTCCCCTGAAGCCTCGCCTCACCTGAAATCACGAAAACACAGGGAATGAGCCTCATAACAAAGGCTCAGTAGGGATCACTCTGACCCTAACCTCGCAAAACGAGAAACTGCTCAGAAGGTAGTCAAAGCTAACACTAACAAGACGTAGGGCAGAGGCAAAAAAATAAATAAACGGAAAAGCTCAACTACGTCGAGTACCGACCACATGCCAAAAGAAACCGAGACAACACGACAGAAAACCAAGAGTCGCTACCTGACAAGACAGGAGTACCTCCCACTAGAAGTAAAGCCGGATGCGCCCCCTGGCGTCTTAGACCGCGCCTCAGGTGGCCCCCTCATCGCCCCTGGCGGAACGGGGACACCGTACTAGTAACCACAGAATAAGGACTAATCGGGGTCGCGCTGGTCAGCGCGGGTCCGCTGCCCCCGACCACGTGTGCACACACAGACCATGCGTCCTAGGTCAGGCCCTCTGATTGGTTTTCTCCTCAGCCGGACTCTGGCTGCAAGACGTGGGGCCCTACGGTAACCAGCCTAAAAACCGTCTCTCGAGGTAGCCTCGCCACCACTCCTTGGTGGGACCACACGCGTGTCGGAAGGATACGACTAGTGGAGGGTCGCTGAAGGAGTAGACTCTTTGCACAACGGAAAACAACGCCTGAACCGGACAAAGTACAAGGACCGCTCCTCGTACCGACACCAACTCACGGTGACATCAACCGAACCACGTCACTCCCCAGGGTCCCCACGGCACCTACGTATAGCCCCCACATGATGCCCAACATCAGTCGGACCGCAGGTCAGCACGGGGATCAAGGTCTACTCACCCGGGACTAGAATCGGCGAGCAAAGAACTCCGGTCGGACAGAACACAGATGGCGGTCCACTCTAGACCGTCCCTGGTAAAAACGGTCATATACTGGACCGCCCAAAGAAGAGGCGGTTCGCTCTGGACCGTAGAAAGAGACCAGGCAGTCCCCTATAGGCCGCCACTCAACAAGAAGGAAAACGGTCTCCTACATACCATTCAAAACAGAAGCGGTCCACTCATCGCCGCCTCAGGGTTAAAACGGTCTCCTTGGGACCGCTATGCCCTGGAACTCCAAGAAGGGGTAAAACGGTCACCTCATGACCGTTGGGGCTTAAGACGGCCTCCCTTGCGACCGTCGAGGGGATTAAAACGGCCACCTCATGACCGCCAGTCCCCAAAACTGTTCAACGATCGAAAACCAACGGTCAAAACACCTCGGAAGTCATGCTGGCCCTACGAGGGTAGCGGTCGGCCACTTGGCCGCCGCTGGGTTTCGGCGGTCTATCGCGTGACCACTTGCCCTGCCGACACTCCAGCTCAGAAAACGGCCCGTCTAGGGCCGCCTCTTATAGAAACGGTTCCTGAAAGAACCGTTTTCATTCCGGAAAATCGAGAACAGCAAATCACGGCGAAATTCGCCATTCCACGCTCCAATCACCCCCAGGTGAAGGGGAAACAAAAGAGAAACCCTTCCCCATGCCCCAAGGCATCGTTGATGCCATCAAAACACAAAATAACGCATTAAAATGATAGATCCAGCGCTCAAACCCCAAAGCATGGTTTTTCCTTCCCCAGCTCAAATGAACCCCTCTCGACCTCCTCTCGGCCTAGAAATCGCGGGGAAGACAGTAAATGAGCTAAGGATCGTCACCCTACCTCGGGGTCGCCAGAAACGCGGCGGATCGCCGCCGATCTTCAAAACTTCGCTTGAAACCCCCGTTCCTCACGAGCTTCTCACGAGCTCCGCACGCCTCCACGATCGTCTCGCCGCCGCCGTCGTCGCCGCGCCGTCACCTCGCCGCCGTCTGCAGCCGGGGGGAGGGTCGCTGCCGCGTCCACGCACGGGAGAGGAAGAGAGGGGAGGAGTCAGCCGTTGGAAGGGGAGGAAGAAAAGAAAAAGAATAAGAATAAGGGTATTTATAGAAAATCCGTATTTTTTGAAAAATACAGAAAAATAGAAAAGTATATTTCCTCGATCCTCGGAACACGCCGGACACACTGGGACCATCCCGGAGTAGGAGAACGCTACGGTTTGCCCAATACAGGGTTCCGTAGGTCCGTCAGGGAAAAACACGTGTAAACCGCAAAACACGTTCCGGGACCCCCAAAAGTGATCCGAACCCCACAGATCTAGATCCGAAAAGTGTCCGAAAAACTCGGGACATTACATCTAACGTGTCCCAGATCTCTTTGGCACTTCCACATGTACAGATCCTATTGAACTCTTCCCAGGTCAACGCATAGTACATTAGACTCAATGTTTTGCATTCATCTGTGTGTGAGCCTTTTCTACTGGTCCCTATTCTGTTCTAGGTGCAGTGGCTACATGATCAACTTCTTCAATAATCCCCCACAGATTGTAATCTACACATTTGACATAGTTCAACATTCTTATTTTCCAATAGGGATAGTCTTGGCCTGTGAACAGTGCGGACCTGCTAGTGGACTGGTTATCCTGCAAACCGTAGTTGATGCTGCTTTCCATCTGCCTACTGTCTGATCATGCTCTTAGGTTGTTAAACCTGTAAACATGGAGATCTACTCTCTGATACCACTTGTTAGTAGTCAGGCACACCTTAGAGGGAGGTAAATAGGTGTGCCTTATAAAAATAATTGCGTATTGAAAGGTTAAACGTACGAACGCAACGGAAATTAAAATGTTGTAAATGGCAAATCACAAGGACACAACAATTTTATACTAGTTCAGTCTACCTTCCCTGGTAGACCTACGTCCAATCCCCTTGTAACCCACAAGGAATTTCACTATCCTCCTTCAAATGTTACAATGGCTAGTTTTCCAGGGCCAACTCCCCAACTGATCTTTACGGGTGTCAACAAACCTTGATAGCTTTCCGGGAGCTAGTCACCCAGTTGATTTTGATCAACTCTCAGCAAACCAACCTAGTCACACAAAGTGACATAGTTTTTATAGTAATTTCGCACCAACTATCTTTCTAGGATCTAGTCACCCAGTTGATTTTGATCAAGTCTCAACAAATCAACCCAGTCACACAAAGTGACTTAGTTTTTCTAGTGATTTTGCACCAGCTAGCTTTCCAAGAGCTAGTTACCCAGTTGATTCTGATATCAGTAGACCGACCCTAGCACACCTTGTGCTTTCCACAAGAGCAGCAAATGCTCTTAGCACTCCTGTCACGAAGACAGTTACAGTTACAATGAATTGAAGAATAAATACAATGACAGGAAGAGGAGGGAGTAAGGAATGTCGTTGCAAAGCAATTCTTCCTCCTTTTGATTGCTTCCCCTGAATGAGAGGCTTCAATAATGCGATGAAGTCCTTGTAGGCTTGAATGCTCAGCAAGCTCTCTAGGATCACTTGAATGCCTTGAATGCTTGCAGAATGCCTAGATGTGTGCGTGCTCAAAGGATCGAAAAAGGTCAAGCAATGGGTCAATTTGTTCTCTGAAACCCAGGGTATTTATAATCCTAAGATCGTATAACCGTTAGACAAATGAGCTTCAATGGTCGGATCTAACGTTCGCCATCTTCTGATTCATCCTGGAGCTCATCCTTCGTGCGTGAGCTTCTCTCTCTAGCCCAAGTGGTAGGTGAATCACTCTTTTGCTAAAGGAAGATATGTCTGTCACATGTCTTCCTCTTCTGCGTGCAGTCTGTCCCTATCATGCAGCCTATAGAACCTGCAGACATTCTAAAAATACTTCTCCCAAATATGTGATGTGAGATAAAGCGAAGGTATGGGAAATAAGCGTCGTAACATTTGAATATATGAATAAACTACATTTTGGCGCGCAGATAAAAATATTTTCATATGAAAAAAGATGGGACAGTACACTATATAAAGCAAGTGCATAGTATACATCTTGAGTAAAAAGTATCTCAACAGATAATGTGCATTAATTGCATGGCGTATATAAACAGAGTATAACTATTTGACCATCCATTTTATATACTGTTTAAGTTCTATTTTAGACACAATGGTTCATCTACATCGTCCTCATGCATGGTCCTATAGCGTATAAGTGTAATGAGTGCTTCATTGTTGTTTTTATCGTTTTGTTGTAATAGATGAAGCACAATCGAACGGTTATTTGATTTGACCAGTATTGACTGAAGATATTGCATCGTCTAACTTTGAAGTTAGACGGAATGGTTCTTCAAGTGAGAGGGTGCATCGTCTATTTTTACTATATCGTCTAACTTACAGATTTTGGACCATCACTTTGTCATTTTGCGATTTTAGATGACATTTTGTGGAACATTTCGTTTGCGTTTTGTCGTCTATTTTTAAAGTTAGACAAAAGGTTTTGGACACTGCATCGTCTAACTTCCCAACTTGGACGATGTTCCCTCTATATTCACTTTTGGGCATTGGACATTCTATCGTCTAAGTTTCAATTGTGGACAATGCATCGTCCAAGTCGTTCATTTAGATGGAAAACTAAGATGGAAGACAAGGTTCTTTTAGAGGCTGCATCGTCTAACTCACGATGCATTATCTACTATCTTTCATAGATGGAAGATTTAGACGTTCTATTCCATTTAACTTAAGGATTTAAACGCAGGAGCATCTAGTTTTAATTATTCAGATATTCAACTAGGCTTTATTTAGGCTAAGTGAGATGGACACTTGTATTACTGTTAAACCTGTAAATCAACATAGCCAAACTGAGTTATTCAATCATATATTTATTTTGCCATAATCTAAAATAATTAATTTGTGAAAAAGGCATTTTCCCAACATTATCTTGCACAACCAAACTTGCGCAAGCATGCGAATGAAGAAACGCTGCACACTAAGAAAACAGTTGGAAGGAGCTAACAGCAATCTGATGAAATTTATGACAATATATGTTATCAAAGTGAAAATAAGATATTTTTCGGTCTGTACATGACACTTGGATCAAGAATAGTTTCTGCCAAGTTTAAGGTACCAAACCTTAGAATTAATTAATTGCAAAGCTTCCCTAAGCAAATTTTTCCCGAGGTACAAAACATCATGGTGATTTCCCTGCATGAATTTGTAAAAAAAAGTTATAAAAATAGTCAAGTAGGGAAGTTTAAAGGATTTTGCTCACATCAAGGAGCAACATGTCATGTAAAACATAAGACAAAAAAGTAATATAGTGATTCGTTAACAAGGAACATCAAGAAATTTCAATTCCATGTATGAAGACCCAGGGGAAAAAATCAACAACTGCATAGCTTGATGTATTGCAGGACTGAAATCTAACAAGAATCAAAGGGCAGGACTGATGGAACACCGTAAAGGAAAATTAGACAAACCTCAACAGCTCCCCTCGAGAAATAGCAAGCAATGAAGTACAAAGCACCCCTTGTTTTACCAGATCACAAACCAACAAAGTTAATTTTGGGGAAAAGAACAAAATGATGTAACAAGGGAAAGAAAGACATTTCTGCATGTAATAAGAAAAAGAAAGATAGTTCTGCATGTAGTCCCTACACCTCTCAATAGAAAAATACATACGTGCATATCTTCTTTATACAAAGACAAAGTATCATTTGCACCTTGGAAAAGAAAAACCATTCTCATATGAGGATCCTCTGAACAAAGGAAGGGAGGCTCCCCTGAAACCCTACCCTCCTGCAAATAGGGTTCTGGGAGGCATTTTTGCTCTACCTTGTCTAGTGCAGATTTTTGGGGGGATATGTAAATAGTGATCAACCTCCACTCCCAGGTGAGCATTGTGGACAACAAAGCCAAAGAAATAGGCTCACATGTGGACCATTTACATGAATCTAATGAAATTCTCTAGTAACCACAAGTTGACAATAGATGGGAAAAGAAGCCCAAAACGGTTAATAGTGGGAGCTCATGCTCAGCCAAAATTAGAGAGAGAGAGTGGGTGGACACTAGAATTTTTTCCCTCACTATGAACTACTAATATTATATGTAAATATTATTATATTAATAAATGAATATTAATATAAGTTTTCTATGTATTATGATTATTTTTCTTTTGTTATTGTTTTTAAAAATTAAATAATATTAAATTAATACTAAATAATACAACAACATTAAATAAAAATGATATAAAACACATGAAAATATAATCTGAAAATATAAACATAAGAAAAATATTACATATTAATAACTATATTAACTACATTATTATAAAAAAACCAAACACTGAAAAATATCAGGCTGGATCAGGACCGACTATTAATATGCGATAAAAGGTAATCATATTTTAACGATATTGTAGGAGTTATTGCCCTACACATTAACTATAAGTGTCTTGTTCGACTCGGACCGGATCAAGATGGATCAAAGCGACTCGCATGTGGATCACCAGACCCGCTGTGAGTCTAGTCACTTTGAGACGCCCAGCGGATCATTGGACCTCGGAGATGCACCCTTGTATTTGGGCTCATTCAAGACCAAATATGGTACAATATTCCAAGGTTTAGCCAAGGCTTAGCTCAGGCTCCCACTACTCGTCGTATTTGGTTTGGTATTGCCCAAGTAACTTCAAGATAGAAAACCAAGCTTCAAGGTATTTATGTCTTTTGTATATAATATATATCCAATTCATGTGAGAGATGTGACAAGAGAATTTCCAATTTTTATAAGTTTGCATCAAGGTTGTGCACTAAATCCATATCTCTTTGTCTTAGTTATGAATGAAGTAACAAAACAATTGCATAATGATATCCCTTGGTGTATGTTATTTGCAGATGATATTATTTTAATTGATGAGTATTGATACTTTAAATGCTAAGTTAGAGTATTGGAGGCATATCTTGGAGTCTAAAGGTTTTAAAATTAGTAAGAGTAAGTCAGAGTTTATGCATTGTAATTTTAGTAATAGAAGAGTGGTACAGGAAGATATGGTTCTAATTGATGGACAAAACGTTCGAAGAGTAGTATCTTTTGATACTTAAGCTCTATCGTACAAGATAATGGGGAGATTTATGACGATATTGCACATAGGATTAAGACAGGTTGGTTAAAATGGAGAAGTGTATCAGGAGTCCTTTGTAATCGTCGTATGCCTGTGAAACTCAAAGGGAGGTTTTATAGAATGGCTGTGAGACCTACTTTGTTATATAGTACTGAATGTTAGACAGTACGAAAGAAATACATTCACAAAATATGTGTAGTAGAGATGAGGATGCCGAGATAGATGTGTGACAAAACTAAGACAAGATTAAGAATGATCGCATCCGTAAGGACTTGGGGATAACTCCAATTGATAGTAAAATGAGAGAAAATAGACTCAGGTGGTTTAGACATGTGCTTCGTTGCCCTAACTCAACGCCGATTAAAAGATATGACCGCATCTTAGTGGATGCTACTAAAAGAGCTCGGGAAGACATAAAATGAGATAGTGGGATGTTATTAGGAAGGACATTAATTTCTTGAATTTAAATATGAATATAACAGTTGATAGAAATCTTTAACGGAACAGGATTCTTGTAACCGACCCCAAATAATTGAGATAAGCCTCTGATGATGATGATATATCCAATCTCCAGTATATATATTAGGCTTATGCCAACGCCATAGTATTTATGGCTTTACTTCATATCTCTCTCCTCTCCACCCCATCGACCACAATAACGTGGTATCAGAGCCATAAATTTTTCTTTTCCAACCACATCTGCTTTGCACTGGTTCCGCTCCTTCTGGTGGTGTGACGATGTGTAACCTTCCCTTACCATCTCAGAGGACTTGGTACTTCGTATAGTTTGACATCATCCTATCTCCACGCCACAAATTTCTTTTGCACTATCCACCACTTCGGGGGCGGTCGTCATCTTCCTCATCGTCATTGTACAAAACCCGTCATCCCCGTCACCATGGATGGCAGTTTCAATTTCGATAAGTTTCAACCGAAACGTATCGGTTTCGGACTGAAACGATCCGAAACCGGACCTGTTCACTGTAGTAGGTCTGAAACTAAAAAAATAATAATAATATTTTAAATGTTTCGGCTGAAACCGATTTCGGGCGTTTCGGCCCGATACTCCCGAAATCGGACGAAACCGGACGCAAACTCCCCTCTTAAGGGGAGTTCAAGTCCACCCCACCCCACAGATATGAGATCTAAGGGGCTGTCGGCCAGGGGAAGTGGAGGAGGGATAGGGGGAGCTTGGCCGCCGCCACTATTTCTTACTGTTTACAGTGTAGCTGCCGCCATCGTTCACATCATTGGGTTGAAGATTCCTCAAGGATCATGTAAGTTTTTATTTTTTTTACTTCGTTTGATAGTTTTCTTGTTGTAGGTAAGGTTATATACAATATATTAGTTTTTATATATTAATTGTGATAAATCTTCAAATTATGGCTTAATTAGCAATTTAAATTTAGAGCTTTTGTCTAATTAAGTAAGTTAGCGTCAATTGAACCTTAATTAAGTTTCATTGAATACTTTAGGACGGGAGCATGCTACTAATTGTATAACACGCCAGGTAATTAGGGTAAATCCTCAAATTAGGGCCTAATCAACGGTTTACATTTGAGACTTTTGTCTAATTATATAAATTTAGCATCAACTGAATCTCAATTAAGCTTCATTGAATGTTTTAGAGCGGGAGCATGTTGCTAATTGTATTATACGTTCGGGTAATTAAGGTAAATCCCAAATTAAGGCCTAATTAGGAATTTAAATTTGGGGGTTTTGTCTAAATTAGGTAAGTTTACAGTCAATTAAAACTCAATTAAGTTTCATTGAATGCTTTAGAGCAAGAGTATGTTGTTAATTGTATTACACGCCAGGTAATTAAGGTTAAACCCCAAATTAACGCCTAATTAGCGATTTAGATTTGGGAGTTTTATCTAATTAGGTAAATTTAGCTTCAATTGAAGCTCAAATAAGTTTCATTGAATACTTTAGGATGAGAGCATGTTGCTAATTGCATTTAATGAAGGGTAATTAGGCAAAATCCCCAAATATGACCCTAATTAACCGTTAGAAATTGGGACTTTTGTCTAATTATCTCAATTCAACATAATTTGAAGCTCAATTATGCTTCATTGTATTTTTTCATAGTACTTACAACCATTTGTCTTTGACTATCTTGATGCAGTATTATGGGTAGACGTAAACAAGGTCAGGAGAAGCAAAGGCAAGATGATCCGGGTTGGGCCCACCTCACCTTAGTTGATGTTGGAGAAAGAAAAGTCAAATGTAATTATTGTGATAAGGAGATACATGGCGGAATTACTAGAGCAAAGCAGCATTTGGTAGAAATAAGAACAGATGTCAAGCAATGCGACAGATATCCCCGACAGGTGACAGAGACAATGCGCCAGAGCCTTCTGGGCAAAAAAGATAGGATGCAATGAAACGTTAAAGATCATGCTGAAATTACTAAGGAGAATTCAGGCAGAGTATGCAGAAGGGAAGGAGGGATGATGATGAGGAGGAAGCCACTGAGGATTCAGATCCAGAGCTGACCGAAACAGTAGAGCGCTAGCGTTCGTCTAGAAGGAAGGGAAAAGCACCAATAGGATTAGGGACCTACTCCAATACAGCTGGTGTAGCACGTCCTGACACTGGTGCATCCCCACAGAGAGTAGGCCACATAGATAGCTATGTACACAGAAGGCAAAGTGCTACACAGCCAAAAATCAAACAAACATTGAGAGGGGTCAAAAATCAGCTGAAGCTACAAGACATGCATTTGAAAGTATTTGCAAATAGTTTTTCCATGCAGATGTGTCTGCACATGCAATTGAATCAAAATATTGGCAGCCTATACTTGATGTCGATATGCCATAGCAGATGATAGCCCCGACTTCAAGGCCCTGTCACGTCGAGAGATATACGGGCGTGGCCTTGAGGGAGAGGTTGAGGAGCTTCATTAGTGGGTTGAAAGCTTCAAGTATATCTGGATGGAAAGAGGATACATCATTATGTGTGATGGCTGGACTGGCACCACGAAGAAATCCATGATCAACTTTCTAGTTTATTACATCGAAGGAACAGTCTTTGTTAAATCAGTTGATGCATCAAATTATGAAAAGAATACAAAATATTTGTTTCATTGGATGGATGACATGGTAGAATAAATTAGAGAGGAACATGTTGTGCAAGTAGTCACCGATAATGAAGCCAGTTACAAAGCTACTCGGAGGAAGTTGATGCAAAAGCGCAAGCATTTATATGGGCTCTCATGTGCAGCACATTATCTGGACTTAATACTTGAAGACATTGGAAAAGACAAAAAATGTGAAGAAGACAATTGAGAGAGCAGATAATATAACTCAATACATTTATGGCCATCCTAGGATCTTAAACATGTTCAAGGAGCATGCAAGTGAGGGCCGACATGTCATCCGTGCAGGGCCAACAAGATTTGCTTCGAATTTCATTTCTTTGGAGTCCCTGCACAGATATAAGAATGAGCTCAAGTCTTTCATGTACCACAATTCCATGCAAGATTATACAGACAAATCCAATGATGATGCTCAGATGGATAATTTGGGCGTGTGCCACATCGTGGAAGACAACAAATTCTGGGAGAAGATCTCACGTTACATGAAAATAGTCACACCCCTCGTGAAGGTCCTAAGAATGGTGGATGACGATGACAAGAATGATATGTGATATCTATACGAGGCCATGGACCGTGCCAAGTTAGACTTACAGAAATCCCTTCCCAGAGAGTATGAGAAGCGGTGGAAAATTATTGACAACAGATAGACAACACATTACACCATGAATTGCATGCAATTGGTGAGTGATTAATTATACTGATATAAAGTTCATTATTTTGTAAGCTAATTTGCATCTTACATTTAGTTAATTAGACACAAATGTAGGTTACTTCCTCAACCCTCGATTTATGTACAATACTAATGCAAAAGTTGATGGTGAGGTGCTTCAAATCACCTTAAAAGTCATTAGTCGTTTATCGAGGACACCAAAAAAGAGGCTTCAGGCCAAGCTATAGGTTGGCCTTTATTGATTTTATTAATAAGAGGAAAAGAATTTACTTAATTACTTGTGTTAATCTATTAGTTTATCCTTATAGATGGACAGTTATAGATTGAGGATTGGGAAATATTTTGATTCACAATTGCAATACACTGTCGGAAGAGTGAGCCCAGGTATACTAAATCTTTGTGGTTAAATTGAGTCAATATGTATTAGTAGATCATGAAGAATTGATCTTCATTTACATCTTATATTTATTTGCTTATGGTTGGTAAAACAAATGATTGGTGGATAACGGTGAATAATAGAGATTTGGACAATATTGCATTGGCTTAAATTACAATTAGGGTGCTGAGTCAAACAATATCAACAAGTCAATGTGAAAGGAATTGAAACACGTTCAGCCTTAAACACTCAAAGGCTCGCAATCGGCTAAAGGTTGAACGACTAGAAAAATTGATTTATTGCCACTACAACATGAGATTGAGAATAAAGAACATGAAACTGACACAACAGTGGAGGGACAAGCGCATCGCGGACGATACAACTGGCCAAATTGATGTGGACACATTATTTGATGACAACAATCCTTTACAGTCTTAGGTTGAGGTACAAGCGCAGGTTGAAGAGCCCGTTTTTAATCCTGATGACAGAACATGGGCAGAGGGTATATTGGATGGAGATGAGCCAAGGGATCCAGAATTCAGAGGATCAACAAAGTGGCCAAGAGTGACTCATAAGCACCAGAAAGAGGAAAAGTCTTTGTTTGTTGATGACACTGAGCAACAGCCTGAGATTGAGCGAAGTAGATGCTCAGAATTAGAGAACAGGCCAGTCACTCCTAGAATGGTCAAATCACTTCCATCCTTAAGAAGTACATCAGTGCATGAGATGACTGAGAGGACTAGTACTGTTGCTCGAGAGGACCCGGCAATTGAGTAGATAAAACAAGTTTATGTGAGACACACGCCACGGGGAAAAGGATTGCTTTCAAAGATGAACGAGATGGTCACACCAAAAGGAAAAAGAAAACAGAGTCAAAGGCTAGAAGGCAATTAGTTTCTTCCCAGTGCAGCTACAGGTGCTACTACTGGGGGTGGCAAATATGCACCTACTTCCTCCCTCCACGCTGACACGGGCAGAGGATACAGTCATACTGAAGAAGGATATGCTTCACAGAGCCAATATGGACATCTAACGGGTTATGGAGGTGGCCAACACGAAGCAGACATGTATGAGTGAGGTCATCAACTAGAATTCCAATTTCATCCAGTTCCGGTCAGTTATGGGCCAACACCATCTTCTAATCCTCAAGGTTCTGCTGCTTATGTTGATTCTGGATTCTAATCAAGCCAACAACCTTATACTCAAAGAGGGATCCAAAGAGAGATGCACGACTTGGTTGCATCATTGTTTGATTACAGCGAATATACAGGATATATGTAGCATTTTATGGGTATCAACAGCAGAAGTCAGACGATGAGGGAGAAAATTGTTTCAACTATTATCCATATCAGTGCATCATTATTTGGGTAGGGATCATTTAATTTTTGTAACATTTACTGTGTTTGTAATGTTTTTTGTACTACTTGAATCTACTTCATGTTTAATATGTAGTGAATACTAGTTTAACATGTCCAATGCCTACTTCTAACACTTAATCCAATTTATTCACAGTCAAATGCACGTCCAATGATTTTTTTTTTCTGACTCCTCATAATTTTCTTGATTTTTTCGGATTTTTCTGAATTTTTTGAATTACCTGAACAGATTTCGGCCGATTTCGGCCGATTTCGGCCGAAACTGAAACCGATACGTTCGGTTTCAGACCCGGCCGAAACTGAGTCTGAAACCGAAACTGCCATCCTTGCTCGTCGCTAAGCACAACAATGCATGAGTAATGCATGGTACTCCATGCTGGATATCATGATGCCACTGTACAATTCTCACCAGCTGTGTCGTGTTGCCATCTTACTCTCGTCAAAGCAGCCACCATAATCATCTTCAGTGATCATGCACTAGCTGCCTGTTGCCAGCCACCACATCCCCACATGTCTAGGGTCGTTACATATCCCAAGTGGATGAAAGAAACAGGAGGCTCGTAGAGAAGCATATTCCATCCCACTCAGTAGGTAAAACTACTCATTATATTGTATTATTAACCTTTAACTTGGCTCTGTTTCTGCGTGTCCAAGCAGGGCATAAAGACCACACCTTCGTACATGAATAATGACCATCATAGTTCACATATTACAAGGCAATGGCGATTGCTACCTAATTCTGAATTGGCTGCTACCTGGAAGGTTAAATCTTCTTTAAAAATCCATGCTTTTCTATGGCTATTGTTACAAAAACATAGTGTTACAAAGCTGTATAGAAAGAAGAGGAAGCACGACCATAACGTTATGTGCTCCTGTGGCATGGAAGAGGAAGATGTGGACCATCTCATGGTCAATTGCCCTCTAACCTCAGAAGTATAGCGAGTAATAGGTACGTTAGCAGTTCTAGGCCACTTTAATTCTATCCCGCAATTTCAGACAACAGGAAGCTTGTTACTTCTCAGAAGGCTGTGTATATTTTCAAACTTAACCCTGCAGCAGTTTACTGGAGCATTTGGAAAGAGAAATGTGGGCAAAAGGATTTATGTGGAGAACATTCTGTCTAGGGCCACGTCCTTCTGTCTAGCTAGAGTAGATACATTATCAGAGCTTGTGTAGAGTGTCACCCTCATTATTTAATTAGTCTGAGGGTGTTTTAATTTTCTTAGAGAAGGAGGAATCTCTCCTCCTCCTCTTGTTGATCGGACTAGCTCTATTCATTCTTAATAAAATTGGTAGTGCAATCTACCTTCTGTCGAGAAAAAGGAACTGGTGATTGCAGTATAATCGACAAACAGGGGGAAACAGAAAATGAAGAGCCTGTTGTGTTCTCCATGTACCTAGGAAGCTTAAAGTAAGCATGAACAAGACAGGGACATCATCCGCTCAAGAAAGAAATTTGCACACCTCTAAGGGGAAAGAAAGGGGCATGCGGAAATGCGCAGATTAAAGAACATTACCACCAAGTTCTTCAAAAAAAAAACTCAAAGAATATGAGAGCAAGAGCCACAGATAACCATCTCTGAAAAGCAGGGACATGATGAAATGAAACCAGCAGTTACAAATTCCTGAGGAACATACAACGATGGCATGTGCTTAAATATCTGTAGTTCCCAAACGTCTCGAGGCACAACAGGCATGCTAATGAGATTCTGCAGGAAATAAATGAAAGGGCGTTACAAGAGAATGAATGCTATAATTTGTTTGCTGTTAAAAAATAAAAGAGAATGGGCATAAGATGGTAAATGAAAAGGAAGAAAAAGGATACACAAATTTACTTCTGAAACAATGTTGCCAAGAAGAATTAAAGCAGCATCTGCCTGCATAAAAATAAAGAGCCACACAATGACGATGCTCAAAATGTTTTAGTTCAAATCAACACGGTACAAACACACTCTTGGAAGGACAATATCAGGTATCAAACAAAACATGCAAATATATTCACAATAAGTAAACCAACTCACCAAAATATTAAACTGAATAAAAAATAAGTGTAACAAGACAGACAAAATACACCATAGAACAGCATACAAATAGTCCTGTGATCTGGAAAAAAAACATTTTCTTTCCTAATTGAGGTAATGCAAAGTGGCAGCCAGGAAATCAAGTAGCAGATATATCCTACCTATATGAGCAGTAATATAGAAGGACCATTATCCACAAAATAAGCACCACAGGAAGACATGATTAGGAAATACCAAGTGACAGACGAGAAATCAAGTAGTAGATATATCCTACCTATATGAGCAGTAACATCGAAGGACCATTATCCACAAAAGAAGCACCTCAGGGAGACAATGAAAACAATGATATCCTACCTAAAATATCGAAATTAAAAGTGTACCAACTGCAAGTTCCATCCCTGGACAGCAGTTTCACCAAGTAACCACTTCCTCAGTTACTTCTGTGGGACTCCTTTAAAGCATGTCATCAGTGAATTCAGAATGAAAAGCAGATCATGTTCAAATCAGGCTAAGGAAACTCTAAAGAAATCAGTCTAGTTTGGGTTTTGTTTTTTGTTTTTTTTTTTTCAGGGGCTCTGCCACAGTGGCAGAGCCTGTTCAGAAATACCCTCGCCACACAGGTTTGAACCCGGCTGGTGCCCCCCAAATCCCCTGTACCATCTGAGCCACAGCCCAGCGGTAAAAGTCTAGATTGGGTAATGTCGGGAAAACTCGTGAATCAAGTAAAAGCAAAGATTTGTGAACCCCAGCTGCATTTCCTTTTTAGGGCCTCTGCCACAGTGGCGGAGACAGTTCACATAAATCTCATAAAACCCAGCCCACCCCCGGTTTGAACCTGGGTGATTCCCTTCCAAACCCCCTATCCAAGCCAACTGGGTCACAACCCATCAATGAATCCCAGCTGTATTATGCCTGGGAATCAGATCTGCCTGGGACAATTCAAAACCATATTCTGATCATCATCAGCCAATCAATTGAATCAATCAAAATTGGGTAATGACCAAAATCCTTTCACATGGTTGATATACTTGAGATATTTACATGTTCATTTCAAATGTCAACGAATCTTTTATTCTATAGAAGGAGCCTCCTATTATTTACATGCAACAACTACGACTTAACTCGCTAGGCCTTAGAAAAGGGTGATTATGTTCATGCTAAATATGAACTTACGCATCTATAAAATGGCTGTGAAGCGAGGACGGGAGACTATGTATTCTTTTATTCGTGATAAAGTGTTATTTTGGGCCAAATTTGGTTGTAATGTGGAGGCTAGGAACTCCTCGCTCTTTGTGCTTTTGGGGAGTTAGAGGGTGCACTTTTTGGGTGGGGCATTTTGTCATATAGGGTTTTTGTGAGCGAACTGATTATGCATGTACATCCCTTTTCTATTCTCAATATACATTGTGGTACCATCCACGTTTCAAAAAAAAATAAAATAGCTGTGAAGCCCTGTACAGTATGAAGACTGTTTCCCGTCCACTGAACAATCCCTAAAGGAAACAAATAAGAATTTACTTGAATGACATTCAGGCAGAAGAAACTAGAAAATCAGGTTAACATGCAACACTGCCGATGCTGGCTGTGAAGCTTTTACGGTTGGCATGTGATATTAGATAACTGAACTATATCTTACATCCAAGACTTGGTCGCAATTTGCAAACCAGATCCCCCCTTACCACACACACACAAA
Organism: Amorphophallus konjac; assembly: GCA_022559845.1. Taxonomy (NCBI): domain Eukaryota; kingdom Viridiplantae; phylum Streptophyta; class Magnoliopsida; order Alismatales; family Araceae; genus Amorphophallus; species Amorphophallus konjac. Next base: position 2,871,196 of record CM040125.1, on the reverse strand, counting down.
CGAAAAAGAATTTACTTGAATGATACTCAGGTAGAAGAAACTGGAAAATCAGGTTAATATGCAACACCGCTGATGCTGGCTGTAAAGCTTTTACGACTGAGATGTGATATTAAATAATTGAACTATATCTTACATCTAGGCCTGGCAATTATCCGTTTAAAATTCGAACCGAATTCGAATTTGTATTCGTTTAATCGGATAAGTATTCGAATAAAATATTCGGCGAATAATTTAATCGGATATCGGATAATCCAATTATTCATCGGATATCGGATAATCCGATTATTCATCGAATATCGAATAATCGATTATTAATCGGATACGAATTCGGATATTAGAGTATCCGTGTCGAATACTATCCGACCTAATATAAATATGAGTTTTTTATGTTATTTATTAATCTAATAATTTTATTTTTGATAATGAAGTGTGAGGCAGTGAGTTGGTGACACTGATACGTTGGGAAATGGAGAGACTGCATAGTTGTGCCGTTATGGTGTTTATTATCATAATAAGCAGCCAAGGATTGCATCTCTACTATCTCGTAAAACTAAATTTTTAATGCCCCCGTCTCTGCGGCCCGTGACTGGAAGACGAAGAGCCTCCTCCTCATTGGCTTCGATTTCACGGTTCACACTTCACACTTCACATCACACGCACAGTGCAAAGGTGCATCCACGTATAGTCTCAGTTGACTGGTAAATGTCTCAGTTGAAAGGTTCTCACCATTTCATCAAAAAGCAGGCTGAGTTCACAGCACGCGCACAGTGCACACCATCTTGTCATCCTCTCAGAGTCTAAGTCTCTCACAAGGAACACCGGCGTCGCCTGTCTTCTTCTTCCTAGTTCCTACTCCTCTCCTCTCAATTCTCTCTCAACCAGCGCACTAGGGAGCAGTCGGCGACGGCGCAGTGTCCTCGAGCGGCCTCCCTCACCTCCACCGGCGGGTGGACCAGCGACCGGCGGTCCCAACTACCGACGCCCGACGGCCACACCGGCCCCCTTCACCTCCTCACCTTCAGCGAGCAGCGGCTACATCGGCCTCCCTCACCTCCACCGGCGGGTGGTCCTCGACCGGCGGACTCATCTCCATTGTCGGCATCTACGGTAGGCCTGGCAATTATCCGTTTAAAATTTGAACCGAATTCGAATTCGTATTCATTTAATCGGATAATTATCTAAATAAAATATCCGACACATAATTTAATCGGATATCGGATATCCAATTATTAATCGGATACGAATTCGGATATTGAGATATCCGTGTTGGATATTATCCGACCGAATATGAACCCTTAGATAAAAATCTAAGGATATACATATTCTATATATAATTAACTCAAATCTTAATATATTGCTTGATTACTCTTTTTTATCTTTTTTTATCTCAAAATATAATTTAAAAATAAAAACTCCACTTACACCCATTTGGTAAATTATCCCCTATTTTTAAGGATGAAGTCTAATCTTTTGATAACATCTTCCAAAATAAAAAAAAAACTTCAACTCTTTCTTTTTCTTGAGAAAACAACATACAACGCTCTCACACGGCTCACACGACTCACCTCTAAATAGGCCTAACAATTATCCGTTTAAAATTCAAATTGAATTCGAATTCATATTAATCCGATAATTATCCGAATAAAGTATCCGACGAATAATTCGATTATTAATCGGATACGAATTCGGATATCACACTATCCGCTCCGTATTCGATCCGTTTACAGGTCATTCTACGGCCTACGGCTATAAGTGCATCCACGTATATAGTCGCCTCTCTTCTTCTAACTGCTCCTCTCCTCTCACTCTCAGCAAGCAGCAAGGCAGACGGATGTTCCTCTCCCCGACGACTGTTCCTCTCAGCGGCAGTGGGCAACGAACCGGAGCAGCCCCGACAACTCAACCTCCTTGAGTGGCCCCGATAGCTATTCCTCCAACGAGCAGTGGATAGTATTCGGCTATCCGAATCTGGATAGTATTCGGCAATCCGATTACACCTAATCGGATAGTCGGATATATCCGAATCTGGATAGTATCCGTCGAATTCGGATAGTGGCAAAAATATACCCTAATAGGATGTGTCGATTCGGATATTCGATCGATTATAATCGGATACGAATTCGGACATCACATTATCCGCTCCGTATCCGCTCCGTTTACAGGCCTATTACATCCAAGAGTTAGTAGCAATTTGCAAACCAAAGTCTCTCTTACCCCCCAAGGAGCAAGTGGATAAGGGAAACAGAAGCATGCAGTCAAGTAAAGGAGAAGCAAAAAAATATATAAGGTAGTTTCCCATGACATGAGTAAAGGTTTTACATATGTAGCATTATTTGTCAACATTTAACAATTGTTTGGTTTGCGTGTATTAAACCTCGTCCATCAGCATGAATGAAAACCAGATTTAGTTAGCTAAATGTCTGAAGCATTAAATAGCTAACTTTTATTTTTAAGCATGTCGTGTAGATTTTGTTGTTGCATGATACCTCTATTACTGGTCAGGAAAGACATGAAAATTGGCATTGATATAAAACCATTAGGAAATTAACCTCTAACATGATTTTCAATTAATGTAAGTTTTCTTTAGGGGTAATTATATATGTACTCCCAGATTCTTCCAACATTTCCTACATATCCCTATTCTTCAAATTATCATGTATAACTTCATAATTACTGATTAATTAGTGAATATATGTAGATTGCATCCCAATGGCTCTCCCAAGTTTGGACCAAGTGGAAAGAGCATGCGAGGTAGGTATGTCAATGAGAGCAGCCTCATCGATCAAGTTCTCCAACTATCCCAGTGAAGAGCCATATCCTCTCCTCAGATCACAAGCCTATTCTTCTATTTAGAGGAATCTTTAATCCCCAATTCAGCATTGGGAAGTATTGGTTAAGGGACGATGGCTTTATGGAAGAGGTGTAAAAGACTTGGAGTTGTACTCAGACCGGCTTCTTTAGCTGTGGCAGCAGTTATCCACAACCCGATATGACATGCGTAGGATCTTTCGGCTGGGGTGCTGCTAGGTCTCTCCAAGGCAAAACAACTAAAGACAGGATCTTACAGCAGTTGCAGGCTCTAGATGCTCTAGAGGAAGCTTGTCTCACAGAGGAGATAGATAGGGTTCTCAGGGATAAGCTCAAGAAGGGCTTTGATGACATCTTCCTTAAGGAGGAGATATATTAGAAACAAAGATCCAAGGAGAGATGGCTTAAGGAAGGAGATAGAAACACTGCCTATTTTCCCAAGACTGCTTCGTGCAGAAGAAGAAGGAATTGCATTTGTAGCCTTCAGGATGGTGATCATCTTTTCGCTCAGGCAGCAAATCTTAAACATCACATACTTCACTTCTACTCTTCCTTGCACTCTGGGACTCTTGGCAACCAGCTAGATGATGACCTTCCATAGGGTGTGGAGGAGGAAAGGGGACAATTCTCTTTGCCATTTTCAGAGGAAGTCAAGAAGATTATTTTTGCCCTGGCCAAAGGCAAAGCTCCAGGAGCTGACAGCTTCCTATGTTCTTTTGCCAGCATTGTTGGAGCATTGTTAGGTCAGATATTGTTCAAGCAGTCAGTGGCGCAATATGAGAGTTGGTAAGAGGCGGAATCCACCATCAAAAATACAAGAAGTGGTTTGAACATGCTAGGGAGAAACATAAGAGTTGGTAGAGGTGGCATCCACCATCATAAAGACAATGCAGAAACCGAGGACACCAGTAACCGCAAGAGTGAAGGTGAGGGGTGGCCCTTAAAGGCAGATGAAACCAGTAGAGAGCAGCAAAGAGTGGATCGCCCTTACAAGAAGGGTAATCCACAGCAAGAAAGAGGGGGAAGAAGACGCACAGAGGGTATTTTCTTTGCAGGCAACAAAGAGAAGGAAAATCGTAAAAAAAGGAGCGTGGCCTGCCACCAAGTCTGCAGCGATCTGTGACAATGCAAGGAGCAGTTTCTTCATCCAGCGGAAAGAAGAATAACCCATAAAAAGGGGTGCGATCCAATGTTGGCGGTCTTCCGGGGTTCGGAGACAAAGGGGACAGCGCCCAAGATGGTCGCCACTCTGATATCATGTTGAAGGCCCAAAGTCAATAAGAAAAAATATCAAACAATACCCTCATTAGTGATAATCATCATTATGAATAAAAAATATTAAATATTAACTTCATTTGTACTAGTCATGACTAAGAAGAAAATTTATTAAGCAAAAGACAAATCATTAGTGCTATATATTATTAAAAATAAAAATATTAAACAATAATCTTATTAATGATAATCATCATTATAAATAAAAAATATTACATAATAACCTGATCATTGCTAAACATTATTATCAAGAAAAAATTATTAAACAATACTCTCTTTCGTGTTAATCATCATTATGAATAAAAAAATATTATACATGAACTTCATTAGTGTAAATTATGATTAAGAAGAAGAACATATTAAACAGTAGTACCATTAATGCTAAATATTATTAATAGAAATTTTTTATTCAGCAATACCCTCATTAGTGCTAATCATCATTATAAATTGTTGGAATTTGGACGGGCAATAGTCCCGTATTGGTTATTTGAGTTGTGGTTCATGTGCTTATGACCCTGGGCCTTTGTATCTCAACACCGCAGTTTTGTGGATTAACATGGTATCAGAGCATGGTCTTGGCCCAACTATATATATTTCTTATCTTGTTACTCCACCCAATTATTGTCCACGGCCCATGTTGGCCGTGAGGGGGAGTGTTGGAATTTGGGCGGGCAATAGTCCCGTATTGGTTATTTGAGTTGTGGTTCATGTGCTTATGACCCTGGGCCTTTGTATCTCAACACCGCGGTTTTGTGGATTCAACATAAATAAAACATATTAAACATTAACTTCATTAGTATTTATCATGATTAAAAAATTTATTAAACAAATGACAAATCATTAGTACTAACTATTATTAAAAGGTATTAAACAATAGTCTCATTAGTGCTAATCATCATTATGAATAAAAATATTACATAATAATCTCATTAGTGCTAAATATTATTAACAAGAAAAAAAATATTGAACAATATCCACATTAATACTAAACATATAAAAAATATTAAATATTAGCTAGGTTAAGAGGGGCAAAATGGTCCTTTTTCAGCACTTATTCTCATTTGTATCCCTATTTTTTACCAAACAAAAAATAGGAATAACACCATTCTTATCCCCTCAAGTACCAAACGTACATGAGAATAAGGATAAGAATAAATTATCCCAGAATGACTTATGCCTATTCTCCTCAAAATTTATCCCAATATCAAATAGGCACTAAAGAGATTAACCTAGGGGGCAATCTACTTAGCTAAGATAAGAACACCGGTGGTTGGTTATCCTTGTTACTTCATAAGATAGGAAGGACCACAAAGGATGTGAATATGACTAAGAAATGTGGCAAAGACAATTATTAACGAAAAGAGTTGCCCCACAATTGCCCAGGTGCGGAACAAAGATTTGTTGTCCAATTTCTTTAATGCCATTTTTTAATGATCTGGGAAATCCACCTCCGCCACCAACCTCAGCGTGTGACCGCTTTAATGTCCTTTTGTTAAAGAACAAAGAAAGATTAAGAGCAAGAAGACGATGGCTATAAAGTATATGGAACATGGAGAGAAACTAATGTGATATGATATATGAACACTCGTATGTTTAATGCTTTTCAGCGTTTTGATGATTTGATACTCGTGTGATTGCTCTATTTTTCTTGTCCTTTTAAGCACACCTCCATTAGTAAGAAGAACACTCTATTAACCTTAGATGAGCAATGAAATGTCAACTATGACCATGTTTAAATGACTTGTATTCAATATTTGGGATTGAAGTGGGGTGTAGAAGACCCCTATTGAGCCCCATGACATGTGGCTCACACCTATTGTTTTAATGTTTTTTTTTTTTGGGGGGGGGGGGTGTTGAACCCCAGGACATGAGTATAGATGATATTAAGCTAAATTAATTTGAAATCTCTTACTCAAGTATGACCAGCTACTGTTTCTTTAGGGATATGTGTTCAATATTTTGTTTACCTCACTGTTGCAGGTTGGGCATGCCATTTTCTTACCTGTTATTATCTATTTGCACATCATCATATTGTTATAGGTTTGGGCATCTTACCAGAGATCAAAGTTGAAGGCGGACTGTAGTCCAGGTAATGGACCTGTTTGCATGGAAAATTCAGGTTTAAATTTTTCTGTGGAAGCAGGGTCGTTACACCTTCTCTATCCACAATGCCTTGTTGCCTATGTATTGCCTATTTTGCTGAGGCAATACCTTGAAAACAATGGTCATGAACAAAACATGTTCCAAACAAATAACAAAAATTGATAGAAAAACTCACCACAGGAGGCATATTGCTGAATATGGGAAGTCCATGCATTAAACAGCTCCATATAATATTCCAACTACCTCTAACCTGGAATGCAAAACATTAAAAGCCATGTATGGATAATGTGAAAAAGATGTGCTCAAAATGTATGTTGCAAAACTGCTTTCTAATGCAACATAGGATGTCAATTTGTCAATCTTCACCCTGCCCCCTCCCTCCCACAAACAGTTTCCAGCAAAAAAGAAAGAAAAACCGAACTTCCAATTTTGGAGGCAGAAATCCTCCGGCAGCACAAGGCACAAGCTGGATCTCATGTGAGGCCATCTTCACATGAATGTGTACCTTCCCAAAGGGAAAACTTTACTCTAGTTCTAACATGCATCAAAACTAAAAAAGGACAAGCATAAAAATACCATTTCCCGTCCCCATCTAAGCACTTCTCTGTTTTCTCTTGAAATGGCTGAGTGACTAACTGAAGGGTAAAAAGAAGGTATGCAAATTCCCAAGATGACTTATGATAAAGCCACACTCACGTTGTTACCTTTTCTATCATGACCAAATGACCAGACTTCTTTACGAAATAAATGCTAGTGCAGAATTTCCCCAAACCATAGATTGAGATTTGTTTCCAACCATTCTAGCAATAGAAGAGAAAGACACAAGTTAAGAATCATTCACGTCCCTTTATCCCAAGTTAATCAATCATTAACATCCCCTCTATCTCCCCTCATAAGATACACTTTCTCAACTTACATAACTCCATCACCAGAACGAAATCTCTGATTTAAAACCTTAAAAATGAAATAAATCCAATAATGTAGATATGAGACATGATAATTTCAAATGAATGGCAGAAATCTCTCCTGAAGAATCTACTATTCTTCTCATGCCCTTACAGCATACAGCAAAGCAGGTAAAGTCCTCTTCCATATATGTACCACATGCCTGACCAGACAAAGCATATCCCAGTAAGCATGCACATATTTCATTATAAAATATTTGTCCATCTTAATTATAAAGTTTTGAATACAGTTTCCAACATTCAGATTCCCACTATTCTATAGCTTTACATCAAAATTTAACACTCCTAGATTTAGCTTGACAAGAGGTTTTCCACGGTTGTTAAGATAACTAGTGGAAACATTCCTCACTAAACAGAATGCTTGTTTGACATAATTGTCATTTCCCACAGACTTACTGAAGAATTCAATCCTTCACCTAGTACATGGACTGGAAAGATAGCAGAATTAGAGTTGAGGAAATGACCCAAAGAAACATTAAACACAATCGCAATCATATTAGATGTCTTCTTCCATCCTCTCTACAACCCACCAATATCATCAGATATTTACTTTCTGTAGATTCTCTAATGCATGTGTTTTAGGGAATGGGTGGTTCATCGATGACCCTGCTATTACTTGCCCTTCCCCGCATTTTAGAATACATACCACACTCTCTCTGCCAACTAACATTTTCGTTATTCTTGAAGATATTATTTAAAAGAAATATAAAGCAATAATAGAACCCTTTTAACAATACTTTATAACTATCCAACTATGCCCTAAGCACATGGAAAAATCTATAAGAAATAAAGACAAAAGATAATAAAAGCTCATCCTGAAACAACCAAATACCTCATCTGAAGTTGGAGAAGAATGCTTTTTTAACACAGGACGCGAAAGCACAAGACAGAGCTCCTGCAAGCCCCTGAATAATGAATAGTGGAACAAGATAAAACCATTATCATTTGAAATATGATATGGATTGGCTAAACACATTCATGAATAACAAATTAACAGAACTCTTAAATCAATCAGCATGAAATGATAGCTACTTCAGATAGGAAAGATGCTAAAGGTAAAAATCAATTTGGGTGCTATGATGTTGAGGACATGGATAAACTACTGGCTAACTGAACCAAGAAGATCGTCAGAATGAACATAATAATATCGGCAACAACAACTCAAAAAAAGAGACTACTTATGATGGAGACATGGAAGACTTCAAGGACTTTGTCCAAGAGGCAGCCATGGGTCATATTTACACCCCTTACGCCCTAAGGCCTCCTTTTACTTTGTCTAATTTCAGGAGAACCCTTCCTTTTCAATATTGGACAGGACTTTGGTATCAGATGAATAGAAAGATCACTCTCCCAGGCTGGAAAAATTATCCTTGGAACGGTGGTGTCTAATCACAAGCCAATCCTCTTCAAGACCAACTTTAGGCACAACAAAAGAACTATTTTCAGGATGGAAAATATTGGCTGCCAGAAGAGGGCTTCATGGACTTAGTCAAAAAGGTCTAGGTTGAGCCGGCTACAGAAGATTCAATCATGTCAAGGGTAATCAGAAAACTGAAAAGCTTGAACGAGCCCTCGCTCAGTGGGCTTCTGACATAACACTTCTGAGCAAGTAGATTCGAGATTGGCTTCTGCAACAACTAGAGAGACTTGGCACTCTTGAGGTAGCATGATTACTTGCTGAGAAAGGCAGACAACTTAGAAAAAGGTAAAGGTAGACTATGGGGAGATTTCAATCAAAGAGGGGACCTACTAGAAGTAGAGATCTGGGGAGAGATGGGTGAAGGATATGTGAACACAACCTACTTTCAGACAGTGGCATAAATTAAGAGCTAAAAACAGAGCCTGAGAAATTGGGACATGGCTAATTTCTCAAGGTGTTGATTGAGGATCAGGGGAAGACCGACAGAGCGCGGTCCCCACGTGTGTTTGTAGTAGAGATCAGGACACAGCCCGTGGCTGCAGTTTGGTGCAGTGGCAATGATGGCGCTGTTGCGATGATTATGAACAGAATGTAGGATATTGTTTCAGCTATGCATGTTCATCTTCCTGTCGGGTGGATGTGCTCCTACCTTTAAGAGGAATCTGAAGGATGAGATCGGGCAGCCAGAAGAGCTACCACTTCAGCTTCAGCCTTCAGGGATGAACCTTAGATGCCGACATGATAGACTATTTTTTTGGAAGTGCCCGACATGATAGACTATTGAAGACACAGGCAGAAGAAATTCAGAACTTTTCTCTTACATTAGATATTCCTTTATCATGGATAGTGTGATCCGTCATCCCATGGTCAACAACCAGATTTGGCTTGATCACGAGTTTCCAGGTTGGTAGAGACGGCTATTCAGTGTCTCATTTAGAGTATGCAGATGACACCATTCTATTCCTTACAGAGGACGAGCATCAAGTACATATGGCCGGGCTAATGGGCTATTGTCCATTCTGTTGGAGATGGTCAGTGGTCTCAAGGTCAACTTTGAAAAAAGTGTCCTAGTAGGGGTGAACATGGAGGATAGGCCTCTCCAGAGGGTGGCCGGTATCTTGGGAAGCAAGATAGGACTTTTTCCTATCTCGGCCCCCCACTTTCCCCAGGTGCTCTTCATTGTGCTGATTGGCAGCCACTAGTGCAGAGATATGAGTCTAGACTAGCAAGTTGGAAGGCAAGGTTGTCATCCTATGGAGACAGGCTGGTCCTTTGCAAATCAGTGTTGGACAACCTTCCTACTTATTTCCTATCTATTTTCAGGATCTCCAAGATAGTGGTGAGGAAGGTGGAAGCTATTCAAGTGAGATTTTTTTTGGCATGGGAGTGGACGAAAATGCAAGGGGTGGCACGACATCAAATGGAATGCTATCAAGGTAGAGGGAGGTGTGGAGCTTAAAAATACTTGGCACTTCACTCTGGCCCTCTTGTATGAGTGGCTATGGAGGTTGGGGGCAGGTGAGGAGGGACTGTGGGTGCAGGTGATCAAGTAGGGTACTACGGTGGGGGGGTCTAGGACCTGGGTCCATCCTCTTAACACCATCTCTCTCCCATCTGGCGAGATATCTTGACTTACAGAGACATTATCTCTTCCAACGCCTAGGTCCGTCTAGAGAAAGGAGATCGATGCCTTTTTCTGGAAGGACCGTTGGTGTGACGACTTCACCCTGGAGGCCTCTTTCCCACACCTCTATAGTTCCAACTGTCCCCCAAGGGTCAGTCAGTCAGGCTTTTGATGCTCAGCAGCCTCAGCTCTCAAGTGGCACATGGGCATTGATGTTCAAGTAGAACCTCATGACGAAGGAGATGGTACAACTCCAAGACCTCCTACACCTCCTCCTCGACTTCGCTCCTCGGTCTAATAGAGAGGACACGTGGACTTGCAGGTGGGGAAGTGAGGGTGCTTCTCAGTCCGGTCAACTTACTCCATCTCAGATGGAAGGATCTGACACAACCTCGCCTCATAGATCTAGCAACCTAGAAGACCCTTGAAAGTGAAGATTGTCATCTAGAGGATCTCTCATGACAGGTTGACCACTCGAGGCATGCTGCTCTAGTTCCTTGTGGCCATCCAGTCAACTTCCTGCTTATGTGGATAGAAAGACGAGACCCTAGAACACATGTTTGTAGGATGTACCAACTCATAGGAGATGTGTGAGAGACTTGCTACGAGAACCCACTGCATCCTCGGCAGACAGAGAGAGGTACATCACTTCATTCAGACTTGGGGCAGAGGTGGCCCCTTAGAGGAGATAGCATGGTATGGTAGCTGATCTTACATGCCACTCTTCGGTCTTTGTGGGGTGAAAGTAGCAATAGGATTTCTAGGAGGGATGTGAGAGCTGAGCACTCTCTTGTTTCTTTTATTTGTGTTAGAGTGAGGGAATGGGCGGAGCTACTTTGTAATGTAAATTCCCTCAAGTCTCCTCTTTTTGTCTTGTTGGGGGGGTTAGAGTGTTGCACACTGTCTTGGTGTGTCCTGTATAGAGATTTTTTTTGGAGCTTATTGACCATACTTGTACAACCCTTTTTTCATTTAATATAATAGTGGTACCATCCACTTTCAAAAAAAAACAACTTGGAAGTTCACGAAAGGCTAACATCCTCCTTTGGAGGATTGCTCATTGTAGACTGCCAACTGTGACTGGCTAGAACAGTTTACAGAAGGCATAAGGACCACCTGCTGCTTGTGTAGGTAGAAAGGAAGAGGAGACCATGTAACATCTGTGTTTGCCAGCTGTTTTGTTCAGGATAGCTCTTCTAAGGCATGGATGATACTCGCAGGCCTCCTCAGAGGGTGGACAGGATGACTGAAGACTGGTTTCATAAGTGATCCCTCAAAGGTGAATCATAAGGCATAGTGGCTGGTTTTACATGTGACACTGTGAGCCATATTGAAGGAGCAAAATGGTAGAATTTTAAAAGGCATAACAGGATTGTGGAAAGAATTTTTGCTTTCGTCTACGGTACGGTTTCATGGTAGGTTAAACTGTTATGTGATGTGAAGGAGCTACATAACCACATCTTAAGCTCCTTGGAAAGTTAGGCAATCTATATTGTCTTGATTTGAGTTTCTTCTACTTTTTCATATAGCGGGATTCTTGATGGCTTAAAGGCATCCTACCTTTACATCCACTTTTCTCTTTTCATAAATTTATGATACCGTTTACTTTCAGACAAAGGAAATTCAAGCAACATACCGCAGGATCCAAAGAACCCCATCATAAGAATGCATGCTGTATGAATCATTTAATATCCTGCACCAAATCCAGTCTTTAGTGAACCACCAGATATAAACATAGATGTAAAGCACCATAGATGTGGCAATTGCAGTTGAACAGACTATAGCCTCCTTATGATGAATAGGATTTTATGCAAATAGTCAAGTTTGATAAACATAAACAAACTGCAGATGATTGTAAGCATTATCGTGATAATGTAGCCATGGATACCCAAAGTAGAATGTAAGAGAAAAGGATAGGCAGGGTTTCAGATGGAAAAAATATCATCTATTAAGCAAGTAACAAATCATATCAGGTCGCAGGCAAAGAATATATTTAAATCCAACCAAAATGTGCCAATCTCCTTCCTGATCTGCCAATTTCCAACTGACTAAAAACAACTCCTGTTACTAGTCTTTTTTTCTTTTTTAAGATCAGTTAAACCCACAAAAAATTGAAACCCACAAATAAGAACAGATCTGACTGATAGATGATTCTGATCCAATACAGCTGACCTACCAAAACCAAGACAAAGATGGTACAGTCATGTAAAAACTGAAATGTAATTATGTAATAACAGAACTCGACTAGAGTGAGGTGTAAAAGTTTGAAGTATTTTAGTATCATCATTGGGGGATACAGCATTGCACTCTGCAAAACAACATCTGAAAGCCAAACAAAGCTTAAATGTAGGTCAACGAAAGCAAAATAATAGCATATACATACTGGGAACCCAATGCCATAAATGTATGTCTGTCGTTCTGGTTCCTGTACGGTCCATCCATGAATGAAACCAGCCTGGTATGTCTATTGTGCAGTAAAAATGATTGTCGAGCATGGCACTGCCAATTTGGTGAGGGAACTGTGATGTGGCAGGCTGCCAAGACCAAGTGTGCCTCTATTATTTCTCTTTCTTTAGGAACCTTGGCTCAAGGTTCCCCAGGTTAGTATTGGGTACTGTATGGGAACCCTAAAAGACAAAAATGTATCAGCCCAATATGGACCAACTCCTAATGCGACTTGGACAGACTTGTAGAGACTCCCATAGGTCTTCTTAAAAATTTAGTTATCAGCATAAGGCACAAATCTTGTGTCTGCTTCCACAAGCTGTGTGCCGGAGCATTTGGCATGAATAGAACGACAACATCTTCCGGGGAAGTGCCATTTACATTGAAAATATTTGTATGAGAGCTCTTTCTTTCCTATTGCATTGGAGTAGGCATCTTTTAGGTGTCTCTCACAGTAGTTGATAGCATGTCATAAGAGTCCGGCAATACTTTTCCTTTGTGATTGTAGTTTGCTTTTCTTTTCTTTTCTTTTCTTTCATGGTGACGAACCTCTTCTGACCTGCCTGTCTATTTCCTCTGTTTCGTAAAATTGGTGGTGCGGTCCACTTTCTTTCCGAAAAAGATCTTACGAAAAGTGGATCTCTTATACTTACATGACGGCCAACTAGAAACCCGAAAGTCTAAGAAGTTATCAACAGCTCCAAGGTACAAGTTGACTGAGTCAGTCCAAGTGCCAAACGATGCCTTGGTTCAAGTATGTGAACCCAACCTAAACCATTTGAGATTTCCAGTTTTTCCAATCTAAGGGTCTTTTTTTTTTAAGGTGGATGGTATCACTTTGTTTATAAAAGTGAAGAATGTACAAGGAGGAAGCACTCCCAAAAACTACCTTATAGAAAAAAGGAGGCCACAGCCTTCCTGCCCTTAAAGCAAAAGTAAAATAAAAGGTTTATATTTGTCCGCTCTACAAGAAGTGCCTCCCCAACTTTTCACAAAAATGAGAATCAGCTCCAAACATTTAGCCGAATCCTGAGCTTCCCTTCTAAAGATTCTTCCATTCCTCGTCCTCCAAGTAAACCAATAGGTTGCATGCAAGATGAGGCACCTGGCAGTCAATCTTAGCACCCCACTGCACATGCCAATTTCCAATGAAAGTTTCCACCAGACCTATAACTGACATGGTTCACCTGAACCTAGTGAAGAGTTGCTGCCAAACTTCAGTCGCAAAGTCACAGTGAAAAAATAAATGGTCCATTGACGACTCCTCCTTTCCACACAAACTGCACAAAGTATCCACTCCAACCGCGAACCTGTCTCGTCTGTGCCATGTACATAACTGTGTTAAGGGCAACCTCCACATGAATACCTTCACCTTAAGAGGGCTTGGTGGCCTCCAAACATGATGAAATAGAGGGTGTCTGGTGACTCTGGTCCCCCCTTCAGCAATAAAGTAATATGCCGACCGAACAGAGAATACACCCGAGGACTCCCATCTCCAAACCCACCGATCTCTGGAAGTGGTATCAAGTCTGCTCTCCTGGAGCAACACCAATAGGTTAGTCACCTCCAGGATTTTGTCATCCTTCAGCCTCCTCCTAAAGGACAATCTCCATCCATCTACCGAATCAAATGCTTGCCTGACCAGCATACGCTTATCAGTTGCAATGTGAAAAAGCTTGGAAAAACTGCTTGCTAGGGATCTTCCCTCACGCCATTTGTCCAGCCAGAAGAGACACACCTGTCCATCCCCAATCCTAATTTGCACAGAGGCTTGGATAACATCAGCTACAAAAACAACTTTCCATACTAGTGACGGCAAATAAACCTGTGAAGGGATCAAGTCCCAAGCTCGGCCTCAAAGATAATATTTGTCTTTAATGAGTTGAATCCAAAGATCATTCTCAACAGTCCCAATCTTCCATAGCCATTTAGCAAGAAGGGCCAAATTAAACAACCTAATACCTTTGAAGCCAATCCCACCATTTCTCTTGACTTGACAGACCTGGCCTCAATTAACATCATGCCAATCCTCCCCCATTTTGCACTATCGTGCCAGAAGAATCTGCATTGAATAGCCTGAAGCTTTCCAGAGATCGAGCAAGGAATCCGGAACATGGAAAAGAAGTACACCGGGAGGCTTTCCAGTACCGAGTTACATAAAACAGCTCTTCCCCATAAGACAGAAGTCGCACCTTCCATCCAGCAAGTCTTGTTTCAAATTTCTAGATCACCAGCAACCAATCTCTGCACCTAATAGCACCATCAGCCAAAGGGAGGCCCAGGTAAGCAATGGAGAAATACCCAATTTGACAGCAAAGAATGAGTGCTTCCCTCTACAATGTATGCTGATCCATGTGAATCCCTATAAGCTGACTCTTATGAAAATTGACCTTTAGCCCAGTAATCTCCTCCAGCATTTCAAGTAAAAATCCGGTATTAAATAGCTGCTCCTCACCTTCCAAGAAAAAGAGGATAGTATCATCTACATATTGAAGGTGTAACATGTGGCTCCTCCCATTTCTCACTCGGAAACTTGTGATGAGTCCCTCCTTCCCAGCCCTTTGCCAATACCTACTAAAGATTGGGAAACAAGAACAAAGAGGAAAAGAAAGCGGGGATCCCCCTACCGCAGGCCTCTTCCATTGTGGAAAAAAGGTGAATGCTCTCCATTAACTATCACCCTGAAGGATGCTGAAGTTATACAAGCTCTCATTCACTGAATCCACTTCTCACCAAAACCCATACCATGAAGCACGTCGAGAAGACACTATCAATTAACCTTATCATGGGCCTTCTCAAAATCCAATTTCAGTACTATACCCTTCTTCTTGAGCATCTTGAAGGAGAAGATGATTTCCTAAGCCAGCTAAAAGTTTTCCTGTATTTTTCTCCCTTTAATGAATGTGCTCTAGTTACCACTGACTATTTTGCCACCCACCCCTGCCAATCAGGAAGCCAACAACTTGGAAATAATCTTGTAGGTGTTGTTGAGCAAGCTAATGGACCTGTAATCCCTGAGAGAATCCACCCGTTCATTTTTAGGGATAAGACCAATAGAGGTCTCGTTGATGTCGAAGAGTTGAGCTTTGCCTTCTTGGAATTCCTTCACTACTTCCACTAGACTAGTCTGAATGATATCCCGCAATGCTGAAAGAAAGACATGCAGAATCCATCTGGTCATGGGGCTTCGTCCCCCGCCAAGGAGAACACTGCCTCTCTCATCTCTTCAACAAAAAATGGAGAACAGAGCCTATTCCTGTCCTCATCCGAGATAACCGGCCACTATTAGTCCCCAAAAGAAGGGCGCCAGCAATCTTTCTCCGACAAGAGGAAGGAATAGAATTCCACCACATGCCGCCTACTATCATCCCTGCTGATTATGGTACTGTACCAATACCATAGTTTGTTGATTTAACTCATTCGTCGTCTTACAAACACAATTCTGTGCAAATATGTCGCGTGTTTGTCCCTCTCTTTCAGCCATCTCTCTCTAGACCTCTGCTTCCAATATATTTCCTCCTTGAGGAGAATGTCGTACAATTCTTTCTTTGCTGCATCCCTGGTGATTCTATCTCGATAATCTAGCAGATCAGCCTCCTCCAATGTGTCAAAAGCCTAAAGTTGCCTGAATTAGATTTAGACCTTCCCCAAGCAGAGAGTTCTCGAGCCAGGTCTTTCAGCTTAGATCATCCTTGCCACGGCAGACGTCCCCAATCTAGGTGTTAACCAGCTAATGTTGACCACTTGAAGAAAGTCTTCCTCCCTCAGCCAATCTTTTTCCCTCTTGAAAGAGTGGCGCTTATTGAATCTATTGCTGGTCTTTTGAGAAGAATGGGGATGTGATCTGATATCGGCCGAGCCGAAACTTCCACTTGAAGCTGCACAAAGTGGCCCTCCCAATCTGCTATCACCAAAAACATGTCCAACCTTGAGCAAATCGGGTCCAATCTTAAATTGGACCAGGTGAAAAGGGCATTCAGTGTGTGCAAAGTTGGCAGTTTCGGCCGAAACCGATACGTTTCCGATACGTTTCAGGCGAAACATATCAGTTTCGGACCGAACCGATATGATTTCAGACCTGCTCACTATAGTAGGTCCGAAACTTTAAAAAAAAAACTTTTTTATTCGTTTCGAGCGAAACCGATACAGGTTTCGCCTGAAACTCGCCTGTTTCGACCCGAAACCCCCCGGTTTCGGTCGAAACCGGAAGCGAACTCCCCTCTTAAGGGGAGTTCAGTTTTGTCCTCCCCTCATATTCTCAAATCTGAGGGGTTTCAGCCTTGCAGGGACAAGAGTGCAGGTGGAGGAGATTCCATGTTGAGGGGTTTGATGCCGCTGCCGCCGCCGTCGTAACCGTTTCTTACTATTTATAGCGTGTAGCCGCAGCCGTTTCTTGCTGTAGATTCCTCAAAGATCTTGTAAGTTTTTCTTTTTTTTTGTTGGTTTGATAGTTTTTTTTGTTGTGGGTAATGTTCTCTTCAATATATTAATTTTCATATCTTAAATATGTTAAATCTTCAAATTAGTGCCTAATTAACGATTTAAATTTGGGGCTTTTGTCTAATTAGGTAAGTTTAGCATGAATCGAAGCTTAATTAAAATTCGTTGAATGTTTTCGTGAGGGAGAATGCTACTAATTATATTAGACGCCAGGTAATTAGAGCAAATCCCCAAATTAGAGCCAAGATAACGATTTTTATTTGGGACTTTTGTCTAATTAAATTAATTTAGCGTCAATTAAAGCTCAATTAAATTTCATTGAATATTTTAGGGTGAGAGCATACTGCAAATTGTATTACATGCCGAATAATTATGGTAAATCTCCAAATTAAGACCTAATTAAGTATTTAAATTTTAGATTTTTGTTTGATTAGGTTAATTTAGTGTCAATTGAAGCTCAATTAAACTTCATTGAATATGTTAGGGTGGGAGCATACTGCTAATCAGGGTTGGCAGTATCAGCCGAAACCGATACGTTTCGGCCGAAACGTATCAGTTTCGGCCGGTATCGATCCGAAACCGGACTAAATCACTGTAGCAGTTCCGAAACCATAAAAAAATACTTTTTTAATGGTTTCGGACGAAACTATTAAGGGTTTCAGCCGAAACTGATCTGTTTCGGTCCGAAACCAGACAGGTTCATTATTTTTTTTAGTTTTTAAAATGGTTTCAACCGGTTTCGACAGAAACCGAAACTGGTACGTATCAGTTTCGGAACCGGCCGAAACCGGTACCGAAACCGATTCTGCCTTCCTTGCTGCTAATTGAATTTAATGGAGGGTAATTAAGATAAATCTCTAAATTAAATCCTAATTAGCTATTTAAATTTGAGACTTTTGTTAGATTAGGTTAAGTTAGGGTCAATTGAAACTCAATTAAGCTTCATTGAATAATTTAAGGCACGAGCATATTACTAATTACATTTAATGAAAGATGATTAGGCTGGATCCCCAAAGATGACCTTAATTAGTAGTAAAAAATTGGGATTTTCGGCTAATTATCTCAATTCAGCATAATTTTCAATTATACTTCATTGCATTTTTTTCATTATACTTACAACTATTTGTCTTTGACTGTCTTAATGCAGCATCATGCCTAGACGTGAACAAGGTCAGGAGCAGTAAGGGCGGGACGATACGAGGTGGACCCACCTCTCCTTAGTTAATGTTGAAAGAAGAAAAATGAAATGTATTTATTGTGTGAGGAAGAGGTTGAGGAGCTCCATCAATGGGTTGAAAATTTCAAGCATATCTGGATGGAGAGAGGATACACCATTATGCGTGATGACTGAACTGGTATCACAAAGAAATCCATGATCAACTTTCTAGTTTATTACATTGAAGGTACAGTATTTGTGAAATCAATTGATGCATCAAATTATGAAAAGAATGCAAATTATTTGTTTCATTTGATAGATAAGATGGTAGACCAAATTGTAGAGGACAATGTTGTGCAAATAGTCACTGATAATGAAGCCAGTTATAAGGATGCAGGAAAGAAGTTGATGCAGAAGCGCAAGCATTTATATTGGCTCCCATGTGCAGCACAATGTCTGGCTTTGATACTTGGAGATAATGGGAAGGAAAATAATGTGAAGAAGACAATTGAGAGGGCACAAAAAATCACCCAGTATATTTATGGCCATCCTAGGATATTGAATATGTTCAGGGAGCTTTCAAGTGGGGGGCGAGATATCATCCGTGCAGGGCCAACCAGATTTGCTTCGAATTTCATTTCTTTGGAGTCTTTGCACAGGTATAAGAATGAGCTCATTTTTTTCTACTTTATCCTCATAGATATCATCCATATTTGATTAGAATTTCATTTCTTTGGAGTCTTTGCACAGGTTTAAGAATGAGCTCAAAGCTTCCATGTACCGGGAATACATAGACAAATCTAATATTGATGCTCAGATGGATTATTTAGATGTCTGCCACATCGTGGAAGACAACAAATTATGGGTCAGGGTCTCATGATATATGAAAGTAGTCACACCTCTCATGAAGGTCCTAAGAATGGTGGATGGCAATGAGAAGCATGATATGGGATATTTGTACCAGACCATAGACCGTGCCAAATTAGACTTGCAGAAATCCCTTCCCCGATAATATGAAAAGTGGTGGAAAATTAATGACCACAAATGGGACAACACGTTACACAATGACTTACATGCAGCTGGTGAGTGATTAATTGTATTGATACAAAGTTCATTGTTCTTTAGGTTAATTTATATCTAACATTTAGTTAACTATACACAAATGTAGGTTATTTCCTCAACCCTCGATTTATGTATAATGCCAATGCAAATGTTGATGGTGAGGTGCTTCAAAGCACTTTAAAAGTCATTGGTCGTTTATTGAGGACACCAGAAAAGAGACTTCAAGCTGAAATAGAGGTTGACCTTTATTGATTTTATCAATAAGACGTAAAGAATTAACTTAAGTAGTTATGTTAATCCATTTATCCTTATAGATGAACAATTATAGAATGAGGATTGTGACATATTCTGACTTCCAATTGCAACACGTCGTGGGAAGAGTGAACCCAGGTATACTAAATCTGTGTGCTTAAATATACACAGGACATAGCTACATCATTGTTTGGTTACAGTGAATATACAAAATATATGTAGCCTTTTTTATGGGTATCAACATCAGAAGTCAGACGATGAGGGAGAAGGTTCTTCTATCTATTATCCATACATCATCATTTGGATAAGGATCATTTAATTTCTATAACATTTACTGTGTTTGTAATGTTTATTGTCCTACTTGAACCAACTTCATGCTTAATATGTACTCAAGAATATTAGTTTAACATGTCTAATGCCTACTTCATGTTTATTGCACTTAATCCAATTTCTTTACAATCACATGCATGTCTAATAAATTTTTTGATTTTTATATAATGTTTTTTTCAGATTTTTCGTATTTATTTTGATTTTTTGAATGTTTTGACTGGGTTTCGACCGGTTTCGGCCGAAATCGAAACCGAAATCGAGTCGTTTCGGTTTCGGACCAGGCCGAAACTGAGTTCGAAACTGACAACGCCATCCTTGGATGTGTGGATATCTATAAGCCCCCTTTTTCAATAAGCTCTCTGAAGTCCTCAATTTCCTTTGTCACCATACAAGAGCCTGACATTTCACCAACTGCAGAATAGCATTGAAGTCACCTCCAATGCACCATAGTCTTCCAGAGAGTTGGAGATTCTGAAGGAGTTCCTCCCATAGTGCCTTCTTCTCCTCCTTGCCTTGGGGGCCGTAAACACCAAAGAAGTCCCAGCCTCCCAGGTGAAGCTATTAAAAAGGCTACAAAAGGTAAGAGAGATAATAGAGTGGCCCACCTTCCTACCTTCCACCACTTCTTCCACGACAAAGTCAGTCCACAACACCATGCTACCCCCAGATGCCCCAACAATTGGAGAGGTCACCCCCTTAGATAACCTCCTATCTCCCTCATAACACCCTCCCCCTCTCCATCCAGTTTAGATTCTTGTCTACACAGGATATCTATTTTGCACCTCCACACAACTCCCTCACCACCCTCCTCTTCTCCGGTCCGCCCAGCCCTCTCACATTCTATGTGACAATATGTAATGGTCATGATCTTGGTCATCCCCTCTCCCCTCCACCTACTCCTCTTCTGGCTCCTTTCCTTCCTCTTCCCTATTTGCTTCCCCTCTTTTAGCAAACTTTCTGGCCCTAGCATCTGTAGCCAAACACAGCAACCACCTCCTTTGGATTTTACAGAAAACCAATTTAACATCCTTGTCGATACCCTCACAAGATACCCCAATCATATTGGCCACCTCCCTCGCATGCTCTCCCATGTACCTCTCAACTCCAGCTATAATCTCCTTGACCTCTTCTCTTCACAAATTCCCTTCCGCCTCCCCAACAATGCCACCCCCTTTAAGTAGGGAGTCCTCGACCAAGACCTCTTCCATCATGGGTTGCCCCCTCCGTTGTAGGCATGACAGACCCCATGCGGGTCCCCTCTGACCCGGCCGTAACCCGCACACCTCGGGTAAGTCACAAGTAGAAACTCATTCGACGGTGCGGCCATGTCCATGCGGTTGCCCCGAGCACCCGGAGCTGGACCGATTATATACCACAACTGCCTCGGTATATCCGAACCCCGGTCCACCAGATTGCCATGCTCCGGCCCGGCTTACACTTGGCGGTAGGTTCGAATTTTGAACCCCCGTGCAAGACAATTCGTCTCCTTCCTCCAATCATCTCCCCTGAAACCCTAGTTGCCCCGACTGCTACCTCCCTACCACCTGAGCCTGACCACAAACTTCTCCCCACCGATGGCGAATAATACCACCATTGGCACAGTGGCTATAGTGGAAACTCGTATGGCAGCCTCCAGAGTCGTAAGGATCCCCGCCAGAGCCCGTCGTGGGCTTCCCGGAACGACAGTGCCAAACTTTCGGAGTAGAAAAGTGACGCCATCCTTGTTGCAGAGGATAATTGAAATCCCCTCAATGTGGACTAGAGGTTCGGTTTCCATTGGACTGGAGAAGGTCTCCCTCCCCATGGACCACTGTTGGAGCCGAGGTTGAGCACCATCCGCCACAAAGTAGCCCGATTGCGTTGTCGTTGCCACCTCCTCTTCACGTCGCCCTACTACTAGGAAACTAGTCCTAGTGATCTACCGAACCTCCAAATGACTGGTGTCCTCCCCTCCAGCCTCGAGCATAGCCCAAACCTTCTCCATGTCCACTCCTTATATTGGGGCCACCTAGAGGCAGCACCATAGCCAGGCATTACGAATAGAGAGGAGCTCTGTGGGTAGCGATCCTGCCTCCAGGCACTCTCTATTCCCCTCAATGTGCAGCGATCAAAACTCTTTCCGTCAATAGGTCTTCTGGGACCGGGCGCCTTTTGCCCCCTTCTAATCTCTGATCCCCACACCCAGCAATCTCTATGGGTGCGTCCCCTTCCCTGGCACCTGAAACAAACGGAACCTCCGCCTGTAGGTCTCCAAAATAGTCCCCCACCCCGTCATGTGCCACCAGCCACTGCCCCAGATGCCGTCGTGTCGGACCTGTACGAGCAGAAGCCCCCGTTCCTGAGAGGGGCACGATTCGCTCTGGATGCGAGTTCCAGCGAACACCCCTTCGGTGACATCCTTCTCTCTATTCTAAGGGTCAATTACATGACACTTTGTCAAATTGCCAATGGCCATGGATCACTTTGTCCAATTTTGCCATTTTGATCGGTGATCTAGGTTCAATGAATCAACTGATATCATGATCTAGTAAGAAAGAAAGAAAAAGAAAGACTCTTAAGCTCTGTAACCAACAAAATGTCCACTAACAACAATAAGAAGCAGCAAATCCAAGAGTCTGACAACCTCTATGTTCACATCCAAGACAAAAAAGCAGGGAATTCCTGACGCAAATCATCCTCAAAGAGCCAAAATGAACAGAGAACAAAGTCATTGTGAAATTGAACCTAGCAGTTACAGCTGGAATAGATGCATTAAAAATGAAATGCCCGACATTAAATTATTCTGACCATGCAGTTGCATAGAAAGCTATGCGAGACACTTTTGTACCTTCAGAATTGGCCTATTTATATAGAGAAGCAGGGCGGCTCCAGGACTTGGATCGCTCTCTCTCTCTCCCATGGCTTCTCTCTCTCTCTCTCTCTCTCATGGCTTCTCTCTCTCTTTCTCACAATACACATATGCCTCCACCAGCCGGAGGAGATCACCCGGCGAGGGTGAACATGACCACCTGCTAGAATTTTCGCTCACTGGGTGGATGGATCAATCACCCTCAGTGAGCGATAGATAATGAAGAAAGAAAGACATGAGAGAAAGAGAGATTGATAAAACAACTTCTCTTTTTTAATTTAATCTCCTTTTACTATATATCTATTTGTTTGCTTCCATGTGATGGAGGCTCACCCAGCGACAAAGCGTGGACTCCATGATTTTACCTCCATGAAGTGAGGCGGGAAAGAGAGATTGGGAAAGGCAGACACACGTGCACACACACAAAGTAGGAAGAGAGAGATAGAGGGAAAATAGGGGGAAGAGAGAGAAAGAGACGTGTACATGTGTGTAAGGGAGAGTGAGAAAGAGAATTGTGGTTTCTCTCTATTACTTCCTGAAGAGGCGAAATCTCGCGCTGTATCCTGAGCGGGCTGTGGATCACCAGAAGATGAACTGCAAGACAGGGAAACGTATCAGAGGGCCCAGGGGGTTTCCCTGGGGAAAAAACCCTCCGATGACTAAGTCAGTAGAGCTGTGGTGGAAGCAATAATGGGGAGGAGAAAAACTAGTGCGCGAGATTCCTCTCCACCAGAGGGTGAAGCGGATTGCTCAGGAGTATGGGTATATAAGTATCTTAATTGCCTTTTTCTTCTCCATCGGAGGGTATACCTGGTTTAAATAGTGTGGCGCCTTCAGGAGTCCTGCCAGCTGAGGGGTCTCCGGCGGGAGTTACGTCCTCAACGTGGGCTTTTATGACCTTATCGTGGGAACGTTATCGCCTCGAAGTCCGGCGGCTTCTTGATTCCCCTGCCCGTTGGGGACTCTTAACGGCAGCACAAACGGATAATATCTGGTCTGGCCGAGCTTCTGAAACGCCAGCCCTGTCCGGGCGACGAGCATAGCTCGGTGAAAGAGGGGTCGGATAGGTCGGCTAATGCCTGTCTCTCCCGGGCGGGGAAACGGTTTGGGCCGGACCTTCCTTATGACCTGACCATCACTCGGGCCCTCCGAGCCTAGGGGCCGCCGGGGAGAGTTGGTTCCTCGAGTGTTTGTTTATTGGGCTTTTCTTTCCTGAGTGGGCCCTGTGGGCTATCACTCAGGTGAACTTGCCTCGTTGGACCCTGTTGGGTCTTGTTGGGCTGCTCTTTGGGTGGGCTACAGAAATCCCCCTCTCCACTTGTCCCCCTCCTACTCCCGAGCCATGGAGGCTCGGTCGAGTAGTTTTTGAGGCTTTGGACCGGCGTGGCTCAGGTGAGTGGAATTCAGTTGGCGTTATGGAGCCACGTGTAGTGGTCGCCTGGGCCCGTAATAATGATCCTGACGGATTTGAACTGAAGGGGCCCCCCTTTTCTCGGAGCACGGAACGACGCGCCGCCTTCCTCCAGGGTTTTATAGGCGTTGGGCGATGTTCGTCGTTCTAGGCTTCTCAGGGTTTTAGGCTTTCCTTAGTTTCTTTGCTTCTGGGGCTCCTTGATGCGCCGTGAGGGCACAGTGGAGGCGCAAAGTCTTGCGACGGCGTTTAAGGAGTTGGCGAGGATAACCGCGGAGGCGGTCCGGCAACTTCCTTCCCCTCCGGAGTCTTCGAGCTCGCGCGAGGGATCATCTTCCGGCTCGATGGCTGGTCTGCCTTTGGAAATCGGGCAGGTGAGGCGGGAGCCCGTCCCCAACTGCAGTGAGTTGGGGGAGGCCGAGGTGAGGAAGCTGGAGCATCGCTTTCGCTTGCCTCTCAGGTACAGCTTCGCTGCCGCCGCCCCGTATGAGACGAGTCTGGACAGCCGTACGGGGCACATTTGCACTTTCCTTCTGGCTTGGAAGAGTGGGTTCCGCCTTCCCTTCGAGCCTCTCGTACTTCAGCTTCTCGAGTTTTTCCGGTTGGCGCCTATTCAGTTGGTGGCCAACTCGTATCTCCTTCTCTCCGCTTTTCGGATTCTCTGTCGTCAGCACGACATTTTTCCTTCCTTGGATCTTTTTCATTATTTTTTCGAGTTGAAGGCGCACCCGTCCGCGGGGAAGGGCTTCTACTTTATCCAGGCGAGCAGGAACAGGAGTTGCATCTCCCTCGCTGCGAAGGACTCCTCGCACAAGGGGTGGAAGACCCAATTCTTCTGGGTGAAGGCGGAGGCGACGGACGAGTTTTGGAGATGTCCGATCTCGCCCAATTTTCATCTGAATCTTCCCCCTCGCCAGGAGGAGTTCCCTCCCCACGTGGAGAGGCAGGCCGCTCGTCTGCTGGGTAACCGCCAGTCGACCGAGGAGCTGGTGACGCCGGAGAACATCGAACGGTGCTTGCTTACGCGGTTGACGTCGACAGGTACCGCTCTCGAGGCTCTTCTCCTGGGATGATAGTTACTTTCTTTCTCCTGACCGGGTCTTCTCCCTTTGTGGCAGACGTTAGGCGGGAACCTCTGGAGGAGGCTGCTGAGGTCATTGATCTGGGAGATGACTCGGCGGCCGATGAACCAGATGCTTCTGCGAGTCGCGCCCAAGCCCGAGATAAGGGCAAGGGGGTGGCGCCCGAGGGATCTTCACGGCCAACTGGTACAAAGCGCAAGGATCCCACGACGGGAAAGTTGCGGGAGGCCGTGAAGGCCAAGAAACGGGCCAAGAAGGCAGGTCTTCCTCCTACCGCCGGGGGCGACTCCGGCTCGGCGGCGCTCCCCTCTCGGGGGCAAGATGGGGCCGACCCCTTGGGGCCAGCTCCCCCACCTGCCAGGCGAGAGGGGGCCGAGGAGACCAGGGGCCCTTTAGAGGGCGGCGATGGGTCGGCTCTCCCCCCCACGGGGGTAGAGGGGGCCGATGCTGAAGTAGTTGACGCCGAGACCGGGGGATCGGTCGGAGGCGATGATGTCTCGGTCGGCGAGGTGCGGGCCGAGACAGGCAGGGCTGGGGGTTCGCCCGCTAGGGCGTTGCAGCCCCAGGTGCTTGGAGCTCCCGGTGCGGTCGGTCCCGCGGCGCCGGTCGAGGTTGGGGGTTCGCCCGGGGAGGCGTCGCAACCCCAACCGACCGTGGCGCGCGAGGCGGTTGGTTCCGTCGCTCGAGCGGAGTCTTCTGGCGGGGTGCCCCGGGCGGAGCGGTCCCCTCTGCCGGAGCCCTTGGAAAGGCTCGGCATTACGGGCGACCTGTATCGGGTCTGCCGGTCGATTGCCGCAAGGACGAAGGGGGGAGAAAGGAGCAATACCCCCCCCCCCCCCCGGGATCCTTGATGTCCTGATGGAGGGCGGCCTGGTCATAGCTCGGTCGGCGGCTTTGATGGCGGAGGCGCACGCCCGGACGGAGGCGGAGCGGTCGAACCTTGCCTGGACCCTTGGGGGCTGCGAGAGGAAACTGGCCCGACTCAAGGGGGAGCATGAGGGGCTCCGGCAGGAGTTCTCCGCGTTCCGGGAGGTGGCGCGGGCGAGCCGACTGGAAGCCGGGGTGCTGACCGAACAGCTCGCCAAGACCCGAGAGTCTCTCTAGAGGACAGGCCGATCCCTGGAGGAGGAGCGTCTGCGTCGCCTCGAGCTAGACGATCGTTGGGAGCTCGAACGCGCCGAGCTGCTAGATCGGGCGGAGGTGGCGGAGCGTCTCCGAGCTGAGGCTGAGGTGGACCGGGCCCGGGCAGAGGAGCGTGCGGCCGAGGCGGAGCGGGCTCGGGTCGAGCTCGTCGGAAGGGCGGGGCAGATCGAGGCGGAGGCAATTGAGCGTTACAGGAGCTCGGATGCTTACTCGGCCGACCTGGTGGAAGCCGCCCTACCCTATTACGAGGTAGCACTACGCCGGGGTGCTCGAAAGGGGTTCAAGCAGGGCTATCGCCGGGCGGTAGACTACGCCGATGAGCAAAACTCCGCGATCGAGTTCCCCTTTGGCCAGTGTTATGACTCGGATGAGTCGGTTTCCAGCTCTGCCTCGTCGGTCGGGGAAGATTCGGAGGGGTCGCCTCCATCAGGGTCACCGGCTCCGGGCGTTTCGGGAGGGCTCACGACCGAGACAGTTCTCGCACAGGCGAGGTCAGTCTCCGAGCCGGCCGTCACCGAAGGCACCGGGGGTGACGCGTCTCCTTCCGCCGTTCTCGAACGTCAAAGTGGGCCCGAGGCCTGATGTATTTTGCCTCTTTCCCTTTTTGTCTCTCTTTCCTCTTTTTAGAGGGTTTCCTTTTGGTGTGATAATAAATGACTTGCTCTGTTTGAGTACCATCCTTGCCATGATTTGGTTGGCGGATCTTGAGTAGTTGGGAGGTGTCGATATGTCCTGCGTGGTTTTCGCATGCTGTTTTGGTAGGCTTCTGACGGGGCGTCTTTCCGTTCCCTCATGCTTTGAATGTCAGGCCGCTTCGTGAATCCCGCTAGGGCGGGAAACGAGGAGTTGGAGGTGACTGTTCAGGGGAGAAATCCTTTGGCGTGTTTCCGAGGGGGGGTCATTTAAGGCGTGTAGCCTCCTTTGGCCTATAAGAAGGACCGAAAGGCGCCCTTTCCTCTTCACTGCTTGGGATTTTCTCTAACAGTCTTTCCTCGCTCCTTCCTCTTCACTCTGCGTTGTGCCCTTGTATTCGGAGCATGGAGGATCCTTCGGAGGGCGACGCCGCCGACGACGGGGAGCGGCGGGCTCCCGCTGTCCTGTAATGTTGAACGGATCCCACGGTCGCCGCGCGTACACGAGACGGGTCCGACGGTCGCCACGCAGATCTGGAGAGGGCTTCGACGTGTGAAGGCACAGTTCTTGCCCTTTCTCAGTTCCGGCGTGGCTTCCGGGTGGACGCCGAGGCGGAGGACGGATGGGGGCATCAGGGGAGCCTGCCGTCACTTCCCTCCGTGTGAGGGGAGGAGGCGACTCCAGCTCCCTCCTAACCTCTCCCAGCAGCCTCTTTTTCCCTCTTCTGCTCTTCATTTCTTTCACTCTTCGGAGGCTGCTTGCTCTCTCCTTCCTTCCAAGGAGTTGGCAGATTGGAAGAGGGGAGGCCTTCACGGTGCTCCTTTTTCCTGGTTGTTGCCAACTTGGGAGGTAGCCTTCCTCAACGTTTAAAGGTGGCCTCCCTTCTGCAGTCCCTCTGTCACTTTTGTCACGGGCCACCCGAGCCAACTGGCTCAACCACCTTTTGTCCGAGCCAGTTTCCGCACGAGGCAGAGTCAGTGGCTGGACGCGAGGAGATCAAGACCGAGTCAGTCGAGCGATGACCCCTTGAAGCGGTGTTAGACGGATTTTTGCTTTTTGCTATGTGATGTACTGGCATTTGCCTATCTGATGTACCAATGGTTTGGAATGAAAAGAAAAGGGATTTATTCCGTCCATCTTGCTGTACAATTTCAAAGAATTTGCGTAGTGCGGCTGCGTTCCATGTCCGAGGAATAGGTTCCCCTTCCATTGTCGCTAACCTGTACGCACCTTTTCCGAGCGTCTCGACCACTCGGTAGGGGCCTTCCCAGTTGGGGGATAGCTTGCCCGCCGCCTCTAGTGGTCGAGAGGCTTCGGCCTTCCTGAGGACGAAGTCCCCCGGTTGGAAACGTCTGTCTCGGACCTTGGCGTTGTAGTATCGAGTGAGGCGGCGCTGGTATTCCGTTGCTCGGACGTTCGCGATCTCTCGGAGTTCGTCTGCCAGGTCGAGGTTCTCGAGCAATTTTTGCCCGTTTGCCTCGAGTGAGAAGCTGATCACTCGGAGAGACGGATTGGCGATCTCCAATGGAACGACGGCTTCGGTGCCATGTACCAACTGAAAAGGGCTTTCACCGGTTGCCGTCCTGGGGGTTGTTCGGTGCGACCACAGTACGCTAGGCAATTCCTCGAGCCAGCTACCCTTAGCCTTGCCGAGTCTGATTTTTATGCCTTTCAAGA
Organism: Amorphophallus konjac; assembly: GCA_022559845.1. Classification (NCBI taxonomy): domain Eukaryota; kingdom Viridiplantae; phylum Streptophyta; class Magnoliopsida; order Alismatales; family Araceae; genus Amorphophallus; species Amorphophallus konjac. The sequence goes on along the minus strand of CM040125.1, from coordinate 2,842,525 downwards.
TAGTCTTGTTGGCATTTTCAACCAGCCCGTTGGCCTGAGGGTGGGCGACCGAAGTGAAGTGGTTGCGGATATTTAGGTCGGCGCATCTGTCTCGGAAATACCGAGAGTCGAATTGCCGGCCGTTATCGCTTACTATCACTCGGGGGATGCCAAAGCGACAAATGATCGATTTCCAAACAAAGCCCCAAACGACTGTCTCGGTGATCCTTGCCGTAGCCTCGGCCTCGATCCACTTGGTGAAGTAGTCGATGGCGACGATGATGAACTTCTTCTGGGACTGGGCCGTCGGGAATGGCCCAAGGATATCGATTCCCCACCGAGCGAAAGGGTAAGGCTCGGCTAGGGTGACAAGTTCCGTGGCCGGCCGATGGACCAAGTGGTCGTACCGCTGGCATCGGTCGCATTGTTGAACATAGGCCGAGCAGTCGCGCTGCAGGGTGGGCCACCAGTACCCCTGTCGTAACAGGATTCTGGCCAGTGACCTTGCCCCTGAGTGCGCTCCGCACAGGCCTTCATGAATCTCTTGGATGGCTCGGCTTGCTTCGTCGGGACCGAGGCACTTCAGGAGGGGACCGGAGAACGATCTTCGGTAGAGAGTGTTGTCGAGAACGACGAAGCGCCGAGCTTGATACTTCATTCGGCGGGCTTCCCGAGAGTCGGAGGGCTCTTGGGAGTCCTGTAGCCAGGACAGGTAGGGGGAGCGCCAGTCGCTTGGAGTGGCCGAGTCAACAGCGAGGAGCTTCGTGTCGATGCTCGGGCACTCTAGCTCTTCTAGGAGGACCGATCGTGTACCTTCTGGGTCTTGGGAGGAGACCAATCGAGAGAGGGCGTCCGCCCGAGAGTTTTGCTCCCGAGATATCCGGACTACCCCAAATTCCTCGAACTGTTGGGCCAGGCTCCGGACCAACTGAAGGTATTTGATCATGGGTGCCTCCCGAGCTTCATACTCACCGTTGACCTGACCTGCGACTAGTTGAGAGTCGGTGTGGATCCTGACTCGCTCGACCCCCAGCCGTCGGGCCATACGTGCTCCCGAGATAAGGGCCTCGTACTCGGAAGCATTGTTGGATGCCTGAAAATTGAATTTCAAGGCGTACTGTAGCTCTGTCCCTTCGGGGGACCTCAGGAGTATCCCCGCACCGCTGCCTGCCGAATTGGACGACCCATCGACGAACAGTTCCCAGGTTGGCCCGGTCGTGGTCGGAGGCCTGTCTTCGGCCGGGATGGTGCTTTCGGCGATGAAGTCGGCGAGCGCTTGGCCTTTGATTGCTGATCGTGGCCGGTACGAGATGTCGTAGGCCCCGAGCATAATGGCCCATTTGACGAGTCGCCCCGAGGCCTCGGGGTGGGCCAGAATCTTCTTCAACGGCTCGCCGGTCAGCACGGTGATGGGGTGCCCCTGGAAGTAGGGTCGGAGGCGCCTTGCGGAGATAACCAACGCTAGCACGAGTTTCTCGGTTGCGGGGTACCTCCGTTCGGCCTCATTGAGCACCTTGCTGGTGTAGTAGACCGGTCTTTCGATTCCCGAGTCATTTCTGACTAGGACCGAGCTGACCGTGGATGGCGTCGCCGAGAGGTAGAGCAGCAAGACTTCGCCTGGGACGGGCTTGGAGAGCACCGGTGGCGAAGCCAGGAACTTCTTAAGCTCGGCGAATGCTGTCTGGCACTCCTCATCCCATGCGAACGTAACAGATGCTAGCTTGGGTCCCCTCATCAGTTTGAAGAAGGGCAAGCATCGTTCGGCCGCACGGGACAGGAAGCGGCTGAGAGCGGCGACACGTCCTGCCAGACGCTAAACGTCTTTAATGCATGTGGGCGGGCGCATGTCCAGGATGGCCTGGACTTTGTCGGGGTTGGCTTCGATCCCGCGCTGAGTGACCAGGAAACCCAGGAACTTCCCGGATTTTACTCCAAAGGCGCACTTGGCGGGGTTGAGCTTCATGTTGTACTTCAGGAGGGTGCCGAAGGTTTCGGCAAGGTCGGTGAAGTGGTCTTGGGCCTTGGGAGTCTTGACGAGCATGTCGTCAATGTAAGCCTCGACGTTCCGACCTAGCTGTCCCTCGAACATGTGATTTACCAGTCGCTGATATGTGGCTCCGGCGTTCTTCAACCTGAAGGGCATCCGGGTGTAGCAGTACACGCCGCAGTCGGTGATGAAGGCGGTCTTCTCGACGTCTTCTGGATTCATCCTGATCTGGTGATAACCCGAATAGGCATCCAGGAAACTGAGTATCTCGTTGCCCGAGGTTGAATCAACCAATTGGTCGATGCTCGGTAGCGGATAGCAGTCCTTGGGGGTAGCCTTATTCATATCGGTGAAGTCCACGCACATTCGCCATTTGCCTGTGGTTTTTGGCACCAGGACGACATTGGCTAGCCACGTAGGGTACAGGACTGGTCCGAAGAGGCCAGTCTCTTGTCCCTTGGTGACCTGCGCCTTGATGATCGCCTGCTTCTCGGGCGCATGCTTCCTTCTTCGTTGCTGTACGGGCCTCACAGTGGGGTCGAGGCTGAGCTTGTGCATCACGGTCTTCTCTGGTATGCTAGGGAGTTGATCATCGGATCAAGCAAAGACCTGAACGTACTCAGAAAGGAATTTCTTGTATTGCTGCTGTTCCTTGGGTGGTAGGTCGGCTCCGATCCTTACTCCGAAGGCCGGGTCATCGTTCAGGAATACCGTTAGCAATTCGCCACCGGGCTCGGCGGTTACGGTCTTCCCTTCGATTCCCTTGGGGCCCTTATCCCCCCCGTCCGGCCTTGAGGGTTCCACCGAGATGTTGTAGCACCTTCTAGCCGTGGCCTGGTTACCTCGGACTTCCCCCAACCCATTTTTGGTGGGAAACTTCATTTTCTGGTGATAAGTAGATGGTACGGCCTTTATTCGGCTGAGAATTTTCCGTCCGAAAATGGCGTTGTACGCTATCATACCCTTGATCACTATGAAGTCCGCCATGACCGTAACGGCTTTGGGTGGGGTGCCGATGGTGACCGGCAGGCTTAGGGCTCCCTCGGGGTAGGTGGCCAGGCCGTTAAACCCGCAAAGGGGTGTTCGGATCAGGCGGAGCTTGGATGGGTCTTCCCCCATCTTGAGGAAACAGTCATAAGATAATACATCGGGGGCGCTCCCATTGTCAACCAGAATTCTATCTACGTTACAATGGTTTATTGTGGCCGAGATAACGAGGGCATCATCATGCGGGGTGTTCAGCCCTTCCAGGTCTTGGTCGGAGAAGACTATGACCTGGGGCTCCCTCGGCGGGCCCCCTGAGGGCTCTAAGACCCGGCTGGCCCGCTCGGCATGACGCTTCCTTCCTCGGCTGGTGTCGCCGCCCGATGCCGTTCCTCCGGAGATGACGTTGATGTGGACCCCTCGGGGGGCGTTGTCGATCTCCTCGGCGACGTCTCGGTCTTCTTTGCGCCCGGCTGCAAACCGGGCCAGGTGCCCCTGACGGATGAGACGTTCGATCTCGTCCTGGAGCTGGTGGCAGTCGCCGGTGTGGTGCCCGTGGTCGCCGTAGAACAGGCAATGCCTGTCGCGCTTGCGGTTCTTCGATCTCATTGGTTCGGGCCGGCGGAGGAGTCCCGAGTCTTTGATGTCTTCATAGATCTCGTAGACTGGCGCGGTCAACGGGCTGTACCGCTCATACTTCCGTTTGCACTCTCCTTCCCGATCGCGCTTCTTGCCCGAGCCAGGGTTTGGCTCGGAGGCCCGCTTCTTATCCCCCTCCCGACCCGAGCCGGTTGTGTCTCGGCAGGCGCTGAGTACTTCTTCGCACTCGGCGTGGCGCAGTGCCAGAGTCACTAGCTCGGCAAGGGTCGAGGGAGGGTGGAGGACAAGTTCGCGGCGGAGGTTCTCGTCCCGGGTGCCCCCGGTCAGAGCGGTCGTGGCCGAGGCCACATCCAGGCGGGGAATTCTGAGGGCTTCCGATTTAAATCGGTGGACATAAGCCCGGAGCCTTTCCCCTTGTGCCTGTTTGAGGGCCAGGAGCCCCGCTACTGACCTTGGGGGGCGCTCCCGGCGAAGCTCTCCTTGAAGACTCGCCCGAATTGCCTGAAGTCCCGGATGGACCCAGGGGCGAGGGCCCGGAACCATGCCTGAGCGCCTTGGACCAGGGTGGCCGCAAAGGCTCGGCATTTAATAGGATCCGGTGTTCCATGCAGAGTCACCAGGGCGTCGAAGCTGTCGTAGTGGTCGGCTGGGTCGCCCTGGCCATCATAGAGCTTGAAGGTCGGAATGGAGGTTCTGGGAGACACCTCTGCCTTCAAGATGTATTCGGAGAAAGGGGATTTCTCCTCGTCCTCCGGGAAAGAGGTTTTCTGCAGGGCGCAGAGGGCGCGCTCTTGCTCTGCAAAACGTCTTTCGAAATCCCTCAGTCGGAGGGATAGTTCCGGCTGCGGTCGTGCCGTGGGACTGGGGGGAGCGTCGTGGCGATCCTCAGGAACGCCAGCGCTCGGGCGTGGAGGCCTTGCCCCCTGTTTCCCTTTTCTGGGCGTGGAGGAAGCCTCTTGCTCCGGGGGCGGAGCTTGCGAGGGTCCTCCTACGTTGTTGCGGATGAGCTACTGACCGCGGAGGGTGAAGCGGCCCCCAGCGGTATGCTGGGACGCACTTCGACGGGGGGGGCTCCCGGACGGGGCGCGGGACCTGGCATCCCTTGCCGCCTGGGCCCTCATGAGTTCCACGAGGACGTCAAGCTTCTTATTGAGGGCCTGGAAGACCTCGTCGCCGCCATTGGGGGGTGCCCCTGTCGCCGTCGGAGGGGGCGGCGGCTCGTTGGTGGGGACGCTGGCGTTGGAGGGAGGGCTCTGTGAGACCCTAGAGGGGCCATCTCCTGCCGCCACCACGGCCTTACCCTTCTCGACGGCGGATCTCCTCCCTGAGCTTCTTCTCACCATCTTGGCTCTTTGTGCGTTTCCTACAGACGGCGCCAGATGAAGAGGCGAAATCTCGCGCTGTTTCCTGAGCGGGCTGTGGATCACCAGAAGATGAACTGCAAGACAGGGAAACGTATCAGAGGGCCCAGGGGGTTTCCCTGGGGAAAAAACCCTCCGATGACTAAGTCAGTAGAGCTGTGGTGGAAGCAATAATGGGGAGGAGAAAAGCTAGTGCGCGAGATTCCTCTCCACCAGAGGGTGAAGCGGATTGCTCAGGAGTTTGGGTATATGAGTACCTTAATTGCCTTTTTCTTCTCCATCGGAGGGTATCCTTGGTTTAAATAGTGTGCCGCCTTCAGGAGTCCTGCCAGCTGAGGGGTCTCCGGCGGGAGTTACGTCCTCAACGTGGACTTTTATGGCCTTATCGTGGGAACGTTATCGCCTCGAAGTCCGGCGACTTCTTGATTCCCCTGCCCGTTGGGGACTCTTAACGGCAGCACGAACGGATAATATCTGGTCTGGCCGAGCTTCTGAAACGCCAGCCATGTCCGGGCGATGAGCATAGCTCGGTGAAAGAGGGGTCGGATAGGTCGGCTAATGCCTGTCTCTCCCGGGCGGGGAAACGGCTTGGGTCGGACCTTCCTTATGACCTGACCATCACTCGGGCCCTCCGAGCCTAGGGGCCGCCGGGGAGAGTTGGTTCCTCGAGTGTTTGTTTATTGGGCTTTTCTTTCCTGAGTGGGCCCTGTGAGCTATCACTCAGGTGAGCTTGCCTCGTTGGACCCTGTTGGGTCTTGTTGGACTGCTCTTTGGGTGGGCTACAGAAATCCCCCTCTCCACTTCCTTTTTGTCCTCTTTCTTTCACCTGCTCATCTTGGACTCTCTCTTTCTTTTTTTACTAGAGAATCTCTCTCTTTTCTCTTTTACTGCACTCTCTCTTTGTCGTTGGATAAGAAAGAGCTCAGATGAACTCCTTCCCTCCCCCATTCTTCTTCTTCTCTCTGTTACAACCACCCGTTTTCTTCCATAGCCTGTGCATGAGAAAATCCCTGCGCAGGCTTGCCTTCTTCTCCCTCTTCTTATTTTCCTTTTTTATTTCAGCTGGTGGTGGTTGGGCTTTTTAGACTACCTAAAGACCATATTGAAAATAGTAAAAGACAGAATAGCATCTTTGACAAATCAGATAATTAAATCACTACTATAAGCCTCATGCCCAGTCCACAGAGGAAAAGCTTGGTGGAGCTTCCCATTCCTGGTTGTCATTACAATTTGGGCTGGAAAAATAATAGGATGTCTACAGAAAATCCTTACTGTCTAATCCACATAATAAGCTGATGAATATCACAACTCATCTCCACTTTCTCCTGTAAATCTTTGTGACAGTTCTTTTTTCAAATGCTAACCACAAAGGTCTTGACCTTGCTGGCAGACTTAACTTTCATGCTTCAAAAATTTTTAATATGACGGAAGATTGCCTTCTAGAAGTGTGTAATGACTTGACCGTAATCTACCAATTATCTCTGTCCCAAATAAGCTGACCCTTGATGATTGCATCAATATTGAGTATTAAATAGCAGCTGCAATAAGGATAGGTGTTCGTCTTACCCGAGACCTCTTCTTAGGACAATATACCACTGAGTGCTGTAGCCTTCCATTTCATAGCATTATTTACTTGATTCACTCATTTGTTGTCACTTACCAACTGAAATATTTTGGGAACCTACCTAAAGACTGCAAGCCTATTTATCCTCCAGAAAAGTCAGTTTCCTCCTCATTTCCAACTTTTGATCTCACAGCCTCTTCGAGTCTTGAGAATCTCTCTCCAAAGTGGAGATATTAGAACGGGATTCTCTTTCTGCAATTAAAATCCATGATATGCATTCTAATGCTTATACAGGATAATCCTCTTCAAAAGTGTCATTTCCTTTGGCGATAAACCCACAACCATTCACCAAGAAGTGCTATGTTTATATACTGAAGATTCTTAACTTCCAACCCTCCTTTCCTTAAAGGTCGACAGACCACATTGACATCCCATTAACTACAGAAATACAACTGGCTTTCTCATTATTATAGACTCATAAGAAATTTCTTCTAGCTTGAAGAATTCTCCTTGCTGTGTTTGGCACGAGAAGGCAGACATATAGTACTGAGGTATAGTAGATGGAACTGCTTTTTTTCCCTTTTTGGAAGGTTACATATTGCCATATCACATTGAAAGAAGTGAAGTATAACAAACTGCCTAGAAGAGTCCCCAGGCATTTGAAGCCACATGCTTTTTCCCCACAAGTCACCATGAAGGAAAAAAATGGCAATCGAAGGAAGAGGGCAGGGGGACACCATCAAAGAGAATGATATGTAAGGCTATCACCTACAATATATAAAGACCACTTTGCATACAGCACATGTACAAATATTAGAAATGCAACAACATGAATTGGTGATAAATATAAAGGGCCTTTGTGCATTCACATGTAAAATTGACCTCTCAAAACTTTCAGATATGCCTTTGAACCAGAAAGTTATAGAAGATTCCTCGATGCGGAAGCCGTAGTTATGAATAAAAAAACAAAATGCACCACACCTGTAGGAGAAAAAAACAGAGAGATGATTGAGGATGTTAACTAAATATTTGAAAGCCAAAAATTATGCTCGTAAAATTTTAATAATATGTATTTCTACAGGTTTGCACTGTGTTTTCTTGTTAAGACACAGAGCACAAACTGATTTCTAAAGAGGGCATCAGATACACGGTAATGTTGGACTATCTGTCTGGGAGGAAGAGAGAAGATGTTCAAACTTCCAAAGAAAAGGAATTATGTAGAAACCACTATTGCCAAATTCATTTCTCTATTAATTCATTGGTGAATGTTCTTGCAAGAATGCTAAATTTGGCTGTAAGAATATTTATTCAGGCAAGAAACATCATTGCAACTGTACTCTCTCCTTCGTTTGGGAGCATAATTGTCACAGAAAGTGACAAGTGTAAGTAGGAAGAACATTCCGCCTTAATTCCTTAGGTTCATCATTTCCTTTGTACTCACAACATTGGTGTCATTTCCCATCTTTTCTTCAAGGGGATCCATGAAACAGAAAATAAAGCCAAATCATACCATGATGCTGTACTCTCAAAGAAAGTGGATTGCTTGTCAATTATACTCTTTTTATTAGGTAAAAATGTAATATAGAAAATATATCATCATAAATTCCTGATTAAAGCATACATGAATATCATCTCAACCCTGTGAACTAGAAATTTCCAATTAAATTCCAAACAGCACCCAAAGATTACAATGAGAACAGAAAACTTGGAAGAAGCTAACTTAATCCCTAAAATAGGCATCTATAGTTAGACCTACGTTATCGAAGGCGCCTGAGGCACTTGCCTAGGCAATGAGGCAAGGCAAGGCTGCAACAAGTCACCGTGCTCCAGTTTTTCTCACCTAGGCAATTGTTGAGATCATGCTCACTTGCTCCCCTGGCCCGTTTTGTCAAGCTGGCCCACAAATGCCTCCCAAAACCCTGGCCCAATTAACTCGGGTATAAAAGCACCATGTTTCCCATTCACCTAGCACCTGATTCCCCCTCCCTTCCTCCCGTTGAGAAACCCTAGCAACATGGCCACTGTAATAGCCGTTGACCCTGATGGCCTCGGTCGTTGACCCCGGCAATGATCAACCCTATGACCTCAGTGACCATCGATGCCAGCAGCCTCATTGAAGCCCACTCCCAGCGACCCTGTGGTCTAGCAAATCAAGAGGTGCTCTCTCTCTCTCTCCCTCTCTCTCTCTCACTCACGCATAGTCTCACACATGCACACAATGGGGGTGGGGGTTCTCTCTTTCTTCCTCTGATTTATTTAAATTTTACACGAGTTTGACAGATGTTAGCAAATAATTTTAGGATGTTATGGGTTATGGCCATGTATTTTAGTGATACTTAAGCACATACTTATATAGATGAACTTTTTACATGAAATATTGCCACAAACGCCTCGGCATTTGAGGCTAAGGCGACCCCCTGGTCACCTCGGTCACCTCTTGCCTCTTACTACACAGAGCTAGAGAAAGCAGGCCACTCTTCACTGCAAAAAAGATCTAACTACTCTCCCTGTGATACCTAACTCTTAGATAACCCCAAAAGGCTACGAAAAACGTATAGCCTAAATTTCCCTTAATAGAGAACAGGGGAAGAAAACTCAGTAGCCTTTGTATCCAGTAGAGAACATGAAACAAACTGATGATAAGAGCAATAAGCATATTCTCACCATAGCCATTTCCCCTTCATCAGTCCATCTCTTAAACGGTCAAAAGCATCTTGTTTCTTCAGTCGTTTTTCAGTACCCGACGCCTTCAAATTGCTCACACAGGCCTGGGAGAAAACAAGCAGATTCTAGTCATTACAAGCATGTTAACTTAACTGATTATGACTCTAGTGGCAAACAGATTTGGTGGACATCCAAATACATACCTGATAAAAAACTGAGGCTGCTAGCTCCATCAAACCTTGTTGTGAGCTTGTTGGCGAACCAACCTTGTCATCCCTCATTGCCTCACTCCTGAAAGCCATAGCATTAGCAGATACTACAATGTCGTAGATTTCTAGTTGTGAAACATTGCACCTAATCACTAAGGAAACACTCTTTACATACCAGGATGTGCCAACACTACCAACAGTACAGCCCTGATCCAACTCCTTGCCAATGACATCAAGGAGCTGTTCTATGAAAGGCCCTCCTTCTGTTCTCCTGGTCAGCTTCAATTGCATCTTAGCATAAAGAATGAAATTATTCTGTATTCATAATAGAAAAAACATAAGAAGTTTTTCTGCAAAGAAAGATGGAAGAAGATAGTTCCATCAATGCAGGAACCTTTAATCCTCGATCATGAGTTGTAAGCCAATAACGGAAGATGAAATCATGCAAACAGTGGTGAATTTCCATTGTTTTGCCTCCTAAATTTGGGCCATCTTTGAGCAAGTATGTATTGATGCACTCCATGAGCTTGCGTGAAATCTTCCCCTCTTCTCTGACAGTGTCTCAGAAAAAGGAAATATCAAAAAACATCATGTTCTTATAGGAAACTAAACCAAGAGTACACAAACTAAATGGTGCAGATAACCCACCTTACTTGTGAGAAAATTTTGGTGAAAATCTTAACAATATCTTCCCTGATATTATCTGGAAAATCTCCAGGTGGATTTTCCAATAGGATATGAAGTGTCAAAATACAACGGAAAACTTCCTCTCTGGTGTTGGAATGAATTTCACTCTTCCAACTCAAACTCGTTTCTATCCTCTTCATGTACTGAAGCACCAAACCTATTTTCATATGTAATAGCATATAAATCAAATAAGCAGGGGACAAAACTCTATGGACAATGATTGCAGGGGGGAATATAGCCTTGATATATTATATGATAAAAGATTTTAAATAATAAACTTACTGCAATAAATTCGTGTTTTCATATGATAGCGGTACTCTTTCAGAGACAGAAGATGCCGGAGAATTATTCCATATTCTGGCTGGAAGTTTGGCACATCCTTGATAACATCCCATACATGGTTGTAAAGGAGCTTGACAACAGAAAGAAGCAGCAGCGTTTTGCCTGAAGAAAACACATAAACCAAACGACTTTCCACTTAATTAACGGATACATAGAAACAACCGAGTCTATTGGTGATTTTCTGATTGCAAGCTGGCAGGGAGTGAAAGTGAAAGCACCACTGGCATGTTTTGGAAAGCGAACATGATTTAAGCACGAATACCCAATTCCTATTTTTTCTACAACAACGAGTCCTATCCATTCTTTAAGGAGGTCCAATGTGTACGAGTTGATTGAGCAAACAGCAGAATCCTATTTCAGACATTCTTTGTTTCCTGCGGCACTTGCATTTCCCTCTCCGCTGATCCAATGTGTAAAATCATCCAAATAACGTCTACAATGAACAACAGCATAAGTTCTCGCACAACAGACCTGAGAATTTGGGATCGTCCGCATGTTGAATTGCAGTTCGAAGTGTCTTCGCCCAAATTAATTTGGGTTGACTCTTCTTACTGGCGACTTTCTCCGACGCAATGCACTTCGTAAGAAGCGTGATAATAAACGGCCAGGTCTCAGCTGCCAAAAACCAAGACAAACAACCGACAAACATCAAATATCTGGAATTCGAAACATTTCAGTAGATGACCCCTGTCACAGAGCAATGACTGATCATCCTGCCGGGACGTGGAGCGCACCGTGGGGAATCTCGTCGGGTCTCAACCTGGAGGTGTTCTGGCCGAGCAACCTGCAGAAGCCGAACGACCTCTCCCCTTCCAACCAGCTGCTCAGCAGCTTTACCCCTTCCTGGATGTAAGAGAAGAAGAGATAAGTCGTCGCCAGGGAAAGCAATACTTGCAGCCGCAGGCGCAGAGACCTCCGCGTTCCCCGATGACTTACCTCGCGAGCTTTCGCCTTGTTCGAGGACAGTCTGGCCACGATCTCCTGCACATCCCTCGGGGTCGCCATCTCCCCTCTCCGCTGCGAAGGCTACCGGATGGTTCCCTCTCCAACCCTGGTCGGTCGGCGTCCCGGCGTTAGGTTTTCATCGGAAGGTGATGAGACGTTTTCTCAGTGGTGCCGGACTGCCAGTGAGGACTGATCGGGGTGGATTGGGGGTGTGGGGAGGACCGACCGGAAGGGAAGTGGCGGGAAGCGGACGACATGGTGGGGGTTTTGTGAGGGTACAAGGTATTTAGGGCGAGTTTGGCAATATGTTATTATGAATTTTTTTTTTATAGATATAGAAAAAGTTGGGTTCCACTTAGGATTTTGAAAGGATCTCTTTTTTATTCTCCAACTATTTTTAAAAGTCTCATAATCCATCTTTTTTATAATTAGATGTGATAATGACACATTTAAAAAAAAATTGGATGAAGATTCCAGGCCATAATCCATCCCAAACACCTTTCCAAACGTCCCGTGTGATTCCGGGACAAGCATGCACATGTGATTCCACGACGTTGTTTTGTGTGGGGCCTGCGGGCAACGAAACGAATTGACTTATCGAAGGAAGGAAAAGACAAAGGAACCGGCACGTTGAAATTAAAAGGAGCAAGGGGCGGAGCCAGATGGGTTGTGCATAATTCGAGTCAAACCGAAAGATTTAACATAGTCGGGCGATTTTAATCCGTTGAGTTTGGTTTCACAATTTTATAGAAGTGAATCGAATGGGAATTATGTGAAAATAAATTTAATTATAAATAAGTATTTTTATTTAAAATTTTTATTTTTATTATATATACATAATTTTAATTTTAATTTTATATACATAGTAGGAGTGTTAATGGGACAAACTTAGTACAGGTATTGACAAGCCAAACGCAACTTCGTCGTATGCAAACTTGGCCCAGGCCTGGCCATGCCCATAAAAGAGTCTAGGATCTTATAAAAGATTAGCCCAGCCCATATCTTTTTAGATAATTTCACATATACCTTACTTACACATAAAATATCAAAATTAACATAGTTAGCGGTCAAATATCATATGTATAATTATTATTAGTCAAAATTTCACAAATATCGTTAAATGATGAAAATACATCTAGTGTCTTATATGTGGGGAGGTTTGGATAGTCTTGGAAGGGTCTCTCTTTGCTGTAAATATCATATATGGCTCTCTCTGGATTATATTCTTCCGTAATGGTCATATGATCTCAAAATTTATATTTTATTTCTTATTTTTTGAGGCTGACCTTATATTATAAGGGGAGTTCTGTATTTCATTTGACTTATATTTCTATGATATCTTTATGTAGCTCTTTGCCCCTCTATTTAAGCTCATTGTAAGGGGCAGAAAGGGTGTGTTGCCTATGTGCGCACCGGAGGGGAAGAGAGTGCAAGGCGGGGGGGTTGCATGTGAGTTGAAGGGGGAGAGGGGGTAGGGGGACTACGTGCAAGCCGGGGGGTCTACGAGGAGGGGGTGCTAGCGTGCGAGCCAGAGGTGGAGAGGGGGTAGGGAGGACGGGGTTGCCTGCGTGCAAGCCGAATGGGGAGAGAGGGCAAGGAGGGGGGGATTGCATGTGAGCCAGAGGAGGAGAGGGGGCAGGGGGCTGCATGCTAGCCATAGTTACTTTGGTTGGCAGTGGACGGCTAGCTGTGGTGGGTTCCCCTCGGCTATGGGTGGAGGCAAGATAGGAAGAGGGAGAGGGGAAGGGGTAGGTAAGGCACGCAGTGGAAGGGGAGGGCCTAAATCTTGAAAAGCATGAACCATGCAGACAGCACCAGAAACCAGCAAAACCTACTTATCACTATGATCCTTGGCGACGATCTCGTGGACCATAGGATCCTCGGTAGCGTCGTCAAGGGCGGCAAAAAAATTTACTCACCACAACCACCTACTTGTTAGGTTGAGGTTGGATGCCACCATCACGACGAACCTCGTGTCATATAGATTTGGTCGTCGATGCGAATTCCTTGCCAGCAACAAGAGCTGACCCATATACATGATAACCATCGAGCTTTGGCAGCGGGCCATGGGAAGCATTAGGACCCGTCGCCTTCAAGTCTTTGTGATCCATAGACTTTTTGCAGGAGACCACCTCATGGCCAATGCTATGGCAGGCAGAATAGACCTTCATAAAATTAGGATAGACAATGGCTCGCCATCCTCTGCCACTAGAGAAACCAATCCAAATCCGAGAAGGGTTTAGCCTATATGCATTTAGTGATGTTCATGAGGCTGCTCGTGTCACTATCTATTTTCAAAACTAGTATAATTATAAGATTACCTACAATGTAGCGCAAAAGTGGCTCTTTGTACGGGTTCGTAGGGAGCTCCGAGAACTCCACCCACATCGATAGGATAGGAGAATCACACTTTCGTGAGAAGTCCATCGTCCATTTGAATAAATGAAATAGTCGACCCTAAACGTACAACGAATCTCAGAGAAGTTGTAGATAATCCTCACAGGTTTGAAATCGGAATAGGATATGTCTTGGATCCAAAGCGTTGAGCATGAACTCCTATTGGCGCTTATAGCGGTTGGAAATGTGTGAGTGGATTTCTTGGAATGGATGCCTTCCTTGAGGGGTTCCGGTGATGATGGCATACTGGAAGGGCATAAGAGATTTCTAAATCTCATTTGAATTAAAAAGCACCGCTGACTCTCATGCATCAGTATGGGGTGGTGGGTGAATCTACAGAGCAAGTGATAGCAGCACAAAGGTGGGCATCAAAGCTTGAGTAAAGGAGCGTTGTGGCATTGGAGCAGAAGGATTCGCAGCAGGCGGTGTCAAGGGTGCCTCCCCCAGGGCTGACGATGTCAGGATGTTGTTGAGGGTGTCAGGGCATTGGGGCAGTGTTGTGGGTGCCTCCCGGAGACTGTCAAGGGCTAGTGATGGGGCGTTGGGGCATCATGGAAGTGTCAGGGGTGCTTCCCCCAAGGTCGGCGATGGTCAATGATGCCTGCAAGAGAACACTCCAATCCGCAACAAGAACTACTGCGGTTAAGGGCCAAGCAGGAAGGGGCAAGGGCATATGGTTTGTGAGATGGGAAACCAAAGGAAACGAAAATGGGGCGAAAGGACCCCTCGCCCTTGGCTATGGCTGGGGCCAAGGGGTGACGATGCTCTGTTATGCTAGGATTTTCCAATGACATAATTTCTTAATTATAAATGGTTTTTATATTTTTAAATATGAATATAAAAAACTATATAAGAACAATTACGAAGGTAAGAATGCACTCGTCACTTGAACAATAGAGATTGAGGATAAAATCATGATCAAATCCGAGTAAATGTCCCTTTTACATCACCAGACCCGAATTCTAACTGGGCATGTAATATCCAAAGGGATGCCTTCGTTTTTGTGATGTTAATGGAAACTGTTGGCAATCGTTACCTTCTGTTTAAAAATATATATTACTCATTGACACATTTCCTCTATTTTATTTGCTTTTTTTCATGCAAAATTTATTTACACTCTTTTGTAAGTCCAGTTTAGTTAACTTACATCGCAACAAACCAAATGTCACTATTTTGACATTTGGTTGATATATTTCTTGTGAATTTTGTGGCTTCAGAAATTTTTTTAGTTGTTTTAATATATTAAATTAATAAGGGATTTTACATATAAATAAATATTAAAAGTGAATTTACAAAAATATCATTTTTGAAAAAATGATAATAGATATATCATTAGTTTTAATCAAACGTTACAAAATTATCATCGTCGTAACCGTCCATTACCACCGGTGAACTTAACTATTGTTACTTTTAAATAGACATGTGAAAAGAAAATAATATTCTTAGTTATAATAATATATAATAACCCATCTCCCTTCGTCGATACTGCCTACTTCCTCCAATTGGAACCCTCCACTCGACCTCCCCTCCCCTCCCTCATGTTCGTACCCCCCTAGCAATCTCCCCTCCCCTTCTTGCCGATAAACCCCCTACCTCGTAAACTCGTTGGTGCGGACACCCGAGCAGTTGAGCGGCGCGACACGCCGAGCCACCGGTACCGCACACGGAGCACGACTCGAGCCACCTCAGCGTCCATCTGGCTCGGAGACAGCCTGGAGACTCCGCCTTGAGCCTCCCCATTTATCATATTTAGTTAAACTTTATTTGTGTGTAATTTGTGTTTATTTCATTGTATTCGGTTTGCTATTTTGATTGTAAGAGGGGCTTATGTACCATTTGGACCCCCGTGGGCCCCATCCCATTGAGCCACCTCAGCCTAGGGCCCCATGTGGGGTCAGTCAACATGTCAAATAGAGGCTTCTAGAAAGGTGGGCCAAGTGGGGGACAAGGGACTTGGAAAGTCCACATTTGGCCACCCACCCTCACCTACCAATTCAACCTTCTACTCCTTGGTCCAAGGGCCGCCCCCCCCCCCTTTGTTTTTTTTATATAATTTTTGTGTGATGTTCACATCTCATCCCAGCCCTCCATCCCCTTCCCCTAGATCCAATGGTGGATAATAGATGTGAGATGTAACACATAAATACCTGTATTTTCCCATTTTGATGAATTAATGTCATTTGAATCAAACTAATTCCAAGAGCAAGGGCTGGTGCGCCCCCTCCTCTCTCCTCCCTCCCCCCCTTGGATGCTGTGAAGGCTTCCATTCTGAGGTGTGACTCCTCGTGTATCGGTTCCGATGATCGCCGCCGCCGCCACGAGCCACCACCGCACGGCCATCGCCATCAACGGAGTTCTGCCTACGCAGTACCACAGCATCTTGTTCGAAATTCACATGTCTTCCCCGAGCTCATTTGGCTACCAAATTTGTAGGAGTTGTTCCTGGGATGTTCCTCTCCACCCACAAAAATCAGGCCAACATTCAGATCACGTTTCCTATATTTTGATTTTCGTCCACTCTTCCATTTCAGTTCTGCCAGAGTTCTGTCTAGGTTCACCTCCGTCCTGCATTTCATGTCTTAGATCCACTTTTTGATTTGTGTTAGTTCGCCCAATTTTACTGGAGGTTCCATCCATCCACCCCTTCATCTAAAATTTTTCTCAAGTTTTGATTCGTCCATCTCATATTTTCTAAAAATCGTTCTCAGACCCATCTACAGTTATGTCCACCCGTTCCCAGATCCGACCACCAGACACTCCAAAAATCATAACAAATTGCAGCCACCTCCAAATCACATTCTAAAAATAGTCCCAATTCCGTGGTTTGATTATATACAACTTTTAAGATGAGCTCGAAGTCTGAATCCAAGTGTACCTAGGCGGTCAACGGCCATTTACAGGAAACTGATATGCTGATCTGAGATTTCGGGAGCTGTGGAGCAGAGAATTGAAAAATAGTTAAAGCCCAGGTCCGCGCAGGTTCAGAAGGGTCCATTGACCCTAAATTGAAGGATTTCGAATCCTCTTTCCAACGGCGCTGGTTTCATCGCATTCCGGCGACGGGGCTGATCGCAGCGGCCGTTTTCGCCGGAGCGCGCGCTACTGAAACAGCAACATCAGCTCGTGGACAGCACTCTCTCCACTTGGGAACCGGGGCACCCGGCCTCCGGTTTGTGTCGCCGGCTGACCGCCGTCCAGGGAGGCGTGCTGCCAGGGGTCCCCATTACAGTGGAACCCACCTCGCCAGACCCGGAGGACATGACAGCGTGTGGACCCCACGGCCCATTGATTTCGCCGTCCGGAAAGCACGAGAACGCGGAGTTCGGCGCGTCGAGACGACATCAAGATGCTGCCCGTCAACCTGATTTGCGTGATCCCCGAGGCCCACATGTGACCTTTTACCTCCCTGCGTGGAGTGGGTCGAATCTCTTTGTACCGCTGTGAATTATGTTAACCGGGGGCCCGTAAGTCAGCCGGGGTGTCTTCGCCACGCCGGGTGCGTGGAGGTAAAGGTCTTAACTCCTTGGCGTTACATTACTTAGCTAGTATACGGTCTTAGGCCGCTGCCGAGAGTGTAGGTACTAGCCCATGTGTCCATGTCACCGCTGTGAGAGTGAGAGTGACCCGTCCCGCGACTCGACCCAAGTCTGGAAGTTGAGTCGGACTACCCTTGACCTCCGCCGGTTCCTTAACCGCGCACGGTCCGCGCTTTCCCTCGCTTGGGACGACGAGTGAGCTTCCACTTCTGTTAGCGACGTCTCGCCACTAGAAGCTCGTAGTGTCGGGCTTAGTGTCTCCCTGGTGTGTGTTGCTAGTCGCGTCCACATCTAGAGTCTGAGGTCCACCCCACGTAGAGTCGCCTCCCGTGTCCGTCCCGCATCAGTTTGGTATCAGAGCGAGTCAAGTCTAGGGTAGTTTTTGCATATGTCTTGCATGCATCATGGTCTGAGTTGAGTTTAGGATCATCATTATTTTCAAAACAAAAAAAAATGTGTTTTAAATTACATTTGCACCCTTTACCCGGTATATTAAAAGGTGTTGTCCGAACGTTAGGCTACGCCTATCGGGAAGGCCGCACACTTGCGGGAGTGACCTTCGGATCGATTAACTCCGCCACGTACCGGATATTGGTTTAGGTCTAAGTGCATCATTTAGTGAGTGTTTGCATTAGTCAGTGTCTTCTAGGTCGTGTGTCAGTTGCATGCCCACCCGTCGAGGTACCCAATACTCGCCACCACCACCTATGGCGGATTCCCGGGCCCGTAGCTCCGATGAGTCCTCGACGACCGAGATGTTCCGAGCCATTATGGAACGTCTTGACACGCGTATGGATGGCATAGGAACGCGTCTAGAATGGCGGATGAAAGCCCTCGAGGATCGGGCCGAGTCTTCGGATCAGTCCATCCAGGGTCTAGTTGGGAGAATTGTCGTCCTAGAGAGAGGCCCAGTAGCGGCGCAACCCGCGCCAACGAACGGCCAACAAGAGTCGGTGCAGCAACCCGTTGTGCCAAGGGCTCAGGTGGAGGATGTCGGGAGGCAACAGGCGCCTATAGTGGATGATTATGCTTCCGACAATGATCAGGGGGGTAACGGTCGTCGTCATCAACGACGGAATCGTGATGACGAGGATGACGACCGCATTATTAGGGGTGTGCTTGCGGACCCTCCCACTTTTAGCGGGTCCTTGGACCCTAGGATGTATTTAGATTAGGAGGTCGGCATGGACCGGTACTTCGAGTGGTTTGAGATGACGGACCACCGAAGAGTCCGATACGCAAAGATGAAGCTGCAAGGGCAAGCCCAAACTTATTGGATCAATGTGGAGAGCCTGCTCAACCAGCGACGTCAACCCCAAATCGGTACTTAGGATGATATGAAGATCAAATTGAGGGAGAAGTACCTTCCCGCCTCATATCGCCAGCGTCTTGTAGACAAATGACAGAGCATCTCCCAAGGGAACCGATCCGTGACCGAGTACACCGCTGAGTTCGATGAGCATTACTTACGGTGTGGAGTCACGGAAGAGAGCACTATGACTATATCACGCTTTCGAAGAGGTTTGCGGCCCAATTATCAATATGAACTCTTTCGCCGCAATGTAACCACTTTGGAGCAGGTGTAAGGTTTCGCACAGCACCTACGGGCGACGCAGCGGATAACAAAAATTCATTTGCCCGATTCCGGTGTTATGGAAAGCTTAATCTGTGCTCTAATCGGTGTTTCTAAGACCCTAATTACGGGTTACGTGTTTCACCTTGCGCGGAACGACGCTGTCCGCTAAGCCCGATGCAGAGAAACCGAGTCGCACAGATGTACGGCCTCTAGAGCAGATCCACACGGACCCTTGCGCAGCGACGATACCTCCCCGGCACAACTTTCCCCGGCTCTAACACCTTCTGGAGAGAGAGAGAGCAAGGGGGAGAAAGGGGGGAGACTAATCCTCCTCTCTTAACCCTTAATGCTTGGTTAAGCTATGAGAGGTTGGAAGAGTTCGAGAGTTCCAATGAACTCACGTAGGTGCCATATATATAGGATTTGGACCCTTTTCTAAAGACCTCCAAAGGACCAAAATTGTATATATGACCTTTCCATTATTATACATATGTATTAAGTCCCATTTACACTCCTTTCCAAAAGGAATTAAATAGAAATAATACATACATTTGTATAATAATTATCCGTCACCTAAGAATCTATTGTGTGTGATCCTCTAGGCCCATAGTCACTCTAGTTTAAGGCCCATTAACTTCTAATTCCCAATTAGAAGTAAATTAAACATATTATTCGCTTCTACAAGAGCCGAATATTAGTTTAATTCATTCCGAACCTTCGATCACGTTGGGTCAAGCAAATCCGCGTGATCCTAGAGGACGCCGGGTTTAAACCAGCCTGTCTGGTACCTGTAAGTCCACAGTTACCGCATCGATATAATCCCTCGCTCCTTCTATGAGTCTGGTACGATCGAGAGTACGGTATCTGTCAAACCCCATGATCGTGCCATTTGACTATGACATCCTTAAAGTGTATGACGTCCGTCCTAAACGAACTCATACGACCCTAGCCAGGGATTTAACGGAGCGTCAATGTCATGACCCATTAACTGTCTGATATATACCCGACAGTGAGCGATCCCCTCTTGACCATTGATGATCTTCACACGTATCCTGGAGTGGTTAATGACTCGGCAACTCATGACTTAAGGTTAAAGTCACTTAGCTAAGTAATTAAACCATTCCAGTCCTCGTGTAAGATCCGATCAATGTCTCAGGTCAAAGGACCAACGATGCTACTGTAACCATTTGATCTTCAGTTGACATTAGGTATAATCAACCATCTGAAGATCCAATAGCGGATCAGTTCAGTGCACATCCTCCAAAGACATACACCTACACATATGTGTTGGTGTCCCGCACCAATGATCATGAGACTGGTCACTGACACATCATGTGTACTGGTTTAATAGGTAATCAAATTCCCCGAGTGATTACCCTCCAACCAGGAACAGTTTAAGGTATGTGTTCATGTAAAGTAAGTCTCATGTTCGAGATCCAATCTCGAGCTGACTTTACAACTACATATCCTAGGGACAACGTAAAGTAACACAATCGCATATTTACGCTCAAACACCACTTTATTAATGAACAAGATCGTATAACTATTGGGCCTACCCGACCCGAAATTGGCCTGTAGCACACCAACACTAACAATCTCCCACTTGAACTACAGCCAATTGCCCACAACTTTGAGGCCCATCTTATCCCGATGACGCTCAAATACAGTCTGTGTCAAGGCTTAGTCAGTGGATCTGCTATGTTGTCTTCTGACGGTACACGCTCTATCATCACATCTCCACGATCAACAATCTCCCGAATAAGGTGAAAGCGCCTGAGAATATGCTTTGACCTTTGGTGAGATCTTGGTTCCTTCGCCTGGGCGATGGCCCCATTATTATCACAAAATAATGGGATGGGAGCTGATATCTCGAGAACTACGCCGAGTTCCAAGATGAATTTCTTCATCCAGATGACTTCTCCAACTGACTGCCCCTCCATTCAACATGAATACAAATTCAGACATGGATTTGCAATTATCTGGATCTGACTGGAAACTAGAATCTGTGTAAGCTCTAAGCTGTAAGTCCTCTCCTCCATAAAGTAGAAAAAAAATCATTAGCCCTTCGCAGGTACTTAAGGATACCCTTTACTGCCTTCCAGTACTCTTCGCCTAGATTTGTCTGATATCTACTGACAATGTTTAAAGCATTGGCAACATCAGGCCGTGTACATAGCATTGCATACATGATTGACCCTATCGCCGAAGCATGGGGTACCTTATTCATGTGTGCCACCTCCTCAGAAGTTTTAGGACTCATCCCCTTTGATAGGTAAATTCCATGTCTCATGGGAATGAGACCTCTCTTGGAATTTTTCATCCTAAACCTTTTGAGGATAGTGTCTATGTACATGGATTGAGATAGTCCTAGCATCCTTTTAGATCTATCTCGATAGATCCTTATGCCCAGCACATAGGATGCTTTTCCCAAATCCTTCATGGAGAAAGTCTTGGACAACCAAGACTTAGTTGATGTCAACATCCCTACATCATTCCCAATGAGTAAGATGTCATCAACATAAAGGACCAAGAAGGTCACTGAGCTCCAACTGACCTTCTTGTAAACACAGGGTTCATCTTCATTCCGAATGAAGTTGAAAGATTTGACAGCCTCGTCAAATCTTAAGTTCCAACTTCTAGATGCCTGCTTTAATCCATAAATGGACCTTTGAAGTTTACATACCTTATTAGGATGTGGCTTGGAAGTGAATCCCTCAGGTTGTACCATGTACACCTCTTCTGACAGGTTTCCATTAAGAAAAGCTGTCTTCACATCCATTTGCCAGATCTCGTAATCCAGGTATACAGCAATGGCAAGGAGGATTCTGATTGACTTAACCATGGCTACCGGCGAAAACGTCTCGTCATAGTCAATGCCTTGCCTTTGACGATATCCTTTCGCCACTAGTCTAGCCTTGTATGTGTCAATCTGTCCATCTGCACCGATTTTCCTTTTGAAAATCTATTTGCAGCCGATAGGGACCTTCCCTTCGGGTACATCAACTAAGTTCCAAACTTTGTTGGTGTACATGGACTGTATCTCTGAATCCATTGCCTCTTGCCATTTCTCGGAATCTACACTACGGATCGCCTCCTTGTACGACTGAGGATCATCATCCTCATCGATACATACCTTAGAGGACCCCTCTGAGACATGTCCAACATATCTCTCAGGTTCTCTCGGTAGTCTACCAGATCTCCGTAGTGTCAGTGTTTCACCTTGAATAGGATCAACCGATACAGTCTCATCTAATGAGTTTGTGTCTATGGGTTGCGCTTCTTGGACCTCGTCCAATTCTATCTGGCTCCCACTATTTTTCTGGAGTAGATATTCTCTTTCCAGAAATACAGCTCTCTTGGCCACTAAGACCCTTTGCTCAGAAGGGTGATAGAAATAATATCCAAACGTCACCTTTGGATATCCCACAAACCTACACTTATCGGTTCTTGACTCAAGCTTATCACTCTCGTTCTTCTTTACATGAGCAGGACACCCCCAAATTTTAATGTGATTAAAATTTGGTTTCCTGCCCTTACATATCTCATATGGAATAGAAGGAACTGATTTACTTGATATCCTATTCAATAAATAAGTCGCAGTCTCTAACGCATAGCCCCAGAGAGATAAGGGTAGTCCTGACATAGACATCATGGATCGGACCATGTCTAACAAGGTCCTGTTTCTCCTCTCGGATACACCATTGTGCTGTGGTGTATACGGTGGTGTCCACTGAGAAACTATTCCATGGTCTTTAAGATAAGAAGTGAATTCATGGCTTAAGTATTCACCTCCTCGATCCGATCGAAGAGCCTTAATACTTTTGCCAGTCTGTTTCTCTACTTCATTCTTGTATTCCTTAAACTTCTCAAAGGCTTGTGACTTATGTCTCATTAAATACACATAGCCATATCTAGAGAAGTCATCAATAAAAGAAATGAAATAGAGATAACCTCCTTTTGCTTCTATGGACATGGGTCCACACACATCCGAGTGTATGAGCTCGAGAAGGTCAACAGCCCTCTCTCCATGTCCACCAAAGTGAGCCTTAGTCATTTTCCCCATGAGACACGACTCACAGGTATCAAATGGCTTGTATTCGAATGAATTCAAATACCCATTTGAGTGTAAGTGAGAGACTCTTTTCTCACCTACATGACCAAGTCTGCAATGCCATAGATATGCAGAATTCACTTCATCAGCATTGAAAATTTGCATAACATTAGAACGTGTATCTAATACATATAGGCCATTGACTAATGAACCATTGGCTATAACCAAACCATTATTCATTATAGAGCACCCAGTGCTATTAAAAGCCAATGTATATCCAATGTTATACAAGCCAGAGATTGAAATAATGTTCTTAATAATATTAGGAACATAATAACAGTCATTCAGCTCCAGAATGACTCCTGAAGGTAAACTGAGGCGTGCAGTCCCGACAGCTTTGGCAGAAATCAAAGCTCCATTGCCCATCCTCAGTTCAATCTCCTTTTTGCCCAATCGCCTTCTATTTGCCAGCACCTGCACAGAATTACAGATATGAGATGCACATCCAGTATCCAATACCCATGATGTGGATTCCATATATGACAAATTAAGGTCTATGACAAAAATACCTTCATTTAGAATTACCTTGCAATTCCTTTTCCAATGTCCAGTTTCCCCGCATCGAAAATATTTGTCGTCCTTTTCATTGTTCTTGCCCTTCCCTTTGTCAACTTTGGCGAGTTGCTTACCCGTGGCCTTTTTCTTTCCCTTCCCTTTGTTACTCGTGGCGGATATTTGAGAGGCCTTCCTTTTCTTGTTGGCCCGGCCAATAACCATTACAGACGAAGATGATTTATCTTTCTGCATGGTTCCTTCAGCACTCTTTAACATATTGAGCAGCTCTGGGAGAGTTGCTTCAATCCTGTTCATGTTAAAGTTCATGATGAAGGAAGAAAAAGAATCAGACAATGACTGGAGTATAAGATCAATGCATAGTTCAAGATCCAACTTGAACCCCAATGCATTGAGTCTTTCAATCCACTCCATCATTTTCAGTACATGGGCCTGTACTGATGAACCCTCAGACATCCGTGTCCTGAAAAGCCTTTTGGAGATGTCATACCTCTCAATCCTACCCTGCTCCCCGAAGAGCTGGCGTAGATTGAGAAGTATACTTCTACAATCAGTCTTTTCAAATTGCCTCTGTAGCTCAGGAGCCATAGAGGCCAACATGTAACATTGGGCTAGGGAGGAGTCCTCAGACCACTTGGCATAAGCCAGTAACTCGCCCTCGTCGGCATCAGGAGCTGGCTCAGAATGAACCGTGTCCAACACGTACGCAATCTTTTCGGCGGTAAGGACTATGCGTAGATTACGCAGCCAATCCGAGTAGTTCGGTCCAGTTAATCTATTTGCATCCAAGATGCCGCGGAGGGGGTTGGACGACGACATTGTAATCTGGATAAGAAATAAAAGACAACTTAGCATGTGTTCAAATTCTAACTTAGATGTGATTTTCTATCTTAGTTAGTCCCACTATTTTTCGATCGGACTATATAACCCTCAGTATATAGAACGAGAGATCAGCGAGATCTACCTAGTGGGTCGGAATCCCAACGAGACTGATGTACGACCTTGTGGAAAGCACAACAAGCCATACACCATCTCAAGGGTAGTCAACAAGCACTTGCATCTAATGCAATATCCGATATTCGACCCCCGAGAAATCATCCCCTTGTGGAAAGCACAACAAAGGATATTCTCGGTTAGATCTAACCATCATTACTACATAGCAATGAGTTCATGACCCGACCCTTGTGGAAAGCACAACAAGGCCGAGTTCAATTCCTCACCCCATTGAGGCCGAGCCTTGGAGTTTAATCCCGCCCCCAAACTCATGGACCTTGTGGAAAGCACAACAAATCCATGAAATGAAGACGTTCATTCACTCCATAATGATGGAGGGCCACGACGACTCCTAGAGCCACGCTTACCAGATCTAAAATTTAAACGCGAGGGAATTTAATTTTATCTTGATCTCACCCTAGGTGGTAATATAAATATATCCAATATATTTACCGTACCTAGTAGTTTGCACAAAATAAATACATCCAATGCAAAAATAAACGCAAGTGATCATGGACTTTAACCCTAATGTAACTAAGACATCCGGCCCGCTTCCGAAGCAGCTGGATCGTCCTCGTTGGGTGTGCTCCACGCTTTCAATCGTCGACGCCGCATTAATTATAATTTTACACGGCACGCAGGCCGGAAAAATTAAATTACATGTGACTCAAATTCCAGCAGCCCTTAGGACGAGTACAACAATGGAGGAAGATAGAAGTACATTGGAATTTCAACAGAGAGAGAAAGGAGGTTCGCAGACCCCAATTAATTACATTAATCCAAGTCCATGATCACTTGCCAACCCATTCAAATAAAATCAATCAAGGGTTATTTTCTGAAAATAATCCTTACTTTTGAATTTAATAATGGGATGTGCAAACAAAAACATGCTAGCTTTGTTTAATTTTAAAAATCAAAGCATGATTAACTAAAATTAAACATACAAGAAGGCCAATACAAGGTAAATAAAGTAACGCACGTAAAGAACCATCATTTTCTACATGGGCATCTAATTGAGATAATTAAATAAATTTAAATTTAAATTTAACTATCCAATAATCAAACTTAAATTCAAAATTTAAACATGCCAATAATTTAAATTTAAATTTAAATTCAAACTAATTATCCAATAATTTTTGTTTGAAAATAAATTTAAAATAATGCAATTATCCTCAATTAGTAATTTTTTAAATTTCAAAATTTGAGTTTAATTATTATCTAATAATTAAAATTTAAATAATTAAATTTTTCACATTTAACTTCAATAAAATTTAAAATTTAAATTTTCTAATTATCTAGTAATTAAAAATTTAAAAACTTAAATTTTACTGAAGTAACTTCAATTATTACCATTTTATCTCAAGATAAAAAGTAATTATCTCAGCTTGGTAAATTTAAATCGGTTAAATAAAATTTACCATTCGACATTTACTATTGAGATAATACTATTTAACTTATGAAATAAAATTCTATATAATTTACTGAGCATTTTGATATATATATATTTAGATATGCATCAATAAATTAAAAAACAAAATAAGCAAAAAAATTTTTTTTTAAATAAACAAAATTTTTTTCCCGCGGTCAGCGCCCACGGGCGCTGACCACGGGGCACGCGTGCGCCGCCCACGCGGCGCACGTGGCGGGCGCAGTGCGCCCAAACGGGCCTTAAATTTTTTTTTAATATATATTTTTTAAAAAATTTGCTGCTTGGATGCCCAGCATCCAGGAAGAACAGAGACGCCTAAATCTCTTTCAACGAATAATAATTGAAGATTTAATTTCCCCTAAAGCATGGTTCTAAACGGCGCTAAAAACACCGACCAGAACGCGAACCTGGCTCTGATACCACTGTAAGGTTTCGCACAGCACCTACGGGCGACGCAGCGGATAACAAAAATTCATTTGCCCGATTCCGGTGTTATGGAAAGCTTAATCTGTGCTCTAATCGGTATTTTTAAGACCCTAATTACGGGTTGCGTGTTTCACCTTGCGCGGAACGACGCTGTCCGCTAAGCCCGATGTAGAGAAACCGAGCCGCACAGATGTACGGCCTCTAGAGTAGATCCACACGGACCTTGCGCAGCGACGGTACCTCCCCGGCACAACTTTCCCCGGCTCTAACACCTTCTGGAGAGAGAGAGAGCAAGGGGGAGAAAGGGGGGAGGCTAATCCTCCTCTCTTAACCCTTAATGCTTGGTTAAGCTAAGAGAGGTTGGAAGAGTTCGAGAGTTCCAATGAACTCACGTAGGTGCCATATATATAGGATTTGGACCCTTTTCTAAAGACCTCCAAAGGACCAAAATTGTATATATGACCTTTCCATTATTATACATATGTATTAAGTCCCATTTACACTCCTTTCCAAAAGGAATTAAATAGAAATAATACATACATTTGTATAATAATTATCCGTCACCCAAGAATCCATTGTGTGTGATCCTCTAGGCCCATAGTCACTCTAGTTTAAGGCCCATTAACTTCTAATTCCCAATTAGAAGTAAATTAAACATATTATTCGCTTCTACAAGAGCCGAATATTAGTTTAATTCATTCCGAACCTTCGATCACGTTGGGTCAAGCAAATCCGCGTGATCCTAGAGGACGCCGGGTTTAAACCAGCCTGTCTGGTACCTGTAAGTCCACAGTTACCGCATCGATATAATCCCTCGCTCCTTCTATGAGTCTGGTACGATCGAGGGTACGGTATCTGTCAAACTCCATGATCGTGCCATTTGACTATGACCTCCTTAAAGTGTATGACGTCCGTCCTAAACGAACTCATACGACCCTGGCCAGGGATTTAACGGAGCGTCAATGTCATGACCCATTAACTGTCTGATATATACCCGACAGTGAGCGATCCCCTCTTGACCATTGATGATCTTCACACGTATCCTGGAGTGGTTAATGACTCGGCAACTCATGACTTAAGGTTAAAGTCACTTAGCTAAGTAATTAAACCATTCCAGTCCTCGTGTAAGATCCGATCAATGTCTCAGGTCAAAGGACCAACGATGCTACTGTGACCGTTGGATCTTCAGTTGACATTAGGTATAATCAACCATCTGAAGATCCAATAGCGGATCAGTTCAGTGCACATCCTCCAAGGACATACACCTACACATATGTGTTGGTGCCCCGCACCAATGACCATGAGACTGGTCACTGACACATCATGTGTACTGGTTTAATAGGTAATCAAAGTCCCCGAGTGATTACCCTCCAACCAGGAACAGTTTAAGGTATGTGTTCATGTAAAGTAAGTCTCATGTTCGAGATCCAATCTCGAGCTGACTTTACAACCACATATCCTAGGGACAACGTAAAGTAACACAATTGCATATTTACGCTCAAACACCACTTTATTAATGAACAAGATCGTATAACTATTGGGCCTACTCGACCCGAAATTGGCCTGTAGCACACCAACACTAACAACAGGCATATCAGATAGCTCTCGAATTGGAGCAATTCGAGGCCGAGTTCGAGTCACCCCATCGGTTGGGCTCTTTTCCCCTTCGTAGTGTCGAGCCCCGTGGCTCATCTGGCACGTATCCGAGGGCCCCCATGGCTCGACCTCAGGAGCCCGCTCGTCCCGAGCCGTTTGCTCCTAGGCCTCGTCCTCCGTCCCCGAGGGACCTTCCTCGTCCCCAGCATCTTATAGCCCCACCCATAGCCCGTCCACCGACACTTGCACCTCCTGCACGTCCTTTGTTGCCTACGCCTCCTATCCGTCAGGAGGATAAAGGTAAAGGACCTATGATTGGGGAGCCTAGTGGATCACGACAGCAGTGTTATCGCTGCAATGGGTTTGGCCATTTCGCCAACCAGTGCCCCACCCGCCCATCTCTTTACATTGGGGACACACAGGCCGAGGATACCACCCCTACGGGCCTCGAGTTAGTCAGCTATAAGGCAGATGAAGAGCTAGCTGACGAGTACTATGAGATGGGAGGTGAGGCCCAGGATGCCCAGCATTCGGACGATACCCACATGGGGGTCGTCAGATGTATCCTCACCCAGCCACAGGTCAGTGATGACTGGCGACGGACTACTATCCTTCATGTATTATGTAGGCTGGGAAAGCAAATTTGCAAGGTGGTCATCGATCGCGGGAGTTGTATCAATGCAATCTCCACGAACGCTGTCACTCGTCTTGGTCTCACACCCGTAGACCACCCTTGCCCCTATCAGGTATCATGGGTGGATACCACTTCCATTTCGGTCAGGCTGCGGTGCTTGGTCCCGCTGCAGCTCCACTCCTACCGTGACGAGATCTGGTGTGATGTTCTCTCCATGGAAGTGGGCAGTATCATTCTTAGTAGGACGTGGTTATTCGACCGGGATGCCACGCTCCATGGTCGGTCGAACACCTGTACCTTCGACCACGCAGGCCAGCGGGTCACCCTCCAACCCATTCAGCCCAGGAGCCCATCAGTCAGGGGTCTTAATGGCCCTAGTACTCCGAAGCCTTCCGTTCCCGGGCCTAGTACCCCATCCCCAGCTCGGGCTATGACCGTTACCTCTGGCCTAGGAGAGCCCTCGACGAGGAGATTGATGATGATTAGCTCCCGGGAGATGGAGCAGGAGCTTAGTCAGGGATGTCCGGTGTTTGCCATTACGGTCCGAGAGGTGGAGCGGGACTCAGAGGGTGAGCTCCCACCCGAGGTTGTTCCCATTCTGCAGGAGTATGCTGATGTCTTTCCCGATGAGCTCCCTGAGGGACTCCCACCTATGCGGGATATTCAGCATGCCATCGACCTTGTTCCGGGCTCTTCTTTTTTGCCCAACCTTCTCATTATCGCATGAGTCCCACGGAGCATGCCGAGCTTAAACGGCAGGTCGATGAGTTAGTGCAGAGGGGGTCTGTTCGGGACAGCATGAGTCCATGTGTTGTGCCCGCATTACTCGCCCCGAAGAATGATGGCACGTGGAGAATGTGCATTGATAGTCGTGCCATCAACAAAATCACCGTGAAGTACAGGTTCCCTATTCCCCACCTTGAGGACATGCTAGACATGATGGCAGGTGCCACTATCTTTTCGAAGATTGATCTTAAGAGTGGCTACCATCAGGTGAGGATTACGCCAGGTGATGAGTGGAAGACCACATTTAAGACCAAGGATGGTCTATATGAGTGGTTGGTCATGCCTTTTGGGTTGACCAATGCCCCTAGCACTTTCATGCGGCTCATGACTCAGGTCCTTCGACCTTTCATTGGAGTCTTTGTAGTGGTGTATTTTGATGATATCCTTATCTATAGTTGCACCACAGAGGACCACTTAGACCACCTTCGGCAGGTCTGTCTACTTCTTCGGCGAGAGCAGCTATTTGCGAACCCACAGAAGTGTGCCTTCATGACACCTCAGCTTACCTTCTTGGGTTTTATCGTGTCTAGTACTGGGGTCTCCGCCAATCCGGAGAAGGTCCGGGCCATTGTTGAGTGGCCGGAACCCCGTACGGTTCATGATGTCCGCAGCTTTTGGCCTTGCGACGTTCTACCGTTGCTTCATCCGCGATTTAGCTCCGTCACCGCTCCGATCATGGATTGCATCCGGAAGGGCACATTTGTATGGACGAAGGCCGCATCTGCTGCCTTCAAGGACATCAAGGAGCGCATGACCCAGACACCTATCCTTCGATTGCCTGATTTCTCGAAGGTGTTTGAGGTCTCTTGTGATGCGTCGGGTGTTGGGATTGGAGGAGTTTTGAGTCAGGAGTCCCACCCGATCGCATATTTCAGCGAGAAGCTGAATGACTCGAAACTGCGATATTTCACGTATGATAAAGAATTCTACGCAGTTGTTCAGGCTCTTAGGCATTGGAGGCACTATCTTTTACATCAGGAGTTTGTCCTATACTCCGACCACGAGGCATTGAGGTACCTCCATTCGCAAAAGAAGCTTAACTCCGTCATAGTCGTTGGGTTGAGTATCTCCAGCAGTTCACCTTTGTGCTGAAACATAAGGCTGGAGTGGAGAACAAGGTGGCTGATGCCTTGAGTCGGCGAGCATGTTTGCTTACCACCATGAGTGCCGAGGTCATAGGGTTAGAGAAGATGAAGGAGGCCTATGTTGATTGTCCTGACTTCGGTCAGATTTTTACCACCCTCCAAGCCGGACCCTCGAGAGACCTTGATGAGTATGTGCTTCAGGAGGGTTACCTCTTTCGAGGTAGCAGGCTATGTGTTCCCCGAACTTCGGTTCGAGATTTCTTAGTATGGGAACTACATGCGGGAGATCTAGCTGGCCACTTTGGTCGGAACAAGACTATCGAGGCAGTAGAGCATCGATTTTATTGGCCGAGCTTGAAGCGCGATGTTGCTAACATCGTGGCTCAGTGCCGTACATGTGCTACGGCCAAGATGAAGAAGCAAAGCTCGGGCCTTTATACGCCTCTCCCCGTGCCTGATGCCCCGTGGCAGGATGTCAGCATGGACTTTGTTTTGGGATTGCCACGTACCTCCAGGAAGCATGATTCGGTCTATGTGGTGGTTGACCGTTTCTCAAAGATGGCCCTCTTTATTCCTTGCTCAAAGACATCGGATGCTTCTAGGGTAGCCCGCCTTTTCCTTACGCATGTGGTGTGCAAGTTCGGGTTGCCTCGCACTATAGTGTCTGACCGTGATGTTAGATTCACTTCCTATTTTTGGAAGACACTATGGCATATGATGGGTACTCACCTCAAGTTTTCTACTGCATATCATCCCCAGACAGATGGCCAGACCGAGGTAGTCAATAGGAGTCTGGGAGATCTTTTGAGGTGTCTAGTCAGGGACCGCATTGGGAATTGAGATCTCATTTTACCCATGGCTGAGTTTGCATACAATGATTCGGTGAATAGGTCTACCGGCATGAGTCCATTTGAGATTGTCACAGGTCGTTGGCCTAGGAAACCCGTTGACCTTGTCCCCATGCCTATCCATGCTAGAGTGTCGGAGTCGGCCGAGTCGTTTGCTAGGCATGTTAGGAGTTTGCATGACGACATCCGTCGTCACATTGAGGCCAGCAATGCACGGTACAAGGAGTTAGCCGATGCCCACCGACACCACCGAGAGTTCCACGAGGGCGAATAAGTCATGATCAGGGTAAGACCTGAACGGTTTCCCTCTGGAACCGTTAAGAAGTTGCGAGCTCGCGGAGCCGGTCCCTTTAGAGTGTTGAAACGCGTTGGATCCAATGCGTATGTTGTGGACCTGCCCGAGGAATATGGTATAAGCTCTACCTTCAATGTATCGGATCTTGTTGCATATAGGGACCCAGCGGTGATCCCTAGTGAGCCTTTTGAGCCATCTCCTCCCCTTGAGAGTGATCCCACACCTGAGTGTCCACTTCCACCTCCAGCCCCTTTTTCATGGCAGCGTGAGCATATAGATCGTATATTGGACGAGCAAGTGACAGTTACCAGGAGTGGATCTTACCCGCGCTATCTAGTGCGATGGAGAGGACGGCCCGCTACTGAGGACACATGGATCACACATGGCGAGTTGCAGCGGATCGATCCGGACCTTCTGGAGCGATACAGGAGCGATGCAGACCCTTACTCGACAGGGTCAAGTTTCTCCCACCCGGGGAGAATTGGTGCGGACACCCGAGCAGTTGAGCGGCACGACACGCCGAGCCACCGGTATCGCACACGGAGCACGACTCGAGCCACCTCAACGTCCATCTGGCTCGGAGACAGCCTGGAGACTCCGCCTTGAGCCTCCCCATTTATAATATTTAGTTAAACTTTATTTGTGTGTAATTTGTGTTTATTTCATTGTATTCAGTTTGCTATTTTGATTGTAAGAGGGGCTTATGTACAATTTGGACCCCGTGGGCCCCACGGGTCCCCCAGGCCCCATCCTATTGAGCCACCTCAGCCTAGGGCCCCATGTGGGGTCAGTCAACATGTCAAATGGAGGCTTCTAGAAAGGTGGGCCAAGTGGGGGACAAGGGACTTGGAAAGTCCACATTTGGCCACCCACCCTCACCTACCAATTCAACCTCTACTCCTTGGTCCAAGGGCCGCCCCCCCTTTGTTTTTTTTATATAATTTTTGTGTTATGTTTACATCTCATCCCAGCCCTCCATCCCCTTCCCCTAGATCCAATGGTGGATAATAGACGTGAGATGTAACACATAAATACTTGTATTTTCCCATTTTGATGAATTAATGACATTTGAATCAAACTAAATCCAAGAGCAAGGGCTGGTGTGCCCCCTCCTCTCTCCCCCCTCCCCCCCTTGGATGCTGTGAAGGCTTCCATTCTGAGGTGTGACTCCTCGTGTATCGGTTCCGACGATCGCCGCCGCCGCCACGAGCCGCCACCGCACCGCTACCGCCATCAACGGAGTTCTGCCTGCGCAGTACAAGAACAGCTTGTTCGAAATTCACAGGTCCTCCCCGAGCTCATTTGGCTACCAAATTTGGAGGAATTGTTCCTGGGATGTTCCTCTCCACCCCAAAAAATCAGGCCAGCATTCAGATCCCGTTTCCTATATTTTGATTTTCGTCCACTCTTCCATTTCAGTTCTGCCAGAGTTCTGTCTAGGTTCACCTCCGTCCTGAGTTTCATGTCTTAGATCCACTTTTTGATTTGTATTAGTTCGGCTAATTTTACTGGAAGTTCCATCCATCCACCCCTTCATCCACAATTTTTCTAAATTTTTGATTCGCCCATCTCATATTTTCTAAAAATCGTTCTCAGACCCATCTACAGTTCTGTCCACCCGTTCCCAGATCCGACCACTAGTCACCCCACAAATCATAACAAATCGCAGCCATTTCCAAATCACATTCTAAAAATAGTCCCAGTCCGTGGTTTGATTACCTACAACTTTTAAGATGAGCTCGAAGTCTGAATCCAAGTGTACATAGGCGGTCAACGGCCATTTACAGGAAACTGATATGCTGATCTGAGATTTCGGGAGCTGTGGAGTAGAGAATTGAAAAATCATTAAAGCCCAGGTCCGCGCAGGTTCAGAAGGGTCCACTGACCGTAGATTGAAGGATTTCGAATCCTCTTTCCAACGGCGCTAGTTTCATCGCATTCTGGGGACGGGGCTGATCGTAGCTGCCGTTTTCGCCGGAGCGCGCGCTGCTGAAACAGCAACATCAGCTTGTGGACAACACTCTCTCCACTTGGGAACCGGGGCACCCGGCCTCCGGTGAGTGTCGCCGGCTGACCGCCGTCCAGGGAGGCGTGCTGCCAGGAGTCGCCATTACAGTGGGACCCACCCCGCCAGACCCGGAGGACAGGACAGCGTGTGGGCCCCACGGCCCATTGATTTCGCCGTCCGGAAAGCACGAGAACGCGGAGTTCGGCGCGTCGAGACGACATCAAGATGCTTCCCGTCAACCTGATTTGCGTGATCCCCGGGGCCCACATGTGACCTTTTACCTCCCTGCGTGGAGTGGGTCGAATCTCTTTGTACCGCTGTGAATTATGTTAACCGGGGGCCCGTAAGTCAGCCGGGGTGTCTTCGCCACGCCGGGTGCGTGGAGGTAAAGGTATTAACTCCTTAGTGTTACATTGCTTAGCTAGTATACGGTCTTAGGCCGCTGCCGAGAGTATAGGTACTAGCCCGTGTGTCCATGTCACCGCTGTGAGAGTGAGAGTGACTCGTCCCGCGACTCGATCCGAGTCCGGAAGTTGAGTCGGACTACCCTTGACCTCCGCCGGTTCCTTAACCGCGCACGGTCCGCGCTTTCCCTCGCTTGGGAAGATGAGTGAGCTTTCACTTCTGTTAGCGACGTTTCGCCACTAGAAGCTCGTAGTGTCGGGCTTAGTGTCTCCCTGGTGTGTGTTGCTGGTCGCGTCCACATCTAGAGTCTGAGGTCCACCCCACGTAGAGTCGCCTCCCGTGTCCGTCCCGCATCACTCGTAAACCCCGCTCCCCTCCCTCACCAGAAAACCACCCCACTGCAATCCCCCATGCAAATCCCCTCAGCAAGCTCCCCTCCCACTCCCGTCGGTACCCCCTCCCCTCTCTCCCATTGGAAAACCCCCCTTGCAATTGCCCCCCCTACAAGCTCCCCTCCCCCTCCCTCTAGCTGGAAAGCCCCCACGACAAGCTTCCCTCCCCCTCCCGTCGGTACCCCCTCCATCCGACCCTCCGGTTGAACCCCCCCCCCCCCACACTGAAACACCCCCTCTGCAACTCCCACCGAACCATCCCGTGCAACCACCCCACCCCCTGACAATGGTGCACGATGGGTAGGCCGTGACAGGCATGTCTGCCTCGCATGAGCCTACTGTCGGGACTACAGCAACGTAGGCAAAAGCCATGGCCTTAGCAAGGTATGCATTAGCCGCGCGTCAAGGACGGGGTATGCATCAGTCGCACCAGGGTTAGGGGCCTCGTACGACACCGAGGCAGAGGCAGATGTGACGACTGGCTCGCCGAACTTGTACGAGAAGTTGAGGACTCCCTTGGATTTGCTAGAAGGGCGGCACACCTCGTAGTTGATGAACTAGACGGACTTATCGAAACCTAGGGTGGACTCAACCTCTTGGACGGGGACATAGGCCTCGCTATTGTCATGATGACATAGGGCTCACCCACAACGGAGAAGAACATGGAGGACTAGGCTGTCGAACTCCGGCTACACCCCCACCTCCCCCCCCCCCCCCCCCCCACATCTCGCCATAACCCCCCTCCTCAACCTCAGCACTAGGTGCTCTCTCTTACTCTCCCACTTTCTCTCCCCCCTCTCTCTTCTAACATCTTCCTCTCTTTCTCCTCTCTCTCCTCTTTCAGTCTGTCTCTCTCTTCACTCTCTCTCTCTCTTTCTCTTAAAGTAGGTGAATTTGGGGATGTGAGAGACTTTTTTGGCATGTAAAGATCAACAAACGAGAACATTAGAATCGTTGTGTAACATTTACCTTCATGTTGACTTAAGTTAACCGTGATCATATTTGTACATAATATAATTAAAAATAATAATATGACTGTTAATATGTTTATAAAAATGATATTTTATAATTTTTTTAGTAACAACTTATTTATAAAGATCCCAGTTAATAATTTACTTAAATTTATAAGTCACTATGGTCCCCAGGGTAGAGAAGCGAAACATCCATTTCATTTCTCTCCTCTCCTTTGTCGGGCGGTTATCCCCGGAGTCTCCGAACTTGCAAGCAAGCAACACTCGAGTCGAACGGCGATTCCATCACGTGCGTTCTAATGCACCTTTCACATCCTGGTCCGCCGACGACGACGCCACGGGACAAGCCAAAGCACGTCCAGTGTTCCTTCTCCATGGCATGGTCACCGGCTAATATCCTATCCCGCAGGAACACAGGACCACCTCATAACCACAACCTCAACCACCACTGGAGCAACAGGAGGATGCCACATTCCCCACTCAATCTCTGCCCAGCCGCCGGGAATCCGATTCCGACCCCGACGGCCCCTTCTCGTGGCGGAGAACCCTCTCCGGCCCTGGAATCTGCCGCGCCCTCGGCGGAGCCACCTCCGTCCGTCCCGGGATGTACGGCCCCCACCGCGCCAAGCCCCCTTCGCTCCCCCGGCATCCCGCGGGCCGGCGGGCCGGAAGTGTCGGAGGCGTCCGATCCGGGCCTTCGCTCTGGTAGCGAGGTCGGGCCGACGGAGCCGGCCGCAGGAGGAGGCGCCCCCGGCGAAGGAGCAGCCGCGCCGCCGGAGGACCAGCCGGAGGTATGCGCCGTCACTACATCTCTGATATAGTACGCCGCTCCCGTTAACTGCTCCCCTCCCGCCGCAAGGATCCCTCCGCTTCTCCGGATGCCTTTCGTTGGCTCTTCTGTTCCCGCGCTTGTTGGGGATCTTGGGATCTGGAGAGCTGACTTTCGGGTACGCGCCACATCTCACCCCGATGTGGTACCTTCGCCCGGACTCGTCGGCCACTGCAGTGGCCCGCTTAGTGTGAGCCGACGGAGTGGGGTCCAAGGTTGCTTATTTTATTTCGACGGTGATGCTGGTGATCCATATAGGCGTCAGGTCCCATCAGGGCGCCGCGTAGGGGTATACGTGTTGCTACGGCCACCGCGCTCTCCACCAAGCCACCCTTTGTCGCTGGCCTTTAAAGCCCGTTTCTGCAGGGGCTGCTTTATGCCGCCGAAGAAGGTAAAGGTCCCCCTTTTGGCTCTCCACGGCTGCCGTTCCTGTCTTCTTCTATGATTAGTTCCCCATCTAGAGTGCATGAGGGCATCTATGGTGCTGCTGCTTCCGCTGGCCGACGGCCAGTGGGGCTCCAAGTGTTCGTAGTTGTCGTGGGTGGTGATGGGGGAGGTTGGAACTGTTGGTAATGTGTTGGGTTGGTGCGGGTCGTTTCCAGCAATGGTGAATTGATTCCAGTTCACGTGCTTCCGATTTCCTCCCCTTCACAGTGTGCAAGTCTTGGGGAGAAGGGAGTGTTACAAGGAGAGAGGGATCTGTAGATTTTGGTTATCGAGCGCTTCGGTGTGTAAGGTATTTGTATTTTTTTCCTGTCGATTTTTCTTTCTGTTCTTTGTTTTCCATGTGAAATGGGTCTCTTCGCATGCAATACCTGCTATTTCTGCTTTATCTCCCCTCATCCTCGCAGAGACGGAGAAGGCGGCTTTTTTTCAGGTGTCCCTGTTTTGTAGTATTATTCAGGCGTTGGTTATTTTGTTGTCATCGTATCGATTTCCTTTTGGCATCTTCCATGTCCGAGTATTTGGTTGCAGCTGTGCATTGTTCAGTGTACTGTTTTGCCATTTTGAGTGTTTATTATAATGTTTTATTGATTTTTCTTCATCGAGAAGAAGATTTACTTCTGTTCTTATCGAATGTCTTCCGTGTATCTGTATTTTTTGAGTGTCTGAGGTCTGTTTGAAACTCACAATTTGTCAATATGCGCATCCATGAATGCTCTACTAAGTAGCTACAAATCTGATTGGCTTTGTAGTATTGAATGCGATGCAGTGTAGACTTTCATTACATATTGAGAAAAGGAAGGCTTCTTGATCGGATAGATTATTTCCTCTTTCATCATCATCTGTTTCCATCTGAACAATGATCGTTTCTTCATGTTTTACACGCAGAAAGTTAGGGAACAACAAGCTCGCAGACTTTCTGTTTCCATGGGTGAATTCAGTGGTGCCGAGTACCAAGGTCTTGGAGAAGCATCTAGAGTGGACACTTTCCAGAAGGTCTCAGTCTTACCTCTTGTATTCCTCATCTTCTATGAGGTCTCTGGTGGTCCTTTTGGAGTCGAAGACAGTGTTCAGGCAGCAGGGCCTTTGCTTGCTCTTGTTGGTTTTTTGGTTTTCCCAATAATTTGGAGCATACCAGAAGCGCTGATTACTGCAGAGATGGGCACTATGTTTCCAGAGAATGGAGGCTATGTGGTTTGGGTGTCATCTGCCCTGGGTCCATTCTGGGGCTTCCAGCAGGGTTGGATGAAGTGGCTCAGTGGTGTTATAGACAATGCACTTTACCCAGTGTTATTTTTGGACTATCTGAAGTCTGGAATACCAGCCTTAGGAGGAGGACTCCCAAGGATTCTTTCTGTATTAGTTTTAACTGTAGCACTAACTTATATGAACTATAGGGGTTTGACTATAGTTGGATGGGTAGCTGTATGTCTTGGAGTGTTTTCAATTCTCCCTTTCATTTGCATGGGATTCCTGGCTATACCAAGGTTAAAACCTTCGAGATGGCTAATGGTCGATATACACAATGTGGACTGGAATCTTTACTTGAATACATTATTTTGGAATCTTAACTATTGGGATTCAATAAGCACTCTGGCAGGAGAAGTGCACAATCCAAAGAGAACTCTCCCCAAAGCACTCTTTTATGCACTTATCTTGGTAGTTCTGGCATATTTCTTCCCTCTGTTGATAGGCACTGGTGCTATTCCGCTTGATAGGGAGTTGTGGACAGATGGTTATTTTTCTGATATTGCAAAGATTATTGGTGGTGCTTGGCTGAGATGGTGGCTGCAAGGAGCTTCTGCATTATCCAACATGGGAATGTTTGTTGCTGAAATGAGCAGCGACTCCTTTCAACTTCTTGGGATGGCTGAGCGAGGAATGTTACCAGAGTTCTTCGGCAAGAGATCACGTTACGGGACTCCCTTGGTGGGGATCTTGTTTTCTGCTTCAGGAGTGGTTCTGTTGTCTTGGCTGAGCTTTCAGGAGATTGTTGCCGCAGAGAATTTTTTATATTGCTTTGGTATGATTATGGAGTTTGTAGCATTTATAAAATTAAGGATAAGTCACCCAACAGCACCACGGCCTTATAAGATACCTCTCGGAACAGTTGGTTGCATTTTGATGATTATTCCTCCAACAATCCTTATATGTGTGGTTCTGGTACTTTCTTCTCTCAAGGTCTTTATTGTAAGCATTGTTGCCTTGCTGATTGGGTTTCTTTTGCGACCTTGTCTAAAGCATGTGGACAAAAAAAGGTGGCTGAAATTTTCTACAAGCTCTGATCTTCCTGATCTGAGAGCTGCTGAACGTGAGAATGCTGCTGAAGCACTAGTGGCTTAGCTCAGAATCTTTCTCCCTGTGTACTTAACCATGCATGCTGTTCTCAGGAGTGCATCCAATGTCCTAAAATTCTAGAAGATTTTTGAGTTCAAGTCTTGATTTGGGGTTAACGGAGAATGCCATGTAAAGGGAGCTATTGTTCTCCATGTATTGCTGCCTCTGACTTGTTATTTGGGTGTGATAACCTGTGGAAAGACTTATAATATCTCAACAAGACCTCGATCATGATCACAGTCTTGCTGTATTTAACTTTCTCGGAATTGTATTTAGACATGCAGTTTTTGGTCTTTTTCCCCGCCATTTCGTAATATCCGCATCACACTTAGAAACTTTTGGCCTTTATGCTGATTGACGTCCAATTGTGATGTTGGTGTTGCCATTATGAGGTTCGACATATTTTACCCACCAAACATTGTTAAGGTTTACTTACATTTTGTCGTATCTTTAGATTTAAGAATACATCTGAATCCAGTTACTTTCATTTGTGAAGTATTGTGCTCACACTTCCTTTTAAAAAAAAAAAATTCGGACAACCTTCATGTGCATGAGATATGACAAGTGCTGCTTTGTTTGTTTTTAGTTTTTACTGAATTTCCTTTGTCTGAGTGAAAGAGAAAAATTCCCCATTTTGGTTATATTACTTTTCAACTTGTCCATTGGCTTGAAAATTTTCATACCTAAAGAATGGTCTATATTTCTGTTGTGTTTGTATCTCAGATTTTGCATCATACATTCAGTACCTGCTGCATCATTTTAATGATGAAAACCTCTTCCTGAATTCCTTGGATCACATTTTTTATGTTAAATTGCCAATTAAACGTGCCATATTGACTTGTTATACAGCTGACAACCCATATAAGGTTCACTGAAGAAGTCCCAGGATTACTGGGGTTTTCTAGTGCAGTGAAGAAAGGTACATGTGGTTGAATGTGTTGAAAAGAAATCATAGGACATTGCAGCATCGTAACTCCTTAGCGTATCATGGATGCAAAAACTGGAATGCATGTGGTGGTAGAAATATGAATTCACAAAACTGATTGACTGAATAAATGTTATTTAGGAAGGTGAATGTTTAACGATTGTTCTGATTCAAATGATGTTTTTAAGGACCCCCCAGAAGAGAAGACATAACTGTAGTAAAGGGAATGTTTTTTTTTTTCAATTGGAATCTTGATGATAAGAAATCTGTTTTCCCTGGAGTTCATGGCTTGTAGATGGGGAATATTTATCTGAAGAATGTGTCAACAGTTGTAAGAAAGCCATGGGCCCAACTTCAAGCCTGAATCCATGAGGATATGCTGGTGGCGAACCGCCGGATATGTTTCACTTTTACGCTTATTGAAGCTCTTGAGAACTGTGGACCGTTTATTCACTTTCTTCTTGGTTGCAAATGTGTCTACCATGGATACAATGAATGCTCTTTTCTGCAGAGAAAAAGGAGTAAGCACAAAGATGGAATATTTTTTTGTTGTTTCTGGATTCTGGTCACTTTTTTATTTCCGCGTAACAAGGGAAGAAATGATCTTTTTTGTGATTCCAAATCTTTACGTTAAGTGATCTTTTAAAGTGGATCAAGAGAAAAGTTACGAACTTTTCCATCATTTGTTGGAGGGATTTTGGTTATAGGCTTAAAACTTCATTAGCATGTGTGGCCAATCCCGTCCGCATCACCTATGGTCATGTCTGTGCGAGCAGTGGTTGTGTGCCTGCTGCAGCCTTGTGCTCCATGCTCCTTGGTTTGTTATACAATGCGATGCTTGTTATGTTCAGAGGTTTTTCAAGGTACGTGTACCTTTCTTCAACCGTATCTGAGTGACGGTGGTGGGTGTTGTTAAACAAGGATGTTTGATTTCTTTCAGTAGGATACTACTAGTATGGGATGAAGGGCATCGGCTCTTGAATGAGCTCTGTGTAGAAAATGAAATGTGATAAAGGACTATCATGCTTTTGTTTTTGCCGAACGTTGTGTTTTAAAATTTGGCTCCTGAAGGGTTTGAACTTGCATAATTCTCGTATTTTTGTGCTTGTTCATAAAATTTAGCTGCCATTCACTTGAGTGAAAAATATGACCTCTAAAATATAGAGAATCTGGAAACTGAGAATTATTTTGATTAGAATTGTCGAAAAAGGGGCTCCTTAACTGTCTGCATTGGTCACACTCCGGTGCAAGGTTTGTCACTCTGATCCGTATCGGATCTGATCTTCCTGATTTGGTACGGTATGCCCGAGTTATAATTAACTCGGCTCGACTCAACGTGTATCATCTCCTCTCTCTTTCTCTCTCTCTCTTTCTCACTGTGACTCGGTTTGACTCGGTCGATCTTTAAGGTGATCTGTAGCGTATCGAATTTTTTTAGATATGGTATGGCATGTATGAGTTCGATTGAGTCGACAAATCATGCTCTGACGTGGTTGCCCCGCCCCTCTTAGAGTTCTTGACATTTCTGGCGTCCAGCATAATGCAGACAGTCAGACCCCTTTGTAATCTCGTTGCGTTGTGATGTTCTTTCCCCTTGAACACTGTTGTAGGTACATCGTTGTGTGAAATTATTTGATCATTTGGGCACAAAAAGTTTAACTGGTTTCTCTTAGCGTTCTCTTTGTAACATCAATCCTCCCATTTCAAGGCGTTGCTATAGAATTTACGATGAGTGAACATGGACCGATCATCATCTTGTAGCGGCAAATGCCGTTTAAAGTTGTTGTTTCTTCATTTCACTGTTTTTGTGACGTTTCGTCTCCATAATGCAAGTATAGGCTGTGTGATTATTCCTCAGATGTGGATAAGTATTCCTCGTAGGGTGGCCTTTATAACATTTATCTGCTTTCTGTCTTCAGCCGGAGGGTTCTGGTTTCTTATAGCAACAAATGATTTGTTTTTTCTTGGATCCTTGAGGCGCTAGTGCGGTAATTGCAGTTTGTTGTTGGGTAAACGAGGTACATTAGTACGAAGAGATAACTAGGGTCATGTTACGTAGGTCTTTGAAAACACTAATACCTGCTGCACCGCATGAGGTGGAGTTTATTTATTTATTTATGGTTGACTCCAATCTACACTTGCATGTCTGTACTGGTCAGTGGTCGATATTTGATCGGATCGCTGAAAAAAAGAGAAAAAAAGAAGATTGGACATCTTAAATTGGCTCAAAATGATCAATTCATTATTTTGGATAAACAAGGACCTCTGATTTTTTTTATAACCATGTGATCAAAAATCGTATAGTGCAGGCATTTAGATCAGATGGAAACCAACATGAATATATATATATATATATTGGGGGTGGGGGTTGGCCTGCAAGGCTGCAACCCACGAGTTGCATACTTGTAGTAAGTAGGACTCGACCATTTGGGTTTCAAATTTTAATTAGGCCTTCTTTATTTTTCGATTAAGAACAACGTATTCGATCCCGGAGAGTCGAATGCGTCATCCAGAGTCGAATACCGTTTTTGTGTGAGAGGGGGATGTGGGCCCCACCCCCACTTCTCTCTCATCATGTATCTTATTCCCCGACAATTCGATTGTCAAAGAGGGTCTTAAGGTTTGTCGTAATTATCATATCGATATTTTGACGGTACAATATGCTACAATAATGTATCGTATTGAATTGTTATGTTAATAAAAAATTATTTTATAAATATTTATTATAATAAAAATATGATAAAAATGTACGCGTAACTTAGTGGGTTAGAGTGTGTGATTTATATCCGAGAGAAGGGGATTCGAATATCAAAGGAGTCATAATTTTTTACTTCATTTTTTAAAAATAAAAAACAGTAAGAAATTTCGCATGTAATGAAGCAATTCTAATTAACTCACGTATCAATATATTTTGACATAAAATAAAATATAAAATAAAAAAAATATTAATAACATATTACTTGTGTATCACACACCGATTACCACTTTTACTGTCCTGCGGTAGGTGTTCCTTGTGTGAGAGTACTAAGCATAGGGCCGGTTCCGCCATCCTAGGAGGCAAGCCCATCTCCGCCTTTCTCCTCCGATACAACAGAAGTCGAGAAAAGCTTCTTCAACAATCTTCCAATATCTTGCGACGGATTTTCCTGCATTAACACGTGCAAATCAAAAGAAGAAGACTCGAATTTACGTCGGCCTTGAACGTTGTACCCCATTCATGGACTCAACATAGCATATACTTGACTGGTTTAGATTGTTACACGCTCAGGATGTGCAATGTGCGGTATTTTGACATTTTAATTTTTTAATTTTTATTTAAAATAACTCTAAAAGTATCTTAATTTAGAATATAAATCAAGTCACTAGGGGCAACTTTGATAACGGGTTAAGGTGAGTTAAGGTGGGTTAACCAGGGTCGGGTGATTTATTCCATGTTTGATACTTTTTTCCTTAACCCGGGTCGGATAGGGTTAAGGTGGATTAACTCGTTCCACTTAAATAGGTGGAATGAGTTACTCCACTCGGGTTAGGGCGACTTTGATAACGAGTTGGGTTAAGGGAGGGTGAGTCATCCCGGGTAAATCACTCACCCTTAACCTAACCCGTTATCAAGGTGGCCCTAGATTATTTAAAAAATAAAAATAAAATAGATTTTTAAAAAATAAATCTAATACTATTTATTTGAATTATTTTTTATTTTTTGATAATCTAATAATAACATGATTTATATCTCAAATTAAGATATTTTAAAAATCAATTTAAAAAGATTTTTAAAAAATAAAAAAATAAAATCAATGCACATTGAGGATGTGAAACAATGCCAGTGTGCAGTGAGTCTTACTCGTTCAACCGATTATCGCAATCGTAAGTAAGATCTTTTATCTTTAGAAATTTGTTTAAAATAGTTTTATTTTAATAAATAATTCTCAAAATAGATTCAGTCTCAAAATATTTATAAAAAGAGTAAACCTGATTTAGACCACCTAGACATTTTTGCCACTCACCGTATGCCACCTCATTTAGCACCCTTTCTCTCTCTCACTCTCTCTCCCATCTGTTGGCTCTCAGCTTCGACGGTGGAGGGGAGGGGGTTGATCGGCAGCTGCTCGCTCTCGGCTCCGGCTGCGGGCAGTGGCAGGGAGGGGGGATGCTTGGATGGGCGTAGGGCGGCGGCGGTGCGTTGGCGGGGAGGAGGGTGCGGGTGGCCGTGAGATGGGCAGGTGGGTGCAGGGCGGAGGGCAGCCACAGGGGGCGCTGGGCAACTGGAGGTGGCATTGGGTGAAGCTCGGCGGTGGACTCTGGCGTGGGTGGCCGCGATCGAGGAGGAAGGGGAAGAAGGAGGGGCGGTCGGTGACCTGACGCCTGTAGAAGTAGGGGGGCAGCAGCGGTCGCCCGAGGTGAGGCCGATGGGAGTGGCGGCCAGAGAGCTGTCGGTGGTCTGGTGCGGGTACGGTTACCACCGTGAGGAGGAAGAATAAGGAGAGCGGAGGAGACAAAAATATTAAATAAATAAGCGATGTTAAATTATTGATCCATGATATTGGATCCGATTGGAAGACTCAGGATCGAATCCGGTTAATGGGAGGCGCTCTCTCGGATAGTCTGACCTCATCTCTAAAAAAAAATTAGAAAAAACCATAAATA
Organism: Amorphophallus konjac; assembly: GCA_022559845.1. Taxonomy (NCBI): domain Eukaryota; kingdom Viridiplantae; phylum Streptophyta; class Magnoliopsida; order Alismatales; family Araceae; genus Amorphophallus; species Amorphophallus konjac. Next base: position 2,798,023 of record CM040125.1, on the reverse strand, counting down.
AGAAAATAGTGTAAACTGTAAATTAGGAAAAAAATACCTAGCAAAAAAAGTGTAAACCGGTGATTAACCTATAAACAAAAAAAGCGTAAACTGGAAAAAGTCTAAATTGACAAAAAAGTAAATTGAGAAAAAAGTGTAAAATAGGTAAAAAAATGTAAATTGAGAAAAAATGTAAATTAGGAGAAAAAATTTAAATTGGAAAAAAATGTACATTGGAAGAGACTCTCTCTTCGTGGATGGGATGTCGATCTTAGAGGGGACTCTCTCTCTCTCTCTCTCTCTCTCCCCGTGTGTGCGTGCGCACTCCACTGACTTGGTGGGGGAGAGGGAGAAATTAGGTGAAAAAATATAAACCAGGCAAAAAAATATATAATGGGTGAAAAAGTGTAAGTTGAGTTAAAAAAGTGAAAACTCCACAAAGAAAATGTAAATTGGCTGAAAATTTTGTAAATTTGGTGAAAAAGTTAAACCGGGTGAAATAGGTGCAAATTTAGCGAACAAAAGTAAACTAGGTAATAAAGCGTAAATAGGGTTTAAAAAGTGTAAACTATGTGAACAAAGGGTAAATTCGGTGAAAAAAGTGAATGGGTCGACCAATCCATTTTTTCACCCAATCTTACACTTTTTTTGCCCAATTTACACTTGTTTCATCCAATTCAGGCTTTTTTTACCGATTTACACTTTATCCACTTAATTTACGCATTTTTATCCCAACTATATTTGCCAAATTTACACTTTTTCACCCAAGTTACGCTTTATTTGCCAAGTTTACACTTTCCCGCTTACACTTTTTCTTCACAGTTTACCATTTTTTATTCAGTTAACACTTTTTTTCTAGTTTATAGATTTTTTGAAAGTTTACATGTTTTGCACAATTTACACTTTTTCCTACTTTACGCTTTTTCCCCAATTTGCACCTTTTCCCGTTTACTCTTATTTTTCTAATTTATAAGTTTTTCACTTAGTTTACATTTTTTTAATCTAGTTTACCCCTCTCCCCTCCACGGGTCGCGTTTATAAGAAACTAAGAGTAATTTTAAAGGACCGAGACAAAACAAGATGACTCTCTTTTGTGTTGTGTCCTCATCCGCCTGCTGGAGCTTCGTTACCCCGGGTGCGAGGTTGATGTCAGTGGTCTAGCCGGCATAGTGGGAGGGGGTGGAGATCTAGAGGGCGACGCCGCAGGAGCCCCTGTGCAGAACGCAGGCCGATTGCGAGGCGGGGTCGACAGTTTCAGTCCCAGAGACCACCGCCGTCCAGTCACCCTGTCGACGGCTCCACTGTTGTCCGCTGTTGGGATCCCAACTGAGACATTCTTCCATGAAAAATAGTCATCCGTCCAATTTTTTTCCTATTTTATTCTCTACTCAAATTTGTGCGATAAAGACGGAAAATTCAAATTCTCTCCCCGTGTGCATTTAACCATTTACAAATTCTCACCCTCGTGCATCTTATTTTGTAAATATTTATCAAATCATGTCACGTTACGTACACATAATCAGTTTTATCAGAATCTGACTGATGTCTTAATCGGATAATGAGTTAGTTCGATTTGAACCGATTTGACCGTTCAATCGAATTGGTTTGAACCATGATGTCTGTTAGAGTGTAGAGCTCGAATTCGCCATCGTACGCCCTCGCACGCGGATCGACCTGTCCGATTAGATCGCGGAGGTCAAGAGGGCAGCGTCCCTTGTCGGGGTTTCCGAGGGCAGAGCCCCCAGAACAAAATTTATGTTTATTGCAGAGGCATTAATGTCTTTTGTACCCTGATTGTTGAGCGTCCTAATCTCTTTGTATAAAATGATTGCGAACTCTCTCTTTGTATTGTTCTAGGTGTATTTTTATCATAGAGGAAACCCTGATGCGACCGTGGGATGTAGGAAGACACATCACCTTCGAACCACATAAATCTCGATGTTCTTGTGGTTTGATCTTTTCTTCCCCCTTTCTTCTTCCTCCTCCGTTGTTTGTCAATCTCTACATACATAATTAACTATTTTTGTTCACACATACATATCATTTTGAATATTTAAATATTTTTATATTTATTTGAAGGTTGAATCTGGTCGAATCAGTTTGGACCGGTTCACCGGTCGAACTGAGGTTCGTCCGATTCTTTAGCATTAGATCTGATCGGGCCTAATCTGACCGATTCTTGAATCGATTTATGATCGAATCGGCTCGATCGATCAATATGATTCTGATAACAATGCACATGATTTAATAAAAAAATGTCAAAAATAACTAATATAAAGTGCAAGTGTGCACTAAACAATATTCAAATATTTATGTTCACGAGGATCACTAATTCGAAAGACCCCTGACATGGGCACCAAACCTCTAACGAGCCCCTGTCGCCCAGGCACTCTCCAGCCTACGTGGAAGTAGGTGCCTTGTATTGCCAGCCGTCACAGAAAGCACCGTCCGTACTTCGGCATCTCTACCGTCCCCTCCCATACGCGAAAGCGTACATACCCACACACTCCCTGTTGCCTCAACGCTTCTCCCTCCCCCCCTCTCTCTCTCTCTCCAACCTTGCTCGTCTCGTGTGTTCTATTTGTCTCTCTCCTCCGCCCTCGCCGCACCGTGGGAAATCCCTAAAAACCCGTTCTTCTCAGTTGCCCTTTTTCTCTTCGCTCTCTCCCCCCACCCCACACCATCTTCCCCCTTTTCTGCCACTCCTTTTCTACGCTCAAGTGCTTCCCTTCTTGCTCCTCTACTCTCTCCTGCTCTGCATTGATGGAATCACCGGTGGCTGCGTCGCAAGGCCTGGCCGGGGAGCAAACCCTAGAAGAGCCCTCGGGGGAGCCCGGCGTCGCCGGCGGAAGGGAAGAACCTAGGGTTTCGGGCGCACTCCCCGAGGGCACACTTGGGGGAACTGCCGAGCCCTGGAAGGAGTCTGGGGCGGTGGATGTAGAGGGGACTCTTGTGCTGGAGTCCCGCTCCGCTACTTCGACGGAGGTCGTGGAGGAGGTGGTGGGCTTGCCCCCAAATGGGTCGGAAGTGGTGGTTGTCGACGGGAGACTGGAGAAGGAGAAGATTGAGGACGGTGGCGCTTCCGGTGGTGGAGACGGGCGCGCGGCGGAGAAGGAGGGCGATGGAGGATGTGGTGCGGAGCAGCCTCTGGTGGTGGGTGCTGCGCAAAACCCGTTCTTGGTGGGGGACTTCGTGTGGGGCAAGATCAAGAGCCACCCGTGGTGGCCGGGTCAGGTGTACGACTCGTCCGACGCGTCCGAGTACGCCAGGAAGGTGCGCCGGAGGGATCAGCAGTGTGTTCTGGTGGCATACTTCGGGGACAGGACCTTCGCCTGGTGTGACCCTTCCCAGCTGAGGCCTTTCACCGAGGGCTTCGAGCAGATGGCGCGGCAGAGCACCACGAAGAACTTCGTGGGCTCGCTGAAAGAAGCGATGGACGAGATCCAGCGGTGTCTAGAGGCGGAGATGGCTTGCGGTTGCGTCCCACCGGCCGCGCTGGACGGCCTCTCTTGTCGTCGCGCCGCGAATGCTGGCATCAAGGTAGGGGCCTCTGTTCCCAAGTGCCGTGTGAAAGAACCGTCCATTGTCGACCGCGTGCCTGCGGCGTTGCTCGAGCGCCTCCACGAGATAGCTTGTGATGTTTCCATCACTGGCTTGCTGGAGATCGTTGCGATCAAGGGTTCGTTTTCGGCCTTTAATCGCTGGAAGGGGTGGCATGTCGGGTTGCCTGCAGAGCATCAGGTGGAGCGAGTGGAGGCTCTTGTGGATGTCAAAGCTAGAGCTAGTCCACCAAGGAAAGGATCGGCTAAGTCATCACACAGGAAGAAGTTGAGGAGCATGGCGGAGCTCATCGCTGAGACAGACATGGACGTGGATACAGGTGAAGACGGCATTGACATGGAGAGAGAACAGGCCACGGAGCAAAAGCTGGCGGCTTCCTCTACTCCCCGGCAGGGGAAGAAGAAGAAGTTTAATGGGGAGACGAAGCCCTCTGATACCGAGATTGTCGATGCAGGGTGTGAAGAAGGCACAGGCTCAGGCAGGAGGGAGCGCAAGAGGAGCAAATACTTGTCACCTCCCTACACAACGTTGCTTGGTGGGCGTGCTGGCCATCTTCCTCTATCCCCGAGAGATGGGGATGAGGCAGTGCATCCAAAGAAAGATGTGGAGGATCCTGAGGCCGCGGAGTCACCTGGCAGTGTCAAGACAGAGAGCGCTTCTCCCATAATGCTCAAACGCAACACCGAAACAATCCGGGACAGGGCAGCCGCCATGTTTGAAGGGGACGGTGCTTCTGTGGATGAGATGCTGTCAGAGTTCCAGTCTGCTGCGCTCAATCCCATGTACCTGAAAGGTAACCGCTCTTCTTCGAAAGTTCGGATCTTTTTTGATCGTTTCAGGGGCTACTCGTACGCCAATGTTTCAGATTATGGGAGGAGCCAAGTCCCCCGGAGTGATGGCCACACAGAAAAACTCAAAACTGGGACAAATGTCAAGAACCCCACCAAGCCTTGGGTGCAGGAGCCCGATGGCTTCAGGGAATTGGAAGGTAAACCTGGTCCTGCTTTGGAGAGGAAGACGCGACATCGCTCTTCCAGCGCTTCGGTGAAGAAACCCACTGCTGATGGCAAGAAGAAATCGCTGGGCTCTGATGCAAATGGCGCCAAGACAACTAAATCCAGGGGGAAGAGGAAATCTGCCGAGGCCAGTAACCCTGAACAGGCTAAACTTGTGCTGAAGAGGAAGAAGGAGGGCGAAGTTATTAACGGTGATGCTGGGGCGGCTCTAATCCTGACGTTTTCACCTGGCGCCTCCCTGCCCTCCAAGGAGGAGCTCATCACTGCATTTGGCAAGTTCGGGGCCCTGTGCGAGCCCGAGACCGAGCTTCTGAAGGACTCGAGCTGTGCCCGCGTGGTGTTTGCCAGGAGCTCCGATGCGGAGAAGGTGTTCGAGTGCTCCGACGGGGGTGGAGCCTTCGGCCCCGGCATTGCCGGCTGCAGGCTGCAGTACCTGCACGACAGCACTCTGAGCGTGGCGCCGCTTCCCTCACCCGGCCAGAAGCCCCCGCTGCAGTTTGTCCGGAAGAGCCTCGAGTCCATGATCTCGGCACTCCGGGAGTCCTCTTCTCCGCCGAAGGAAGTTGCAGGTCCATCCGAGGAATTGATGCCGGAGGCGAGTGAGAACCTGGTGGACGAGATGCACGGGCTGCTGAAGAAGGTGAACAAGATGCTGTCTGGATCCGCCGCCGGCGCCACTTAGCTTTTTTTTTTGTTAAATTCTTCTTCTTTTTCCCTCAATGGTATTGCTCCTGTTAGATGTGGATACTGCTCTCTAACTCCTGCTGTAGACTCTGAAGTTCCTCTCTGTTGTTGGTAGCTTTTAATTGGCTTTAGATGTACACATCTTCTTGTTTCCGGCTTAGCTCTGGGTAGGAATGTGCTGTGTGGATAGAAGGACACAATGCTCGAACCTGTGAAATGTTTCTGGCAGAGATTTCCTTTCTGTTTGGGTTGTGGCTGATATGAAGCTTTTGTGATCATGCTGTCTATGGAAGGGGCGGTGAGACTGGCCGGCGGATATATCTTTCCTCTCTTATTATGCTGACCTTTGTACGGCCGAGTTCTTGGTTTCATGATCTGTTAGAATGGTCGTACGCCGAGCTTCACTGATGATGGTGTTGTCGTGATCCGTGGGCTGCATGCTTAGCTTTCTCATGAGAATTCCTACAGTTCTGTCTGTTGTGGACTTTGGATGGTAGAGCTGTATCTAATTTTTTTTTTTCAAAAAAGAACCTGGGATTTTTCTATTGCTTGTTTGTATTATTTATGGATGGAATGTGCACTTCCACTGCACGCGCTCGTGTTATAGAAATAGGGCGCATGCATCTGAATGGAATGTATTGTCTGCATGTTGCCGCTACGTGATTGACTTATGTGGAGGTCAAATGGATGGGTGTAGGTGGCCCACCCTTGACCAAGGTCAATCTCGCCCCACCATTTTTTATATTTTAGTCGAGATCATTAGCTAGCCAGGAGTGTGATTGTATAGAGTTTAGTACATCCGTTAAAAGCTAGCGTATTTGTATGTGACATGCAATTAGAGAAGAAGAAGGCTTTGGAATTACTCTAGGACCTGCATGTATAGTAAGCTTTGTGCAAGTTCAAAGAGGAATAACAAGGGCAGAAACATAAAACACCTGGTATTAACATTTGCTTACCTTGAAAGATATATGAGTAAAGATTTGTGCAAGATCCCAGCCGCACACGTAACACTCTTTATTTTTTTAAAAAAATTGAGTAGTCTCCATATAAAATTAGTTCGGTGTGTGTCAGTCACGTTATACGTCACTCGAGAGTTATATAAAAATAAAAATCTAATACTGTGAAGAGTGAAAATAAGTCATTTTCATTATTCACGTGAGGTAAAAAAAATTTACGTGATTTTCACGTCATGTCATCGGTGTCATCGGGTGACGTGATTGACATATTAAATTAACTTGTCATGTAGATTACTGAAAAAATTAAAAAAATAAAGTGTGTTACAGTAGCTAACACTCCATGCAGTGTAATTGTCAGGGTGTTGCACAAAGCTTAGCTTTACTCAACATATATAGGATACCCAACAGGAGTACGGTTACAAATTTGTATCCTCGTTGCAACTGTCCTTGCCGCTCCAGCCATACTCAGCCAGGCACTGCTCGACACGGTGATGGATCCTCCATTGCTTCCGATTTATGGTGGACGAGCTAGTACGTACATCTCACAGTCTCACGATCACTCTCATTTTTCTGCTGTGGTTAAAGGAAATTGTTAAGCTGATATAAGCATGGAATGTAAGCATAGAATAAGCTAGATGACAACTGCTGTTTAAGCAGGCTTAAGCTTGAAATTGGTCGACATGCTGCACATTGTCCTACATGATATATGGATATTGATATTCGCTTGATTTTTTTAAGTGTGTACGTGATGTGATTGTCATAGTTCACGTGATAGAATCTGAATCGGCGAATGTACGTGAGTAGACGTGTTAAAATAGTACCGTATTAAAAACGAGTTAAAATATAATATGTTTATATCAGTGAAGTCAACTCTTGGATGACCTCAATCCAATAAATTTCAAAATAACCATGCTTCTGAAAGCATTTGTTTGCAGTTGAAAGGTAGTACTAATAGACTCCAAAAGAGGTGGCTAGAAATCGTGGCCAGCTGAGTGTTCTGCTGCTTAATTTTCTGGCTTTTTAGACCGCCATGTTGCTTAGCTTAATTTTCGAACTTGATGGTGTGTCATGATCTGTGGGCTGGTTGCTTGACTCTTCCCATGGCACCTGCAAATTCCACAGATCTGTCTGTTCTGTTGGGAGCCTTGGATTGGTTACCTGCGCAAGAATTTTTTTTATAATAATTCGTGATTATTTTAGTATAACTATTAAAAATTATATATGTGTGGCATAGAATTCAGCAAGGTTGAAGCACTGATCACGTGTCAGGCAATGGAATTAATGTGGGTGAATGGAAGTTTTTGTGCAAAATCAAAATGGAATCTGACAGACGAAACATACATGCAGAAGCACTGGCTGGGCTGGCCTTGGCAGCCTCAACCTCGACTGGCCAAAACTCGATTTTGGGAAACGTGGAACATTTCAATCGATTGAAAGGCGTACGTAAAAGGATTGGATTCCAAAAGAAGTGGCTACACATCGTTGGCCAGTTGCTAATCTGGCTTCCAAAGACCAGAAGCAGCTCCCTATGGTGTCTTAAAAGATCTGAAATCTGCTGTACAGGAATTAGTTTCATATACTTCTATTTGGTACTTCGCTGTTTGGAAAAGCTGGTCATCTAATATGACTGCTTTCAGTGAGCAATTGTCAGTGCACAAGAATATTCCAATCTGATTAAAATGTTAGCTCTTTGATAACGGAATAAGGGTGAAATAAGAGGTCCTAACCCGGAGAATAAGTAAAAATATAGTTTGATAAGGTCGGTAAGTTTTCCCACCTCTAACTTGAATTTTCTTGGATCAACTTATTATAGTTAAAAGGTAGAATGAGTTATTCGACCTTAACCCGGATAGATTTCAAAGTAAAAGAAAAAAGAAAAAATATGAATAATTTACCTGAGTTTAAATTAACCCGGTTTTCTCTATCCCAAAGAGGGCCTTAAGGTTTATGTACTGCTCAAGATAGCCTGGGGGGGGGAGGCCATTTAATCTTTGAATGTAAATGTGAAAATTTTAGGATCCTAGCATGGATAATGATGTCTGATTTTCCTTTAGTATTTCACCCATGGTCACTTCTAGTTTTCTGAGTATGCCTCCGGAAGTGAACCGCTGTAACCCCAAGATCATTAGCTAGAGAGAACTGCGCACCCCATGCCACATTTTAGGTTGGCACTTAAACTATCCAGGACCCAGAATTTTTGAAGATGTTTGTCTCCTTTAAAATATCTAATGGAGAAAATCTATGACCATGTATCTCTATGCCAGAACTTTTCCCGGATGCAAAAAATATGATTGAAGACCTTACAATTATGCAACATGATGACTATCCTTTTTCCTACAAAAGATATGCTCACTCAGGCCCTCGGAAGACAATCAAATGAACTCAACATGTGAAGCTCCGAAGTTCTGACTCTCCTTCGCCTGTAAACAATAACCCTAGAAAAAAACAATAGAAAACTACTTTCTGGACGTCCAGACTACTTTATAGTCTCATAATTTTGCTTATATTCCATTTGGATATTTAATTATATTGTGAATTATTGAGAAAGAAATTTACTTCAGTGTTGAAATCCACAAAACCGCATATGAATCACAACCCATTTAACCGATATGGGACTATTGCCCAAATTCTAACACTCTCCCTCACGGTCAAGATGGGCCGTGGAGATTAATTAGGTGGAGGTGGCAAGATAAGAAAGAAATATATGGGGTTGGGCCCAAGAGTCCAAGACCATGCTCTGATATCATGTTGGATCCACAAAACTACAATGTTGAGATACACAGGCTCATGGTCATAAGCACATGAACCACAACTCATTTAACTAATACGGGACTATTGCCCATAGACTATGCCCAAATTCTAACATTCAGTGTCCGCCTTGTTTTATTTGAAAGGTAGAGAACTAATGTCTACTTTGATTTTTCTCGAATTTTAACTACTTTTTGTGACTCTAAATCTGTGTCACTTTCTCAAATGCTCACAAAAAAAGAGATTTTGGAGATTATCCACTCCCTCCACCTCAAAATCCACTTTTCACACAGACCAAAGTGCATGCGGTGTGTTCGGAAAGAATTGTGTCTTGTCAGAGATTCCAATTGGAATCCCTTCCAATTGGAATACTTGCATGACTCGCAACATTTGTTTCTGGAGCCACCAGAAAGATGTGTTTATCAGAGGGTGCAGTCCACTCATCATCCTTTCCGCATGCCTGCCACTCAGCCAAACTTGTGCTTGTGGTGAAAGAGATAAACATTTAGTTGAGAAGTGTTAGAATGGTTTCACATTGGGAACGGGTTAAAATAAAATGTTTAAAATAATGAACTCCTCTCCACTCAACACCTTAATCTTTTGAGTTGGATGCTCCAACGCAATAAACTCTAATATGATATCAGAGTCCATAGTTATGATCCGGGCCGCGTCCCTTGTTTATGATAGTCCACGCGACAAAAACCTGAAATTGGCCTCCACGTGAGGGGATGGGTTAAAATATAGTATGCTTATAATAGTGGAGATCAATCAACATATTAAGATTTTGAGTTTGTTGGCCCAATCTAATAAACTCTAATAAAAAGCATGCATCTGCAATATTTTTTCAGTTTGTCCAGCGGACAACTGGAGCGGAGTTACTGCAAGTCTTTTGGTCATTGAATTCAGCAGACAATCAAGATTTGTCATTCAAGAGAATTTCACGTCTAGAGCAAGATATCTATTTGATAGAATATGAAATTGATAATTCAATCAATTTATGCCGTAGTGGTGAAAAGCTTCCCTGCCTCACCGAATGGTCCATCTAAAATTCTCATATCAAATTAGTTTAAATCGCTTGATCTTCAAATTGCATGGTTATCACAAGCCATGTATCACTTTTATGCATTATTCAAAGTAAAGGGAACACTCTGTGTTGCCTGTTGAGAACAAACAACCCCCTGCAAGCTGTAAGAAAAATGTGATCAGTCAACTGCTAGTCCTCAGAACTTCATGGAAACTTAAGCTAACAGAGGTAGCAGAGGTTTTTAATTTTCACAGAAACCCTGATACATGGTGATAATCTTCACCACTTGCTGCAAATTGGATGGGCTATAGCCATAATAAGCAAAAAAAAAAATGACTTCAGTTCAAAATGTTAGCCACCTTACCTAGGTGCAACGGTTAACGGAGGTTCCTATAAAATGTCAACGAGTAATGCTAGTGCACCCCATGCACTAATTACATCAATCGGTATAATTAGTGCAACGTTTAATATTTTTTTAGTAATCAACACGTCTGATTAGTTTGGTGTGTCGTTCACGTCATCAGATGACGACATGAGGGCCACGTAAAAATAAATTTGTCCCATGTGAATAGTGAAATTAGATCACTTAAAAATAAATTTGTCCCTATGTGAATAGTGAAATTGATTTAATTTCACTTTTCATACGATTGAGCTTTTATTTTTATATAGTCTCTACGTCACGTCACTTGGTGACATAAACGACACACCAAATTAATTAGACGTGATAGTTACTCAAAAGACGTGATTAGTATCCTAACGGATCAACTCGTGTCAACTCCTCTGCCTATAGCTGAACTTGTCAACATGGCAACCGTCTAAAGTGATGGTCAACCCCCAACATAGCCGAGCCACAAGGCTCCTCCTGCGGCCACAACTGCTATGCCAAAGCCTTGTACCGATTCCGCCGAGTCAGCTCACTCATCACTCCCTCGACTAGTTGACACGGGAACCACTTGTCCCCTCTGACTTTTAACCCCATCCCAAGGCTCTCCTCGTAAATGACAACTCAACAATATGAGCGGGAAATGAAAGAGATGGCCACCTAAGTGGCCGAAGAAACCAACTCTTCCATCTAGGTTAACAGCTCCCCCTTCTCTTTAGAGATTATAGCAGCAGTCCACCTTGGAAAGTTAGAGCTCCCGTCCGTGAAATCTTACGGCGAGACTTTTGACCCATCCGAGCACCGGAAATATGAGGTTTTCCTCGAACTCGTCATGGTTGTGTGCATCGACAGTCCCGTATGGGTATGAAACCTATTAGGATGATTCAAGAGTAACATACTTAATCTTAATCGACTCCGATAACTTAATTAGAGTTTGACTTGTCGCACACCAAAGGTGTGCAAGATCTTTATTTTTTTTGAATTTTATTTGAGACATTCTCTAAGTATTATAACTTGAAGTGCAAATCATATCATAATTTAATTATTTTAAAAAATAAAAATAAAACATATCGATTTTTAAAAAACAGGCCTAATAATATTTTTTATTTGATTTTTATTCGATAATTTAATAGTAACGTGACTTACATCTTAAGTTAAAATATCTTAAAAATTATTTAATTTGTTTAAAAAATAAAAATTAACACATCTAAGAACTGTAACGCACCTCAATCTGCCGCGAGTCCTAGGGCGGTTAGAACGGATAGTCAGAATAACTCACCTATACTACCTTTATTTCATTATCAAAGTCGTCTGGCCTAGTTTGACAATGGAATAGGATAAGCCACCCTCGGTTGCGCCATTTGAGGAGTTCGGCGCTCAGGTCAGGAGAGAGCTTCGTGTTTGGGGTAGTTTCCATTTCTTGTTCGTGGCTGATGTGGATTTGTCTGGTCCCCGGTAGGTATCTCCGCCGCCTTTTCCACTTCCGTCTCGGGCTCTGCAAGTTCATGCTAAATGCTAATGATTTTTCTTCAGTTTTCTTCTGTGAAATCCTTGTCGCGTAGCATTTTTCTTTCCCTTTTCTTGATTCAGATCTCCACGGATTTGTTCCGCTTCATTGTCCGGTAACCTTGATCCGGCGAGAGAAAGGTTCATTGCTGTATGCGGAGAACGTCTCTTTTTTCTTTTTTTTTCGTTTGATTGACGGTTGCTTTGAGCCATAACTCGAGTCGGTTCCGATAATGATGTATTCTCGAGTGATTTGTTTCTTCCAGTCAAACAGCAATGCTGTGGGTTTTAAATAAATTACTTTGGCTGGTGCTATTACGAGGTCATTGAGTTCTATTTTACATGTTCGACTGCTGATTGCAGCTCGTTTCGTTGCAGTGAAGTTGGAGCTTATGGATTGGAGCGGTAGAAAGGAGCCTATGCTGTTGGGGACAATTCAACAGAGGAAGTGAAATGCTCCCCCTTTCATGATGGTAGGAATTTTGTTTTTTCTTCTTTGTTACGGGATGTTTGAAACTCTGATGTCCTATGCTATGAACTGCTGGCATTAGGTGTTATGGCTTATCAGATCAATCTTCAGGCATTAGGGGAACATAAATTCACATTGCAATGTTGTAATAATCTAACTTTAGATGATTTAGTCTATCATTTTGCACAAAGATCGTCTCTGGTTCTGGCAGGAAAGGAAAAGATTAATAGTAGGGCAAAATTACTTATTAAGCCAGGAAACAGTTTTCTATTTTGGAAATAATTTGAATCCATGTTATACATAGGCCTTCATTGTATAGGTTTCTTTAGTATGTTCATATTTGTGCTTGTTTGGATGTATGCTTTACATTGCCAAAGAGAAGGATTGTGTCAGGATTCTGATGGTCCTTGCAGATTCAGGCAACAATGGATCACAAGAAAATGGGAGGAAACCTAAGCAACTGTGATGGCAATAGAGATGGTCATCCTATACTCAGTCCAGCATTCGATTTTTTGGTGCAGCTCCCTCAAAGGCTTCAGAGATGTTTGAAGGTTATATGTTATGGCATTTCAGTTTCTAGTTAATTTGCTCCTTCAGTGACATAAATGCTTATACGTCCCCTTTTGCAGTCAGGGTTAAAGCAATCAATGAAAAATGATGAAGGAGCCAACAACACTTCGGTATTAAAGATAGAAAGAGAATCACATTCTGCTTGGGCACTTGACCTAGAAAAACAACTGCAAGCTTGGAAAGAAAATCCTGATTGGAACAATCAACCACCTGAAATTAAGGTAGTTAATAGCATAGTCTCTTTTTTGTGTCTGTGTGGCTGATGGGGGTTGTTATTATTGTAAGGAAATGCAGTTTAAGAGATTGAATCGACAAAGGTTACTTGGGAAATTCTATAAAAGGTAACTGTGGTGCTGGTGCGCATTAAATGGGAACGACAAATAATGAATATCTAGAATCTGAACCTTTTAGAAATTTAGAATCTACAGTTTCTTTCTCATCTCCTCCTTTCTCCACATTGCTATTATAAAAAAACTGAACATATTTTAGTCTAGGATCCTGTTTATGGGGGAACTTTGACGGTTATTTTATTAGGGCATGAACTTAGATTGCATAACTGAAAAGTTATATTTGGCCACCTGCTGGTTGTTCTTTTGTGATGTATAATGGGTCCCTTCTCTTCTAAGCATCCAAGAGGCTGCCTCCTTTAATGGGCCAATGGCAGCCACTGGGAAAAACTGTAATGACAATGAATCCAACCTTAAGAGTTGGCCTCAAATTGTGGATTTAGTATCAGATCCTTAAAGCTGTACTTTCTGATTAGTGAGCTTTCATGACTATGATAATGTTCTTAAGCATTAAACTGTCCATTTTCCCTCCTTCTTTTCCTATGAAGTATCCCTATATATGTTGAGTGAATCCAAGAAAAGGCTACCTAAATTGCTGAACATTTTCCTAGGTTTCAGTACCGACAGGTTCTCTGTGCAACCTGAACGTGAAGTTAAAAGTTGGTTTGCCTCCAGATGCAATCTATAACATTGTTATTGATCCTGAAAATAAAAGAGTATTCAAGAATATTAAGGTGCGAATTTTGACCTTGTATCCCTTTTTTCAGCATTCATTTTCAAGTAAAACTGATTTTGTTAAGTTTTCTACTTCAGAAAAGAAAAGCGTAAGTAAGCTACTCAGACATTTGCCACTTGAATGCCCATGACAAATACGAATACTATGGTCCCAAGTAGTTTGAACATTTTCTACCTGTCTTTCTGCATTTTTGGTATTGGGAGAAACATGAAATTCTGGAAATACATAGATTTTAAAGTCTTCTTTATTATGGGTCTCCAAATCTTAGATATCATAAAGCTCGCTTGTCACCTTATGCATCAGGAGATTGGAATTTTGTGCTGATATAGTCATTGAAAATTTCATTTCTCTGCTTTGTGAGGAGATTCGATTTTCTTTGTTGAAGTAATCATTTGATTTTTCATGTCTCTTCTCTGTGACTTGAGTTTCAATCCCTTGGTGACCAAAATAATTTGAAATATTATGTGGTTGTCATATCATTGAATTCTCTGCTCATGGTTAGTTTTAGATCTTTTATTCCAATTCTAATACTGCAATGTCGTAAAATCGTAATTCACTTGTATCTTTTATTTTTTCTTCCATCAACAGCTTTTAATTTAATAGGATAGTCTATGATTATTTGTGTCCAATAGTTAAACCTGTTAATGGATCAATTCACTCTGATTATCTTGGAAGTGTTTCACTCGTTCCACTCTTGGCTGATAGTTGGCTTTTAGAAGTGCAGTCCCTCTACCAAACTCACCTCTTTCCTTCTTTTGTGTAGATGCTTTTGCTGACAGATTCTCTCTGGTTGCATCACTTGCACGATATTAAACCACATAACTAAGTAGGTGGTTTTATACTTGCTGTCATTAACATCATTGTCAGAGCCTTTTCCCATTTATTTGGGGCTATCTACATGAATCTTGTCCTGGAATTTTGTTCTATCCATGGCCATACATGTAGCTAAACCTAATAAGATCAATGTCTACCTTACTGCATCTAACCATCTCATTCTAAGGCTCCCCCAAGTTCTTTTACCTTCTTCCACTTGAATTGAACACACCTTTGAACCAATACTAAATCTTGATGTTGATGCACATGACTGAACCATCCAAACCTATTTTCCCAAGGCTTAATGTCAATAGGAGCTACACCTAAATAACCACCTGTATCCTCATTCTGAATCTTATCTTTTCTAGTCTTTCTGCACATCCATCTCAATATTCTCATCTCCACTACATATAGTTTTTGTGTGTTTTTTTTCTCGTCACCAAACACTCTGTCCTATACAACATGGCAAGTTTCACGGCTATTCTATGGAACTTTCTTTTGAGTTTCAAGGAAGCCCATCAATCACAAGGGATTTTAGATGCACTTCTCGATTTCAATCAGCATTCCTTCACCCTATGTATGACATCTGTTGTATCTCTCCATTCTCTTGAATGGTAGAACCTAGTGTGAGACACGGAAAAAATCTAAGGAATACTCTTATCGTAGATAAAAGGTAGATTTTCGTTCTTTTTGAAAAGAAACACTCCTCTGCGTAGAGAGGGTTCCGTGGGTGCGCGTCGTATCAGACGATTTGAGTTCGAGTGCTGGACCTTTCCCCATGACCGGAGTCAGTGTTGATTTACATCGGCCTAACGTCCGAACATCTTTGTTTAACTGTCAAAGAAGTCCCAAAAGACTTCTACAGAGGTTCTGATGTGGAGGGCAAGCTCACTCGAGAGACTCTCCATGACCACTCATTTTACCACCAACACATAGAAACAACTGGATTAGGGCTAGGTCTGAGCAAAACCCTAAGATTTAAGCATAGAGGCGCAAATATGCGGAAGCCATAGGCATTTTCAAAGCAAGGGAAGTTTTCTGGACCCCGGGGGTATTTTGGTAATTTTACCAACCCAGGGGTATTTTGGTAATTTTCCAGGCCAGGGACATTTATGAAATTTTCTGGGCTGGAATGGAAGTGAAACTGGATCTCTAACTCCCCAAGGCGTTGAGGCTCTTTCTGGAGGGTTTCAAGGGCTCTGAGGCCATGTTTAGGTTACAGGGGTATTTTGGTAATTTTACCAGACCCTAGACCTAGGTTTGGTATAATACCCGAGTGCTGGACTGAGCTGACAACACTTCCGGACTGAAGGAATGACAAGGAGCTTCATGGAAGGCACACATTTGTCAATTTGGCCGAAGGAGGGGTATATACACAATTTTCCAAAGTCGGGGGGGTTTTCTTATAATTTTCCCCACCCGAGGCTACATATAAAACATGCTGAATGCTTTTATAATTCTATGTGAGTACATGAGTTGTCGGCGAGTTGTCGACTGTACAAAAGTCCGCATTAGAGCGGGAGATAGGGACGTAGTCCCAATTACAAAAGATTGCAGGGTATAACTGCAAATTACAGGACTTCGGTCTTTTACAATCCCGGGAAGGATATTTTTGTAATTTCGCCATTATAAGGGCAGAAATACAAGATTTAGTCGTCCCGAGACGTAAAGACTTACAAAACATGGCCCGCTGAGGGGCATAATTACAAACATGGCCCACTGAGGGGCATAAACGTAAATATACCCCGTAGGGGCATAAATACAAGACCCGGGGACTTACCCCACACGGGCCAAAACAAACGAACAAATGCTTCAAGTGTCTTCCGTAGGTTGTCACTTGTGTAGTCGTCGTAGTCTATTCTTTTGGACCTCTGGGGGTCTATTTATAGAAGTGGGGAACCTCCCCGGGAGTGTTCGACCCCGTACGGGTCCAACGGGATGAAAATGACCCCGGGGAGGTTCCATTTTCAAATTTTTTTAGTCCGTGCGCGGGAATGGAACCTCCCCGGGGTGGGAGGTCCCCGGGACGGTCCTGGACCGTCCCGGGGTCGCGGACACCCGGGGGGGAACCTCCCCGGGGTCGCGGCTCCCCGGGGGGACCGGCCCGGGGTCGCGGGCCCCCAGGGGGGACCTCCCCGGGGTCGCGGGCCCCCGGGCAGGACTTGCCCGGGGTCGCGGACTCCGGGTGGCCCCCACCCGGGCCGCGCGCACCCCGAGGGGGGGCTCCCCGGGGTCGCGGACCCCGGGTGGGTCCCGCCCGGGTGCGCCGGACCCCGGGCGGGTCCGCCCGGGTGCGCCCGACCCGGGGTGGGTCCGCCCACCCCCGGGGGGTTCCGCGCGGGACTTCTCCTGCCCCGGGCGAACCCATCCGGGTTAGAGCGACCCCGGACGGGTCCCCTCACCCCCGGACGGGCCTGGCTCTCGCGCGGATTCCATAAAAGGAGGTTCCGAGGCTGTGAAGCTCCGGGTTTTCGCCGTGTCTCGTGGAGAACGACGAGAAGGAACGCCGCCTTGTTCGTTTGTCGTCTTCCTCGTGCCGTAGGCCGCTGCGGGAGGACGAGTTGTTGTCCGCGTCTCGTGATACACGTGCGAGGGACGTTGTGCTTGGTACGTAGACCTATTCCAGCCTCTTCTTTGCCATTGTAGAGGTGTTCCTTTCTTAGGGTTGCACATCCGAAGGGCGAGAGCTTAATCTCGTAGGGATTTAAATATAGCCACATGATCCTGACAATCATTGCGGCTCGTGCTAGGCTCGTGGTCATCCTCCGAGGGGTTTATATTGCCACGACATATGGGCTATAAAGCCTTAAGCTTAGGAATATCCGACGGGACGGCGATACGCCGAACAAGGTACCCCGTGTAGGAATATCCTATCGGGGGGTGATACACCGCTTCCGAAATCTTGTCACATGCGGGATTAAAATCCCGAACCTTTAGCACGATAAATTATGGGTGCAACAAATGCCCCCCACGGGACATACGTCCAAACCGAAGGTGGGGGCGGATGGCCCGTGCATTCCGTTGCTTCTGTGTCAGTCTCCGGTCTCATAGGCATGCCGGAGTTTTGTGTGACTTTCTGTAGTCTTGATGTTGTCCGTATGCTGGTTTAACTGACAATGCTTTCTCTGCTCTTGGCTTTGCAGCTTTTGCAGACATGGCTCGTTCCAGACGGAGCGGAGGGACTTCCCAGAGGTCCAGGACCAGCGGCGGAGATGATTATTATGTACGGAGGACGGATAGGCCTATGCCACCATTCCCTCCTCGCAGCATCACTCCAGAGGACTTTGACGTGGTGGACCGCGGATTTACTTGGGTCGCTGAGGGCCCAATTGGAGAGACTACCACAGGTGGGGGCGTTGTTGACGTCTCCCGGATTACACGGGGGCTCGGACGGTATACTTATGACCGGTCGGGCGGCTACCCGCCCCACTTTCCGCTGGACTGTCACCTTCTCCCTTTCATCCAGAGCTTCATACCGCCTGGAGTAGAGACTGATGATCCTCGGCTTCCCGAGGAGAGGCGCCGCCTGGAGCGGGCCATTTTGCTCTGGCGGGACAGTATGCATAGCACCTGCAGCTTTTCTTATCCGAGCTTCCCAGAGGGTTTTGCCCGTCAGCGACAGTACCCTGACCAGAGGAGTCTTGGCTCCTTCAAGGAGTTTGACAGTTTTACCGTGAGGACGGCGCTGTCTTCGCCAGCCACCTGGCATCTGGCCGGGCACCACAGGGCCGCGGATATTGCTATTGACGGGATGTTTCTGACCCCCACCGGCGCGGCCTGCTCACATGATGATTATGAGGCCGATTGCATGCTAGAGAGGATCTTGGCACAGAGGACCCCGAGCTGGTACGGGGGATGGGCCGTTGTCCCTTCCCATTGTTATCGCCGTGGCGCCACAGAGTGGCTGTGGGGTGTGCTGCTAGTTTACAGGACAGCACTTGACCGGGCAGGTATACGTCATGCAGTGACGGCAGCTTTGTACTCTTACCCCTGTCATACCGGGCTGGTCCAGACTCTAGCTGAGAGATTTAACAGGCGCTGGAATACTTTCATGACTGCTGAGGGGGAGACTTCACTAGACCTGTGGGCCTTCCACAGGATTTCTGGCCTCCCAGTCTGCGGACAGCCATACGAGGAGATATGCCTGGACGATTTGCATCTGAGTGCTTCGGACGGCGCATGCCATTATTACATGCCATATTGCTTCAGATATCTGATGAAGACTTGGAGGGACCTGGCCCTCGTGGGCAAGGAGAAAGCTGCACGGACGCCGAGGGTGACTCTGAATGCATGGGTCACACATTTCTACAGCGGTCCGTACTGTTTCTACGAGGAGTTTGCTACCTCGGGGATGTCTTGGGAGCAGTGCCGCGAGGTCGAGCTCCGCTTTGCTTCACACCCTCGCCACTTACCCGCTCCGACACGGGGGTGGAATTCGAGGGAGCTGCCGCCACTGACTTATCTGGCAGCCTACCTGGCCTACTGGCTGGCCAGCTTTGTAATCCCTCATGGAGAGGAGGGGATTCTGCGGGCAGAGGTGATCTACCCGGCTTGTTTGTTGGCTTGTGGGCGCAGGCTCGCCATCGCTCCAGCCGCGTTGGCGAACATCTTTCATAGTCTTGGGGCATTGACTTCACACTCATCTCCTAGAGATAAGCATATCTTGATGCCCACCCACTATCTGAGTGCATGGGCCGGCTTGTTCTTGCCAGAGTTATCACAGAGGACCCCGGTGGATAACCCAGCAGCGCCACTTCTTTTTGCTTTTGCTGGTCATCCGGAGCAGGACTCAGTTTTGCAGCTTGCCAGTGCTCGTCGTACCTTGTCTTTCCTCCATACTAGGAGGGATGAGAGTCTGGAGTTTGACCACAGCTCTCGCTCGTTCCGTCCATACACGGAGCGACAGGGTGACAGTGTTGTTTGCAGGCTATCTTCCTGGGCTTTACCCTCCGACCATGCATTGGTCGATTGGGTTATTTGTGTTCGACCCAGCGTTCTGGTTTACCGCCGTTCCAGTATGGCGGTGCTTGAGCCATATTACCCGCACAGATTTGCCAGGAATTTTGGGTACGACCAGTCGATACCTCAGCATGCAGGTTTTCCCTTTGCCGTTCGGCAGTACAGACAGAGGGATGTGCACCTAGTGGCGGCTTCATGGCATGACTTCCTTTCCCGGGAGGTGAAGGAGGAGTACCCCATTCCAGCACAGACACGCAGAGGTTTCTTTGATATACACTATGCGCGCTAGTGGTTTAAGCTCAGCCTTGTTTTTAGACAGCGAGCTGATACTGTTCGAGCTGCAGAGGAACTGCGGTTGAAGAAGGAGGATCTGCCTCCACTGTTTCTAGATGCGGCGTTCATCAGATCTCATTTTTCTGGGGCCGCCAAGGCCATTCATGAGATTGAGACCCGTTGGAGGGCGGATGGACTCTCGATCCCTGTTGACAGGAGTCAGTACACCGGGGCTTTGAAGCCCTTGCGGAGTGTCCCAGCTGCAGTTTCTTCTTCTAGGTCTGCCCGTCGGAGGGTAGACCCTGACCCTCTGGCCCTCTACTCCTGGTGGGAGGATCTGAAGACCTCTTGTGGTTTGAAGACCCAGTCCCAACTATCAGAAACTGTTCCAGAGGGGGCATTAGGAGGCAGTGCCTTCACAGCTTGGAGGATCCACATCATGAATGCCGTAGGCTGTGCGGGTCCCCTGGAGTATATCTCAGATTTGGAGGTGGCTACCACCCCCAATGCCATATGGACCATTGTGAGCAAGGTTGCTAAGGCCCTTGGCTTGAAGACTGAGCAGATCGTTTTGAGGCCTGAGAGGCATATTGGGGATCCAGGTATATGCTGAATTATTTGACCCTGTCTCCTTGTACTCTACAATTCAAGGCGCTGATTTTATGCAACCCTTTCTTTTTACTTGCAGGCCATGTTTCTAGCTCAGAGGCTCGGGGGCGTGGAAAGAGGCCACGGACCAATATCCCAGATGGTGATCCGCGGCCTACTATTCGCCTGCGCCCTGAGGAGGAGTCTCCTACTCCAGCTGAGATCTCGAGTAAGAATGGGGAGTGTTTGTTTTCAATCAGTATTGCAACCTGTTTTGAAAATGTTGTAATCTGACTGTTATTTCCCCTTGTTGCTGCAGCTCCTCCTGAGGCTGTACATGCTGCCAGCTTTTCTCCTTGCCCAGGAAATGTATTCACAGAGGCGGGGTTGGAGGTGGACGAGTCCATTCCTGACATCAGTGTGGACATTGACGGATTGGACTTCCTCGCCAATGACTATGTGCCTGTAACAGGCGATTCCCCCGCACTTGATACAGGCGGGAGCTCTGTTGCTCCGGAGGCAGGTTGGCATCTTGCATATTTAACCTTCCCTTATTCCTCCTTTCAAACAGATGAAGTATGTGCTTTAACTAATATAGCATTGCACGTTGCAGGGATCTCACGAGCTCAGACCCCTCTCCCTGCCGTTGAAGGGGGAAAGGGATCTTCTGGCGGCGAGGAGACTTCTCCACTGTCCGGTTCTTCAGGAGATAGAGGCTCTGGCACCTCATCAAGGACAGGGACTTCCAGTACCTCCTCCAGCAGGAGTTCCTCTTCTTCTTCTTTAAGTTCTTCTGAAGAAGGCGAAATCAGGATGAGCCCAGGTGACTTAAGCTCCCCGCCCCTTTTGTCTATGGAATAATGAGCTTATCTAACTTATCTTGCTCGTTGTTGTACAGCTGTTCCAACGGCCTTTCCTCTAGATGAGCTTTCCAGACTCATGGAGGTTGGCTCTTCTGCTGACTTGCCAGCCTTTGATGAAAGGGTTGGGATCCCAACTACAGAGGTTGACATCCCTGGCAAAGAGATATCGTCCCTAGACATGGGACCATCGGCAGGTACTACCGATGTTGCAGAGTCTAGTCGGGTGCAGGCTTTAGGTATGCACAAAGGCACCCTGTACATCATTCCAACCATACTTACTGCTGCTTGTTGACATTCTGGGATGCTTTTGTTTTGAAACAGCTGGTGATCATCAGGAGGAGGGCAGTCTCCCTCGACCCACAGAGATAGACCATACACCAGGCTCCTTTCACATGCCATCTGAAGAGCAAGGCACCGCTGACAAGGCCGCGACTTTCATTGATTCGGCAGCGAAAGGTATATTGTTGTCAAATTAAGGAATTTTGTCATTCATCGAACAAGACTCCTTTCATTTGTGATATTAATCATCATTTGGCAAATGGATGTCTTCTTTCAGCTGTCTCTCCTCCCACGGAGCCAACTACAGGGGCTGACCCTGTTGTGATTGAAGAGGAGGAACCTGCGCCGGCTGGTATGTCTTCATTAAATATGAATTGCCCATTCTGCTTTTTTTGGTATGATCGGAGTGTTAAGACTTTCCGTTCCTTGCCTTCTTTGCAGAGAGGTCGGCGACGCCTATACCATCCACCGAGCAGGGACCAGTACTTGCTGATGGTTGTCCACTAGTCCCTATGGAGGGATTTCCCCGTGGGCCCAGCCCGGCGAGTGAGACTGTTTCAGGTAAGAGCCCCTGACATTTGTATTCTTGGAATCTTACTCTTATGACATTATTGTGGTGATACACTCACAATCTCTCCCTCTTATATATATATATTTTTTTAACAGGGCCCCTAGAAGGAGCAGGCATGACGCCCATGGATTTCCCTGCCCTTGGAGTTGAGTGGCCTGACGCTCCTGCACTCGGGGTGGCATACATGTTGCCATCGCTGACCAGCTCTGCAGGGTCTTGATCAGTTGATCAGGCAGACCCACTGCCCTCCGTGGAGGCCTTGAGGGCCGATCTGGTGGTATTCACCAGAAGCTACCACGGACTGGGTTTTCCCCGGATGCCTGGGCCGCGAGACTAGAGAGCTTATGGAGCGAGTTACTCGCCTCCATCTTGCACAGGAGCAGAGACGGAGAGCCCAGCTACGGGTCCAGGAGCAGGAGGAGCGGCTGCGTGAGCTTCAAGCCGCTCAGAGCTGAGACCGACCTCACCTTGCGAGCTTCGAGGGGGATAGTCAGAGGACCTCTCTCCGAGTAGAGGAGCTGCAGAAGGAGCTCCAGGAGGCGGCTGAGGAGCACCGTGTTGTCCAGGCGAGGGTGGAGGCCTGCCGTCGCCGATCTGAGGAGCTTCAGGAGGAGATTATCCAGGAGGAGACCCGCCTTGCGGAGTTGCAGAGGGACGTACACCGTGGTTGACGAGCTCTGGCACTTCTTGTACATAGGACCCTTACGCCCCATTGTTTATTTGAGTTATCCCGAGGGCTTGTCTCGGGCTCCCTTGATGACATTAATGAATAAAGGATAGAGCTTAGCATAGCTGTTTTTGCTTCCATCCTCTTGCATGTATGTCTCTCTTTTCTTTTTTTTTTATCACTTTACCAGCCCTACCGCCCTTTCGGGTTTTCGCCAGGACTGGCCCCCTTTAGCTTTTTCCAGTGCGCCCTTTCGGGTTTTCACACTGAGGGGTACCCATTTTTGCCTAAGGCGCCCTTTCGGGTTTTCACCTTAGCCAGGTTAAAGCCTTTTTACCCTTGATTGCTCTTCTAACAGAAACAACCAAGTCCGCTGGGGCATCAATATTTTTAACCCCATTTTTTTTTCTTTCCTTTTTTTTTTCTATAATGCCAAAAGGCGAGGAAAAGGTGGCACTCCCGTAGGGACGTGTGTGCCGCAGATGTGGGACAAGTGGGTAGATATGATTGTCCGGGTGGGACGAATGAATCAAATCTGTGAGCCAAAAGGTGAAACGGGTTGGTAGCCTGAGAGGGCGTACTGAGATCGAACCCGAGAGAATAGAAACGAGCCGAAAGGCGTAATGGGTTAGCAGCCCGAGAGAGCATACTGAGGCTAAACCCGGTGAGATCAAAAGGTGTAATGGGTTGGCAGCCCGAGAGAGCATACTGAAGCCAAGCCCGGTATGACAAGATGGTGGATTCGACTGTCCTAGTGGGACGTAATTAGCCAAATCTAAAATTGAAGGTTGACCGAGTTAGCAACCCGAAAAGGGTGTGCATATGCCAAGCCCGGCTGGAACAACAAAGGAGTTGGTTTAACAGTCCGAAAGGGACATGCGGGTTAAACCTATAGGCCGATAGGCGGGATGGGTTGGCAGCCCGAAAGAGCATACATAGGCCAGACCCGAAACGATGACAGGAAGGGATTCGACAACCCGGGTGGGACGTATTAGTCAAATCCGTGAGCCGATAGGCCAGTAGGGTTGGCAGCCTGAGAGGGCATGCTGAGGCCAAGCCCGTGGGGACAAAGGAGTAAACTTGACGATCCCGGTGGGATATATGAGTCAAGTCTAAAGCCAAGAGGCGAGATGGGTTGACAGCCCGAGAGAGCATGCAGAGGTCAGACCCTGAAGAAGAAAAGGGGTGGATTTGACAGCCCTAGTGGGACGTGAGAGTCAAATCCGAAAGCCTATAGGCGAATAGGTGGGTTGGCAGCCCGAGAGGACATGCTGAGGCCAGACCCGGTGGGACATGTGACAGAAGACACGATGGATTGGTAGCCCGAGAGAGCATACTGAGACCAGATCCCAAGAAGATAAGATGAGCCGAAAGGTATGATGGGTTGGCAGCCCGAGAGGGCGTGCTGAGACCAATCCCAAGGAGGTTAGATGAGCCGAAAGGCATGAAGGGTTGGCAGCCCGAGAGAACATATTGAGGCCATTCCCTAGAATGAAAGAGGAGCCGAAAGGCATGATGGGTTGGCAGCCCGAAAGAGCATACTGAGGCCATTCCCTAGAATGAAACAGGAGCCGAAAGGCATGAAAAGTTGGCAGCCCGAGAGAGCATACTGAGGCCAGTCCCAGTGGGACAAGAGAGTAAACGGGTTTAACTGCTCAGAAGAGACATATGAGCTGAACCCAGAAGCCGATAGGCGGAATGGGTCGGCAGCCCGGAAGAGGCGTACATAGGCCGAGCCCGATGGGACAAAGTATGACACCGTCAGAATGCCAGTGGGACTAGGTGTCATAGAACGTCATGTAAGGCGTAGCCATGGCATCAATATGATTTTTTTTTTCGAGATGGGCTGGAGTCATTGACTTAGAGCCACCCATAGAATAGACAGAGAGAGGATTTTTTTTTTCACATTACCAACCTCACCGCCCTTTCGGGTTTTCGCCGAGGCTGGTCCCCTTTAGCTTTTTCCGATGCGCCCTTTCGGGTTTTCACACCGAGGGGTTGCCCATTTTTGCCCGAGGCGCCCTTTCGGGTTTTCACCTCGACCGGGTCTGTGGCCTTTTTACCCTCAGCCAACCGTTGAAGGCTGACTGAGTCCGCCGGGGTATCAGTATTTTTTAACCCCTTTCTTTTTGTTTTGTTTTTTTTTTTGAACCTTCACTGAGGAGAGGTATTGTCCTATGAGGACTGCTGCAGAAACTCTTGCGGTGGCGCATGGTAGAGCTTCATATGCTTGCCGTTGAGAGGAGGGAAGGGATTGTCTCCCTTGTGGTTAAGGACCGTATAGGCCCCTCCTTCGTAGACCTTCTGGATGACGTAAGGCCCACGCCAATTGGGCTGGAGTTTGCCGCTGGATCTTCCCGCGAGAACCTCCTTTTCTTTGACCATGACAAGGTCACCTTTCTTGAACGCCCGTTGCTTGACTAGCTTATCATAGGCACGTGTCATGCGGGCTTGATACACTTGTAAGTGTTTATAGGCTTTGAGTCTTTGACCTTCCAAGTTGGACAATTCCTCGAGCCTTCTTTCAATTTCAGATTGGTCTTGACCTGGCAATCCGGCGTGCACAGCAACACGGTAAGATGCTAGCTCGATCTCCACAGGGATCACTGCTTCAGCTCCGTAGACCAGGGAGAAAGGGGAACATCCCGTAGGGGTTTTGTAAATAGTCCGGTAGGCCCATAGGGCTTCGTGGACCTTCTCGCCCCAATCCCGCTTGCGGCCACCTACTATCTTGGATAGCAGCTTGCAGAGGGTTTTGTTGAAGGCCTCGGCTAAACCATTGGCTGGGGATTGTATATCGACGACGTCCTCCAGTCAATATGGAACTTGGCCGCCAGAGCATAATAGTCTTGTTCTTGAACGGCGTGCCATTATCGGATATAATCCGACTGGGGGTGCCGAATCTGTATATGATATAGTGCCGCACAAAACGAGCAACTATCTCCCACGTAACTTCCCGTAGCGGAATGGCTTCCGCCCACCTGGAGAAGTAATCAGTGGCAGCGAGTATGAACTTGTGCCCCTGGGACGATGGTGGGAATGGTCCCACAATATCCATACCCCACTCTGCAAATGGCCAAGTAGGCGCTGTTGGATGGAGCGGGTTAGGTGGCCGTCGAGGGACTGGGCCAAATGCTTGGCATTGGTGACATGTACGAGCGAATTGATTGCAATCTTCGTACATGGTGGGCCAGTAAAACCCTTTGAGCTTGATGCTATTTTTCATCTTAGCTCCTGCCTGGTGAGCTCCACATAATCCGGAGTGAACCTCATGCATGACAGTCTTGGCCTCCTTGGATGAAAGACAACGGAGGAGGACCGATCGGTCCTTTTCATGGACGAGCCTGAAAGAGCAGTCGTCAATCAGCTGGTAGGATGTCGCACTGCGTAGCAGTTGCACCCTCTGAGCCCGATCGGGAGGGAGCTAGCCGTTCTTCATCTTTATGATCGGCTCACGCCAATCTTCTTCTTCGGGAACAATCTCCTCTTGAATGTTGTCGACTTCGTAAACAGTGAGGCCGGATTCTTCGTCGAGCACACTTGGCATGAGCCTTCGGTGTCTGACTGTAATATTCAATTCTCCCTCAGGCGGGAGTTTTAGGGCTGCTGCCAACTTTGCAAGAGCATAAGCCTGGGAGTTGTTGCCTCTGGGGACATGGCTTATTTCAAATAGGTAAAATTTTTCCTTGAGCCTCATGACGGCTGCATGGTAGGGGACGAGCTCCTTTTTACGGACATCATAGACGCCCAGTACTTGTCGGATGACGAGCTGAGAATCCCCATACACTTTGATGCACTTGATATCTATCTCCAGTGCCAGTTGAAGCCCAATAATTAATGCTTCATACTCTGCCTCATTATTAGTCAGTGACTTCATGAGAGCACAAGAGTTGTGGAGGATACCGCCTTGTGGAGACACAAAGACTACCCCCGCACCCGAGACATAGTCCGTAAGGCCGCCAGCTCTTTTGATTGTCCGAGAGGCACCATCAAAATATAACTCCCAATATGGGAGATCAAGGGTGAGGACGCCTGGCTCCATCTGTGGTGGGACTTTTTCAGAATGCTCCCCGATGTCTTGAGAAGGCACTAACACCTCTTCGTCGGGTAGCTCGAAGTTGAGTGGCGAATCTTCTGGCACAGGGTGCGCTGCTAAGAACTCCGCCATTCCTTGTCCTTTGATCGCCTTGCGTGGGACGAAGGTGATGTCGAACTCCATGAGGATAAGCGCCCATTTGCCGAGTCTACCAGAGAGGACAGGCTGGCATAACAGAAATTTGAGTGGGTTGCATTTTGAAATGAGCTCCACCCGATGGGCTAGGAGATAGTGCCTCAGCTTCTTGACAGCAAACACCAGAGCTAGGCACATCTTTTCCATGGGAGCGTACCGATGCTCAGGCCCGATCAGTTTTCGGCTGAGGTAATACAGTGGCTGCTCCTTGCCCTCTTCATTGATCTGGGCTAGGAGAGCTCCCAAAGAGGCATCCATGGCAGCAATATACAAGATAAGGGGTTTCCCTCTGACGGGTGCCCCTAAGACTGGAGGAGTCAACAGATACTCCTTGATTTGCTCGAAGGCCTTCTGACAGTCTTCGTCCCATATGAAGGGTGCTCCTTTCTTCATCAATTTGCCGAAAGGTAGGCATCTTCCTGAGAGGTTGGAAATAAACCGCCTAATATAGGCGAGCCTTCCTTGAAGAGATCTGAGCTCTGTCAAGTTCTTGGGCGGAGGTAGTCCCCTTATGGCCTTGATTTTGTCGGGGTCGATTTCTATGCCTCGATACCTGACAATGAAGCCAAGGAACTTGCCACTGGAGACGCCGAAGGCGCACTTCATCGGGTTCATCTTGAGCTGGAATTGTCGGAGCCTTTCAAAGACTCGACGCAGGTCAGCTAAGTGATCCTCCCGCTTCTTTGTCTTGACGACCAGATCATCAACATAGCATTCGACAAGGTCATGTAGCATCTCGTCGAAGATCTTGGTCATTGCCCTTTGATAGGTTGCGCCGGCATTCTTCAGACCGAACGGCATCCTTTTGTAGTTGAAGATCCCCTTAGGAGACCGGAAAGCCGTATGGTCTTTGTCTTTGACGGCCATGCGGATTTGATTATAGCCCGACGACCCGTCCATGAAAGACAAGGCTTCGTGACCAGTGGTCATATCAACCATTGTCTCAGTGATTGGGACAGGGAAGTCATCCTTTGGGCATGCCTTATTCAAATCCCTGAAGTCGATGCAGACTCGGACTTGGCCGTTCTTCTTCTTGACAGGGACTATGTTAGCGAGCCATACAGGGTACATGCAAGGCTCTATGAAGTCCACATTGAGCATTTTGTCAACCTCAGCATTGACCTTCAGCTCCAGCTCGTGGCGCATACGCCTTTGGGCTTGCTTGACTGGCTTGACTGTTGAAAGTATTGCCAGCTCATGTTCAGCCACAGAAGGGTCGAGCCCGGGCATTTCTTTATAAGTCCAGGCGAAACAATCCCTGAACTCTTCTAAAAGCTGTCGATACGACTGCCTTTCTTCCTCACTGAGGAGAGCACTTATGAAGGTGGGACGATAGTCACTTTTGCTTCCAAGATTGATTTCGATCAACTCGTCCACAGTTGCTTGACCACCGTCTTCAAGCTCCGGTGGAGCTGGTTGGAGGTCGACGAAGTCTCCCTCGTCATCAATGTTGGCTTCATAGACATCAAATTCTTCGAAGCACTTTTGCTCGTGGCTTGGAGCCGAAAAGCTCGCTTTGTTTTGCGGGTGGTTAGCAGGCTGAGCTGCTCCGTCCTCTGAGGGGTGACCATTGTCGACTCCTGATGAAGGTGATGGTGTCATAGACACATCAGCGGACTCCCTTACAGAGTCATCAACCTTAGGCTCAACTTCAACTTGCCCGTTAGGGAGAGGTAGCAGTCCTATGGTGTTGACTGCGAAGTGGACCTCGAAGTCCTTCTCCTGGTCATAGCCAAGGCCCCTTGTATCTTTACGGGAGAAGGGAGGCTGCCCGCGGACTTGTGGAGGATTCCATAGTTGATGAAAATATGCCGCTCGAGCAGAGTCCAGAGTTTGCGGGATGTGCTGCTTTTTACACATCTCCTTGATATACTCTGGCATATCGTCCATCTCCTGGACTGGCTCTGGCACCACATCGGCGGGAGTATCCCAGCCGAAGTCATCTTTAGGAGGACACGGTGGGACTAAATCACCTTTGTAAAAGATGATCGGTTTGACCTCCTTGCCCTTGTTGCGTCTCCTTCTCCGTTGATAAGAGACTGCAAAGGTCTTCAACTGCTCCACCTCATACTCGTCCCGTTGGGACGAGAGCTGAAGGCACTTGGGTGGTAAGGAGATACTCCCATCAATGACCCGGCTGATAAGGTTGGCTTCAAAGTCCATACTCCGCCTTTCTGGTTGGGTCGGCTTGGAGGCGGCACTGAGGCTCAGCCTGTGCAGCTTTACCATGTCTTGGTTGACAGTGAAGAGCTGCCCTTCTTCAACTTCAGGGTCCACCTTTTGCTTCCCTTTACCTTTTAAAGGCTCGGGGATTGTTAAGGTGGGCTTCCCAAAATATAGTGAAGCATCGGCCAGATGGCACTCATTGGGATGGAACGGGGCTTGATCTGCGAAGACCGTATGTTGCTCCCCTTCCTTAGCATATTTAATGCACTGATGCAACGTTGAAGGAACGACCCAATTCTCATGAAGCCAAGGTCTTCCAAGCAGCATCTTGTAAGATGTGTCGGAGTTGATGATATAGAATGTCGCTTGGGTGACGAAATCGCCCAAAACTAGTTTGACAACAACCCGACCAAGCGCCTCCTCGGAGCCCTGATTGAATCCCGAGATCTTGACATCGGTCACCTTTTGCAAATAAGGTGCCAAGTATAGAGACTTGAA
Organism: Amorphophallus konjac; assembly: GCA_022559845.1. NCBI lineage: Eukaryota > Viridiplantae > Streptophyta > Magnoliopsida > Alismatales > Araceae > Amorphophallus > Amorphophallus konjac. The sequence goes on along the minus strand of CM040125.1, from coordinate 2,768,197 downwards.
AGTCTTCAAAGGCATAATGTTGACGGCTGCTCCGGCATCCACCAGGATGCGATTCACGTCATGCCCATTGATCGTCCCCTTCATATATAAGGGGCGATTATGACACGGAGAGCACATCAACATGTCTTTGTCCGTGAAGGTGATATTTGCTGTGAGTGCTTCATATGCTTGAGCTTGCAACTCTGCAACATGGGCTTCATACGCCTCTGGATCTTGAAGTATCTTGACAAGAGCCTCTCTGAGGTCTTTGCTCCAGGCAATGGCTTCCCAAATAGTGACATTTGTTGGGAACCGCTTCATATGATGAATAATTTTGCGGTCTGCCCTGGCACGGGTCTTGTCAAATGGCGGAATGATTTCCGCCAAGGCCTTCGGCACCTGGCGAGACTTCTCCCGTTTAGGAGGGCGCTCCTCCGTATTCTGGCCTTCCGCATCTTCCTGGAATAGCGGAGCCAAAGACTCTTCTGGAGGTGGCAAAGGTTCTTCAGGCTGGTCTTCATTAGAAGGACCTGCTGGACTTACGGGCTCGACCCTGTTGGAGGGGCCGGCTTGCTCTGACGCCTCCTCGCGCTTTGGCGACTTGGCTGGCTCCTCTTCTTCATCGGAGGAAGTGATTGTGAAAGGGACACCACCCGGCTTAGCCGTTGAAGTGGGGCCTGAACCCTCTGAGGGGCTGAGGATGAAAGGGATTCCCCGAACTTGAGTTTCTGGGACAGGACCCGGCTTCTCCCCTCTGAATATTATGACCCGGTCAAGAGTCGGGAGACCTTCACGTCCACGTCCTCGGCCACGACCTCGGCCACGTCCCCGGCCATTTCTCGCCGAGCGGCGCCGATATGTCGCCATAGGCGCCTGGCCTCCAGCGCTATCAGCCGTGGGACAATAAATATTGTCGGGTGGCGGAATCGCCACCATGTTGCAAGAGAGCTCTTGCAGCATTTCCTCGAGCATCTCGACAGTGAGCTCCTCATCTTTGTAGAATAAGGAGAGCTCCTCCGGGATTGGGAAGTCTTCACCTTCTTCAAGACGGTGAACCATTTCTCGGAGCCATTGTAGAAGACGAGCTTTGCGCCCAAGCTTGTCCCAGGGAATATATTCGTCTAGAGTGACGACCCTGGTGGGATGAGGGGGAGTGTACTCCTCCAGCTCATCTATGAGCTTTTGAAGTCTTTGTAGAGGAGTTAGCTCCTTAGGAGCCTCCATAGCAGCGGCTTGCTCGGCTTGCTTCTTCAACCTCCTCTTCAAGTTCTTCCTGCGATTCTTCTCCTGCTTCTTTTGGCGTGTTGCCTCTTGAGAAGAGAGAGGAGTTTGCTTCGGCAGTGGGACTCGCTTGCCCCCAGAATTTTGCTTCTTGCTCTGGGCTGGCTCCTTAGGAACCTTAGTGCCACGACTTTTTCTGGGGGCAATCTTGGTCCAATTGACCTCCTCCGGCTGAGCTTGGAAGGTGGCATTGATTGCCTGAGCAATTATTTCAGGAGGCAACTCCTGGAACTCTGCCAGTCCACAGTAGGGCCTCTGGGAGCTTTGTAGTTCCACCGACTTTGTTTGGTCTGGTGGGTTGGCTTGCTTGAGCTGCTGAGGCCTTTCTACAATTGGCGGCCTTGCTGAGCTGACAGAGGCCTTAGCCGGGATCTTTGCGGGCTCAAGGGGTTGAGTCCTTTCCCCGACTAATGGCCTTGCTGACTTGGCAGGAGCTTTGGCTGAAGGCTCTGACGTCTTGGCTTTGCCTTTGTTGTCTGGCCGAGAGTTCTCTCTTAGGACGATGCCGGGCTGATTCGACCTGGGACGGACCTTGGAACTCTCTCCCGCAGCTTGGCTTCCTGGGTTCTGGACCTTAGGCCCTTTATAGGTGGCCGTGGCCTTGCCTTTAGTGAGTAATGGGAATTCATCATTTTCCGTAGGCTCACTTGGCCGGACTAATCGGGAGAAAGCTTCAGTTTCTCGCCGGGCCTGCTGGAGTGTCTCCCTGGCGGCCTCTGCAAGGCGTAACCTTGTCATGGAATTCCCTGATGATCGACAACCCCTCTCTGGATGAGGGCTTCAATGAAGTCTTGAACCTCTGGGCATTGCCGAGTGGGGTGAGACACCCTTGCATGATACTTGCAATAGCGGGGGTGTCTCTTGGCCGTCTCATTGTAATAAGACGGTGGGTCATGTGTCAGCACCCAGCCATCCTCCAGAGTTTATCAAAAATCTTCTCAGTGTCTTCCTTAGGAAAAGAACACTGATGAGAGGGTCGCCACCCTGGATACCAGAGTGTGGACTTGGGCGATTGGGAACTGGCTCCCTGGGAACTAACTCCCTCCTCCTGCGGCTCGGGGAACTGGAAGGCTGCTGCAGCGTGAATGACGTTGACGGAGAAGTGAAGACTCCTTCGTGCATGCGGCTGCGGTGGGTCGACTAGAAATTCGCCCATATCCACCTTCCCTCGCCTGATTAAGTCTTCGGCGAGGTCCTTGAATGGCTCACAGTTGTGGATAACATGGCCAACAACTTCATGATATGGGCAATAGCCCTGATGAAAAGCAGCACCTGGCGTCTGCTCCACGGGTGACGGGGTAATCAACCCCGCCCGCTGACATGCGAAGAAGATATTGGGAGTTTTCTCGCAAGGGAAGGAGTATAACTTCTCTGGGAGCTCGACTTGAAGTGGAGCCTCCATGTCTTCGGGTGAGTCCTCCTCGTCTTCAGATGAATCCGAGGGCTCTTCAGAGAGCCAACCCCTGAGCGGGGCCTGACCCGTGGGTGATACACCCGCCTCCCGTATGTGGGCTGGAGCTAACCCCCTGGCAAATGGGCCAAAAGGGAAGGTGGACAACTGCTGATCAATGCTCTCTAGGAACTGCAGCAAGCGCCTTTGTTCCAGTTGCTAGCTGTCGGACTTCCCCTCGGATCTTCCGGATGGTCCTCCGCAGCGCTAAACATTCTGGGAATGGAGGAGGAGTGGCTCTGGGACCACCATTGGGCTGTCGACTTGAGGGCCCGGCTTCGGAGGCATTGGAGCTTGAAGCCATCGCCACCATATGGACCACGTTAGCCGACCGGTTCGATCGGCTCCAGGGATGAGGCTGGGGTGGGTCGACTGCATGGTCCTGCATATTTACCAAGCCCTTCTGAATGAGCTCTTCTGCTATATTCTTGAAAACATAGCAATCCCCGATGGTGTGACCCAACCTTCGGTGATACACACAATAGGTTGGATCATCTGTCTTATCCACCTCCGCGGGCTTCCGCGGGTCCGGCAGAGTGACGAGCTGCTCCTTCATACATAGATCAAAGAGCATCTTAGTATGCTCCTTTCTGAAGGAATAAGGCGTCTTCATGTTCTCCGCTAAGAAAGACACATTTGTCTTATCACCAGACTTCTTGCCTTTCCCTTTGGACTTTCCTTCCCCTTTATCTCCATTCGTCGGGGAAAAGTCCACGGCATTCACCTCTTACCGCTAGCCAGACGGTCTTTGGAGGGTTTGCCTTTTGTAGAGGCTTGTGCAGGGTGATCAGCGAAGAACATCTCAATCTCCGCCACGACCGTGTTGAGCTGGTCGAAGCCTCTGATATTGGAGCCCAGAAGCTTTTCACTGACTTCTGCCGAGAGACCCCTGCGGCAGATAGTGATTGCATCTTCAGGCGTCGGAGGATTATCGCAGCGCATGCTGACGTCCCTCCATCGCTTGATGAAGTCCAATGCTGTTTCACCCTTCTTCTGTCGAAGGGAACAAAGCTCTGCTAAGGAGACTTTGCGCTCGACCATTTGGAAACGGTCGACAAACTTCTTCTGCATATCAGCCCAATCAGATACTGAGTTGGGCTTTAACCTTGAATACCATTGGAAGGCGGTGCCGGTCAAAGACGTGGCGAAAATACCGCAGCAAGTATGCCTCTTCCAAGGCTAATTCACCCATGGCCGTCATGTAATAGGCCAGGTGTTCATGCGGAGAACCCTGCCCGTTGAACTTCTGGAGTTTCGGGGCTTAGGGCAATCCGGTGGAAGCTTCTTGAATTGGTGATGGAGGGGATAAGGCACGCTGTACAAATCAACGGTAGCCACCCCCTCGCCATGTTGAGCGAACTTCGCTTCCACGATGCGCTCGATCATCTGCTTCTGCGCCATGAGGCTTTCTGCAGCAGGAGTAGCAGATGACCGCGCATTGGCTTCATGCGGCGGGACTTCGAAGTCCACTGCCAGTGGGAGTCTTGCAGCGGTGACAGAGGCATTGGCTGCTGCCAGGATGGGAGAAGGATGCTGATCCACTCCAGCCGGTGCCGCCTGAGGCGGGGAAGGAACCTCCTTTTCGCGTAAAAGCGACTGTAGCAGGTTCTTGAGCTCTTGGTTTTCCCGTTGGAGCTCGTCCAGCGTGGGGGCCCGTGGTTCCTCCCCCAGCTCTTCTTCGCGCCTGGAGTGACTGTCCCCATCAATACTGTGGACGTCTTCCTGGCGTTCTTCTTGCCGCGCCGGCTCAGGCTGAGAGGTACCGGCGGCCGGCACCTGTTGAATTTGTGCCAGGCCCCGGGACCCGGACCTTGACCTCCTCGTATATTGAAGAGGCTGATTGAGTTCCCCCGAGGTGCCTTCAGGCTGTTTTTCGCCGGAGGTGGCGTAACAGGTGAACACTTTGACAGTGTCATCGGTCACCTGGACCACCCGCTTTTTCTTGGGCGGTTGTCGCTCCGGCTTGGGCGGCCTCCCAAGTCTGTCGAAGACAGACATTCGGGATGTGGCTGCTTGAGGTGAGCGATCCTCCTCCGTGTGCGTGGAACTGGCCCACGGGGAAGTCGGCCGCACCTTCTTGCCAGCTCCGCGGCGCTTCTGCCCCCGTAGGGGCTGATTTGTAAATTGCGGAGAAACTGAGGCCTCAGTGCTTGTCGGACTCCGCACTCGTCGAAGATCCGACATGCGAAAAGGCTCCTCCGCCCTCGCGCGCCTTATAATTCGGGCCTCCTCTTTGGTGACCCAGATCTTCTTCAAATGGAGCTGATGCTCCTCAGTTGGGTTGCCCCCTGTCCTTGGACGGGGAGCTCGTGGCCTGGGCCTTTGCAAAACGCGCGGAGTTGCCGTAGGTACGGCAGACTTCTCCTTCTTCGCTCCTTTCTCCCGGACTTGCCGGAGGGGCTCGAAGCGGTTGGAGGTAGAGATAGTCGGGACATGACGATCCCGTGGCATAATCGGCTCACCTCCATCGAGCCGGATGCGGATGTCTCCGACAATCACAGTCTTGCCGGAGCGCGAGACAGCCGCTTCGGGCCTTGCACCCTTGCGGCTTCGGCGTTGCCCCCATTGAGTAGGGGAGGCAGTGGTGGCGCCCGTGGTAGGCATGGCGTCCTCCTGACGACGGCGACGTTGCCCCCGTTGAGCAGGTACAGCACCTCTGAGGGTAGCTGCAGTAGGTTTGGCGCCATTGCGGCGGCGACGTTGTCCCCGTTGAGCAGGGGCGGCGCCGGCAGTGATTTGATTGACCGAGAAGACTCGGCCAACAGCTGGGGCAGAAGGCCTGACACCTTCGGCCATTGACGGAGCAGCCAATGGAACTCGGCTGGTTGTTGGGATGAAGGGCTTGACACCCTTAACAGTTGGCGAATTGACCGGATGGACCCGGCCGGTTGATGTAGCCAAGGGCCTGACGCCCCCGACAGTCGCGTTGTTGATCGAGCGAACCCGGCCGACTGTTGCAACAGAGGGTCTGACACCCCCAGTGATTGACTTCTTGGCCAGGTGAACCCGACCAATCGACGAAACCGAAGGCCTGACGCCTTCAGAAGATAGCTTGTTGGCCGAACAGACTCGACCAATTGTCGAAGCCGAGGGCCTGGCACCCCCGACGGTTGGCTTGTTGGCCGGGCGAGCCCGACCGGGAATGGCAGAGAGCTTGCCTCCTTCAGTAGTTGGCTTCTGGACCAGACTGACCCGGCCAGCAATTAAAGTCGAAGGCCTGGCGCCTCCAACAGTTGTCTTCTTGACCGGGCGGACCCGACCAGTTGAAGGGGCCGAGGGCCTGATGCCCCCGATAGTTGTTTTGTCGACCGGACTGACCCGGCCAGTTGAAGGGGCCGAAGGCTTGACACCTCCGACAGCTGTCTTGACCGGGCGGACCCGGCCAGTCGAAGCAACAGAGGGCCTAACACCCTCAGTGATGGTCTTCTTGACCGGACTGACCCGGCCAGTTGTCGGAGCCGAAGGCTTGACGCCCTTGACAGCTGTTTGAAGCGTGGCTGAACTGGCTTCAGCCACCGGTACCACGCCCAAGAAGAAGGGCGAGCCGACGACAGGTGGGAAGTCGCCGAAGACCAGCGGGGTCGCCAGGAATCCGAGCCTGGCATGGTTGGCGACGATCTCAGGGCCGTAGATAACGGCAGCCATCGCTGTTGAAGTGTTGGTGGTGGTGGTGGTGCGTAGCACGAAAGGAGTGACGTGCAGATGCACAAAGAACTCTCAATGAACAGAGAGATGTGCGCCCTCCTCTTCCCGTCCTGTAAGAGGAAGAGGGGCAATCAGAACCTTGAAGAAGGTTTAGAGACTTTCTTTGACAGAAAGAAGAAAGGCGGGAAAAGTCCCACCGGGCGTGCCAGTCTGTTGGACACGGAAAAAATCTAAGGAATACTCTTATCGTAGATAAAAGGTAGATTTTCGTTCTTTTTGAAAAGAAACACTCCTCTGCGTAGAGAGGGTTCCGTGGGTGCGCATAGTATCAGACGATTTGGGTTCGAGTGCTGGACCTTTCCCCACTGACCGGAGTCAGTGTTGATTTACATCGGCCTAACGTCCGAACACCTTTGTTTAACTGTCAAAGAGGTCCCAAAAGACTTCTACAGAGGTTCTGATGTGGAGGGCAAGCTCACTCGAGAGACTCTCCATGACCACTCATTTTACCACCAACACATAGAAACAACTAGATTAGGGCTAGGTCTGAGCAAAACCCTAAGATTTAAGCATAGAGGCGCAAATATGCGGAAGCCATAGGCATTTTCAAAGCAAGGGAAGTTTTCTGGACCCCGGGGGTATTTTGATAATTTTACCAACCCAGGGGTATTTTGGTAATTTTCCAGGCCAGGGACATTTATGAAATTTTCTGGGCTGGAATGGAAGTGAAACTGGATCTCTAACTCCCCAAGGCGCTGAGGCTCTTTCTGGAGGGTTTCAAGGGCTCTGAGGCCATGTTTAGGTTACAGGGGTATTTTGGTAATTTTACCAGACCCTAGACCTAGGTTTGGTATAATACCCGAGTGCTGGACTAAGCTGATAACACTTCCGGACTGAAGGAATGACAAGGAGCTTCATGGAAGGCACACATTTGTCAATTTGGCCGAAGGAGGGGTATATACACAATTTTCCAAAGTCGGGGGGTTTTCTTATAATTTTCCCACCCGAGGTTACATATAAAACATGCTGAATGCTTTTATAATTCCATGTGAGTACAAGAGTTGTCGGCGAGTTGTCGACTGTACAAAAGTCCGCCTTAGAGCGGGAGATAGGGACGTAGTCCCAATTACAAAAGATTGCAAGGTATAACTGCAAATTACAGGACTTCGGTCTTTTACAATCCCGGGAAGGATATTTTTGTAATTTCGCCATTATAAGGGCAGAAATACAAGACTTAGTCGTCCCGAGACGTAAAGACTTACAAACATGGCCCGCTGAGGGGCATAATTACAAACATGGCCCACTGAGGGGCATAAACGTAAATATACCCCGTAGGGGCATAAATACAAGACCCGGGGACTTACCCCACACGGGCCAAAACAAACGAACAAATGCTTCAAGTGTCTTCCGTAGGTTGTCACTTGTGTAGTTGTCGTAGTCTATTCTTTTGGACCTCTGGGGGTCTATTTATAGAAGTGGGGAACCTCCCCGGGAGTGTTCGACCCCGTACGGGTCCAACGGGATGAAAATGACCCCGGGGAGGTTCCATTTTCAAATTTTTTTAGTCCGTGCGCGGGAATGGAACCTCCCCGGGGTGGGAGGTCCCCGGGACGGTCCTGGACCGTCCCGGGGTCGCGGACACCCGGGGGGGAACCTCCCCGGGGTCGCGGCTCCCCGGGGGGACCGGCCCGGGGTCGCGGGCCCCCGGGCAGGACCTGCCCGGGGTCGCGGACCCCCGGGGGACCTCCCCGGGGTCGCGAGCCCCCGGGCAGGGCCTGCCCGGGGTCGCGGACCCCGGGTGGGTCCCGGCCGGGGTCGCGCGCCCCGGGGAGGACCTCCCCGGTGTCGCGGACTCCGGGTGGCCCCCACCCGGGCCGCGCGCACCCCGAGGGGGTCTCCCCGGGGTCGCGGACCCCGGGTGGGTCCCGCCCGGGTGTGCCGGACCCCGGGCGGGTCCGCCCGGGTGCGCCCGACCCCGGGTGGGTCCGCCCACCCCCGGGGGGTTCCGCGCGGGACTTCTCCTGCCCCGGGCGAACCCATCCGGGTTAGAGCGACCCCGGGCGGGTCCCCTCACCCCCGGACGGGCCTGGCTCTCGCGCGGATTCCATAAAAGGAGGTTCCGAGGCTGTGAAGCTCCGGGTTTTCGCCGTGTCTCATAGAGAACGACGAGAAGGAACGCTGCCTTGTTCGTTTGTCGTCTTCCTCGTGCCGTAGGCCGCTGCGGGAGGACGAGTTGTTGTCCGCGTCTCGTGATACACGTGCGAGGGACGCTGTGCTTGGTACGTAGACCTATTCCAGCCTCTTCTTTGCCATTGTAGAGGTGTTCCTTTCTTAGGGTTGCACATCCGAAGGGCGAGAGCTTAATCTCGTAGGGATTTAAATATAGTCACATGATCCTGACAATCATTGCGGCTCGTGCTAGGCTCGTGGTCATCCTCCGAGGGGTTTATATTGCCACGACATATGGGCTATAAAGCCTTAAGCTTAGGAATATCCGACGGGACGGCGATACGCCGAACAAGGTACCCCGTGTAGGAATATCCTATCGGAGGGTGATACACCGCTTCCGAAATCTTGTCACATGCGGGATTAAAATCCCGAACCTTTAGCACGATAAATTATGGGTGCAACACCTAGATATCAAAAATTGCTAGTTTTAGAAATTACTTCGTTATTGATCACAACCAAATCCTTTTGGCCTAACTTCATATTGTTGAAATTACATTTCTTATATTCTGACTTAGTTCGGTGAATCCTAAAACCTTAAATTCCAAATCATCCCTCCACCTTTCTAATTTATCATTTGAACCCTAAGCATTTTCATCAATTAAAAGAATATCATCCACAAATGATACACCGAGTGTTGTCATGATGTAAATGTTTTATTACTTCTTCGATAACCATAGAGGTAAGGGCTTGGTGCTGACCCTTGATGATAGTAACAAGAAACTCAGACCAATCTCGTGTCCATAGTTTTCTTGGTCGGGCACTTGGTACGACCTTGTATAGGAATAACGTTAGGCTTGGCAGCTCATTATGCGTGTAGAGAGTAAATAGGCCAGCAAGGGTAGTTCTGTAAAATATTGTTATGTGCAATGCCTATTTATTATCTCTGCTGTGCCTCCTAGTTAGAGTTATAATAACTGGGGGTTTATGTACAATTTGGCATTTACCCAAGTCAATATAAGAGGATGGGGGAGGCTACGGACTGTGTGAGGGTGAATCTAAAACCGCCGTAAGCCTCCACCTTGGGTTTCTGCATCCTCTCGTCTCTCTTTGTTTCTACATGGTATCAGAGCAACGGGAGAGGGTGTAGGCATCTGTAAAAGCTCTCGTTCCTCCAAGAGGGAGACCAGTGGTCTCTCCTCAGTCCTCTGTTTGTGTACTGTAGCAGTGATACTTTAGCATTACTGTTCATAGTACTATAGCAGAGTTCTTCCCTCAGGAAGGTGTAATGTCCCGGATTTTTCAAATATTTTTCGGATCAGGATCCGTGGATTTCGGATCGTCTTTTCGTGGGTTGCGGATCGTGTCCGAGTGAGCTTCGGACTTTTTATACCGGATTGTCGGACCCATTGGAGAATGGAGGTGTGCCCGTGAATTTCCTTGAGTCCGCGGCGTTGTGAGGCGCACGCCGGTAATTTTCTGGAATTTTCGGAGCACCGTTGTGGGTCCCGGGTTGCGTTTTGGGTTTTACGCGTGTTTTTGTCTGTCGGACCTTCGGAACACTGTGCAGGGTGAACCGTTGCGTTCTCCGACTTCGGGACGGCACCAGTGCGTTGTGCGTTTTTCGAGAATCGCGGAGGTAATTTTTTCCTAATTTTTGGAATTTTTCAGAATTTCTAGGTTTTTCCTATATAAACCCTCCCACCCCTCTCTCTCTCTTCTCATTTCCCACTCTCTCACTCTCTCTCTTCTCCCACGCTCTCCTCTCACTCTCTCCTCTCCGGCGGCCGACGGACCAAGGCGGGGGCGAGGAGTACGGCGAGGATGGGTCGAGGATCGAGGGACGGGGGCGCGGTGAAGCCGGTTCGCGAGTGTGAGGCACCAGCGGGGTTTTCGTGGGCGTTTCTTCGTGGATCGGCGTCCACGGCGCGTCGAATATTCGGTGGAGGTAGGGAGATGGACCCCCAGCTCGTGTACTTCATTTCCCGTGAGTTTTGTAGGCCGTGGTGAGCCGAGCGGGCTTGGTTGGACGTTTTGGGGAAAACTCATATTTTTGGGGAGTGAGCCGGATCTAGAGTTTTGATCGCGTTTTTGGGTTTAGAATGGGTCCTCTCGGTGCTTGAGAGGTTGGGGAATGTTTTTCCCTTTGTTTCCCCTTCACTTGGGGCTGAACGGGACGTGGAATGGGTTTTTCTGTGGTTTTCGCCGTTTTTGGACGCGGACTGAGAACGCGCTCGCCTTGGTGGGCGCGTTCTTGGAGAACGTGCCGCCCCGATAGGGCGCGTTCATCAAGGAAGATGAACAGTAAGGCGGTTCTTAACGCGCTATAGGCGGCTAGCGCGTTATGAAGAACGCGCTATAGGAAGCTAGCGCGTTCTGAAGAACGTGCTATGGAAGGTTAGCGCATTCTGTTCTGTCGGAACGTGCTATAGGAGTATAGCACGTTCTGTTTTGAACGTGCTATAGGATGCTAGCACGTTCTGAAGAACGTGCTATGGAAGGCTAGCGCGTTCTATTCTGTCTGAACGTGCGATAGGAAGCTAGCGCGTTCTTATGAACGTGCTATAGGAGGCTAGCACGTTCATGAGGGCGACCAACCGGGCAGCCCAGGGCGGGCGGTCTACGGCTGATCGTGCTCCCCTTGGGCCGTGTGTGTCCCAGACACCCCGTGGAGTTCCGTGGCCGTGTCTTTGGGTGTCCGGAGGTCCTGTTTATCTCGATTAGCATGCCCGTGGGTTTAAGGGTCCGAGTGACCCTCTAGCGTTCCGATTATGTTGCATCGGTCTCCGGTCGACCCGGTTGTGACCCAGTGGTTGACCTTCGGCCTCGTGAGTGTCCTGGACACCCCGTGGATTTCATGACCGTGTTTTTGGGGTGTCTGGAGGTACCGTGTTATCTCGATAAGCGTGCCCGTGGGCTTGGTGGGTTCGGGTGACCCCAGGTGTTCCGGGCTTCCGTGTTCTTACTAGATCGAGTCACCGTGTGTATCGGTGTGAGTGCGGTGAGGTTTCCCCGCACGTCGTGGTTTCTCCGGAAGGTGGTTTCCGAGTGGGCCATGTGTGTGGCCTTGGACTGTGAGTCCAATCTCCCAGCCTGAGGCTGGAGGTCGCTTAAGTTTCCCTCCTCGAGGGATGGGTCTCGGCAGTTGTGAACTGCCTCGTGAGTCATCGCATCGTGGTTTTGGACCTAGGGATTAGGCCAGATTGACGGCTCAGTGCTGTCGTGTGCAACGGTCTTGACCCCGAGTCTTGTGACTCAAAGGCCGTTGGGTTTAGTAGGTCTAGTGGGCTGTCCAGAGTCGGGTGGCTTTGAGCCACCTGTTACTTTGCGTTACTCGCGATGGGTGCGTGCGTGGTTTTCTGTGTCCACGTTCTGTGAGCCCCCACTAGTCGTAGCCTTCTTACGGCACGCGGTGCTGACCCACCCGAGAGAGACGGTGAATAGGCTGGTTACCGTAGGGCCCCCACGTACAGCCGAGTCCGGGCTTAGGGGGAATTACCAGCTAGAGGACAGGCCTAGGGCGTATGCTCTGAGTGTGCACACGGGGCTGAGGGTTTCGGACCCGCGCTAACGAGCGCGGCCTCAGCTAGTCCTTGTTTTGTGGTACTGGTTACTGAGTGTGTCTGAGTCTCCGCCTGGGGCGTTGTAGCTAAACACTTGTGACGCGGTGTAAGACGGGGGACGCATCCGGTCGTTCTTCTGGTGGGCGGTACTCCCGTCACGTGACGTGAGTTTTCACGTGAGTCGAGTTCCGCTTCACGTCTGCGAGACGTGGTTTTGCGTGCAGTTCTCGGATGTTTTCCCGATGCCGAGATCTAGGGGTTCCGGTGAGCGTCACCGAGGGCTTTCCCCTAGACAGCGTCGAGTTCCCGACGGGTGGTCGTTTTCCTAGTTGCGTGACTAGGGTGGTTCGTTGTTTGGTGATCCCCCGACGGTGAGATTGGGGTGCGTGTTTTCGTGTACAGTAGGAGTAGCTGTAGCGCCGAGTTTTTTACTGGCCACCGGTTTGCTGTTCCTGCTGTTCTTGCTGTTGTTACTTTCCGTGCCGCCGTTGTTCTCAGTTGGGGTTCCACGGGATCCCTACTGGGCCAGTGACATGAGGCTCACCCCTGCGTTTCAGGTGCGGCGGTTCTTCCTCGAGGTTCGAGGGTGCTGTACGGAGGTTCTTTGTTTCCAGCTCGCCGGGCCGAGTGTTCACTTGATATGTGGTACGTTTTACTGCTTTAGACTGTACTTTCTGTCGGACTGGACTCTATTGTAGTTGTTCATTTATTTATGTTAATTGTTGAATTGTCCTACCTTATTTCCTATTTCTTTGTACCTCCACACTCCTTTTAGCCCTTCCGAGTCGGGCGGCGGGTCAGGATTCGAATGGTATCGGGTTCTTTTCCTGGTATCCGGATCTTGGGTCGCCACAGTTGGTATCAGAGCGTGATTGTGGACGTACATGGGAATTCGAGATATTACAGTGATCAGAGTCCGTAAGATCCAGTACAGTCGGCAGCTGGCATAGGGTTTCGTGCTTGTTTTTCGCTTGATTTCTCATGTGAGAGCTTGAGTGCGCGGCGGTGGCGCTGTGAAGGTGGTTGCTGTTTCGTTGGAGCGCCGGCGTGGGGTCTGAGGATCGAGGTTGAGAGCTTTCTCCCTCATCGATGGTGGCCCTGATCGTGCTGCGTTGGGTAGAGTTTGTCGGCAGGCGTGTTGCGGTGGTGCTGCGTTCGAGGAATTTGCAGCGAGGTCAGGTGGCTGGCGAGGACTGTTCGCCGTTAAGTGGATGTGAGTGTGCTCTGAGGGAGCTGTTATTGCGTTTGGCCACTCTAGTCTGAGGATTGTTCAGCCCCTGAGGCGCTGAGGTTGTGGTTTGAGGTGTTTGAGCAGGTGCTCTGGTCGAGAATTATGCTCGAGTGAGCGGAAGGTTTTCTGTTGAGCTGCTGATTTATCGAGTCCGATGTCCTTGTCATGCTCTGTGGCGTCAGAAGTAACGTGTCGGTCCCGATTGTTTTTGCAGATTTTGAGGCAGGATTGGGCTGTGGTGTCCCAGTAAGTCTTGCTCCTACGCTCTTGTGTGCGAATGGGTTGTGTTCGCCTTGGATTTGGCTCGAGATGTGAAGGTTCCGCGGTGAGTTTCGGGACTCGAGGATGAGCGTTGGCGATTGTCGGTTATGGCTCGTGTTGCGGCTCTTGGCGTGGCGTGTTGCAGTTGAGGAATTGCAATGGTGGTGCATCGAGGGATGCTGTGATCGTGGTCCGACGAGACACTTGGCGAGTGTGTTGGAGGAGCTGACCTGACGGGAGTGATGATTTTTCCGGTGCTGGAAGGTGCTGTTCCCAGCGTGCGCAAGGTTCGAGACCAGGTCGAGCGTGGAGTTTTTCCTTCTGTTGGTCGGAAGTGTATTGAGTTTTTTCCGTGGTTGGAGGAGATCGTGTTTTGGCTAAGGTTCGTCGTCTTGCATTGTGTGTCCGGATTGGTTGGCCTTTGTGCGCCATGAAATCCGTGCGAGACGCGTCCTGCGTTTTGGCAAGGTGGTTGCCTGTGAGAAGCGTTGCCCGTCCCCATCTGTGTAAGGGTGTGTTGGCGCTGTTCCGGAAGGATGTGTGCCAGTCGGGCGGTGTTCGTGAGAATTTGCTGTTGGTGTTGTGGTTCCCGATGTGTGGAGGATCGGAGTCTGCGGGGTTGCAGAGGATTGTCGGGATGGAGGATCCCGAGTTGGCGTTGTGATGGCTATGTGTGTGGATCAGAGTGCGCGGATCGTAGCGTTGGTTGCTACGGGCGGATTTCCTGAGGATGAGTTGAGCATCGGAGGATTGGTTCCTCGGTGTGAGACGTGTTGTTGCCGTGCCGTTGCTCGAGATATTGTGGTTCATGGCACTGGCAGGTGGAGAGTTGGGGAAATATGGTGGCGAGGTTGTCGCATAAGTACCCTGTTCTTGCGTTGGGGGTTGCGTTTGCGGATGAGATCGTGTTTTGGAGAAGTGTGCCGTGGATTGTAAGTGGTTGTGTGTCCCGTGGCTCTGTGGTAAGAGCGGGAATCGGGATTGGCAGGCGTCCTCTTGGATTAATTGAGATGGAGGTTTCGATGAGATAGGATTCGATGAGACAGGACGGAGGAGTGACACCTGTGGTTGGAGGTCCTTGATGGGACGTTGACGTGGGATGTTGATCCCTGGTCCGCGACCAGCAAGGGAGGATTCCCCTGTAAGTATGAGTCAAGTGAGGTGAAGACTGAAGACACCAAGATCTTGTCATTTGGTTTCGCCGTACTCCCCTGAGAGGGCAGAGTTGGCATAATGATAGGTCTGGATGTGGTGTTGGTCTGTGCGTGGGTCAGCGGATGGCCTGTCATGAGTTGGATCGTGCCTGCTAGGCCAGTGAAGGTTTCCTGTTGACGAATGTCTGGTGACCAGTGGATGGTCTTTCACAGACAGAAGATGCTGGTTGTAGGGGCTCGAGAATGGAGAGAGCCGCGTGCAAGCGATGCCTTTTGGTGGCCATTTCTGAGGTGTGTTTTTCCAGATGGGATCTGAGCTTTGTCGAAGTTTGAGATCTGACAGAGTTGGTCCCGTGCTGTTGTGGCGTTCGGCTTGCCGAGTGTGGAGTGGTCCTTGGCGTGGAGCCGACGGATTGGTGGTGGTCAGCTGGCAAAGAAGTTGGTGTTTGGTTGGTCCGCCGAGCATTGGCGTTGACCGGTGGATTGGTTCTTGTGGCGAGGATTGCGTTCCCTCGGTGAGCGACAGGGTGGCAGCGATGTCGTGAGTGGTTTCCGTTGTGTCTGAGGTGATACCAGACTTGTGCCTTTGTGTTATGCCTGCTCTGGTGGCCGATGTGTGTGCGGTGTGCGGAGCGTGGCGTCGTTCGTGATTATGGTCTAGCCGTATCCCTCATGATCGGTGCTTTCGTGAGAATCGAGGTTTTTCTGTGCTGGGGCCCTGACAGCGTTGTCAGTTGGTCGAGGCGTTCTTCCCCTGTGGGCTATTGTTTGGTGCTAGTTCTGAATTTCGAGGACGAAATTTCTTTAAGGGGGAGGGCTGTAATGCCCCGGATTTTTCAGATATTTTTCGGATCAGGATCCGTGGGTTTCGGATCATCTTTTCGTGGGTTGCGGATCGTGTCCGAGTGAGCTTCGGACTTTTTATACCGGATTGTCGGACCCATTGGAGGTGTGCCCGTGAATTTCCTTGGGTCCGTGGCGTTGTGAGGAGCACGCCGGTAGTTTTCTGGAATTTTCAGAGCACCGTTGTGGGTCCCGGGTTGCGTTTTGAGTTTTACGCGTGTTTTTGTCTGTCGGACCTTCGGAACACTGTGCAGGGTGAACCGTTGCGTTCTCCGACTTCGGGACGGCACCAGTGCGTTGTGCGTTTTCCGAGGATCGCGGAGGTAATTTTTCCTAATTTCTGGAATTTTTCAGAATTTCTGGAATTTTTCGGATATAAACTCTCCCACCCCTCTCTCTCTCTTCTCATTTCCCACTCTCTCACTCTCTCTCTTCTCCCACGCTCTCCTCTCCGGCGGCCGACGGATCGAGGCGGGGGCGACGCGGGGCGACGCGGGCGAGGAGGACGACGAGGATTGGTCGAGGATCGAGAGACGGGGGCGCGATGAAGCCGGTTCGCGAGCGTGAGGCACCGGCGGGGTTTTTGTGGGCGTTTCTTCGTGGATCGGCGTCCACGGCGCGTCGAATCTTCGGTGGAGGTAGGGAGTTGGACCCCTAGCTCGTGTACTTCATTTCCCGCGAGTTTTGTAGGCGGTGGTGAGCCGAGCGGGCTTGGTTGGACGTTTTGGGAAAAACTCATATTTTTTGGGAGTGAGCCAGATCTAGAGTTTTGATCGCGTTTTTGGGCTTAGAATGGGTCCTCTCGGTGCTAGAGAGGTTGGGGAATGTTTTTCCCTTTGTTTCCCCTTCACCTGGGGGTGAACGGGGAGTGGAATGGGTTTTTCCGTGGTTTTCGCCGTTTTTGGGCGCGGACTGAGAACGCGCTCGCCTTGGTGGGCGCGTTCTTGGAGAACGCGCCGCCCCGATAGGGCACGTTCATCGAGGAAGATGAACATTAAGGCGGTTCTTAACGCGCTATAGGCGGCTAGCGCGTTCTGAAGAACGTGCTATGGAAGGTTAGCGCATTCTGTTCTGTCGGAACGTGCTATAGGAGTATAGCACGTTCTGTTTTGAACGTGCTATAGGATGCTAGCACGTTCTGAAGAACGTGCTATGGAAGGCTAGCGCGTTCTGTTCTGTCTGAACGTGCTATAGGAGTATAGCACGTTCTGTTCTGAACGTGCTATAGGAAGCTAGCGCGTTCTTATGAACGTGCTATAGGAGGCTAGCACGTTCATGAGGGCGACCAACCGGGCAGCCCAGGGCGGGCGGTCTACGGCTGATCGTGCTCCCCTTGGGCCGTGTGTGTCCCAGACACCTCGTGGAGTTCCGTGACCGTGTCTTTGGGTGTCCGGAGGTCCCGTTTACCTCGATTAGCATGCCCGTGGGTTTAAGGGTCCGAGTGACCCTCTAGCGTTCCGATTATGTTGCATTGGTCTCCGGTCGACCCGGTTGTGACCCAGTGGTTGACCTTCGGCCTCGTGAGTGTCCCGGACACCCCGTGGGTTTCATGACCGTGTTTTTGAGGTGTCTGGAGGTACCGTGTTACTTCGATAAGCATGCCCGTGGGCTTGGTGGGTTCGGGTGACCCCAGGTGTTCCGGGCTTCCGTGTTCTTACTAGATCGAGTCATCGTGTGTATCGGTGTGAGTGCGGTGAGGTTTCCCCGCACGTTGTGGTTTCTCCGGAAGGTGGTTTCCGAGTGGGCCATGTGTGTGGCCTTGGACTGTGAGTCCAATCTCCCAGCCTGAGGCTGGAGGTCGCTTAAGTTTCCCTCCTCGAGGGATGGGTCTCGGCAATTGTGAACTGCCTCGTGAGTCATCGCATCGTGGTTTTGGACCTAGGGATTAGGCCAGATTGACGGCTCAGTGCTGTCATGTGCAACGGTCTTGACCCTGAGTCTTGTCACTCAAAGGCCGTTGGGTTTAGTAGGTCTAGTGGACTGTCCAGAGTCGGGTGGCTTTGAGCCACCTGTTACTTCGAGTTACTCGCGATGGGTGCGTGCGTGATTTTCTGTGTCCACGTTCTGTGAGCCCCCACTAGTCGTAGCCTTCTTACGGCATGCGGTGCTGACCCACCCGGGAGTGGTGGAGCGGCTGACCCGAGAGAGACGGTGAGTAGGCTGGTTACCGTAGGGCCCCCACGTACAGCCGAGTCCGGGCTTAGGGGGAATTACCAGCTAGAGGACAGGCCTAGGGCGTATGGTCTGAGTGTGCACACGGGGCTGAGGGTTTCGGACCCGCGCTAACAAGTGTTTAGCTAGTCTTTGTTTTGTGGTATTGGTTACTGAGTGTGTCTGAGTCTCCGCCTGGGGCGTTGTAGCTAAACACTTGTGACGCGGTGTAAGACGTCACGGGACGCATCCGGTCGTTCTTCTGGTGGGCGGTACTCCCGTCACATGACGTGAGTTTCCTCGTGAGTCGAGTTCCGCTTCATGTCTGCGAGACGTGGTTTTGCGTGTAGTTCTCGGATGTTTTCCCGATGCCGAGGTCTAGGGGTTCCGGTGAGCGTCACCGAGGGCTTTCCCCTAGACAGCGTCGAGTTCCCGACGGGTGGTCGTTTTCCTAGTTGCGTGACTAGGGTGGTTCGTTGTCTGGTGATCCCCCGACGGTGAGATCGGGGTGCGTGTTTTCGTGTACAGTAGGAATAGTTGTAGCGCCGAGTTTTTTACTGGCCACCGGTTTGTTGTTCCTGCTGTTCTTACTGTTGCTGCTTTCCGTACCGCCGTTGTTCTCAGTTGGGGTTCCGCGGGGTCCCTACTGGGCCAGGGACAGGAGGCTCACCCCTGCGTTTCAGGTGCGGCGGTTCTTCCTCGAGGTTCGAGGGTGCAGTACGGAGGTTCTTAGTTGCCAGCTCGCCGGGCCGAGTGTTCACTTGGCATGTGGTACGTTTTACTGCTTTAGACTATACTTTCTGTCGGACTGGACTCTGTTGTAGTTGTTCATTTATTTATGTTAATTGTTGAATTGTCCTACCTTATTTCCTATTTCTTTGTACCTCCACACTCCTTTTAGCCCTTCCGAGTCCCGGCTAGTGGGCGGCGGGCCAGGATTCGAATGGTATCGGGTTCCTTTCTTGGTATCCGGATCTTGGGTCGCCACAGTTGGTATCAGAGCGTGGTTGTGGACGTACATGGGAATTCGAGATATTACAGTGATCAGAGTCCGTAAGGTCCAATACAGTCGGCAGCTGGCATAGGGTTTCGTGCTTGTTTTTCGCTTGATTTCTCGTGTGAGAGCTTGAGTGCGCGGCGGTGGCGCTGTGAAGGTGGTTGCTGTTTCGTTGGAGCGCCGGCGTGGGGTCTGAGGATCGAGGTTGAGAGCTTTCTCCCTCATCGATGGTGCCCGATCGTGCTGCGTTGGGTAGAGTTTGTCGGCAGGCGTGTTGCGGTGGTGCTGCGTTCGAGGAATTTGTAGCGAGGTCAGGTGGCTGGCGAGGACTGTTCGCCGTTAAGTGGCTGTGAGTGTGCTCTGAGGGAGTTGTTATTGAGTTTGGCCACTGCAGTCTGAGGATTGTTCAGCCCCTGAGGCGCTGAGGTTGTGGTTTGACGTGTTGGAGCGGATGCTCTGGTCGAGAATTGTGCTCGAGTGAGCGGAAGGTTTTCTGTTGAGCTGCTGATTTATCGAGCCCGATGTCCTTGTCATGCTCTGTGGCGCCGGAAGTGGCGTGTCGGTCTCGATTGTTTTTGCAGATTTCGAGGCAGGATTGGGCTGTGGTGTCCCAGTAAGTCTTGCTCCTACGCTCTTGTGTGCGAATGGGTTGTGTTCGCCTTGGATTTGACTCGAGATGTGAAGGTTCCGCTGTGAGTTTCGGGACTCGAGGATGAGCGTTGGCGATTGTCGGTTATGGCTCTTGTTGCGGCTCTTGGCGTGTTGCAGTTGAGGAATTGCAATGGTGGTGCATCGAGGGATGCTGTGATCGTGGTCCGACGAGACACTTGGCGAGTGTGTTGGAGGAGTTGACCTGACGGGAGTGATGATTTTTCCGGTGCTGGAAGGTACTGTTCCCAGCGTGCGCAAGGTTCGAGACCAGGTCGAGCGTGAAGTTTTTCCTTCTGTTGGTCGGAAGTGTATTGAGTTTTTCCCATGGTTGGAGGAGATCGTGTTTTGGCTAAGGTTTGTCGTCTTGCATTGTGTGTCCGGATTGGTTGGCCTTTGTGCGCCATGAAGTCCGTGCGAGACGCGTCCCGCGTTTTGGCAAGGTGGTTGCCTGTGAGAAGCGTTACCCGTGCCCATCTGTGTAAGGGTGTGTTGGCGCTATTCCGGAAGGAAGTGTGCCAGTGGTTGGTTCACTCTGTGTCTGAGACTCAAAGAAAGTGGATCCGTAGGAAGGAAATTGCAAGAGATATGTGGGTGACTTTAGAGAAGATGTTCAACAAATAAAACAATGATGCTCGGGTTTTTAAGATCGACAACTCCATCTATGAACAAGGAACCAAATCAATGATTGTATATTTTCGTACTTTAAAGGATCTGTGGGAAGACCTAGACTACTAAACGGATGAATGGGAATCACCGACAGATCATAAGAGATTCCTAAAGCGCATGCAAAAGGAGAGAATCTACAATTTCCTTGCTGGACTGAATATGAAATATGAGACGTTGAGGTCTCAAATATTGAACGCTTCTCCAGTTACTTCCCTAGAAGTAACATGTCAACATGTATTGTCTGAAGAAGAGTGCTGACAGGCCATGGGGGTAACTAGTCAAGAGATTGATGCGGAGCAAAACTTGTAACGTCGAGCAATGGCACACGGCTGTGTTGTTTTCACAAAAGACGGTTGAAGCCACAAAAGTGTCATTTTATTATGTATTTGTCTTTAGTGGGGGTCTAACGTTGTAGTCTCGGATTGTCTAAGTTCACAGTTTTTATAGTTGTATTGGGCTCATTGGGAGCAAGTTTAGTGTTTGTTCTATATTTTCTATATTTGGGTGCGATTTTCACACTATTTTCTTGAATCCAAGGGTATTTGAGTTTTTGGGGAGTCATGATAGGGTTAGGGTTAACTTAACCAGTATAAATTGTCATGTAATCCTCCTTTCTAAATTAATGAAGAATTTTGGAACCTAGTTTTTTGAGGAATTTCTGTGTCTTCTCTGAGAGGGAGATGTAAGATCACCCTAAGAGAGGGAGGCCGTGAGGGCCACTACCTTAAACCCTAACCTTCGATCTCCCGCTAGCATTCACCGCCCTTCTCCCATGATCCCTTGCTCCCCCGCCATCCTTCCCCCCCTCGTCGCCGGCTGTGAGCGCAGCCCCACCGCGACCCCTTCTTCTTCTTCGTCCTTTTCCTTCCTGTCCTGATAACGATCAGGGCATTGGCTGTAACGATCCGAGAATCCGATTACCGGGAAGGCCCGATAACCCGAGACTCGCACCGCCACCCACGAGCCCGAAGACTCGGAAGGGTTAGAAGGATGGTGTGGGAACTACACAGGTATCACAAGTAATTGCAGAAATTAAACAGTTATAGTATTAAGCAGGAAATAAATTAGCATTTTACATTATACATGGTCCGCAAGATAACAATAAAATAACAACAGTAGTCCACAACTAGTACAGAGACAAGAAAAGAAAGTACAGCTACACGGGGCATCTCCCGGCTCTGACCTCTGGCACTACCTCTGGGCACCCGCACCACGCTGCGCCCCAGACGCGCTCCCCCGGGGCGGCGCCTCACCTGAAACACGGTGAAAACACGCAGGGAATGAGTCTCGGAACAAGACTCAGTAGGGATCACTCGAACCCTACCTCGTAAAACGGGAAACCACTACGCTAGCGGTAGGAGGGTACCTCGGAAAGGAAAGCCCTGCACTCTACAAAATAAAGGTCCTACGGCACGCAATCCGACACACGTGCCACGGTAAACCAACCGAAGCTCAACGGTCGACCCGGCAAAGAGAAACCCGAAGGTCGAAGTCACAAGACTGACAGTCAGACACCCCGTACTCGACAGGAGTACCTCCCACTAGAAGCACAGCCGGTAGCGTCCCCTGACGACTTACACCGCACCGTAGGTGAACTGCCTGACGTGGTAACGCCTACCCAAGGCACGAACACCGCACAAGTAACCACAAACAAGTGACTAGCTGGGGTCACGCCCGTCGACGTGGGTCCAACCGCCCCCAACCACGTGTGCACACACAGACCATGCGTCCTAGGTCTGGTCCTCTGACCGGTTTTCCCCCGTAGCCGGACTCTGGCTAACGACGAGGGGCCCGACGGAAACCAGTCTAAAACCGTCATCAGGGTAACCTCTCCACCACTCCTTGGTGGGACCACACGCGTGTAAGCAGGCTACGACTAGTGGAGGGTCACTGAAGGAGTAGACTCTCAAGTCACGGAAAACGACGCCCGCATCCGACGACGCACGGGGACCACCCCACGCACCGGCACCGTCGCACGGCGACCACAGTCGGACTAAAAACAGGGTTGCAGCCCTCTCGGGGCAACCAAACGCCCGACGGTCCACCCCGGGACCGTCACAAGGCTGTAACGGTCTAGGCGAGACTGTTACACACACCTGGCGGTCTAAGCCTGAGGAACGCAGGGAATAACGCGCCTGGTCCAGCGCGTTACACAAATGTAACGCGCCTGGCCCAGCGCGTTGCACGCGCCTCACGCTCCCAGCGCGAGGGCAGGATGTAACGCGCTTGCCCCAACGCGTTACACGAATGTAACGCGCCTGGCCCACGCGTTACGCGCCCCTCACCCCTGGGATGACCCAGGAAGTAACGCGCTCGCCCCAGCGTGTCACGAGGATGTAACGCGCTCGCCCTGGCGCGTTACACACGCAGACCCCCAACGGTCAAAAACCAACGGTCGAAAAGCCCCTGACGGCCCATCCCGGGCGCGTCACTTAGAAGTGGCGGTCTATCGTGGGACCGTCACAGTCCCTGACCCCCAAAGGCTAACAAAAGGGCATGTGACGGCCCCCTCGAGGCGCGTCACATCATGTAACGGTCCCTGGAAGGACCGTCACACGCACCCGACGGCGAAAACGGCGGGAAAGTCCAAAAACTTCAACCACGCCCCCATGCCTCCACCGGAGAGGGGGAAATCAAAGGGGAAGACCCCTGGGGACCCCTAGCATGATTCTAGGCCATCAAAACGCGAAATCATGCATCAAATCCATAGATCGAGCGAGCTCTCCCCAAACATGGAAAAACCCCAAACATGCTCAATCAAGCCCCTCTTGGCCTCCCCACGGCCTATAAACCACGGAAAAGAACGGCAAGGAGCTAGGGAACGTCACCCTACCTCAATGGAGCGATTGCTCCGCCGGATCGTCCGTGAATCGCGAAGAACGCTTTAGAAAACCTCGCCTCTTCACGCTTCCCACGCTCACCGCACGCCCACAAGATCACCTCGCCGTCACCCACGCCCTCTCGCTGTCGCCCCGCCGTCATCAGCAGCCGGAAGGGAGCTCACCGCGCTCGAACGGGAGGAAGAGAGGGAGAAAGGGGGGCCGCGGTGGGGAGAAACGGAGGAGGAAGAAGAAGAAGAAAGAGAAGGTGGGGAAGAGAGAGAAAATAGGGGGGGTATTTATAGAAAATTCGAAAAATCCGGAAAATGTCGAAAAATAGAAAAATACATTTCCGGAATCCTCGGAACGCGCCGATCGCAACGGTACCACTCGTGCCCAGGTGAACGACCCGGTTCACCCGCAGCGAGGTTCCGAAGGAATTGCCGAAACACACACCGGAAATCGGAAAACACGCGTGGAAAAGCTGCGGAACGCTTCCGGGCCTCCGAAACAACTCCGGATCGCGCTGATCCGAACACGAAAGATGTCCGAAACGAAATTTCGGACACAACGGAGCCGGACGCTCCGAAAAACCAGATCCGGGACCCAAAAAGAAGGATCCGAAAGGTCCGGGATATTACAGCCCTCCCCCCTTAAAGGAATTTCGTCCTCGAAATTGAGAACAACCCAAGGGGAAGGATGAGGAAGACTCACTCAAACAGGTACGGGAACTGCTGACGTATATCGTCCTCACGCTCCCAAGAAGCCTCACCACCAGAGTGCCGTTGCCACACCACCTTTACCAAGGGGATGACCTTGCTCCGTAGGCGCTGCTCTCGCCTATCCTCAATGCGGACTGGGAACTCTGGGAGAGAAAGATCTGGAGTCACCTCAGGCCAAACAGAAAACTCGAGCACATGAGAGTCATCGGGCACATACTTCCGCAACATCGAGACGTGGAACACGTCATGCACCGACGCCAACTCAGGGGGTAACCGCAACCGATAAGCAACCTCACCGATGCGTTCCACAACGGGAAACGGACCAACATAGCGGGGACTCCACTTCCCACGCCGTCCAAAACGCATCACCACCTTCATCGGAGAAACTCTCGAGAACACATGATCGCCCACGACGAATTCGAGAGGCTGCCTCCTACGGTCAGCATAGCTCTTCTGCCGACTCTGGGCCGCCAGCATGTTCTGACGAACCACGTGCACAACGTCCACGCATTACTGCACCAACTCTGGTCCCGTCAAAACACGCTCACCAACTTCAAACCAATCAAGTGGAGTCCGACAAGGACGCTCATACAAAGCCTCATAAGGAGCCATACCAATGCTCGAATGAAAGCTGTTGTTGTAGGCAAACTCCACCAACGGTAGGTGATGAATCCAACTCCCCTGCCACTCCAGGCAGCAGGATCTCAGCATGTCCTCCAAAGTCTGAATGGTCCTCTCAGACTGACCATCTGACTGAGGATGATACGCCGAGCTAAAAGCTAACTCCGTGCCAAGCGCTCGCTTGAAACTCCTCCAGAATCTAGAAGTGAAGCGCGGATCCCGATCTGACACGATCGAAATGGGAACCCCATGCAACGGAACGATCCGCTCCACATAAAGACGAGCCAACTTGGACACGCTCCAGCTGACTTTGACCAGTAACAACCGAGTCACCTTCGTCAGCCGATCCACCAGCAACCAAATACTGTCCTGCCCACTCGGGGTCCTCGGCAACCCCACCACAAAATCCGTGGTCACGTGGTCCCACTTCCATGCAGGAACATCCAATGGCTAGAGAGTACCTCCTGGTCGCTGATGCTCCGCCTTCACCTGCTGACAGGTTAGGCACCTTGCCACAAACTCAGCAACATCTCTCTTCATGCCAGGCCACCAGAACTGTCTCCGCAAGTTCCGATACATCTTTCTCGCACCCGGGTGTACGGTGTACCTGCTCTCATGAGCCTCGCGCAACATCGCACGATGAACCTGCTCCTCCGCTGGGACGTATAGCCTGCCACGAAACCTCGCAGCACCGTCCTCGTCGAGCTCCACATCGGCCATCGCCAGAATCCGGAGCAACTCGGGGTCCGCATGCTGAGCCTCTGTCACCTGACGACGGATAGCAGGAGTGACAGTCAGACTCGCAAGCACTGCCAACCCTAGCTCCTGGGGAATCTTGAGCCTGAAGGATACTTCGGGCACTTGTTCCCAGAGCCTCCACTTCCTCAACATCAAGGCACTGACCGCAACCTTCCGACTCAAGGCATCGGCGACGACATTCATCCTGCCCGGCTGATAAGACAGGGTGAAGTCATAATCCTTCATGAACTCCATCCAACGCCTTTGCCTGAGGTTCAGGTCCCTCTGCGAGAACACATACCTCAAACTCTGATGGTCAATGAACACCTCGAACTTCTCACCGTACAGATAATGCCGCCAGATCTTCAGCGCGAAGATCACCGCCGCCAACTCAAGGTCATGGGTAGGGTAGTTCTCCTCATGGGGCTTTAGCTGCCGAGATGCATAAGCCACCACTCTACCATGCTGCATCAACACAGCACAATCTGACCCCGGAAGCATCTGTACATACCACAAAACCCCCCAGTCCAGAAGGCAAAACCAACACTGGAGCCGAGGTGAGCAACCTCTTCAGTTCCCTGAAGCTCTGCTCACACTCCTCAGATCAGACGAAAGGCACATCCTTCCGTGTGAGTCTAGTCATCGGGGTCGCAATGCGAGAAAAATCCTGGATAAACCGGCGATTATAGCCCGCAAGCCCCAAGAAACTCTGGATCTCCGTCACCGACCTCGGCCTCGGCCACTGCATTACTGCCTCAACCTTGGCGGGGTCCACGGAAATGCCATCACCAGAAATCACGTGCCCCAGAAAGTGCACCTCGCAGAGCCAGAACTCGCACTTGCTGAGCTTCGCATATAACTGGTGATCTCGCAATGTCTGCAGCACTACACCTAAATGGTACGCGTGCTCCTCAGCAGACCGCGAATAAACAAGGATGTCGTCCACGAAAATGACCACGAACTGGTCCAAATACGGACGAAACACCCTCTGCATCAAGTCCATGAAGGCTGCAGGGGCATTGGTGAGCCCGAACGGCATCACCAGAAACTCATAATGCCCGTACCTCGTACTGAATGCAGTCTTCTCCACATCGGACTCGCGAATCCTCAGCTGATAGTAACCGGACCGCAAATCAATCCGCGAGAACACTCGCGCAGACTGAAGCTGGTCGAACAAATCATCAATCCGTGGCAACGGATACTTGTTCTTAATGGTCACTTCATTCAGCTGCCGATAGTCAATGCATAGCCGCAGACTACCGTCCTTCTTCTTCACAAACAACACGGGCGCACCCCAAGGGGAAAAGCTAGGACGAACATACCCCTTGGCCAACAGCTCCTGCAACTGCGCCCTCAACTCCCTCAACTCAGCGGGGGCCATACGGTAGGGAGCCTTCGCCAAAGGTCCCGTACCAGGCACGACCTCGATCACAAAATCGATCTCCCGCTGGGGAGGTAACCCAGGCAATTCCTCGGGAAAAACGTCGGGAAACTCGCACACCACCGGAATGTCCTCGACATCCGGCTCCATCCGTTCAGTCACAACCACGGACGCGAGAAAACCTGACAACCAGAATCAAGCAACCGACGGGCTCAAATAGCAGAGATAAGGAATCGAGAAGAGGTGGAACGGATACCTTGGAAATAGAAGGTCCGCTTGCTCGGATGCTGGAAGTAGACCCTCTTCATTCCACAATCCACCACCGCTCCATGAGTCTCGAGCCAATCCATGCCTAGAATCACGTCGTAATCCCGAAGCTGCAATGCATACAACCTGCCTGGCATACTCCGCACATCGATCCAAACCGGAACCTGATCGAAGCAATACGAAGTGATCATAAAATCACCCGAAGGCAACTCCACTGCCAAGTCACAGGACAACTGGGTCACCGGCTCCTCAATACTCAGCACGAAATCCTCCGAAATAAACGAATGAGACGCGCCAGAATCAAACAAAACCCGAGCCGCACAACCCAAAATCTGAACGGTACCTTTCACGAGCTGTGACGCCACTGCCTCTGCCCTGGTCAGGTGTGTGATCTGGCCCCGAGCTCTCTGCCTGCCTCCCACACTAGCTGACCTGGGTAGCGGCGGATACTGTCCATGCTGCTGCTGCTGGGGAACCTGCTGCTGCTGAGGAAACTGTTGTTGCGGCTGCCTCTGAGGACAGTCACGCGCCATATGCCCTGGCTGGTCACACCGAAAACAGATGATCGGCGCCGTGCACTGCCTGCCTGGGTGAAACCCACTACACCGTGGACACGGTACTCGCGATCCACCCACTGATCCCTGAGGCTGCAAAGGAATCGACTGCTGTACACTGCCCGATGAAGCTTGCCCCTGATCCTTGGACTTCTTCTTCCGGAAACTCTTCCCGAAGAACTTCTTGACCTTCGAGCCAAAAGACGCAGATCCTGTTACCGACGCTGCCGAAGCCGGCGCTCCCGAACCACCCGACGCATGCTGGAAGGAACCCTGCTGCTGGGTAGCCGACTGCTGGCTGCGACCTGACAAAGACTGCCCCTGGCTGATCGGTCCTCGGGTCCTCTGCATATCCATCTCCAAGGAAGCCGCAACACTAGACGCCGTCTCTAGATCAGTGGCCCCGTTCGCGATCAGATGGTGCCTCAGCTCCTGCCTCAAGCCCTGGACAAACTGCGCGGTCTTCACCCTCTCATGCTCCATGATGTGAGGTGCATACCGACCCAGCTCGACAAACCGGCCCCTGTACTGCAACACGGACATGTCGCCCTGCACCAGCTCCAGAAACTCACGCATCCGCTGCGTAGCAACGTAGTCTGGACAGTACGTACGCTCGAAAGCACTGACGAAGTCATCCCACTCGACCTGCTCAAGTGGACGAAGCTGAAAAGACGTCTTCCACTCGGAAGACCACCACTTCCGAGCCGTACCCTGCAACTGGTTGTAGGCCAACACCACTCTGTCCTCGGCAGCACTCTTCGCAGAACTGAACACCCGCTCCATCTCGTCAAGCCAATCACGAGCCGCATCAGGGTCTGCCTGGCCGCTGAAGTACGGTGGATGGAACTGCAGGAAGTCCCTCACTGCTCGGCCTGGCCCACCCCTAGCTGACGAGCCCTCAGCAGCCTCTCCGCCAAACTGCTGAGACATAAGTTGGTACATGCCACGGAAGAAATCCTCGGCCCCCGGAAGCCTCGCAGTATCCACTGCCTCGGTGGCCCCTGGTGGCACTCTGCTCTGCTCCTCCTGGTCCCTCTGGACCCCCTGCTGGATCTCCTGACCTCCAGCCGACTGCCCCTGCTGAGAGCGAGTGCTCCTCCTCGGCGCCATGCTCGCTCCTGAAGCAAAAGACAGAAAACACGAAAACGGCAAGGTCAAGAAAACGCGCGATGCCCAATGCCAGTGTCAACTGTACATCATCGCTGTGGACTAGTGGACCACTACAATTGCCTATGATTCTCGCATAATTCCACAACCGCGCTCTGATACCAGCTGTAACGACCCGAGAATCCGATTACCGGGAAGGCCCGATAATCCGAGACTCGCACCGCCACCCACGAGCCCGAAGACTCGGAAGGGTTAGAAGGATGGTGTGGGAACTACACAAGTATCACAAGTAATTGCAGAAATTAAACAGTTATAGTATTAAACAGGAAATAAATTAGCATTTTACATTATACATGGTCCGCAAGATAATAATAAAATAACAACAGTAGTCCACAACTAGTACAGAGACAAGAAAAGAAAGTATAGCTACACGGGACATCCCCCGGCTCTGACCTCTGGCACTACCTCTGGGCACCCGCACCACGCTGCGCCCCAGACGTGCTCCCCTGGGGCGGCGCCTCACCTGAAACACGGTGAAAACACGCAGGGAATGAGTCTCGGAACAAGACTCAGTAGGAAACCACTACGCTAGCGGTAGGAGAGTACCTCGGAAAGGAAAGCCATGTACTCTACAAAACAAGGTCCTACGGCACGCAAACCGACACACGTGCCACGGTGAGACAACCGAAGCTCAACGGTCGACCCGGCAAACCCGAAGGTCAAGTCACAAGACTGACAGTCAGACACTCCGTACTCGACAGGAGTACCTCCCACTAGAAGCACAGCCGGTAGCGTCCCCTGACGACTTACACCGCACGTGAACTGCCTGACGTGGTAGCGCCTACCCAAGGCACGAACACCGCACAAGTAACCACAAACAAGTGACTAGCTGGGGTCACGCCCGTCGCCGTGGGTCCAACCGCCCCCAACCACGTGTGCACACACAGACCATGCGTCCTAGGTCTGGTCCTCTGACCGGTTTTCCCCCGTAGCCGGACTCTGGCTAACGACGAGGGGCCCGACGGAAACCAATCTAAAATCGTCCTTAGGGTAACCTCTCCACCACTCCCTGGTGGGACCACACGCGTGTAAGCAGGCTACGACTAGTGGAGGGTCACTGAAGGAGTAGACTCTCAAGTCACGGAAAACGACGCCCGCATCCGACGACGCACGGGGACCATCCCACCCACCGGCCCCGTCGCACGGCGACCACAGTCGGACTAAAAACAGGGTTGCAGCCCTCTCGGGGCAACCAAACGCCCGACGGTCCACCCCGGGACCGTCACAAGGCTGTAACGGTCTAGGCGAGACCGTTACACACACCTGGCGGTCTAAGCCTGAGGAACGCAGGGAGTAACGAGCCTGGTCCAGCGCGTTACACGAATGTAACGCGCCTGGCCCAGCGCATTGCACGCGCCTCACGCTCTCAGTGCGAGGGCAGGATGTAACGCGCTCGCCCTGGCGCGTTACACACGCAGACCCCCAACGGTCAAAAACCAACGGTCGGAAAGCCCCTGACGGCCCATCCCGGGCGCGTCACTTAGAAGTGGCGGTCTATCGTGGGACCGTCACAGTCCCTGACCCCCAAAGGCTAACAAAAGGGCATGTGACGGCCCCCTCGAGACGCGTCACATCATGTAACGGTCCCTAGAAGGACCGTCACACGCACCCGACGGCGAAAACGGCGGGAAAGCCCAAAAACTTCAACCACGCCCCCATGCCTCCACCGGAGAGGGGGAAATCAAAGGGGAAGACCCCTGGGGACCCCTAGCATGATTCTAGGCCATCAAAACGCGAAATCATACATCAAATCCATAGATCGGGCGAGCTCTCCCCAAACATGGAAAAACCCCAAACATGCTCAATCAGGCCCCTCTTGGCCTCCTCACGGCCTATAAACCACGGAAAAGAACGGCAAGGAGCTAGGGAACGTCACCCTACCTCAATGGAGCGATTGCTCCGCCGGATCGTCCGTGAATCGCGAAGAACGCTTTAGAAAACCTCGCCTCTTCACCCTTCCCACGCT
Source organism: Amorphophallus konjac (assembly GCA_022559845.1). NCBI lineage: Eukaryota > Viridiplantae > Streptophyta > Magnoliopsida > Alismatales > Araceae > Amorphophallus > Amorphophallus konjac. The sequence goes on along the minus strand of CM040125.1, from coordinate 2,737,924 downwards.
CACCGCACGCCCACGAGATCACCTCGCCGTCACCCACGCCCTCGCGTCGTCGCCCCGCCGCCGTCAACAGCCGGAAGGCTCGCCGCGCTCGAACGGGAGGAAGAGAGGGAGAAAGGGGGGCCGCGGTGGGGAGAAACGGAGGAGGAAGAAGAAGAAGAAAGAGAAGGTGGGGAAGAGAGAGAAAATAGGGGGGTATTTATAGAAAATCCGGAAAATCCGAAAAATACCGAAAAATAGAAAAATATATTTCCGGAATCCTCGGAACGCGCCGATCGCAACGGTACCACTCGTGCCCAGGTGAACGACCCGGTTCACCCGCAGCGAGGTTCCGAAGGAATTGCCGAAACACACACCGAAAATCGGAAAACACGCGTGGAAAAGTCGCGGAACGCTTCCGGGCCTCCGAAACAACTCCGGATCGCGCCGATCCGAACACGAAAGATGTCCGAAACGAAATTTCGGACACAACGGTGCCGGACGCTCCGAAAAATCAGATCCGGGACCCAAAAAGAAGGATCCGAAAGGTCTGGGATATTACATTGGCCCTCACCGAAGTTGTATCGTCCGCGGCCTTGCTGCCTACACCATCGAATGTCATTGGCCGTTGGGAACATCCACCCAACGATGGCCTTCTCTTTCCTCTTCTTCTTTTGTTGCGAACAGCCTCCCAGCTTGCGGTCTCGCCAGATTGCCGTTGCCTTCATTCGCTAGTCGCCCTTGCCGGAGTCGTCATCCCGCACTAAAGCACCTGGCGCTTCACTCGCCGTCGTGCATCGCCCTATGAGGGTCCGATGCTTCCAGCTGCGAACTCACATGGGCCCGCCTCTGTGAATGGCCCCTCCGCCCCTATCCAACCGTGACTCGTGGCGTCAGTTCCACCGTCCCTTTTCCATCTCCCTGTTGGTTTCCCTCTACTTCTTTCTTGCCATACGCCTGTCGCCCTTCTCCTGCCTCTCCCTTTTCTTTTTTCTTCCTCTCCCGTGTACAGCTGTGGTAGGACCAGCGCGACCCGCGCCGACTCCCTCTTCTTTCCCATCTCTTTCCCTTCCCTCTCTCTTTCTCTCCCTCTATATGGTGCGCTCCCAGAGCGCAACCTAGCGCACTACACCGTTCCCCTCGACCTTACCCCCTCTCTCTTCTTTCTCACCTTTTTTTCTCTCGTCTCACAATGCCTCGGGGCCAACAACTATAAAGGTCCAGTAGCTCTCAAGAGGGAGGTTTGATTCGGTAGATGTGGGATCCGTTATCTTCGTTCCACATCAAATTGGTATCAGAGCGCAGGGACCAATTTGTTCTATCATATTGGGGTCTTAGGTAATCTCTTGTGACGTGTTTCGAATTAATTTCAGCTTCAATGTATTTTTGCCGAACAAGGAGCAAACGAGAATCAAATGCTTAATGGACTGGTATTTTACTGTCAAAGGGCTGCCATGCCTCCATTTAGTCATCATGGATAGGTTACAAGGGTGGAAACAATTCATATTGTAATTCTATATTATTGGGGGGGATATGGTTTTTATGGGATGTTGACCTTCTTGGTAGAACCCCCGGGTGTTTCCTATGATGATTAGTGTTTGTTCCTTATTTTTTATATCAATGAATTGTGGCTGTTTGCCACCTTCCCCCCCCACCCCCCAAAAAACACTATTGACTCATTGAGTTCTTACATCAGTCTGGGACTAGATTGGATGCAAGAACGACATGCCACTATAGACCCTGAGTAGTCTAATTGCACCCTCCAGCCACCTGATTTAAAGGGCAAATTCTGCTTTCCCAATTCATATTTTGTTTCTACTAGTGCCAAGCAAATGCTTCCCTAGCAGACGATGACAGATGGGGAGTCCATAGAAGTGAAGACTATTGCTCAATATGACCGTGTATGTGTTGCCCTTGTGGTTGAGGTTACTTGAGATGATACATTATTTGTTGAGTCATGACTTCATTTGTTATCTGATGATGTATTTGAGGCAAGTTTATTGTTGACAGTTGTCAGTGAATCCCTTGATGTCATTTCATGGGATCAGGCACTTATGATAGATGTGGGTTTGAACTTACTTTTTGAGCATTCATTTAAGTTCTAGAAGATTTAGTGTTTTCCCCTTCTTAGTACAAATGCAGATTTTAGTATGGATCAACGTGCCTTTAATATGATATGGTGCGATCACGAGGCACACATTCAGTGTTAACTCAAGCTTCTCCGATTAGGTATCAGTTTGGCTATCCCTGTGGATTCATTAGTGGCGCATGGGTTTGTCGGTCCCCTACTTGCTATGTGAATACTTCAACACTTAAAAATTTGAGGATGGATCTTTTTGAACCGGGGGCGATTGATGCAGAGCAAAACTTGTAACGTCGAGCAATGGCATGTGGTTGTGTCGTTTTCATGGAAGACGGTCAGAGACATAAAAGGGTCATTTTATTATGTATTTATTTTTAGTGGGTGTCTAATGTTGTAGTCTCAGATTGTCAAAGTTAAGTTTTCAATTTTTTATAGTTATATTAGACTCATTGGGAGCAGTTTAGTGTCTTTTCTATTTTTTCTGTATTTTTTGTGCGATTTTCACACTATTTTCTTGAGTCCAGGGGTTTTGAATATTTGGGGAGTCATGTTAGGGTTAGGGTTAACCTAACCAATATAAAAAGTCATGTGATCCTCTTTTGCAAATTAATGAAGAATTTTGGAACCCAATGTTTTTGAGGAAATTCTGTGTCTTCTATGAGAGGGAGATGTGAGATTGCCTTGAGAGAGGGAGGCTGTGAGGGCCACTACTCCTAACCCTAACCTCCGATCCCCCACCAGTGTCTGCCCCCCTTCTTTTGTGACCCCCTGCTCTGCCATCATCCTTCCCCTCGGTTGTCGACCGCCGCCATCTGCGGCCTCTTGCATGCCCATCCCCACCGCGACCCCCTTCTTCTTCTTCCTCCTCCTTCCCTTCTTGATTGTAAATAGGGCATCGGTCCTCATCGAAGCAGCGCCGGCCATGGCCCTACCGTCTGCACCACTGGACATCGTTGGCCGCTGGGAGCATCCAGCCAACGCCGACCTCCTCCTTTCTCTTCTTCTTATGCCGCAAACAAGCTCCCACCTCACGGTCTCGCCAGACCGCCGTTGCCTTCATTTGGTAGTCGCCCTTGCCGGAGTTGTTGTCGCGTGCCGTTGCACCCGCCGCTTCACTTGCTGTCCTGCACAGCCCCATGAGGGTCCGATCCTTCCGGCCTTGAACTCGCACAGGCCCACCTCCGCGAATGGCCCCTTCGCCCCTGTCCAAGTATGCCATGTCGCGCTAGTTCCACCGTCCCTTTCCCATCTCCCTCTTGGTTTCCCTCTGCCTCTCCCTTGCCATGCACCGGTCTCCTTCTCTTGCCTCTCCCGTTTCTTCTTCTTTCTTTCTCTCCCGTGTGTACGGCTGCAGCAGGAGCAGCGTGACCCATGCCGACTCCCTTTTCTCCCCCATCTCTTTCCCTTCCCTGTTCTTTCTCTCCCTCTGTATGGTGCGCTCCCAGAGCGCGACTTGGTGCACTGCACCGTGCCCCTCGGCCCTCCCCCCTCTCTCTTCTCTCTCACCTTCCTCTCTCTCTTTATCTCACAGCTCCGCAGGGCCAACGGCCATTAAGGCCCAATAGCTTTCAAGAGGGATGTCTGATTCAGTACATGTCGGATCTGTCATCTTCAGTTCACATCATAGGCTCATGGATAGATTGTTGGTGAACATTCTGCATTGCTTAGCAACAAAAGAAAGGAGAGGAAGGGTGGAAGTGGTTCTGAAATGCAGAAAAACAAAGGAGAAAAGGGATGTGTCCATTGTGGAAGGGAGAAACTATAGTATGGAGAATTGCTGGGATTTGTATCTGGACAACAAGCCGACCACATTCAAGAAGGGAAAAAAACCCAAGTGAGTTGCTACAGTCACTCAATACTCTTGGAGCTTTACAGGTCTCAGCTTCTGAGGGCGGTTTGGCAAATCCTTGGCTCGCAAGGTTCCTTAGCTACCGACATGACAAATTTCCAAAAGTTCCTACCACAGCTTGGCACTTCTAGCTCCACAACACCATCTCCTTCTTTCCAGTCAGGTATCCACGAAGTAGCATTAAGTGTTGCCACCCAACACTATCCAGCCTCATTGGTAATTGACTCTGGGGCTACAAACCATATGACCGGTACCCCAGTGCTCTTTTCTTCATATTCTTTGTCACTTGGACAGGAGGAGGTGACAGCTGCTGATGGTTCCCAGTCGACTGTGGGTGGTAAAGGAACTATTCAGCTGAGTGATCAGCTTGTTCTGTCTTCCACTCTTTATGTTCCCAACACTTAAAATAAACTTACTTTCTGTTAGTAGGTTGACCAAATCCTTAAATTGTTTGGTAACATTTTTTCTTGGTCGATGTATTTTTCAGGACTTAAGGATGGGGCAAATGATTGGTAGTGGTCGTGAAATGGGGGGACTTTACTAGTTAGAATCAAGAGGTGGAGCCACTTTTCAGTTCACAAGTACAAATGGAGTATCTCCAAAAATGAGGGAAATTCAGTTGTGGCATTGTCATCTTGGTCTCTTATCTCTTCGATCTTTGAGTCTTGTTTCCTTCACTATTTGAGTTAGTCAATCTTGGGTCCTTTTAGTGTCCAGTCTGTCAACTTGTCAAACAATGTAGAACTGATTTTCCTAATTCAATAAGCAAAAGTTTTAGTTCTTTTCACCTTGTTCATTCCGATGTGTGGGGCCCAGCCCCTGTTACTTCTATGGATGGTTCTCGCTTTTTTTTCACATTTATTGATGAATTCTTACATTACACATGCGTGTATCTCATGAAAACAAGGGAAGAAGTTCCCTGGGTAGTGCAAATGTTTGCGAATATGGTGCAAAATCAGTTTGGAAAGAAATCAAGGGGCTCAAGTCTGATAATGCAAGAGAATTGTTTGCAAGAAACCTGAACATATTCATGAAGGATGAAAGTATCATCCATGGGTCATCATGCCCATATACCCCTCAACAATATAGGGTAAGCTGAAAGAAAAAACAGACACTTGCTTGAATTGCCCGGGCCTTCCTATTTCAGCCTAATCTGCCCAAAAAATTCTAGGCTGAAACCGTTCTTACTACTGCATATGTGATTGGTCGGATGCAATCAGGACTTCTTGGTTTTAAGCCTCCTTTTTCCATTCTTTGTGCTGACAAACCTTTGTTTCCCTTGCCTCTAAAAGTTTTTGGTTGCTTTTGTTTCATTCACAATTTAACCCCTAGCTCCTCTAAGCTGGACCCCAAAGCTATTCCTGGTGTATTCTTGGGATATTCTCCTACCCAAAAACTACAAGTGTCTTCATCCCAAAATAGGTATTCTCAAGGATGTTCTTTTTTGAATCTCAACCTTACCTTCCACCTTGGGTTTTGTAGGGGGAGAAACCTACTATGTATCATCCAACCCCATCAGCTTGCGATGAAGGTACTCCTTCCACTTCTCCCTCTATTGTCTTTGTTCTTGTCCTTCTGTTGTTCCCTATGTAGTCAGAGGCGAGAGACGATCGAGGCGACAAGGGGTCGCCACATGCCTCAAACGTCTAGGTGATGTCCTACACGTTTGAGGCGATGTTTTATTAAAATAATATATATAATTCAAAAATATAAATACATATCTAAATATCACAAAAATTGCATACATAAAATCAATAAATTTCTTAAATTTCATTCACCCCTAAAATCAAACAAATTTAAATAAAGTTAACAACAAATTTAAACAAAAAATCAAACGGGCCGGGCGTGCGGAGGTGGGCCGGGCCCATAAGGCCGGATTGAGACAATTGAGGCGGAGGCGAGGCGACTTGTGGCCGCCTCCATGGCCTCTATCACCTTTGATAACATAGATTGTTCCAAGTGTCACAACAGGTGAAGGACCTGATCGAGGGGAACAAGACACATGTGAGAACATGGAGGTGGCTGAAAAACAAAGGTTTGAGAAAAAATATTATAGAAAAAACTTAAAAAAAAACCAGAATGTTGTTGAAGCGCTCCCCATGGATTGCCACTCCTAAGAGGATGCCACTGAGCTTGAGCCTGAATCTTCTCAAGTTGAGCCTTTTACTGAACCTGACCTACATGTTGATGCTCTTGATCACCCCATTGCTGATAGGAAGGGTGTGAGGGAGTGTACTAAACACCCAATCTCAAAATACCTTTGTTATTCTGAACTCTCACCTAGCTATCATGTCTTCATTTCAGCCATATCTTCACTCTTTACCTAGTTCTTTTGTCGAAGCTATCATCATCATCATCATCAGAGCCTTACCCTAATTTGGGGTCGACTACATGAATCCTGTTCCGCCAAAGTTTTCTATCATCATCATCATTAGAGTCTCATCCCAATTATTTGGGGTCGACTACATGAATCCTGTTCCGCCAAAGATTTCTATCAAGTGCTGTATTCATATTTAAATCCAAGAAACTAATGTCCTTCCTAATAACATCGCACCATCTCATTTTAGGCCTTGCCCGAGCTCTTTTACTAGCATCCACTAAGATTCGGTCACATCTTTTAACCAACGCTGAGTTAGCGCGACGAAGCACATGACCAAACCACCTGAGTCTATTTTATCTCATTTCACTATCAATTGGGGCTATCCCTAAGTCCTTACGGATGCGCTCATTCCTAATCTTGTCTTTCTTAGTCTTGTCACACATCAATCTCAACATCCTCATCTCTGCTACACACATTTTATGAATGTGTTCCTTTCGTACTACCCAACACTCGGTACCATATAACAAAACATGTCTCACAGCCGTTCTATAAAACGTCCCTTTGAGTTTCACAGGCATACGACGATCACAGAGGACTCTTGATGCGTTTCTCCATTTTAACGAGCATGTCTTAATCCTATGTGTAACGTCGTCATAAATCTCCCCATTCTCTTATATGATAGACCCTAAGTATCGAAAGCTACTACTCTTCGGAATGTTATGTCCATCAATTAGAAAAATGCCAAAGATTTCTATCAAGTGCTATATTCATATTTAAACCCAAGAAACTAATGTCCTTCCGAATAACATCGCACCATCTCATTCTAGGCTTTCCCCGAGCTCTTTTACTAGCATCCACTAAGATTTGGTCACATCTTTTAACCGGCGCTGAGTTAGGGTGACGAAGCACATGTCCAAACCATCTGAGTCTATTTTCTCTCATTTTACTATTAATTGGGGCCATCTCTAAGTCCTTACAGATGCGCTCATTCTTAATCTTATTTTTCTTAGGCTTGCCACACATCTATCTCAACATCCTCATCTCTGCTACACACATTTTGTGAATGTGTTTCTTTCGTACTGCCCAACACTCGATATCATATAACAAAGCAGGTCTCACAGCTGTTCTATAAAGTTTCCCTTTGAATTTCACAGGCATACGACGATCATAAAGGAGGACTCCCCATGGAAGAAGAGTTGAGAGCCCTAAAAAGAAATAGTACCTGGGAATTTGCTGACCTCCCTCAGAGAAAGAAGCTAGTGGGCTCAAAATGGGGATATACCATAAAGTACAGGGTTAATGGTTCAATGGAAAGATACTCAGGAAGGTGATTACGTAATGATCAGAGTTAGACCTGAGCGGTTTCCCTCAGGAACCGTGAAGAAACTACAAGCTCGAGGAGCTAGTCCATTCAAAGTGTTGAAGCGTGTCGGGCCCAATGCACATGTTGTAGATCTACCACCGGACTATGATATCAGTTCCACATTCAATGTCTCAGATCTGGTGGCTTATCGGGACCCGACAGTGATTCCTAGTGACCCTTTCGGGCCTTCTCCTCCCCTTGTGAGTGACCCTACCCTTGAGTGTCCACCAGTGGCCCCAGTTACAGCACGACGTGAGCAGATTGACCAGATACTGGATGAGTAGATTGTTACCTCGTGGAGTGGAGCTTTTCAACGCTACCTAGTTCGTTGGAGAGATTGGCCACCTACTGAGAACGCGTGGGTCACACGTGAGGAGCTACAGTAGATCGACCCAGACCTCTTGGAGCGGTACCAGAGCAGCCAGGACCCTTACTCGACAGGGTCGAGTTCCTCCCAGGCGGGAAGGATTGGTGAGGACACCAGAGCACGGGCCCGGTTCGACCTGACTCCTGTTTACCGCCGTCGGAGAGCTCCATCACCGACTTCGGCATCCCTCTGGCTTGATGATGATCCATAAGCATATTGATGTATTTTCTTTTGATTAGTGATTATTTATTTTAGGGAGAGGCCCATTAGGGGCCCCTTCGATGTATTTTTCATTTATTATGTATTTTTGGGTGCTATTTTGGCATTATTTTACGTCTCAGGGTCATTTTGATCTTTAGTCCAGTGAGGGAGACCACTAGGGTTTTTCTCCAATATAAATACTGATGTAGTCTCACTTTTGAGTAAGATGAAAAAGAGAGGAAAGAAAACAAAGTAGAGTTTTAGCCGCCATCTTCCTCCCGTGAAGGGTTTCTGTGGGGCGCGAAGCCCTAGGCGTGAAGCCTCCACCTTCCACAGTTCCATTTGTTCACTCCTCCACGTACTTCTATCTCCTGTTCAAGCATTTATTGTTCCCCCTCTCGGCCCCACGTTGCGTTTTCCTTTTTTCCCATATTCGCACCCCTCGCGACCCCACGCATGCCCCTTATTCTTCCTCCTTTTTTTCCTCCCTTCCCCATCTGCGCATTTGAAGGTGCCCCCCCCCCCTGCAGCTGAACTCGCGACCTCCCCCGCCTCTAGCAGCAGAGATGGCGGGTCCCAGCCGCCGACAGCTGTCGCCGCGACCTCCCTCCACCGCCGGCAACCCAGTGGCAGAATCAGCCGTAGCCACCACCGCCACGGCCGCTCTCCCTTCAGTTAGCAGGCCACCCACCACCACTGCGTCTCCTCTTCCCTGCACACCAGCGGCCAACTGAGCCACCCCCCCCCCTGCAACCCCTGCATCTCCCTTTTCTTCCCCTGCCTCCTCCCCTGTGTTCATCCTCCCACAGGTCTCGCGCTCTGCTGCCGCCTTCCACCTTCGTCACCACCACTTGCTCGTGTGGCCGCCCCCACCACCGACCTCCCCAGCTGACCTGTGCCGCTTTGCCGCCACCGGCGTGCTGTCCTCCTGCGCCTCTGCCTCCCTCGTCGGTCCCCGCCATCGCCGACACGTCGTTGCCGCAGTAGCGCAGCCGCCACAGGCTATCGTCAGGCCACTCCGGCCCACCCCGCGGAGCCTTGCTCGGCTCACGCCGGACCTGCTCCGCGAGAGCTCGCACCGGGCCCCGATTCCCCTGCTGGGCTGTGACTTCGCCTTCGATCAACCGTGCCGCGGCCAGTTTAAGAACTCCGTTGCAGTCGGCCCCGCTCTGTCCCAGAGCCATCCGAGACGCTCCCTACCTACCCGCCGCCCCCGGTGTCTGTAGCAGCCCGCGACCCTGCGGCCAGCTGACTCCTTTTCCTCTCGCGGCGTACGCGGCCTCAGTTCGAACCTCGCTCTTCAGCGAGTAGGTTAGTGTGGCAAGCCCGCTCATTTAATTTGTTTATTTAATATCTATGTCATATTTGCCGCTCTGAGTGATTTAGGATGCCTAGCTCGATATTTTATATTGGAGTGATTTAGGATGCCTAGCTCGATATTTTATATTGCTGCCGGTTAGTGAGCCGTAGCGTTTTCCTATATCCCGGAGATCACCGATTTGTTCACCTTGCCAGTGTGTGATTGATACCCTAGGCTGTGGTAGTTCTATCTACCGATCAGTTCGATGTTTCTCGCTGCGAGGGACGGCTTCTTAGAGCATAGCTACTGATATTTTGCGTAATTTGTCTCTTGGTGTTCGAGTACACGTCGGGTTATTTGTCGATCAATTGTAACGCGTTTGCTGATCTCATTAGTCGCCTAGTCGGGTTTATTTGAGTACACCGTCCCGCATCAGATACAAGGCAAGATTGGTTGTTAAAGATTTCACTCAGACATTTGGAGTGGACCATGAGGAAACATTTGCACCCGTGGTAAAGTTAAACACTGTGAGGATCATCCTCTCTTTAGTAGCTCACTTCTCATGAGAATTATATCAATTGGATGTAAAGACTGCCTTCCTAAATAGTGATTTTGTAGAGGAAGTGTACATGCAACCTCCATGAGGGATTGAAACAGGTGGAAAAGTATGTAAGCTGCAGGAAGCCCTATATGGGCTGAAGCAATCTCCACGGTCTTGGTTTGAAAGGTTTCATGTACTCATGATTCGTTATGATTTTGTTCAAGGTGATGCAGACCATACCTTGTTTACTAAGTGAAGGATGGGAAAGTTGTTATCCTCATTGTGTATGTTGATGACATGATCATCACAGTAGATAACAAGCAGGAGATTAACTTGTTGAAGTTGCACATGGCAAGTGAATTTGAAATCAAAGACTTGGGACCCCTGAAGTACTTCCTTGGTATTAAAATGTCTAGGTCAAGAAAGGAGATATACATTTGCCAACGTAAGTATGCACTAGACTTGCTACAAGAACATGGAAACTTGGTTGCAAGGTAGCAGACACTCCTATTGAAGTAAACCATAGATTGAAGCAGGAAAGTGGTGATGTCCTCTCTGAAGTTGAAAAGAGAAAGTATCAAAGGCTAGTTGGTAAGCTGTTGTATCTCTTACTAGACCTGACATGACCTATGTTGTTAGTGTTGTGAGCCAGTTTACGCATTCTCTTTGCACTGGTCATTTGGGGCCTATTGATAGAATTTTAAGGTATATCAAGTCATGTCCTAGTAAGGGTTTACTATTCATCAAGGCTGATGATTTGAAACTTGAAGTCTATGCTGATGCTGATTAGGCTAGTTGTCACGATGATAGGAGGTCCACTACAGGTTATTGTACTTGGTTGGAATCTTGTCATCTGGAGGAGTAAGGAACAATTTGTATGTGCCCGGTCTAGTATAGAGGCAGAGTACTGAGCTATGACTCAAGGAGTAGCCGAGTTGTTGTGGCTGAAAATTCTGATGGACATTGGAGTAAGGACTGAGCTTCCAATGAAGTTGTATTGTGACAACAAGAGTGCAATAAGCATAGCAAGTAACCCAGTTCAACGTGGTCGGACCAAACACATTGAGGTAGATAGACACTTCATTCAAGAAAATATTGACTCTGATGAATTGTGTCTACTTAAAGTTTGTTCTAGGCACCAACTTGCTCATGTGTTCACTAAAGGCATCCTAAAAGAAGCCCTTATGCCTATCATGGGCAAGCTGAAGATGTTGAATATCTATGCTTAGCTTGAGGGAGAGTGTAGAGAGTAAATAGCCCAACAGGGGTGGTTCTGTAAACTATTGTGGGTTTGTGTACAATTTGGCATTTACCCAAGTCAATATAAGAGGTAGGGGGAGGCTACGTGTTGTGCGGGGGTGAATCTAAAATAGGCGTAAGTCTCCACCTAGGGTTTTTGCATCCTCTCTTGTCTCTCTTTGTTTCTACAATGGGAAACTTTGCCAAACCCTTGGATCATTGGATCTAGCAGATCTAAATTAGGGTGATTCTTATGATTATGAGTTAAACTTGATAATTGTGATTCTGCACTCTTGCATTGATATCATCTTGCAAATTTTTATCCAGTCTGGAATTTTTTTTCCTTTATTGAAGCATTTTCACTGGGAATTTGCTTATTATTATTTTTAAAATAATTAACACAATTAGTGATTGTGTTTGGGGGAATTTCAGGTTTTGAATGTAATAGAATTATTATCCAGTCGACATGCACTGAAGCAAAATTTCTTGGCATGAATAATCTTTTGATAATAAGTACTTTTACTAAATGTCCAAGGCTTACATACTAGTTATTTAATTTCACATCCCTTTATCGTCGTCGTTTTTTCTTATTATTTGCATTAATATTCAATGTTGATGATTGCAATTCATTCCTTCTGGCTATACTTTTATGCTAATCATATGTAGGTCCATATTTGCTACAGCTTATGTATTTGGTTTGATGTTGTTACGACGTTCCAGGAAGTGATATCCAGAAAGGTCCTGGTTGATGAGGGCTCAAGGCAGGTTGTTGAGGTAGAGCAAGCAGCACTATGGAGGTTCCTGTGGTGGTCTGGAACCATTTCGGTTCATGTCTTTGTTGATCAGAACCGGAAAAATCACACAGTGAGCAAGAGTCTTTTATTTCTGATTGAAACTTTTACTAAAGATACTATTTCATTGTCAGAAAAGGTGTATAGAGTGGTAGTCTGTAGTACCCTGATTTTATTTCATTATAAATTGAGTTAAGGTTATTCAAAATATGCTTAAGATTACCGAGAAGGCATATAGATATGTATATATATATATATATATATCTTTTAGAAGTAGGGATTGTTGGAAAAAGAAAATCATAAAGGCCTCTAATTAATCTTATTCCTGATTTATTATAGAGCCCTTCTGATTTATTATGTTTTTCATGTTTATAACCTTTCACTGCTGGTCTTCGGCTCAGATGGTATTGGGTAGGGGATTTGGGGGGTGCCACCCGGGTTCAAACCTGGGTTGCGAGGGTATTTCTGAACAGGCTTTGCCACTGCGACAGAGCCCCTAAAAAAATAACCTTTTGAGATTCGACCATTTGATCAGCAATGTGAATTATGTTGAAGTCGTAGAAAACTTAGATATCATTACGAAACTGTCATTAAAAGATAATATAGTTTGAAAATGCATAAGGATAGATTCCCTATTCAAAACCTGTCTTTAGTAATAACATTGATAACAAAGATTGGATTTTCATATAAAATGTTGCAAACAATAAATAAATTGGAAAAGGAAATAAAAAATATGACTATAGTTTAAATAGAATTGTGTTGAAGGATATGATTTTTTTGTGGTGTTTGAAACAATGACTGCACGTTAGGGAGGGCGTTTACCGGAGCTAGCCTCCAGAGCGAACCGTGTCCCCCTCGGAGGTGGAGCTCACAAGGTTCTTTCTCGGCATGTTGTCGTCTAGGGGGAGCGGAAGAGCTGCCGGAGATGGGGTTGAAGGTAGGAACAGGCCAACAATGCTCCCGGCTGAGGGCTGACCTGTTTTCGGTGCAGGGGGAGAGGCCATACCGAGCGGTTCTATAGGGTAAGGGGATCTAGAGCTTGGAGGGGGTGGGAGATCACCCCTTCAAAGTAGATGCAATGCAGAAGTTGTCCGAGGCAGGCCCCCAAGCCGGCAGGCTCCTATGGTGAGTCGGGATGTTATGGAGTTTAGGTCCGATACCCATAGGGCTTCTCTGCGACCAGTCAGATTGGCTTCGATGCTGCCTCTGGGTGGCTCCAGTGGAAGGGGAAGTAGATGTGCAGATGATAAGGGCGCTCCTAGGTGTGTGGGGTGAGGGCTGGGAGATTCGTCAAGTCTCCAAAATGGACTTCTTGGTAGTCGAGTGTCAGGAGTTTGTGGCTGCGGTGGCAGAGGCAGGATATCTGGCGGCGAATGGCACTCTCCTTCAGATCCAACAGTGGACGATGGGGAGGGGAACCTTTCTCAACCCGACGGTCATCTGGCTCTGGATTCACTGGAACGGGATCCCTCTCATGCTTTGTGATGAAGAGGGAGTTTCTTTCTTCGTTCATAGATTTGGCATCGTGGAAACATAGAGCCTCCGTTTTGTGCCGGCGGGATCCATTACATTGATTGAAGTGTTGGTTCGTCAGCAGCATCTTATTGGGGCTGCGGTGATCTATGTTGACAATGGAGGGGAGAGTTTCGTTGTCTGGGTGTGGGTTCAAGCGGAGGAGTAGGAACGGCGGTGGCCAGATGTAGGGCAACCATGCCCTGGGCAGGAGGAGGAAAAAGATGGGGGGAGTGGGTACGTGGCAGCCCCTCCTTTTGTGGTTCAAATTCGAACCTTGGCGGTCAAGTCTTTGGACCGAGCGGCTTGTGGGATGGTGGGCCGGGTGTAGGGCAGAACTGGGTGCAGGGCTTCGAACTTATGGATGGGTCTCAATTGGGCCCTGTAGGCTGGGTTGGGAAGAGGACCCCGATTGGCTGTGACCCAAACAATCGGGTCGCCCCATGACTTACCCGAGTTTGGGGTGACGGGGTTAGCCGGTCTATGGGACCCAACCTTAGTTGTCTTCCTCACTCGATAGCTGTGGCAGCTCCTCTACGACGGTAGGGGGACGAGGGAGGTTTCGGCAAGCGGGCAAACATTGACAAGCTCCCATGAGCACCGACGACATCACTCCGACGACCATCCGTCCGCAATGGCTGCCCCTCAACCGATCTTCTGTGACCATTGATGAGCAGTGGCCTCTCTCTGGCGACCAAGCCCCGGCTACGGTAGCTGTTCCCTAGGCGTTGACTAGTAGACCATCTCACATGGCCAATATGGCGCTAGAGCCGAAATCAGGGGCTCAAAATGGTGGGGGGGGGGTCATCCCCGGCGGTCACGGCGGAGTGCCCTCCCATCCTTCATCCTGCTTATTCGCTAGGAGGTCTTCTGTGGGCTGCCCTAGGTAAAGGAGGACACATGGAGGCGCCTATAACCTGCGCCATACACCATCTCCTCTAGGAGATGAAAGGCTCCAGCGGTCCTCTCGGGTAGGAGGCTGAGGATCGAGAGGTCTCTAGGCTACTGGCAGGGATAGAGGCACCCCTTGGTCAACAACATACCCTATTTCTTTATGACAGGGAATTCTAGGTGGTTGGGGTGTCTCCGGCTTCAAACATGGAGGAACAGGACTAGGATGAGATCTTGTCATTCCGGACACCCTTTGGGAGGCCAAAATCTAGGGGGTGGGACAACTGCAGTGGGAGGGAGTCCCCAACATGGTTAGACTTGGAAGGGAGAAGGCAAAGAAGATGATGGGGGGTGGTGGAAAGGCTGACAGAGATGCAAGTGAGGGAACTGGCTGAGAGGGTGGGAATTTCCTTCATGGGGCTGGAGTGAGATCTAAAAGGAGTATTCAACAAGGTATAAAAGAGATGGTTGATGAACATGGCTAGAGATGCGAAAGGAGTAAAGTCTCAAAAGAAGGCAACTTTAGAGTGCGAGGGGGGGGGGGAGAAGAGGAGAAACGCGTAGGAGGGGGAGGGTTTGTAAACTTTCTCCATCTGCATGAGGATTGTTACGTGGAGTGTGCGGGGGATTTGCAAGGGCGAGAAGAGGAGGGTAGTTAAAGCATTAGTCAGAAGATGCAAAATTAATTTTTTATGCTTGCAAGAGTCCAAGTGTAAAGGGGATGTGAAAATAATTATGTGGGAGATTGGGGGCTAGAATGTCGAAGGGGATGGCATCTCCAACTGAGGGAAGGTCAGGAGATATGATGATATACTTTGGAACCAGATTGAGGTAGAAGAGGTGGTGGAAGACAGATAGGTTGGTAGGGGGGCCATCTCCCTTCACTTCTGCAGTGTCAGACATGGCTTTTCATGGGACCTCTCAGGGG
This sequence comes from Amorphophallus konjac, assembly GCA_022559845.1. Taxonomy (NCBI): domain Eukaryota; kingdom Viridiplantae; phylum Streptophyta; class Magnoliopsida; order Alismatales; family Araceae; genus Amorphophallus; species Amorphophallus konjac. Next base: position 2,722,563 of record CM040125.1, on the reverse strand, counting down.
TTTATGGTCCATAAAGTTGAGAAGGAAAAGACTCCTGTGGGACGTGTTGCTTCACTATCATCACTCTTTTGGCCGACTATGGTGTGCGGGAGGAGACTTCAATGTTGTTGCAAATTGGGAGAGGACACGTGATAACTCTCATTGGGGGGATAGGGAGGACTTTTCTGATTTCATTGTCAAAATTGCATTAATTGACATTAGACATTCAAATGCTCAATTCGTGTGGTCTCATATGAGGGGCAGACCCCTCATGCTCTCGGCTAGATAGGTTTTTGGTATCTGTCGACTGGGATAATCACTTTCCCCATGTGCAGTCTTCTTGCTTGGCAAGACTAGTGTTTGGCCACAAGCCCATCGTGTTGAATATCTCTATCAGGTTTTGTGGAAAGCCTAGCTTTAGATTGGAAAGATACTGGTTCAGAGAGGCCGACTTCATGGGTATTGTTAGACAGGCATGAAATGCTCTAAGGTCGGAACAATATGGTATGGCCAACTTTGTGTGCAAATTGAAGCAGGTGGTGTGAACGACGTCACGCGGAGAGAAGGAGCGGCCAACTGAAAGGAGGCTTTTGCGTTGGTAGAATGGGGATAATGACACACGCGCTTGCTGAAATTTAAAGGGCAGAAATTAAACGGCAATGGCAGGAAGTGACTCGCCGCGGGCCTCTGGTGGATGGGAATGGTGCAGAATTTAAATGACAGAAATAAAATTGCGAAAATTAAACGGCCATGGCGGGAAGTGACTCACCGCGGGCCTCGGAGGGATGGGAATGGTGCAGAATTCAAATGAACCGCCGCGGGAAATGACTCTCCGCGCGGGTTTACACAAGAATACCGCCGCGGGAAATGACTCTCCGCGCGGGTTTATGCAGGAATGAAAGGACATGCAAAATAAGAGAACAATACAAGAACCGCCGCGGGAAATGACTCTCCGCGCGGTTTTAGAACAATACGGAACCGCGGGGGGAAATGACTCTCCGCGCGATTTTTTAACAGAGATGACAGAAATGAATAGAAATGTCAGAAATGAACATAATGAGGAACCGCTGCGGGAAGTGACTCTCCGCGGGTTTTAATGGAGGATGGGAACAAAAGAAAGAGCGCATGTGTGGGGTTGGTGTGATCACCAGGGCCTGAGGCCCCGAAAGGATGATCGCTTACCTCAGACGTGGGAGATGGTATGGATCCTTTCTTCCTCTTCCTTCGGCCGGCCGACGAAGAGGGCCTTCTTTGGTTACCCTTGCAAAAGAACAAACAAAGCAAACAACCGAGTCAGAACATCGGCAGTATAGTATCAGCCCCTTGTGAGGAAAAGAATAAAACCATGAGCGAGCACACACCTGGTTGGTGCTGTTTTAAACCCCTTTTAGTGCAAAGAGTGATAGGATGCTATGATGAATGAAATCACGTGCAGAAATGCACGGAACGACGCCCTCTCAAAGAGAGGAGCGTGATGCGAGTAAAAACGACAAATGATGCATGCAGACTAAAAATGGAAAGAACAAAGAAGAATGGAGGGTAAGACAGAGCGTATGGGATGTCGATGGCGAGATTCGGCGGAGCTTAGGCAGAGCTTTGGCAGCGTGAGGACGACGTGGGAGCGCGGGGAATGAAGCAGCCTTCCTCTCGCGAGCACCCGGAAGTCCGACATAACCTCCCCTAGAAGGGCCTTGGACCTCGAAATGGATCTGGCAGCGTCTCCCCCTCCTCTGCCGGATTTGAAGCACTCTGGTTTCGAGGGAGGGGGGCCTCTATTTATAGGGAAAATTTTGATTGACGCGTCTTGGGTCTGGGACGCGGTCATATTGACGCGTCCCTTTTTAAAGACGCCTCAATGAATTTAAAAATATAATATGATATTATTTTATTATATTTAAATTAATGGACGCGTCTGAGTGGTGGGATGCGTTAAATGAACGCGTCCCAGAACCCAGACGCGTTAACTGTTTTCCAACAAAGCGGCGCCGAAAGCCGTCGACAATGGAGAAAGCGATTGTTTTCGGCGCCTAACCACGACTTTTGAAGGACACGTCTGGTCAGCAAGACGTCTTTGTGTTTGGATTTATTTAAAACGTTAAACTGAGCGGCGGGAGCGGCGCTGCCCGCGTGCTGCACGAGGCTCTCATGAAGGCGTCTTGAGTCCCTGACGCCTTTAAAGAAGGCGTCATGGTGCTCCGCCACGTTTAAAATACGTTTCGAAAAAATTCAGAAAAAATTGAAAAAATCCATAAAAATAGGAAATCACCCAAGTAATTCAAAACGTGAAGGCCACCTTGGGGCATCATAGTGTAATATGATATTTACTCACGGTAATGTCAAAACGACGTGTCTACATGTGGCACAAGTTCTGAAGGAATGGATGCAGCTAAGACATTACCTGGCAAAGCTGTTAAAGATAGGATTCTTGAACGATTGAAGGGTTTAGATTGTTTGGAAGAGGCTGGGTTATTGGATGAACCACATAGACAGCTCAGGGACAGACTTGGGGTAGAGTTTGAGGAGATTTTTATAAGGGAGGAGATATACTGGAAGCAGAGATGTAGGGAAGTGGCTCAAGAAAGGTGACAAGAATACTACCTATTTTCAGTGAATAGCTTCTGGCAGGAGAAAGGTCAACACAATCAGATGTATCAAAGTTGGTGACTAGATGCTCTCTAGAACTGAGGATATCAGAAGACAAGCAAGGGAACTTTTCTCGCAATTTTCCATTGAGGAGGATATGGTTAGGTCTTCCATTGCTGATGATCTTATTCCAAGTATTTCTCCTGAGGAAAGAGAGGCTCTCTCTTGTGCCTTCTCGGAGAAGGACGTTCATAAGGCTATATTTTCTCTTGTGGGCGACAAAGCACTCGGACCAGATGGCTTCCCTATGACTTTCTTCTAGAAGTGTTGGGACATCATCAGGGTTGATCTCCTCCTTACAGTGCAGGAGTTCCAAGAAGGGCTCACCTGAGGAGCATCAGCAAGACAATCTTAGTTCTCATTTCTAAGAAGCAACGTGCACATGACCTTCTGGATTTCAGACCCATAGTCTCTTGAATGGGACATAAAATCATTTTCGAGTTTTTGGCCATGAAACTTGACAATGTCATTGATAGAATGGTTAGTGTCTATCAGGGGCTTTTATTAGGGGCCGTCACATACAAGAAAAGTTCTTGGTAGCTCATGAATACATACTATGAAGTCTCAGAGGAAGAGATGATTGGTTCTCAAACTGATTTTGAGAAAACATATGACAGGATCAATTGGCAAGGTTTACTTGCTGTGCTTGAGAAGATGGGCTTTGATGAAAGGTGGGTTGGATGGATCCGGGCTTGTGTCATGCCAGCTAGATTTGCAATCTTAGTCCGTGGAGAGCCTTCCTCTCATTTTCACAGTGGGAGAGGTCTGATCCAGGGAGACCCGATGTCCCCTCTTCTCTTTGTTCTGATTACATATATCCTCAGTAGGATGCGGTTGAGAGCTGAAACATATGGACTTATTAAGCGTTTCTAGGTTGGAGCAGGCAGAGTCTACGTTGTCCATTCGTAGTATGCTGATGATACCATACTTTTTCTACCAAAAGACGAGAGATAACTTTGTGTCACCAGACTAATGCTAGAGCTGTTAGAGGAAGTCAATCGGCTTAAGGTGAATTTCAGCAAGGGCCAGATAGTGGGGGTGAATATGGAGGATAGAGCCCTATGGAGAGCAACTTTCATTCTAGGCTATCATATCGGAGAGACCTATCACTGTCTCTAGGGGCCTTAAGAAAGCAACGATTGGCATAGTATGATATAAAGATATGAATCTAGCATGGCAAGGTGGAAGGTGAGACTTCTCTCATATGGGGAGAGAATTGTGCTCTACAAATCGGTCCTGAACAATCTCTCCCCATATATTACCTTTCCATCTTCCAGATTCCGGGGATGATTGCTAAGAAAATGAAGTCTGTCCAATCAAGAATTTTCTAATATGGTAATAGAGATAGGAGTAGAGGATGGTACGATATTGTCTGGTGCAAAATTTGTAAGAGTAAGGAAATAGGAGGTCTGGGCATCAGAAATATCAGAGATGTTAACTAGGCTTTCCTATGTAAATGGCTGTGGAAACTTGGCCCTGATGACGGTGGACTATGGTTGCAAGTCATCTGTTGGAGGTATTACGGGAGAGTCAGGGATTGAGACATGACCCCAGCCTCTGAGCATAAATATCTCTCCTATTTGGAGGGATATCTTGGAGTACAGGGACATCATATTGGCTAGTGTATGGATACGGTTGGTAGTGGACAAAAGTATCTTTTTTGAAAAGATAAGCGGTATGGTGAACATTTGAGGACACCTTTCCGCAACTTTTTGCGATTGCCTCTGCACGATGGATTTGGTCTCCCACATTTGTGAGCCTCAGCTATCAAAAGGAACGTGGGTTCTAGGAATCTTAGGGTCGAGGAGATTGAACAACTGGAGAGACTTCTTTCTTTCCTTTTGAATTTTGCTCTAGAATCTACCAGCAGTGATAGGTGGTGGGGGAGATGGGATAAAGATGGGAGGTTTTCAGTTAGCTTAGCGTACAACCTTATTGCAGATGGAGGCGTGCGGCATGGATTGGCATCGCAAATGGTCCACGAAGAGCCTCCTTAAGGTGAAGCTATTTATTTGGAGGATCTCACATGGGCGCATGTCGACCTGTGACAGGTTGGCTCCTTTCTTGGCGGATATTCCTACATTTTGTCCTCTTTGTGGAGAAGTGGAGACCTTGGATCACCTTTTCACTGACGGTTCTTTCTCCCAAGAGATTGGGACATAGGTTACGAGCAGGGTTCAAGGTGCCACCACCTTAGAAGATAGTGTGCAGCATTTGATTGGAAACTAGCACAGGATATGGAGTCTCAAGGGAGATAAACTCATTTGGTGGCTCATCTTACATGCTACCCAATGGGCTTTGTGGGGAGAAAGAAATAATAGAGTATTCAGTAGGCCTGTCAACGGAGCGAATACGAAGCGAATATATGACTATCCGTATCCGCTCCGTTTTCCGATTCGAATTATCCGATTTTGATCCGCTCCGATTTGACTCAGATACGAAGCGAATATCTGACTATCCGTATCCGCTCCGTTTTAAAATCCGAATTATCCGATTCAAATTTAAAAGTATATAAATATAATTATAAAATATTAAAAGTATATAAAATATAATTATAAAATGTCAAAAATATATATAATAAATTTTAAATTAAAATACAACTATAAAATATCTAAATTTCTCTATAATATCATTTATTTTATAATACATTATTTAAAAATATGTATTATATGATATATAATATTACGAACGGATATTTTTCGAAGCGAATATTATAATATCCGTATCCGTTCCTATTCGAATTCGGATATTATCCGTATCCAAAAAAACGAATACGAATCGAAGCGGATCCGGATAATATCCGTATCCGTTGACAGGCCTAGTATTCAGGAGGGAAGCGAGAATTTTGAACAAGATTGCTTCATTTATTTTGGAGAAAGTAAGAGAGTGGGTATCGGTGCCATGAAAGGACTCACACAGCTCTTCTATTTTTGCTTTGTTGGGGGGCCAATGAGTGCCACATTAGTTTGATGTGGACGAGTTTTGTACAAGGATTCTTTGCTTACACATTGCATACACTTGTATATCTCTTCCTTTATTGATTGTAAAACAATTAGTGGTACTATACACTTTCAAAAAAATTTGATGTTTTGTAAAAATATAATCTGTTATACTTGAATTTCATGCATGCTACTGTTTATATGTTCAACATATTTCCCAAATGGACAAACCAAGCATGATTAATTTTCATTAAGATAATATTGATTGGTTAAGGCCTACCAAATGGATTAAAAGCCCATCGATTAAAGGCAAAGGACCTATGACTATGTATCCTCCTCCTATTACAAAGTTAAGAGTTAAGGAGCCGCCCTTTGGAAACTCTCATGTGTTGAGATAAAATCCTCTTTCCTTCGTTCTCTCTTCTCTTATCAGTACTCACACTTCTTTTTCACAGGCTCACGGCTCCCAATTTGCTTTTGTTCACCTCTCTTGTTGTCATTTCTCTCTCTCTCTCTCTCTCTCTCTCGCTCGCTCGCTCTATCTCAACTTCTTGTCACTCAGTGTGATATTCCACGGAGAAGGTTCTTATAGTTTCAGGAACACGTTTTGCCGCAACCTTTAAACTCTCTCTTGTTTATGCTGTTGGGAAAGCATGCTGCAGCTGACTAGCCTTGTCCACAGCACTCTTTCTCTTACCCTTATTCCTGCCCTCCTTTTCTTATCCTCTTAGTCTCCCCCAAAGAACTTGGTCTGGAAAGGAAGGCCAAGCATTGGCCTTTGGTGATTGCGGTTGGTGAGGGTGCGGGGGGGAGGGGAGGGGTTCGCATTGGAGACTCTCAGCAAGCATATGTTGGGTAAAGATCCGTTATCTTCATGTAAAGTTGAGTGCATATTTAGAGTGCGTTTGTTCCCAATGACTGACGAGGTGGGCATATGACGATTTTTGCCCTGGTTAAGTTCTATTTTCGTTTGTGTATTGTAATAATATGATTTTTAAACTAAAAAAAAGGGAAAATTGATGTTAGAATATGCTAGGAATGATAGACCTTAGTCTAACATCCTTAATGATATTGGCATATGATTTCCTTGCAGTTACACGATGTTGAACCCCTCAAAATTTGTAGTATTTTTCTGATAATTTTTAAATTTTTAGAAAATTAAATGTATTATGCGATGGCAAGAAATGATACAAAAATTGTCGTCGTTACATAATGCCCTTTGAATTTCGTCAGGCGAGGTTATTTACATAAACCCTACGTGCTTTCTTGCACGGGAATTTTATCAAACACCTTGTGGGCGGCATAAAGCTACTCACCCACTCAGCAAATCAACAATTAACAAGTCAATATAGTCTTCGTAGACCGTCCTCGATGTCCGGGGAAGTAGTCCTTGTGCTACGACAAGGGCGGACAACAAGGCGTCTTCAAAAGAAAACAAACAAGAAAGTCTCCACGTGCTGCAACCCTGGACTCCCAGCAATAAAAATTTTTGCTTGAAAGGGACATGTCAGAGGAGCTTTTATAGTTTTTGAAGGCCACAAGATCACCTCCTCAGGCATTGAAGGCCCCCCTCCGGTTGCGCGGCCACCAGGGGACCCCCTCCGGTTGCGCGGTCACCTGAGGAAGCTCCTCCCGTTGCACAAGCACCAGAGGAATCCCTTCGTTGCACACCGCACGGGAGGAATCCCCTCTAGTTGCTCAGCCACCAGAGGGACCCGCACACTGGAGGGAGCCCCTCTGGTGCTCACAACACCGGAGGGAGTCCCTCCAGTTGCGAAATGCACCGAGGTCCCTCCGGTCCTCTCTCTCTCATACAAATAAAAAAGAAGAAGAAAAGGAAAGACAAAAAAAACCACCGGAGGGAGGTCCCTCCATGCCTCTTTCACCGGAGGAATAATATCCCTTCTTGTAGTTAATGTTGTAGTAAGCCACCAGAGGGAGGTCCCTCCTCTCCACCCTTCAAACTCCTATAAAAGGAGGCCTAGGCCAAAGGAGGGAGGGGATTGGTGTTCACTTGGAAAACCAAAGCTTGGAGAAGAACTTCACTTGGAGCTTGGAAGCTTGAAGCCTTTGGAAGCCTGCGCAAGACTTGGGCTTGGAGCACCCTTGTTCAAGACTTGAAGAATTATCCAAGTTTGATAAATTGTATAAAAGCTCTCAAGTTAGGGTATGTTGATAAAAATACCCCGTCATGAGATTTCTTGTGTTTGTTGTGAATGAAAGACAAGTTATGTAAAGCCCAGAAATCCTAAATTCTGGGATCTTTGATGTTGAATTATGGGAAGAACCCTGTTTAAGTCCAAAATTGCATTTGTACCCTAAAGTCTTGTTAAATTGTGCAAATGTCCATGTAATTCAGGAAAAATCCTGAAAATTCAAAAATTGGAGGAAAAATGTTCATGTTTGCATAAATGTCCCCCAAATTTGGAAAAATTCCAAAATTATAGTTTTATCCCGAACCTTTGCAAAATTGCATAAGTGCCTAGGCAAATGCATGAAAATTCAGAAACTCAAAGAGTTGCACGAGAATACCCTGATTGTGATTGTACCCTTAGCTAAGGGAAAATTATAAATAAACCCTAGTTTAGGAAAAAATGCAAATAAACTCTCGCTTGTGAAAAAATAGAAGTATACCCCCCTTAGGGCGCAAGGAAGGCAGTATCGGTTTCGGTATCGGTTTCGGCCGGTTCCGAAACCGATACGTACCGGTTTCGGTATCGGTATCGGTTTCGGCCGAAACCGGTTGAAACCCTTTAAAAAATTAAAAAAATATATGATCCTGTCTGGTTTCGGCCGAAACCGTCCAGTTTTGGACTGAAACAGGTCAGTTTCGGCCGAAACCCTTAACGGTTTCGTCCGAAACCATTAAAAATAATATTTTTTTAATGGTTTCGGCCCTGCTACAGTATTTAGGTGCGGTTTCGGATCGGTACCGGCCGAAACCGATACGTTTCGGCCGAAACGTATCGGTTTCGGTCGATACTGCCTTCCATGTTAGGGCGTGGAAGCCCTCTTTGAATTAAAGTCTCAATATCACAACAGATATTGTAGAGGTTGACAGGATCTTTGACAGTTAATGAAAGGTGTTCGGACTTGTACCGATGTAAATTTACACCAACTACGGTCGATAGGGAAAAGTCTAGTACACGAATCCTAAATTGTCTGTTAAATAATATGCATGTCGATCAAGTAGCTAAAATATATGCATATTTATCCAATCACTAGGTATTATTTGCAATTTGGTATTGGCTTGGGTTTATTCACAGTGTGACACTGGCTAGGGTTTGTTGGCAGTTTGTCACTAGCATTTAGTCCCAGTTATCCTGCATGCTCATCTTTAGCAATCCGCCGGATTGTCGTCGGAGACCTGGTTCCGAGCTTTATTACTGCCGCATTGTTGGATCGCCGAGATGATCATTGTCGAACGGTTAGATAAACACGTTGGACACACCTTCATGAGGCGAGGATGCACATGTAAGGCTCCCACATGTATATAGGACATTTACACAATTAGTAGAGAATTCATGGTATTTTTGTAAACCCTAGACATTTCTCTAAGATACAAGATTTTCCGGCTTATACAAACTTTACAGGACTTTTCAGAACTTTGAAGGTCCTTTCGACGAATTGAAGACTTTACAGGACTTACCTACGAAAAGTAGGGCGTATCTAAAATTTACATAAGTTGTAGGACAGTTTTGCCATTACATGACTTCATAGGGGTTTTCTCGTAAATTCAGAGACATTTTTGATTTCTGATTAATACATGATTTTTCTCCATGAAATTATAGAGAAATTACATAAACGGAGACAAAGTTACATGAATGTCATCACAAGGGTGTTTTTGTAACATACCTTTGCTTAAGAGCTCAAAACGAAACAAAAGTCTCTGAGCGCTCCAAGGATTGCTTCCGAGTGTTGAGCCGGATTCCGTGGGCTACAATCAAGGCTTCTAGTCAAGTCTCTTCACTACCTATTTAGTTGGCATCTTTAGGAGATCAAGATGCAGATCGGTCTCAGTTGCTTAGGACCCCTTGGGGGTATTTATAGGCAAGGGATAGGAAAGGACCTACTCAGACCGGGTATGTTCCAAGGGAGGCCAACCCAGACCAGGTAGGTCATGCGGGAGACCTACCCGGTCTAGGGTGGCCGGTTGAGATGGAGAGAGGGGCGACCCTATAAAAGGCCCCCATCCCCCATCCCCCATTTTTTTTTGGGTTGTTTCTTGCCTTGGCCACGTGGAGGAGAGAAGGCGACATCTCTGGGGCTTCTTTGTGTTTTGTTCCTCCGTTTCTTCTGCGCTGTTTGTGTTGGGAGAGGCTTCGGGGATTGCTTCCGCTCCTAGCTCGGCCACTCATAAGTACGGCGGAACGCCTTTTTGGCTATTTGCTTGATGCACAGTTGTATTTTTCTTGCCATACATGCGGCGAAGTGCTTTCGGGACTTGTGTCTGACCCCTTATCATGACGGCATCAGCTTTGTGCCATTTCATAGTCATCATGAGACTAATTTATTTTTTATTTGTGTCGATTAATCGAAGAAATAATGGCTGCAACAAGCGCACAGCCAAAATCCATTGTGCCATGGCTTAGGTTGCATGGACATTTGTTTTTGTGTTTGGCCCCTTTTGTCATGATTTGGATGCATCTGTTACGCAAGTGGAGATATTTATAATTTTGTGCTACAAGACATATGGCCTATGATTTGATATGATAAGAATATGCTAATTTTGAATTTGATTATGTGGGCTATGATTTTGTTTATGTGATTCAGACCTGTATGTGTTGGAGGTTATCTATGGGATATGTGCTCACTAGCTAGATTTATTTGTAAGAAAGATATGAATGTGATGAGGTATGTGTGCATAGAACCATGAAATGAATAATTTCAGATATAAAATATGGGTAAGAGAATCATTATATGATATGAAGGCAGTGTGACTATGATTTACTTGATATCTCTTTTTGTATATGATTGTATGATTAGAGTTTCTTGAATTAATCTTGATTCTTGAGCACATGATTATGCGACATGAACTTTTTTGTGTTTACCATATGTTATGCCATGTGTAAGGGTCTGATGCCTACTGGGTCGCAAGACGTGCTCTTTTTTAAACATTTTTCATGTTATACAAGTATAGGAATTCCCAGTGAGTGAGAAGATAGGAGCGACCACTAAGTCAAGCTTATGTAATGTCAAGTTTGATTTAATGTTCTACTTCATTCTGAATTTTTGCGTAGTCCATCCTCATCACTGAAGTGGGCTGTTTGGAGCAGAACCAAGATGAGGGTGTGATATAGACAGTGCTGTAAACTATTCCAAATTTGAATATTGCTGGTGAATAAATGTGCCAGATGTGGCAAGTGGGAACAGCATATGTCATTGTTTGCCTGTCTGTTCTTCTGTACCAAATGTCTGTTCCTGTCATAGATGGCACCCTATACTTCTTTCAGAGTCCAATTTGAAAATTGCTAGCATGCTATTCTTGAGTATATTTTGTGATGTATACATAGACAAATCAATAGGAAGATCCTATTCTGAAACTGTCACTAGTATGCTTTGCTGAAGTTGGTCTTGACATCATCCCGTTTCCTTGCACAGGTGAAATTTAGGCAAGGGAAAGCAGGGTTTATGAAAAGGTTTGAAGGTTGTTGGAGAGTTGAACCTCTCTTTGTTGATGGAAAATCTTGCTCTCAGTGGCCCACAACCTTGGCTGAGTATGAGTCTTGCACCGGCGGTAAAGGAAGGGTTGCATCTTTTGTGACTTTGGATCAATTGGTTCAGCCAGCACTTGTCCCACCACCACCCATTTCATGGTACCTGAGGGGCATCACCAAGAGGACGACAGAAATGTTAATTAATGATCTGTTAGCAGAGGCTGACAGATTAAGGGGCATTGTGGATGGTTGCAATTTAGTTGAGGAGCAGGAAACAAGCTGGAAAAGAATAGATACGCTCTTAGCTAATGATCTAGGTGAGATTAAAGAGAGATGGCGTCGAAGGCGAAGGAGACAGATAAGGCGAAGACAAGTTTGACGTGCATGACATGCTTGTTCACTGGTACTGCTCCTGGAACCTGTTCCTATTGAAGATGGCAAACCCCCCTGGGTTCAACTTGGTCATCATTTATGTATAAAACACTCTCATTAGGATTATCTGAAGAATAAAGTGGGGGTTGTTTGTGCATTTGGGGACTAATCAGTGTAGTTGCTGTGAGGTTATTAATAGAGGTCATGGAAGTGTTCACAATGACTGTCCAGTCAATGCGGGTTTGTTCCTATTGATGGGATCTTTACTTGAGAGGGAAGTCCAGGCATTTTTTTTTAAATCTTTTGTTTTTAGTATGAGATTAATCTGAATACATCTTCCAGTTTGTGGTTGTACACAGTTGTGCACGATTTACAGCGGGTGATTCCAATTCAACTAATGTCAAGGTTGGTCGATAAGTCGCTTCTGTGGGACATGATGCTGGCTAGAAAATGGTTGTTTCTTTCTGGATGATGGTGCTAAGCAACTTCTGAATCATCACCATAGTCAGAGAGTGAGAATTGGAACCCCAGTTTGCCACATGAGATTGATATCTTGTTTTCAAATTTTCAGAATAAAATTGGTGAATCAACCACCAATTTGCATGGACAAAACATGAGTAGAAGGAAGATGGCGTATCATCTCTCATGGCAAGCTGTTTGGCCCGGATAATTTGATACCATGTAAGCCGACATTTATCTATAATATCGACTATTTGATTCTAATCTGATGATATAGTGGACAGAATGGACAAAAATAGTGTTTTTTTTTCTCTATTTTTTCCTAAGTTATTGTGCGTTTCTATGACTGGAGGGTGTTTTGCTCATAAGGCGCATTACTTATGGGGGCCTTTTGCTTCTCTGTGTAATTTCTGGTCTTCCAAGAAAGGCTATAAATAAGGATGAGCTGTTCTGATGACCGATCCCATGCAGAAAAAGAGAAGGAAGAGGAGGAGAGTGAGGAAGAAGGCTGGCGCATGCAAAAGACATCAAAATAGGGGGAGCAGCGGAGGATGTGTAGGCCTTGATCGCTGTTTGCCATCAAACCCTAGACTTGTGCCTTCTCTCCTCCTATGTCCGAATCCTTGTTTTAGGGTTCCAGTGCGGATGAAGGAGGAACGTGGCTATTGGGGTTTTCTGATCAGGTTATTGGCTGTGCACCTTTGAGGGGAGCCTCCCTCACCCTGCGGTTGTGACTGGTGCACTCTACTTCTTCAGCAACCTAGGGTTTTGGGGAGTTCCAAACCCTGTGTCTCTGCATTTGTTGGGTCTGGCCGAGTTCACCTTGCACAGCAGATTCTTCGTCGTGATGGTATTGGGAGTCACCATTATCCATCCCCGGTGACTATCCTTGTCTTCTATTGGTCTTCTTTGATGCTTCTATCCGCCTTCTTTGTTCGACATCATGTCTTCATCCACGAGTGATGAGACTACGCCACCCATGATGCGATGGAGACTTCCCGTCTACTTATGCTACCTCCGAGTATCACCGTGACTGAGAGTGGGTCTATATGGATGGACTATAACCAAAGTGACAGAGAATAACGTTCGTTGGTGGTCCATCTCTATGCGGATTTTTCTGGGAGCACGCAACAAGAATGCATGTATAACCAACTCCAATGATCCTCGTATGACAAACGGGCTTTAGGAGAATAATCTTGTGATGGGTTGGATCCTCAATTCAGTCAGTTTCGAAATCCAACAACCGGTTATTATGATGAAATTGACTGCACGGGCAATGCGAGAACTTCTTGAGTAGATGTACGGTCAGCGTCAAGATGATACAAGAACAAGCGGCGATGGAGATGTAAACCGTCAATCCGTCGCTAATTCATCTCAAAAGAGCTAAGCGATGTATTTGTGATCGACTAGCGACGTAAAATGTCCGTCGTATTATTCTAGTCGTACATTAGCGACGAAAAACTATTAATCATAAATCTGTCGTAAATTAGCGGCTGAAAAGATTTCGTCTCAAATCCATCTTTAAATGTTTAGCCCTGTTCTTCGCGGACAGATTATATGTTTGTCCGCAATAGGTCGCAAAGACGTCGTTAAAATATTTGTGACGGAATAATGTTTCGTTGCAAAATCAGATCACAAAAAGTTTAGCGACGGATGCTTTTAAGTCGTGATTCCGTAACAACTATTTTGGGGACATATTATTTTCGGTCGATATTCCGTCGCAACTACGGCTGAAAATAGTCATCGCAAATTCATCGCAAGTTTTTAATATTTTTAATCATTAAATTTAAATATAAAAATCTATTTAAACAATAAACAAATATACAACACCCACGTTACAATAACAAATGAAAATGACAAGTGAATTCAACTACAAAATTATTCAAGTATAATTTTTTACAAATATTTTTTTAAAATATGATAAAAAAATCAAGTAAGATCTTCGATGTCCTCCTCTTCCTCCTCCTCCTCGTCTCCTCCGTTGCCATGTGCTCGATGTGTAGTAGGAATGTAGGATCCTATATTAGAAATAAAAAATAAAATAATATTACACATATATAAATAAAATAAATTTAATGATAAATTAAATTAAATTAACTTATTTATTTATTTTTATAAATTTAAAATAAGATGACTCGTATATGAACCCTTTGATTTTAAACTAAATTATTTTGGAGAATGATATTTTGTGTGCGAAGTCCACACTGAGAATCTGATTTGAAATCCGTCAACTCTTGCGGGTCACTCTCATCTCTCTGGTCTTGTTGGAACAATGAACACGCCGGTCGGATGAGTATTTTAGATTTCGGACCCCTCGAACCCGAGTTCTTTGATTTTAAATTAAGTTAGTTCGGAGAAGGGTTGTTTGAACATCGAGCTCAAACTGTGTATTCGATTTGGATTCCACCAACTCTTATAAGTCACACTCACCACCCGGTCATGTTAGAATAATTGGTACACCGATCGGACCGGTATTTCAGATTCCAGACTCTTCGAACCCGAGTTTTTTGATTTTAAACTAAGTTTGTTCGGAAAATGATAGTTTGAGTGTCAAGCTTAAATCTGGTGTCCGATTTGGATTCTGTCAGCTCTCACAGGTTGCTCTCACCATCTCGGTCGTGTTAGGACAATCGGCACAATGAACAAATCGTTATTTCAGATTTTGGACACCCAACTTGAGTTCTTTGGTTTTAAACTAAGTTATTTCGGAGAAAGGTATCTCGAGCACCGAGTCCAAACCAGATATCTGATTTGGAATCCGTTAGCTCGCATAGGTCACTCTCACCACCCCAGTCGTGTTGGATCAATCGGCACACCGATCGGACTGATATTTTAGATTTCAGACCTCCCGAATCCAAGTTCTTTGATTTTGAAATAAGTTAGTTCGGAGAAGGGTAGTTTGAGCGTTGAGCATAAACCGAGTATCTGATTTAGATTTACATCAGTTCTCACAAGTCACTCTCACCACCACGGTCGTGTTAGAACAATCGACAAGTTGATCAAATCGATATTTCAGATTTTGGACCTCTAACCTGAGTTCTTTGGTTTTAGACTAAGTTATTTCGGAGAAAGGCATTTTGAGCACCAAGTCCAAATCAGATATCTTATTTGGAATCCGTTAGCTCCCCACCCTAGTTGTGTTGGAACAATCAAAATGTTGATCAGACCGATATTTCAGATTTTAGACCACAAACCCAGGTTATTTAATTTTAAGCAATGTTTGTTCGGAGAAGGATAGTTTGAGCGCCGAGCCCAAACCGAGTATTCGTTTGGATTCCGTTAGCTCTCACAGATCACTCTCACTACCCCGGCCATGTTGGAACAATCGACATACTGACCAGACTTGTATTTTAAATTTTGAACCCCCCAATCTAAGCTCTTTAGTTTTAAGCTAAGTTGTTTCGGAGAAAGTTATTTTGAGCAGCGAGTCTAAATCGGATATCCGATTTCGAAATTTTTAGGTCGCACAGGTCACTCTCACCACCTCAATCGTGTTGAAACAATCGACACGTCGATCAGACCAGTATTTCAGATTTCAACCCCCCCGAGTTCTTTGATTTTAAACTAACTTAGTTATTTTGAAGTAAGTTAATTTTTATGGAAGTTCCTTTGAACTAAATATGACTATTATAAATCAAAAATTACAAATTTTAAAATATATAAAATTTGTCACTCACATGAGGGGGTTGTGAGGCAGTCAAGGGTGCTTCTTGGGGAGGTAAAACCCCGGCCTGGGAGAGGAGGACAACAACGGCTTGCATGATGCATGACTCAGTAGCTGCCATCTCCACTCAAATGAGGCCTTTGATGTCGCTTGAAGTACTGGAGGGGGCCGTAGTGAAGGCGTTGGTTGCGGCATAGTCTTAACTCGCGCAAGATGATATCACCTTGCTAACATTCAGGCTCTCCCCAAAATTGTACACTCGTCCTTTCTTCGGTCGGCCTGTTGCCGCCATCTATGCCTCAAGATCTAGCTCCGACTACTGCATGAGCTCCTCCATGTACTTCTCACTCATCCATTTGCCATATGACTCTCGCAAATTGAATCAAAAACTTTGTAAATTTCATATTAATTATTCATATTGGAAATGAAAAAAAAATTGTATATGTATATAAACTTATTGCTACCTTCCGGGCTCTCTCATTGATGTATTCATCCGTCCCCTTCTTATTGTGAGTTTTATAGAACAACTCTTGGAACGATGGTGGGCGGTTGAGCTCCTTTGCATATTTACAAATCACAGAAAATAAATGAGGACATATACAAATAAAATGTAAGAAAATCAGAAACATTACTTACAATTCTATGTTTTTAGGTCCCGAAAGAGATGGGCCCACTCGTGTGCACATTCGTATTTGACTGTTTGACCAGGTTTTCTGCTGCTTTCTAGGACTCATTTTGCCACCTCTCTTTGGTCCACTTGTCACACATCCCCTCCCAATACTCTCTCATTATCCAAGCAGGGTCGTGCTCCTTCCAGCGGTTGGTTTCTGTTGGACTCCTAGAATCCTTCTTCGCCTTTTCTCGAGAGTTGAACAACATCTGGATGTGTCGAGATTTTACGATCTTCTCCCAGATAGACCGAGCTCACACCTCGTCCAATGGTTTTGTGAAGCGATACATCCACTACAAAAAAGTGTAAGCCATATAAGTTAGTATATTAAAATTAAGAGTTGGGAAAGACGTAATTTAAAAGATTAAATTACATACCATGAACAGGACAAACATTAAATCCTGGACACCCATCGGAAAATGCTAGAAGGAGAGGACCAGCCTAGGAATGCAATGTTTAAGGTCTTTGCAATACGATGGGTCACCCCGATAGGGTGAAATTTATTACTGTAATCACAAATGTTAAATAGGTGAGTATTACATAGTTGATGGATAGATAACAAACATAATTCATGAATTATACTTACCCCTTGATCCAGATCTCCTGGCGTGTGTCATCGTCCCCCCTATCACCCTCGTGATGGTTGCCGACGTCATCAGCCGACTAGGTAGAGGAATCGACAAGTACTGGCAGTGTGACTTGCATGGCTGGTGTAAGCAAAATCGAAGTAGTTAATCAATATTGTCATAATTAAGCAACTATTTAATCAACAACTATTGAATCAAATGTAGACTGAATCAAAAGTGCATATATGGATTGACATTGATAGTAGCGACAGTGGAGGTGTGCCCTGCCTAGCCGGTGCAAGGGCGCTCAGGTATGTAAGAATTGAATGGCATAAGTAGAGCATATAATCAATACACATATAACTGGAAAATTGAATAGATATACCTATACCCAAGACGGTGGCAAAGGGGTGGAAGTAGAACCCCTCTCATGGCCCCCTCCCCTCCTGTTAGACGCTACAAGAAATAAATTGTATAAGTAGACATATTATCAATACACATATAACTAAAAATTTGAATATATGTACATACCTGTGGCCGGGGTAGATGGTAAAGAGGAGAGACTAGAGCCCCTCCTATTGCTCTCTCTCCTCCCACTCGAGGGATTCACTCGAGATTCTTGAACTATCTCTTTATTAAGAACAATAAAATGCTTACATGTTAGTCTACAACTCTAAGTAACAAAGATTAACACCATTCATTATAAAAAATGAAAACGTATGAAATTTCTTACAAGATTCTTTATCAATTTCAAACAAATCAGATACTTATTCTTCAACATTCATTACTTCACGTCTGTGAAATATTTTTATTTTTAACATATACTCAAAATTCTTTGTTTATAATTTGTATTGTCTAGGCATCTAACATGTCCGACTGTGTCCTCTTGCAGAAAAAAATATGAAATATCCGTACATCCTTCACGTCGTAAGCCCATTGGTCCCATCCAGAAGGAGCATGATTGCTACAAGTCTCTCCCAGCAGGGAGGCCCCATCAGCCGTAGGTGATGCTCCTCCAAGGAAGGGCCAATCTCAATCCCGGTACACACATAATTGCCATGTAGGGACCGGACCGCCTTCCCCCCTCTCAAAATCTCAATTAATTCTCACTTGCGATGTTGATCTCCACCCACCCTCCAAAACGTGCGTGAAAACTGAAAGCAAGAGGACTACATCTTGCCTTTGATGCAACGTGAGATCCACCGGGCAAAGCCCGGCCGGCCCATCCGAGGGGGCCTTTTCAGGTATCCGTTTTTGGCAAAGCCCATCTTAGAGGGGATAGCGAAAGGTAGGTAGGTGCATTGGGGACTTCTGGACCAATCGCCACCATATCTATAGGGGGCAAAAACAATTGAGTGGAGGAGAGTCACTCTCAAAATTGGAAATCATTCTCTCATAATTGCAAATTAGGTGATCGATTTAGAGATCATCTTTAAAAGAGTATTCTAGAATGTTATCTGAAGATGCATAGATCTCGCACTCGCCTAAGGCCGTTGGATGGCCTAGGGGTGAAGATGCTCGGATCTCGCACTCGCCCAAGGCCGTTAGATGACGTGGGAATTGTGAAGGAGAGAAAATTGATCGCGCCTTAACCAGACAACCAGCCACCAGAAAAAAGAGGATTCGAGGGTCTCTGAGACTGTCGATGGGACTAGCCTTTACATAGGTGATGGGGGTAAATCCCCCTAGTGATCATGTGATGTAACATTTGAATTTATTGTTTAATAGAATCAAGTTACATAGCTTGAGGTGGTAAGAATATAGAGCATGAGAAAAAAGAGGACGGATCTCCGTCAGGGTGTGTTGAGCTTTAGAACCAAGTCTCTGAGGTGGGAGAGTGTCTGGAGTTGAGAGTTATGTCAGGTGATGTCAGGGATGCTTCTAGACGGGCTCCATGCTTGAGGCTCCTCGGTCTGACATCCTAGGCCAAGATTTGGAGGAGTGTGAGGCCACGGGGCGACCAGGCTAGAGTTTCGAGCTTGGTCGATGGGAGCTTGATGAGTGGCTGGTGCGTGAGTTTTCTAAGGGGAAAGACCACCTGCGTTGAGGGCACAAGACTGCGGTGACGGACATAAGCCAAGAACCTCACTCTGGGGCTCTTGATGAAAGATTGGGTGAAAGGCTAGCGCAAGAGTTGTATCGCCATGTTTGGTGATTTGCGTGGAGGCTTGCACTGGAGGACATCCCGGGGGTTGGACCATTGTCGACGATTGGAGACCAAAGACGCCGTTCTTGTCGATGAAGCTGGGTTGGCCACGTAAGAACTTCTGGCTGGGGTTACCGAGCTTCTCCGTTGGGCTGCCCCAAGTTTCCATTGTCATGAGAGGATCTTGTCGAACTTCATCTTGTAAGAAACATTCTCACCATTGTGGGGGTCTCCTGGGAGAACCCTCCGATACTTAAGTCAGTGAGCGAGTGAGACGAAGGAGAGAGAGGTCTCTGAAGAGAGGGGTAGGCAAGGCATGTAGAGGAGGCTTGACGGGGGAGAAGGAGGAGGAGGGCCATTGCTAGGATGGTTTTTTTCTCCTTTTTCTATGTGAGTTTCCCCATCTGCCTCTTGTTCTGTACTTGGAGAAGACCGCAGTGACCCCCTTTTATAGACCATAGGTAGTGAAACGTGATGGTAGTGATAAGGGCTACAGATCTGAAAAGAATACATGGAGTGGCACAATGGCTGGAGTAGCGGTGGTTACGAGACATGGAGTGGATCGCAGCATCGTAAATGAGAGTTGTTCTACTAACGTTAGCCAGTCATGATGGTGCTTCCAAAATCTTGAAACCAAACGGAAGCCCTGTATTAGATGGTAGCTAGGATACGTGGCCGGAATTGGTGTGTACACATTTGCCTTAGTGATCGTGTAATCTTGGAAATCTTGTAAAGACGTGCGTAATATGCATTGGGGAGTCTACTCTAGTTTCTTGGTAATATGCATGATTCGTTGGCGATTGTTGAGTTATCATCATGTCTCGTGAAGGCACATAGTCAGAGACAGTGGGAAATGGGACGCATGGCATAAAGAGGTGATCCGCTCACTTACAATCGTAGCTTCCATCACAGATGTTCATGGCCTTTATTGTAACCACATGATGGGCCATTGAGGCTTGATGTAGTATGGATGAATAACTTCCCTTGGTTGAGTCAATGGTTGGTCCTTGCCTGGCCCAGCTAAAGACCATTAGCCGAGCCATGACCATGGAGGGCGAGTCATAGGACCATCAATCGAGCTATGGCTACGAAAGCCGAGCTATAAGGCCATAGGCTGAGCTCAACTTGTGATGACTTGGGATGGAGCTAAGAGTCTCCCATGGCTTGGGATCGAGTTGAGACTCTCCCTGAGATGGCTTAAAGTTGAGTTAAGACTCTCCACATAGTTCGGGATCGAGTTAAAACACTCCATGTGATCGCTTGGGGTCGAGTTAAAACTCAAGAACCTCTTGAGCTAACACTTAGGGGCCTTTTGCTATTTTTCGAGGGACTTTCCTCCTAGCTTAAAATATAGCGGAGGGTCCCGTTTGACATGAGACGTGTGCTAGATTTGGATAGCTCTTTTTGGCCCTCAGATAAACACACTGAATGAGAGTGGCAGCCGTTTGTGGGCTGGCCTATGGCTTATTGGGCCACGTCGAGTTATTGGGTTTTTGAGAAAGAGGTAAAATCCCCTCTTCATTATATATCTTTATCAGATTGCAAAAAGTTTGATATTTTGGTAGATATTTTACTTTAAGAGTGTAAAATTTTGAATGATTAGAGTGGGATGTAAGATCTTATTTGAATGTTCGTATATGATTCTAGTAAACATCTTGTAAATTTTGACAAGGAGAAGATATATATTTTTTGCTGTCAAGTTGGGTGTTATTTCTCAAAAGTTTATCTCAGAATCGATTTCAAAGAAACTCTATATGTGTTTCTTAATAAGTTTATAACCTCTATGCTCCAACCTAAAAATATTTGAGTCGCTCTCAAAAATCAAAGATCGTTCTCTCGCAAGTGTGAATTAAGTTATTGATATAGATAATATCATTAAAGAGCATCCGACAATGTTATAACTTTTAGGTGTGTTTGTGAAATTTTGTTCGTATTCCTATTTTTATCGTATTTATTGAAATATCTCTAAAATTTTAAAGAAAAAATAATTGTGTCTCTGTCCTCAAAACTCTTTAAAATAGAAAATTATTCACATACTTTTGCGGAACGATACAATGGTTATCTTCTTAAAATTGTTACGAATATTATGATAAATACGATAAATATATTAATACAGAGATAATTTTGAAAGATTTTAAATGTATAGGAGTAGTAATTTTCCCTATCAAAAATCTTTCGACGCCAATTGAGTTTCCAAACGTGTCCTTAATCTTAATTTGATCGCAGAAAGTTTGACATTTTAATAGATATTTGTCTGGAGAGTCCATATTTTAAATGTTAAGAGTGAGATGAAAGTTGGTTAGGGTGCATTTGGTAGAGGTTATCTTCCCAAATTCTAATAATTAGGAAAGATAAAGCTAGAGACATGAGCATTAAATACTCCAAATGGGTGTTTATTGTTTAAAATCTTTTTTTTAAAGTTTAGAGATATATAATCCCCTCAACTTTTTTTTCCTCACCAAAATTTTATTTTAAGTTATTTTTTAAAATTTTAATTAAATTCTCGATGATAAAGTGAGACCTACATATTTTCATAATTTTCACGTTAAAATCTTTATTTTATCACTATTTTTTCAAAATGCAGACTAAAATATGATTACTGTGACATCTTTTTAATATAATTCGATGACAAAAATGAGGTACTCCACCACTTTTATCTTCATAGAAGAAAGAGGATGATACGTTTCTTTCTTCGAAACCTGCGTTCTTTTAAAATTTTACCTCCAAATGGATCTTTTAAAGAAAAAGAAAATCCATCTGCTTTAAAAGTTCATGATCTCAACCTTCCCAACTACAAAATCAACTTGTGTGTTAACCGATGTTCTCCGATGCCTGCCCAAAGTTCTTTCATTGGCCCGGCCCCACTGGCGAGCCGTCACACCGAGTTGACGTGACGTCAGCGGCAGCTGACAACAACAAAATCATTTGTTTACCGCGTCAGCAAGTCGTAGACATGTAAACGGTCGGATACGGAGCGGATAGTGTGATATTTAAATTCGTATCCGATTAATAATCGAATTATCCGATTAGTAATCGAATTATCCGTCGGATACTTTATTCGGATAACGATCGGATAAATACGAATTGGAATTCGGTTCGAATTTTAAACGGATAATTACTAAGCCTACTTAGGGGTGGTTGTGTTAGCCGTGTGAGAGCATCATATATTGTTTTCTCAAAAAAATAAAGAGAGAGTGAAAGTTTTTTTATTTTGAGAGATGTTATCAAAAGATTAGACTTCATCTTAAAAAATAGGAGATAACTTACGAAGTGGGTGTAAGTGAATTTCTTATTTTTAAATTATATTTTGAGACCAAAAAAATAAAAAAGAACAACCAAACAATATATTAAGATTTAAGCTAATTATATATAGAATATGTATATCATTAGATTTTTATCTAAGGGTTCATATTCAGTCGGATAATATCGGATACGGATATCTCAATATTTGAATTCGTATCCGATTAATAATCAGATATTCGATATCTATTAAATTATCCGTCAGATATTTTATTCGAATAATTATTTGATTAAACGAATACGAATTCGAATTCGATTCGAATTTTAAACGGATAATTACCCGACCTGCCGGCAACAGTCAACTTGTTTCACTTTCGTCGTCGCAAATGCAAATCGCATCCTCACGTCACCACCCCCGTCGAATCAGTGCTTGCGTCATCACGGTCCGCGTCCCCTGCTGACGTGGGCGAGCATTGATATCGTGGGAGTTGCGATGTGAGTGGGTGGGCTTCATGATAACGAACGGCTCTGATCGGGCCCGACACCTCGGACAGAACTTGGGGCCCACAGGAGGCGGTGGGGGATTCCAACCTCGGCCAGCCCATAACACTGTCCGGGGGGCGTTTCTTCGCCATGTGCGCGCATGTTGGTCCGTGCGGTGCACGGACGGCCGTGGGCCCCCGGCCGCATATCTAGTGAAGTGGTGATTTTTTTAAATAACATGTAACCTGTCAAGTCCAATAAATTTAGAGTTTTTTTATGAAAATTATTGTTAAAACTGAATTTATAAAAAAATTATTCCTAAAAATTAATTAGCAGATATATCAATGAGTTAATTCAAATAGTACATAAATGTCATTTAAACGTGATTTTCTTGTAAGTTGTCGATAAAAAGAAGTGATATGCATGCAAATAAATATGACATTTTTGCATAATTTAGATTACACAGTGATATATCTGCTAATATATTTTTAGGAATGATTTTTTTGTAAATTCACTTTTAACAATAGTTTCCATGCAAAAAACTCATAAATTAATGGCTCGCATCCCTGTGAAGTAAAATGATGACCTTCGTAGGCCTAGGTTGTGTAGAGACGAGAAAATAATATCTCGAATTTTATATCATATTTTTAATATTTATTTATCTGAGAAGATCATTTGATCATCTGTGAAAGTTTGTAAACACTAGAGAAACGACGTCAGAAGGAGTCATAGATGTTATTCCAGAGGATAACCTTCTGATACTTAAGTCAGAACCTTGGTGAGTGGGAATCAAGAGAAGACGGAGAAGTGAGAGAGGGAGATGAGAGCCGATTGATCAAGCCTGAACACTCCTCCAAGATTACTTAAATCTTGTTGGGAATTCCAATCATTAGAATTCTTGCAAAATTGGTTCCCAAACGAAGTCTCATGCTAACGAGGGAGATCTAAACTTAATTTGCGTTTGTAAATGAGATTGGAGGATTATGAATATTGAAATCCCTCCACGTAAGCAGGCATAACACCTCCCATCTCTCAAAAGCGTCAAAAGATCGGCGAGGGTCGTTTCCGCAAGTGGATGGCGGATTCTGGGTCGCCAAAATTCTATTTTGCCCTTCTTCCCCCACTACATCACCTCCCCCACCTCCCGTGGGTTGCTCGTCGTCGCATTCGTGGACATCGTAACAGAGACCACCATTGATTGCCCTCGATCCCTTCTCCCACCAGAGACTCCAACCTCCACCCCTGGCCGTCCCCAGTAGGGCAACCATTGGATATCCTTTGGAGACCTCCGCCAAGGCCGCCACGTTCAACACAAGGGCGAAGCAACATTCTATGGACATTAGTATTCACATAATGTGATGAACAATGAAATCTCACGAGAAAAGTAAAATATTGTTTAGGGCGCATTTGGAAAGGATCGAGGGTGGGGAGATTTTTTCAAAATCCTTTAGAGAGAGAGGAAGTTATCTTGAGATAGTTTTTGGAGATTTTAAAATCTTCTCCCCTTTCTTCCTATCTCTCTCTAAACTTCGAAATTCGCATAAAGTTAAATTTGATAGGACACTGAGATATTTGAAAATGATTTTGAGAGAGTGAAAATTCTAATGATTGAAATCTCTAAAATCTCTCCCTAACATCCGCTCCAAATGCAGCCTTAGTTTTAGATACTGTTCATCCGAGAGAGAAGAATGGGTAAAAAAGGTAAAATAGAAATTTAAGGTCCACCGCCACCCGGATTCAAAACGAATGCAACAGTTAGCCAAAGGAGATTGAGATTTTGAAAAAAAAATCCCTCCCTTGTTGGACCCTATATGGCTATTGTGATTCGTGAAAATCCATTGTAGTCCGGTGTGTTTCCAAATGTAGTCCAAGAAGGGAATGCTAGATATTTGGTTGAGGGGGCAGTTATAAGGATCATCTAGAAGGGATCCACGCTATTGGAGAGGTCATCACACAAGCACTTAGTAACTCTACCTGTGATTAGCTTAGACATACAAAAAAACATGTGACTTTGTCCTACTTTAATCATGGGATGAAGAGGGGGAAATCAACTCGGCCCGATAAGGCCCAACACCGATCGACCCAGGGCCCACGGCCCAACAACAACTGACTGATGCCTCGGGCAGAAGGACTGAAGGTGTTGGAGGATGAGCATACTAGCTCGGGGGGCCCCCACCAAGCGAAGGGCCTTTGCCTTCTTACGTCTGCTTTGCTCGGCAGCCATGGCCTTCATGGATGTCAGCATTAATCTTTGCTCACAGTCTTTTCGCTTAGACTCCCTTCGCTCCAACTCCTCCCCGGTGAGGGCCCGCTTGCCCTTGTCTCGAGTGACCGAGGGGCCCTCGATCTCCTGTACCTCGGGAGTGGCCCCTCAAGCAGCGTCGGCCATTCCCTCCGTGGTCTCCTCCCCCTCAACAATTGGCTCGGTCGGGTTGGTCGGCCGACCTCTCCCGACGCTACGAGGAATCTCTGCGGGCCAAAATGAAACCGTCAGAGGAAAGCCAAAAGAAGCAATGGGCCAAGTCGAGGTGCTTGAATTCTTACCTCCAATATTCAAGGGCGCGACAGTAGCGCTGAATGTTGGCCTCAGACAGAAACTCCATGGTGGATCGCCTATTGCTCTGGAGAATTCTGATACCATCCTCGACCTCTTGGAAAAACGTTGGAGGCCTTTTGGGTAGCACCAGATGATAGTTTGGCAAGACCGGGAAAAGTCAGGGGGAACCCTTGGAGTAGTCCACCCAGAAATACTGGATCTTCCACCCCTTGTGCGAGGAATCCCGAGGGGAGAGGGTAACACAACTCATCCCTCCCCTAGTCTATAGAAAGAAGATGCCTTTCCCGTCCTGTGCGTGCTCTTTCAGCTCGTATAAGGCGTGAAAGAGGTCCAGGGATTCTTGAACACCACATTTTCGACATAGAACGATAAAGGAGAAGATGAAGGTGTATGATTTGGAGACCAACTAGACGGGGATCACCTAGAAGGAATTCAACAACTTAACAACAAAAATGTGGAGGGGGAGACGGAAACCACATTTCCAAGCCAGTACATAACTACAGAAAGCGCCTAAGCGAGTACTCAAGCTGGACTCGTAAAATTTGGGGGTAGAGAATGTATACCGCCAGGGCAGTTTCGAACTCTTCCACTTCTTCCACTGTGAGCTCGCTGCGGAGATGGCGGTAAGACGTCGGTGCCAAACTTCCCGCTCCCTACTCAGCCTCCTAACCGCGGGCGTCTTCATTTTGTTCCGCCATAGAGGATGTGGGAGACGGCGAAATACTAGAGTCTGATGAACTTAAGGGAGGAGAAAGCTGACGGATCGCCTCTGCGGTGATTTCAGCAAGCTCTTTGAAGGCTCTGGCAACATCTCGCTCTCTCCGGTTCCCCTCCTGGGACATGAATCTCCTTAAGAACTCACGTAAGTAGGAGGAGATGAAGAAGCCCTAACGATGAAGGCGGGGAGGACAGGCGTGCAGAGCACTTATAGCCTTAAACGGCCTCGAGAGAACCGCCGTGGCGTGTCGAAAGGGTACAAGCCCCGAGACAACGCATTCAAACTGGCACAAAAAGGTGTGATCATTGCGCTCGAGCCCCCACGCACTAGCTAGGGCAACCACATTAATGGACCCGAGAATCAAAGCGGAGACTACTCATGATGGCCAATTCTCGCCCTTGCCGAAAACCCCGATGCATACTCTTTACTCTCCGAGCCTATTCTTGGCTCGCGAGTTGGGGGGGGGGGGAGTGGAGAGGGGTAGATTCGCAACCCAATACTTACACGGCCCAACGGCCCATCAAGGTTTGCATAGCCCAATAAGTGATATCCTCATTAGGGCCCACTTATCACATGACTTTGATAAAGCGGACCAAGGACATCCCACCAAGCCTTGGCTCGCGCGGGTGCCTGGTCGAAGGCCCCCCGACGCTGGGGCAAAGTCAAGCCAACGATCGATAGAGCGATCATAAGGTGGATGAATGCTCCCTCAGGGAGTGTCCAAGCCTCGGGCTCCCTACCCAGATAGGGGATATCCCTTATCGGATTAGCTCATCCTCTAGACTCTTTAATGAGACAGGGCGAACACCTTGTGGTTGGGCACTTATCTCTCATTATCTTAGCGGATGATGCACTGCCTTCAGAGAGGGGAAGCTCAAGAGGATAAAGGTAGGGCAAGAGTCCCTGAACGGTGAGAGTTCTTATTAAGGACGTAACGGCCCCAAACTCTCCCGCTTCCCCTACTCAAGAAAGTGAGCTGCTAACTATATAACCCCAGGGAACCCCTCCGAAAAGGTAAACTAATTCTAATCACTTCAACTGGTGAAGAGTAGTTTCGTGTCTTACACCTCCTTTGTCTCCCTTCTACACCTTGCTCTTACTGTTTGATGACTTAAGTATTAGAGGGTTTTCTCCGGGATCACAACCCCGGATCTCCCTGATCACTTTCTTTCCCTTTGCAGAATTTCGTTCCGAGGTGATTACGTCCCACGATCGCCCTAGATCCGACGGTCCATGACTTTGCACGAGAACTCGCCACTTCGTGATGTCTCCAAATTGTAGCAAACTTGCAGTAGAGAGACACCATAGTGATCCCACGGGGTTATAAAAAACTGTGCGGCTTTAAGCATGGGATATGCCTGCAGTATAGAGAGGCACCACAACGATCTTACTGGGGTAATGTTAACTTGTACGTCTGCAGTAGAGAGGCACCATCACGATCTTACGGGGGGGTATAAAAAGATGTGCGGCTTTGAGCATGGGATCGATATGCCTGCAGTAGAGAGGCACCGTAACGATCTTACGGAAAGGGACGGGAGATTTCTTTGCATTCAGTTCTTGCGAGTCTTTTATTTAGTTCCAACTCTGTTTCTTTTTCATCTCTCTTTCCTTAGATCCAGTGATGAGTCAAAAGACTTTCTTTTTTTTTTTTAACGTCAGACGAATGGAAACGTACGTTTTGCTATTATTCATAAAGCAGCATATGAGAGCGAAAGAATTGAAGGGGCTGGGGAGGGAGGGAGAAGAGAGAGGTGTGGTAGGGACTCAACGTCAGCACTGACAGCATACATCGCAAAGCGACATGACTTGGAAAGCTCTTTAGTACTCTCCATCGTACTCAGGTTGGAGGATAAGAAGGGATGGGAATGCAGCGGCAAAGCAGTTATTAACTATACTTCTTTCACCGGTCCCCTCAGCGGCGAGATTCCTACAAAGGGCAAGGCTCTAAGGATTCGTGAATTCGTGCATTCAAATTGCAAACGCTGTAGAGAAATTAATCTAACATGGGAAACCACGATTACTCATGTATTTGCATCACGTACGTGAATCCATCTGTATATATTTAGCGTAGACACGGCAGAGATCAAGTTTTACATCAAACATGAAAGTGGATATGATTATTAGGATCAAAAAGCCCACTTCATGGAGTCATTGTTAAATAACTGCATGGACCAGAGATCCTCCATGGTCCAGATGCCGTCGTTGGGTTCGTCTGAAGGAACAGTCGCGAACAGATTGGGGTTGTTGTCGGTGTCGCACACTGCAGAGCTTGCACCTACTCTGTCTTCCATGCCGATCATCTGACTGCTGCTTCCTTCGAGAGATGGAATTGGACTCTTATAGTCGAAGGGCTGGGTGCCGTTCTTTAGCTTCTTCTGGATCCTTGTTCGCCAGTAGTTCTTGATCTCGTTGTCAGTCCTCCCAGGCAGCTGCCTTGCAATTTTTGACCACCTGAATTCATCGATATTGTGAATATGAGAGAGACACACACAGAGAGTATAAATCATATGCTAGACTTCATAAAGTTAATAGTTTTTTTCAAGATTCAGACATGTCTTTGTTCATTTCCTGACAAACATATAGTTTATCGTTGGATGTGTTAATCCCCCTTGAGATCAGATAATATTTAGAAAGGATTCTACTTTAATTATCTCCATGATACCCACAGGGGAGACAAGGGTTGTGCTCTGCCAGTATGATCTTTGAAGGATGACTGCTAGAGGTAATTAAACAAGTTGTTTCATCGGCAGAATACGTATTGTCATACATCCGAAATCACTGGCTTCTGTTTCCCGAGATAGCTTTGCTAAATAATACTAACGATACATAAAATGATCTTGCAAACAAGATATTAAAGGAAAAAGTTGGATTTTGCAAAGAAAGCGTTGATGGAGAACGGGGAAATCTTAAGAATAACTGCCCCAGCCAGCAATTCCGTGTATATCATGCAACAGGAAGATGATGTAGACGAATGATCTCTTTGATTGTAGTTCACCTCACTTTCATTCACATCAACGACATGTGAAACAGATTGCATGCACTCCGTTAGATTAGAGTTGGTAGCTACTTCTTTTCTTTTCCAAGTTCTATGCATGTAATTAAACTGGTGCTGATGATTGGGAAAACAATCTCCTACATCTCAAAATCAGTTTTATAATCTGATCATTTCTACAAGCATCAGGGGAGGTTCATAGTAATGTTACTCGTAGACTTGCACCTTCATATAGGACAAACTCACCTGTTTCCCCACATCGAATGGAGTTCCATGATCAGTAGCTGCTCTTCAGGAGTGATATTTCCCCTTCTGACGTCGGGCCTGAGGTAATTCAGCCATCGAAGTCGACAGCTTTTTCCCGTGCGCTTCAGGCCTGCACCAGAAGAATAAGCAGAAGAAGTGGGATGAACAAAGAAGAACAAAAAGCTTTCGACACAGAACTATCGAGCTTTTAGGCATCAAAACGAGCGCAGACGATCTACCTGCAGATCGGGCCAGTGTGTTCCACACCCCTTCGCCATGGTTGGCTATATAGTTGATGAGGATAAGATCCTCCTCCATTGTCCATGGGCCCTTCCTGATCTCCGGATCCTGGCTGCTGCTTGGCCTTCTTCTATCCATGGTGTTCTTCGCCCACCGTGCAGAGACAGAGACTGGATGTTCGGTGGAAGGCTAGGGTGGTGGGGAGGAGGAGGAAGAGGAAGATGAAGAAAGTTAGGGTGGGGGGTGAAGGAAAGAAGGTTGGTATGGCATTTATAGACAGAACATGCTGAATCACATAATGGATTCTTAACCAAGCTCAAGAAGGCATCAGTAGGCATATAATCTTGTAATCTAAATCGTACGGTCGCCATATAACTAACCATGTTCGTATCCTAATGCATGCATATATTTGTGCATGTGTATGTGTGAGCACGAGCGCGTGCGCGCGCGCGCGCGGGCGTTGGGGGGGGGGATGGGGTTGGAGGTAGGTGTGTGTGCGGAGCGAGAGAGAGAGAGGGGGGTCAGTCCCCTGTTTCGGTAAAAGACCTTGAAGGCTGAAAACATGCTGTCGTTCAGTCTTTTAACTGGTTGTGAATTAAAAGGGAAGGTTATATCAACTTTTCTACCATTTTTCTCATTTTCTTTCACAATTCACCATTTCCATTTGTTGATTAGTGAGATTTATAATTGTCTTCGTTGAGCTCCACGCCCAGGGGCATAATTAATTAAGGATTATCATGCCACTTTAAACTGGGTTTCGTAGAAGGTTGATTTGTTGTTTATGTGTTAATTTAATTTAAGGGATTTGTGTATATAACTGCCTAAAAGATCATGTACATGTGAAAAACCCTCTGAACAATGAACATATGTAAATAAACCACCATATATACATTTAGCATGTAAATAACCCTCTTGAAGAGGCTCGATCTTGTACCTGGGTGTAGACTGTCGGATGTTGATGGGAAAGCTGACTATAGAATCACGCCAAGGCTCTTCTACAATAGGTCTGCAAGGAATACCAAAGATCAGGGGGCCAGGGATGGGAATCCTAGGAAAAACTCTCCAATGATTAAGTTAGCAAGGGATAAGAGCTGAAAGCAAGAGGGTGCGAAGGATTTTTAGATATATGATCGCTCTTTACCAGATGGGGGTTAGAGATGGGTAATACATGATGATCTTCTTTGGAGAGGGTCTCTGGGATTAAATAGTCACAAACTCCCTTTTTGGTTCCGCAGGGGACGGCGATAGGGGAGCCGTATTTCTCAGGTGAGAACTCTTATCGGTGTCGGACTCTTATCCCTATCTTAATCCTTCTGCATCCTTTGACCTAATCCGTTGGCGGGGAGTTCGCTAGTGATTACATCGGATAGGAGTCCGGGCAGTATAGGTCTTCCATGGGGCCCAGGTGGAGATCCTTGACATAGAGTTGTCCTCCCCTCGATAAGAATTAATCCCTTTAGAGATTCGAAGTTGTCGAGCATCGCTCCTATCCTAGCGCTCTTCCGAGGGGGTTCTCTCGGTAACTTTTTAATCGCTCGGATCTGTCATGTGAGGAACCCTTTCCAGAGCTTAATTAAGGAGTCCTCCACGTGGACGTCCGTTCTAGGGCTAGCTAGCGCTTCTTGGGCCCTATTACTTGGGCTTTCGATAGGTGGGTCCCGGGTGCTTTTAATGGGCTATCACTTACTGGGCCGAATGTGTCTCGTATACCCTTGGCTAGAAGAATTAGTGGGTCACGATTTTCCCCCTCTCCACCCCTGATTTGGTGAAGATGTAGGATTTAGGGGCTGAACATATAATCATTGTATAGGGGGGTTTTTCACATACATACTATACATCAGGGGTCATTTAAAAAAACTCATAATTTAATTTCTGACACTTTATCAAGATTTTTTGCTTCTATTTGATGATCATATATCAAGGTTTATCGTGCCGATCATGCCGGTCTTGACGTTCCTGGTCAAGTACAGTCTGGCACTATACGATATGTTGACATGTCGAGAAGAGTTTTTTTAAGTCTTGAATAAAAGAAACTCATGTTTTAGGAGTTATTTATCAAATAACTCCAAACATGATCACCCATCCCCTCCTTCACCCCCTACCGTTCCCCAATCCCTCTCTTTGAATCATAGCCGCCTCCCTCTCCTCGGTGGCCTCCCTCTCCCTCTCCTCCCACCCCTGTGGACCCACCCCGCTAGCCACCGCCATCCCAGGCTCGAGCCGTCACCACTGCCCCCTGCTCGAGTCGACATCTCTGCCATCTTCTTCTTCTTCTTCTTCTTCCCTGACTCGAGTCCCTACCATCCCAGCCCCCCCACCCACCACTGCCTCCGCTATCTCATGATCAACTAGGCTGCCGACGACCAGGTGTAGCCTAATCACTGTCGTACTGTGGACTGCATTCTTGAACGCAGTTTCTGAGAAGACTGCGTTCAAGATAAAATCTCAATCGGGTTGGGTGAGGGCGGCCAGCGACCCCACCTTGACCAAGTGAGGCTGGGAGTGCCCCAACCTCACCTTGATCAGGTAAGGGTGGGGAGCACCCTCACCTTGATCAGGTGAGGACTGTCAATGCCCCCACCTGGACCAAATAGGCCTTGCCCGTGCCTTCAACACCGCGATCGTACTGAAGATCGTAGTCTTGAATGCGGTTCTTGAGAAGACCACGTTCAATATTAAATCGCCAACCGGGCTAGGTGAGGGTGGCCATTAACCTTACCTTGTTCAGGTGAGGGCTGGGAGCACCCCCACTTAGACAAGGTGCCCCCTGCGAATGCCGCAACCTCTCTTCTCCTGCTAGTGACCTCATTTGGTCAAGGTGAGGGCGCCCAGTGCCCCCACCCTGACCAAAATAGACTTTTCAATGCCTAGACCTCTCTCCGCTGCCAACGACCCCACCTGGTCAAGGTACGGTCTGTCAATTTTTTTTAAAAAAATATCATGTAACTTGTATGTTTATAATTTGTACTTCTATGCATCTAACATGTATGATTGTGCACTCCTACATGCAAAAATGAAATATATGTCAATCTGCTGTGGAAGTGGGTCTAGTAACCAAGGATCAACTCACCATCCAGTCACAAAGTCCATGCTATATGGGCATCTAATCATGGAGAGAATGACTTGTTACACACTAATAGGGTGTTTGGTTGTTATTTTTTCTCTCTTTTCTCTCTTAAATTTAAAAATAAGAATAAGAGACCCATCTAATCCCGTTTGGTGTTCCTTTCTTAAATTTTAAGAAGAGAATCCCACCCCAATTACAGTATATTTCTAAATAAAAATAGCTCTCTACTATTTTTTTTAGATCGCACTCTCTCGTCGCTCTCGTTCTCCCTTCTCGTCGCTCTCGTCCCTCCCCTGAACGCCCCCCCTCCCCTGCGCGGCCCCCTCCCCCTCGACCGGCGTCCCCCCTCCCTCCCCTGCACGGCCCCCCTCCCCCTCGACCGGCATCCCTTCACCCTCCCTCCCATGCGCGTCCCCCCCTCCTCCCTCCCCTCCGGCGTCCCCCCTCCCCTGTGCGGCCCCTCTCCCCCTCGGCCGGCGTGCCCTCCCCCTCCCTCCCGTGTGCGGCCCCCCTCCCCCTCAGTCGGCGTCCCCTCCCCCTCCCTCCCCTGCGCGTCCCCCCTCCCCTCCTCCCTCCCCTCCGACATCTCCCCTCCCCTCTCCCCTGTGCGGCCTTCCTCCCCCTCCCTCCCCTATCCGGCCCCCCTCCCCTCCTCCCTCCCCTCCGGCGTCTCCCCTCCCCCCTTCCCCTGTGCGGCCCCCCTCCCCCTCGGCCGGCGTCCCCTCCCCTCCCTCCCCTGCGCGTCCCCCCTCCCCTCTGGCGTCTCCCCTCCCCCCCTCCCCCTCGACCGGCGTCCCCTCTCCCTCCCTAGGGGGCCGGCGTCCCCTCCCCCTCCCTCCCCTGCCCGTCCCCCCTCCCCTCGGCGTCTCCCCTCCCCCCTCCCCTGTGCGGCCCCCCTCCCCCTCGATCGGCGTCCCCTCCCCTCCTCCCTCCCCTGGCCGTCCCCCTCCCCCCTCCCTTGTGCGGCCCCCCTCCCCCCCTCCGGCGTCCCCTCCCCCCCTCCCCTGCGGCGTCCCCCCTCCCCTGTGCGGCCCGGCCGTCGATTTTTAACTCAGTCATTGTCACCAAACAAGTCTACATAAAATTTAAAAATCATGACATTTTTACCAAACATATAGTTACATTTTTTTAAAATTTTAAATTTTAGGTTAAAAATTGACCTATCATAATTTTTTAGGAAAGAAATAATTTTTTACAAAAAATTGCTCTCAGACACCCTATAAGCACGTGAAAAATAATTCATAAGCGTGAAAAAGAGTCTATAAAAATGACTAGTTATTTAATTTCACTGATCAACAGTATTTTTCACTCACACGAGTCAACGTGAGAAGTGCACCACGCACTAAGTTCATCGAGGGCGTGCAATGTACTTCCAGCAACATGGACCAATTAGAAGCGGGTTTACGCAATTGCTGTCATTCTAAATCACCAATCATGGATGGAGTCCGCTACAAAACCTTGGCGGGCCACATGTACATGGTTAAGGCCAGCCCATTGGGCCCATCCAAGAGGACCATGGTTGCTACAAGTCTCTCCCAACAGAGAGGCCCCATCAGCCGTAGGTGATGCTCCCACCGTGGATGGTCCCATCTCAATCCTGGTACGCGCATGATTGCCGCGTGGGGACCCCCTTCCCCCCTCTCAAAATCTTAATCAATTCTCACCGGCGATGTTGACCTCCGCCCGCCCTCCAAAACGTGCGTGAAAACTGAAAACAACGGGACTGCATCTTGCCTTTGACGTACGATTCCCCGATAAAACCCGGCCGGCGCATCCGAGGGTGCCTTTTCTGGTTTCCATTTTTGGCAAATCCCGTCTTAGAGGGGGATGGTGATAGGTAGGCGCACGGGGGACTTGTGGACCCAGATCTATCGGAGGGGGGGGGGCGGGGGAATTACTTGAGTGGACGGAAGCCACTCTCAAAAATCGGACGTCAATCTCTCGTAAGTGCGAATTAGTGGTTGATCAGTGTGGATGATCATCTTTAAAAGTGTTAACGAGAATCTTATCTATCTTAATCACATTGGGTAAAGTTCGATATTTTGGTAAATAATTTGCTTTAAGAGTATAGATTTTGAATGATACTCACTGGTGACTTGGGGAGGGTGTACGGGGGGTGATCAAGAAGGCCCGTGGACTAAATTGGTGGCCCACATTGCACTTGATGGGTAGTACGCATGTCTACCATCTTCCAAGTGAGAGAGTGGACGCCATAATTTGTAGTAGTGGAGGCATGTGCTCACGCTGCCCGTCTTAAAATTCTCCGTCAGTGACAGAGTGGGTATCCTCTCTCTTTTCAAGTGGAGGTTCTGAATTCTATTGTAGATTTCCTCTCTGTTAAAAAAAATTACCTGTAAAAAAGATTTTAGATAATTAGAGAGAGATTTAAGATACTATTTGAATGTGTGAATACAATTCACATAAATGTCTTTTAGACTTTGACAAGGAGAAGATATATATCTTTTGCTGTCAAGCTCGGTGTTTTCTCAAAAGTTTGCCTTTAAAACAAATTGAGAATTTTACATATATGCCATTATAAAATATCGTATTTATATTTATCCCCCTACTTTTACCATATTATCAAGATATCCTTGATATGTGTTGTATTATTATAGTTATATCCACGTGGTTCTCATGTCGTCGACAATGTCAAATATTTCAGTATGCGGATCGATGAAAATCGTTTGGAAATGTAAAATCTATAAAATGTTCTAATATTTTTGAGAGAGAGAGAGAGAGAGAGAGAGAGAGAGAGAGAGAGAGAGAGAGAGAAGGGCATCCCTCCCCCTCCGGCTCCGATGAGCAGGCCTCTCCCACCCCTCCCTACGATAGCCTCTCCCTCTCCGACTTTGGTGAGAGCCTCCACCTCTTTGAGAAAGCGGCTTACCACCCCCCTTCCTGCTCCCCCTCCGTCTTCTTCCCCCTTCATCCCATCGTCCTTCCCCCTCCTCACTATGAAGCCCTCAGACTTCGATCCCTGCCCCATCTTTCCCACCTTCTTCCACCTTCCTCCCCTCTCCTTCGTGAACCCTAACCCAGGTCCCCTGCTTCATCGTCGTCCAACTCCTCCACCATCGTTCCTAGCCACCTCTGTCCACATCGCTGTCCCTCCCCAACATTGCCTGGCTCTCCACCACTGTGATGCCACCAAGCTGCCATACTCTGCCTGTGGGTCTCCTGCGTCGTCAATTGGATGCCAATTCTCTCCCCCCCCTCTCCTCCTTTCTGCTGTTCTTATACCTACCGCGAACAAGTACACTCTATGCCATTCGCCCATGCCCTCCACCAAGCCACCTTGCTCCCACCAACGCATGTCGTTCTCCCTCTACTTCCCACTACGAGTAGGCCCAGCTTGCCACCTCCAACAAAGTAGCTGTCAGAACCCGACCGTCCCACTCCTAGGACGCCCCCTTCCTCCCTCCCTCCTTCCCCCACCAAGAAGTGCATGAGCAGTAGGAATAGAAGCCGAAGTCGCATGTGCCTCAATCCCCCTCCCCCTTCCCCCACCCTTGCCGCTCATGGCCCTCAATCCTCCCTCTCGCCCACCCCTCCTGACCCCCTTGCCCCTCTGCTGACACCTCTCTCTCTCTCTCTCTCTCTCTCACACACACACACACACACCCACACACACACACGAAACTCCCCTCAACCGTTGCTACTATCCGCTCCGGCCATGGAGAGAGAGAGAGTGTGTGAGAGGGGATACTAACCCTAGGACATATTAATAATTCTCTCTCTTAACTCACATATTTCTTAAGTTAAAGGAACAATAATCACGACAGAGTATAACCGCGACAATACATAACATATGAAAGATACATTTGACGATACGATAAAAGTAAAACTAAGAGAATATGTATAATCATGATATTTTATAAAGATATGTATAACTTGCAGCATGCGCTGGAGAGCCCCACACCGGGTTGACTTGACGTCAGCAGCCGACACCAGCATGCTCATTTTTCTGTCGCGTCAGCCAGCCGGCAACAACTAAATTATTTCTCTTCCTTTCTGTTATTTATTAATGACGGAGATCATGGCAAATGCAAAAAACGCATCCTCACGTCACCACCCCCCTCGAATCAGTGCTTGCGTCACGACGGTCCGCGAAATTGATCACGTGGGAGTTGCGAAATTGATCGCGACCTCATGTTAACCGACGGCCCTGATCGAGCCCCCTCCACCTCAGCCACAAATCGGGGACCACAGGTCCTGGCCGGGGATTCCAACCCCGACCAGCCCACAACGCTGTCGGTGGCGTTTCTTCGCCATGTGCGCGCATGTTGATCCGTCCGGTGCACGGTCGGCCGTGGGCCCCCGGGCCGCCCGCCCAGTGAAGTGGTGATCCTTCTAGGCTCCAGCTGGGAGGGAGAGATCCAGGCCGATGAGCCGCTCTTTGACGGAGGGGTATCTCTCAATTGTACCGGAAATAAATTCTAATTTATCCTTTTCTTTTGACAAATAAAAAAATCTATTTAGAATATTAGATAATTTTATGTTAATTTATTTAATTTGTTTTACTCTCAGTGGTGAAACATAGTTAACCAGAGTAAATTTTAATTTATTCAAGAGAGAGAACTCTCATTTTGTCTATCCCCCTGTCAACATAGGCTAAAGAAAAGCCAGAGATTTGGGTTGGGGATGGGGGGTCAAGAAGAACATCTGGAGGGGGTCCAAGATACTGGAGAGGACATCCCACATGCACCTTCAACTCTTACTGGGGTAATTAGCTTGGACATGCAAAAAAACACGTGGGTTTGTCCTGCTTGGATCATGGGATATGTCTACAATAATCAGTAGTATACATCTAGCAGGAGAGATGCCGCAATGATCTTACTGTGGTGCACAAACAAGCTTTGAGGATGAGATATGTCTCCAAATTGTAGTATACTTGTGGAAGAGAGACAACATAATGATCTTCCAGGGGCATAAAGAAAATTGTTTCGGCTTTGAGCATGGGACATTCCTGCAGTAGAGAGGCACCGTAACGATCTTACTAAGGTAAAATTTGTTAGAGAATAATCTCGTATTAGAAACGGGTTAAAATATAATGTGATTATAATTATAATATCTTATTCACTTAACATCTTAAGATTTTGAGTTAAATGATTCAATCTAATAAACTTTAATATGTTATCAGAGTCTATGATTATGATCTGGATCACGTATCTCGTGCTTGTCATGATCCAGGTGACATAACATAAAAAGTTGACTTGCACGTGAGAGAACGTGTTAGAAAATAATCTCGGCCCAATCAATATATTAACTTTAATACAATTAACTTGGATATATGACATGTTAAAAAGACGAGAGATTTCTTTGCGATCAATTCTTGCAACTTTTCATCCAAGTTCCAACTCTGTTTTTTTCTCATCTCTCTCTTTCTTTGGATCCAGTAATGCGTCAAAAGGCTTCTCTTTCTAACCTTAGACGGATCGAAACACGTTTACTACTGTTCAGAAACAGCACATGAGAGTGAAAGAATCGACGGGGGGCGGGGAGGGAAGGGGAGAGAGAGAGAGAGAGAGATGGGGAAGGGACTTGATGTAAGATCCTGACGTCAGCACTGACAACATGCATCACAGAGTGACCTGACGCGGACTGCTCCTTATAGTCGTCTGCATCATACTGAAAGTTGGAGGATGAAGGGGTGGGGATGCAGCGGCGGAGCAGTTATTAGCCAGTTCTCTCACGGGTCACATCGGTCGCGAGATCCCTACCTAACGTAAGACTTTGAGTTCATGAACTCGTGCATTCAAATTTTAAACTAATTTATATTTATATATTTACGGTACACACATGAAACCATCTACGTATATTTAGCGTAGACAGAGCAGATGAGGTTTTATATGCTGATTACATCAACTCGACGAGGACATGATTATTAGGAGATCAAAAAGCCTAGTTCATGGAGTCACTGTTAAATAACTGCATGGACCAGAGATCCTCCATAGTCCATAAGGCGTCGTTGGCTTCGTTTGAAGGAGCAGACACGAACGGGTTGGGGTTGTTGCCGGTTTCGCACGCTGCAGAGCTTGCACCGACGCTGTCTTCCATGCCAATCATCTGACTGGTGCTTCCTTCAAGAGATGGGATTGGACTTTGATAGTCGAAGGGCTGGGTGCCGTTCTTTAGCTTCTTCTGGATCCTTGTTCGCCAGTAGTTCTTGATCTCGTTGTCAGTCCTCCCAGGCAGCTGCCTTGCAATTTTTGACCACCTGAGTTCATCGATATTGCGAATACGACATACAGATCATAAACAGGAAGAGAGTCTATACATCATATGCTAGATTTCATGAAGTTAATAGCATAAATTTATCTCAAGATTCAGACATGTAATATTTGTTCATTTCTTGACAAACATATCAGCCCCTTGGGATCAGATAATATTTAGAAAGGATTCTACTTTAATTATCTCCATGATACCCACAACACAAGGGAGACAAGGGTTGTGCTCTGATGGTATGATCTTTGAAGGATGACTACCAGAGGTAAACAAGTTGTTTCATCAACTGAATACGTATTATCATACATCCGAAATCACTGGCTTCTGTTTCCAAGATACATAGATCTGGTAAATAATACAAACTAAACATAAAATGATCATGCAAAGAAGATACCAATTAATGGAACAACTTCGATTTGTAAAGAAAGCGTTGAAGGAGAATAGTGAAATATTTAGCACGACTGCCCCAGCCAACAATTCCGTATATATCATCCAACAGGAAGATGATTAGACGTATGATCTCTTTTACTGCAGTTCATCTCACTTTCATTCACATCAACGTCAGGTGGGACGGCTTGCATGCAGTCCGTTAGATTAGACTCAGTGGCTACTTCTTTTCTTTTCCAAGTTCTATATATGCATGTAAACTGGCCGGTGCTGATGATTAGGAAAACAATATCCTACATCTCAAAATAAGTTTTATAATCTGATCATTTCTATGACCATCGTGTCTTCACTGTCAGCTTTTTTCGTGGCGTATCGTTGAGAACTGGTGCATCGCAAAATTCGTGAATAAAATCCAAGATAATTATGGGGTCTTCCTTTTTCGAGCATATTTTTATATATATTGAAAAGTTGGCCGCTCGTCTTCGGTTTCGATTGAAAGAAAATAGAAGAATCCAACTTCTTTTCTCTTGAGAGAGAGAGGGGAGGAGGAGGAGGAGGAGGAGGAGGAAGAAGAAGAAGAAGAGAGGATTGTGGATGGAAGAAAAACCCTGATTAATTAGGAATCCATCTTCTTTTCTTTTGAGAGATAGAGAAAGGAGGAGGAGGAGAAGAAGAGAGTGAGATGTATCTTTGTATTTTCTTTGTCAACATCTTAACATATATTATCAGGGGAGCTTCATAGTAATGTTATTCATAGACTTGCACCTTCCTACAGGACAAACTCACCTGTTTCCCCACCTCGAATGGAGTTCCATGATCAGTAGCTGCTCTTCAGGAGTGATATTTCCCCTTCTGACGTCGGGCCTGAGGTAATTCAGCCATCGAAGTCGACAGCTTTTTCCTGTGCGCTTCAGGCCTGCACCAGAAGAATAAAAGACCCGGGGGGGGGGGGGAGAATAAACAGAAGAAGTGGGATGAACAAAGAAGAACAAAAAACTTTCGACACAGAACTATTGAGCTTTTAGGCATCAAAACGAGCGCAGACGATCTACCTGCAGATCGGGCCAGTGTGTTCCACACCCCTTCGCCATGGTTGGCTATATAGTTGACGAGAATAAGATCCTCCTCCATAGTCCATGGGCCCTTCCTGATCTCGGGATCCTCGCTGCTGCTTGCCTTTTTATCCATGGTGTTCTTCGCCCACCATGCAGAGACAGAGACTGGATGTTAGGTGGAAGGCTAGGGTGGTGGGGAGGAGGAAGAGGAAGGCGAGAAAGTTAGGGTGGGGGAAGAAGGAAAGAAGGTTGGCATGGCTTTTATAGACAGAACAAGATGAATGGAGGTTGTTAATCACATAATGGATTCTTAACCAAGTTCATGGAGGCATCAATGGGCATGCAGTCTTGTAATCTAAATCGAACAGTAGCCATCTAACTAATCATGTATGTATCCCGATGCATGCATATATATATATATATATATATATATATATATATATATGCGTGCGCGCGCACGTGTGCGTGTGCATGAGCGCGTACGTGCGTGTGTGTTTGTGTGAGCATGAGCGCGTGCGCGCCCGGGGGTTGGGGGAGGGGGGGAGGAGAGAGAGAGAGAGAGAAGTCAGTCCCCTGTTTTGGTAAAAGACTTTGAAGGCTAAAAATCTGCCGCCATTCAGTCCGTCTGTAAATCTGGTTTTCTCTCCCCTCTTTTAAGTGGCCGTGAATTACAGAGGAAGCTTATCAAGCTTGCTTCAGTTTTTCTATCATTTTTTGTGTTTTCTTTTCCAATTCTCTTTTTTTCACGAGGTTTGACGTATAGATCGTATCAAT
This sequence comes from Amorphophallus konjac, assembly GCA_022559845.1. Classification (NCBI taxonomy): domain Eukaryota; kingdom Viridiplantae; phylum Streptophyta; class Magnoliopsida; order Alismatales; family Araceae; genus Amorphophallus; species Amorphophallus konjac. The sequence continues at coordinate 2,681,484 of CM040125.1, read as the reverse complement.
TATTCCGATCATTTGTCAATATCGTACGATATGATATAATATCATAACATACAGATGGTGTATTTAATCTGACTTAAAGTTTTACAGAGAATTTTAATGATTAAAATCTCTAAAAAAAAAATTCAAAACTTAGGAGATTTTTGTGCCACTCATCCCGGGGCTTTTCCTCGGCCAGGAACCTGGCAGAGGAGCCCACTAGACACATGTTGGGCTCGGCAATACTGGTTGGGCTCTAAGATGTTTCAAACGAGTTGGGTGGTCTTAATGGGCCGACCTTGGGCCTATTGGGCTGAGCCGTGACGAGTTTATTCAGGAAGGAGGAAAAATCCCATCTACAGTCAGAGAATTTGATTGTCCAAGTGATTTGCTCCAAAGCAAGGACTCTTGACTGACCTAAGAATCACACCCATGATATAGTGAATCGCTTCCAGAACGTTTGCGCTGATCTTGATAGGATCGCTTCTTCTTCTAGGAAGCCACGTTAATCCTGACTTAACGAGCTTCATGGTGGAACTAGCTTCAAGTTAAGAAGGAAAAGAAACAGAAGAGTAACAAAAAAAAGGCAGCCGTGAATCGCTGTGCCTTAAACTTGTATTCCTTGTCATACACGGACCCTGTCTATCTTGTGACGAGATGATATAACAACACATGGGGAGCTCACTTCCTTCGGGAAAAACCCAGACAGAAGGCGTGTGGCGTAGCCACATGCTCTTGCTTTTTTGCCACTTTATCACGAACAGAGGGTGAGAGTAACAGGTACCAAGCCAAGGGAATGTAACAGTAAGTCGACCTCGTTACATTCACTGTGACTATCAGAAGTCTCAGTATCAAGGATGAAACATGTCATTGTGGGTTAGTGACTCACCTTCGGCCACTATAAAATTTTGTCTAATGCAATTTTTGGGAGGTAAAAAATGATCTTCCATTTCCCATATAACGAAGGTCATTCATCCACGAGAGGTTCAAAATATTTCTCCTTCTTATAAATAGGAGACTCCTCTTCCTTTGTTTGACCCAACCCAAGTCAAAAGAGAGCCTCTTAGAGAGAGACTCTGAAAGAGAGGTCGTTTGTGGTGAGAGATAAAAGGGAGAGGTATCTCGTTTGAAAGTTTGAGAGTTCTTGTATAGGACTTGTTCCTTCAAGTTGGGGTGTGACTTTCTTATAATTTTTCTCCACATCTAGTGAAGTTTATGTCGCCGCGGTCGCCCGTGGATGTAAGAGGATAACCTCCGAACAACGTAAATCCTTACGTTCTTATCTGATGTGATCGATCCTTCTTCTCCCTCATTCTTCTTGTCATACGGATCTAGATTTGAGGACGACACTCTGTCCGTCGGTGTGGTCGTGGTCATATACAGTCATTCTGGTTGACTTGCCAGAGAGTTGAAAAATAAGGCAGGCCTCCTATCAACAGGTCTATATTAGGGCTGTCAATGGGCCTGGCCGGCCCGACAGGCCCGCGGGCCTAGCTCTATTTCGGGGCAGGTCGCAAGGTCTTTTTCGGCCCGCGGACTTTTAGTCGGGCCTAAAAGTCCGGCCCGATTAGACTCGCGGGCCGGGCTCGGGCTTTGAGTTCGGCCCGCGGGCTGGCCCGATCCCTTTTTTTATTCTCACTTCAAATTTTAAAAAATATTTAGTCAAACTTATGTTATATTACTTAATTAGAAATTTTAAAATTCTCTTTTCACACAAATTATGTAATTAATATCAAAATTTTAATTTATTTAGTGAGATTGTAAGTTTTATAGTATTAAATCTATTAAGTTTTATTATTTTTATTATTTTATTTAAGTAGTCGGGCCTTGTCAGGCCTTAGTCGGGCTTTGAAATTTTTACATAATGTCAGGCCCGGCCTGACCGGACCCGACATAGGTCGGACCCGGGCCGGGCTCGGGCCTTACTCTTGATAAGTCGGGCCCGGGTCGGGCCGACTTAAGCCCATTGACAGCCCTAGTCTATATATCTCATCTCTTAATTTTCGAACTTAATTATAGATATATAGTACAAAGAATTATATTTTCCTCATGGCGCATGCGAGCATGTTTTTCTTCCTCGCGATCTAACGGTACGCGGGGTTTGTACCCGTACCTTAGTAGTGAAGGCAATGCTGACCTAGATAGATCTGCTTCGGCTGGCATCAAAGGTGGCTGATGTTGCTCTTTCAAGTGAGAAGGCGACGCTTACCCAACCCGTCATAGAACATAGGGCAACTGCTAACAATGGCATTGATACGGAGAGCTGCCAACCCTGAGCCTCCACCATCCACAATTATAGGAAACCAGTAGCACGTTTGAAAAAGCTCGCGTGTTCTACTCCTGAAAGCCATGCCCGAGCTCGACCTCTTTTTGGGTGGTTATTAGTGTGCGGACTCTAACTCGAACTGTCGATATTCTCGACATCAACGCGGCACACTCTCTCTCTCCCTCGAATGCTAATTAATGAGGAGGGGAAAGTGTTGTTGTCGAGCTCACGCCCTTGTCGCGGCTTAAAGGGCTGCCGCGGTTTGCGTGGCCCGCAAAGTTCCGGAGGCATCTGTTTGAAGGGCGCGTTTGGTTGTCGTTAAAATTCTCTGTAAAATTCTAAGTCAGATTAAATACACCATCTGTCATTGGTTTTCACATCTAAATAGATTTTTTATGGGAGGTCATTTGATTGGGATGAATATGAGATTCTAATTATTAAAATTTACTGTAAAAATAGTGTTATCATAATCGGATTGAACATGTTGGTCGGACTGGTCCGACCGTGAATCGGTCTAAGAATCGGTTCGATTAAGATCGATCGATCTAATGTTAACTTTTAAAATAAAAAAATAAACGTAAAAATATTTATATATTCAAAATGATATTTACGTGTGAATAAAATTATCTTGTTATTATTTATCATTTTATTTTAAATATATTTAAAGTTTAAAAATTTTATAAATATCAATTGTGAAGAGTGAAAATCAATGAAATATTACAAAATTTAAAAGTTAGTTTATTTAACCATGTTATTATTATTATTTACTTGTATAGTTACATAAACATGACTAATAATTATAGATGTATATTTTTTTTATTTTGATCATTATATCTTATTTCTTATTATCTTAGATTATAAAATCGGGTCGAACTATGTATCAATATTATGATAATGTCACGGTTCGATTGAATAATCCAACCAATTCGAACCAAATAAATTCATTGACCGATTCAGACACCAATTCGGTTGTGATAACATTATGTAAAAGTTCAATCCCAACTAAATGTTATATAGGTGCTCTTACTTATGTGCTCTACAATTTTTTTTATTAAGAAAGAGATAGACACATCAAGGAGGACATCTCAAAAATCATATCAGGAGGAACTCGTGGGTGGATTTGGAGGGCATTTAACTATTAAATACTCACTTTAGACGTATCAACCATTTAACTATATATCCCACTTAAACCCAAAACCTATCATTTAAGCATCGTATAAAATCTCACCAACATTTGTAATCCCACCAACACTTCTATTAATGCCACGTATTTATTGCTTTCATTGTGCCCAAAGTGAGGGTTATAACGAGAGAGAGAGAGAGAGAGAGAGAGAGAGAGAGAGAGAGAGAGAGAGAGAGAGAGAGAGAGAGAGAGAGAGAGAGATGAGATTTTTATTCTCAAAATTCACTGACATTCCGATGCATGTAATGTACATGGATTTTCTAAATAATCTCACCTAATACATCCCAACCAAATGCGCCCGAGAACTCTTTACATCACCTAATATCATGTTTAATATTTATTTAGGGCCGTTTTGATATTAGAACAAGATCGGTTAAGATTTCTTGACCCATAAAAGAGAAACGGCGGGCCCCACCCTCACATGTCACATACAGCCTCCTTACCCGACCCCAAATAAGATATTCGAGTCTTTGGACTCGAATATCTTACCCCCACCCAAAAATTAAAGAAGGCCTTAATATTTAACTCGTCATTTAATGTGATACTTTTGTTAACTAAACATTTAAAAAGTGAGATGAGATGGATTTATGACACGGTAGATAAGGTGGTGAGACGCGAACGTGCGGAAGTGTCCTAACTGTAATTTTTTCCTTGCAAAAATCGCCGACACATCTGGTGCAAAAAAATCTCACCTTCACCGTCAGTTCCAAAGAGGCCCAGCGAGCAAAGTTTGTTTAGCAAGATACCCAGCAATCCTTGAAATGTTATTTTATGAATGATTGCATGTGTTAACCAAAAATGTTAAGGTAAACTCTCTTGATTTGTAGGGCATTGACATGAGTCTGTCAGATGTCAGATACAGTAAAATTTTAACAATAGAACATGAGGATACAGAAACTATGTAAACATATACACATGCATATATGCCTATTCCATATTGCATACAAGAAAGTATGACTATTGAGACTTGTTTGAAACAGAATAAGATGTAAGCATAGTATAAATTGAACTATTGAATTTCGACATTCAAACGAGATTTTGGAGAAATATTTGAGAATGTTCATTCTGAAGTTAGAGAGTCATACATGGGTGTTTTGAGTATGATGTTGGGTCGTAGAACACTAGTAGCCAGCATTCTCTAAGGGCGTGTTTGACATTGGGATAAGGGAGGGCGACTAACCGACCCCGAATGGTCGATTGAGATATCCGGAGTCGGTTACCGACTTCTGTGAGGGGGAGGGCGAGCGGAGGCGGGGCCCATCGGTTAGCCGGTGTCGGCTAACCGAGGGACCAAGCCGTTGTCAAAGACGCCCTAAGGGTGACTTTGTTTCTGGGTTATCATCACGTGAATAACAAATCGATATGAGATAAAATTATGGGCTGTATAATTTTTTCTCCTCTCCCTAATCGGGGTGGGGTGACTTATTCGCACGGTAGGGCGCGCATAAACCATCTCAACCGATTTTCAAACTGGCCCTAATACAAATAGAAGTGCCCACTAATTAAATCATTATTATTTTTGACTATTTCCAAAATTAAACTTGTGGCTAATTAGTAGTATGAGAGAGAGATCTGGATTAAATCCTATCCAACGGTGGTGTACGAAAGAGGAGAAATTTAACCCATGAGTTTCACGAAGGCCCATGCTTGAATGCTCCTTAAAACGGGTTAAATCTGTAGAGAGAGTATTGCACCCAGAATTGGGGGTTTTGAATCCAGAACAATTATCCAAGGAAGATAGAATAGTCGTGATATTGTAGGAAATTTTCATTCTTAGGGGAGATTAAACACCCATTTGAGAAGACTTGTAAGTGCTTGGCCAAATGAACCATTCGATAGGTCCAAGAAGGCAAAACAAAACAATGCAGAAATTTTCTTAGGGCAGTTACGTGAATTTCATATGCCAACTGCGAAGGAAGGACAAGTATCCCAGACAAATGAATCTACAAGGACTCAAACATTTTGTTTTGATAATGGGCTCAGCTTACTGGGCTGGTCACACTAGGTAATGGGCTGTGTATTGTGTTGTCAAAAAGTCATAAACTTGGATAGGCCCGAACTATACCGTCAGTCAATTAGGGTCTTCGAGAAAGACTTGTTACACACTCAGATGTGCTGCACACCCAAGGTCATAAACTTGGACAGGCCCTCTACTGTCAGCAAGGTCTTCGAGAAAGGCTTGCTGGTGTGCTGCACACCCAAGGTGTGCAATGTCTTTAATGATTTTTTGAAAATTTCTTGCAGTAACCCTCAAGATACCATAATTTGGAATGTAAGTCACGTCACTATCCTATTATTTAAAAATATTAAAAATAAAATAGATTAAATTTTAAAAAAATAAGTCTAACAATATTCATTCAATCTGATTTTTTTTCTTTCCGAGTAATTCAATGATGACGTGACTTGCATAATAAGTTAAGATATCTTAGAGACTACTCTAATTTTTTTTTAAAAAATAAAAAATTAAAGACCCTGCACATCTAAAATGTGCGTCACACCCTGAGTGTACAACGAGTCTTTCTCCTTTAATTTACTTGGAATAAAATGTGCTCCAATCCGGAGATTACAGCAAGTGCCATATAAATTATAAACCTTTCTCCTTTTACATTACATCCCCATACGACAATGCAACTCTTGTCCCTAATAGTGACTAATGGTGATGGCTGTGATTATAGCCGTCGCTACTACAAACTATCGATGGTGTAGCGTTTGGGGCGTCTCTATTTAATCCATTTTCACTACTCTGATAGTGTGTTGTGTTTTGTTGAGAGGTACTGTCGACAGCTTCAACATCTCTGGAGGCCATTTTCTTCGATGGATGCTTCTCGTGCTGAAATTTTTAATGTTTTATAAATTTTGAAAGGCATCGCTAACAATGAGAAGCTCACTAATTACACAAGCATTTAAGAAGAGCGACAAAATAAGAGCAGCGTCGTTTAATTCAAAATCACATAAGTCAATCTCAAATTTTCAATATGCATTATTAAATATGTCATAATATTAAATATTTAACTATACATAAAAAATCATTCAAATCTGATGTAAAAAAACTTATACATTACATGATGCTAAAAATTACAATATCCAAGTCATTCATTTTATGTTCATTGGATACATACGTGTATGTATAGTCTGATGTGAGATAAGATGGCTCAAAAAAATCACAAAAAAAGATCGATAATGGGTCAATCACTTTTGGCTCATTGAAAGTGTTCAATCCTCTTTTTTTTTTTTAATTTTTTGTGCTGTCCAATCTCGGATCAGACATACTGATATATAGGGTGAATTGAGGACGACCTTCCATTTATTAAGAAAGTAGAGATTTTAACGTAAAGATTGTGATAATGTGGGCCCCATTTAATCATTTAGAGCCATTTTGGTAACGTGTTAAGTTGGATTATAGTGAGTTAATTAGGATCGGGTGAGTTACTCCTTATTTGATTTTTTTTTAACTCGGGTCGGACAGGGTTAAAGTGGATTAACTCATTCCTAGAAAATAAGTGGAATGAGTTAATCCACCCGGGTTAGGGTTAGGGGTGTGGTGGACTAACCCGGGTAAGCTACCCGCCCCTAACCTAACCCGTTATCAAAGTGACCCTTAGAATTCATCTATTTTTTCAATAACAACTCAAGAGTAAGTTTGGTGGGGAGAAAAAAATGTCCTTTCATATCTATTTCTCTCTAGATTAAAAAAATCAGATTTTAAAAGTGAGACACTCGTTTGGAATATTTAATGTTCATGTCTCCCCGCTTTCTCCCTTCCAATCAATAGAATATGAAAATAAGATCTCTACCAAATGCAACCTAATGTGGGCCCCATTTAATCATTTAAGAATTCATCTATTTTTTCCAATAACAATACAAGAGTAAGTTTGGTGGGGAGAAAAAAAATGTCCTTTCATACCTATTTCTCTCTAGATTAAAAAAATCAGATTTTTAAAGTGAGACACTAGTTTGAAATATTTAAGCCGTGTTTGACAACGGGGTTGTCCACCGGTTAGCCGACATCGGCTAACCGGTGGGCCCCACCTCCGCCCACCCTCCCCCTCACAGAAGAAGTTTAACCGGAGTTGGATACCGTAACCGACCCTTCGGAGTCGATTACGGTAGCCCGATACTCGGTTCTCAAAGCCGCCCTTAATGTTCATGTCTCTCCGCTTTCTCCCTTCCAAGAATATGAAAATAAGATCTCTACCAAACGTAACTTAAAGGCCGCATTTGGTTTGACTTTGAACCATCCACGACCTCTGACATGCCTGGGATTTGTCTACCTGATTTCAAATTTTGTTAATTGCATTTGTCTCCCTCATGTGATTAGAAGTCCCAAATACTAAATGACTCTTAATTTTATTGAGAAGGAGGGAGATGCTCTATTTTTTTATGGCATAATTAACTTGTAAAAATTATGAAAGTGGGGGTTAAAATGTATCATGATTTCATAATCTCCCTATACAATCTCAAAAAAGTTTGATTGGTGGAGTTTTCGGAGATTTTAATTGGTGTCAAAGATGACCTTATTGCTCTCCTTAGTTAAAAATATGTATATGTGATCATGTGAAAGTTAAGTTTATTTAAAAATATTATTATTTTTACAAGAGATTCTAATAATTATAATCTACTACAACAGTCGAATCAAACGTAGCTAAAGCTACGTTCGGTAACGTCGTCGTGGGAGGAGCAAAATTTAAAATTCTCTTTCCGTACCTATGCATGCCGTGTTAGAGATTCACAATTATTGTGAATCCTCATAAGATGAGTTGAAGAAGATTATCAAGATTCAAAAGGTCGAGCCATTTTGTGCCTAAGTCTCTCTCTGGTTAAAATCTCACGAACACGTAAACTAGTAAACCTAACATTTCATTTGATAAATTTTTATTATTTTCAAGAATTCTAATTATTGAAATCCTCGCAATAAAAGTTATGCGACCTAAATTTAAGTGGAGCACTTACGTGTATTGTTGAGTTTGTATCTATTCACTCAAATTTTTTTTGAAGTTCATTTTTTGTGATTTTTTTATTTAAGATCTGATGGCACTAGTGACTAGTGAGTGACTTGGCGAAGGAGTTACCTAAAAAGAATTTAAAAAATATTTTTTTACTTACTTGGACCTCTCGTTTGGGCGGGAAAAGATTGAAGGGCAGCATTGTAATTTCAATTCACGACAAGGACATTGCTGTCCACACCAAAGTTCCACACACATATATCACCGTTTGCGGGAAAAAAACCCAAAGCGGAAGCTTCCATCAAGGTCGTCCTCGTTTCTTTTGCATTCCTCCGATGGGGTCGTCCTCTCCTCCTTCCACTCCTCCTTCTAACGCTGCTCGAGAGATCTTCGAGATGGTAGGGTCGCATTCTTCTCCTCGCCATGGCGTTGATGGGGCTATGCATTGCGTTGCAGTGATGGATTTCTTCCTGTTTCCCCCTTTTGTTTTCTGTGTGCAGCTGTTGGCTTCCGCCATTGGGAGGTGCAGGGCGTCGGGGAAACTCTGCAGGCTGTCGATCTCCCTCAAGTGCTTCCACGATTCCGATCCACCCTCCATCAAAATCGTTAGTAAGAAGTTCCTCTCTCACTCCCTTCTGTTTCGTTCTATATAGATTTTTGTAATTTCTGATATCCATGTGTTTTCTTCTTCTTCTTCTTCTTCTTCTCATGCTTGCGACGCGAACAGTGTCGGACACGGGCGTCGGCAGTAGTCTTGAGGAGTTCCAGTGTCTGGACGAGCACCTCCGGCGGCTGACCCCCGCCGCCGACGCCGCTAAATGGGGTAGGTGACGCCACCCATCCCACCATATCTCTTTCCTTGGATGGTCTGGACTGCCCGCCTTCCGACCAGAATGATCAAATTGGGCGGGCGTCATTTGATCGGCACGGCTATTCCTGGGTGCAGATGGGGTGCTCTTCGTGACGACTACTTGTAAGAGATTCTCCGTCTTCCCTTGCTCGTTGCCGGCTAAGCGTCACTGCCGCCGGCGAGTTTATCGGACGGATTTGCCTCCGCAGGTATCGGCGACAAGGAGGTGTACCGCTACCAGCTGGACCTGCGGGAAGCGGCCACGGCCGCGGCGAGGCTGAAGAGGCTGTCCTCTGCCTTCAAGAATGGCAAGAAGTTCAGGTGCGGCATCTCAAGATGAACTACTTGTTTTGTTTTTCTGTGTTGTGGAGTTGCAATTTCGAGGTGCTTAGCGGGCAACGATTTTGTTGTTTTTGCTGTTGCTGCTGCTGTTGCGGTGTTCTCAGTGGAACTGAAGTGGTGCTCTCCCTCGAGGCGGAGGAGGGCGTCAGTGAATTTGCGAACTGGGTGTCCGGCCTTATCCGCGAGGTTGCTCTCTCTCTCTCTCTCTCCGTGTGTGTCTTGGGGTGTGTGTGAGAATGAGTAAGTTCTACCGAAGGCTTTGGTTTCCTAATTGGCAAATGCGATGTTAAGGGATCGTGTTAATCCAAAGAGGGGCCAATTCCTGTTGGGCATCACTGATGCTATAGACATATTGTGAGTTTGAGGGACAAATTCTTCTGTAGACTATAATCCCGGGCAGTGGTCATTAGATTAGCACATTGTTGTTTATGGTGGTTCCTTTTGGATTCATTTGAAATGTTCTGCTCTACAATTTCTGGAAATATCTCATGCAATCGTCGTTTTGCATATTTTTCAGGTGGCTATTTTAAGGATTCCAGTAAGTTTTTCTATGCTTCTTCGCTTGATTTACATTATCTTCTTAATATGACATGTTTTGAGTTAATGAATGACAATTGCATGTTTCTCAAAAAGTTGCCTGAAACCAGGATCTCACTAGATCTTGTCGAGATTGCATCCATGTCATAAACAAATGACAATTCACAATAATTCTTACTTAATGAATGAAAAGGAAATTAGGCAAGAAAAGCATCTATACTCGGAATAGATGTAGTGCATTGCCTAATGGCCATCCTAAGGAACCATTGGGCATTATGATAAGCTGAAAGCTCCCTTAAAATTGCATCTTGGACCTTGTCATCTAGAGCTAGCTTTTCAATGCAAATGTAGCCCTTGCTTAACTTCAGCATCATACTGAATCTTTGGATTGGAGAAATAAAGTCCCAGATTGAGATAAAGGCCAGTTGCATGTAAAGGACAGTGCAATTGAAAGTCCTAACATTTATCAATGATTTCCCAAATTGGACCATATTTGTCAAACTTTCCATTCAATGCACTCTTAATAGTCTCCTTTGCACATTCCATGGCTTCATAAATAGCCCAGAGCTGGCTTTGCTCCATCAACCAACTATAAAACCATAACAAGGGGATTGAATATTTGCAAAGAAAATGCTACACCATTCCAAAAGAGGGTTTTTCTCCATCTACCTTCTTCCCTTCAGTTTTTTTGGCCCACTGATTGTTAAGCTAATCAGCAGATGTAAACATTCTTCTCAAACTATCCTTGCAATCAAGCAAACTCTGCAAGTTTAGATAGTTGGTGGCAAAGTGAGTCACAACTACACATGCAAGTTCTTATCATTTGTGTACTTTCTCAACATAGCAAGTATCCTTGTGTGCCCATAAATAACTGCACTAACCATTTTTGCCCTCCGAATGGTTTCGTTCATTGGGGACAATTTGAAAATGTCCTCCAATATCAAATCTAAGCAATGGGCAGCACATGGTGTTTAGAATAAATGAGGATGGGTTGCCGTCAACATTTTCTTGGCTGCCACATAACTTGACTCATCATCTATGACAATCTGGATAACATGCTTAACACCAACTTCTTTAACAACCTTGGCCAATAAACATGCCAACAATTTGGCATCTTTCACATGTGAGGAAGCATCCACTAATTTCAGAAGAATAGTCCTACCTGGAGAGTTCACTAGAAAGTTGATCAATGTTTGCCCCTTAACATCATAATTTGCAGTGCTGGTATTGAAATCGGTATTGGTCAGGGCCGGCATAGGTATAGGTACGGACCGCCCGGTACCTTACTAGTATCGGGCCAGTTCCCTATTTCCCCTCTGGTTCTCCGAATCCCCACTCCCTAGCCCACTAACGTCTCCGCCCTTCTTAACCAAAAAGAAAAAAAAACTTTCTCGCTCGGGTCCACTGCCCGACTACCAAAACCGGATCCGACTTTTTGGATCTAGCATTTAAAACTTTAAAGGCCCCCGACCCGACACCCCCCAACCCCCCGAGGTGTCGATACCTTTTCCCTCTCTTTAAGCCAGATTCCTCTAAGATTTAGGATTCTCCACTTCTCCACTGGTTGTCTATTCGTCGCCGCCGTTGATGCCGTCCGTAGCCGCCGTTCGAATCCGCCGTCGCGTCTGAAGCCACCACCATTGTCTTCCATCGACATTCCTCTCTTTCTCTCTCCCCGACTCCCTCTCGACCTCCACTGTCCCTCTCTCCTTGACTCCCTCCCGACCTTCATCGTTGTTGTTGTCGTGCCGAGCCGCACAGTTGCCGGCCCGGCCTTCCACAACCCCTTCACCATCGTCTCGTTCCATTTATCAAGTTGGCTAGATCGGACTGATCAGGTCCAGTATTGGTACATACCGCCCGGTATTGGAATGTACCGGGCGGTATTGCAGGCCATATTTCGCATCTGTCCATGCATCAGACATAATGCTACAATCATATTTTACCCAATTTACTTTTTAGGCATCCACTAACTCTTGAGTGTTTTTGTATCTCCTTCTGTAAAAGGGTCTCTTGAACCTCATGATAGCTAGGGCCTTTTAATCCTAGACTATATTGCTTTATAGCTTCCAACATAGTTTGAAAGCAATGTAGGCACATGGTATTGAATGGGATTCCAGGTTGATACATCCACCTGGCTATGTATTGGATGACTCTTTCCCGATGCTCCTTTTTCCATTTTTTATCTTGAGATTTTTGCATGAAAATCATTGTTAGAGTTGAATTTGCAAAAAAATCATTCTTAGAAATGCATTAGCAGACATATCATTGGATTAATTCAAATAGTGTATATATGTCATTTAAGCGTGCTTTTTTTGCAAGTTTTTGGCAAAAAGAAGTGATATGTCTGTAAATAAATATGACATTTTTGCACAATTCAGATTTACACAGTGATATGTCTACTAATACATTTACATGAATGATTTTTTTGCAAATTCCCGTTTAACAATGATTTTCATGCAAAAAACCCCTTTTATCTTTGGCGGTCTTGCTAGTAGTATGTTCTAGATCAGGAGTGTAGAACTTATCTATAGGACCCTTCATTTGTGGCGCTTTGCAAGAATGTCATCAAGTGGATTAGCTTAAGACACTTCCACAAATGAATCTTTGAAAGTGGAGTCCTTCAAGAAATCATCTCTTCTTTCGGCTTCCCTCACCATTTGTATCTTCTCATTTCTAGCTTGCTTGGCCTTTTGCATGTATTTCTGGATTTCTATCTTCACATCCATGGGGACCTTGTGGCAGGTTGTCACATTTGTAGATGTCCCGACTAAATGTTACAAATCCCTCCTTTACACACCTTTTGACAAAAATTGCATGATAGTTGGTCTCTATTATGTGGATTGGCAAAGGTTCCATACTTCCACTCAATGTCTTGTGATCTGCCCCTTTCTACGTTGGGACCTTGAGTTCTTGTGTTTGAAGATGCACCATTGGATACGGATACATATGTAGGTGGTGTAGGTGTAGACATCTTAGAATAAAAATCAAACAACAAATTTAAATAAAAGTAACAACAAATTCAAAGAGGAAAAAATCAAACATCAAATTGTTGTTTAAGCTCCTTGTTTGCCTGGAGTAGTCCAGATGAGAGTCATGCGACAGAGAATGTTTCCTTGCAGAGTGCAGACAAAGAGAGTGGGACAGACATTGAGAGAGAGAGAGAGAGAGAGAGAGAGAGAGAGAGAGAGCCTATCTATGCATGTGTCGGTGCGTAAGAGAGAGTGAGATGGATAGAGAAATTGAGACTTTGTGGGAAAGACAGAATGAGATAAAGAGAGAGTGAGAGAGGGGCCATTAGACACATTGTTATCTGAATATAATATGCCCATATTGGAAGGATTCTCATGGGAAATATGCTTCTTGTTTGATGCACTTGGATATATTATAATCTGTGCCAGTTGCAATGATATCTGTTAAGATTCACTTTGGCTATTTTCCACATTTGCTATGAATAAAGCAATTATCGATTCTACTATTTTGAGGTTGGAGAGGGAGATTTCTGTAGCCCATCTAGAAAGCGGCCAAACTAGGTCCATCAGGACCAGACGAGGCCCAACTCATCTAAGTGACAGCCCCACAGGGCCCACTTAAGTTAGAAAGCCCAAATAAGTTCACTCGGGATCACACCCTTCCTTGGCGGCCCTTAGGCTCGGAAGGCCCGAGCGTCGGCCAGGTCAGAGAAAGACCCATGCCCGATCTATATCCCCTCGCCGGGATAAGGGCAGGCGCTCAGCGCCCACTCCGACCTATCCTCATCCGAGCTATGCCTATCGTCCGGACAGGGTTGGCACCTTTTATGCTTGGGACGACCGACGATTGCTTATCCATGTTGCCGTTGAGAACCCTTTATGAGCAGGAGTTTATGAGGATAAGGGGCCCATGATCCCTCAAGGCTATAAAGATCCCACGATAAGGACGTAAAGATCTCACGTTGAGGACGTAACGCCCGCCTGAAACCCCTCAGCTTACGGGACTCATGAAACCAGTGCACAATATAAACTTGGGACAACCTCCAACGAAAGGTAAGGGCAATATACGCCTAAAACTCCCTGAGCAGGAACCACTTCACCACCTTGGTGTAGGGGGATCTCGTGCACCTCTTTCTACCTCCCTCCATATCTTCCACCATTGCTCTACTGACTTAAGCATCGGAGGGTTTTCCCCAGGGAACCTTCCCTGAGCCTCCTGATCTGTTTTCCTTTCTTTACAGTTCACTATTCGGTGATCATCTACCTCGCTCAGGACAAGCGCGAGATCACGCCCCTTCATCTGGTGCCGTCTGTGGGAAACGACCGAAGAGCCAGTATGGTGCGAAGAAGTTCAGGGAGGAGGTCCGCCGGCGACAGGGGAAAGGCCATGGTGGCGGCGGGAGAAGGCCCCTCTCAAGCCTCACAAAATCCCCCCTCCAATGCCAGCACTCCTGCCGACGGATCGCCCCCTCCCCCCGCGGCGGTAGGGCTACCGCTTAACGGCGGCGCTGACGCTTTCCAGGCCCGCAACGCAAAATTAGATGTCCTCGTGGAACTCATGAGGACTCAGGCGGCCAGGGATGGAAGGTCACGCGCCCCTCCGGAGAGCCTCCCCCGCAAGAACGTGTCCCAGCACACCGCCGGAGGCCGCTTCACCCTCCGAGGCCGGCAGATCATCCGTAAAAGGTCAGGAGGACCCTCACAAGCCCCTCCTCCGGAGCAAGAGGCCTCCTCCACTCCGAAAAAGAGGAAACCCAGGGCACGCCGTCTGAGAACGCCCAGACAGCCCCCCCCGGAGCTATCCCTCCGACTGCGAGAATTCGAGAGGCGTTTTGCGGAACAGGAGCGCGCCCTACGTGCCCTGCAGAAAGACTTCTCCGCGGAGGACGAGGAGAAATCCCCGTTCTCTGACTATATCTTGAAGGCAGAGGTATCTCCTAGAACCTCCATTCCGACCTTCAAGCTTTATGACGGCTAGGGCGACCCGGCCGATCACTTCGACAGCTTCGATGCTCTGATGACCCTTCATGGAGCATCCGACGCCATCAAATGCCGAGCCTTCGTGACCACTATGGTCCAAGGCACCCAAGCCTGGTTCCGGGCTCTCGCCCCCGGATCCATCCGAGACTTCAAGCAGTTTGGGCGAGTCTTCAAAGAGAGTTTCGCCGGGAGCGGTCCCCCAAGGTCGGTGGCGGGACTTTTGGCCCTCAAACAGGCGCAAGGGGAGAAGCTTCGGGCTTACATCACTCGATTCAAATCGGAAGCCCTGAGGATCCCCCGCCTGGACGTCGCCTCAGCTATAACCGCGCTGACCGGGGGCACCCGCGACGAGAACCTCCGCCGCGAACTCGTCCTCCACCCTCTCTCGACCCTTGCTGCGCTAGTGACTCTGGCTCTGCGCCACGCTGAGTGCGAAGAAGTGCTCAGCGCGTGCCGAGACGCAACGGGCTCGGGTCGGGAGGGGGACAAGAAGCGAGCACCCGAGCCAAACTCGGGTCCAGGGAAAAGGCGGAACCAAGACGGGGAACGCAAGGAACCGTCACGGAAGTACGAGCGGTACACTCCCTTAACCACTCCGGTTTACAAGATATATGAGGACATCAAAGGCTCTGGCCTCCTCCGCCAACCCGAGCCAATGAGATCGAAGAACCGCAGTCGCAGCAAGCATTGCCTATTCCACAGCGACCACGGACATCACACCGGCGACTGCCATCAACTCCAGGACGAGATCGAGCGTCTCATTCGTCAGGGGCACCTCTCCTGGTTCGTGGCCGGGCACAAGGAAGACCGAGGCGCCTCAGAGGAAATCGACAACGCCCCTCGCGGGGTCCATATCAACGTCATCGCCGGAGGAGCTGCATCAGGAGGAGACAGTGACCGAGGAAGGAAGCGTCGTGCTGAGCGGGCGAGCCGAGCCATCGAGCCTCCCAAGGCCCCGCCAAGTGAGCCTCAGGTCATAGTCTTCTCCGACCGAGACCTGGAAGGGCTGACCACCCCGCATGACGACGCCCTAGTCATATCGGCCACAATAAACCATTGTAACGTAGACATGATTTTAGTTGACAATGGAAGTGCCCCCGATGTATTATCCTATGAATGTTTCCTTAAGATGGGGGAGGATCCGTCTAAACTCCGCCCGATCTGAACCCCCCTGTGCGGGTTCAATGGCCAGGCCACTTATCCCGAGGGAGCCCTAAGCCTGCCGGTTACTCTTGGCACCCCATCCAAGACCGTTACGGTTATGGCGGACTTCATAGTGATCAAGGGTATGATAGTATACAATGCAATCTTCGGCTGAGGGGAATCCTCAGCCGAACGAAAGCAGTGCCTTCTACCTATCACCAAAAGATGAAGTTCCCCACCAAAAATGGGTTGGGGGAAGTCCGAGGCAACCAGGCCATGGCCAGAAGGTGCTACAATATCTCGGTTGAAGCCACAAGGCCGGACGGGAAGAACAAGGGCCCCCGAGAAGTCGAGGAAAAATCCGCAACCGTCGAGCCTGGAGGCGAATTGCTAGCGGTTTTCCTGAACGACGACCCGACCCTGGGAGTAAAGATTGGAGCCGACCTAACATCTGAAGTCCAACAGCAATACAAAGAGTTTCTTTCAGCGTACATCCGAGTCTTTGCATGGTCTGATGATCAACTCCCCGGGATACCGGAGGAGACGGTGATGCATAAGCTCAACCTCGATCCAACCATCAAAGCCGTACAACAACGGAGAAGGAAGCACGCGCCAGAGAAGCAGGCGATCATCAAGGAGCAAGTCACCAAGGGGCAAAAGACTGGTCTTTTTAGACCGGTCATGTACTCGACGTGGCTGGCTAACGTCGTCTTGGTGCCAAAAGCTTCGGGAAAGTGGCGAATGTGCGTGGACTTCACCGACTTGAACAAGGCTACTACAAAGGACTGCTATCCATTACCGAGCATCGACCAACTGGTTGACTCAACCTCGGGCAACGAGATACTCAGCTTCCTAGACGCCTATTCAGGTTACCATCAGATCAGAATGAATCCAGAAGACATCGAGAAGACCGCCTTTATCACCGACTTCGGCGTATACTGCTACACCCGGATGCCCTTCGGGTTGAAGAACGCTGGAGCAACGTATCAGAGGTTGGTCAACCATATGTTCAAGGGACAGCTCGGCCGGAACGTCGAGGCCTATGTTGACGACATGCTCGTCAAAACCCCCAAGGCCGAGAACCACTTCGCCGACCTAGCTGAGACCTTCGACACCCTCCTGAAATACAATATGAAGCTCAATCCCACCAAGTGCGCCTTCGGAGTAAGGTCCGGGAAATTCTTGGGCTTCCTAGTCACCCAGCGTGGGATCGAGGCCAATCCCGACAAGGTCCAGGCCATCCTGGACATGCGCCCACCCACCTGCGTCAAAGACATTCAACGCCTGACTGGACCCATTGCCGCACTTAGCAGATTCCTGTCCCGTGCGGCCGAACGATGCCTACTCTTCTTCAAGTTATTGAGGGGGCCTAAATTGGCATCTGCCACGTTCGCATGGGACGAGGAATGCCAGAAAGCGTTCGTCGAGCTTAAGGAGTTCCTGGCTTCGCCCCCAGTGCTCTCCAAGCCTGTCCTAGGCGAAGCCCTGCATCTCTATCTCTCGGCAACCCCGTCTACAGTTAGCTCGGTCTTGGTCAGAGATGACTCGGGAGTCGAGAGACCGGTCTACTATACCAGCAAGGTGCTCAACGAGGCTGAAAGAAGGTACCCCGCAACCGAGAGACTCGTGCTAGCGTTGGTTACCTCGGCCAAGCGCCTCCGACCCTATTTCCAAGGACACTCCATCACTGTGCTGACCGGCGAACCATTGAAGAGGATCTTCGCTCACCCCGAAGTCTCGGGACGCCTCGTCAAGTGGGCCATCATGCTTGGGGCCTACGATATATCGTACCGGCCTCGCTCGGCTATCAAAGGCCAGGCGCTCGCTGACTTCATAGTCGAGAGCATCATCCCGACTGAAGAAAGATCTCCGTCCGCGCCCGGGCCGACCTGGGAACTGTTCGTCGACGGATCCTCCAACTCAGTCGGAAGCGGCGCCGGGATCCTCCTGAAGTCCCCCGAAGGAGCAGAGTTACAGTACATCCTGAAGTTCAACTTCCAAGCATCTAACAACGCTTCCGAGTATGAGGCCCTCATATCGGGAGTCCGCATGGCCCGGCGGTTGGGGGCTGAGCGAGTCAGGATTCACACTGACTCCCAACTGGTCGCTAGCCAGGTCAACGGCGTTTATGAAGCTCGAGAAGCACCGATGGCCAAATACCTCCAGCTGGTCAAAACCGTGGCACAACAGTTCGAGAGTTTTGAGGTAGTCCGAATAGCTCGGGAGGAAAACTCCCGAGCAGACGCCCTCTCTCGGTTGGCCTCCTCTCTTGACCCCGAGGGTACTCGATCGGTCCTTCTCGAAGAGCTAGAGCGGCCGAGCATCGATTCGGAGCTCCTAGCTGTTGACTCTGCCTCCCCAAGCGACTGGCGTACCCCCTATCTGTCGTGGCTCCAAGACTCTCAGGAGCCTCCCGACCCTTGGGAAGCCCGAAGATTGAAATACCAAGCTCGGAGATTCGTCGCCCTGGACGGCACTCTCTACCGGAGATCCTTCTCCGGTCCCCTCCTGAAGTGCCTCAGCGCTGATGAAGCCAACCGAGCGATTCAAGAGGTTCACGAAGGTATGTGCGGAGCGCATTTAGGAGGAAGGTCGCTCGCCAGGATCTTGTTACGACAAGGTTATTGGTGGCCCACTCTGCAGCGCGACTGCTCGACTTACACACAACACTGTGACCGATGCCAGCGATTTGACCACTTGGTCCATCAGCCAACAACAGAGCTCATCACCTTAGCCGAGCCATATCCTTTCGCTCGTTGGGGAATCGACATCCTCGGGCCATTCCCCATGGCTCAGGCCCAGAAGAAGTTCATCATCGTCGCCATCGACTACTTCACTAAGTGGATCGAGGCCGAAGCCACCGCTAGGATCACCGAGACAATCGTCTGGAGCTTCGTCTGGAAATCGATCATCTGTCGCTACGGCATCCCCCGGGTGATAGTGAGCGATAATGGCCGACAATTTGATTCTCGGTATTTCCGAGACAGATGTACCGACCTTAACATTCGCAATCACTTCACTTCGGTCGCCCACCCTCAGGCTAACGGGCTGGTTGAAAATGCCAATAAGACTATCTTGAAAGGCATTAAGATTAGGCTCGGCAAAGCCAAGGGCAGCTGGCTCAAGGAATTGTCGAACGTACTTTGGTCGCACAGAATGACTCCCAGAACGGCAACCAGTGAAAGTCCCTTTCAGCTGGTACACGGTACCGAGGCCGTGATCCCGTTGGAGATTGGCAATCCCTCCCTCCGAGTCATCTGCTTCTCGTCCGAGGCAAACGATCAGAAATTGCTCGAAAACCTCGACCTAACAGATGAGCTCCGAGAGATTGCCAGCATCCGAGCAACGGAATATCAACGCCGCCTCACTCGATACTATAACGCCAAAGTCCGAGATAGACACTTTCAACCGGGAGACTTCGTCCTCAGGAAAGCCGAAGCCTCGACCACTTGAGGCGGCGGGCAAGTTATCCCCTAATTGGGAAGGCCCCTACCGAGTGGTCGAGACGCTCGGAAAAGGAGCATACCGACTATCCACGATGGAAGGAGAGCTCATCCCTCGGACCTGGAACGCGACTACACCACGCAAGTTCTACTTCTGAATACTGAGCATTGTGTAAACGACATGAGATAAAACAAAAGCCTCCTTTCTTTTATTCAAACAACTCGCTTGTACATCAGGAAGGCCGAAGCCAAGAAAATACATGTCAAAAAAGTAAAAAATCCATCTGGTGCCGCCGTATGAGCCCATCGCTCGGCTGACTCGGTTGACCTTCCTGCGTCCAGCCACTGACTCTGCCTCGTGCAGAAACTGGCTCGGATAAAGGGTAGTCGACCCCGTTGGCTCGGGCAGCTCGGAACAAAGGTGACAGAGGGATTAGGAAGGAGAAGGCTATCTTCTAAGTTGAACTTGGAAGAGAAAGGGGAAGAGGGAACACATATGAAGGCATCCTCCCCGCCAACCTGCCAACTCTTTGGAAGGAAGAGAGTGCAGGCACCCTCCGAAGAGTGAAAGAAATGATAAGAAGAGCAGAAGAGGGAAAAAGAGGCGGCGAGAGGGAAAAAGAAACCAGTAGAGCTGGACGAGGAGGCAGGGGAAAGCCCGGGAAGGAGGGAGCTTAATTGGCTTCCTCCTCCCCTCCATGGAGCGAGCAGGAAGGGACGGGCGGCAGGGATGCCTGATGCCCCCATCCGTCCGCCATCTCGCCACCCCGCAAGCGCCGCCGGAACTGATAAAAAGAAGACGACGTGCCTCCGCACGTCGGATCTTCTTCAAACCCGTCCGTCGGCCGTCGAACCTCCTTCAAACCCGAAGCATCAAGGACTCTCTGCCCTCCGTCATCGGCAGCCTCATCTTTCAGAGCGTCTTCCATGCTTCAAATACAACAGCACAACGCTACATGAAGAAAGAATGAGGAAAGACTGTCAGGGAAAACCCTAAGCGGTGGAGAGGAAGGGACGCCCTTCAGACCTTTTAAAGGCGAAGGGAGGCTATTTGCCTTAAATGATTCTCTCCTCGAAAACACGCCAAAGGGATCTCTCCCTACGAACGATCACCTCGAACTTCTCGTTTCCGCCCCAGCGGGACACACGAAGCGGCCAAATATTTAAAGCATGAGAAAATGGAAAGACACCATGTCAGACGCTCACCCAACTATCAGGCGAGATCCACGCAGAAAGTATTGGCACTTTCCAACCACTGCAGATACGCTGAACAAAATACGGCAATGGCGATACGGAACAGTTAAGTCTTCGTCATAACGCTATTGCCTTATCTATTTTTCTACACAACGGAGAAAGTTTTTTCTTCAAAAGGAAAAAGATATACAAAGAGAGGAAGCAAAGCAAATACATTAGGCCTCTAGCCCACCTTGAAGCTGGGAAATGGAAGGCTCGGGCGGTCTACCCCCGGCATCCCCGGCGACGGCCGACCCTGGCACTGACCCCACCGGCGTGGGAACTGCCTCGGTTGCGTGCCCTCCCGAGGCGTCCGGAGCTGGCGACCCCTCGGGCAAAGAGCCCTCCTGATCTTCTTCGTCTGTCACCGAAACAGAGGAGTCGGAGGATGACAGATCCGAGTCGTAGCATTGTCCGGATGGGATTTCAATCCCGGACACCTGCTCCTCGGCATAAGATACAACCCGGTCGTAGCCATGCTTGAACCCCTTGCGGATGCCTCGGCGAAGCGCTGACTCGTAGTAGGGCAGGGCAGCTTCCTTAAGGTCGACCCGGTAGGCCTCTGAGCATTTGTACTGCTCGAGCGCCTCCGCCCCGGCCAACCCCACTCTGCCAGCGAGCTCGGCCTTCTCCCGCTCCGTCTCTGCTAATCTCTGCTCGGCCTCGGCCACCCGCTCCTCGGCCTCCGCCGACCGCTTCTCCGCCTAGGCTCGATCGGCCTCAGCCTCCCCCCGAAGGCGCTCAGCTTCCTCCGCCCGATCCACCAGATCGGAGCGCTCAGCCTCCCACCGGCCATCCAGCTCGACACGAAAAAGGCGCTCCTCTTCAAGAAGCCTGCTCTTCCTCTCGAGCGATTCGCGGGCCTTAGCTAGCTACTCGGTTACCGCCCGGGCCTCCAGCTGGCTCGACCACACCAGCTCCCTAACCGAGGAAAGCTCCCGCTGAAGCCCATCACGCTCCTCGGCAAGTCGGGCCGACTTCCTGTCAGACCCACTAAGGGTCCGAGCCAGAGTCACTCGCTCCGACTCCAACCGAGCGTACGCTTCTACCAGAGTGGCCCCCATCTGGGCCATGACCAGGCCGCCCTCCACAACCCCCGCAAGGGCCGAGGACGGGGAGTACTGCCTACCTCCCCCCCTCACCTTCGCGGCTATACCGCGGCATACCTGGTACAGAGGGCCCGGGATACCAAGCCTCTCCAAGGCCGCCGGAATGGAGAACCCCCCATCGACCGACGTCCCACCGAGCGGCTTGGACCGAGCCGCGGCCTCGGTCGCCTCTCGTGCCTCGGTCGGATTTTCTTGCGGCCCCCCAACCTGGACCGGCTCGGCACCTGCACCACCACCTGAAGCGCCAACCTCGGCCGCGGCCCCAGCATCCCCCGCCTCGTCTACGGCCCCCTCGGCTCCTACCGAGGGGAGAGCCGGGCCAGCACCGTTGCCAGTCGCAGGAGCAGCCCCGGCCCCCTCGGCTCCGGTCGAAGGAGGAGCCGAGCCAGCATCGTCGCCGACCGCAGAAGTAGCCCCAACCTCCTCGGTCTTCTCTTGCTCGGCGGGTGGGAGAGCTCGCCCGGTAGGGTTGGCCCCATCATGCTCGGCGGAGGGGCGAGCCGCGGCAAGGTCGCCTTCGACTGCGAGTACGACCCCGGCCTTCTTGGCTCGCTTCCTGGCCTTCGCGGCGGCCCGGATCATGCCCTCCACGGGATCCTTGCACTTGGACCCCCGCGGCTTGGAGGATTCGCCCTGGGCCGCCCCCTTGCCCTTATCTCTGGCTCGGGAGCGACCCGTGGGAGCAGCCGATTCATCGGCAGCCGAGTCATCGCCGAGGTCGATCACCTCCGCGGCCTCCTCCAAAGTCGGCCGCCTGGTGTCTGCACAAAAAGGAAGACATGGTCAGAAAAAGAAAAATGGACCCAACATCCAGAGAAGAGTATAACTTGTGGCACCTGAGCCAGACGGATGCAGCCGCGTGAGGAGGCACCGCTCGACGTTCTCTGGGGTAACCAGCTCTTCTGTGGATTGGCGGTGCTTCAGCAAGACAGTCGCATATTCCTCCACATGTGGAGGGAACTCATCCTGCCTTGGAGGGATATTCGGGTGAAAATTGGGGATTACTGGACACCTCCAGGTTTCCTCCACCGAACAAATCCCCACCCAGAAGAATTGAGTTTTCCACCCCTTATGCGAAGAATTCTTCGCAGCCAAGGAGATACAACTCCTATTCCGCCTCGCCTGGATGAAATAGAAACCCTTCTCGGCCGAAGGATGTGCTTTCAACTCAAAGAAATAGTGAAAGAGGTCCAAGGAAGGAGGAACTCCACACTGGCGGCAGAGAATGCAGAAGGCGGAAAGAAGAAGATAAGAATTGGCTACCAACTGAATGGGCGTCAACAGGAAAAAATTGAGAAGTTGAAGAACGAAAGGTTCGAAGGGAAGGCGGAACCCACCCTTCCACGACAGAAGGAAAGTACAGATATGGCCTGTACGAGAGTCCAAGCTCGTCTCGTGTGGAGAGGCCGCGGCAAAGCAGAACTTGTGGGGCAGGCGATACTGGTGCTCCAGCCTTCTCACATCCGCCTCCCCCAGTTCACTGCAGTTTGGAACCGGCGCCTTCACCACTGGCTCGTCCTCCCACTCCTCAGCATCCGAACGCTGGTCCGCCATGGAATCCGGAGAAGAGTTTGAGGAAAGGCGATCTCGGGACCCCGAAGATTCCGGGGGAAGAGGAAGCCGCCGGACTGCCTCCGCGGTTATCTCCGCCAACTCCGCGAACGCCGCTGCAAGCCTCTGCTCTTTCGTCGTATCCTCACGGCGCATCAAAGAGCTCAAAGCAAAGGCGAGCCAAACCCTAAAGACGGAGGGAGTCTGGAATGACAACAAGCGCCCAATGCCTTTATCCCCACGCGGGAGGCAGCGCGCCGTTCCGACCTCCGAGAGAAAGGGGGCCCCTTCATTTTCAAATCCGTCAGGATTATCATTATTACGGGCCCAGGTGACCACGACACGTGGCTTCCTAACACCGTCAGATCTCTACCCACCCGAGCCACGCTGGTCCAAAACCCTAACGGCTACTCTTCCGAGCCTACCAAGGTTCGGGAGTAGGAGGGGGACAAGTGGAGAGGGGAATTTCTGTAGCCCATCTAGAAAGCGGCCAAACTAGGTCCATCAGGACCAGACGAGGCCCAACTCATCTAAGTGATAGCCCCACAGGGCCCACTTAAGCTAGAAAGCCCAAATAAGTTCACTCGGGATCACACCCTTCCTCGGCGGCCCTTAGGCTCGGAAGGCCCGAGCGTCGGCCAGGTCAGAGAAAGACCCATGCCCGATCTATCCCCTCGTCGGGATAAGGGCAGGCGCTCAGCGCCAAATCCGACCTATCCTCATCCGAGCTATGCCTATCGCCCGGACAGGGTTGGCACCTTTTATGTTCGGGACAACCGACGATTGCTTATCCATGCTGCCGTTGAGAACCCTTTATGAGCAGGAGTTTATAAGGATAAGGGGCCCATGATTCCTCAAGGCTATAAAGATCTCACGATGAGGACGTAAAGATCCCACATTGAGGACGTAACGCCCGTCTGAAACCCCTCAGCTTACGGGACTCATGAAGCCAGTGCACTATATAAACCTGAGACTACCTCCAACGAAAGGTAAGGGCAATACACGCCTAAAACTCCTTGAGCAGGAACCACTTCACCACTTTGGTGTAGGGGGATCTCGTGTACCTCTTTCTACCTCCCTCCATATCTTCCACCATTGCTCTACTGACTTAAGCATCAGAGGGTTTTCCCCAGGGAACCTTCCCTGGGTCCCCTGATCCGTTTTCCTTTCTTTATAGTTCACTATTCGGTGATCATCTACCCCGCTCAGGACAAGCGCGAGATCACGCCCCTTCAGAGGTAAATCAGAATCAAATGTCAATCAATGTAAACATTTGAAGCGTAATGTTTTCAAGAAAGTTTATTATTTGAAGTAAAGCAGATTGAGCACAACTATATTTGACCTGAATGATGTTAGACTATATCAACTAAAGAATGAATGAAGAAAATATAGTTGAATTAATCATATAAAATATAGTCAAGAAAGTGATTCAAGAAGATTTCGTTGAAGCTCAACGATATTGGATGTGAATAAATAAGACTGAAATAATGTTTCAGCTGAAGAGCGAGTCAATAATGGTACAACTGAATTGATCAGATAAAGCATAGTCAAGAAAATTATTCAAGAAGGTTGAATTAGTTGCATTATAAAGATGTAGTTGAATGATATTCACTTGAAGCTCAAACAATGATCAGTTGCATGGCAATAGTTGAAATAGTCGATTGAATGTCTTTCGCCTTGATTGAATCAGTTGAAGCAAATTAGTTGAATAATGTAGTCGAATGACATTCAATCGTTAAACGTCGATTGGAATAGTTCAGTTGGAAGTGTTTTGACTGTAGTCAATCGCAATCAGTCCATTGACTGTGTTCAACTACAAGATGTTCGACTCACAAATTATGTGTTCGACTGAGAATGGTTTCCGTTTGAGGACAACAAAAAGGTTTTAACTAGATTTCTTTTGATTGTCTTATCCAACGTTCTGACTGAGTTTCAAATTGATATTCTAGTTGAAAAGATTTGCCACGGAGTTTAACTGGAATTGAACTTTAATTGAATACTGCAATTGAGTGAAGGTTCTGACTAAATAGATCAACTTGAATATTATGCCTTCATGATATTCAACTGAATTCATCTACTTGGCATTTTGTTCTTTATTAAGCCCGGATATGTTTTTCTTGTTGTTCTATCTATAAATTATGTCATCATTAAAACACGTAAAACATGATCGTTTATGAGCAGAGGTTAAACATTCAATTTCACCCTATGACAGCAGCCATGATAATCATAAACCGTAAGTCTAGGTTCTTGTCTTGCCAAATGGAAATGCAGTCTGTACATTGGACATTAAGATATCAGAAGTAGAGGATACTTTAAGGAAAATGAAAGTGGGCAAGGTCTTAGGATCAGATGGCATACCTATTGAAGTATAGAAAGGTCTAGAAGACATTGGTATTCAGTGGCTAATTAAACTTTTCAATAAAATTTTAAAGGAACGGAGAATATCAGAAGATTGAAGAAAAAGTGTCGTAGTTCCTTTCTATAAAAACAGAGGTGATATTCAAATCTGTAATAATTATCGTGGAATTAAGCTTATGAGTCATACTATGAAACTTTGAGAAAGAGTAATCGAAAAATGCCTCCGATGTATGACTACTGTATCGGAAAATCAGTTTGGTTTTATGCCAAATAGATTTACTATAGAAGCTATTTTCTTACTACGGGAGTTAATGGAGAAATATAGAGAGATGAGAGAAGACTTATATATGATTTTTCTTGATTTGGAGAAGGCGTATGATGGAGTACCGAGAGAATTGATTTGGTAGATATTAAGAAAGAAATGAGTCTCTCAAGGATGTGTTGATTTGGTTAAGGATATGGACGAAGGTACTATTGTTAGTGTTCGAATTGTTGCTGGAGAGACTTGTGAATTTCTAGTTTCTATAGATTTGCATCAAAGTTCTTCACTAAGTCCGTATATCTTTGCCTTAGTTATAAATGAAGTAACAAAACAATTGTATGATATCTCTTGGTGTATGTTATTTGTAGATGATATTGTCTTAATTGATGAGAGTATTGATGCTTTAAATGCTAAGTTAGAGCGTCGGAGACATGCCTTAGAGTCTAAAGGTTTTAAAATTAGTAGGAGTAAGTTAGAATTTATCCATTGTAATTTTAGTAATGGGAGAGTGGTACAGGAAGACATGATTATAATTGATGGACAAAACATTCCGAAGAGTAGTAGCTTTCCGTACTTAGGGTCTATCATACAAGAGAATGGGGAGATTTATGACGATGTTGCACATAGGATTAAGACAGACTGGTTAAAATGGAGAAGTACATCAGGAGTCTTCTGTGATCGTCGTATGTCCTTGAAACTCAAGGGAAGTTTTATGGAACAGCTGTGAGACCTGCTTTGTTATATGGTACCAAGTGTTGGGCAGTACGAAAAGAACACATTCACAAAATGTGTGTAGCAAATATGACGATGCTGAAATGGATGTGTGACAAGACTAAGAAAGTCAAGATTATGAATGAGTGTATCCGTAAGGACTTGGAGATAGCCCCAATTGATAGTAAAATGAGAGAAAATAGACTCAGGTGGTTTGGACATGTGTTTTATTGCCCTAACTCAGTACCGGTTAAAAGATGTGACTGAATCTTAGTGGATGTTAGTAAAAGGACTCGGGGAACGCCTAAAATGAGATGGTGCAATGTTATTAGGAAGGATATTAATTTCTTGGGTTTAAATATGAATACAACACTTGATAGAAATTTTTGACGGAATATGATTCATGTAGCCGACCCCAAATAATTGGGATAAGGCTCTGGTGATGATGATGACATTGGACAACTGGCTGAACCTATGAATAGAGGTGAGGTGTAATTTCACTAAATATTCCATCCATACATAGCCCTAGACTCTGGGAAAGACTGATGCGCATATATTTAACACATGGGGCTTTACGTGCATGCGTATGCACACACTCATACACATACACACAGAGCAGTGCCACTGTGCAACCTGCCCCTTGAGTGTGGCTGGGTGTTGCCCTGGTCAAAGTAGTACTCTTCTATGCACATGTATGTTTATATATCTTTTATACATATGTAGATTTTTATCTTCTTACATGAGCTATTCATTTTTCATTGATATTTCAAAGCCATTTTCTTCATGTCTATTTTTCACATACTACGAAACCAACGAGACTTATGATTGTTTCAGACAATTGCATTCTTAATAGAAACTGAGCACATAAGCAATCAGGGAACAAAAGTTGAGAGTATTCCTCTGGAAAATTATGTTCTCCAACCCCTTGCAAGCTCCAACATCGAGCGCCTGGTTTTTGGCCTTGAAGATTATGTTCACAGGCATGGAAATGCATTAGACAAAAGGTGCCAGTCTTGCTTCCCAATTGGGTAAGTTTTGCATTGTTTTCATGACCTGAGTTTCATTTTCTTGGGCAAGTTTCTTCTTTGGTTCTAGATTGATGTGTATTTATTAGCTTCTGCAAGATTTCTGTTGCTCATGCGTCATGATTGTGGATTAATTTTGTAGAGACTTGAGTCTAAGTATAAGGTTATAAGTCATGTGAACATACTTTTAAAGTTGAAAGATCATGAAGGCACATCCACAGATAGGCCTGTTTTGATAGTACAAGAATTTATCCGCTGGACCTGTTTCCATCTTCAGCTCCTTTCACATTAATAACCTGTCTTTTCAAGTTATGGTCCAGAGTGAATTTAATGCATTTTTTCATCTCCTCAATGGCTTGGTAAAACCATTTGACTTGAAGGTGCTTTCTTAATGTGGATGCATGAAAAACATTTGGGGCCTTATTCTCAAAAGGGAACATGAAAATCATAGGTCTTCTTACCCATTTGTAGAGCATACTATTGGTTGAACTTTCTGCATTTGTCTGCAGAGAAAATTTAATGGTGGGAAAGGGGATAGCTGGCAGTGCAAGAAAGGGTCACATGGTAGAAGCGGTGATAATAATTGCTGAAGTATCTGATCCATCGAAGAGCTCCTGTTCGTATGGATCAATCATGAAAAATGAGGTTTGACATAGTGGTACCTTTTTTGTGTAATATGTATCAATAGATGAATGCATTTTGTCATGTCCATATCATCAAATATGTCCATATGGATCTCAATTTATTGTGAAATCTAACTATGGAGATTGGTATTACTGACGTCCTATATTTGAGTTTGTGTTTCCCTACTGTTATTAGACAGTATTCTAAAAAAGAAGTTCAGGTTGTTGAGCATATTATTTGGTTGTCAGGTGCTCGCTAGTGTGCCTTCTTAGATATCCAGAATGTAGCTGTTGGCTGTTTTATTCTTTTTCATGCCAATGAAAACAAGATGCATTTTCTACTTTCAGTTTTCCATGAGGACCAAAACCCGATTTGGTTGTGTCAGACCCCCCTTCCCCAGAATAGAAGAGTGGAGATTTTCAGTTGTTCCTGTTTTGCTACTGAAATATTACTAGACAATAAACAATTCCAGGTTTTATATTTTCACAACCATTTACCTTGTGCAATCCTGGAGTCACCTCGGCATGCATTGGAAAGTGTGGACTGGCATAGCTATGGATTGAGCTTGGAACAAGATCTTGTTGATGGGGATGGCCACATAGTTCTCAAGCATGAGAACTTACCACCGTCAATGAAGATCGTGATTGCCATCCACTGTTATCAGAAGAAATATCCTCTATATGTGTGCCAGCTGTGGAGTTATATAATAGTTGCATAATTTAGACAATCGCATTTCTCAATCCGTACATGGTGGCCTACTGTCAATACTAATTCCTTAACTAGCATTATGGTTATGATAGCAGAAGCATACCAAAAGATTCCAGTGGGAAAGAGTCTTGTGAAAAAGGCGATTAAGATTGGATTTGATGATCTGAAGACAAAGCACAAGGGGCTTTTCATAAGTCCTCATGCTCTCAAGGTAATTCTTTGCTCCTTTTTTCAATCACTTTTCTAATTTTGAACTGTTTTCATATGTGCTAGATGATAAGTACATCTGAGTATTTAGAAAATTGACAGTTACAGCCTACACGAGAAAAGACCTTATTGCTGTCCAACATAAAGAATAGGATCAAGCATTAGGAAAAAGTGAGAGGAAAGTCAAACACAGGAAATATTCATTTTTTAAAAGGTTGTGAGACTTTCCTCATATATGGAAAACAGAAAGTGGGTCTCCCCTAGAGTCTATGCATTAGAATGATCAAGCTTATTGCAAGTAGACTAACACTTTTTGCCACACCCTTTTCCTGCCATCTAATTTGAAAATTGGATGGTGGGAAAAGATGGCTTAAGTTTGGTGCCCCCGAGCTGAAGAGGACCAAAATTTAGTCACTCAGCTCGGCCATTCGATTTCATGATTAGATGACCAAGTTGAAAGTGTCAAAATGTGTGGTACCATAGCATTCCACTTCGAGGTATACACCTTATGCATGTGGGCATGTCCCTATGGAGGAGACATAATGTCTCTTGTGAAAATGATGTAACTCAAATAAAATACTTTATAAATTAGAACCAATCACAGTGTGTAGCATTTTCTCCAGTTATCCACAAGGCACTAATCCAGAAGCAGATCTATTTTTCTTTTGAAATTGCTTGTTTTAAAAATATTCTACTTACTATGTTTGTTTTTTTAGGGGGGGGGGGAATTACCTGTATACTCTTGAAAAATGCTTGAATTACCGCTATACCCCCACCTTTATGGAATTTACCCGTAAACCCCCAAGATCTCAAACTACTCATTGTGCCCCTACCGTTAATGATTGCTCACAGTGGTTAACCCCAAGTGAGTTAACAAGGTTCAAATGACTAACTTATCCCTAGTTAACTCTCTCTCTCTCTCTCTATTCTCTCTCCCTCTCCGCTCATCATCCCCTGCGGCGGCGATGCTGGTGCTCCGGCCGGCGAAGCTGGCACTCTCCCTCCCTCTCCATCGCCGGAACACTCCCCCTCCCCTTCCCACTCCCTCACTAGACCTAGCTCCCCCTCGCCCTCACTCACTAGGCCTAGCTGCCCCTCCCAATCTTTCCCTCCCCCTCCATTGTCGGGAGAGTCGACAGGGAGAGCATCAACGAGGGGCGCGATGGTTAGCACTGGAGCCACGAGGGATTGGGTCCCTGCATACACAGGCCGCTCGTCGTGGGTGTAAGATGTCGGAGCATGATCTCTAGGTACTTGTTGTAGCGACCCGAGAATCCGATTACCAGGGAGGCCTGATAACCCGAGACTCGAACTACCGCCCACGAGCCGGGAGGGCTCGGAAGGACTAAAGGGAGTGTGGAGGCACAAAGAAATAGGAAATAAAGTAGGATAATATAACAATTAACAGAAATAAATAAACAACTACAACAGAGTCCAGTCCAACAGAAAGTACAGTCTAAAGCAGTAAAACGTACCACATGCCAAGTGAACACTCGGCCCGACAAGCTGGCAACTAAGGACCTCCGTACTGCACCCTCGAACCTCGAGGAAGAACCGTCGCATCTGAAACGCAGGGGTGAGCCTCCTGTCACTGGCCCAGTAGGGATCCCGCGGAATCCCAATTGAGAAACAACGACGGCACGGAAAGAAGTAACTACGAAAGCAGGAAAGTAACTACGGTGGCCGGTAAAACCTCGGCTCTACAGCTACTCCTATTGTACCAGAAAACACGACCTAGTCTCCCGTCGGGGGACAACCAAGCCACGCACCCGACCACCCGATTCCACGATCGGGGACCACCAGACACGAACCGCCCAAGCCATGCTACTAGGAAAACTTCACGACACCTCAGTCGCGGGGGCCTGCCCTCACAGAAGGGTCCAAGCCAAAACCACACGGTCTGAAAACATAGTCACGACCTCGCCGTCGTGACCCAAACGATGTCTAGGGAAAGCCCTCGGTGACGCTCACTGAAAGCCCCGGACCTCGACTACGGGAACACTCCCGACACCACACACAACACCCCGTCTCGCAGACGAGAAACGGAAACCACGACACAATAGCTCACGTCACGTGACGAGAGTACCGCCCACCAGAAGAACGACCGGATGCGTCCCCTGACGTCTTACACCGCGTCACAAGTGTCTAGCTACAACGCCCTGGGCGTGAGACTCAGACACGCAACAAGTACCACAATAAGGACTAGCTAGGGTCACGCTCGTCAGCACGTGTCCTATGCCCCCAACTACGTGTGCACACACAGACCATCTGCTCTAGGTCGGGTCCTCTAGCTGGTTTTCCCCCCCCCCCACCGGACTCTGGTGGCAAAGGCAAGGGGCCCCACAGAAACCAGCCTAAAAACTGCCTCTCACTGGGTCTCGCTCTCCACCACTCCCAGGTGGGTCCGCACTCGCGTGCGCAGGAAGCTACGAGTAGTGAACGTGTCACAGAACGTGGACACTGAAAACCACGCACGCACCCATTGCGAGTAACACGGAGTAACAGGTGGTTCAAAGCCACCCGATTCTGGACGGCCCACTAGACCTACTAAACCCAACGGTCTTTGAGTCACGAGACTCGGGGTCAAGACCGTTGCATATGTCAGCACTGAGCCGTCGATCTGGCCTAATCCCTAGGTCCAAAATAACGATGGGAAGACTCACAAGGCAGTTCACAACTACCGAGACCCATCTCTCGAGGAGGGAACTTAAGCGACCTCCAGCCTCAGGCTGGGAGATTGGACTCACAGTCCAAGGCCACACACATGGCCTACTTGGAAACTACCTTCCGGAGAAACCACAACGTGCGGGGAAGTCTCACCGCACTCACATCGATACACGGTGACTCGATCTAGTAAGAACATGAAAGTCCGAAACACCTGGGGTCACCCGGACCCACCAAGCCCATTGGCACGCTTATCGAGGTAAACGGAACCTCCATACACCCAAAGACACGGTCACGGAACTCCACGGGATGTCCGGGACACACACGGCCCAAGGGGAGCACGATCAGCCGTAGACTGTTCGCCCTGGGCAGCCCGGCAGGCCACCTCAAGAACGCGCTACACATGCATAGCGCGTTCAGGCAGAACGCGCTATACATACCTAGCGCGTTCAACAAGATCGCGCTATACTTCTATAGCGCGTTCAGAACAGAACGCGCTACTCACCCCTAGCGCGACAAAAACCGCCTTACTGTTCATCTTCCTCGATGAATGCGCCCCATCGGGGCGGCGCGACCCTCAAGAACGCGCTACCTGAGGCTAACGCGTTCTCAGTCCGAAATCGGAAGAACGGGAAAACGGCGAGAAATCCATTCCACGCCCCATCTACCCCCAGGTGAAGGGGAAACAAAGGGGAAGACATTCCCCAACCTCTCTAGCATCGAGAGGACTCATTTAAACCCCAAAAACACGATCAAAACGCAAGATTCGGCTCACACCCCAAAAATATGTATTTTCCCCAAATCCTCGAATAAGTCTGCTCGGCTCACCACGGCCTACAAAACTCGCGGGAAATGAAGTACGCGGGTTGAGGGTCCATCTCCCTACCTCCACCGAAGATTCGACCCGCCGAGCTCACCGATCCGCGAAGAAAATACCGTTTAAACCCTCGCCGGTTCACGATCTCGCGAACCGTCTCCACCATCGCGATCCTCGTTCCGTGCCCGTCGCTCCACGTCCCACGAGCCACGCCGCCCCGCCCTCGCCTCCTCCGTCGGCCGCCCGGAGTGAGAGGGGGAGAGGAGAGTGCGTGAGAGAAGAGAGAGGGAGGGAAGAGAGAAATGAGAGATGGGGAGAGAGAAAAAGGAGGTTAATATATAGAAAATCCAGAAATCCCCGAAAATACCGAAAAATAGGAAAACATACCTCCGCGATCCTCGGAACACGCTGATCGCCGTGGTAACGTCCCGGCGTCGGAGAACGCAACGGTTCACCCTGTACGGGGTTCTGAAGGTCCGACAGACGGAAAACACGCGTAAAACCCAAAACGCAACCCGGGACCCACAAAGGCGCTCCGAAAATTACAGAAAATTACCGGCGTGCTCCTCACAACACCATGGATCCAAGGAAACACACGGGCACACCACCAATGGGTCCGACAATCCGGTAAAAATAGTCCGAAGCTCAATCGGAATCGATCCGAAACCCACGGATCCAGATCCGAAAAATCCGGGGTATTACACTTGTGCCATTGCGGGACCTGCTCGATCTCATCCTGGATGGCCTTGCAGAAATCTAGTGCCTTCACACTGCGCTCTAAGAACTGGACAACGAGCGAAGCAGGCAACAGGACTCTGAGGCACGCCCACGGGAAGCAACAATGGGTGAGGCAGCTTAGAGACTGGTCAAGCCTCCCTGACACCGCTCTCCTCTGCATCTTCAAGCACCTGGACGACTTCGTTGACTACTTCGCCTTCAGTCGCGCCTGCCAGCCCTAGCGCTTCACCTCCGAGCCTGCCACCAGGAGTTCATCAAGGCCCAGCGCCCCTCCTCTGTAGCATCGATGGGCTTCACTTCTATAGCCTCTGCCATGGCAGGTTCTACTAGAACAGTGTCGGCGGGCTCGGCTGGAAGGATGCCCCCTTCCTCGGCGCCTCCCACGGCTACCTCATCATGGGCGATGACCCCTCGCCCGGTGATGAACACGGAAAAAAAAATTAAGAGAATGTTCATTTGATGAACATCAATGCATATTTGTTAGCTATTTAAATAGCATGCACATTTTTAATTCTGCGGATTTGGTTTATCAGACGATTCAGGGTTCATGTACTATACATTTCTCCACCGACCGCAGTCAATGTTTATTTACAACGACATAAAGTCCGAATACTCTTGATTAACTATCAAAGAATATTTTTTGTCTCTATCCATTGTGATATCATGGGTTTTGTCTAATAGATATGATCTTTGATGATCATTCATTAGAAACATACTCTGGCAGGAAACTCAAAACACTTTCATCCCTTGAACATATGGAATTTGGATTACAATTGGTATCTTGAGACCTTTACATTTGGCCCTGATTATGTAATCAGGTCTTCGGGTTTACATCTGATCGTCATTGGATCATTGAGTAGGCCTCTACTTATACTTGGATTTCTGGACCACTTCCGTTGACGGCTAGATGATTGAATTTGCTTCTAGTCACCATCAGACTATTGGATTTGCTCCTGACCTCTAACGGACTGTTGAATTTGCTTTTGTCCTCAATTAGACAGTTAGATTTACTCTCGACCACAATCGGACCATTGAATTTGCTTTTGACCAATATCTGGATGTTGAATTTGAGTTTCATTATGATTGGACCCTTCTTGGGTACATATGTAATTTCTAACCCTTGCTGGGTGTTTTTATAGTTGTTAACCCTTCCTAGGTATTTTTGTAGTTTCTAACCTTTCCCAATTTTTTCTACAGTTTTGACCCTTTTTGGGTATTTCTACAACTTTGATGTTTCTGGGTAATTTTGTAGTTTTTTGGTTCTTCTAGACTTATCTGTCATTTACTGACTTTCTAGGATATATTTGTAATTTCTTGACTATCAAGAGTGCTTCTGTCATTTTTTAACTATCCAAGATATTTATGTCATTCCTTGACATTCTGGGGTATTTTCGTCATTTATTGACATTTCGGGATATTTTCATCATTTCTTGACGTTCTAGAGTATTTTGTCATTTATTGACATTCTGGGGTAGTCCTGTCATTTGTTGACTTTTCGGGACACAATCATAGTTTCCCGGCTTTCTTCGGCTTCTCTGTCATTTCTTGACTTCCCAAGGTATTTCTGTAATTTTTTTAACTTTCTTGGATCTTTTTATCATTTGTTGACTTTTCAGGACATTTTTATAATTTCTTGACATTTCTGTCATTTGTTGACTTCCCAGGATATGTTTGCAATTTTTCAAATTTCCTAGACACTCTTATCATTTCTTGACTGTCTAGGGGTTATTTGTAATTTTTGGATTTCCCTAGACTTCTCTGTCATTTCTTACCTTTTTAGGATGTATTTACAGTTTCAGGATTTTCTTGGGCTTATCTACTTGACTCTCCAGGGTTTATTTGCATTTTTTCGCCAGCATGAGTATTCCCATAATTTTTTTGAGCATCAAGGTTCTTGAGTTTGACAGTTCCTGGCCTACTTTAAGTTTAGCAGAGCGCACACCGCTTCAGAAAAATGGCTTGGTCCTATGCTATTGAGTCGTGTAGGAGGCGTGGCCCTAGACAAGAGTATTTTGGGAATTTAGGGGCAGAGCAAGAGCTTTGTGCAATTTTTACGAAGTTTAGGGTTTTTATGCATTTTTTTGAAGGGCTAAGGTTTGTTTGCAATTTTTAGGAAGCTCAAGGGCATTTTGATAATTTCTAAACTTGGGGGATATTTTGATAATTTCTAAACTTTAAGGATATTTTTGTAATATCTGGGCTGAGCAAGAGTTTCTGTTTAATTTTAACATAAGTATCTCGGTGGAGGCGCACAAGATAAAAACACTTAGGAGATTATTTCTCCTTCTTAAGCTCCCATGGGATGCAATCCATCTCCATGCTTTCGTCAACACACCATCGCGGATCGACTTGCGCAGTCAGGTCACAGGGGTCAAGGGGGTAGCGCCCCTTATGGGGCGTTTTTGAGGGGCTTCGCCTCTCGGAAGAAAAATTACAATATGATTCTATTTAACACGGAAAAAAAATCTTGTTTTTGGAGAAAATGCACATTTGTGGCTATTTAAGTAGCGTGTGCATTATTGTTTTCGCAAATTTTGTTTTATTAGATGATTTAGGTTTGGGTACGAGAC
Source organism: Amorphophallus konjac (assembly GCA_022559845.1). Taxonomy (NCBI): domain Eukaryota; kingdom Viridiplantae; phylum Streptophyta; class Magnoliopsida; order Alismatales; family Araceae; genus Amorphophallus; species Amorphophallus konjac. Next base: position 2,645,272 of record CM040125.1, on the reverse strand, counting down.
ATTTCCCCATCGATCACAGTCGATGTTTATTTACATCGACGTAAAGTCTGAATACCCTTGATTAACTGTTGAAGATACCTTTTTTGACCTCTACAATATTCGCTGTGATATTGAGGGTTTTATGTAACAGATTTGATCAAAGAGAGATCACCCATTAGAGATACACATTTGCAAGAGAAAACTAAATATTTTATTCTTTGGATTTATTTTTACAAAATACATGAAACCCCAATTACATAGTCGGGTCATTTGATTTGCATGACCTTTATTTCACTACCAAAATAGATGGTTGAATTTGAGTTTCATAGAGATCAGATCCTTTTTTTTGGTATATTTATAGTTTTTGACCCTTGCGAGTTATTTCTGCAATTTGGGACCCTTCCGGGAGATTTCTGCAGCTTTGGACCCTTTCTGGGTATTTTTGTAAGTTTAGACCCTGGGTATTTCTACAGACCCTTCAAGGTATTTCTGCAACTTGTGAACCTTTTTAGATTTATTTGAGGTTTTGAACCCTTTCTGGGTTTATTTGAGGTTTTGAACCCTTTTGGGTTTATTTGTAATTGCGGACCCTTTCTGAGTTTATTTGCGATTGCAGACCCTTTCTGGGTTTATTTGCAATCGTTAATCCATGTTTGGGTTTATTTGAGGTTTTGAACCCTTTTTTGAGTTTATTTGTGATTTTCCCTTGAGTATGGGTTTGCTTGTAACATCTAGAAAAATTCAGGGGTATTTGTGTAGTTTGTCCAGATCAGGGGTATTTTTATAACATCTAGACTGAACATGGATTTTTGTGTAATCTTGACATGAGCCTCAAGTTCCTCCCTGGTGGAGGTGCGCCAGCCAACGACTCTTGGGAGATTGCTTCTCCTTCTTGAGCTCTGATAGGTTGCGGTCTAGTTTCATGTGTCCGTTAGCATAACGCTGGGAATTGACCTGCCCGGTCAGGTCGCAGGGGTCAAGGGAGCAGCACCCCTTGCGCCCGGGGGGGGGGGGTGCAAAAGAAAATTTTTTTATAAGAAAGATTTTTGATAATCCCTCTCCGAAGAGTGGCACAAGAGGCATAGTCACAAGGGCATCTATGCAGACTAAGGATGATGCGGCGGCGACGTGGAAAATAGATCGACGACACTCCGACAGCACGGACGAGACGGATAACATTGCCTCGCGCAACTCGGCCTCACACCGGGCGACACTCTAATCTCACAAAGAGGAGGGAAGGGAAAACACAAAGGGGCTATGCACGTTACGTGGGTTTCAAAGCTTCATTCATTCATATATGAAAACACACACCTTAGTCCCCCTTTATATAGGGAAGGCTATTACAACTATACCTTCCATCTTTCACTAATAGCATTTATACTCTAGCCTAATAAAACAAAACTCACCAACCTTCTTTTGACTTTGACATAATAAAATAAAATACTTTGACTTGGGTAAAAATAAAATAAGATGTGGTGGTTTAATAATACAAATACTGCCGTACACACAAATACACAAATACACAAATACGTATAAATACGTACTCAGGACGCCGAGTCTTCAAATGACTCTCCGAGCCACAAGTTCGGTGCGGTCGGGGCGGTGCGGCGTCAGCTCCGAGTAGTGGGTCCGGTAGTGGGTCCGGTGTCCCCAACAACCCTCCCGGGACGGCTGGAACTCGACTGCGTCGAGTAAGGGGGGACACTGTTGTGGTAGTGCTCCGGCAGATCTGGATCGAGGCGCTGGACATCTTCTCGGCTGATCCAGGAATCATCAGAAGGTGGACGGTCCCCCCAGCGGACAAGGTACCGCTGGTACACCCGGCTCCGTGTAGCTGACACCTGCTCATCCAATATCCTCTCAATTTGTTCGCGCGGTGCTCTCGAGGCTGTGGGACGCACAGGGGTGGGCTCACGCGCAATGGGAGGAGAAGGCTCGAAAGGGTCACTAGGAATCGATGTGGGGTCCTTGTAGGCCACTAGGTCTGCCACATTAAAAGTAGAGCTAATCCCATATTCGGGAGGTAAATCCACAACATATGCATTGGAGCCAATCTTCCGCAGAATTGGGAAGGGACCATCACTACGGGCTTGTAACTTTTTAACAGCTCTCGAGGGGAGTCGTTCGGGTCGAACTCGGACTATAACCAAGTCACCTTCTTGAAATTCATGGTAACGCCTATGCGAATCAGCCAATCGTTTATAGGTCTCATTACTGAGGTTTATTTAGTTGCTAATTGACTCATGCAGATTTTTGACATGCTGTGCAAATTCCTCAGCTGACTTGGATGTTCTAGACTCGAGGGGAAGGGGAATAAGATCCACAGGTTTCCTAGGTTTGTATCCATGCACGACCTCAAATGGACTCATACCTATGGACCTATTGACAGAGCTATTGTAAGCAAATTCGGCTCTGGGTAAAAGAAGATCCCAAGTGCCTGAATGATCCCCTACAAGACACCTCAGTAAATTTCCTAAACTCCTATTGACGACCTTGGTTTGCCCATCGGTTTGGGGGTGATAGACAGTGAAAAATTTCAGCTTAGTGCCAACTAGGTGCCAAAGTGTCTTCCAAAAGTAACTAGTGAACCAGACATCTAGGTCAGACACTATGGTTTGGGGGAGACCATACAGACGCATGACTTCATCAAAGAACATGTGGGCTACTCTAGATGTATCAGATGTTTTGGAACATGCAATGAAGTGGGCCATCTCAGAGAACCTATCAACTACCACGAAGATGGAGTCATGTTTGTGAGCAGTGCGTGGTAACCCAAGGATAAAATCCATGCTCACATCAACCCATGGTCTATCAGGAATGGGGAGAGGAGTGTAGAGACCAGTGTTCTGTTTGACCTGTTTGGCCATTGTGCATGTCCTACACTGGGCTACAATTTTGGCCACATCTTTCTTCAGGCCAGGCCAATAGAAATGCTCCTCCACAGAATGGATGGTCTTGTTTCGTCCAAAGTGACCAGCAAGATCTCCAGCATGTATTTCCCAAATTGGGAAGTCCCGTACAGAAGTCCTCGGGACACAGAGCTGCTGTCCTCGAAAAAGAAAACCATCCTGGAGTAGATAGTCAGCAAAGGTGGTCGAGGATCCAGCAGACAGGGCAGAGCCAAAGTCGGGACACTCTCCATAGAGTTCCTTCATGTGGTCAAATCCAGTGATCTCTACCCGAACAGTGGAAAGAAGGGAGACCCTTCGACTCAAGGCGTCGGCTACCTTATTCTCTTTTCCAACTTTATGTTTTAGGACAAAGGTGAAGGACTGGAGGAAATCTACCCACCGACCATGCCTAGGGTTTAAGCCCTTCTGAGAGCTAAGGAATTTCAAAGCCTCGTGATCCGAGTATAAGACAAACTCTTGTGATAAGAGATAATGTCTCCAGTGTTTGAGAGTTTGGACCACGGCATAGAATTCCTTATCGTAGGTGGAGTAGTGAAGCTTTGCATCAGAAAGCTTTTCACTGAAGTAAGCCACAGGGTGGCTCTCCTGGCTAAGCACTCCTCTTATTCCTACGCCACATGCATCACAGGATATTTCAAAGACTTTGGAAAAGTATGGCAGGTGGAGGACAAGGGCTTTGGTCATAAGCTCCTTTATGGCAAGAAAAGCCTGGGAGGCGGCTTTGGTCCACTCAAAATTTCCCTTACAGATGCAATCCATAATGGGTGCCATAATGGTGCTAAATCCCTGAATGCAGCGTCTGTAGAAAGTGGCTAGCCCATGAAAAATGCGAACGTCATGGACGTTCTGGGGCTCTGGTCAGTCTACTAGGGCTTGGACCTTGGATTGGTCCACAGACACTCCTTGACTCGAAACCACAAATCCGAGGAAAGCGACCCGGTTTGTCACGAATTCACACTTTTTGAGATTGGCATACATGGTTTCTCTCCTCAAAGTCTCACAGACTTCTCTTAAATGCTGGATGTGGTCCTGAGGGTTGTGGCTATAGATGAGAATGTCGTCAAAGTAGACAACAACAAAACGACCAATGAGAGGACGGATGACTTCCGTCATAAGCCGCATGAATGTGCTGGGGGCATTGGATAGCCCAAATGGCATGACGAGTCACTCATACAGACCTTCTTTTGTTTTGAAGGCTGTTTTCCATTCATCCCCTGGTCGGATTCGGACCTGGTGGTAGCCACTTTTCAAGTCAATCTTAGAAAAGATGGTGGCTCCACTCATCATGTCAAGCATGTCATCAAGACGGGGAATTGGCAATCTATACTTGACAGTGATTTTGTTGATGGCGCGACTGTCAACACACATCCGTCAGGTGCCATCTTTCTTGGGTGTGAGTAAGGCAGGGACATCACATGGGCTCTTGCTCACCCTGAGGAAATCCTTTTAGATAAGGTCCTCGATAATTCTTTGGAGCTCAGCATGCTCCTTGGGGTTCAATCGGTAATTGGGAAGGTTGGGTAGGGTTGACCCAGGGACAAGGTCAATGGCGTGTTGTACATCACGCATAGGAGGGAGTCTAGAGGGTAAGTCCTCGGGGAAGATGTCTTGGAAGTCCTACAGGATTGCCTGGACTTCTGGTGGGACTGAGACTTGGGACTTCTCGGGCGTAATGGTGACGACAACAGCCCAAACAGGGGCACCCTCAGCAACCTCTCTATTCAGCTCACAGACACCTATAAAGTTAAGGCGCCTAACTGGGTCATGACCAACCTTAGGGGCCATAGGAACTAGTGTGATAGGTGTAGGGGAAGAGGGAATGATGAGTTTCCTCTCATTGGGAGTTCGGGGACTCTCTTGAACCTTGGGGGTTCCAGTCGGGGTGGAGGTGGAGCTCCTTCCCGGGGTCACCTTGGGGGTTGCCGGGTACAACTGAATCTTCTTCCCATTGTGTGAGATGGAACACTGATTGGACCGACCAAAATTGGTAAGATCAACATCATAGATCCACGATCGTCCTAAGATGACGCTCTCGGCCTTCATAGGCACTACGTCACATAAGATCTGTCCTTGGTAGGACTGGAATTGGATGGGAATGACACATGTAGTAGTAACTGGGATAGAAGTGTCATCGACCCAAGTCACGTTGTATGGCTTTGGATGAGGGTGCGTAGGTAGACCTAGACGGGAGACAAAGTCTGAAGAGACTGCATTGATACAGCTCCCGTTGTCTAGGATCACCTTGCAGGGATGAGAGTTCACCGTGATGTAGGTTTGGAAGATGGAGGTTCGACGCCAATCGTCCTCATGGGGGTGTGTTGAGATACAGCGAACTACACCCAATCTTTCCTGGCTAGAACTCTCGGTAATGTCTCCAACCTGTATGTACTCGACATGTGTGCTATCAAATCCTGCATCCATTTCCTCAAACTGGGCGATGAGGTCAGGATCGGCCATATATCTCTCCTGATCTATGGGTGTTTGTAGAGTTGAAATGCGCTCTAGACGGACCGATGAATTCCTAGATCAGCGTGGCATGCACGGGCTCGGACCTAAATAATGCAATCCTGGGATCAAAAATTGGCAAGCTATAGACCCGATTTGTTGGCTAACATGCAAAGGGTCAATTCGAAGGGACCGGTCAGGGAGAGTTGCTCGCCCGTAGGCGAAGTAGTTGTGGAGCTACCTCCTGACAATTAGGGTGCCCTAATGCGACAGTTCTAGGGCTTAAAGGATGGGTACATACAAGCTCTCTCTCTCCGTCCACAGCGATGCACTCAGGAGACGGGCTGCATGGATCGGGCTCTCTCTCACTTCGTCGCGCGGCAATTGAAAAGATACTAAATAAGCAAGTGATTGGAGCACGTACTTAGCTAAACTGAAAAGTTCAGCTCCGACCGGAGACGAAGGCGAGCGGGGACGTGTGCCCGCACGGCGTCGACGAAGCTTGGACGGTTACAATAAATTCACTCCACGCAGGGAGGGTGTAATTATTACAAAACTGCGTAATTTAAAATTTCTCGCACATGAGAACAAATTAATTCAAAAACTTTCTCCGCGCAGGGAGACTTTCGGACACTCACACTCCGTAAATTACGGACTGTGTGTCGGCGACCGGGCGACTCGGTCGTCGGTCGAGCCGTAGTTGTGGACTCGGGTGCCACAATTGATGACTTATTCAATAGATTTATAGATAAATATATGATACATATATAATATTATATATATCATTGATATATATAATATATATACATATGTATATTTAATTCTTCTCTAACAACCAGTGTTTTTGATATATATATATATATATATATATATATTTCTTTTTTTTTCAAATCTTTCCTACCGCAACTCACGGTAGTCAACACGCCGGGGCGGGCCTGTAGGCGGGGCTACGCGGTCGCGCGTCGGTCGGTCGGCAGGTGCGCGTGCGGGCACGTGGGGCAGGCGGGTGGCGCAGGTGGGTGCGGGCGCTGGCTCGGGCGGCAGCTGGCGCCCCGCGGGTGACGCGAGTGGCGCGGGCGGCCGAGCGCGGGGGCAGGAGGCCGGGCGCGGCTGCCGGGGCACGGGCGTGGGCAGGGCGGCTGCGTGTACGGCGGCGGGCGGCGGTGCGTTGCACCCGTTGCGGCCGTGGGTGGTTTAAACAATGGCACGAGCGACGATGCTGTTTTGGCGAACTCAAATTTTCTTTTTTTTTTCCTCTATTTCTTTCTCAGCCGAGAGAAAGAACTCTGTTGATTCTTTTTTTTTTTCACTTCCGGCAACTAAAAGAAAGGGGGGGAAGATGACGGGGACGTCGGGGATGATGGAGGCGCTGTTGTTGGGCTCTGATACCAAATTTGACGCGGCGGCGACGTGGAAAATGGATTGACGGCACTTCGACAGCACGGACGGGACGGATAACACTGCCTCGCGCAGCTCGGCCTCATACCAGACGGTCTCTCACCGAGCGACACTTTAATCTCACAAAGAGAAGGAGGGAAGGGAAAACACAAAGGGACTATGCACCTTACGTGGGTTTCAAAGCTTCATTCATTCATATATGAAAACACACACCTTAGCCTCCCTTTATATAGGGAAGGCTATTACAACCATACCTTCCATCTTTCACTAATAGCATTTATACCCTAGCCTAATAAAACAAAACTCACCAACCTTCTTTTGACTTTGTCATAATAAAATAAAATACTTTGACTTGGGTAAAAATAAAATAAGATATGGTGGTTTAATAATACAAATACCACCGTACACACAAATACGTATAAATACGTACTCAGGATGTCGAGTCTTCAAATAAGTTTCCGAGTCACAAGTTCGGTGCGGTGCGGCGTCGGCTCCGAGTAGTGGATCCGGTGTCCCCACCAAAGGAATTACATGAGGCACAAATACAGGGGCATATGTGCATACTCAGAAGTATATGTGCAACATACCCCTGTTGGGTGTAAACTCATAGGGCCTATTCATAGATTTAGAAGGCGGTTACGCCATTTGGGACCTACCCAGACTTTTTTTGTAAAAGTTGGGGTGCTTATGAGATTTCTGATTATTTCAGAGAATCACATTATTTTTCCCAAAATATTTATGAGGAGATTACATTAATCACAACACAAGAACACGTGTGCGGACTCAAGGAGGGACAGTTTTACAACATACCCTCACCCTGAGCACTTAAAGCACAAGCAAGTTGTAACCAGTCACATAAGGCACACCCCCTCATGTGTTCACAGCTCCAAGTTGCGTCCTCTCCATGTGTCTTCTGTGTGGGGCTCAATTGGAGGTATTATAGGCCGCGGGGGACAGTTATGGGGTTTATCTGGTCCAATGGTGCCCAATGAGGGCTTTAACCAGTCAAAATCTCCAAGTTGGGGGAGTTTAACTAGGCTAAACCCCTCTTGGTGGGGTTTAACTAGTCCAAACTTTCCCCTTGGGGGTTTAACCGGCCCAAACCCCCAAGGGGAGGGTTTATCCAGTCAAAACCCTCTATTTGGGGTTTTACCTGGTCCAAAGGGGTTTAACCGGTCCAAACCCCTCAAGTGGGCGTTTATCTGGTCCAAACCTCCATTTTGAGAGAAGGGAGGGGCCGACCCTTTTTTGTGTTCTTTTTCTCTCTTCTTTCCTCTTTCATTAAAATTTTTGGTTCCAACATATCCTTCTCCAAGAAATGGCACAAGAGGCATAGCCATAAGGGCATCTATGCAAATCCAAGGACACATATGCAGCACACCCTTGTTGGGCTTCAAAAATAACATAAGGCACAAAAAGCTATGAAATTGCTTCTCCTCCTCCCGCTTCCATGGGTTTCATCCGTCCCAAATGAGGACTCCCTTGGGGATATTTATAGTGCCCGAATGAGGGAGAAACTACTCGGGCCCGGATAGGTCCCTTGGGGAACCTACCCAGTTCGGATAGGTCTTCCCCCTCTATTTTCTCCTTTTTTTTTGAAATAGAGAGGGAGAGAAAGGCGGGAGAGAGAGAGGAAGAATGGGACCGGATAGGTCTCCCTCCTACCTTCTTTTCCATTTTTTTTTAAAAAAAAGAGAAAGGGGAGAAATGGGACTTAAGTGGACTGAGAGGGGGGTTGAGCCTAGGTAGGTTCCCCTCCTTTTTTTGTTTCATTTTTTTTATTTCAACATCCGGTGATCTCAGTTGTGAACCCTTCACTGGTGATGAGGTCAGCCTAATTCCCCCTTCTCCCAGCGCTTCTCCCCTTGCTCCTCTGTTTGCACCCGTCGGGGGTGCCGGCGCTGGAGGGGAATACCCCCTCTGGCGCCCTCCCCCCTCTCTCTCTTTCTCTGTGTGTGTGTGTGCACTCGTCGGGGGTGCTCTTCCCCTCCGGCCCCCTCCCCCCCCTCTCCTGCTCTCTCTTTCTATCTCACTCCATTTGTGTGTTTGGCTGCTGGTTCCGGAGGGGGAGACCCCCTCCAACCCCCCCCCTCTCTCTCTCATGTTGGTGGGGGTAAAGCGGTCCAATCGTCTTGGCCGTTACCTCCGTGGACGGAAAGTAACCTCAAAGGTATGGTGACACTGGTTAAGGGTTTTGGGGGGTTTACGAGTAAATTCTATAAAGGTGAGTGTATAGCGGTAATTCGGGTATTTTTCAGGGGTTCACAGGTAATTTTCCCTTTTTTTCCCATTGTCAGATAGTAAAATCCGCTAGAAGTATGCATCCTAGGTATATGAATTGCAGGCAATTAATTGCTTAGTAGTAACATTCCCATGAACTTTGTACGTTGATCTTCACAGGACATTTTTTAATGTTCTATTTGTCTGATTGTTAAGTCTCTCTAATCTTGGTGAAGGATGTTTTTACGTGTCTTGCACCTGAAGTCTTGAACTTATACCTTGTCTTTGCATATTTAAAATTTTAGACATGATCACATTTTCAGCAATCCTCAAATTTGCGATCTTTTTTTCCCGAGTGGTGGTATTAGATATTTTGATGTTCCTGCTACATTCGGCCATTGATTCATCTTTAATGGTCATTGAACTCTAACCTTCAGATCCAGAAGCATGTTCCTGATCTCTCTCGAGCAATTGCTGGTTTGATCTTGTCATCCAATGATACGGATTTCCAACATGAATGTGCTTCGCTTCTGGGCCTGCACCCACTTGATATTGGAATTGAGGGTCAAGTTGAGTCGTGCATTCGGAAAAAGGTCACCGAGATCATAGAAATGAATGATAAAAAGAAGGGTATCAAGAAGAGTGCTCCATATCTTTTTGAATGTGAAAGTGCCATGGAAGAGAACTATGATTATGGAAGTGAAGCAGAGGAGGAGCAGGAACTTAGTACTATGGATTTTTAAAATGTCGTGATCTTGAAATTTCCAGAATGAGATGCATTAAGGTATCTATATTATCTTCTTGGAGCTTCACGCCTACATTTTTCTGAATGGCAATAACCAGTCTATGCATGTTCTTTGGGATCTAAATGTAGATGTTATCATGGCGCACTGGAACCTGCCGAAGGAATGGTACCTAACTACAAGCTTTACTTACCTGCCTGGTTGACATCTTTCCTTCTGTTTATAAACAGTTCTATGATTTGGATCAGGACATTTTGGTCTGTCATATCAATGTTATCCCCGATTGTTTTTGCATGGTAATGATTATAAACGGGACTTCAATGATACATCAAATCTTGGGAGTCTAGACAACTTATAAACGGGACTTCAATGATACATCAAATAAATTTTAAAGTGAAATATTATTCCTTACAATTAAAAGTTATTGTTCATTTTAAAATTTTAAATTGTATTAAACTTTGTTAATATTTTTAATATATTCTATAAAATAAATTTATCATCAAAATAATAATTTTTTAATAAAGAGTATCATTAATATTATTAATTAAAATTTAAAAGTGATAAATACTAATGTTTAAAATTTAAAGTTACTGTTCATTTCAACTTTTAATCTTTTTAAAAAATTGTAAAAAAAGTAATAGATTTTATAAAATAAATTTATTATCAAAATAATAAATTTTTGATAAAGAGTATAATTAATATTATTAATTAAAATTTAAAAATGATAGACGTTAATGTTAAGAATTAAACATTATTGTTCATTTTAAAAATTTTAATTATTTAAATATTTTAAATAAATTTTATAAAATAAACTTATCATCAAAATAACATTTTTTTTGATAAATCAAAAATATGATCAAATCTCAATAAATGCTAATAAACTTAAAATTAGATGATGTGATGCTATTAAAAGGAGCATTGACTTCTAAAGTTTAAATACGAATACAACACTTAATAGAGTTCTTTGACAGAATAAGACCCACAACCGACCATAAATAATGGTATAAAACTTTGACGACGATGGTCCAAAGAAAAACTATCATCATATGCTCCTGTGCCGATCATTGCCGAACCTTGTTGAACCCACCATCTTCCAAGTCGGCAGTGATGAATTCCGAACTCTAATATGAAATTGGAATTCACCCGACAATATCAGAGAGTGGACCTAGCGTATTATAAATACCCCGACTCTAGACTGCGCCTCTGCAACAAACAGAAATCTAACATTCTCAACCACCCATATGACATGCAAATCCAAAGACAAGATCTTAAATCCACGTGAGAATTTTCAACATTCAACAGTCTCCTCCCACTCAAAGTTTTGTAAAGAAACTTCGTGTCAGGAAACCAGTCTCGTTTCACTTCAACTCCTCCCAGTGGGCCAGCTTGTTAAACAATGTATACCATTCAACTCCTCCCAGGAAACCATCACGGTTGCTTTGACCGTCAAGCTGTCCAATCTGCTGTTAGATTTACCATTTGGCAGAGTGCCAATGTTAGGAGGTTAAAAGCTTGCTGGACATTAATAATTTTGAATAAATTTTCCAGCACTTTGTCAGCATGCCATTGGACCCCTCATTTCAAGTACCAAATAAAAGACATACAATTGTTGGCAGGAAGCAGTGGACCTATTATAGAGTCCCAAGTCCTGAATTGGCAACTAGACAGATAACAAAATAACTACATGAACATATCCATACATTACACCTTTCTTAAGCTTCAGCTAATTTAAAACTTCAAGCTAAATTTTGAAACAAAATATGGAAACTAGAAGATCAGTCTGCCTAAGGGGAACAAGAACCCCCCAGGGTCACCTGCACCATATAATATTAAAACAGTTTTAGCATCCAGATTACCCTCAAGTTCCCAGTAAGATAGGAATGTCAAAAGAAGTGATCCTAAATATTGATGCAACTGATGCACCAGAACTATCTAATCTGGAACAACAAAGCCACTCTTCAACCCAAAGGCAATGTAGTTAAGCTCATAACACTCGTGGTGCTAAAAGAAGCACCATGACTTAGAAGTCCCATAGAATTTTGCCGTAATGAAGTGCCAAGCAACACCCGAGTTGCCTTTCGTCAGTCTCTCAATCATTCTTGGTAAATATAGAAAAGTAGTCCCATTTAAAGGACTCTATCAGATGTTCCTCTTCCCACAATGAGCCTCAACTCAGACAATTAGCTGTTTAAGGGCACAACTTTCTTTTACTGGCGTTCAATTTTAGATGCTTTGACCATAATGCCCTCAGACTGCTAATAAGGCTTCCTCCAAGCAAGTAGTTCAGTTCAATGTGGCTTCCTCCTGCTGAGCACCTCCCACTGGGTGCCCACAGAGAAGGGGAATAGAGGAGCAAGCAACAGCAGGAGATGGACAGTCAGCAGAACAGCTGACAAAGGGAAGTCAGAGAAGGAGAAGAGTAGAAAGGGTAAGAATATGAACGGAAGAGACCAGTGGGAGAAGGGAAGGAATAAAGAGGACTGGATGGAGAGTCAGGCTTTCTTGTGCTAGCACAACCTGTCACACCCTATTCCCCTTTCCTCTCGTTCATCATGTACTTCTCTGTCTAGTCTTCTCCTCTCAGCCTCCTCTCAAAGGTGGTCCAGGATGACGAAAATGAACGCTCCATAAAAAGAGGAAGCAGATCATGAAGTGGGAAGCACTAATATTGGGCCTCCCCGCAGATTCAACTCCCTCCTATTCCTCCACAACCTGCAATCAGGAATCCTACCCCCGCTCACGCTGTTGTTGCTCTCCTCTTTTTCCTCCCACCGCCACAACCACACTTTCCTCATCATCCTCCCAATCACCGTGTTGCAGATGGCCTTCTAGTACAGACAGTGAGAGAGCAGGGAGTCACATAAGACTGAACTTCACCACATGGGGTCATCTGGCTACTTGAAGAGGGTGCTCACCCATGCCACACTCTTCTCGTACCCACTTTGCTGCTCCCTCCTCTGTCCACTACTGCCCGCTTGGCCTCTTCTAGTGGCCCAGCAGGTCATGGGAGGTTGCTGATGAATGATGATGAAGTCAAGTCGCCTTGTAATGAGAAGTGAATAGTGGGGTCAATGACACAAAAGATTAGACTACTCCCCCACTGTTCACTGTTACCACTTCCTCCTTCCCAAGCCACCTGCAATCAGGCATTCCATCCATGCCATTGCCTCCCTCCCCGTCTTCTTCACGCCCTCCGCACCCTGCCACCACTCCTTCCTCATCCTTGGATCTTTCTCCTAGGCCAATCCTGTTGCCCATGACCTTTGAGGTTTTTGTTTTCCCTTCCTTTTGGGTGGGTGGGGTGGAGTGGGGGGCAGGGATGACAGTGTCGATTTCGGACTCGGTTTCGACCGAGTCCGAAACTGAAACGACTCGGTTTCTGTTTCGGCTGAAACCGATCGAAACTCAGTCAAAACATTTTTAAAAAAATCAAAATAAATCCAAAAAATCTGCAACAAATCGAAAAAATATAAATAATCACATAAAAATCAGAAAATTCATTAGACATAAATTTGACGGTAAAGAAATTGAATTAATTGCAATAAACATGAAATAGGCATTGGACATGTTAAACTAATATTCTTAGATACATATTAAGCATGAAGTAGATTCAAACAGTACAATAAACCTAATTAGACATAGTAAATGTTACAGAAATTAAATGATCCTTACCTAAATGATGATGCACTAATATGGATAATAACTAGAAGAACCTTCTCCCTCGTCGTCTGACTTCTAATGTTGATACCCATAAAAAGGTTGCATGTATTCTGTATATTCACTATAACCAAACAATGAGGTAGCCAAGTCCTGCATCCCTCGTTGATCCCTCTTGAAGTGTAAGGTTGTTGACTTGATTGGAATCCAAAATCAGCATAAGAATCTTGAGGATGAGAAGAGGAACTGGATGAAATTAAAATTCTGGTTGATGACTCCACCCATAAATTATTTAATGAAACTTAATTGAGCTTCAATTGACCCTAACTAGACTTAATTAGATAAAAACTTCAAATTTAAATAACTAATTAAGACTTAATTATCAATTTTACCCTAATCACCCTTCATAAAATTTAATTAAGGGCATGCTCCCATCCTAAATTATTCAATGAAGCTTAATTTAACTTCAATTGACCCTTATTAAACATAATTAGACAAAAACTCCAAATTTAAATAACTAATTAGGGTTTAATTTGGAGTCTTAACATATTTAATGGTTGAAAATTAATACATATAAGAGAACCTTATCTACAACAAAAAAAACTATCAAACAAACCAAAAAAATAAAAAATTACAAGATCTATTAGGAATGAGAGAAAAAAAAAACGCAGTTACACGCTGCCAACTTAAAGAAACGGCGGCGGCGGCAGCAAAACCTCCTTCTCCCTCAGAATCTCAGATCTGAGGGAGAACAGGTCCGTTTCGGTCGAAATCGGACGGTTTCGGACCGAAATCGGACGATTTCAGGCCGAAACAGTTAAGTTTCGAGCGAAATTGATATCGGTTTCACCCGAAACCATTTAAAACTTTTTTTTAAAATTTCAGACCTGCTACAGTGAGCAGGCCCGATTTCGCATCGGTGTGGACCAAAACCGAAACGTATCGGTTTCGACCGATACTGCCAACCTTGGTCGGCTAGGGGAGACTAGGCCATCAACTAATGTTGACCTCCTAGTGCAGACCGGGAGAGATCATGTTTCATACGATATCAGCTAAGACCATTCAGGGACATTCAGCCAGTTGGAACTTGGGAGTGCAGTCAGAAAAGTGAGTAGAGTAATGGCAGCAGAAAAGGTGAGTACAAAAATGGAGGGGAACGCATTGAGAAAACAAGACAAAGCAAATATGAATTTTCCTTTCATTTTCTGTCGTGGTTTCTAGGGAGTAGTTTTTCTCCACCAGAGTGGAAGTGATGGCCCAAACAACATTCGCTTTACATGAAGTGCTTCTTGGTGGAGTGGAAGGCATTCAGAGGCGCTTTTATCCTATCCCAAAATTGTAACAAGAAAAACCATTCATCTTCTCCTTGATCTTAATGTAGAGGGAAGGATGCCTCAAAATGTCACAGTTCTGCTTCTTATTATCCAAATAGATCACTAGCAAATGTTGATGTTAACCCAAAGAAAAGTATTAAAAGGAAAAAAAGCATCTCGTCTAAATTATCCATCTCTGTCTCCCGAATGCCAGCGCCTCCGGTCTTTATGTTATGAAGTATACTTTTGTATCTGGGCCAAGTATTTTTTTAAACAAACAAGATATAGCTGTTGCATATGAGTACATAATTGGTGAGCATGGAAACCTTAGATACAAGAGTAACCATTAGGTAAAGCATCATTCATGATGAAATAACATCATCACAATGAGACGTAAGCAACAAAGCAACCTATAGCCACTATCATGGATTTCATTTTGTTAAAAAACCTGATGTCTTAGGAACATAGCCATACAACGTCAGAAAGCAGCCATTATTAACATAGTAGACACATCATATGGTGTCCTTTTAGACAAAATATACACGCATTTTATGCTGCATCATATGCATTTTAATAAAATACGCATGCATCTTATGCCGCGTCAGCAGCTTTCTCAACTGATACAGCTTCGGAATTTGCTACCAACTTAGCTTTCTTTGTTTCCAAGTCTTTTACAGCAGCCTTAATTGCATCCTCTGCTAGCATGCTGCAGTGAAGTTTCACTGGGGGGAGTGAAAGATGTTTTGCGATTTCTCTGCAATATTAAAAGACACATCAGAACAACTGAACGTGGGCAAATTCATGACAAAATGCTTGAGCAATCAACATGTTAACCCAGGACAACCTGACGCATGCCAAACAGCATATGTCATGCATTCATTGATGGGTCTTGAACACAAACTTACGGAGAACAAGCCCATGACTGAGAGAGATGAGCTGTTGTGCTGGTCCTCAACAAAATGCACACACTCAAGGTCGGAAAAAGTAAAATGAAATAAGGAAGCCGAATTCAACATGACTGCTCATTGTTCTGAAGCAAAGATACCTAAATTACTTTGGTTTAACAATCGAAAGTCCTGATATCCCAAACAACCGTTAACCAAAACCACTCAAAATGAAAGCATTTAAACTAGAAAGTAGAAACAAGCATCCTAGAATGTATAAAGGTGGCCTTCTTCCAATCTCAACATTCTTCTAGAAAATTTCAGCCTGTGCACAACCCTGCAATAAATTGACATGTTTTCACCTGATACTGCTTTCCTCATTCGATGAAATAGACTCCCAAATCTGATGTTTTCTCATATTTCTGTAATGTACAGCCTTAATAATAGTAGAGTATGTTTCAATTCATTCTTGTGCTGATCTTTTTTCTAAATGCGAATGGTACCACAATTTCATTGATGAGAACAAATGATGGGTTGTACAAGTATGAACAATAAAGCTCTCACAAGAAGGCCCTCTATACAAAAATACAAGTGAACACCCCATACCACCTGATATGCCAAGATAGTATTGGCCAGTCTATCTGCAAAACCTGCGAGCACAGGAACACTCCGACTATCCACTCAAACTCTATCTAAGATGAACTGTACAAATTTTATCCTCAGCTCCTGGATCTATTCAAGATCCTATTAATTCTTCCTCCTCAAGTAGCCCATAGTGTAGCATACATAATCAGCCACCTAGCATTTTCCACCTCCCTCGACCATTTGCTCCGTCACCAATCATGAATAGGTATCTCCACACTGTCTGCTGTGTCCCATCTGACCTGCATCTTCTGGAATGTCTCACTTGGGCCAATTAGAGAGGCAGTCCACAAAGCAATTATTCATCGTTTCCTTCTCTTCGTCACATATTGTGAAGGATAGCGATAATCCCTCCGACTGCACCAGTAAAAACAAGGGTAGGAAGCCTTGGTTGGGTATCCCTTCAAGAACACCTTCAAATAAAGGAATGAGAAAGAGAGCTGCACAGAATTCATTTTAGGGGATCAGATCCCCCATTCACAGATGATAAGCATACCCCTCATTCAGAATGTGCCATAACCTTTTTTCTTTGGAACGTCAGAATTTCCCATTACTCATCCCACGTCCATCTACATTAATCAACCACAGGTGCAAGACTCAGAGAGAGAGAGATTTGTGTGTCTGTTAGAGAGAAAGAGGTTTTTTTTTTTGGGTGGGGGGTGGGGGGGGGGGGGGGCGAAGCCCATTCAGGGTGTATGTGTGCACAATGAGAGGGGGTTCAAAGCCCCACTGTGTGTCTGTGTACAATGAGAGAAGGGGCCGAAGTCCCTTGTCTATAAGAGAGAGAGAGAGAGAGAGAGGAACCTATCCACATCAGCGCCTGGCAATGGGAGGTGACGGAGCTGCAGACAAGGGCAACATGAGACATTGTTGGTGGTGGCGGAAGCTGCAGATGGCAGTGATGGGGGATGCAGGTCGGCAGCGATGACGATGGCTGCAGGTCGTCGGCGACGACAGCAGCGACAGCGGTGGAGGTAAGCAGCGACAGTCTTGGTCCCAACTCCCACTGGAAACCCTAGTATAGATGTAGGTGGGGGTATCGAGTGGATGGGGGAAGGGGGCATCGAAGGGTGGGGGGTTTATAAATAGATCTGGAAATAACCGGATCCAGTTTGGGTTCCGGGCAGATCAGCGGACCCAAGGCATGAAGACGCCCCCCTTGGGCTGCCTTTTTAAGTCCCAATAAGGCGTATGGTCTACTTGGGCTTGGGAAAATGCCTTCCCACCTAAGCGTTGCCTAGGCAGGTGCCTTGGGAACTATGACTCCTTACAACTTGTGCCACAGTCAGGGAACAGATCATCCCTTTTAGATGGGATCTAGAGTCCGGACTCGGGACACAATCGACTACGATAGTGGGTGGAGACCCACTTGAGTGCCCTCGCACTTGGGACTAGGACCACGTAGTCTGAGACTACATGTCTCAGGGTAGCCCGACAACCTGCCTCTTCTTTTGGAATATATAGACTCCTTAGGACTGTTAGACAGTAGCTGAGGGATCAAGTCAATGTCCGATCCACTCAAGTGACTTTTATGACCGCTAGGGAGTGGTTATCCATGTTTCTTCGGGTAAGGAATGAGTCGGCAATTAGAGGGGCAGCCGACTATAAAAGACAGACCATCCAGATACCATTTAAGAAAAGAATGGGTCAAGGTAGGTTCTAGATCCATGAATTATCCCTACATCTTAAGATGAACTAAGTATTTGGTGAATTATAAAACAATTATTGTTATGAATTTTAAGTTATTTTCTTTTTGAGGGTTTCTTGCATACTTACATATTATTATGCATCACATTTGCATAAGTGCATCTGCAAGATAGGAAAAAAATAAAGAAAAAGATAAGAATTGCAAGGATAAGTGAATATGGGTGGTGTGGGCCAGGGGGGTCTAGGAGGTAAATGATCCCCAACTGAGTTCTGTGACTCATCAAGTGTTTAATTGTTTTTTTCCAGGCGAAAATTCAAAGTAGGAGCGTGGTCATCCCCTTGGATTAGCAGTCTACATTTGTAGTGGTTAGTGTTGCATTTTAACTTTTGTCGTACTCTCTTTTGGCCTTGTACTTGTACTGAGAGATCAGTGTACCAAAGCATATGTACTAGAATGAAGGACTTTCATTTCAATGGCTTATATTATATAGTGTGTTTTAGATATTTTCAATTGTAAGGTGGACTTCGGTCCGAGTGGCAGACTCCCACAAAGGCAGGACCATTACAGGTGGTATCAGAGCAGATCTGGTAGTATGAACAACTTTAAGAGGAGAGAAATGGAACCTAGCAAATGCCCTAATACATGGATGTCCAAGTGTCCTTAATGATCATCATGAAAGTGAGTAATGACATTTTTTATGGTTCTTTTGAAGGTAATGGCATCTGAAAGGACTGGTTCACCTTCAAAAATAAATATGGAGACAGGATAGCAGAGATGCTCGCCTAGAATGGAAAGATTTATGAAAACAATTTGGCATTGGGACGAGCACAAGAGGAGATCAGCCAAACTGGGTGGATAACTTTTTAAGGTTAAATCCTCTAACCTTTATTGGTTATCCTAACACTGAGACAATAGAACGCTAGACTGGTGAGATGGAAAAAGTATTTGATGATCTAAATTGTCCAAAAGAGAACAAGACAGTTTTAACCACCTTTGTACTCAAGGACAACGAAAATGATTGGTGGCGTTTAGAACGTAAGATAGTTTTTCAAAGAAAACCAATTAGAAAAATTATCCCTTTTTAGACAGCACTCCTTACATTTTCTTGATACGTACCAAAAGAAGTCATGCTTGGATATGTGGAAACATAGAGACTAGAAAGAATTGGGGATTGGGGATCAAAGTTTACATAATCAAACAGCTCCATCAAGCGATCAATTTCATTTCTGCAGCAAAATCAACATTTGCTCAGATGCAATCACCCTTCCTACTATCTTAGAACTGCTGAGAATCCACATCTGACAACTTGAAATCTGTTAACTCAACATCAAGAACAACCAATCTCAAAATCAACTATCAAGGAATAAATTACTCAAGTAATGCCAACTCTAGACCATTAAAAACTTCGCAACAAAATGTTTGTAAGGAGCAATTAGTTCAACATTAAAATGCAATCATTACTCCATACATAGGATTGATTAAATTGGATTAACAGCAAGAATTTTTTTTTAGAAAAAATCCCAAAAGTGTAAAATAATATCAATCTGAAATGTGTAAATTCAAATATCAGAGATTTGAATTAGAAACTGATACTAGGCCTAAAGTAGCATCCTGATCATGCAAGTGACCACTTCTTGAACAAGATACAAATAGGTCAGAGGAGATTTAATGTGCTTATGGATGTTAAAGTGTGCTAGCATCCTTGTTGGGCAACAAGATACCCTATATTGCACTCAAATTTGAAAAAAAACAGACATCAAAGACATTAAATATTAATTGAAATGATGTCACTGTTGAGCTACAGAAGTGCCACAAAACCCTTTTCATGGAAAAAAAGATCAAAGAAAAGTTGGTGGCTAATGGTGGCTAATGTGGGACTTATGATGGACCTAACAGCAGTCCCAGACAAAATGCAGATGTTTCAATGTCCAGTACAGGAAAACATTGTCTTTATTCGTGCAAAAATCTATTCTCATGGCAGAACCTGCAACTATCTCCTACAAAACTTCCAAAAATATTCATCTTCTCCTAGAAAGCAGCATGAGTTGGATAACAATGACTCAATGATTTACACAAGTCTACCCATCCCTGTGAATTCCTGTCCAACAACCTTCTTAGACATTCCCTTGTGAATAACAATATGTTGACCAATTCCTGCCTAACAGCCTTCCTGCCACTTGTCAACATTTCTCAATGGTAAACCAAGGAAAAAGAGCGTCAATAGAACACCAAATGCAGCTTTTCAAATAAAACGAAAGCAATATGTAAGCTAAGCTAGCTAAATTATGAGTATATGACCCTTTTATTGTCATTTAATCCTGTGCCAATAGCGCAGCAGCTTTTGCAACTGTCTGTAACTCCCCACGCATAATTTAAAAGCAACAAGTTCTGCAACAAATGGACACCATACAGGGAATCCATTGCTGTGGACCTTCTCCTCATAGACCTTCTGCTTAATTCATAAAAAAAATTGCCATTCCAAAAGCATGGTTTCCCTAAGGCAACCCTAGGCCTACAAAGTATGCCGCACATGACCACAAACCCAATGAAACAAACAACAATAAGAAGAGGAATGAAGGGGATAAGGAATGGAAGAGGGCAGCTCACGTGTTCTTAATGGATAGCACTTCTTCCATTTGCTTTCCTTTTACCCATTCTGTAGCTGTTGAAAAGGAGGAAAAAATCCACGATCAGTATTCCACTAGCCATGGAACCCTACAATTCAGTAAACTAAAAATAACAGCAGTATCACAAACATCAAAAAAGGTCACACGGTTAGCACACCCCACACTGATTGCATACGGCTTTATGATCATGATGGATGAAAACAGTACAGTAAACATGACCAGCTACAAGTCTAAAAATGAAAAAATAACAACATAGATGCGCACCCCCCCCCCCCAGACGATGAAACTGAGCTCCGTGAAGTCTTTTGGGGAGAAAAGGGCAGCATAAATCAGCATCAACAGGAAAGGTAAACATGAGCCCATGGACAGTAATCCACCACCTCGCCCAAACCTAACCCTAGCCTAGAAAAGAAGATGAGAGAGGTAGACAACAAAGGCGAGAAGGGGCAGTGGAACGTACCCACAGAGGAGGAGGCGATGGCGGAGCCGCAGCCGAAGGTCTTGAAGCAGGCGTCGACGATCTTGCCCGTCTTGTCGTCGACCTTGATCTGGAGCTTCATCACGTCGCCGCAGGCCGGGGCGCCCACCAACCCCGTGCCCACGCTCGGGTCGTTCTTGTCGAAGGAGCCCACGTTGCGGGGGTTGTTGTAGTGGTCGACCACTCTCTCGTGGTACGCCCTCGCCCCGGGGGCGACGAAGAGCGCGGCGGCGGGCGCCCCGTTCCCCTGCCGCAGGAGCCCCGCGAGGGCTGCCCCCCTCCGCGCCAGCTTCGGCAGCATGGCTCTCCAAACACAAACTCTATCTGCTCTCTCTCCTCCCTCGCCTCCTTCCCTTCCTCTCTGCCGCTTCTTCCTTCTCCTCCTCACCCTGTGGAGAAGAAGAGCCCCCGAAGCAAGGACGCCGACTAAAAACAGACGCGAAAATGATGTGATCGAAATCGGCAGCGGTGGCGGTACCCCACCGATCAATATGCCGATGTTGATGAAAGTGGAGTGCGGGGCCCACTGTTTTTTTAAAATCTATTAAATTTAAAACTTAATATTATCTTTAATAATATCATATTATCTCATTTTAGATTTTT
This sequence comes from Amorphophallus konjac, assembly GCA_022559845.1. NCBI lineage: Eukaryota > Viridiplantae > Streptophyta > Magnoliopsida > Alismatales > Araceae > Amorphophallus > Amorphophallus konjac. The sequence continues at coordinate 2,623,723 of CM040125.1, read as the reverse complement.
ATTTTTTATAATTTTCATTATTTAAAAATAAAATTTTAAATTAAAAGACATTCTTAACAAATATTTTCTTAATTACTAGATGTCATTAGGTAAAGTTAAATGTAATGACAGTTAATGTTAAACCTCAACCATTGATAAGAGAAAAAGATCTGAAAGATAAGAAAGATAAGATAGAAGTCTCTTTTTTTTCTCAGGGAAAAATTTTTGAGTAGATTTTTCCACCTTCAGGTCTAAATAATTTTCAAAACAACTATTTTTGGGAAAATGTTTTTTATAAAGTAAAACCTTTTCCTCTAGGTTTTTTAAAGGCCTTAACTCACAACGTGAGGGCACGACCTTTTCTCTGATTGGTTCCACTGGTGTGAATGATAGGAATTGTGAGGAGATTTTTCAAAAACTTACTTGCGGCTGAACCAATCAAAATAAGAGTCATTTAAGACGTTCTTTTGTGAGGTCAGCCAATCGATAGGGGGTGGGGCGCACAATAATTTTTCATGACGTCGTCAGGTGCGCAGAGTAGTTGTCGACACTCGGCGAGAGAGAGGTGGCGTACCCATACGACACTCCTCAGGCAGAGTCCGATCTAATTTTTAATTAACTTTTTTGTAAATTTTTACGAAAGAGATTGATACGGACGGATCCTCCTCTGCAACGACACGTGGCATGCCCCTCTTCTCAAAGTGGGATTCCACCATATTTTGAATTTTAAGTGATATGATGATGGTGACATCACATCGCCGCACGATGTCGACGTCAGCCGATCGCGGAGACGTCATTAATAAACTCTCCTCCGAAATTACCCTATCACACACATATCGCATGTCTATTACCAAAGTAGGTAACATCACAATCCTGACATGAATACCCGAATTTACATTCTCTTACCACCAATCAACCCTGATTCCTGCACGGCATACCTTATTCTCACAATTACATGATATCTCCCCAGAAAAGATAGTTACGTTAGAACTCGGGATCCTCCCTTGTAAAAAGTTAGTCGTGATACCTCCCCAAGATATGCACAAATTGCCCTATACATAGCTCTCTCTCTCTCTCTCTCTCTCTCTCTTCAGATTTCTTTTTGCTCTCGTTGACTTGAGCATCGGAAGGATTTTTCGGGAAACATCATGTCTAGTGAGAACTTCTCTTTCTATATAGGAGGATCAGTTTCGACGATCGGAGAACACCTCTTGACACTCGGAACTCCCTCCCGAGTCTCAGCCTTCATCTTTAACATTACAATCTGCTACTTTGGTTCCCTTGTCTGATCTCGACAAATTCAATTGTAGCATATGCAACACTTCGGCGCTGTCTGTGAGAATCAACAAGAAGCCATGAAGTTAATATCTCTCGAGTGAGCCAAAAATAGCATCCTTCTTGTTCAGCTAGATGTGCTCGGTTCGCACAGGCAGAACCGGCCCAGAGCAACCAGCTCGATGTGCCCCTCCCCGATAGGGGGAACCAAAGGGCCTAGTAAGCTCCCCTAGAGCCCCCTCCGACACTTGAGGGATGGTGAGGCCCCAAAATCCCAAGCACCACTGCCAACCCTTAATTAGCACCGTTGCCTCTCCCTGTTGAGAGCTTGAGCAGCCTACGCCCCTCCTTTTATTTCTCTTTATCTTTGCTCGTGTACACAACAACATGATTAGTAAATCTCGCTTGCTACTCACAGTGCCCAAGCCGACGGAGAGGCAACCCATCATTTAAATAATAAATTCATCATCTCATGATAGATAATTATGTCATGATTATTCCTTCGTTGGGCTTTCAGATCACGGTAAGCACCATGTAACACTTTGTGACCCAAAAGACAGAGGGGGTCTATAAAACTACTATGGGACCCTTTCATATACAAATAATACAATTACCACGTAGTTATAGTTCTTCATTCATATATAATATCTCTAGTAATAATTAAAGGTATGGTCATACTATCAAACCCTTCTTATTTATGACATAATACTTTAAGTCCCACTAGAAAACTTCTTTTTCAGTGAACTGTGTAACCCTGACCAATGATTTTCTTGAGTTTCATTTATAGGATATTCTCTCTGATACTATATCTGAGAGTGAATGATTTATTGTTGTCACTCAATTACCTTCACATGCATTCTACTGTATCTGAATACCTGAGCATCCAGAACTTATAACTAAAGTCCCTTTACTACGAATCAAAACAAGGGAGTGCTCACGCAATGTATCATTGGTGACTCATGTCCAAGAACCAATTATGCTATTGTGACTGAACAATCTTAGTTAATAGTTAGATATAATTATCATCCAGAGATTCATAATCAGATTAGTTCAGTGAACTCTATTCTTATAATGGACATCTGCACATATATCTTAGTGTCTCCACACCAATGACAATGAGATCAGCCACCCTCATCATATGAGAGGATATCATGTACATTGGTCTATCTGGATTCTTTGATGTATGTCTCAAAGATCCTATGACTAGGGACATTTAGAACACGTACATCTAAAAAGTTGGTCTCATTATCATAATATCATTATGATCCAACCTTCGTAGCATGCGTTCAAGGACTTCATCACATCAAGCGAAAATACGTAATATAATAAATGAGATATAATGAAAGAAAATGACATATATTATTAATATGAATGAGAACGTATATAAAATGATGCCATCACTTCGTACGTGATTAGCTCACGAAGCATACAATTCATTCCGATAGAATAAGTAAGGGAAGACATCTAATCTCCCTAACCAAATTCCTGGAGATCGAGATAGAGAGGGTTGACCTAAAATCCAAGAAGAAGTAAACTCGGAATTTACGAGGTTTCTAGATTACAATGCGAGTCTCCTTTTGCACAATCACCCTCAAATCACATTTGAAGAATTAATAAGGATAGAGTCTGCCCAAAGAAAAGTCTCTCAAGAGTTGGTTGAAATCAAACAACGGGAAGATGAGTTACAGGCACTACTACGTAGGGCAGGACCTCATGGACAATCATCCACTACTACTACAGCCATTCCATCTCGTTAAACTATATAAAGTTCCTAAAGATACACTTAGAAGGATCCAACACTCTATTGATCATGTAGATTACAATTTGTACTGCCCAACTTGCACTTACCATTATCCTTTGGCCACTAATCCCAAGTGTAGGTGAGGAAGACTGTGAAGATATCTAAATATAATGACTATTTTTTCTTCTTCACCTATGTACTATTGCTCCAAGATATCAATGGAAATCCTTTGGATTGTCTTCTCTCCATACTCGTACATTTTTTGGAATTCTGTCAATGAAAATATTATCTCTTGTCCTCCTATGTACCTGATTGTGTATGTCATCTGTGTCACTTATAACGAAGGTGTTAGCATTACTCAGAGAGAGCTTATCTATCATGACTTAGGGGGAGTTCAAACATTCAGGGAGAGTTTTTCTTTAAAAGTACTCTCTCCCTTTTTGGCTTTGATAAAAAGAGGGAGTATAAATTCCTGAAAAGTTTATTTATCGTTGTTCATAAAAAAGATAGAGCAAAATTAGAAATAAAGGAAGAATATATAAATTGACTAGTAAAATTAAATCTTCCTTAACAAAGCCCAAATTCTAGAGAACTGAAATAAAAACATAATTTTTAAGGACTTACAATTTATTTTGTCATAATTAAAAAGAGAAATATTGTTAGGAAAATATATTTTCATAAATTAATTATTTTAAATTATGATAAAATAAATATATTTTAAATATCTCAATTTCTACATTATCCCATATGACTAAATAAATTTACAGATTTAACATAACTCAGGTCTCCTAAATATTTAACCTAGAAAAATCAGTTGAACTTATATCTGGGAAAACTAGACGTTGTTGCGTCCAAGTCTTTGACACCTAGATGGAATATCGTCTAAGTACTTCGCTTAAGGCAGAAGTTGGATAATAGATCATTCACAAGCTTAACTTGGATGATAAGATGCCTTACGCCTAAGGAATAAATGTTAGATGATATATCGTATACTCTGAGAAGATAGACGATGGACCGTCCACTCTGTAAAGGGTTAAAAGGTTCCGTCTAAATGTCACCGTCTAAGAATGAACATAGACGAAGCATTGTCTACCTTCAAAGGTAGACGATGCTCCATCTACTCTGAAAAGTTAACATGTTTCGTCTAAGCCCCTCCATCTAAAAGTAAATGTTAGACGATACATCATCTAAGTCTCAAACCTAGACGAAACACCATCTACAATCTTAATGGTAGACGAATGATGTAAATAGTTAGGCAATGCATCGTCTAAGATAAATAGTTAGATGATACAACTAAGCGACAAAACCTATCATCTAATCTCTTAAAGGCACTACAAGTTGGACGATACATCATTTAAGCATCATGTAGATGAAAGATTGTCTAAGTTTGAATAAATAGAAGAAAGATCACTTAAACGAAGAACTTGGACGATACATCGTCTAGGACCATTAAATGACAAAACCTATCATCTAACCTCATAACCTTTCGTCTAAAATTCACAAAGATGATACATTACCCAAGTCTACATAAAGACAACCACCACATCATCTAAGTTAGATGATAGACAATGCAGCTTCCATCTACTAACTAGACTTGATCTAACAAACTTACTTTTTACCGTGTTTCGTCTAAGTGTCATAATACAACAAACTCTAGTAACACCTATGAAAACAAGTAGACGATACAACATAGATGATACTCTTATCATCTAAACAGCTTGAAATACTTTAATACCTAGACAATACACGTCCGGACAAAAATACTAGACGGTCAAACGGTCATATATACATCCTGTATTAAATGCACAATATTTGTTGAATACTTTTATCCTAGGACATAAAACATATTATACTGCATGCTTAAAATATAATGTCACTTTTTAATTTGAGATATACTTTCTTAGCGTGCCCAGAATTATTTCATTCATGTACTCGAACGCTAAGGTGCATATTTTGAAAGTTCATTACTTTACCTCTTAGCAGTTTAGTAGCTATATATGAAAGAAATACTTTTAGTATCTATGCAGGATATAAAGGTTGCGGTGACAGAGGTGTATAGCATGTGAAGGGAAAGATACAAAGACAAGATACCTGCAGTAGGCCCTTGACCCACTTATCGCCTGGACAAAGACTGGAGTATGAAAAGAATGTTGAGTTCCAAGAAGGATACAAGGCCACCTAATGTTGCGAAGAGATCAGACCGTTGAAGACTACGTGAGTTTAAACGATAGAAGTTCCAATGTGCTTTATAAATATCATGGGCTTCGAAGAATGAAGTATCTTTTGCACGCCAAACATTCAACGAGCGTTCAAGCAATCCCTGAGCAAGAAGCTTTCTGTGCACTCATGCCTACTAGGGACATTGTCACATTCACTCCGATTCCTGAAATCTCTCATTTCGAGAAGCATTCAAGAGGAGGAATAATCTATGCCTCATCGACATTCTTCATTCCTCCTCTTTCTATCTTTCATTGTTTCATTTATTTTAGATATAAATTGTAATTGTCATTGTGACAGGGGTAAAAACATTGGTTGGTCTTGAGGACGGCACTGAGTATGCTAGGTCAGTTTGCTAAAATTTAAATCAACTGGGTGACTAACTCCTGAAAAGTTAGCTGGTGCAAAATCATCAGAAAATTTAAGTCACTTTGTGTAACTGGGTGATTTGCTGAAACCTAACTAAAATCAGTTGGGATGTTTGTTCCTGAAAAACAAGTAGGGAAGGTTTGTTGTCACCTATAAAGATCAACCAGGGAAGTAGGCCATGTAAGAACCTGCCGGAGTAACTTTGGGTTTAGAGAGTTAGTGAAGTCATATGCAAGCTGCAAAGGGACTGGATGTAGGCCTATCTAGGAGGACAAACAGAACCAGTATAAATCTTTATGTCTCGTGATTTGCCTGCTTCGCCACATTTAATTTCCACTGCATTTCACGTTTAATTTTTAATACTCGATTATTTTTCATAGGCACACCTATTCACTCCCCTTTAGGGTGTGCCTAGTTACTAACACCCAACGATGTCTCAAAACCGAGCTAAGCCCTCGGCGCTTGGTACAGATGCTCCCTCCTTAGGCAAAGTTTTAGGAGTCCGGTCACGTCTCAAAACCGAGGTAAGCCCTCGGCTCTGGGTGCAGATTATTCCTCCTCAGGTAAAGCCTTAGGTGCCTGATGGTCTCTCTCTTCCTTGCAAAGCCTTAGGTGCATGGTCACCTCTCAAAATTGAGCTAAGCTCTTGGCATTTGGTACAAACACTCCCTCCTCAGGCAAAGCCTTAGGCGCCTGATGATATCCCTCTTTTGGGCAAAACCTTAGGCACCCGATCACGTATCAAATCAAGCTAAGCCTTCGGCACCTAACACTCGACAACGGACGCTCCCTATCTCAGGTGAAGCCTTCGACACCTAACGGTCTCTCCTTCTGGGTAAAAGCCCGGTGCCTGATCACGTCTTAAAACTGATCTAAGCCCTTGATGCTCGATAACTTACATTCCCTATCTCAGACAAAGCCTTTAACGCCAGACGTTCTCTCCTTCTGGGCAAAGCCGTCGATGTCCGGTCACATCTTAAAACCGAGCTATGCCCTTAGTGCTCGGTAACAGATGTTCCCTACCTTAGGCAAAGTCTTTGGTGCCTAACAGTCTCTCCTTTCGAGTAAAGCCCTCGGTGCCCGGTGACATCTTAAGACCGAGCTAAGCCCTTGATGCTCGGTAACAGACGTTCCCTACCTCAGGCAAAGGCTTTGGTGCCTGATAGTCTCTCCTTCTGGGCAAAGCCCTCACTGCCCAGTCACATCTTAAAACCTAGCTAAGCACTCGGTGTTCGGTAATGGACGTTACCTATCTCAGGCGAAGCCTTTGGTGCCTGATAGTCTCTTCTCCTAGGCAAAGCCTTATGCACTTAGTCGCATCTCAAAACTAAGCTAAGCCCTTGGCGCTCGATAACAGACATTCCTTACCTGATGCATAGTCTTCGGCACCTAACGGTCTCTCCTTCGGGTAAATTCCTCAGCGCTCTGTCACGTCTTAATGTTGAGCTAAGCCCTCGACGCTTAGTAATAGGTGTCCCCTACCTCAGGCAAAGCCTACAGGCACCTGACGATCTCTCCTTCCAAGCAAAGCCCTTGACGCCCGATCACAACCGAGCAATGCCACTTGGGTGGGTGCTCAACTCAAACAGTCTCTCTGCGGGAAAGGACACTTTGGATCCCGATCATAACTTTCTCTGAGCTAAGCCATCTAGGGACTTGGATAGATCATCTCTTGCTTCGACCGGGCTCAAGCCCAAGCACATTTCATAGAGCTCGCCCAACTACTAAGTTACAAAGCTAAGAACCATCATTGACGCCACATTGCGAACCATAGCCCTTGGCCCGAGTCGCATGTCACGGATCAAACCAAGGGTTGGAGGGCAAGTCTTGAGGGTGCACTGTCGACCCCAACCACGTGAGCCATTTCCCTCTTCATCTGGATGCCCAAAATTTAAAACTCCCACATCCAAGTGATTTCCCAACCACTATCAGCCACTTTCCAACGAGGATATGATAGAATAGAGAAAGGGACAACTCTAAAAAAAGGAGAGGGTGGACTCCACATGAAAAGGAGGAACCCTAAGTCATCACCACCGCCCTCGCCCTGCTCACCCAAGCAACCACCAGCACGTCTCGACGACCTGCTACATGCCACGACAGCCTCCTGCAGTTCCCCAGCGCCCTCTGGCATCCACCATGGCCGCCTCCGGCATCATCGGCCTCAGTCGCATCCAGCTTGCCTAGCCACAGCTGCCTTCGGCTACTCTCGCTACCTCCGACCTCCACGTTTAGGTCACTCTTCACCTTTTACTTTTGAGAGCACTCCCTCCTTTTTATTACATGCTTACTGATTTAAGGATGGGGGGTTCTCCTGAGATCTGTAACCCTTGACAAGAACTTCCCTTCTTGTGCAAGATAGATCAGTCCAGATGGTGGGTGCGTGCGGCTACTGAGGACGCCTCCGTCAATTAGTGACTTAGATATGGCTCTCTACTATCCCTGAACTTATGCTCGATTCCATTAAATAAGTGTTAAGTGTAACATAAGCAACATATCTTAATAATTTAATTTTTAACCCATAAATATGTACTAAATAATTTTAACATTAGTTGTTTAAAATGTTCACTGCTTAATATTCTAACACGTTACGGCGGGTCATGGAAAGGTGTAGAAAATAAATCTCTCCGCGAAGATCTCGACTTGTGAAATTTTGATGGGAAGGGAGAAATAATGTCTAACATGTGACAAGGAAGCCTGACTATTTTCATTTCTTCAGATTTTAGAAGTTGTTTGTCTAGAGTTTTTATTAGCTTTTGGATTTTAAATAAATCATAAGTTCAATTAAAAGTGAGATTATTAAAAAATTTGATTAATACATGCCTCTCATCAATTATGATTACTCTAATTTAATATTTTTGTCAAAAATAGAAGCTGAACATATCTTTCAATGAAAAATGTCGTCAAATAGACTCAACGTGAAACTAAACAGTAATTTGGAAATCCCAAATGACGGTGTCATTTGATTTAGTAATTAATACAGACAATGTGTCGGCTGAATCGGCCTCGAGATAAATCAGAAAGCACCTAAAGATTAAAAAAAACCTTGATTATGCAGTTTAAACTTATATTAGTAAAAGGTAACCTTCTAATTACCTTTCAAACTTGTTCTACTACTGCGTTTTTTGAAAAGATTGTGAAAAATCACCCCTATAATACACTTACGCAAAAAAATACAATCTTTATAAAAAAATCAAATTTCATTTGAGACGACTACAACTTTTTTGAATCCATGGGTAGAAGTGAACAGTCAAAAGATAACATTTTTTTAAAAGAAAAAGCTTGAAAATGCAATACATATACACAGAAAAAGTATAGTTTATCATACAAGTGCTTCGGTGAACATTCGGGTCTTCATATCACTACATTCTCACACTAATAAATGAATGCCCTAGTAGTCGCAATTGTGTGTCCATCTTTCCAGTCAATGTGTATAATTTAGAATCATACTATGAAAATATAGTGCTGCCACAAGGAACAATTCTTTTTCTCAAACTCAACTCAACATATAAAAATTATACAATGCCTCATTTCCATGGCATGATGAGCGAATGTGAACTTGGTTTTGGTCTCACAAATCTTTGAATACGATGAAAGCAAATCTCTCTTGTATGTGGTGCATCAAGTTAATGAGATGAAATTGACACCCATTTGATCGGTCTATCCCTCATGCACTAAACCGAATACCTCTTGTATCCGAGGCAGATAGTACAAAGCCACAAACCATCTTGACCTTAGCCTATAAAATTAACTCGATGTTCATTGGTGTGGATTTGCCGGCTGACGTCTAAATTTCGGAAGGCCAAGGAAAAGAACATCCTCACAGGTTTGACATCAGAATATACAATATTTACAATTTACAACAAAATATAATGATTTTTCATCTTCAAATGCACGTACTTTTGGTAAAACTGCTGCAGACTGCCACTGCCCATGAAAAGAAGCATTGTAGAAACACCATGTACTAGCATCGTCCCCCACATTCAAAGCCCCGCACGGTCTATTGAGCAACCGAGTTCATGATCCCCTAACCACTGTGCTAGTTGTCTTCCAGCCCAAAAAGGAAGCGGTATAGGGTGCCTCAACGTTCAGGATCAGAAGCTATAATGCATCTACGTGATCATCACCGAGAACCCCTGCTAATCTGCACACCGGAAATCGAATCATTCAGCACAATCAAATGCAAATCAAGAAGATAATAACTATTATAGACTATGTTATCATGTCAGGCAATGGATTTGACGGGCATGCACAACTGGACGTATTTTCCATGTCATAAAAATGTGTTTGATGGACAGGCCTCTTAAGCAAACCCTGCAGGAAACGTTCCGTAGTTGGAGTTTAGGTAGGGTTCTTTAGCATGACCACGGAAATTACCAGAGAACTAAACTGAATCGACTAACAGAAGTGATTCAGGCAATGGACTCTGTTAAAGATCAAGAATTGATTCAGACTCAATTCCACTAACAGAATCAAACAGTTTTCTCGTAGAGACTTTCAGCGAAAGTTGTATCAATCAAAACAAACCATATCCCTAGTCTAATTACTCATTCATCATACATCAATAAACGATATATTGAAATACAAAGGACCCAAGGAGTGGGTTGAAAGGTTCCGCAATTCCTTGGTAACAAGGAGGTTGCAGGTCCAATTCCTCTCAGCGGCTATGCATGGTATGCCTTTGCCAAGGTGTCTACACCTACAGGTGGTTCCCAGGCTCGGGTCTGGCAGTACCACTCTGGTTTTACCAAGCCCGCCTTTTGTCCCAGTTGGCGGACCGCATGATACACGATCAATAGGGTCCATAGGTCCAAAGCAGTCACATGCTGAGGTTGGTGGCGGGGGTGTGTTTCCCCCAATCATATATATATATATATATATATATATATATATTGAAATACAAAAGAGCAGGAGCAGTGTACTAAAAATATGTATTTGTTAGAGATGAAATCCCATCATTGATTCAACGCGACCATTAATATCCAGAGTGAAATACAAACAAGGGAAGCACACCAGAAGATCTATGTAAGACAAAAGAATAAGGAAAGCACATGTACAATGAGCAATAATGAGCGACAGAATGATTGTTTTCTCAACCAGGAAAAGAGTCCGGGACCTCCAGGCAACCTTCCACAGTGGCACGGCATCTCAGTCGGATGCTATCAGACCATGTTCTGCTATTATGTTTTTACTGTGATTCAGTCTCCAAGGAGCTCAGGGCCTCAGGCTATTTTATATAATGATATGAATATAAAAAATGTGCAACACAAAAGTAAACATTTTCAAAATCATGATCATTTGAAAATATATGATCAAAGAATGAATAAATCACATATTTTGATTCACCATGTATCAACCTTTTTTTTTCAAAAAGACATGGTTTATTTGTGAAAAATATGATGGCATGAAAAGGTGCAATTAGATCACGGTTTTTCAAAAGAAAAACCCACCGACGATTATGATACTGCATCTGATAGCCAGCACCCAACATCCATCAAATCAATCCAGGGATGAAGTTCATCATTGAAGATCAAGGATATGAACATAACCACACTTTATCCATATTTAAGTCTTTTTCAAAGTGAACAGAAAGTGTTACGCAATTCTTAGATGAATAATGACCTGAATACCAAAGGGAAGAAATTAAAACCAATCTGGGAGTAGTCTATGTTTGACATGTTATTATGTTTCTTAGCTCCCCTCCCAAGTTCTCTTGTTCCACAATATAGCCTTGCTGCGTTAGAAGGTCTAACTTTCTGTCCCATGGTACGGTCCTCTACATTTGATCAGGATTGTCTTTTTGCTCCGAATGAAAAATCCAAACCACTGTAGATGGTCCGAAATGGAACACAAATCAGTGTGTGCATTGGGTGTTATCTTGCACATGCATTGCTCCAACGGCAATGTGCTATAAATACCTTCACACCAGGTGCTAGCAATACCAGATCGTTAGGGTATCACCTTATGGAAACATACAAAACCTCATAGCTCCACTGAATGATATATATATTATAACATATCTATTGGAGTCCTCCCTCTTGCTTTTTATTATGTGCTAAAAGATCGAGCTTCCCCATCAGTTCACTGCCAGAATCATATCTGAAATCCTTCTAAATGTAACAAAGAAAGAGGGAAGTAGAAATCCCCAAGGACAGAATTGCAGCAAGAATATACTAGGGATTTTAAAGAAGGTATTGTAGATTTATCTAATTAAAGAAAACAGGAAGTTAATCAATCTAAAGGGGTTTTTGGTTGCAGTTAGTTTACCTCTTTTTTCTCTCAAAATAAAAATTAAGAATATAAAGGTCACTTAGGAATGTTTGGTAAGGGCCCCCCAATTTTTTAGGTTGGAATCCCATCTTGTTATAACTTCCCCCGAAATAAAAACAAGCCTTGACATATTTTTTTTTAAAGGAGAAGCTGCCACTCGCAACCCACCTCCCACCTCGCGCACGCCCCCTCCCTCCTCTCCCTGTGTGAGCTTCTCCCTAGAGACAGAGGACGCTTTGCTCCCTCCCCCAAGCCCAACTCCATCTCCGCGCTCAGCGTCGCGAAGATCGGCACCAACACTGCATCGGCCTCCTCCTCCCGCACCACCCTCTCCGCCACCGCCGCGGTGGGGGCATGGCTGGAGAAGGTTGCCGCCCTCTTTTTTTTTTTTTTTTGGGAAAACCACCGCTGAACGAACCCAGTGATCACGATCTCTAACTCCTAGATGAGGCTCTCCTCCTTTCTCCATCCTTCCTAGTTCCCACACCATAGAACAACATACACCCATCGCCGGTGACCATATCTTGATCCGACAATCTCCCTCCATTCAACATCCCTCTCTCCAGTGGCCATATCATCCGCCTGTCTCCCCCTGTGCAGCTGCAACCCGCAACCCCTCTCTCTTCCTCTCCATCTTCTCCTTCCCCTTTCTGGTGATGCCAACAAAGCCTGCCTGTCCGACGCTGGTGACCTGCAATACTCCACCACTTTCCTGCTGCACCACTGCGACCCGCCTACCTTCTCTCCTCTCTGTTTTCTCCTTTCTCTCACAAACGACACCTATGTGCCCCGGTGCCGGCAACCTGCGACGCCCCCTGTGATGCCCCACCCTGATGCCAATGACCTGCAATGCCCGGCCCCTCCCCTTGTGCGTGCTGTTGCCCACCTCCCTTCTCTCTTCCTCTCTGTATTCTCCTTTCACTCTCCAGTGACGCCGGCAAAGCCCGCACACCCTGCCGCTCTCACCTGTGCCACTACGACCCACTCTCACCTGCAACACCAACCTGCCCTGCACTCTGCTCTCCTTGTCTTGCCCCTCCCGTGCCCGCTGGCGGCTGGCCACATCTCCCCTGCCATGCTCTCAGACCAGCATGCCAGCCAGCCCTCCGATCAACATGTCCAGCCATAGATTTGTGAATATTAGTGAGGTTTAAGTGACCATTGTAATCCTTCTTTTACGCTTTTCAGCTACCATATATATAATTTCAATTAGCATGACATTTATCTTCTTTTATACCTCAGACTATTTTTTAAGGATTCATGTGCAGTTAATAAAGAGGAAAAAACTATTTGCCAAACATGTCTATAGAATTTTTAAGAATTATGTTATTCTTGCCAAAAAGCGGTTAACAATTTACACCACTTTTAAAAATTGAGACAAAAACTGAAACAGACCAATTTTTTAGAGAGAAATAGCTTTGAAACAAAGTGTTTCCAAACACCCTATAAATTCATTCACCTGACTTAACATCATATGGCAAACTTTTCATAAGATATATCAATCCTAAGTTGGATGTTCATTCAATCAAGAGTCCCCCTGGCTTCATTGCTGTGGTGTACTGATTCTGAGACAAACCAAAACAAGGTGTTTGCTGTCATCCTTCGAAATAAATACTTAATAAATTTAAGATGACCCATCAGGGAATAGATTCTACAAAATGATTCTAATTTCCCCAAACACCAGTAATGTCTTAGGCAACAAGAGGAGGCTGGACAATGAATAGAAGCAATGCTTACAGTGCTACTTGGTATTTACAAGAGCCCCATTACATATGCAACTCCATGAACTCAGCGCCAGTATTGAGCCCATCGATGAATTGTCTCAACCATTTGAGGAAACAATGCACTAACACTTTCATTGATGAGATCTTGAAAGAAGTGTACAGCATTCTCATCATCCAGATCCAACCGAAATTTTTCTTGGAGCTAATACAATAGAGAATATTGTTAGACTGAAGGATGAGTATGATTCATCAGCAAGAACCAAACTTGGAGAAACAATCACCTTCAGTATGCCTTTTTCAGGGTCAGAGGCTATGTCAGAGATGTTTGAACCCGCCATCAAATGAAACAGATTCAAGATGAGGTTGCTGGATTTCCGAAGAATATTATATGCTTCACAACAGTAAGATTTGAACCTTGTATAATATTGGCTGCAGAAGAAGAGGTAGAATCATATAAACATGTCCTTCAGAGCATATCATTCTCACATCAGATGCAAAAATGGTTGATTACACTGCTTTTCAGAATTGGTAAATTTTGGGTGAGGGAATAGAAATTGGAATAGTGACAGCTATAGCTAGAGAACTACAGGGACGTGTGTATAAATACATACATACCTACATAAATACAAACACACCCCCAATGATATGTACATATATGATGATAAAGAAGTTTTTCTTTTTTTTTTCTCCCCGGGGGGTGGGGGTGTAGTTGGACTATGAGGAGGAAACCATGTATTACAGTCACCACCTATAAATTACCAAAAGAAAAACTTTCTGATGCACACACTATCAGTGGCATTATGTATTAATGTACAGAAAAGGTATGACATGAAGAAACCTTTCTGCACCACCCATGGCCTCCACCATTTCTTTGCAAAGTTTCATTGGTGGTGGAAATGGCTTTGGATCTCGGCCCAGAATAAAACCAAAGTCAACGTGGAAAAGTCTTCCGTCATCCCTAAGGAGCAGATTATCGAGATGCCTGGTCAAAAAATAAGTGTAATATCCTTCAGCGCATATTCCAGTATAAGTCTTTAAAATCATGGCAAAAACTGTAAAATAAGTGATAATGTGCAACAGAAAGTAAGCACCAACATCCTGATAGTTTTCTACCAACAATCCTAGTCTGTTCAGGAATGCAGAGGACCAAATATTGACAATTATTCAACCACCATCATTGCTTCCCTATCCATGTTAGAATTGGCAGAACATGAAGGACCATCTGATTTATTTCTTTTGACAAGATATAGCAATGTGTACCACAAGCAGGAAAATCAAACATGCAGTGTTAAAGTTAAAACAAGAGATCACAAAGATTAACCATGAGAAGTCATTTTAGTTTGGAATCAACAGTTTGTTAGAGGCCTGGTTGGCTGTCCCGGATTGAGATTAAACATGAGAAGTCATTTCAGTTTGGAATCAATAGTTTGTTAGAAGCCTGGTTGGCTGTCCCGGACAGACTTGGTCCAACTCATAAAAGTCCAATTTCTTTCAAACTTTCCAAGCCTCAAATCAAGAGTTAAGTGAAAGGTAGCCTACAAACCCAGAATGTTAAGATAATTGAGTGTCTGCTATGGCTCCACGTGCCCCTCGGCATGGTGCCCGCTTCCAATGGCAGTACTGCTGACAGAGAAGCTGGAGGAGTTCCTTGGCTTCAGGTCTGTAGGCCTGCTGTGCTATCGGTGCTTCCACAGGGGCCATTTGCAATGGGATTGTGGGTCAAAGGTCTGATGCCACCAGTGTGATGGGACTGGGAGTGTGATGGGGAGGGTCACCTGCAGAAGAACTCATGGAATGCAGAATCTGCCAATCTGGATCTGGAGCAGCTGATTCAACTCAGAATCAGCAGTGGCCAATCCGATTCTGCCCCCAAGACTGTTCCCAATTAGAAAATTTTGAAAAAATAAAAACAATTAAATTTAGTCTGACTCAGTCTGAATCAGTCCAAAATGGACCAAAATCGGCCAGATTACATGCAGATCAGTCAATTCTTTTATGAATCGGCTAATTAGTGTTTGATTAAAAATGGTAATAAAGTTTATAAATTGACTTACATAAATTTATATTTGTGTAAATGCACTTTAAATTTATAAATATACTTTTTGTTTATTATTTATATAAATACTTTTTTTGGCTTTTTTGTTGGATTGGCTCAGTTCCATTGGATCGGCCGAATCTGGGTGCCCGATCCGATGCTCTCTTCACTGGAGGAAGTCCTTAGCCAAGGTGTAGGAGGTCCATCCTTTGGTCAAGTGCCTGCTACAGTACATAGGAGTGGACCCTCTTGCAAAGATGATAGTACCGGTTTCAGTATCGGTTTCGGCCAGGACTGAAACCGAAATGTATCGGTTTTGGTTTCAGTTTCGGTTTCGGCTGAAACCGGTTCAAAACATTCAAAAAAGGTAAAAAATTCAGTGAACACGTCCGGTTTCGGGCCGAAACGGGTGAGTTTCGGGCGAAAACGGTATCGATTTCGCCCGAAACTATTATTTTTTTTAAAAAAAAGTTTCGGACCTGCTACAGTAAGCAGGTCCGAACTCGTTTCGGTATGGGCCGAAACTGATGCGTTTCGGCCGAAACATATCGATTTCGGCTGATACTGCCATCCATGCCCTCTTGTGACATGGGTGATGTTCCAGGAGACTCTTCTGTCTGAGAGGAGGAAATAGCTGAAGCACTGCCTCTGGGTCTTGATGGTGAAGGACTCGGTTGTTGTACAACCACAGAAGGTTTGGTGCGACGAATGCTGGGAACTCCACCAGATTGCCAAGGATGACTTCCTCGCCCCAACTCTCTTGGAAGATGTTTCCGATGCAATGGGAGTTGTTCAACTGGTAGCTGGTAAACTCTGCCTATCATAGGTGAGCTGGTCAGAGCATAGGGGCATCTACCCAGACTCTCAAGGGGTTAATGCTCTTATCACCCTCATCAGAGTGCCTTTAGTCTTGGCATCAAAGGAGCCCTCGAAAGACTAATCTCACTCTTCAGAGCCTTCCTAATTGGTCCTTTCCGCTGATGGCGAACTGGAGATTGCTCTCCATTCAAGAGACGGCGTTGGTTCATCAGCTGGACGATATCTCAATGGTCCTGGAAGCAGCTGTTAACAGGAAGATCTTCCTCGTTAAGGTCCATGCACATAAAGTGGAGGAGGTTCGTGGGGAAAACACCATTGGCGCCAGATCAAGAGGAGAGCCATTTAGCCTTTGGATCATACCTGAAGGAAAGAAGACAAAGGGGCCAATGCATTGGTCCAACACCAAATGCCACATGATGGCTTTTTCAATTTTCAAATCCAACTAGGGGCTTTGGCGGGGGCATTTGGGGGGGGGGGTTGTTGGTTATTGGAACTTCCATTTGGACTGACGTCAAATGACTGAACATGCACCAACGACGTCCTGTACATCCGACAACACACAGGTGATGAATGTGTCTGAAAAAACCCAATTATGAATTTGGATGTTCAGGAAAAGAAGAAGAATCTTGTGGAGTTTATGCCACCCTTGTTGGCTGGGGCTTAACAGGATGCTTCGCTCGGGATTTGGCACATGGTGTCTTGGGTCTCTGAGGAGTGTTTCAGCCTTCTAGGCCACTTATGCTTCATTGAGCACGTTGGTGGGTTAAGGTATGGGCTCTCGGAGTCCGCTAGGCCGACCCATGACTTAACCATTAGCTCTCCTCAATTGAATTACTTATCAGTCTGCTGGGGTCCATTTGGCATCTCTTCCCAACCCAACTCTCGAGCTCTCCCATGCACCTGACAAGGGCCTCTAGTAGAAGCCTCTACTGCCATCATCTTTGGCACATCAGCAGTAGCCCTCGTTGGCGAGGTCTCTTGACCAACGGTCTGAGCCGAAGAAGTCTTTCTACAGCAAGTGCCCTGGTGATCTCTCCGTTCTTAGCCATCTTTGGAAGGCCACTGGTACAAAAGTGGTCCTTCCATCAGCCACTCATGTTCAAGTAGCAAACAGTGGTCTCCCTACTTTGGTAGCAAAATAGAGGTAGGAGCAAGTTCTCACCTTAGCTCGGCCTCCCCACAACTCCTACACAGCAGGAGAGGGCAATTCACGAAAGGCAGGATCGGATTGGGCATGCCCGGTCCCAATCCGGATAGAATCGGATTAGGTTGGCCAATCCAATAGAACTGAGCCGATCCCCAAAAAAAAAAAGTATCTACACCATGGTTGTCCCACTCATACTGTATATGGGGCAACCCGGGTCGGTCTGGACCAGCCAAGTCGGCCCACATCATCAAAGCCTTCACTGGGCGACTAGGTCCAAGTCGACCCGAGCCAGTCCGGGTCAAGCTGACTAGTACTATATCAGGACAGAACCGAGTCAGTCCGACTTGGCGACTCAGCCAACCTTGATTTACGCAAATAAAAGAGTTTTTAATAAACAAAAAAATATGTTTATAAATTTAAAAACTATTTACACAAATATAAAACTATGTAAAACATTTTATAAGCTTTATTACTATTTTTAATCAAACCCTAATCAGCTAAGATCGGATGATTCATAAAAGAATCACTGATCCACATGCAATATGGCTGATTTTAGTCCGACTTGGGCCGTGTAAGACTAATTTTAATTGTTTTTGTCAATTTTTTTTTTCAAATTTTCTAATTGGGATTGGTTTTTGGGGCACAAAATCAGATCGGTCATTGCCAATCTAAGTCGAATCAGCTGATCGTAATCCGGATCAACCAATTCCGCATTCCATGGGGCAGTTGGATGATCCCCGAAGAACATCCGTCAGACAAGTGCAGGCTGAGTTTGGCAGCCGAGTAGGCTCTGCCGGCCCAACCGCCCAACCTATCTTACTAGTACTGGGCTCCAACAGACTCCTTACCATTTGTAGGGTTTTCTGAGGCAACAGACTCACAGGATGGTGAGGAGCTGCTCTTACCCTACTGGTGGGTAGACCTACTTTGATGTCTAGGGTAGAGGATGTCAACCATGGTGAGCCTCTAGAAGTGGAAGTGGGCTCATTTCGAGAGCAGGGTGACCCCCCTGTGGGAGGCTTAGCAAGGACAGTAAAAAATAGTGCTTGGAGGCTAAAAACCTGGTAGAGGGCTGCTTAAAACAGCTGGCTTCAAAGGTTGGGTGTCGTTTGAGGAAATATAGAAAAAGTTGTGGGGGATGTCGAAAAATCAAAAAGAGGTGGCAGGATAGTATTGCTAGGAGTGCTAAAGTGGGTAAAATTTCCCAGAAGGGTAATGGCTACAATCTCCAGGAAAGGGACAAGCGGGTAATGGTGGTTAGGGGGAGCTCAAGGGTATTGAAATCTCTTCACAAGAGTGGGGTCTTGGAATGAAAGGGGTGTATGTGGCAAAGAGAAGAGAAAAATAGTGAAGGAGTCAGTTTGAAGATGCAAGGTGGGCATTCTATGCATTCAGGAGACTAAATGTGAACAATAATAGTACTTTCACTTTCCTCCAAAAAAACCAAAAAGGGAAGAAGAAGAAGAAGATACATCTATGTTTTATATATGTCATCTTGCAGAGTTTATAGAAGAAGTTGACAAATTTCAGCCCTCAGGTTAGCAAATTCTCTCCTGAATTTTTGTTTGTCATTATTGACCTTTTTCCTTATAATTCAAGCTTATTATCTCATTTTAATTCAATTTCTATTCAAATATATGTTCAATTTTCTGCAATTGATATATTTAATTCATTATTTTTCCAATTTTATATTGAAATATGTAAGTTTTTCCATATGTTTGATTCTTAATTCATATAGTAGGCTTTGGTATTTTTGGTTTTCAAAGTGACACCAAGGTGCCGCTTAGGCAGATGCCTTACTACCTAAGCACCGAGGGTCCCTAAGAATGCCTTAGGTCACTTTGTTACCTTGATAACTATAGCCTTCAAGTGTCAAGATGTGCCTTATGCAGGGCCACAAGGCCAAGGTGTGCAAGTCTAGCTCGATGATGACCAGACCATAGCAAGGTACCTAGGCACAGCACATGGCGTGTAGCTGGCAGGCTCTGAGCACAGCACCCACCTCATGTGCATCAGTGCATGGGTGCACAACTTGGTTTACAACCAAGGCCAAAAGTGTGCACAAGTCTTAGGACTTCGTGTGGCCAGCTGCGGAAAGTTTTTAACTGCTGGATGGGCTGGTCCCAATGTACACACAAGGGCACCAGTAAATCACACAGTTGGCTACCAACTGGACAAATCCAATTGAGACCTCCAAATGCTGCTATAACATGAAAGAGGGGAAATAAAAGGTTTTAAATCGGGTTTTTAGAAATTGCCCTCACAATCTTTCATATCTAGGGATTAACTCCTCCCCCTCCCTAAATACAACAGTATACAGGGGTTGAAATCTAAACATCCATTTTAAATCTCCGCATATCAGATTTTTGTTTTTTTTTCGCAGGAACCTATACATGCTCAAAGGGATTGCCTGGACCTTGTTTGACACATTTTATTTTATTTTAGTTTATTTTATTTATTTATTGATTTATTTATTTATTAGCGTGCCAGTCACCGGGGTGACAATTTCTTTGTGCGCTCGATCTGACTTGATCAGTCGATTATGAAGTCCGAGTCGGGACCAGAAGTCCGTCATACCATAAACGCTATGACGTTAATTACGTCCTCCCTAAGGAGGACAACCCTTGATTAAACGCTAGAGATAGGAGGCGGACAGCGGTTAAGCCGCATGCTTAAAAGAGACGGAATTCAATCGTTTGCAAAACGTTAAATGGATTAGACGAAGCATGGGTTCGTTATTTTTGGGATAAAACCGACGGCATATTCCCACCAACTCGAACCATGTCGAGTGGGGAATGGGAAACCACCCATGCAGTGGCAGGGTGGGATCCGTAAAAGATCGGGCATAACTGACCCAGAGTCCGAGTAAGCACTGTCATAACATGACGCGCCCCGTGCGTACGCGATGTTGCATCTATATTCTCCCTTCAAGGGACCGTCGGAGAGCATGTAGGGACATAGCTCCGTGGGCCAACGGGGTTGAGAGATAGGACATCATAGCTACCTGGCAAGGTATGTGTAAATTTCGGCAGCATGTCCCCTCAACTTGGATTATGCCAAGAGAGGATAGGTCATCATCCACGGAGTGCCAGGATGGCAACCGAACGAGGATGGGCGTCGGGCCTTGGGACATCGCTTACCTTTATTCCATCGTTTAATATCCCCTTGAAATCCCTCGGGACTCATGTAATGACATGACCCTTCGGGTTCAGAAGGGTGAAATCTGGATCGGGAATGAAGACTATAGGGGAGACCTTCCCCATTACTATGTCCTCTTAAGGCATTCATGACGATCTCTGAACATCCCCGGGGCGTATGTGTATGGAGACCAAAGATTGAAGGATATCAGTGTAGAAGAGGGCCTCTGACTGGGTTTCATCGGCCGAAGAAGGAAGGGCTCTCGGCGTGGCTTTATTGGCCAAGAGGGGGGCTTCTCGGCACGGTTTAGTAGGCCAAATAAGGATCTCGGCGCGGCCAGATAAAAAGGGGGGAAGGCCTCGGCGTGGAGCTTCCCGGCGCGCTCCTGGGCGCGCCGGGAAGGTGGCGCCGGGAAGGGCCAGCAGGTTCGAATGGCAGGGGGAAAATGACTAGCAAGGGCAAGGGGTTCTCGGCAGAAGGGTTCTCGGCGCGTTCCTGGTCGCGCCGGGAACCTGGCGCCGGGAGCTGGACTAGGAGGTTCCCATGACGAAGGCTCTGGACGAAGCTTGTCGTGTAGCTGAGGGGAAAGACCTCTCGGCAGAGGGGTTCTCGGCGGGCAATTTTGTGCGCCGAGAAGGCAGATTTGCTACAGGGTTTCATCATTTTTCAGAGCTCGAACGATGCTCTGTTTCAGGGATTTTGAGTTTCTGAATGCGATTGAAGCTGAATTTGGAATACGAAAAAGGGGATTTCATGGATGCTTCTGTTAGGAGGATGCCAAGGAAATCTGGAGGGTGGAATTGATGGGGAAATGAGATCGTCGTATAGCCTTCTGAAGGATGCATTTCTTCCTGCTGCCGGCCGTCTGGGGGAAGATCAAACATGGGGTTTCAATGAACTTTGAGAATTTTGGCAGCATTTCCCCTGCGGTCAGCATTTGCCAGGAGATGATAGACAATCACCCACGGAATGCCGGGGTAAAAGCCAAACGGAGGGGTACTGGACCCCTGGCCATATACGTGCCTGCAGCACCATTTGGATGTTCCTTTAGAGGTCAACGAAGCTTATGCAGTGGCATAGCTCCATCGCCTCGTAGGGTTATGCAAAAGATTTTCTCTGATCATCTGATGTTCAACCGGTCAAGAGATTGCTGTCTCTGACCCTGAACTAGCTATGAACTCGATAGAAATCCACGATGTTCCGGGGGGTCTATCGTACCATGGAAGAAAGGAGAGGGACGGAACGCAATAACCCATTGAACGAGGGTTGGGGTTCCGCCTTCATTCTTCACAGGAGAACCGACTCCGAGATATGAAGCACCGGCCGAAAAACAAAAGCATCTAAGCAATGGACGAGCGGATGCACAAGAAATAACGGAGGAGGATAACAGCAATTTCAATCCATCAGTACCCAAATAGGCCACTGTAATATTCTATTTCGATGCATTTTTCCAGACTTACATTGCTCATAGGGAGGGAATGAGGAACAGGGAGATACGAATCGAGGCCGGGATTGTCCGGTTACACTCTATCAATCGAGATGAAACTCTAAAGATTACATGAAGAAAAAGAGAAAAGAAAGCATGGGGGAGGGCGGAGCATTGACTCCTCTCCCTCCCCAGTGCCCACCTGGAACCTTCCTTCTCCTTCTCTTCTATTTCTTCTCTTCTCTTTTGGTTGAGGGGGGGCTCTCGCTCTCTGAGCAGGACTCCCTCTCTATCTTTCTATTGCTCTATCTTTTCCCTCTTTTTTTTTTCTTCCGATCGATCCCCTTTTCAACCGATCCCCCTTTTCTGTTCAAAGGGAGGGGGCTTTTATAACCCTTTTCTCCCTCTCGGCAGGCCTCATCTCGGCGGCCTCGGCTTGAGCTTCCCGGCGCGCCTTGGACATTCAGCCTTTCGGCGCCACCTCCTCACAGGCCCATTTGGGTCTTTCAGCTGCTTTCACAGGCCCACTTGGGTCTTTTCAAATGCTTCATCACCCGAAAGGGCCCTCTATTGGTGACATATCTTGTATTGAGATCATCATTACAGTTTTCATCAGTCCGTAGACCGGGATTTCATCAGTCCGTAGACAAGGGTTTCATCAGTCCGTGGACGGGGGTTTCATCAGTCCGTGGACAAGGGTTTCATCAGAATGGCCATCTGAACGGTGACAAGATCGGGTATTATCTCATCGATATCGTCACTTGAATGGTGACGAGCTCGGGCATCAGCTTTAGTCCGACAAGACTTTCGCCGGGTGTATAACCTGTGGAGACCATTCTTCTTCTGTTATGACTTTGCAAAGCCTTTGCCATCTTCATCTGCCGGTACCGGCTTCATCTTCATCTCATATTACATCTGTCAGTAAGCCGACATCTGACTTACCCTGACATATCATCCGTGGATTCTTGGGCGAAACGGTAGTACAGCTCTCATCAAAGGGCTGGAAGGTCTCATCAGTCGAGTGACGGCTGCTTTATCCGTGCCGCCGTCTGAGTGACATTGACATCGGGTATCAGCTTTGCCGACAAGGGCTTTAGCCGAGCAGACAGCTGATGAGCTTTATCATTGGTCTTTCACTGTTAGTCCGACCCTCTTTTCAACTATGTTTTCACCCTTGTTCATTTTCCAGGTGTCAACAGACCATCAAATCACAACTCTGTGAGTTCGACAATTATACAGTCATAGACCCTATTGCTTAACTGAAAATCAAAGACATGCAGTTATAGTAAGACATCTTCCACACTTCTCCAAATAATTGAATCAGAGCAAATAATAGGCACATCAACAAGGATCAAAGACATCAAAAAGACCAGAAAAGAAGATATTAAAAGGAAAGTTACCTGTCCCCTATCCCCAGAATGTATGTGATAACAGAGTAACCTGCACAACTTTTTATGAATGTTTCAAGACATGTTGCTGTAATCCCAAAAGGTCCATCATCATCTGGGTGGAACTTCTGAAGATAGTTGATTATACTACGATGTTCTGATAAAATCTGAAAAACGAGAACTGCCAGATTACTCCATATTGAACAATGTTTTCTGTCTTTCATGCAACCGAAGACAGCATGTGTCATAAATGAGAATGCAAGTGAGGATATGATATGTTGAGTGACATGATATATAATCAGTTCTAAGATACAACAGAAAAAAAATATGGGCATTGATGTGATGTGTAGTAACATAGATATGGTGAAGATCTCCAACATTTGTGTAACGAAGAAGTGGCAAGTCATAAGAGCTTCAGAAGCATAACCATGTGGATGAAAATCTGTTGAGACAAAGCAACACAAAAGAGAGTGAAATAGTATTTGTTTAACTGAATTTCCTTCCCTCCTTTTACCTACTAACATAGAGAGGCCACTGTACTGTCTACCAACCCATGAAGCTATGTGAGGATTCTAAGATTTAGTTTAGGGGTGTTCACTATTTCGGTTTGGTTCCATTTGAAAAATATTTTGGTTTGGTTTGGTTTCTAGAGTCCTCAAACCGCAGAAACCAACCCAACCCAAGTTTTCAATATTTATTAAAGAATATTAAGATATTTTAATTTATTAGCAAATTCTTGGGCTGATATGAGCCATGGACTTGAGGTCCAAACCTCATAGGCCCCTATACCTAAGCAATATCTATGAACAGTTTTTGGCTTCCCTCAATTTTTGTGTTTACATTCTCATGATCGGTTCAAATTGAACCAAACCGAAGTTGTTCGGTTTGGTTTCTAGGGTCACTCGGTTTGGTTGAAATTTTTTCCCTTCAACCCGAACCAAGCTGAACCGTGAACACCCCTAATTTAGTTTTACTTAACAAAAGGATGAGAAGAACAAGACCCATAGATGCTGCAAACAAGAAGAAGACATGCCACAATAATTTGCAAGAAACACCAGCAAAAGCCTTCCCCATATGTGTGATAAGCAAGGATTTCCCTATCCCCAAGAAATCCCAAAACAAAGAATCAGGAGAAGAACAAAGCAGGAAAAGAAACAGAGGAAAGGGTAACATCACTTTACCTAAGAGGGACTCTGAAAGGTTCCTCCTTCGCTGTGAGCCAGCCCACAGTCAAAGAGGGAGCCTCCCCTCACTTCCTAACATGAGTTTCTCAATGCCAATTTTTTTTCCACACACAAACAGATACAGCAGCATGCTGCCTCCTCCGCACAGCTCACAGCTCAAAAGATGGAATGGTAGAAGCAGGGAATCAAAGCCTAGCTCCAATCCTCCTTCCCTTCCTCCCTCTGTCCCTACCTCAACTTTACTCTTTTCCACTTCTCCCTCTTCCTCCTCTTCTCTTCCTCTCCATCTCCCTCTATTTTTACTCCTCCCTCTCCCTTGATTGCTCTCTTCCACCCATTCTCTCTCTCTCTCTACTGTGCTTGAGGTGACTAAGGTGCGGCAGGGGAGAGGCCAGTCACCTCCTCATATAGGAGAGCTAAGGAGGTGAAATGAGAAGAACCATGGGCTGGGAGTTGATGACTTTGGCAGTCACAATGGGCTGAAGTGGATAGTGTTGGAAGAGAATGTGCGGGCCTGGGCCCCACCGGATGATGTGAACCCCATGTAGTGGCACGCATCAGCTTAACCAATCTTCGGCCACCATCTCAGTCCACCAATGAACAAGTGACATCCTCACACTAGGCCAATTCTTTGCTGCCATGTGTAGCCAATTTTTCATTGCCACATCAGTTGATCAATGTTGAACTCCACAAAGTTCACAATCAATTTATAATATTTTCAGAAGTAAAAAGATCAAATGCACTATGTGATGGCTATGAAACGACATAAAATCGTCGTCGTCACATGGGTGCCTTTAAAGGCCCCGCTAGATGAGACTATTCACAAATTTATATGTGCTTCCAAGCACAGAAAACTATATCAAATAGATGATGAGTGGAGTGGAGTTGCTCACTCATGCTATAAATCGACTACAAAAGAAATTTTAAGGTCGGTTAGACCGAGTTTGGCACGCCGGGGTGTTGTTCCCCACGTGGTGGCAGTCCCGTGCAGCAGAAAATGGCCAAAGCAGACAGAGGAGGGTTCTCAACGTGCTGCAACCTGAATTCCAGTAATAGAAAAATGGTTGAAGGAGATGGGAGGTCCCTTTTATAGTCCAAGGGAGCAAGCCCCCCCTCCGCCCATCTCTCTTCTCTCTCGGACAACGCAGAGGCCGGAGGGGGATCCCCTCCGGTCAGACAGCACGCGGGGAGGAGGGGGGGTGGGGAGGGGAGGAGCTCCATTGGTATTAAACCAGAGGGGGAACCCCTTCCGATGCACTGCCGACCGGAGGGACCCCCTCCGGTCATTATATACCGGAGGGGGACCTACCGGAGGGGGACGCCCTCTGGTACACTGCAGACCGGAGGGAGGCCCTCCGGTCACCGCGTGACCGGCCCCTTTTTCCTGCGCAAAAAAATAAAAAAGGAAGAAAAAAAAGAAATATGCAAGGGGGGGGGGTCATACCTTGGCCCCTCACCTTCCACCGGAGACTAGCGCCCATAAAAGGGAGTTTCAAAGAGTTCCAAGGGGGGAGAAGAAGAAGACTTCCAAGTTCAAGGAGAAGAAAAGAGAAGAAGAAGAGAAGGAGACTAAAGAACAAGAAGAGAAAAGGGAGGCTGCGCCACCCTCCTTTTGCTGTCTCTTCCCTCAAGTTTTGAAGAAGAGCCAAATTATAAAAAGACCCTCATAGAAGGGGATGTCGACTAAAATGCCCTTCCTGGGCATGGGAGGAAGTCCTGTACTGTTTAAATTATATTATGTGACTAATTGAAAAATCGAGAAATGTTAGAAGTGTATCAATGTATCAAAGTTTGCCACATTGATAAAAATTATGAAAAAAATCCCTGCACAATTTAAGAATTATATTTTTGCCCTCAAATTTCATGAATTGTGCAAGTATACATGGAATTCAGGAAAATCCTAAAAAAAAAAATTCAGAAATCAAAGAGATGGTTCAAATGGACAGTGTTGTTCTCCAAATTGGAGATATACCCTTGTTTCAGCTCAAAAGGTCCAAAATGGTGGTTTTACCCAAAATTCTTACAAAAATTGCACAAAGGCCCAGAAAAATATAGAAAAATAAGAGGGAAGTTCAGAAAAATCAAGGGATGTCCAAGGATGCACTAATGATGGGAAAAATTACAAATAAACCCCTCTTCAAGGAAAAATTGCAAAGAAACCCCTCCTATGGGGAAATTTTCAAATAAACTCATCTTAAGGGGAAAATTGCAAATACGCCCTTGCATAAATGAAAATTGCAGTAATATCCGGAGATAAGGCGATGTCTCCCCAGGGCAAACAAAAAGGAAAGAAAGAAGAACTCTTCATCATAGCCGGTGCCATAAGGGCAAAGGAGATTTTAGGCAGTTAATCAAAGGTGTTCGGACTCAGTCCGATGTAAACTAACACCAATTTCGGTCGATGGGGAAAGGTCCCGTACACGAACCTCAAATTGTCTAATAAATCACGCACGTAGAAATTATAATATGCAGGCTAATTAGCCTAAATATATGTGCATATTTTTTCACCGCATTATCATTTTTTCACGTGTAAAGAATCAGTCAATGGATGGCATGTCATCTGTTTTATCATCATGTTAGTGGTCCAGGGTTTGACAAATCATGAAATGACACATAGTCCCACTGTACTTAGTTCAACTAAGACATTGCACAAGTGGTATGACCAAGAATGGTGAAGAGAGGTTCACAAATTAAAATCCAATTTTGGTTGGGTTGACTTCTAGAAAAGTTACTAAAGGTCTACATGTGACCCATGTGATTCAGTGGGCTGGTGGGTAGCCCACCGTCCAAAAGTGAGGTTTGGTGGCCTCATGGCTTGGGGCAGTAGTGATGCAGGGCTTGATCTTGGGTGTGTGGGTTTGCTCTCTTGGAATCCCCCCAACCCCACCCCCCCAAAAAAAGGAACAAAAAAGAAAAGTTAGATATTGAAGTTTGACATTCCCCTAATGAAGCTCCGTCTTTTAAAAGTTACCTTTTTCTCTAGCCATCTCCCATTAAAGCTTGAACAGGTTTGCAGACCATTACAAAGATGGCTAATTACAGAGCAATTTGTACTAGCTATCTTTCCCATGCCTGTTCTCAACAGCAGTAACTAGAACCATATTTCTTTTCTTGTCTTCAATTAGTTTGATTAATTTCAACTAAAGAGATTCCTTCCCTGTGGCATGAATCACGGTTCTTCTTTATCATATATAAGCTGGTACTCAAATCTAAACACAAAAATGGCATTATGATGTTATCATCAGATTGGTTTCCTATACAAAAATCACAAACTGTTAAAAATCCATATCAAAAGAGACGCATTCTTTCACATGAGATGTGTCTATGACCTCACTCTGAAATGATGTTGCATGATCCATCATTACAAATGGAGTACTCATAGCAAATCCCATAATAGATGCAATATTCCACTCCAACCCTGCAAATTTGCCAAAATCTTTAAGAACTTTCTTTCTCAATTCCCCTATATGTGACAACATACCACTGCACATGTAGCATAATGGTGAAATAGAAGAATAAGCATTTGGGAAGAACTATAAGAGTAAGAATTGCTGGAATCCATCCAGGCTAGATTTTTTTTGGCATGGGAGTGCTAACAGAGTCAGAGGCTGGCATGACATCTCTTGGGGCAGAGTTTGTAAGATCAAGGAAGCTGGAGATGTGGGGATCAGAAACCTAAGAGATTTCAATTTGGTTCTACTATGCAAATGGATTTGGAGGCTCGGGATAGAGGACAGAGGCCTTTGGGTGCAGGTGATTAGACACATATATTATTCCTCCTCAGAGTGTGGGACTTGAGGCCATCGACCACATATAATATCTCCCCTTTATGGAGAGGTATCTTGTCATGTGCCGACTTTATCAGAGCTAGCATTCGGATCAGCCTGGGAAATGGTGAGAGAAGCTCTTTTTGGCAGGACAAGTGGTGCGGAGACTTCTCGGTGGCAGAGAATTTTCCTTTGCTTTTTGCTATTGTAGGAGCTCCTTCAGCCATTGTTGTGCAGTCTTTTGATGCAGACTTAGGCGGCGGTATCTGGGCCCCTACTTTTAGGCGGAATCTCCATCAGCAGGAGTTGGCCCAACTAGGACATCTTTTGACTTTCCTTATGGGCTTCTCTTTGGTCATGACAAGGGAGGACACTTGACGGTGGAGATGGGAAAGGGAGGGAGGCTTCTCTGTTAAGTCTGCTTACCATGCCATTTTGGAGGGGGGAGTTCGGCATCCCTGTGCACCACATATTTGGGCCCCCAAGAGTCCTCTCAAGGTGAAGCTGCTGGTTTGAAGGATCTCTCACGAACACCTCCCCACCTGTGACAGGTTGGCGCCTTTCCTCCAGCATATTCCTACCTTGTGTTGTTTGTGCGGCGATGTTGATGAGGACCTGGATCATTTGTTTGCTGGCTGCACCTTTGCTAGGAGGATTTGGGAGAGGATCGGTCATAGATTTCAGCGGCCCCTTGATCATTTTGCGGGTGTTCTCCAAATCTTCTCCAAGTGGCACAGAAGATGGAATATGAAGGGGGACAAGATCATCTGGTGGCTTATCCTTCATGCCACTCTTTGGGCACTATGGACCGAGCGGAACAATAGAATCTTCAAGAGCGAAGCTCGTACCGAGGATAGGATCTTTTCTTTTGTTTGTGAGATTGTGTCTTTTTGGGCTACACATCTGTGTAACGTGGGGATTCTTAACTCCTCTCTTATTTTGTTGTTGGGGAGTTAGAGAGGTTCTATCTTTTGGGCAGATCCTCTGTGATGGGAGCTTTTGTAAGAGCTTTGTACCTTCTTGTACAACCTTTTCTTCTTTAATATACTTTAGTGGTACCATCCACTTTTCAAAAAAAGAATTGCCCCATATAGAGAAGAATGTCAAACACATCGCCCAATATAAGAATACCTGGGTGTTGTTAGATCAAATGTGCAAGCACATAAACGCAATCTACATTTTTTTTCATTTTCAATTTTCTTGGGCCCCCTATTGCAATTTATTTATCTTTAATGATAGGCTATGTTGTGATTTAGTCCAGTATTGGATATCCATGGGAGTCTCACCTCCATATACGTAGAGGATTCCCTCAGCTCAATGCCTAGGTTTTTGGTTGTGTTTGGGCCTCCAACATGGTATTAGAGTAGGTTTACCCATTGGATCCATATGCTTGACCCTACCCGTGATGCCACCCCAAACTGGTTGGTTCGGCATGAGGGGGGTGTTGTGGTTTAGTCCCATATCGAATATCTATGGGAGTCTCACCACTATATATGTAGAGGCTCCCTCAACTCAATGCCTAGGTTTTGGGTCGACTTCGGGCCTCCAATAGGCTCAATGCTAAAGATTAATTTCAGCGAATCAATGGTTATGGTAAAAAAAAAAATCCAAAGTTCACTCTCTTCACATTTTTTAGGCAATCACATGGGTTCAGTACAGAAACATTTCCATTAAATGTGGTGTTCCATTCTTTGTTGCATCTGGACAATCTCTCAACATGCACAATTTTATTCTCAAAGAACCCATTCTCTGCCTCCAACCCAAGGCCACTTTGACAGAATTGCAGGGGACACAGATATTGTTCCCTTGTCGTCATCCACCTTGGCCAGGGTTGTATGTGCCATATATTCCATACGTGTTTGGCTCAAGAGCATCAAACCTCAAGAAGTACTCAACATATAAATCAAGAAACATGCTGAATTACTGATGAAAATTTTTACAGTACCAAGATGCAATGACTTAAAAAAGCTCAAACAAGACCATAATTCAGACCACTGGGATTCGGATTCAAAGATGTTCTCTTGAACAGTTACAACAGACTCTTGCATCATATCTCTTATAGTCTGGCTCATTTGAAGTTGAAGCCACTTGAATCATGGACCTGATGCTTCAAGAAAATATAAAACAGATGAAATCCTGCTGCATGTCATTTTTTGGAGGCAAATTAATGATCCTTCCAAATGAAAAGAACTTCAGATGCACGTCATTGAGTAAAATTCATCCACAAGAAAAACATACTGGCAAATGATACAAGATTGATTGATTATGAGATGGGCTATATCATTAAGGTAAATTCAGCACATTAGACAACAGACCACACATACCAAGTTAAGGCTGAAGTCATGGGTACACCTTGTCATGCAGTATTGACCAAAGCATATAGGTTCCTATGGTTTCATTGTGTTTCTGTCCTCCTCTTATAAGTTACATATTTGCATATTTCTCACTTTATTTAATGAAGTGTGGCACCACCAACATTCAAACAAGTTATTTGTCATTTTGTGATGGCAAGTTATTTTGGCCTTACCTGTGCCAGCGAGCTGGATGGTATAAACTCAAGCATCCCTTCATCTTGTCCAGTTGCTAGCACTCTATATGGAGTCAAATGCAAGTCAAGGTTTTCTGACTTAAGCAACCGATCCATAAGAGCAACCAGCTGAACCACCTAGGCAAAATTGTAAAAAGAAAAGGTACAAAGTCATATCCAATCCACCAATTCTTGACCTAAGGTACATGAAAAAAGGTAAAGAAAAATGACACTTTTGTAAACAACTTGGGGAAATTCACATATTTCCTTAACATTGATAACTATCAAAATTTTTAATACCAAATTCAACTAAGAAATTTGATGTTTATCAGGACTCATGGGTGAGAGAGAGAAAAGAGACAGCAGAGAGAGAAAGAGCCCAGGCGCAGCTCAGAACTGGAAGGAGGGATGGGCGTGAGTATGATCTCTGCCTCAGTATTTCAGGGGTGTTGGAAGGTATTAGGTGGTGTGAGGCAGTAGGGCTGTGGTGCTCCAGATGTGCAGGGTGAGCAGACACCTTGCCTCGAACTGCCCATCAGGAAGGACAGAATGTGATGGGACTGGACCTAAGACAGAGGGTGGCCAGGCATGCTGGTCAAAACTCAAAAAGGGGACAAGCATCCAAAACGTACCACAGCTGTTGAGGAAAGGAAGTGTGACCAAGAAAGGTGGGAAGAACTGTCTTCTTCCTTGCTTTTTCAAGGTGGGGGGTTCGGAATTGATGATATCCATGTGGAAATATAGGACATGCCTCTCCATCTATGGCAAAGAGAGAATCTGCCAAGACATGAAAAGGAGGGGGGTTGATCATGCAAATGCAATAATGTAGGTAAAAAGTATTGCTTCTGAACGGCAGATCTCTGGTAGTCATGGATGAGGATGGACATCTGCGTGTTAAAATCAAGTGGATGCATTGTGGGGACATATTTGAGGTTCAGAATGGAGATAGCAGTGAGAAAGCAGGGAGAGAGAGTGTGTAGGGTGCCTTGACTAATTTTGTGAGAAAGGAACAAGGGTGGTGGCAGAAAAGCTGAGTCTGGGACACTGCCATAGACCCTACAATCAGGGTTGAGAGACATGAAGGGTAACTGCAAAAATCAGTCTACGCTTAGGAGGCATTTTGTGGACTCCGGGGGATGTAAATTGAAGGTGGGATCAAAACCCTGGTTGAGCATCAAAACTCACATTCGAATTAAATTTGAATTCAAACATGGCATGGGCAACTAAAGGCTCCTAGCCTCAAGCACCAGTGAATCATCCGAAAAGGAACCTTATCCCTCATAATGTGTCTGATGCAGCAAAGGAGTCCACCATCAAGAGAGCCATAGCTCCAGGCCCAGATTGCCCTCACTGTCAAAGGGAGAGGATGCATATGGCTCACGGAGAAGGAAGCCGCAGATGCAGTGTCCTCAGATTGCAAACCAGGATGGGTTGTGCACTGAGGAGCAGCCACCTCTGCCTCCAATGGGTGCCTCCGCTCTGCCAAGAGGAAACACCATGGATCACCGCTGAAGACAATCATCAGAAGCAGCTGCTGACCAAGGAGTGTCCCCAGGATACCATTGCTTGAGTACACTGTCAGTACCAGCAGCAGACAAATCATCTTGCAATGTACAAAATTGTTCCTACCAGTGCTGCCACCATAGAAATGCCAACTGGGATAGAGACAACGCTTCCATGGGCAGGGACTTCAATGGCAGAAGGAACTTCTGAGGCATGAGTTTTGCAAAATTAAGCCCAACCGGGGACATGAAGAAGCTTTTTGACAAGATAAATAAGGCACTGGTTTGAGCTGAAAGGCAATTTCAGAAGCTGGAGCCTACCATGAAGGCAATCAAGAAGACAGTTGGGAGCGGACATGATTTGTGGTAGGAAACAAAGTCATTGAAGGATTTATTGGCAAGTTAAATAATGGGCTGTAAGGGCTTAATCAGGTCTGCTAGGGCTATCCAATCTGAAGATGGTCTGAAGAGATCTCTTCCATTGTGCTTGTGAAATGAGGGGTTGAGTTCATTCTTCATTCTTTTGCCCATTGACAGCAGAGTTTCTATTTGTGATGTGGTTTCACTTTTGTAATTGAATTGAGGGGGGAGTAGGATTTTGATATGTAATGGGATTGGGGAGATACATAAGTGTAACTGTATACTTCTCTATTTTCTCTTTAATGAACTGTGGTGTTATCCACCCTTGAAAAAAAAAAATTGATGCTTGAAAGAGGCACAAAACACTTGGAATGATCTTTCGATGCAAATTTCTTGGATAAGAATGATTCTGGTGTCAGGCAAAAATTGGCAACTTCACATCTTTATAGCAATGATATCTGAACAAAATAAAGTACACAGAGATATTGCCTATAATATTTATCAGGATGACTGCAGTAAAGATTCAATTACAGAATAGCTATATACCAATTGATCTTGCCGGATGTCATCCCCCTTCTTAAATATAACTTTACAAGTTCCACCAGCTGCTGTTTTGAATGTCAGACGAAGAGGATTCAGTGCACTTTTGAAAATTGATGATTCCGCTGGCACAATCCCAGTTATGAGTACATCTGGTGCCAGAGGTAAACGAATTGGCTGCATGAACCAGAAAAAGATGAGAGAGAGTGCAGAAGCTCATAGCATTCAATAAACTACATGAAACATCAACTATCAAGGATCCCAAAATATAAAATGTGGAAATCATACACACCTCCTCAAAATAGGTAAGCTCACTGAGAAGACCCGAAAGCAGTTGTCTTAGCTTCTCAATTTTCTTTTGTGTCCCCCCACGTACACTTTTCACATCTCTCATAATTGTGCATAGCTGTGCTGTCAATCCAGTCTGGCGCACCAAACTTTCCCACAATTTGATGCCATCTTCATCTCCATTGACACCAGCTGCCAACTGGTAAAAAGTAAAACAGCCATCAAATCTGGCAATCTAATAAAATCAAAAGCTCAAACAGTGAATTGTCAATAAGTTTGTATCACAGTCTCAAGCATATCTTGGTCTTAACATGCCATTTGTTGAACACGGATATTTCTGTGAAAAAATCTTCAGAATCATATCTGCAAGCCATGCCTTACTCATCTTTGCCTAGGTTACTGGTAACAACAAAGTTATGATCCCAGTATCCAGCTATCTGGGGAGTAGGAAGATGAGGCGGGGAGGGGCTCTGGTTCTCACCTCAGGGGCGAACAGGCCCCTCGGGAGCTCAACCCTCCGCCATCCATTGAGCCTGCAGGGGGCCTTCCGGCGACCAGGGGATCAAAGCGAAGGCAGGGACTCTCAACCTAGAGGCCACACCTGTCTCCAGTGTGGAAGAAGAGGGCATCTGCAGCGGGACTGCAGCTCTCCAGCGGTAGGGGGGTGGTCTGGGAATCAGGGCAGTGGTAAGGAGGGGAACCCTCCCCGGCGATCTTATGCGAATGTCCTAAAGACCAGCCCTGCAGAGACCCTTGGTAAGAGGGAGGGAAGGGGCTGCTTGGACCTTGAACCCCTGCCAGCCAACCTCTTATGCAGCCATCTGGAATGGCTCCAGTGGTGCCTCTGCGTAGCCCCGGTGGAGGGATGGGTGGACGAGGCGAAGGTGAAGAGTATCTTGGAAGGGGGAGGAATAGGCAGAAGGGCTGGGTGGGAGGTTACTCAGGTGGGAAAGCACAGCTTCTTCGTGGTCAGCCCTAGTGCACAGGAAGTGGAGACGGCGGCGATGGTAGGCTATGCCTTGGCCGAGGGGATTCTTCTCTAGCTAACTAGGTGGACAGTGCAGATAGGCACTTTTTCAGGCCTGAGGCAGTGCCGGATCCCAATCCTCCTGGTCAAGGTTCCGATTGTCCTTTGTGATGAGGTGAGGACAAGCCTCCTGATAGGCCACTTCGGAGATATGGAGCCAGAGATGGTGAGGCTAGTCCACGGGGAAGCATTGACAGTGGTGGAGTCGATCGTCCGGGTTAGCAGTACTCGGGACATTGCTGGCTATCTGTTTAGATAGGCGTTTGAAAGTTTGAGATAGTCGAAGTCTGTGCGCCTATGTTGAGTGCTTCACGCAGATAGGCGATATTATGATAGACGATGGAAGTGCGCCTATGTGATTTTTAGCTGCGTCTAAATTTGCGACTATGTTACTTTTAACTGCTATTCCAACGACTATGCGAGCTGCGCGATAGGCGATAGAAGTGTGCCTATGTGACTTTTAGATAGGCGGCTATGTGAAGATAAGCGACTAAATTCAGCGACTAAGCTTAGCTTCAAAGTTCATCGCCTATGTTAACTGCATTTCCTACGCCCATGTTAAGATAGCTTCATTTCTTTAGCGCCTATGTTAACTTTAAGTTGCAGCTATATGAGCTTTGCAGCGACTAAGTAAATGCAGCTATGTTCTTCTGCGCTTGAGTCAACTAGTAAATGCAGCTATGTTCTTCTGCGCTTGAGTCAACTAGAGCTTTAAGATAGGCGACTAAGTGCAGATAACTCTAGATTTCAGCGACTATGTTTGTGCTCATGCATATATTAGCGCCTAAGTGAATAAGCTTTATTCTTTTGCGCCTAAGTCCTTCTTAGCAGCGCCTATATCATACTTAGATGATTTTTCATGCTACTTCTACTATTTAGGGGGTCTTTGTACATGAAGCCTTTTGGTATCATCACAGTTTTGTTGTCATCATCAGGGCTTTCTTATCCTCATAAATAATCAGAGTTTTATCATAACTATTCACACTTGATCCAAAGTATTATTATCACCAAAACTAATGAAATTAAGATAATATTTAAAATTTAGCCCAAATATACTCAACACCGTCCTCTTCGTTGACCAATTGTGAACTTTACAGGACTTTTCCACAAAAATGCGAGACACAGTCACCCTTGCAGAAATTTACAGGGTATTTCTGCAATTACAAGACATTGAAGGGGTTTCCTTGTGCTTTTGGGGGTATTTTTGTAACTTCAAATTAATTCAGATAAATACAATATTTCTACCACCAAAATATATAGAAATTTACATAACATGGCCCCTAGGGGCATAAGTGCAAAACCCAGGGGTATTTATAGCTCATACCCTTGAGTGGGCCATTACAAAAACACAAAGCACACAAACTCTCGAGCGCGCCTCCAGTGAGTCTCTTCGATCTCTTCTCGATGCCTTCTTGATTGGGGCCTATGAGGGGGCATTTATAGAACTTAGGTGTCACTAGGGATCGGATAGGTCCCCGAGGGAACCTATCTGGGACTAAGTGACCTGGGAGGTGGGGCAACCGGCCCCGGATAGGTCCCGAAGGGACTTATCTGGGGTTGATTGACCCCCGGGAGGGATGCAATCGACCCCGGATAAGTTCCTTACCTATCCGGCGTCGATTGACCCCGAACGGGGAGGTGATTGACCCCGATTAGGTCCCATGGACCTATTTGGGGTCGATTGACCCCGAACAGGGGGTGGCCAACCCCGAATAAGCTCGGGGGGCCTATCGGGGGTTGACCGGCCCCTGGAGGGGGGCGATCGGGAGGACTTATCCGGGGTCGATTGACCCCGGGTAGGTCCCCCCGGGTCCGGGTGACTGGGAAACCTTAGGGAGAGGGAGAGAGTGGGGTTTGAGCCCGGGTCGGTCCCCCCCCCCCCCCCCTTTGTTTTCTTTTCTCAAAATTTTTTGGTTCCAACATGTAGATCCTCACAATTCTTCTTTTTTTGGACCTGCTAGGCAGTTAGGCTAGGAGACACATCTGGGTGTCTATGGGTGTCAATTTTTGTATAGGGATGTTTTGAAAGCATACCTTTTACACTTGTAAATCCCTCTTTTTTAATTCATACATTCAGTGGTACCATCCACTTTGACAATTCGTCTTCAGAGACTCATAACAGGTCCTCCTTGTAGCTAAGGTCCCTGTCAATGTTTCTGCAAAGACTAGCAACAGATACTCTTAATCTACAACACCCAAACCTAGCAATATGCAGATCCCACAACAAAGGACTGACAGAATATGTATGATTGCCAATAATAGATTATGATCAATGCCATATTTATCATAATAAAATCTATGGTAGTATAACTTTCAAAACAAAAAAAAATGTAATGGTGGGAACCAGCCTTCCGTGTGAGAATCAGCCGGTTTCCTATCAGAACTGTGTATAGCCAGGATCAGTCTGGTCCGAGCAGCACGTTTCTAATTCCTCGGAGCAATTTAGTAATAGAGAGGCATATTCACACAAAATGGCTAACAATACTCACACTCCACATACCTAGTGGGCTCTGCTTGCAATGGACCTCAGCTATCTCTCCACACAACCAGTAGAATGACACAAGGGGCAAACCCATCTTTGCAAATGACTAACGGTACCAATCTCTCCAAACAACTGATAAAAAGCAAATGGCATAGTTGAATATAGATGTGCTGTCAATCTGTCTCCCCAGAATTTTGGTTGAGATTGGGGCAAGTCCTATCCAAATTCAAATTCTTATCAACAGGATGCATGCACAAGAACACGGAGAATGAAAAAGAGCAGCTTTTAAAATAAACAAACATAAGGGGAAGTATGGTCCTCAAATCAAACCACCATAACCTAAAACTAAAGCATTTTTGACAAGGACAGAATTCTTTCTGTGGGGATATTGCATAATATTAGACTGGAAGAAATTAAAACTAGCAATGGGATAGACTTGAGATGATAATGAGGAAAAGCAGAGAAGACATATTACACCCACATCATTCAGCACAATTATATGGAAGGGATGAATATCACACGATGAGCATGAAAAAAATGGCACTCATTGAGAACTGTAACGGTTGTAGAGTGCCTCACCATGCACAAATACTACAAGAAATTTCGAATTTCACATAAATGCCAAAAAACGCACAACAGAAATGGTACAAGGTAGAAGATACAAATGAGAAACTAAAATAATATAAAATTTACAAGGACTCAAAATAAGACGAAGAATAACTTACTTTCTTCACATTGTCTTCCAAAATTTCATGAGTACAATGAAACCGTTTTGCATAAGCAGGATCTTGAAACTCCACAGTCAGATACCAGCGAAAGAAGCTGGCTATCTCAATATTATGCAATGCTGTCAAAACATTAATACGACATAGTAAAGAACGTAGATGCTTCAAAAGAAGGAAATATCTTTTTTAGATACTAGCTACCTCTCTAGTTTGAAGTAAGAGCACTCTTTTGAGATACGCTTATGCATACTCTCTTAGATAATGGACGAAAGCTTTAGAAAAAGAATGCACCAATGCATGGATTGACCATGACTTAGGAGAAACCATATAAGTACAACATTAGGTAAAAATCATTCTTTACCACAAAACAAAACAGCTAATAACATTTATGCCTTTGAGTTTTAGGTTAAAATTTCAAAGAATGTAAATGATGGTACATCTACCTATCCAGATTAAGCAATCATTGAGAGAGGCATTCAAAACTTAAAATATTAAGAAACTATATTTTGATGCATTTTCTATCAATTAGACTTGTAGAAAATGCCATGTGCCTTATTTTAGAGGTTAATAACAACCAAGGACGCACCTAAGTGATTTAATGGAGTGATATTTTTGTTTTCTGAAACTGGATGGTACCACTGTATATATTAATAAAAAATGAAAGAGGGATTTACAAATATATGCTGTGATCTCTCAAAATATCCCTGTACAAAAGAGAGGGGTCACACCCAGAAGTGTTAGCTTTTGTGCATCTGTTTTACATAGGAGAATAGCCCACTCTCTCACCCTATCTATGACAAAGTCCCCAACTCTGGTATTGTGGATTCTTTTCTGAAAATCCTCTTATTCCTTTCACCCCAGATGACCTAGAGGGTTGCATGAAAAATGAGCTACCAGATCCGCCTATCTCCCTTGAGCAGCCAGTGCCTGCGCCACTCCCTCAAGTTGCTAGACCATCTGCCTGTGTTGCAAGCCACATTAGATCTTGGACAAAACATGTCGCCACACATCTTGAGAGAAGAGATGGCCGATGAAGAGGTGGTCAATATTCTCCTCCTCTACCCCACACAGGCAGCAACATGTCTGAATACCCTCGAAATAGGTAGGAAGTTTGTCAGAAGTGGGAAGCCTCCCATGCGAGATCCTCCAAAGTAGAACCTTGACCTTAAGAGGACTCCTAGGCATGGTTGGCAGTATCGGCCGAAACCGATACGTTTCGGCCAAAACGTATCGATTTCGGCCGGTACCAATCCAAAATCGGACCTGCTCACTGTAGCAGGTCCGAAACCTAAAAAAAATACTTTTTTAATGGTTTCGGACGAAATCGTATCGGTTTCGGCCGAAACTCACCTGTTTCGGTCCGAAACTGGACGGTTTCGGCCGAAACCGGACAGGTTCACTATTTTTTTGAGTTTTTTGAATGGTTTCAACCGAAACCGAAACCGGTACCGAAACTGGTACGCATCGGTTTCAAAACTGGTACGCATCGGTTTCGAAACTGGTACGCATCGGTTTCGGTACCGGCCGAAACCGGTACCGAAACCGATACTGCCATCCTTGCTCCTAGGTTGCCATACTTGCCTCTGCAACGGGTGTCTCAACCCACCATCAGCAATCCCCTTGTATGCCGATCTAACTATGAAGTGCCCCTGCTTGTCCCATCTCCACATCCACCCATCTGGCTTGTACTGCTACAACATTGAAAGCAGAGTCCCCAACTGGTCAATTCTCTTCCCACAAGTGTCTTCTAAAAATTGGGCTCCAAACACCCCTTGATGGCTGCATGTCAAACAGCTACCTCACCACTGACAATGGCTCCACGACGACTACATTTAGCCGAGGGAAAAGCTCCTCCAACGGATGGTATGTGCACCATCTATCTTTCAAGAAGTGGCATTTGGTCCGTCACTCAGTCTCACTCTAACTCCTGCCTTGACGAAGTCCACTCCCCTACAATATGCCCTTCCAAATATACAAGATATGTGGTGCTGAGGTGGGGTTGACAAATCTCATACCTTTGCTCTACAATATTATTCCTGCCTGATGACAGTGTTCCATAATCCCTCTTCATCTGTG
The DNA here is from genome assembly GCA_022559845.1 of Amorphophallus konjac. NCBI lineage: Eukaryota > Viridiplantae > Streptophyta > Magnoliopsida > Alismatales > Araceae > Amorphophallus > Amorphophallus konjac. The sequence goes on along the minus strand of CM040125.1, from coordinate 2,583,720 downwards.
CCACTTTTCTAGATCCATTTGCTCAATAAGGCCAAGATGGAATCCCTGATGTTTTTAAACCCAAGCCTCCAACTCTTTGCACTTACATACTCCAGCCTTTGCCCCTCATTTCACTTCCATGCTATAAGAACCTTGCCTGACAAGCCTTCAACTTCATTGCAATTGAGATAGGGATCCCGAAAGTAAAGAAAAAGATAAGGGGGTTGTCTAACACAGATTTTCATAGCACCAAACGACCTCCATACGACAACAACTTTGTCTTCTACCCTGCTAGCCTAGACTCAAACCTCTACACCATTGGTTGCCAATCTCTACACTGTAAAGCACTAGGGGTCAAGGGAAGTCCCAAGTAGGTAATAGGAAATTGGCCAACCTAACAACTTAGAATAACAACAGCTCTCCTTATGGTTCTCTATTCCAAATTCACACCAACCACCTGGCTCTAGTTAAAATTCACTTTGAGGCAACTCACCTCCTGTAGCAACTCCAACATCATTCTGATATTGTAGACCTGGCCCTCGCCTTCTGCCACAAATAGAATTCTATCATCGACATATTATAGGTGGGATATCTATTGACCCTATGGAGTAAGCTGGAACCCCCAGATTAGGTCATGGGAATTGGCTCTCATCCACATTTTGCTCAGGATCTATGCCACTATGACAAAAAGAAGAGGGGACACAGGATCGCCTTGCCTTACTCCCCTGCCACTATGAAAGTAGGGTGTTCGTTCCCCGTTAATGAGGATGACAAATCAAGCTAACTGGATACATGCCCAAATCCATCCAATCCACCTATCATCAAAACCCATTTGTTAAGAACATCCAACAAACAATGCCAGTTAACCCGGTCATATGTTTTTTTCAAAATCAAGCTTGAACACCAGCCCTTTCTTTCTTTGTGCCTTGATAGCATGAAGGCATTCATAAGCAACTAGAAAATTCTCCCGAATGATTCGTCCTCTAATGAAGGCTCCCCGATATCCACTAACCATCCTACCTATAACACTATCTACTTTCATGGCCAGCCACTTTGTGATTGTATTATAGGTCCCACTGCATAAGCTAATAGGCCTATAGTCTCTCAATCTTTCAACACCATGCTTCTTAGGGAAAGACGAGCAGTCTTACTAATGCCTCTTAAGTGAGCCCTCCCTTCCTAGAATTCCCATACAACTTGGAAAAGATTTGCTTTGATGATGGTCCAATAATGGTGGAAAACGCCATTGGGAAACAATCCGACCCTAGGGCTTTGTCACCTACAAGAGAGAAAACAGCCTTCTTCACCTCCTCCTCAAAGGGGTGGGACAGAGCATGACTCTTTGATGTCGGTAGGTGCGGAAGAAGATCCTCTCCAATGGATGATCTAACTGGCTCCTCCTCAGAGAAGAGTAGTGACTAGAACTACTTGACATGCCTCTTGACTTATGCCGGTGTGAAGAATACCTGGTTCTCCTCCCTAATGCAATTGATGTAGTTCAATCGCTGTTTAACATGCGAAAGTTTGAATTTAAAACATCCATTTATTGGATAAATATGCATATATTTTGACATATTGTTAATTCTGCGTGCTTGATTTATCAGGCGATTCGGGTTCGTGTATTGGACTTTTCCTCACCGACTGGAGTCGGTGTTTATTTACATCGGCGGAAAATCCAAGCACCTTTGATTAACTGTCAAAGGACGCCCTTTGCCTCCATCCGTTGTGATATTAACGACCTTGATGATCGCTCATGACGGATACATACTCTTGCAAAGAAATTTGAAGACTTTATTTCCTTCAACATATGTAATTTAAATTTCAATCAGTCTTTCAAGACCTTTACATATAGTCCCGATTATGTAATTGGGTCTTTGGGATTACTTCTGGTTGTAACCAGACCCTTCAATTTGCTTCAGTCTGTATTTGGACCTTTGAACTTACTTTCGTCCTAATCGGATCATTGAATTTGCTTTTGTCCCATGATCGGACGATTGAATTTGAATTCCATCACGATCGGACCGTTAGATCGCCAAGATGATCACTGTCAATCCGTCGGATCTACTTCCGATCATGCTCTAGCCATCTAATTTGTGCCTAGTTGAGATCTAACCGTTGAATCTGCTTTGGATCAGGAGTTGACCGTTGGATTGCTTCTTGTTCTCGATCCGACTGTTGAACTTGAATGTAGTCAAGATCCGACAATTGGATTTGACCCAGATCAACATCTAAACATTGATTACAAATTTCATCCTGATCGATCCGTTGGATCGCCAAGATGATCACCATCGGACCGTTGGAGTTACTTCATAGTCATGATCACTCTCTTGATTGTGATCGGACACTTAAGTCGACTAGATGTCTACAAAGGACAATTCCGCACAAAGTGGAGGAATATTTGTGATTTTTCCTCCATCAAGGTATTTCTACAGTTTCTGACCCTTTCAGAGTATTTTTACAGTTTCTTGACCTCTTGGAGTGCTTGTGCCATTTCTTGACTTTTCATAGCATTTGTGTTGTTTCTTGACATTCCGTAATATTTTCTGTCTCGAATATCGGTTTCGTCTCGGAAAGGCGGAAGAGATCTCAGACAAATCTCGAAAAAATCTCGGGAGATCAGGTTCAGTGATTTCAAAAAAAAATCATATATATAGTCTATTTCTAAGAAAATGCTAATTTTTTTCCACTAAACACTCAATTTCACAAATATATTTCTCTAATTGGCAACTCAATTTTACAAAATAAAGAGTAATTATAACAATAACAAATACATTCACATGCACCAATGTCAATATACATCAAAAGTTACACCAAAAAGAGATACATAAAATGGTACATGAATCACAAACTGAAGAATACATCAAAAATCATCAAAAGTGATACATGTATCTTTGTCTCCCCCCCCTCTTCTCTCTCTCATTCAGACAGAGAGAAGGGGAGACGGGGGGGAGAGAGGGAGAGAGGGAGAGAGAGAGAGAGTCACAGAGGGAGAGACAGAGAGAGTTCGAGGAAAAGGGAAGACAGAGAGAAAGACTGAGGGGAGAGAGAGAGAGCGCTCAAGGGGGCCAAGGTAGAGAGATACAGGGAGAGAGTAAGGAGGAAACCAAGGGGGGGAGAAGATCTCGATCTCGGGAGCTCTGTTTCTCGCGACCTTTGGAGATAGAGATCTCAGAGAGATCTCGAACATCTCGTAAGAGATGACAAACAATGACATTCCGGGGTATTTCTGTCATTCTTGACTTTCTGACGTATATTTGTAATTTTTTAGATTTTCCTAGACTCATCTACCATTTCTTGACTTACCATGCTTTATCTGCAATTTCACCCTTTTCTGGGTTTTCTGGATATGATAAATCTTGGCCATGAAAAAGGTACATGGACTTAGATGGCTAACCTTAAGCCGGACTCAAGAGAGCGCACATCGCTTCAAGGAAGTGGTGTGGTCCCACTCCACCGAGTCGTGCAAACGACGTGAACCGAAACAATGGCATCTTGATAATTTTGGGGGCAGGTCAGGAGCTTTGTGCAGTTTCAAGACTGAACAAAGGCTTTCATGCAATTTTTGAACCCCAGTGGCATTTTGGTAATTTTTTGAAATTTCATGGGCAGTTTGATAATTTTTCAACAAGCTAGGGATATTTTAATAATATCCGAGCTGAACAAGAGACTTTTTTGTAATTTTCCCACGAGCGGGAGATATTTCTATAATTTTCTAGTATTTCAGAGTTTTTCTACAATTTTTGGATAGCGAAAGGTATTTCTACAATTTTTTCACATTTCAAGAGTCTTTCTACAATTTCTCTACAATTTTCCACCAACAAGGGGTTATCTGTAATTTTCTACAAGATTAGGGTTTTCCCCAACCTTCTTGAACATTTCAGCAATTCTGTAAAGTTGCAGGATATTTTGGCAATTTTTGCAGATAATTGGATTCTTCCCATGATTTCCAAGATTTTTCCATAGACTTTGGCTATTTATAAAATTCACATGATTTCTCCCTCATTTCAACAACTTCGATGATCAAAACATCTCAAACTTTGATGATCACACGATCACATCCCCAAAGTTAGGGGCATGTATGCAGCACACCCTTTGTGATTTTTTGCAAACAACAAAACATCTTGAACCTCCAAACCCTCAAGGGCTTTAGGAGATAACAAACCCTCTTAAATCTTCAAGCCTCTAAAGGCTTTAGGAGAAAATAAAGCATCTTGAATCTTCAAGTCTCCAAGGGCTTTAGGAGCTCCAAGTGCTCCTTCGCACGGCTTCTCCAAGTGCCTCGTCCGTCTCTTGCTCCATGTCTCGAGTGTGGCCAACCTCTTCCTTTTATAGTGATCGGAGGGTGTCAAGTGGGGGTGCATCCCTCCGGTGGATTGTACACACATTGATTGCAAAGAGGACCCCGTTGACTTGTGGCGGAGGTATGACTCCTCCTTCTTACTGCATTCTTCTCTTTTTCTTTTCTTTTCTTTTTTTTTGTTCATCACATAGAGGAGAAAGGGCCGGTGCCCCCCCACCTCCGGTGGTGCACAATAGGGGGAGGACCCTCGGCAGAACTAACCGGGGGTAACCCCCCCCCCTTTGTGCGTGCAGCAAGGGGGGCCACCCCCGGTGGAAGTCACCGGGGGGGAGCACCCCCAGTGGGGGGTGGAGGGGCTCAGCCCCGGTGGCTGCTACCGTTGGGCTCGCCCCCAGTGACACTCAACTGGGGGGTGGCTCACCCTCGGTGGATGTCACCGGGGGTCCAAGGGGAGGCACCCACCAAGGTTGCCACCGGAGAGAGAGAAGAGAGAGAAGGCGGCCCCTCCCCCCTTTCGCTCCAGTCCAAAGGGCTATAAAAGCCCACCAACTCCAGGATATTTTTATCCTTTTCTGGTCTTCTGTCAACACAGTGACACATGGAGGTCTTCTCTGTTGTTTGTTTTCCTTTGACATCATCCCGCTATCCTTGACTCCGGAGTGAGGGGATTTTGTTGTGACACGTTGGAAACGCTCCCGGAGGGGGTAAAGACTTTGACTTTTGCCAATTTTGTTGAATGGGTATATGGCTTTGTGCCGCCCACCAAATGTTTGATAAAATTTCCATACATCACGATATGTCAACTTTGTGTAAATATCTCCCCCCGGTGAAATCTCGAGAGTGTTTATGTAACGGCGACGATTTTGTATCGTTTCTTGCCATGACATCATGTATTTTTTATTTTTGAAATTTGTTGAAAATATCAGAAAATGTTGTAAATTTTGTGGGGTTCAACGATCGCTTTCTCCCTAAGGCAATCTTTTGGAAGTAGAAAGTATTCCTGTCTCCCTCCTTGATTCATTTTTCGCTAGCTCTCTACTTTCAGAAGATTTCTTTTTTATTAAGAATCTCTACAAATTCTACCTTAAGGTTGTCCCGATGTTTCTTGTCTAACTCATCTAGTAAGCCAACCTTCTCTAGTGCATCTAATCCCTCCAACTGAAGAAGAACCTGTATTTCGCTGCCTTGCCCGGGAGTCTTGCTAGCACCTCACTTAGTCAGCTCCTGCGCTAGGTACATCAATTTACCCACCAGTCCAGCCATGGCAGACATCTCTTATCTCTAACGCCCCCCTACTCTACTAACAATGTTCATGAAGTCTTCCTCTTTGAGCCACTACCTTTCGATTCTGAACTACATATTCCTCATACGCATGTTGCTCATCCTGAGCATAATAGGTTTGTGATCAGAGACAGTTCTATCCAAAACCATAACCTCCATGTGTGGGAAGTGGTCTTCCCAATCAGGGAGACAAGGAATCTGCCAAGTTTGGTAGTGCAGGATCGACTCTCAAACTTGACCATGTGAGCTGAGCAGTGGAGGTGTACACATCAATCATAGCCGTTGCAGTGATAAAGTCTTAGAAATTTTCCACCTCCCTTAAGGGAGTTGAGCCACCTGACCTCTCCTGTGTCGAGAGGACTGCGTTGAAGTCCCCTTATACACCATGGACAGTCAGAGCTAACATGGTGAAGTAAGAGCTTGTCCCACTGTACTTTCTTGTCCCCCCTGTTCTGAGGCCCATAGACCCTAGAGAAGTCCCACATGAAGCCGTCCTTGATGCTGCGGAAAGAGAGGGAGATGGTCCCCTTACCAATATGGCTGAGCCCCTCCACTTCCTCCACCTCAAACTGATTCCACATAACCATAATACCCCTTGCTCTCCCTTCTCATAAAGAGGCAATCCCTCTAGACAACCAAGCTCCCTCATAATAGCCTCCTCATCCCTTTCACATTTAGTTTCTTGTAAACAGAGAGTATCGATCTTACATATTCTAACTAGCTCCTTCGCTACTCTTCTTTTCTCCCTCCCCCCTATCCCCCCTAAGTTCCATGACACAATCCTCATTGATATTTTAAGATGTACCACCCTCGTGGCCACCGTACAACTTATTACCCCCCTCAAATCCCTATTCACATTTCCTCATAGATTCCCCACCCCTGCTCTCCCTGGCCAGTGTGAGCAGCCACCTCTTCTGGACCTTCATAAATAACCTTTTATATCCTTCTCAAGCATGTAGAAAGACACGCCTACCTTCTCGGCCAGCTCCCTCACCTGGTCCTGAGTCTATCTCTCCACCACACCAACCATCTCCTTGACCTCCTCCTTCCCCATCCCATACATCTCCTTTCTGTCTCCTGATCGACCTCGAGCCCAGATTGCTTCTATAGTCCCATCTGGATGGTCCCCCTCCAAGAAATTCAAAAGGAGGTTCTTCTTCCTATATCAATCCCCAAAAGAAGGTTACTAGGTCTCATAGAGCCAGAGAGAAAGGAGTCTCGAGACCTCCCTCTGTGTCCTCCCGGAGGAAGCCCTTCTATCAAGCGTCAAGGGGTTGACTGGCGATGCGGAGGCAGGCCGTGTGCATTGGAAGATAGCATTACAGAGCCTTCCACTGTCTGCCAGCCATCACCCAGCCCGTTGCCAGAACCCGAAGCCAACACACCTCTTCCCTCCACACATCAACTCTGGCAGCAGCAGATTTACAGTCACCTTCATTATTCCTATGGGTCACACCGACGGTCGGCCGCCATCTCCGTGCCGCCGGCCACCATAGGGACCATATGGCTAGCCGCAGCCCCAAGGTGGACGGTATTTGTAATATCCCGGACCCTTCGGATCCTTCTTTTTGGGTCCCAGATCTGTTTTCTCGGAGTGTCTGGCTCCGTTGTGTCCGAAATTTCGTTTCGGACATCTTTCGTGTTCGGATCGGCGCGATCCGGAGTTGTTTCGGAGGCCCGGAGCGTGTCCGTGGCTTTTCCGCGCGTTTTTCCGATTCCCGATCGTGTTTCCGGCTTTTACCTGCGGAACCCCGTAGCGGGTGAACCGGGTCGTTCACCTGGGCGAGAGTGGTACCGTTGCGATCGGTGCGTTCCGAGGATCGCGGATGTGTAATTTTTAATTTTTCGGTATTTTTTAAAATTTTCAGATTTTCTATAAATCCCCCTTTCTTTTTCTTTTCTCCCCCTCTTCTTTCTCCTTCTTCTTCCTCTTTCCTCTTCCTCCCCAACGTGGCCGCCCCCTTCTCTTCCCCTCTCCCGGCGGCGACCGCTCCGACCCTCTCTCCGGCTATAGACGACGGCGGGGTGACGGTGCGGCGACGGCGGTGGCGGTGTGACGATCCCGGTGGCGTGCGGCATTCGTGGGAAGCGTGAGGAGAAACGAGGGTTTCAAGTGTTCTTCGCGGTTTGTGGACGATCAGGAGCGCCTCGAGGCGAGATCGAGGTAGGGTGACGTTCCTTAGCTCCCCGCGTTCCTTTCCCGCGATTTGTAGGCCGAGGGGAGGCCGAGAGATGGGTTTCCATGCCGGGATGGGGTTTTCCATGATTTGGGGAGAGTTCGCCCGATCTATCCGGGGCGCCTCGAGGCGAGATCGAGGTAGGGTGACGTTCCTTAGCTCCCCGCGTTCCTTTCCTGCGATTTGTAGGCCGAGGGGAGGCCGAGAGATGGGTTTCCATGCCGGGATGGGGTTTTCCATGATTTGGGGAGAGTTCGCCCGATCTATGATTAGGCCGTGATTCCGCGTTTTAATGGCTTAGAAGCATGCTAGGGGTCCCGGGGGAGCTTCCCCCTTGTTTTCCCCCTCTCCCATGAAGGTATAGGGGCGTGGTTGGTGTTTGTGGTCGTTTCCCGTCGGTTCGCCGTCGGGACGGTGTGATGGTCCTTCCAGTGACCGTCACAGCTTGTGGCGCCCCAGGGTCGGTGCGTCACAGCCTGTGAGGCCCCACGGTGGGTGCGTCACATGGCACGGTTTTGCCAATTGGGTGGTCCGTGGGCCTGACGGTCCCACGATAGACCGCCAGGGCGTGTGACGCGCCTAGGTTGGACCATCAGAGTGGCGATCCGACCGTTGGCATCCGACCGTTGTGGTTTCCGACCGTTGGGCTTTTTTGACCGTTGGGGGTCAAGGCCTCTGACGCACCCAGGGTGGGGCGTCAGAGCCTTGTGACGCCCCTGTGTGGGAGCGTCAGAGCTGACGCGTCCCCACCGTCTAACGCTCCTGGGCAGGACCGTTAGAGGCTGTGACGCCCCGAGGGATGTGCGTCACAGCTGGTTTCATTCCGTCTTCTAACGCACCAGAGGTGGTCCGTTAGAGCCTGTGACTTCCCGAGCGGTGTGTGTCACAGCTGGTTTCTTCTCGCCTTCTGACGCACTGGGTTGGGTGTGTCAGGGCCTGTGACGCACCAGGGCTGGCGCGTCACAGCCGGTTTTGCACCGAGTGTCTGACGCACCTGTGTTGGGCCTTCAGACTGCTGTGACGGCCCAGATATAGACCGTCAGAGCCTGTGGCGCACCTGGGTTGGACCGCCAGGCTCTGGACTGTACCAGGTGGTTCGCAGTCCCGTTTCTTCTCTGACGGTGGTCACTGTGAGTCGGTGTCGGTGCGAGGAGCGTTCCTTGTACTTCGTCGGGATCGGACGTTGTTTTCCGTTGACTTGAGAGTCTACTCCTTCAGTGACCCTCCACTAGTCGTAGCCTGCTTACGCGTTTAGCGGTCCCACCAGGGGGTGGTGGAGTGGCTACCCTGAGGACGATTTTTAGACTAATTTTCGTCGGGCCCCTCGTCTTGCAGCAGAGTCCGGCTGAGGGGAAAACCAATTAGATGCCAGACCTGAGACTCATGGTCTGTGTGTGCACACGTGGTTGGGGGCAGTTGGACACACGCTGACGAGCGTGACCCCAGCTAGTCACTTGCTTTGTCGTTACTTGTATGGTGTCCTTGCCTCCGCCAGGGGCTATCGTGCCAGGCGGACACCTGCGGTGCGGTGTAAGACGTCAGGGGACGCTACCGACTGTGCTTCTAGTGGGAGGTACTCCTGTCGAGTCGGGAGTGACAGACTGTCAGTCTCTGTGACTTCGACCTTCGGGTTTTTGGTCGTGTTGACCGTTGAGTTCCGGTTGTTTCGCCGTGGTGCGTGTGTCGATTTTCATGCCGTGAGACCGGTGTTTGTAGTTGCAGGGCTTTCACTTCTGAGGTACTCGCTTACTGCTAGCGTAGCGGTTTTCCGTTTTGCGAGGTAGGGTTCGAGTGATCCCTACTGAGTCTTGTTCTGAGACTCATTCCCTACGTGTTTTCACCGTGTTTCAGGCGAGGCGCGGCTTCAGATGAGCACGTCTGAGGCTCAGCGTGGTTCAGGTACCCAGCGTTAGTGCCAGAGGTCAGAGCCGGGGTATGCCCCGTGTAGCTGTACTTTTCTTTCTCGTCTCTGTGCTAGTTGTGGACTACTGTTGTTTATTTCGTTATATCTTGTGGACCATGTATCATGTAAAATGTTAATTTATTTCCTGCTTAATCATATAAATTATTTAACTTCTGTAATTATTTGTGATACTTGTGTAGTCTCCACACCATCCTTCTAACCCTTCCGAGTCTTCGAGCTCGTGGGTGGCGGTTCGAGTCTCAGGTTATCGGGCCTTCCTGGTAATCGGATTCTCGGGTCGTTACAGTATCCTACCGCAGCCTTGGGAGGATGTTCCCTGAGAGGAAGTTCCCTGCCTAGGCAGCAGATGCTTCTCCTACTGTTCGGACTCTCGAGGCAAGCCAAAAGGAGCGACGGCGGCTGTGGAGGTGGCCAGCGGTGCCGACCATCCATCGAGTTGGACCTCGTCCACCTAGTTCACCGTCGGCACACTAAGGTGAGGAAGGCAAATTCTATTGAGTCCTGTGGACCCGCTGTGTCCATGGAAACCCGATTTGGGTAAGTCGTGGATGCCTGGATCTAGTCCATGGGCGAAGCCCTCAGCATGAAAACTAGGCCCATATGCTCCATTGGAGAAGCCCGACCGACCATGGATGGCAGTTTTCGAAATGATCTGAAACCAACAGGCCAAAACTGGGCGAAACCGGACGCCATGCAGTTGGCAAAAAAATAGTATTTTATTTGGTTTCGGGCCGAAACCGAAACGATTTCGGATGCGGCCGAAATCGACACTGAAACCGAAACTGCCTTCTATGCCGCCCACCCTATATGTCCGCCATCGGCCCGCCCTCCATTGGGGAGCCCAGCCCAACTACTTCACCCAACCTCCCCTGACTAGGCCCGTTGCGCTGACTCAAAAAGGCCCGGCCCAGATGATGCCTCAAATGCTAGCACAAAAGGCCCAAAAGGTCGCTCGTCCCAATTAAAATTTGAATTAGAGGCTATTGGGCCACCATATACACCCCGGTATAGGCCTTCCACCTCTCGCCTACAGGATTGTTGCCCTAGGGAACCCGACCACCACCGCTATTGCTCCTGTATCTTTGCCTCGATCGAGACACGAACAGTGAAGACCTCCCCACCGACGGCACAGGACATTGCCGGTGGCACTGTTGCAATGCTTGGCACCCAGACGAGGACCTCCACCATATTAAGATCATCAATGGGGAGGAGCCACACAATGTCGTTCTCCACCTTCCCAAAAGTGTCAACCAACTGTAAGACTCCCTCTTCATCATAGAAGAAGAGTGAATCCTACTATTCTAACCACAAGAGGAACCTACGTCATGTTGGGGGCCCTCACGAACGACCAAGGTTGGATCTGGATGAGAACCCCCCTGGCCAACAAAAACCGAATCTCCGCCATAGCCTGCATCGCCTTTTCTCTTCGTCCGATGGCCAAGAATCCCTATTGATGGACATGGCGGACCTCTATTGGTCCGTCCCATCCCCCCTCGTGCCTAGTAGTGACCTAACCATCTCCTCATCCATTGTTCCTTCCACAGTGAGAGCCACTCCAACCGGCCCTGCAGCAAGTCCGATGGGAGGTGCCCAAACTCAAGGCAGCCATCCTCTTGAGTGGCCGGACACGGTGCTCTCCTACAAATGACCTCTGCGTAGGTCCCCTCGCTCAGGGACCCCCCCTCCTCCGGTCATCAGGCCTTCCTTCCCTAACCACGCTCTGCAGAAACGCAGCATATGGCCTGGTTGCCGAGACCAGTAGCAGATTGGGCTGTATACAAGGGAGGATGCCAATGAAATCCTGCCAAGGGCCACCGCTTCCTGGAGGGACGCGGTTGTCCCCTGAGGCGACCTTCGGAACACAACCTCCCCACCTCCCTGCCATCGCCCTGATGTGATCTCGGCAGCCGTGGCATGCCCCTATTCCCAAAGCTTCTCTCTCTTGCCCGTAAACATGGAACCATACAAAAGAAAGGCAAAAAAAAATGCTAAACAACATGAAAAAAAATAGTAGCAATATCTTGAAAAAGAAAAAAATGTGTGCATCGGATTTAACCATCCAGTAATAATACATTAACAAAAAACAAAAGTGCATGCACTGCATGTAATTGGTTGTGGTTAGAATGCTGCATAATACATACAACGTTGTACGAGGAAAAGTGATAAGCGAGACTTATCAGAACGCTCAAATCGAAGTGCTTGAACAAGCTGTAGTAAGTAACATTGGAGTTCTTCATCACCAGCTCTTTCAAGCACACTTACAGCATAAGCGCGGACCTGTGCAAGGAATTGAGATCAGGAAGACACAGACACAGGGCCTTAAAAGAATAATAATGCATGCTAAAGACATGCTGGTGCGTAGAAAACATATGAAGGAAAAGTCAGAACAATATACAAGCAAAGATACCTGCAATAAAACATCCCCAAATTTCATCTAAATTAAAAAAAAACTTGCAGCAATGGGGAAAAAAGGAGACTCGGTACTAACCAGCTGGGTTTAGCAGGGAAAGATGCCAGAAATGTTCCCCTGTTCTGTTATTTAACTTATGGTTATTTATCAAATTGCATTTTCCTTAAAATAACATTACACAGCCTTCCATGAACGGAAGAAAATGATTCCCAAGTTAAAGGACCTAATATATTACTTGCTTGAAAACCACAATTTAAAAACACAAGCATAAAACACAGAATCTATTTGACAAACCAAATATATGTATATCTAACTGCTACTTAGGTTATTTATTTCCTTTAAAAGGCAAATATTTGCTCAGACACAGATAAGTCATAGAGTTCAATTATTCCCTTGGGTTCAAGGTCTTTGAGACACCTTAAATTACTTTGATTTGTATAATTGAACTGTAAATTCAGGTCAGCCATGTGATCGGTTACCTTTAGAAAAAATTTTTTTTGAGGAAAATGTGGCTAAGAATTGAGCTTTCATATCATGTTCCACACAAAACATAAGAAAACAATACAAAATAACAAAATCCTGCAGGTTTTTTTTAAAGTGCACAAGCATGCATATGAGATGCAATCTGATGGATCAATATTTCTCTAGTTAGTCGGTTACACAGAAGAGAGGGGTAGAGTGAGAAAAAGTATTTAGTCAATTAAGCATAGGATGGTAACCTGCTCGGTTATGGAATTCAATAGGGTAACTCAAATATTTTAGAGATGATGAAGCCGTTTATAGGAAAAGAACTGGCAACAAATGCAACTTGATATTGCAAAAAGGTATATGCATCATTGACGAAATCATGATTATGCAGAATCAAACACTAACTTCTTCACTTTCAAAAACAGGAGAGAGAAGCTCTAGTGCATCTGTGACGTCAATCATTTCCCATCTTCCCATCAGATCTATTGCCTGCTTTGCTTCCTGTTAGGAAAATAGCATATTAGCCTTAATGAAACAAAATTATTGATTATTCAGAAAGTAAGCAAGCAATAACGCAAGCCTAATCATTTGTTAAAAGTCAAAATAAAAAAGAAACACAAATTACGGTAATCCATTGCAGCATGTGTTGCAATCTGATTGCCACATTTTCTGTGAACATAGAAACAGATGCATAAAAAAAGGATAAGCAATTTTAATCTCCAATCAGTTATATTCATTGAAGGATCAAGAAGTTCATATGTTTTACCACTGGCTGCCTCATGGAATGCAGAATCGGCCGATCACAGGTTGGCAGTATCGGCCGAAACCGATACGTTTCGGCCGAAACGTATCGGTTTCGGCCGATACCGACACCGAAACGGGCCTTTGCACTGTAGCAGGTCCGATACCAAAAATAATATTTTTTTTAATGATTTCGGACCGAAACCGTCCGGTTTCGGACCGAAACCTAACCTGTTTTCGCCGAAACCTAACTTGTTTTTGGGCCGAAACCTAACATTTTCATAGATTGCCCCCTTTTCTAACTGTTTTGAACCGGTTTCGGCCGAAACCGAAACCGATACCGAGTCGTATCGGTTTCGGACCCGGCCGACCCGGATTTTTTTGCTTCCTAAGAGAAATCTGCATGGTCTTCCTTCCCAATGAAGCCTGGCCATCAGCTGGCCTTGAACTAAGGCTGGGTAGACCATGGATGGCAGTATCGGCCGAAACCGATACGTTTCGGCCGAAACGTATCGGTTTCGGTCGATACCGAAACCGAAACGGGCCTTGTCACTGTAGCAAGTCCGAAACCGGACCGAAACCGAAACCGGACCGAAACCGACCGAAACCGACCGAAACCGGACCGAAACCGTCTGGTTTCGGCCGAAACTAGACCTGCTCAATACATTTTTTGCCTTTTCTGACTGTTTTGAACCGGTTTCGGCCGAAACCGAAATCGAAACCGAAACCGATACGTATCGGTTTCGGTACCGGCCGAAATCGATACCGAAACCGATACTACCATCCTTGGGGTAGACTCGGTCCATCCAGGTGAGTTGAACTATCCTTTGGGACTCGGATGGCTGACTCGTTCAGACTTCAGAGTCTTCTTCTTCCCCGTCTGTTGCACAAGAGTCTGTAACTCCTTGTGGACATGCAAAATTGCACTCCCGTACGCCCCAACTAGTCCAGCATTAACAACAACATCAACTGAAGAGACTACGTAGAAGAGGGCCATCCGGACTCCCCGAACGCACATACACTGCCGTGGAGCTATCTCCGGGGTCACGACAGTGAAGAGAACTCAACCCTCAAGAGCCCCACAATCCATGGGCCTCGAAGAAAATCAAATAAGCCATAACTCGCGCTCACAACGGGCTCATAACTGCCCATTTAGGCCTTCAGCGGCACGCCCTTTGGGCCCTTCAGCGGCACACCCCTTTGGCCCCTCAACGGTACCCCCTTTGGCCCCTCAGCGGTACCCCCTTTGGCCCTTCAGCGGTACGCCCCTGGGCCCTTCAGCGGCATACCCCATGTGCCTTCAGCGGCACGCCCCATGTGCCTTCAACGGCACGCCCCATGTGCCTTCAACGGCACGCTATTTTAAACCTTCAACGGCACTCTATTTCGGGCCTTCAACGGCACACTATTTCGGGCCTTCAACGGCACACTATTTTAGGCCTTCAACGGCACACTATTTTAAGCCTTCAACGGCACACTATTTCGGGCCTTCAACGGCACACTATCTCGGGCCTTCAACGGCACGCTATTTCAGGCCTTCAACGGCACGCTATTTCAAGCCTTCAGCGGCACACCTGCGAGGCTCTCCAGCGGCACGCCTGCCTTAGCCCCAGCGGCATAGCGTTCAGCGCATCCACGCCGGTCAACGCTCGTATCCCTCGGCGCGCAGCGAAGGCATGGCAGGCCCATACTTGCACCTTGCTGGGCTGTCCTCGCCCCACCTACTCCCGTCCTCGGCATTCGTCGGCCTGACGAGGGGTATAAGAACCCCTCGCTCCGACAAGTAAAGGAAGGAGGAAGGGAGACGAAAGGGACACACCAGGGAACACACAAAAAGAAGAGACGAAGAGAGGCGGGGACACCCACAGGCAAGAGAGGAAGAGAAGAGAGAAGAGGAGAAGAAGGGCTCCGGCGTGAGTCCCCTCCGACGACCACCGGGCAGAAGAGAGAGTAAGAGAGAGAGGGAGCTTGATGTAGCAGGGGAGAGTGGGGGAAAGAGCAGTGGGTTGTCGCCCCTGCTTCGATCTCCAACACTTTCTCCCTTTTTTTTTCTTCTTCTTCTTCCCCTGTTCTTTGTTCTTCGGTTGTCTCTCTTGCTCGCAGTCTTAGCTCGAGCATGCTTCACAATGTATTTGACCGGCCGTGGTCATTTCCTTTCTTTTATGAATGAAAGCCGCCCTCCTTGGGCTCTCTATTGCTTCCGTTGGTTTGCGCCACCGTGTTCTTGACTGTCCATTTCTTTTCCCTTCTCCGGCGTTTTCTTTGAGTCTTCGCGTCGATGGTTTCTTCCGAATGCCGCACCAGCTTGAGTGGTCTGGGGCCACGAATCTCCCCCTGCAAGGCCCAATGCCTTCATCCGTGCTAGCCCCTTGGGCCATTCCCCCCTCCTGTCGAGGTTTTCTGTGGGTTTGATCAACCTAGTAGCCCTGCCCCTGCCAACCCTTTTGGAGCCTTGCCCGGTGCACTTGCACCCTCCCTCAGCGGCACACCCCTAGTCTCCCTTCAGCGGCACACTTGCCGTTTGACCCTGGCCGGCATACCCCCATCAACCTCTAGCGGTACACCCCTCCCTGGTGCCTTCAGCGGCACACCTAATCTCTCTAGCCCGGTACGCCTCCCAGACGCCTTGTGCTCGTCCCTGGCCGGCACGCCCTGACTAAACCCCCCCCCCCGGTAGACCCTATCCAGTCTTAGAGGCGTCTCCCACTCATCGTTTCTTCCGGGCTTTCCGAAGTTTTATAAAAGGTGTGGTCGCCCCTGGCACGCACCTCCAGTTGTCGGGTTCCGCCACTCTATGTGGACGCGTTCCCTTTATCTCCCTTACGCTCGGGTCAAGGGGAGATGCTGCCTAATTTTTAGTAGAAATGATAATAGTGTGTTTAAAAGGTAAAAGAAACCACGAACGAATGGAACGCTCGGCGATAAAACATTCTAACCGAAATGAGGCACTGCGGGCAACATGAGAGGAATCGGATTAAATGACGATGTGATGAATTAAATGCTCAATCTATAAGGAAGAGGTCGGGGGAAGAGGGAGAAAAGATTTGTATAGAACTATATAAAGATCAAGGAAAAGAAGAAAAAAAAGCCTTAAAATAAGTAAAGGAGGAGTGGGCCTTCGCAGGCACGCCTATTCTAGCTTTCGCCGGTACACCTTGTCAACCCTCCACGGCACACTCTCTTACCTCCTTGAACCCCCCAGCGACACGCTTGGCATGCCTTTCCTCAGTAACCCGGCGCCTTTGTGCACCGACCCTAGCCTAGCCCGGTACATGTGTGCACGGACCTCATTCTCCACGCACATAGTCCTCGTGACTTGCACTGGCTCTGGGCCCAGGGCTGCACCGACTACAGCGCCCCGCGGGCCGTACGGACTTCGCCCCGCGGGCCGTACAGACTTCGCCCCGCAGGCCGTATAGACTTTGCAGGCCGTATAGACTTCGCCCTGCAGGCCGTATAGACTTTGCAGGCCATACAGACTTCGCCCCGCAGGCCGTATAGACTTTGCAGGCCGTACAGACTTCGCCCTGCAGGCCGTATAGACTTTGCAGGCCGTACAGACTTTGCAGGCCGTATAGACTTGGCAGGCCGTACAGACTTCGCCCTGCAGGCCGTACAGACTTCGCCCCGCGGGCCGTACAGACTTCGCCCCGCGGGCCGTACAGACTTTGCAGGCCGTACAGACTTCGCCCTGCAGGCCGTACAGACTTTGCAGGACGTACAGACTTCGCCCCGCAGGCCGTACAGACTTTGCAGGCCGTACAGACTTTGCCCCGCAGGCCGTACAGACTTGGCAGGCCGTACAGACTTTGCCCTGCAAGCCGTACAGACTTCGCCCTGCAGGCCGCACAGACTCTGCAGACCGTACAAACTTCGCCCCACAGGCCGTACAGACTTTGCAGGCCGTACAGACTTCGCCCCGCAGGCCGTACAGACTTTGCCCCTCTATAGCCCAAGGCTGCACCGACTTCAGCCCGCAGACTGCACCGACCTGCTGACGGCCCAGACCTACACCGACCTACCTTCGGCCTTGGCACACCCTGCACCGACCCAGCCCAATCTCTATCAGGCGCACTCGTTGATACCCTCGTCGGCATGCCTTCAGCCGCCCTTGCCCGGCGCACTCTCTATGCCGCCTTCGCCGGCACGCTACCTACGACCTTCACCGGCACGCTCCTTCAGTCCCCTTTTGACCCTTCAGCGGTCCACTCCCCCCCAGAAGTACGTGTAAAATATAATATATAATAATAATAATAGTGATAAATCAATAAAAATTACGATGACTAAATAAATTTGGATATATATATATAACAAACAAAAATTGTGAAATAATAATAATAATGGTGAGAGAAATTTCTAATAATAATAATAATAAACAACATGGATAAATCATTTAGGAAAAATACACAAAAGGGAAATAAGCCATAAAAAGAATGCATGTATATAATTAGGAGCCCAGATAAAAGAAACGATAAAGTCTATATTGCAGCCTGTCTCTCCTGTGACATGGCGCTGAAGGGAATAACAATGCTGCCCCTGCAGGTCAGGCCCGAGTCACGGGGATTGCCTCAACACGGCCACGACCTGACCTCGCCTCGGGCCGATATTCCGATTAAACCGGACTCGTTTCTCGGGCCGGATCCCTTCCGAGCCACTACTAAAATTGCCGCACGTTCGACAGACATTTGAACGGGTTCACCTCGATTTCCGCCGCGTTTCTATTACGGACCGGTGTCCGAACATGAAAAGATCCATGCGTGACCGATATGGCCGACGGTTCCCATCCCGACATGGTCGTAACCCGGCATTGATCTGGGCCAATAGCTTGTCGAATCGGATTCATCCTAATGGGATTTGTTCCCGCTCTTTCATTGAAGTTGTCGTGAACTCGGCATACGTTTGTACGGGGTTGCTTCTATCTACGTCGTACCTTCAATATGGACACTTGTCCGAATATCAAGTGGTCCGCAAGTGACCGACAGAAATCGGAATAGAACGGGACGGCTCCCGTCATCCCTGGACCCTACACATGGGAATATCAATAAGGCCTTCATGGGCTATGCTGGGACCTCGGGTCCGTCCTGATTATGGTCACTATCTGACCCATATCCTCGGCTTATAGCCCGCTCCCTTTGAACACGTTTTCGGTTTTGGAATCTAGTCTCGGGACTCTTCCTCGCTGCCCTCCGGCACCGAGAACATTAATGATGCCCACGCAAACCCCGTTTGGACCAAGGATGGTAGTATCGGTTTCGGTATCGGTTTCGGCCGTTACCGAAACCGATACGTATCGGTTTCGGTTTCGGTTTCGGCCGAAACCGGTTCAAAACAGTCAGAAAAGGCAAAAAATGTATTGAGCAGGTCTAGTTTCGGCCGAAACCAGACGGTTTCGGTCCGGTTTCGGTCGGTTTCGGTCCGGTTTCGGTCGGTTTCGGTCCGGTTTCGGTTTCGGTCCGGTTTCGGACTTGCTACAGTGACAAGGCCCGTTTCGGTTTCGGTATCGACCGAAACCGATACGTTTCGGCCGAAACATATCGGTTTCGGCCGATACTGCCATCCATGGTTTGGACCGCGGGAGGCACCCCCGGCATGGTCCTGACTCGATCTTGCACCGGGCCAACAAACTCATTGGTTTCCTGCTACACTAACCGTGATTTAACCGAATGTTTTTAGAGTCTCGGAATAATATGTTTGCCGTGTCCCGGCATACATATGTTCTAGGTCCTTCTGCGACGATTACGGTATTCTCAAGCCGGACACCCGTCCGAATATTAAACGGTCTCCCGAATGACCGACACGTTTCGAACGTCCGCTTCCCTAGACATAGGGCTTTCCAGCCGATTCAAGGGATATTCCCCCGTTGCCCCTTGGCACCGGAAATATTAATGACGCTCATGCAAATCTTGTTTCGACCGCGGGGGGCCCACCGCAGTATGGTCGCAGCTTGCTCTTGCACCGGGCCAACAGATTTACTGGTTTTTGACCGCTCTAACCGAGGCTCAGCCGAACGTTCTACGCTCTTCCGAACAATAGATTTGTCGTACCTCGGCATACCTGCGTTCCGATTTTCCCGCGACAACCGCGATCTTCTCGAGCCGGACATTCATCCGAACATTAAATGGTCAGTACACGACTGACATGACCGCGAATGGTTTTCTTCTCGCCCTCACGCGAGGATTTCAATACCTCGTAATAGACCTTCCATGCAATTGATTTCTTGGCCATGAGGCCCTGAATCCCGACGATTAATCAAGGATGTTCCCTCGTATGGGGGATGTAAATGACGCCGTGACCTTTATGGCGCGGCGGGTTTTGGTCCCGACACGAACCACAGAATCGTCTGACCGAGTCAGATCGAGCGCACCGTGGGCTCTTCGGAGCCCGAATAAATTGTCACTTTGTGACTGGCACGCCCACGCACTTAATAGACGAATCAACCATTCCCGAAGAGACGAGCATAATAAACGAACGAAAAGTGCGTCCACACTCCTGAATCATCATTCTTGGCCCTATACCTCCTGTAAGCTATTGCTATCTCACACCAAGTCAAAGAGTCCTTAGTAGTGCTCGCAGCTGAAACATTACCCAAATCAGAGCCCTCTGAAATTTCTGGTTTGACGAAGATGTGGAAATTCTTTCCCCCAATTCTGATTCTGACAAATGGATGAATGACCTTTGTGTTATCCACCTGAATCTTGATTCTGGCATACTTCAGATTCTGCCCCTCCAGTGTTCTATCTATCTCTTTCAAGCAACCAAACCCAGTGAACATACACCAAAGGATTCTGGGTCCAGATACGGAGAGGAGCACCTATGAGCCAAGACCAGAGAGCAAGGCCTTCTTTCTCCTGGATGGTGGCCGCTTCCACTGACCAAGGTTTAACCACATACTGAACAGCATTAAGACCACTCTCCTCAAGAATAAGCAGTCAAGTTTCCATTCTAGGCGAGGAAACCAAATCAAGTAAGCCCTGCCATTGAACTCCCTGATCCACCACTCTTCCAAATCACTCCAAGTGCTCCTCAGCCAGTTCACCATGTTCTCCCTCTCCGAGGAAGTACCTCTTGGTCCTTTACTCTGAACATTTTGTGAAGGATGGAGGACATCAGAGGCTTCCAACATCCATCTACCTTCTTTCACCCCCCGAGACCAGGGGATTTATCTAACCTCTTGCATAGAAGCAAAACGCCATCCACCTTTCGTTCCCCTGACATTCCTCAACTCCAGATTTCCCTCATGTACCCTCCTGGGAACAAGCAAAGCTCCCATGACCAATTCCTCCACAACTCAAGCATTTTGAAGCATTTCTGCAATCTCTGCTCCAATGACTTATCTTAAGACATCTGATGCATTAGCTTAGCTTCACTAGGAGAGAGCTAAGCCTATTCTCTGCTTGCTGAAGCCTGCCAGAAGTTCTATTCCTTGTATCCACTGTCCTCCACCCTCCCTCGCCCTGGCCGGAGAACACCATCCGTAATGAATGAAATGGCAACAGACATACCAAGGACAACTTTCTTCTATAGATCCAAAAGCCTGAACCCTCTGAAGGAGGTTGGACTTCTTGATGAGGTGGATAGAAATCTAGGGAACACGATGAGGGCATTTTTTTATTTATTTTTTTACGGGGAGGGGTTAACCCGGGATGGAACCCGGAACCTCCCCCTTGCAAAGGGGGAGAGTGTCCACTCTGCCACTGGCGGGAGACCAAGATGAGGGCAGTTTGCTGAGACCCTCCTTAAGGAGGAAATCTACTGGAGGCAGAGGTCCATAGAGAGGTGGATCGAAAAAAGGGGCAGGAACACAGCCTACTTTCAGAAGGTTGCTTCTAGCATAAGAAGATTCAATCGAATCAGAAGCCTCTCAGATAGAGACTGCTATCTCACTTAGGATTGAGACATCCTGGGGCATGCAATGGCTTTCTATCCTCTAGAATGAGTAGGTGGTTGAGGATTTCAGTAATCAGTACAAGGCAGGACAGGACTACTTGAAGACTGAGGTGGGAGAGAAATGGATTGCTTTCAGTAAAGTTAACTATCATAAGTGATACTCTTTTTTCTTGACCATGGACGTGGTTCAAGGTGCTGGCACATCTTTTACTGTGATATTACACACTGCTAAAAAAGAAGCCCTAATGAGTAAGAATATCTCACCAACTATTTCCCACATTTGGTAAGTTGTCTATAAATATGGATAAAATTCAGAAACCATCTACTAACTATACCAGGCGGGAAGGGAGTTTATGAAACAACTTTTCCTACATTGCCTCCAAACAGACAAGATTGTAAAGGATACTGGGGCTATATTCCATGCAGATTGGAGATGCCAAGTATGCAAAAGCCTTCCCAAGTTTCCTTGATTTTCACTTTATTAATAAACCTATGCATTTCAAAAAGTCTTCTTAATGAATGATGCCATAATTTGAAATCATTCATTACAAACAGGCACTGCAAAGCAATAACAGCACTACAATCAAATTGAAAATTCACACATGGAAAAAAATCCTGACCTGAGCATCACTCCATTCCACACTTCGCAGAAACTTGGTAAGAGCCTTCTTATCAGACACCAAAGAGAAACGGAACTTCCATAGTAGTTGCCTCTCCTCTCCACTTAGAGTGCGGGTGGGAGGATACTTTAGGATTCTTTGTATTGATCTTCAAACCATGAGGGAAAAAATGATTATAAGATCAGTAACATTGAACAATTTATTAGCCTAATTGGTAATTCGTCACTATAACTTTGCTTTCTTCTTCATGGTTTGAGACAGCAAGAAGAGAATTGGAAAGCAAAGTGATCAAGAAGGCAAAGGAAAAAGAGAATTTAATGGAAGCTAGTTCTATAACAAGGTTTGAGATAGCTTGAATGTAACTAGGTAACATTCAAAAATACAAAACCAAATATCATACACTGAGGGAGAGCTTGAATAACATGTGGTAGAAACTCACATATGCCAAAAAGCAAGAAAAGTGCTCATTCATAGTAACCAATTAAGAGAGAACATCAAGATATGGAATCTTTCAATAAAGATAAAATGCACATCCAAACTTGAAAAAACATATATTTGGTCATCGGCCAAACTAAGCATTGGGAAATAAGGAAATTTTCAATATTTTCTTCTGATTTACATTTCCAACAAGTAGCTACAATGGGGGAATCAAAAGATCCTTCAATTAAGGTAGCATGCAATTGTAGACTTTATGGTACTGAAGCAAGTTTCATAAACCACAACAAAATACAAGCATAAAATAAAGGAGCACGAGCATACTTTGAATCATTGCTGCTTGGCTTCAAATCCTTGTCTATAATCCCACGCGTTAAACTCCTAGCAAGCTTGAGCTGCTTGTGCTCAGGGGGATTACTTTTTCCCACTTCAGGATCCCAAACAATCACGAGCTCATTTGTTGAAGATACAGGAGATGGAGAGAAAAAATTAACTCCAGACTCCTACACGTGCAGGACATCAAGTTTCTGACTTAGATGTACCCACGAGGAAACAGATAAATGAACAAATGAAGACAACTTTTAAGTTTCACAGAAAGAGAGCAAACTTGTAGAAATATAAGCAAATAACTATTCAATAAAAACCATGGACTTTGAAATAGGTATCATTGAAATCAAGGTTGGCAGTTTCAGTTTCGGACCCAGTTTCGGCTGGGTCCGAAACCGAAACAGTATCGGTTTTGATTTCGGTTTCGGCCCGAAACATAATAAAATAATATTTTTAAGAGGGGAGTTGGCGTCCGATTTTGCCCAGTTTCAGGCGTATGATTTCGGATCGTCCAGGTCCGAAACCGATACGTTTCGAAACATATCGGTTTCGGCCGAAACTACCATCCATGATTGAAATCCATCCCTTAGTCAACAATTTTAATGCCTTCATCTGATGAATTAGTAGTTGCAGTAATATGGATATGAGTGCATCAGGCATGTACGACCTTGAAAACCAAAATATATAACCATATGCGTTTGATGAGCCAACCCACTAATGACCCAAACCTGCTTCTAAATTGCTGAGTTTGTCTGGTTGTCACATTATGCTCAATATTGCCACCACTGCCACTATTTTCCTTCTTTTTTACCCTGCCAATCTGTTGGTCTCATAAGAGGCTCAGACTTATGATAGGCACCTGCTGACAAACATCAATCTTTAGTATAAATATCTAAATGATCACTCCATGCAATCACAGGGCTGGTAGCCAGAAATCACTCCATCCAAAGATGTATTTTGATGAGATAGATGGAATAAGGCTTGTTGAATGGTAGTTGGAAGTGGTGAAATAACTTGAGTCCTTCCGGGATTCATTTTCCCCTAAAAGAACATGGCATTGTTTACAAGTACATCTTGCACATGCACATAGATGCATCCACATGTGTGCAGTAAACTCTACACACATTCATGTGCATATACCAGGAAACATATTGTCATCATATTTATGCATGTTCAGTACCATATATAAAGTTTAGCGTAAGAATTCAGAACCATAGAAACCCTAGTTTACATGTTGAAGAAGATGGAGAAACGGGAAAGAGAAAGAGGGAGTTACACTCAAAACAGAGGCACAATCAGAAGATGATCGTGGCCCACATCTTTACTTCATATTTAGCCCAACACAATTACACAAACTTGACCAGAATGCCCCTGTTACAAAAGAAGACACTCAGGAGTATTTCTGGAAAGAGATAACATAAGTTAACTGGATCCACTATAATGGGTCCAATATTGAACCACTGCACACACCTCTAATAACCGCTAACTCCTACACTCCCCCTCAAGCAGAGTATAGATGTCACACATGCACAGCTTGCTCAAAACCAAGAGTTGATCTTTTGGAACCCCTTTTGTGATCGCATCGGCCACTGGCTCACTGGATCAAATGTAAGGTAAAACTAATTCACCACTATCAAGATTCACGAATGAAGTGACGATCACTCTTAATGTGCTTAGTGCAGCCATACTGCATTGGATTGTTTGCAATATTTATGGCAGCTTTACTCTCACAATACAGCTGCAGAGGAAGAGGAACCTTCAAGCAATGTCCTGCAGAAGCAACTTCAGCCACAATAATTCTGTGAGACCATGGGCCATGGCTTGGTATCCTGCCTCTACATTGGACTGAGCACACACGACTTGTTTCTTGCTGCGCCTCGTAACCAAGTTGGTCCCGAGATAAACACACTATCCAGAAGTAGAACATGAATCCTCTTTAGAACCTGCCTAGTTTGCACAGCATATGCCTCAGTCTACAGAGATGGTGACTTTGTATTCCAGGACTACCTTAGACATACCAAAGTATTCGATCTACAACATTCATATGGGAGGACTGAGGTGCATGCATAAACTGACTCAATACTCATGGCATAAGTAATATTTAGCCTGGTCAGAGTCAAGTAGAACAACTTGCCTACAAGGCTTTGATATCAACTCCTGTCCACATAGGAAAGTAACTACCCCTGTTGACTAGTCAGATGATGGTTGACTTCAATGGGAGTGATAGCTGGGTGACAACCTAGCTTCCCAATGGCTATCAGTAGATCAAGAGCAGAGTTGTGCTGGCATACGTAGATACCATCACGTGAGTAGACAACCTCCAACCCAAGAAAATAGCGCAAGAGTCCCAAATCTTTAATATCAAACTCACAGGCCAAAAAAGCTTTAAGAGCTTTGATTTCTTCAACATGATCACCCGTGATAACCATGTCATCCATATAGACCAGTAGAAGCACCACCTTGCCGTCCTCCCATTCTACAAAAAAAGTGTGATCAGCATTACTTAGGGTGAACCCAAACTGCAGAATAGCAGGTTTGAACCAATCAAATCATGCACGAGGAGATTGTTTTAAACCATACAAGGCCTTCTGGAGCTTGCACACCTTCCCATGCATAGGATAACTTAGGATAACTTGGGGGCAGCTGCATGCACATGTCCTCCTAGAGGTCACCATTCAAGAATGCACTTTTCACATCAAGCTGAAATAGTGCCAAAGAATGCTGGGCAAGAGAAATAACCACATGCACAGACTTGAGCTTGGCTACGGGAGCAAAGGTCTCCTCGTAGTCAATGGCATAGGTCTGCATTAAACCTTTAGCCACCAGCCGACCCTTAGACTCTCTATGGAACCATGAGGCTTGCACTTTACGTTGAACAACCACTTCGAGCCAACAAACTTCTTTCCTGTGGGTGGATCAACTAGTTCCCAGATGCCATTCTTATGAAGAGCCTGCATCTCCTCTTCCACAAAATGTAACCAGTTTGGGTCTTTTGCAGCCTCTGCAACAGACTATGGTAAAGAGATAGAGAACAAGGAATCAATAAAAGAGTAATAGGAAGGAGATAAACGAGTGTAGGTAACAAAATTGGAAAGAGGATGCACGGTACAAAAGCGAGAGGCCTTCCGAACAGCAATAGGAAGGTGGAGATCTGACGGGTCCACGGGAAGAGACCTAAGACTAAGTGAGACAAATTGGCAGAGAGAGAGGTCGCAACCTTCTTCCACTGGTGAGAATAGATAAGAAGCTCTTCTGCGACTGCATCGGTCGATGACGATGCTCCTGCAGTAGATGGAGGTTCTTCTGTGGCAACAGTAGGGAAGGGATCAGCAAGTGGAGTCGTCCGAAAAGATAACCCGGGGGACATAGTGAACGATGACATATCCTTGGTGGACTGAGACAAATAGAACTCATGTTCACAAAATGTCATGTCCTTCAAAACAAACTTCCGTTGTGTCACGGGGTATAACATTTGTACCCATTTTGGGTTGGGGAATATCCTAGGAAGACACCCTTCACAGCATGATGATTAAGTTGAAGACAGTGGATAAAGCAAAGGCAGCCAGGAAAAGCACATAGGGGAGGCCTGGACACAATAAAGAGTAGGGAGCCCTGTATCCAAGAACCCTGGATGAGATTTGGTTGATGACATATGCTGCAGTAAGAATGGCCTCCCCCCAAGACTTCTAGGGAAGGTCATGTTGAAAGAGGAACACACAGGTAGTCTCCAACAAGTGTTGTCTTTTTCTCTTGGCAACCCCATTTGGTTGTAGGATGTAGGCACAAGAGCACTCATGAATGATTCCTTCATTTTGTAAAAACACATACAATTTTTTCGCAAAAAATTCTCGCACATTGTCAAAGCAAAAAATCTTCACTTTTTTATCATACTGATTTTCCACCATTTTACAGAACACCTCCACCATCCATGGAATCTCATCTCTGGATTTCACCAAATAAATCCAGGTGCAGCGCATAAAGTGATCAATGAAACTAACAAAATAATGACATGCATCCAAGAACAAGATCAGGGAAGGACCCCAAACATCAGAATGGACAAGCTCCAAAAGGAAACGAACTTTTATTTATTGAAGCAGTGAATTGTGCACGACATTGTTTAGCCGACTGGCATACGTAACATGTGAGTGACTCCTCACTTATTTGACTGTAAAAGGTAGGACAAGACTCTCAAATACCGAAAAGACAGATGACCAAGGCGAGAGTGTCACAATAGAATCTCCTTGATCTGCTGACTGGAGCCGTCACAGACTTGTGAGTGCAGAGCTACTCCTCCTCCAGCAGGTGCAAAGAAGTAGAGACAGCTTGCCTCACACCTAGTCCCAATCACCTGCCTTTTTAGGTCTTGGAAAACACAATGGCCAAGAAAGGTCACAAAACAATGCAAATGACAGGTAAGAGTACTGAAAGTTCATAGAAAGAGATGGAATGTGTAAAGCCGAGGTTAGGACAAGATAACTATTGAGGTTGATGTCACCACGGCCAGCAACGGTAGCCCAACTGCCATCTGCAATTGTCACCTTGTCCTGACCAGAGGCAAGAGTATAGAAAGAGAAAGCATGAAGAGGTACCAATCATATGGTCGGTGGCACCTAAGTCTATCACCCAAGATGTGACACCACCTTGGGGTGATGGTCACAAGACCAATGCTTCCTCGGACCTAAGTATGCAAACACAACCACAAGGCTAAGAAGCCTACGTAAGCGGACCTTCGTATGGCGCACACACTTAACCCGGGGGTAACTCGGGGATGCCGAGTCGAGGAAATGGGACAAGCCCCTTGCTAGTAGAGGGCCAGCAAAGTCTAAGGCAAGTCTCCTCTTGAGGGGCGGATACTCAACTCAAGGTGTTGGCCTTGGCCGAGGGACGCGGATCACTCACTCACACCCACGGTGGTCACACAAAGTGCGGTGGAGCCTTAAGATCGGGCGCTCTCTTCCTTACCGACGGCGCAATTGGAGAATATTAAATGAACAAGGATAATTGAGAGCAAGGGTCGAGATTTTACCTAGCCGGTTTGAAGAAACCGGCTCCGGTCGGAGACGTGGGCGAGCGGGGAAACGTGTGTTCTCCACACGCCGCGCCGATGAAGCTTCGAACCTGAAATTTAAGATTTACATGCACTACGCCCCTTGCAAGGGGGTTGGACTAGGGGTGGGGGTTCAAATTACAACCAAAAATATTCCTCCACGCAGGGAGGGGCCTTCAGCCGGCCAAGCGGTGAGGGGAGAAACGGGGAAAGTATGCCGAATGAAGACCGAGATCGGTTCAGTCTTCTCTCTGCGAGTGCTGACAGTCGGTCGAAAATGTTGCTGCTGTGACTTCTCCCAAATTTTGTTGGGGACGAAACCACTTGGAGAATCTTCGTATCTGGAATAGGGTGACTCAAGAATTTTGTAAATTTCTTCAGGCACCGCTGCTGGTCGGGGTGGGGGCTTGAACAGGGTGGCAGACCCTCGGATCTGACAGTTTCAGGTTCCCAACAGCAGGAAGAAGATGGTGCCACGACCGCTCCCGAGCTCAGAATCAGGTACCGCTAGAGTCGTTGGAACCGTTGACAAGTCCTCTTCGAAGCAAGACCGACGGGGATGCCAGCTGATGTCGGGGTCGACCGGTAGGCTCTGAACACTGAGGAGGGGTCGATGCAGACTGAGTGGAGGTAGATCCGAGCGCCTGGAGGAAGAAATTAATAACTCTTGCGAACGGATGCCGATTGGAGTTCCGCCTCTTGATTCTGAAAGTAGACAGGTCGAAGAAGATCTTTGCAGAAGAACTTTTGTCCTGATTCGCGCTGAATTTGTCGTGGCAAAGCTTCCAATCACGTTCAGGTGCTCTGTCAGGAGAGCTTCGCACAGTCGAGGGAGAACGGCTCTCCCGGGCAGCTCGGTGCTCGGACGACAACGAAACCACCGCCGTTGCGAAGAAGACAGGCAGACGCTTCCGTGGGTACCTCTTGGGCCTTCAGATTCGCGGGGAGGTGGTCGGGGTGGCCGCTGCTAGCAGGTGATCCTCTGCAGGTTGCCAGCTGCAACCAGGTTCGCCGAAGTAGATACCCAAAGACCTTGAGCTGAGATGGAGATGTTGATGAATGGTGAAGGGCAGGGGATGAATGATTGGTAGGGAGTGTGGGGGAGGTGTGGAGGATGGCTAGGGGTGGTGGAGGGTCTGGAGAAGGGGGAGGGCGCAGGGGGTTTGCTGGTTCACTTACTCTAGATGGTGGAAGGTGGGGGTGATGGAGAAGAACAATGGGAGAGTGGAGGAGATGAGAGAGAGGGGGGGGGACCTAGGGCTGTGGAGGGAAGGGGGATTTCGAAATTCAAAGGCCTAGGGAGGTGGAGGGGTGCTTGGGGTAGTGGGAAGGGTGCTTGGGAAAGTGGGAGGGGTAGTTGGGGGTTGGGTGGTGAGGAGAGGATTGGTGGAGGGGGTCTTGGGAAGGGGTGGAGTATTGATGAGGGTTGTGGGGAATGGGAAGAGGCTTTAATGGGGTAGGTGGGGAGTGGAGGTGGTTGGGAAGGGAGGAGAGAGAAAAATTTCAAAATTGGGGGTGGGGGAGGAGAGAGAATGGGGTTCGCCCCCTTTAGAGAGAGAGAGAAGAGAGAGAGAGGGGAATCCACCCCTTAGAGAGATAGAGAGAGATTCTCACAATTGTAGTGGAATTTCAAATTTTCTTTCAATCATTCATTACCTCAAAATGGAGAGAGTGGGGTCTTATTTATAGGGATCCCACAATTTACAATAAGACCCTGACTTTTGACACATTGACTAATAACCAACAAGATAGGGGCGCCCATGGGCCAAGCCCAATGAATTGGGCCCAATAGCTAACTAATAAACCTAATGACACACAAACCCAGGGAAATAAGCACAAGACCTAGGGACATGACTCAAATAAAAGGGAAATTACAATGATATGACTCAAATAAAATAAAGAAACATACATAGGACTCAAAATAAATGACTAGACCATGATATACGCCTCCGGGGTGACGAGAATGGTCGAGAGTGTCAGGACGGATGGTGATGACCCCATCATACTCCCGGGGTGCGGAGAACTCGACTCCGTCGAGTAAGAGGTTGTACCGCTCACATGTCTTCCGAAAGAAGCCGATTCTTCCACCTATCGAGGTAGAGCCCGTTCACCTTGCTCCGAGTGATGATTACCTGTTCATCCAATATTCTCTCAAGTTGCTTACGTCGGGCTCTCTAGACTGATGGTGCTCACATGGGGAGGGGTGGGTGCTCTCTCAAGGGAGGAAGGGGCTTGAAATTCTCACTTGGTGCCACCGTGGGTCCCTTGTGTGGCACAAGACTTTCCACATTGAAACTGAAGATAACTCTGTATCCCTTGAGGAGGCCTAACTTAGTAGTGGGGCTAATGCACCTCAAAACCTGGAAGGGGCTTATCCCACAAAACCTTAATCTTGAGTTGTCTCTATGTGAGAGCCTCTCATTCCTCACCATCCCGGAATCACCCATTTGGATTTCTTGGTGACGCCATTGAGTCGGTCGGCCTTTTGTAGATTTCATGACTCTTGTTGATGCGCTTGCAAGGTTATCATGCAATTTTGTGAATGTTGTCCTTTTAGTGGTTATGGGTGGACCTGGACAACCATAGATGGACTTATCATGCCATGATGTCATATGGACCTTGATGAATCTTGGTGGGCCGGGGCAACCATATGTGGACTTATCATGCAATGTTGTCATGTAGACTTTGGTGGGCCTAGGTGGGCCGGGGCAACCATATGTGAATCTATCATGCAAAGTGGTGATGAATGTCGGGGGGACCGGACATCCGTAGATGCTTTTGACATGCTTAAGACCCATGATGAATGAGGGTGGACCAATACATCCGAATATGGACCACTCATGCTTTCTACTTGACATGTGGGTGATATGAATGAATGGACCCAACATAGTGTTCATGCCAAGTGGTGTGGTAAGCCTAGACACATACATGTTTTTCCTATGGGTGACTTCCATGTGTATAGGTGTGGGACAACCTTTGAACTCCCATTGGAAAGGGTCGAATGGATCTAAGAAGGTGGTCATCATGGGGTGGAGCACAACCTCATTACCTAGGGATATGTGGCTCAAGGTCATGGCTCCCAAGGTGTAACCCGGGTCTAAGATGGAGTGAATTGGGTCAAACATGGTGAGTTGGTGTAGGGAAAGGTGGGTGGTGGATAAAGTGTTTGGGTCACACGAGTCTCTTGACTCCCATTGGAATGGATCATATGGATCATAAAATGGATTACCTAGGGGGAGGAACTCCATGTCCTCAAGATCCTCAAAAGGTGCTAAGTCATCCTTCTCCATGATAGTTGGGCCAATGTTCTTGGCAAGTGGGTCGGCCATGAGTGGAGGGTAGTCCGAATAGCTTGGGGTAGTCCGGAGCCTGGCCCAGTAGTTCGAGGAGTTCGAGGTAGTCCGAATAGCTCGGGAGCAAAACTCTCGGGCGGACGCCCTCTCCCGACTGGCCTCCTCCCTAGACCCGGAAGGTACACGATCGGTCCTCCTAGAAGAGCTAGAGCGCCCGAGCATAGACTCGGAGCTCCTCGCCATTGACTCGGCCACTCCCGACGACTAGCGCTCCCCCTACCTATCCTGGCTACGAGACTCCCAGGAACCCTCCGACCCTCGAGAAGCCCGCCGGATGAAGTACCAGGCTCGGCGCTTCGTCATCCTCGACAACGCTCTCTACCGAAGATCGTTCTCCGGGCCCCTTCTGAAGTGTCTCGGCCCCGACGAAGCGAGCCAAGCTATTGAAGAGATTCATCGAGGCCTGTGCGGAGCACATTCGGGAGGTCGGTCGCTGGCCAGAATCCTGCTAAGGCAAGGATACTGGTGGCCGACCCTACAGCGCGACTGCACGGCTTACGTACAACATTGCGACCGTTGCCAGCGGTTCGACCATTTGGTCCACCAGCCGGCCACGGAACTTGTCACCCTTACCGAGCCCTACCCTTTCGCTCGGTGGGGGATCGACATCCTTGGGCCATTCCCAACGGCTCAATCCCAGAAGAAGTTCATCATCGTCGCCATCGACTACTTCACCAAGTGGATCGAGGCTGAAGCAACAGCGAGGATCACCGAGACAGTCGTCTGGGGTTTCGTATGGAAATCAATCATTTGTCGCTTCGGCGTCCCCCGAGTGATAGTGAGCGATAACGGGCGGCAATTCGACTCTCGATACTTCCGAGACAGATGTGCCGACCTAAATATCCGCAACCACTTCACCTCGGTCGCCCACCCTCAGGCCAACGGGCTGGTTGAAAATGCCAACAAGACCATCTTGAAGGGCATAAAAACCAGACTCGGCAAGGCTAAGGGTAGCTGGCTCGAGGAACTGCCTAGCGTACTATGGTCGCACCGAACGACCCCCAGAACGGCAACCGGTGAGACCCCTTTTCAACTGGTATATGGCACCGAAGCCGTCGTTCCGTTAGAAATCGCCAATCCGTCTCTCCGAGTGATCAGCTTTTTGCCCGAGGCAAACGAGCAGAAGCTGCTCGAGAACCTCGACCTGGCAGACGAACTCCGAGAGATCGCGAACGTCCGAGCTACGGAATACCAGCGCCGCCTCACTCGGTACTACAACGCCAAGGTCCGAGGCAGACAATTCCGACCAGGGGACTTCGTTCTCAGGAAGACCGAAGCATCTCGACCACTGGAGGCGGCGGACAAGCTATCCCCCAACTGTGAAGGCCCCTACCGAGTGATCGAGACGCTCGGGAAAGGTGCGTACAGGTTAGCCACAATGGAAGGGGAACCCATTCCCCGGACATGGAATGCAACCACACTACGCAGATTTTATTTCTGAATACTGTATCAACAAATCGGGTAAAATAAACCCCCTTATCTTTCGCATTCATTCAAGATAACTGTTGGTACATCAGAAAGGCAACTGCCAATACATTACATAGTGAAAAGCAAAAATCCATCTAGCACCGCGGCAAACGGCCATCACCCGGCCGACCCGGTCTTGACCTTCTCGCATCCAGCCACTGACTCTGCCTCGCGTAGAAACTGGCTCGAACAAGAGATGGTCGACCCAGTTGGCTCGGGTGGACCGTGACAAAGGTGACAGAGGGGACTGCTCCACCCTGGGCACCCCGCCAGAAGGCCCTGTTGTGGCGGCGAAACCAACCGCCCCGCGCGCCACGGTCGGTTGGAGTTGCAACGCCTCCCCGGGCGAACCCCCACCCTCGACCGGCGCCGCGGGATCAACCGCACCAGAAGCTGCCGGCACTTGGGGTTGCGACGCCCCCGCGGGCGAACCCCCATCCGCGCCGACCGAACCCTCGGTCCCAGCGCCGGCCACGCCGGCATCGGCCCCTTCTGTCCCTACAGAGGGGAGAGCCGACCCATCACCTCCCTCTGCGGGGCCCCTGGTCTCCTCGGCCCCCTCTCGCTCGGCGGATGGGAGAGCCAGCCCGGAAGGGTCGGCCCCATCCTGCCCCCGAGGGGGGAGTGCCGCCGAGCCAGAATCGCCCCCGACGGCGGTAGGAAGACCGGCTTTCCTGGCCCTCTTCCTGGCCTTCGCGGCCTCCCGCAGTTTCCCCACCAGGGGATCCTTGCGCTTCAGACCAGTCGATCGAGAAGACCCCTCGGAGGCCGCCCCCTTGCCCTTATCTCGGGCATTAACGCGACCCACCGGGGCATCAGGCTCATCGGCTGCCGAGTCATCTCCCATATCGATGACCTCGGCCGCCTCCTCCAGAGGCTCCCGCCTCACGTCTGCAGCAAGAAGAAGCCCCGGTCAGGAGGAGAAAAAAAAAGAGCTACCACCCCAGAAAAAGAGCCTCAAGAGCCGTACCTGACGACGTCAACCGCGAGAGAAGACACCGTTCGATGTTCTCCGGCGTCACCAGCTCCTCGGTCGATTGGCGATTCTCCAGCAGACGGGCAGCCTGCTGCTCCACGTGGGGAGGGAACTCCTCCTGGCGAGGGGGCAGATTCGGGTGAAAGTTGGGCGAGGTCCGGCATCTCCAGATCTCGTCCGTCGCCACCGCCTTCACCCAGAAGAATTGGGTCTTCCACCCCTTGTGCGAGGAGTCCTTCGCCGCAAGCGAGATGCAGCTCCTGTTCCTCCGCGCCTGGATGAAGTAGAAGCCTTTCCCCGCCTGCGGGTGCGCTTTCAACTCAAAGAAGAAGTGGAAGAGGTCCAGAGAAGGGTAGATGTCGCGCTGGCGACACAGAATCCCGAAGGCCGAAAGAAGAAGATAGGAGTTGGCCACCAACTGAATAGGTGCCAATCGGAAAAAATTGAGAAGCTGCAGCACGTAAGGATCGAAAGGAAGCCGAAATCCGCTCTTCCAAGCCAGAAGGAAGGTGCCAATAAGCCCAGCACGATCATCCAAACTCGTCTCGTACGGAGTGGCGGCAACAAAGCTATAGCGGAGAGGCAGACGGAAACGGTGCTCTAACCTCCTCACCTCCGTCTCCCCCAACTCGCTACAGTTGGGGACGGGTTCCCGCCTCACCGGCACAGGCTCCGGGCTCCGGTCCGCCATCGAGTCGAGAGAAGATCCCTCGCACGAGCTTGAAGACTCCGGGGGAGAAGGAAGCTGCCGGATCGCCTCCGCGGTTATCCTCGCCAACTCTTCGAACGCTGCCGCAAGGCTCCGCGTCTCCGCTGTGCTCTCACGGCGCATCAAGAAGCAAGGAAAGCCTAAAACCCTGGAAGCCTAGAACGATGAACAGCGCCCCTTAAAAAACCCCTGAGGGTGGCGGCGCGCCGTTCCGTGCTCCGAGAAAAAGGGAGGCCCATTCGCTTCCAATCCGTCAGGATCATCATTATGGGCCTCGGCGACCGCTATAAGCGGCTCCACAACGCCAACGGAATTCCACCCACCTGAGCCACGCCGGTCCAAAGCCTCGAAAAACTACTCATCCGAGCCTCCTTGGCTCGGGAGTAGGAGGGGGACAAGTGGAGGGGGATTTCCGTAGCCCACCACAAAGGCAACCCAACAAGACCCACACGGTCCAACTAGGCGAGCCCGCCCGAGTGATAGCCCGCTGGGCCCACTCAGGGAAGAAAAGCCCAATAAATAAAGACTCGAGGAACCAACTCTCCCCGGCGGCCTTCTAGGCTCGGAGGGCCCGAGACAGCGGTCAGGTCCCAAGGAAGGTCCGGTCTAAAAGCCCTCTCCTCACCCGAGAGAGACAGGCTCCAGCCGACCTATCCGACCCCACCTTCGCCGGGCCATCGCTCAGACCAGAGCTAGCCTCCCCGAAGCTCGGTAAGACCGTTTGATTAATCCGCAGGTACGGCCGTTCAGAGTCCTCCGCCGACGGGAGAGTCAGGGGTGCCGCCGGACTCCAAGGGGATAACGTCCCCACGATCCGGCCATAAAAGCCCCCGCTGAAGACGTAACTCCCGCCGGGAAGCCCTCAGCTCACCGGACTCTTAAAAGGCGACGCACTATTTAAGCAAGGGATACCCTCCGGAAGATGGTAAGATGAACTAGGCATTCACATACCCTAAGCTCCTGAGCACGATTCGCTTCACCCTTTGGTGGAGAGGATTCTCGCGCATCAGCTCTCTCCTCCCCCCATTATCGCTTCCACCATCGCTCTACTGACTTAGCCATCGGAGGGTTTGCCCCAGGGAGATCCCCTGGGCCCTCTGACACGTTTCCCTCTCTTGCAGATTCATCTTCTGGTGATCCACAGCCCGCTCAGGACCCAGCGCGAGATTCCGCCTCTTCACTTTCAATCATTCATTACCTCAAAATGGAGAGAGTGGGGTCCTATTTATAGGGATCCCACAATTTACAATAAGACCCTGACTTTTGACACATTGACTAATAACCAACAAGATAGGGGCGCCCATGGGCCAAGCCCAATGAATTGGGCCCAATAGCTAACTAATAAACCTAATGACACACAAACCCAGGGAAATAAGCACAAGACCTAGGGACATGACTCAAATAAAAGGGAAATTACAATGACATGACTCAAATAAAATAAAGAAACATGCATAGGACTCAAAATAAATGACTAGACCATGATGTACGCCTCCGGGGTGACGAGAATGGTCGAGAGTGTCAGGACGGATGGTGCCATCAAAGGGGACCCTGGGGAAGAGAGGCACTCAAGGTGACTCCGGCAATACATGACATGGTGGAAGAAGAGGTAACAGGTGTGCAGGAGCTGAGCTGCAAGAGAAGGTTTTCAAGTTAGGCGATATCATAAGACATGCCGAGGAGGGCGGAACCAGGAGAACTAGCAAAACCACTCACAGTAGAGGTAGCCTGCTGACCATCAACAGTGTTACTGACAGCAAGGTTGCCCCAGCTTGCTTCCCTTTCTGGCCCATTCTGAACTTTGCAGGCTTCTTGTCAGGGTGGAAATCCCAGCAATTCTCCATATCATGATTTTCCCAGCCACAATGACTGCAAACCCAACTGGATTTCTTTTTATCCTGACCCTGTCCAGAGCCAATCTTCCCAAACTTCAGACCTACACCAACCAAGGAGGAAACTCTCCCAGAGGAGGGGCATCAGTCACAGGGACATTGATTGTCTTCCGACGCCATTCTTCAGTAAGAACCTTGGAATAAACCTTCTCTAGAGACAGGAATGGATCCAAACTGAGAATCTTCCGTCACAGAACTTCAAACTCAAAATTTAGGCCAGCTAAGAACTGAAATACTCTAGTTCTCTGAACATACTTGAGGTGTTTTTTTTTTCCTGATCTTCAGTGGAGTTCCAGTCATCAATTGCATAATAATCAAGCTCTTCCCATTTACAGCACATAGTGGCAAAGTAGCTTGTGACAGACATACTACCTTGAATCAGTGCCTGGAATTCCTAGGTGAACTGATTAATACAGACCACATCCTGACGCTGCCCGAACATCTCCTCCAGCAGTGTCCACATGTCCCAGGCAGTTTTCTCCCAGAGAATTAATTTCTGGATTTCAGATCCAACATAATTAATTATGCAAAACATTACTACACTGTTCTCAAGACTCCACTTGTCAAAACCAGAGTCTGCGGCATCGGGCTTCTTAAGATGACCATCAATATAGCCACTTTTCCCATGGCCAGCAATGTAGATCTCAGCCGCAATAGACCAAACCATGTAACTATGTCTCGGTAGCTTGACCGGCATGATCTGAAGTGAGATGTTCTCACTTCCCATGGACATAGTCGAACTCTCCCCGGAGGGAGGGGACGTTAGAGACATCCGATTAAGAAGAGACAGCCATTGGACCAAGCAAGAGACTTGATAAAAAGGGGAACTCCCCCTGAACAGTAACTGCACCAACTAGGAGGGAGAAACCTAGAACCCAAGGCCGAAAAACAGCACAGGGATCACATCCCTGCACAAATGAAAGGGCACGCTTCCCAAGAACCCCACACCACAGCAACCTGAAAGAGAAGGGAGGCCACCGGTCCCCTAAGAGACTCTGTGCAGCACCAGAAAGCATCGCACAGGCCCAAGGGAAGGGCCGCTCCGATACCATGTAGAAACCCTAGCTTACATGTTGAAGAGGCAGAAATGGGAAAGAGAAAGAGAGAGGTACGCTCAGAACAGAGGCGCAATCATAAGATAATCGCGTCCCACATCTTTACTTCACATTTAGCCTAACACAATTACACAAGCATGACCAAAATGCCCCTGTTACAAAAGAAGACACTCAGGGGTATTTCTGGAAAGTAATAACAGGATAACATAAGTTATCTAGATCCTCTCTAATGGGTCCAGTATTGACCCACTGCACACACCTCTAATAACAGCTAACTCCTTCAAGAATGTTACTGTAGAAGACTCATAGGATTGTTACATATTTTACATTATCTGATGTAATCAAAAACTGAAACCTGAAGAAGAAAATTCAATGGCTGTCGGTATACACTAAAGAATAAAACTAGGAGAATATGGCATGCATAAATGTTTCAGAATACTGATTCAATGTGAGAAAAAAGGATTTCCCCAAATATGATTATTCATAAACACTAACCTGAAAAGCCACTCTGTGTTCAAAACTACAGAAGTCAACTATCAGGTTTAAGTGAGAATTCCCCATTCTAGAACTTTCCCGTTCCTTAATTTTCTCCATAGCTCTAAATGTTAGATTGTCCAACCAATCAATTCGTTGAATCTGGCCTCTTTCATATTTATTAATAAGCCTCTCTATGCGCTCCAGCTCCCCCCGTTCACGTCTTGGAACCTAGTAAAATTGAATGGAAACCTCAGTGGATCATAATGATTTGAAAAAGAATATGTGCATGAAAGACAGACTTGGTACAAGTAATTAAGTCTAGGCTTTGGAAATAGATCAGATCCAGAAAAAAGAAATAACTAGTGTAGCAGACCTTTCCAGGTGTTGTAGTTGGATATGATCCATCTGCTTCTTTCCCTACCCAAAGCCGAAGCTTCTGCTTTCCTGTTTTAAGTTGCTTTTTTCTACTAAAAAGATGAACAGTAGCCCCACCAACAGGCACCTCCCCCTTACCACGTGATACATCCCACACCTGTAGAAGTAACAAAAGCATTTGTGAGAAATTCCAAATAAATTAACTAAAAATACTGGTGGAAAAAACTTACAGAGGAAAAAATAATAGCTTTGGTATCAAATAGATATTGCAGCACGGCAGATTTCTAGCCATGTGAGGGTGAACAGTGGAACAGTTTTTGCATCATCAAATGTGTACGTAACAGGACTAGAAATCTTCCTCATTGAAAATGTATAAGATCTTCAGGCAGCAGGCTCAAATAAACACCAAACCAGTGACCTTACAACAAGGGTTGCATTTATGTATTTTTACTTCATATAGAGGACTACAACACCACATATAGTCATTTTGTTCATACTATAACAATCAAAGTTGGCCGACTCGCCGGGACAGACCGACTCGGCTCCGCCCTTGTACAGTACGAGTTGGCCCAACTCGGGCAAGTCGCCCAATGAAGACTTTAATCAATGGCTTGGGCCAACTCATGATTACTCGGCTGATCCGGACAGACCCAGGTTCCCCCAGGTACAATACGAGTCAGCCGACTTGCACCAGTACGGTACGAATTGGCCAACCATGATAATAACTAGCATGCTGAGCAGTGAGCACAAAACAAAAGTAGTGTCACCAAATGACGATTCACACTCAAAAAAAAAATGTTTGTACTTTGTACCCAGAGTATTCACAATGGATGGGAACAATACATATCTTGGAGAATGAATAATCAAAAGCAGCTTTTCCTACTTGGTATGCATTAATTTAGATGATGTTTCATATGAATGAATCAACTGAAACAACAGTTTGAGTGGAAGAAAGAAAAAGGGACGACAAACTCAATGCCACTATTCCTAAACAACCTAATACATGCCACTTTATTCTTTTAGGTGATTAAGCCAACAGAAAAAATAGTTGGACCGAAAAAAAGGTGTGCTCCTTTTCTGGTTCATATCAATGGAACAGTGAAATTGTGGCATCAGAAACAATACTATGCTAAAGCAAAATGAAAGGTATGTGCACATTTTCCAGCGTATTTACAAATCAGAGTTTAAGACATCATGTCAGGGGATCGTCTAAGCTGTGCACAATATGTAGACATGATTTTCTGACTCTGACTGTGATCTGCACAATTATCATGATGTACATAACATGTCAAATCCACAAATTTCAGACATGTTACAGAAACATATCAGTATACTGCTGAAGGAGAACATCTACAGGTCAACAATATCATTGCCACATTAAGAGTTCTAGTAAATCAATTGATATAATTACATAAATAGTATTTATGAATTTTTTTATACACTGGTTATATAACTAACTTCATAAACATGCAAATAGAGTAGCATGACTGAAATAGGGAGGAGAGCTTCCCTCGAGTCCCCTCTTACAAGAGAAACAAATTAAAACAAAAACGGAAACCTAACCCAAATTAAGACCCTGGTGGGATACAGTAAACCACAAAATTAGCCAACAGAAGAACTGTATATGATACTTCCTTTTGAAAATGGATGATAGCATGCTACTGAAAGCAAAAAGAAATACACAATAATGGACCCCTTCATATCCACCTCCAGTGAAAATAGCAAGGATTTGGGGTGCTCCAGGTGTCTATCCCGATCTAATCTGGGACAATATAAAAATTATGTAATCAGCTTAAATCTGGCGACAAGTGCCCAATCCAGTCCACGCTATCTGCATTTGCTTGTGCCCAAAAGAAAGTCAACAATGTAGACTGCATTGGACATCTGGCATTGAATTTGCAGGCTTGAAGCTGCATCAGCTAGAACGTTCATTGATAAGAGAAGGAGAGAAGGTTAGAAAGAAGATAAGAGAAGATTAGAGAAAACAGTGACTAAGAGAAGGTTAGAGAGAAGAGTGTGAAAGAGGGGGGCACTTTCACTCTTAGGAGGGGCCTTGGGGACTTTATCCTAACTAGCTGCTCTGGGCTGTTTGGAAACAGCCGGCAACAGCTAGTTTGACTAGTTGTACAACCTCAGGTTGGCCCGATCCAAGGTGATCCTCGGCTAGACTGGCCAATCTGGTCCTAAAGATCGGAAATTAGACCTTGGTTAGCAAGATCCCCCAAAAACTGACATGGGTGAGCCAATTTTTGACACCATGGGAAATGGAGCCCACCCTAAAGCAAAGGACACCCACAATTAGATAAAATCCAAAAGGAACACTAGAAGCAAATTACGTTAAGTCTTCCAACCCCTAAACCCAATCAACCCAAATCAAAAAATGAATCAAATTGCCCTAGTTAGCTGGCCCTTAATCCTTCCAAACCCCCTAGACTTATGGCATTCCTTTTCACTTTTCCTCAGTGCTTAATCCACAGTCTTCCTTGATGATCTTCCATCAATTTTATTGGTCATATTCTATATGATATTGGCTCTGGGATGTACCTACCTCTGAAACACCTCAAGAGCTCAAAGTAAAATAAAGAATCTAAAATACAGGCTATCACATTGAAGAGCTCTAGACTGTTAAAAATCTCCTCATTCCTCGTCAGATGTTTCATTCTTGACTGGCATGTTCCCTACTCTCATTGACTCTCAAACATGATCGTTTGAGGATCATGGGGTATCACCAGCTCAATACTTCCAAAGTCCTCTGAACTGGCCAACATGGAGCCAAGGTCAGGGCCTACTTGTCTCACCTTTCTAAAATTTCTTCATCATTCCAAAATTGTATGAAGTCCTTGGCATTTTCCTCTCCAAAGGCAGTTTCAATCTTTTGCCCGAGATTTAAGAAATGAAATTGGGTTTCCGATAAACCCCTTTTCGACATCCTGAGACTTCAAAGCGTGAGCCTGGTGGCGGTGCTAAGCTTGATCGGGCTTACCTGCACTGGCTTGTTCAACATGGGCCACTTGTTTGGTGACCCAAATTTGTTTCATCTTTCGAAAACGTTTTTCAATTTTGTTGCCCCCATTCTTGAGTTTGGACTTTTTTTTGAAGTCTGACTTGTCCTCCCACACCTGGCAAAGAAGCACAAAGCGGTTGGACGTTAGTATTGTTGGGACATGATTGTCACGTGGCAATATCAGCTCGCCGTCGCCGAGCAGGATACGAAGGCTTCCGACAAGAACAATCTTGCCAGATCTGAAAATTGCTGCCGCCGGCTTTCTGTTCTGGGGACTCCGACGCTGCCCTATTTGGCAGAAGCAGCGTTGCAGGAAACTGTATTGACCAAGAAGACTCATCCTTGTGAGGAGCAGGGCTTGATGCCCCCAACAACAGTGGGCACAACTGGTGCAGTAGGTGCCTCCTGGGTGGCAGGGACCAAGCCCAAAAAGAATGGGGACCGTGGAAATCCCCGAACACTAGTGGGGTCGCCAAATAGCAACATTTGGCGTGGGTTGCGATGACGAGAGGTCCATATGTAACTGCCGCCATGAAGTTGGTTGAAGACATGTTGAAGAAAACTTGCTTCCTGGATTCGGAGTTTCAAGACAAGACCCCTCCTTGCTCCCACCTGAAAGGGCAGACAAGGGAAGTGAAGACCTTCGTAAAGGCATTAAAGATCTTTTGACAGAATGATAAAAGATAAGAAAAGTCTCACCGGACGTGTCAGTCGGTTTACACGCGAAAAATAAATAACGCTGACGTGCTGATGATGAATTAAAATTATAGGTTTCAGGTATCATCAGCATGTTTATTTGCATTTATTTATTTCACATTTTTTGGATTTATCAAGCGATTTAGGGTTTGTGTACAGGACTTTTCCCCACCGACCATAGTCGATGTTAATTTATATCAACACAAGTCCGAACACCTTTGATTAACTGTCAAAGATCTCTTTTAACCCTACGATATCAGCTATGATATTAAGGACTCACCCCCGAGAAGACTCATGTGCCCTAAGGCATGGGTATATTTATGATTTTCCCTAAAGTAATGACTTATTTGCACTTTTCCCTTTGAGTGGTTTATTTGAGAGTGGTTTATTTGTAATTTTTCCTGTGATGGGAGTTTATTTGCAATTTTCTATGTGATAGGGGTTTACTTGCAATTTTCCCACAATTGGGGATATTTCTGTAATTCTCCCGCCACTGGAGATATTTCTGTAATTTTCTGACCACCAGGAGTATTTCTGTAATTCTCTGACCACCGGAGGTATTTCTGTAATTTTCTAATCACCAGATGTTTTTCTGAAATTTGTGGGTCTTCCAGGGTCTTTTCTGCAATTTTCCCTTGATTGGGGAATTCTCGTGTATTCTTTGATTTTTCAGATTTTTAATGTATGTTCCCTGAACTTTTATGCAATTTCTCAAAGTTTCGGAAAAAATTTGTAATTTTTGAATTTTGGAATAAAACAGGGACTGTTGTCCCATTTTGAAGAACATAATTTCCATTTTGAACCCTTTATCTTGAATTTCTTGGATTTCAGCATTTTTTCAAACAGTTTCTGGGTATTTGTACAATTTTACAATTTTTCACGGTAGAACTGTAATTTCTGACTTTTGCGGAGTTTTTCCATCGTAACATATCCAAAGATCCCATAACTTAGAGTTCCTTAGTTTTCTTTTTCCATAATTTCTATTTTCATACATAGCAAATAGGTCATTTCCCTCATATGAGGGTACCTCTACCACCATACCCCAATATAGGGGCTTGTGTACAATTTTCTCGTGGACTTAAGTTTTAACTGCTTGAAGGAGGCCGCCCCCCTCACCTCTTGCGTAGGTTGGAGCTGCTTCAAAGGGGGGGAAAATATAGCTTCAAACTTCCTTCTTCTCCGGCTTCCAACTTCCACGAGGGTTCAAGTTCCTATCCAAAAAAGATCTCCCCTTTGAGAAAAGAGTCTCCTCCTTTTATAGGCGGTGGGAGAAGCCAAGGTGGAGGCCACCCCCGGTGGATCTTGGTGGAGGTAAATTATTTGACCCTTCACCTCCCTATCTTTTCCTATTCTCTCTTCTTTCTCTTTTTTTTTTTCATGTGTATGGAGTCGAGGGGGATCACCCCCGGTGGAAAGAGAGGGGGCGGAGGCACCCCCGGTGGGCCTGACTGGGTCCCCCCCCTTTTTCTGTTTCTTTTTCTTTCAACAGAAACAGTAGCAGGAGGGCGTTACCCTGAGTGGAGATGACAGGGTGTCCTCCCTCCCCCGGTTGACAACAGGCGGGCGGGGGGGAGGCCACCCCCATTTGGTCTGACCGGGGGTGCACCCTTCCTTGGTTGGCAGAAAGTAGGCAAGGGGGCCACGCCCGGTTGGTCTGACAGGGGGTGCACCCTCCCCCGGTTAGCAGCAGGCCGGCGGCAGCGGGGGGGGGGGGGGTGCCGGGGGTGCACCCCTTCCCCCTAATCTGCAACAACAATAGCAACAGGAGGGGGAGCAACCCCCGTTGGTTCTGACCGAGGGTTCCCCCCACCCGGCCTACAACGACAGGGGGAGAGAGAAAGAAAAAAAACGGAGGGGCAGCCCCCCCCTCCATGCACCCCAGTCAAGGCTATAACAAGTCTCACCAATTAGGATTTTTTTATCCTTTTCTGGTCTTCTTCTAACACAGCGACACGTGGAGGCGGGAAGGAATCTTGTTTGTTTGTAATTGACGGATCGAGGTACCGCCTTGCTGCCCGTTGACTTTGAGGTAAAGGGAGATGTAGACGGCAAAAGAGTGTCGTCCACCCTCGGGGGAAAGAAACGATGATGTAAAGTAATGATGAAAAGGTGATTGTCAGAGAGGTGG
Organism: Amorphophallus konjac; assembly: GCA_022559845.1. Classification (NCBI taxonomy): domain Eukaryota; kingdom Viridiplantae; phylum Streptophyta; class Magnoliopsida; order Alismatales; family Araceae; genus Amorphophallus; species Amorphophallus konjac. The sequence continues at coordinate 2,539,995 of CM040125.1, read as the reverse complement.
AGACGGCAAGGGACGTCCACCCTCGTCTGTCCTAAGAGATGGAAATGACGAGATCAGCTCAAGAAGAGAAAGAACATAAAGGAGAGAAAGAAAAGAATGATGCGAAACGGACTCCGGTACGTGGCGGAGATAGGGGTCGGAAGACCCTCTCGCGCAAACTGACCCCTTTCCGGTAAGCGTGACTTACCGTTCCACGAGCAGTTTTTTATATACCGGAGAATCCGAGACTCTAAGTAACAGAAATGGGGAGGCACGAAGACTCAGAAATCGCAATGGAATATCATTCTCCAGACAATTACAAGGATAATACGAACCAAGACACACCACCACAGGACATTGGTCTTTGTGGGGTTCTAACAGCAATATAATATTATCAGCAATAATGAATGTATATGTATATATTAAGACCACCGCAAGACATTGGCCTTACGGGATTTTTATTGCAGCATAAATAATAAATATTATATGTACATACATAAGACCACCGCGAGGTATTACTCTCCGCGGGGTTTCGACAGAAATTAAAGGAATAGAACCACAGAATGAAAAGGCTTCGCGAGGAATGACTTCCGTCACGTACACCTTCGCGAGGAATTACTTCTGTCGCAGGGTTTAGACAGAAATTAAAGGAATGAAATGACAGAATAAAAAAAAAGGCTTCGCGAGGAATGACTTCCGTCACGTACACCTTCGCGAGGAATGACTTCCGTCGCAGGATTTAAACAAAAAGGAAAATTGACAGGAAAGAAAAGGGGAAGGGGATGTGATCGCCAGGGGCTGAGAGCCCCACAGGAAATGTCTGATCGCGTTCGCCGCCGAAGCGGGAGCAGTGCGGGTCCTCTCTTCCTCTTCGATCGGCCGGCCGACGAAGAGGACCTTGCTTTGGTTACCCTGATTTTACTATTCTTTTTTTGTGTTTTATCTTTTTTGTTATTATATTTTTTTTGGGGTTTTGTTGCTTTTATTACTTTTTTTTTATATCTTTTTAAGAGAAAGATGAGAGAGCAAAGAGAGAAATCGGGTGATAGATGGTAGAATAAGGTAGTACGTTATAGGAAAAGAATACTAAGAAAATATAGACAGGATGAAAATTTTATTTTAGATAAGACAGAGAAGAACGGAGATGGAGTTTTAACGATATAAAATACTAATAAGGGAGAGGAGATAGACTTATTGTTAAACGAAACGTAAAGGAGGATGAAGATGGAAATTTAACAACAAATAATAATGATGAAGGAAAGAATTAGGATAGATGAGAGAGACAATAGCCGGGTACCTCAAAAGGAGGGATGACCTCCTACTCTTTTGGTTGACGGAAGAAGCGGGATCCCCGACTGGTTAACCCTGCACGGAAAACAAATGAAGAGAAACAACAACGAGATAAGGACGACGGTGGTGTAGCATCAATTCTTTAGAAGCTGATATTGAGAATAGCATAAAAGAACACTAACCTGGTTGGTAGTATTTAAAAACCCCTTTTAGACATGAAAAGGTAGGTAGATGATATGACGAATGAACAAAGAGGGGTCTCTCAGGAAGAGAGACACTATATGAACGACAAGTAATACATGCATATGTAACTAACTGAATGAAAACCAGACAACAAGGGGGGAGAAAACTTATTCAGAGATGGATGATGGGCTTTGGATGAGCTTCTCCGGCAAGGTGAGGATGAACCAGGCACGCAGCACAGCAGAACGACTGCTTTAAAGTCTCTTTTCCACTTCAAATCAACACGTGCATACGTTCACAGACACGTACCCCTACACGAACACACACATACACATATACATGAACGGGAATACATCTATAAAGGGGGGGGATCGAAAGAGAGAGGGTTGAAGAGAAAGGAAGAAAGGGAGAAAGAGGAGAAGAACTCTTTTTTTTTATAGAGATTTTTACTTTAGTTTTACATATATAGCGTATATATAGAGAGAGAGAGAATATGAACTATATAAGATATGTATGTATATAGTATATGTATATATGTTATATATACATAAGAGAGGGAGAGTGACCCGAGAGTGAGGGATGAAGGGAGTTGGTGAGAAGAAAAAAAAAGAGACAATAAAAATGAAAAAAAAAGGGGGGTGGCGAAGGCAGAGAGGGGAAGAGAGAGTGAGAGGGAGAGAGAGAGAGAGAGTGAGAGAAACAGGGAGAAGGGGAAAGAGAGAGAGTCAGAGAGACGGTGGTGAGAGGGAATAAAAAAGAAAGAAAAAAAAATGAGAGAGGGAGATCGAGAGAGAGAGAGGGGGAGAGGGAGAGTGAGAGGAGGGTGGTGAGATGCAGAGAGATGAGAGGGGGAGAGAGAGAGAGAGAGACCCGCGGTGGGGGGAAAAAAAAAAGAGAAGAAGAAGTGAGAGAGATCGAGAGGGAGAGAGAGAGAGAGAGCGAAAGAGGAGGGAGAGAGAAGACGGGAGAGAGAGAGAGAGAGAGACGAGTGAGAGGGAGGGAGAAAAAGAGAAAGAGAATAGAGAGAGGGGGAAAGAGAGATAACGAGAGGGGGAGAGAGATGGTGAGAGAGAAGAGAACAGAGGGGGGAGAAAGAGAAAAAGAGAGAGGCCGGCGTGAGAAAGAGAGAGAAGAAGAGAGGGTGAGAGGGGGACCGCGACGGGGGGAAGAGAGAGAAGGAGGGAAAGAGAGAGAGAGAGAGCAGGGAGGGGGAGCTCGAAGGCGGTGGCCGCGGCGGTGCACGGCGAGCGGGGCGGCGGGGGCGCTGCGGGCGGCGTCGGGGGAGGAGGCGGAGCAGGGGGGACGACGAGCGGCGTCGGGGGCGAGCGGCTGGGCGCAGGCGGTGGCGTCAGGGCGGCCGGTGCGGAGGAGTTGGAGGCGGGGCCGGAAGCGGGGAGCAGCAGGGGGGGCTGGAGCGGCAGGGGCAGCTGGGAGCTCGGGCTCACGGCGGCCGCGGCGTGGGCGTGCGTGCTGGCGGGCTGCGGCGAGCGGTGCAGGGGGGCGACGGAGCAGCGGCTGGAGCAGGGGCCGGAGGCGGGGCGGCGGTGCAGAGGGCCGTTGCGGCCCTTGTGGTTCAAAAGGGGGGGCACGGGCGACGAGGCCCCCCCCTGCGAACCAAAAAAAAACCTTTTTTTTTTTTTGAAAGCTTCTTCACGCGAGACAGAGAGAGAGAGAGGTTGAGGGAGCAAGAGGAAAAACGGAGAGAGGGGAAGGGAGTGAGGGAGAAAGAGGCTGAGGGAGAGAGATGGAGGGGGAAAGAGAAGGTGGGGGTGGCGGTCTCAGGAGGAGGGTGGCTGTTGTGGAGAGAGAGAAAGAGGGAGGGGAGACGGTGGAGGTGGCTGCAGGTCCAGGGGGTTGAGAGGGTGGAGTGGAGAATGGCGAGGAGGTGACCTCGTGGGTGCATGCAAAAAAGGGGTGTGTGTGTTGTTTTTTTGGGAGAGAAGAAGAGGGAGAGAGGTGGCAGTCGTGTGTAGGAGGCCAGGAGTGAAAACCGAGAGGTGGAGGTGGCTATGGAGTCTTACGTGAGAGGGTGGGGAGATGCCTCCGAAGGGAAGAAATGGGAGAGAGAGAGAATATTAAAGAGAGGGGGCAAGATCCGGATAAGGTGGGAAGAGAGTAAAAATGGTAGTAAAGGATGGGGTCAAGTTTATTAAAATTTATTTATTTATTCTTATAATAAGAAGAGGCCAAGCCCATTATCACATGAGCCCATTAACACTTGATGAGCTTCCCCTTATCCAATTATTCTTAGAATAAGAATGGGCCAAGCCCATTGACACACATATTATTATTATTTTTTATGTAGAAAATAGGATGGCCACAAGCCTATTAACAGGAGTTTTATTAAGAAACTACAATTGAGGTTTACCAGATAAAAATTGGAGGCCACTCAACTGACTTAACCGTGCGAGCTGCTTTGGGGCGTCTTAGTGTAATACGGGATCTGCTCAGCATAATGTTAAAATGACGTGTCTACAGCTGCTCCGCCTTGGCGTCTGCTTTGCAGGGGAATGGCACGGAGTGGAATGAAATAGATGTGTAATGAAGTGGAGTGGAGAATGGACTGAAAAGTGGATGCCAAGGCGTGATGAGACACGTTTTTTAACACTACGTGATTGGAATCTTTCCTGAGTTTCAATGAAACAACCTTGAAGAATGTCCTCTGAAATCAACGGTTGTTTGGCTGGACATAACAAAAGACTAACAGGAAGAGGGACCAACTTCTCGGCGTGGAAGTACCTGAGTCGTAGACCCGCAGGTTTCACCTTGGGGAGCGGTTACCAGCCAATGTGGAAGTGCTGCGACCAAGGTGGGTCCAATGGAGTAAATAAAAAAGGTAGCTGATAAATCCAATCAAAGGTCTCTTTCAGCCAACCAGCCCAAGATGGTTTCACAGAAACCCAGTACTCGATTCAGAATGGAATATCCCGTATTAATCAAGAATTTAAGCACAGCGGCCCTCACAATCGAGTTAAATGAATGATCTTCCACAGTGATATCAAAGTCCTACATGAATGCATGCTGGGTTTAAAGGAAAAATTAAAACAAACTAAAAGTAGAAAATAGCCAAGGATAATATTGTTAAGTTGCTAAGTATGGGTCAGGATACCGATTTGATGAGACGATACTGAGCCGGGGCCCGTTTATCCACGCATCGATTCACCGAATGGAACCATCGTTCCCATGCTATCACAACCTAACGGCCTATCCGTACGTCCTGAACTCCTCTGGAGTTATCACTGTTTTTGTTAGAGGGGAACTCAAACTCTAGATTCATCCAAGGCATAAGGTCCTTGACGTGCTCTAATAGCGTAGATATCATATAGTAGGATGCATGACACAGTGGGGTCAGTCACCGGGGTGACTGATGGTGGGACATGGTAGGGCAATGGCGCCCTCTTGCTTTCTTATTTTGTTCTTGGAACCTGCACCGAACAGCAAGCAGTGAAGAAGGATTTATTTCATAAGAAGTAAAATTACATTCAACTGTACAGGACATCCGCACATCAATACAGGAGTAGGGGAAAACACGACACAAATCAGATAAGATTTATTCGGTTAAAATTCACCACGGTAACTTGTCATAAATGCTTTACCTTTACCCTTTTACCCCCCTTTTCACTATAAGTACCCCTTTGCTCTTTAGCAAAAGATCATCCATTGGTGGTTCGGGGAGTCAAGCTCTTTTTGAGATGGGAGAGAAATCCTGCCCTTTTGAGATGGAAGGTGGGCCTTCCCGCCCTGCCAAGAGGAGCAAGTTCGGCCGCGAATTCAGGAGGTTGACCGACATTGAAGGCCATCTGAGCGAGAGGATTCTCTCACGAGCGGTAAGTTGGCTTTTCATCCTAGTTTCCTTCATAAGTTCTCCCTCGCTTTTTTTTATTCCTTTCTTTTCCTTCCTTTCAGCCGTATCCTCTTTTTCCGGGCCCGAGAAAATTCTCAAAGCTGCCCTGGCTATCGAAGCTTATGTCTAACATCACTGTCAGTATGAGGGCCGTTATTTCAAGATGGCATCTCCAAGGGTTGGTGATCCATGCCAAGCATTATGACAAGATCTCCATGGATTGGGCGGCCCTGGGTGCATTGGCGGAGGTTTGGCATCCGGAAACCCACACTTTTATCTTCCCTACTTTTGAGGCAACGGTCCTCCTCGAGGAGACAGAACTTCTGCTAGGCTTAAGAAGGTCGATGAAGGATGACAGGATAAAGGTTTCGCGGATGCGGAAGAGGGTATCTACCGGGGAAGTTCTTGGAAGCTTTATGCCATCTGGAACCATAAAGAGCGTTCAGACTCAGAACGGAGTCAACTTGCAAAAGCTCGCAGACTGGACCGTGACTGCCTTAGAAGGGTTGACAGATGATGAACATTTAGAAGGGCTTATGAAAGGGTTCACAATTTGTTTGGCCGGAGCTCTCCTCTTTCCTTGTACTGACAACATTGTAGAGGAAGACCAATTGGGAGCGATTTGTGGACTTTGGGAGGGGAGGAGAGTGGGGCCTGCTATCCTCGCGCATCTTTACAGCGGTCTCACGGCTTCCAGCATGGGTAGGCCTCCTCACGGGTGCATGCTTCTCCTCAACTGCTGGATTGATCTTCACTTCAAACTTCATCACTACGAAGGGGTACAGACTGCCTCCAGGATTTTTGAACGAAGCCCCCTCCATTACATGGCCGATGTGTTGGGCTTTAGTGGGAAGGTGGCCAATCGCATGCCCTGTCTGAAGACACGCGGTGACTGGCGTACTCACTTCAGCTCCTTGGCGCGAGAGATGTTCACTTGTGTGCCAGCATGTTTACTTTCACGTAGGCTTCTCACGCGATCTTCTCCTGATGCGGAACTCCATCTTATCCGTGCAACCAAATTTGTTCTTTACAGCTCGCACCGGTGCTGCCTGCAAATTGGCCTTCCTCGGCACTCTCTTCCCATGCCATCCAACCTTCCTCTGATTAAAGAGAGAAAGCTGGGCACGGAGGATGATGCGAAGGATGTGAAGGCGATCAAAGCTTCGTGGAAGGCAATCATTCCGAGGAAGGTGACGGTATCCGTGAGTGAGGATCGAGAGCTATGGGAGGCTTATGTAATGGAACTCGGGAAACTGAGGCCCGAGGTGCCCAAACCCTGATGTATGTTATCTTAAAATAAATGCAGAGCCTTAATGCCATTGCGCTCTCTTTCAGTCTCTCCCCTCCTTTTCTTTGTGACTGGGATGGCGGACGTCGGGTGATGGTCGGCCGTTACCGAATAGGATCTGGGGGACTGAGGCAACTACAGTATGCGGAGATGCCCTGAGATGTCATGGAGCCGAGGATTTCTCTTCAGGTGGCGAGGAGAGAAGTAAACTGGGAGAGAATGGAAAGAGGAGTGGATAAAGCGACATCGGGATTGAGAGGAGAGGAGGGCACGTGAGGCCCGAGTGATGAAGCTCCGGAAGACACAGCGCTCGGATACGTCACTCCTTCAGAGTCACTGCCGATTGGAGGAGAGTTGGAGTTCACAGTGGAGGAGCTCCGGGGGTTGGTGTAGTCTCCCTCGCAAAGCAGGGGGCGGCTCAGCCAACAGCCTCGGGTTCAAGAGCTTCGCGGCCATCGGGGTCGCGAGAGAGGCCAGAGGAGGGCGAGGAGCGCTACCAGAGAGGGTGAGAATGCGCGATATGATGAGACAATCGTAACGTCGCAGAGCTCTAGATGACCTCCCAGGGACCTCCCTCTTAGGAGAGGAGAGAGACGATCAAGGAGGTAGTGCGAGATTTAGCAAGTTGCTCATACACTCGCTCTCTTCTCACGGTGAACACGACAGTTTATATAGACGTATGAATGGAACGACATGCTCTCTTGTGACGGGTTTGCCCTCCATGCGTTCCTTCTCTTCTACGCCTCTTCTTTTCATGCCGTCCTCATGTGACGTGTTTAACAGAACTCTCCTGAGATAACGGATCGTGTCTCAGACTCATTGGGCGTTTCTTTCGGGAGAATCCATCACAAATTTTAATGATGTACCACCGAATTCAAAGATGCCAACCGCCCTCCTGTCCTCTTTCCATGTAGACGAGTCCGCTCCCGGATTCAAAGATATCGACTTCCATTGTCCTTTCTGCTGTGGATGAGTCCACTCCCGGATTCAAAGATATCAACTTCCATTGTCCTTTCTCCTGTGGATGAGTCCACTCCCAAATTCGAAGAGGTCGACCTGCATTATCCTTTCTCCATGTGGATGACCTCATCTCAGATTTATTTGAGTCATGATGAACACAGGGAACCTAGATGTGTAGGGTGTGAATCAACCCGCTACGCTCCCGACCTCGTTCACTTCGAGTGAAAGATGGGTGCTTTGTTACAAGGCCCATTTGCAAGAGGAACTGAGACAGATCTGGATCATATCCCTTCAATCCTATAAATACTCCCCCCCGCCTGCTTCACTTGAAAGCACGGAGGTGTGGAGACTGGTTAGAAGAGTGAAAAGTCGACAGGAGGGAGTAAGAGTTTCTCATTCTCTGAGATGGAGGGAGAGTCCAGTTTCAGGGTGGAGGGCGAGTCTTCCCGCTCCTCGAAGAGGAGCAGATCCAGTGGTAGTTCCAGGAGACTCTCCGATGTTGAAAGGCCACTCAGTGAGAGGACCCAATCGGAGCTTGTAAATGAGCCAGTTCTTCCCCATATTTCTTCATGATCCCTTTCTTCCTTTCTCATTCTCTTTCTATTTTTATTTCAATGATGCACCCGCTTCTCACTTCTTGTGTAATCCACAGAGTATGACGAGGTCACACATCTCATGGGAGTTAGTGGTGGCCGCCTATCGAGGCTTGCCTGACTTCCAGAAAGCTCGACTAGATGCGATGGGGTTTGGTGCATTCCTCCGGATCGAACCCATTAAGCTCGACCTCGCCCTCATCCAAGCACTGCGCGAGAGATGGGACCCAGAGAGTCGTGCCTTCTTGATGCCCTGGGGGCACATGGTGCCCAGTCTCGAAGATGTGGCCCGAATCACCGGCCTTAGAGTGGATGGTGAGGCAGTGACCGGGGTCACCTACCCCGATTATCGTGAAGTGGCTCAGAAGCTTCTTGGTCTGGAATTAAAGGACCAAAAGAATAGGTCAATAGCCAAGGCATCTATCATGGAGGCACTAGGGCTCACTGACACTCGTCACCGTGATAACGAGTCCTTGGAGGAGTTCATGGAGAGAGCGGGAAGAGGGTCCCGCGCTGTGTACTGCGTGGATGCCAGTAGCTGGGAGAGATCAAACATGGACTTGAGGATATTCCTCCTCTTCCTGCTGGGAAAATTACTGCTGGGTTCCAAAGGAGACGACATCCATTGTCGTTTCCTAGAATTTTTGGTGGACCTAGAGAGGGTAGGGCAATATGCCTGGGGAGCCGCCGTGCTGGCGCATCTGTTCGCAAGTCTGTCCCAAGGGACAGATCGAGAGGTGACTGTGAGTGGCTTCATACCATTTCTCCAGGTAACTATTTGTTTATTTATTTATGCAACTAATCTATTTCATGAAATGCTGATGACATGTGACGACACAGGTATGGAGTTATTACTACATCCCAATGGGGCGAGCTCGACAGTGGCGTGTGGCTGTGGCACCACTAGCTCGGCGGTGGCAACCCATTATGAGCACAACCTCTCTATCTTACCAGCTGATGGTATTAAGGCGTGAGCTGCAAGAGTTCCCCGCAGAGATGGTAGGACTCCATTTTTTTTGTCTTTTCTTTTGTCTCTCTTTTTTTTGATTCTTTTGAGTGATTAAGGAGATACACACATGCCAACGCAGGTGATCTGGAGGCCTTACTCGGGCTTGGTCGATGTCGACCAACCGTGGGTCATCGCAGGTCGCCCTCGATTTGGTCGGGACCTTTGGGTCCACTGCCTGAATGAAATCGAGCCACTCCGGCTACGATTGGTCATGAGGACTCTAGGGCTTGCCCAGGAATGGGTAGATATGACCGCACCACCCCGCGTCGGGAGGAAGACACGTGGACCGGTAACCTGTGTCGACTGGCGGGTGCGCTTCCCCGAACAATATGAAGATTGGCAGCAGGGTGGCACGCTCGTGGAGTCGCACGCCCGGGATAGTGAAGATTATCTACGTCTCTATAGGGCGATGTATGCAGAGCGACTCCATCCTGAGGGACTTGTGAAGGTATATCTCCTTTCTCACTTTTTGATCATTTTTTTTTATTATTATATTTTTTTTTCATTTTTCTAAATGTAATGCTGACTCTATGACATGGGTTTAGGATGCCCGTGATACCATGATAGCGAACTTGCGGGCTCGATTGGCGGACACGGAGGGAGAGTTGGGTGACATCCGTGAGGCCTTACATGTCTCGGTGAGTATGTATGCAAATGCGTATTCCTAATTATACCCCTAGGTTTTGGTGTTTAGCCACTCACTGTCACTTCTTGCTATCATAGCGCGCTCGGCTCGACGCAACCCTACCAGCAGTAGGGGCAGAGGGTGCTTCTTCCAGTATATGGATTCCTTCGTCGGAACTAGATTCGCTCCATGAGCAGCTTGCCCGTGTAACACAGCGCGCCGCGGAGGCAGAGGGAATGCTTTCCGCGCAGGTGAAGGTTCCTCTTATCCGAGCTCCTCTATTTATGTCTCATCACACCCCTAAAATGACGGGTATGGCAGGCCGAAGAGATGCAAGAGATGTTTGCTCATGCATCACAAGGGAAGGCCAGGATAGCGGAGCTGGAGGAGGAATTGCAGCGTCGCTCAGATGACAATTTTTCTCGGGACGCTATGGAGCTGAGGATCACCCTTCAGCTGGAAAGGGATGACAGAGAGAGAGAACGTGCTGAGAGGGAAAATGACAGGGAAAGAGAGAAGGCCAAAAGATCAGTCGAGAAAGAGGAGAGGAGGGCCCTGGAGGCCCAACTATTTGAATTGAGGACCAGTCTCGGCCTCGCTGAGCAGTGGCTGAAGGACGGCGAGGAACGCTACCGAAGAGCACGAGAGCGTGGCTTTCGTGTTAGTAGCTTCTTTGCTGCTCCCTCAGATCGACATCGGGGAGTGGAGATAGAAAGAGGACCCCAAAGCGGTAGAAGTACCGCTTTTCATGGTTGGATAGCACCTTCTAGAGTTTCTCGCCCAGAAAGCGGCGAGACGAGTAATGTAGAGAAGGAGGGTGGGAGCTAATGTAGGCTCTCTCTTGTTGTTCGTTTTTGTCGAGTGGGAGTGGAATAAAATATTTTGTGCTTGGTTCTCTGCTTCTTTCTGTTCTCCCGAATCTCTGCACACATCTAAGCAAACAAGTCAGTATTTCTGTTCTGACTTGCCCCTTGCTCAATGAGCAAATATGATGAAGAACCATTCTTGATAACGAGTCAAGGGGCAAGCCTTTATTAACAAAGGCAATAATAAAGGATAATGAATGCGACAGACAAGCACACGGATGCAAACGAGAATTTAAAATGAATGGCGCATACAAATGCGATCATGCGAAGATGTGATTTTCTTTGTTTTTGTAGGTGTATTCATTTTTTTTGTATTTTGTTGTTTGTTTATTTTTTTTGGTCTTTTATATTTCCATTTTTTTGCATGTACATTTTTTGCTTCTTCTTTTTTTTGGATTTTGGATTTGTTATTTTTTTTAGTTTGTTTTTGGTTTGTTTATTATTTTTTTTGTTTTTGCTAATGCATGATGACCACTTGATATAACATCTAACCTGCATGAGAACGAGGGTTTCTTGCTAACCTCCCAGGCATCCTAAGTGCACGTCTAAGTTGATTTGGGCCTCTAGACTCCTCGAATGATAATCCCGCCGGCTAAGACTTACCCTGATGACAATACCGTCATGCCATGCTTAGGCTCCAGTTGCTTCCGACCACAGGGATTCACCCAAAAAGTGTTCAAGGTAAATGATTTGCCCGACCCGGGTCTATTTCCTCACAACTCTAGACGATATGTAATGGAACACCCTGGAACCCAAATGACCAACCGCGCGACGCTGACCCGGAATCAGACGCCGTCGCACCCATAGGTGACGCGCTTGCATTAGTCTAAGCCCGAGGTTAGACTTAGAAGACATTAAGATGGTAGATAAGGGTCTTGACCGGCCAGAAACACGGAGACTCTGACAATGACTTCTGCTTTCCAAGACGGACAACCATACGTTTGTGTCGAAAGGTGGTTGCAGACTTTGGTGAGTTTCACCCTTCAGGAACTCCATTGAGCTTTTATCTTCAGGGGAAGAAGGAAGAGTATTAGGGGCAAACCTCCTGAGAGGACCGGCAAAACCGTTAACCCGGCGAGCCAGTAGGGGCACACTTAACTTTCCCTTTCGGACAACTTCAGACCAAATCTCGAGCATTTACATCTCATGGCCCCTTTTGTATAGAATTTGACTTTCAGTCAAAGGGGTTTCATTTGTGGGACCAGGCACGGTTACGACCAGGTTTTTCACTTGACTTTGATTTTGTTCTTCTTTTCTGATTTTTCTTGACAGATTTTTGCGAGGGACATAGTATCTTGACATTATGAAATCCCTCTTGGATGTCTGCGGGGACACTGCCCTCTTCTCGTGCTCTGACCCATGCTCGAAGAATTGGGCCCTACTCTTGCCCTAGGGGTTGTGTTCGTGTTTTCCATGCTCAGCGTTTTAAGGGCGCCGGCTGTCTCATTCGGTCGAAGAGAGAGAGAACGAAGATTTAAGCATTCTGGAGACCTTCTAGGTGAGGCCTCACCATGAGCGATGCTACCGATCTTTCATAGAACACATGTGTACATGTATGTTGCCCATTTTGAGGGGGGCATAAGCCGAATTAGCCGGACAGGGATCCCCACGGTTCTGGCAAACCAAGACCCGGAACCTACCAAGTCTTAATAGGCCCTATCCCAACACGGAGGTTGAATGCAATGACTTAACTACATGGTGATCTCCGGGCATTAGCATTTTGAATTTTCTATTTTTTTTTCTTCTATTCATTTTCTTCTATTTTTTTTTTGTCTTTTGTTGTTGTATATATACATATTTTTGTTGCTTTCATTGTTTTCTATTTTTTTTGTTATTTTACATTTCATCATTTTTGACACTATGTACACCTATCTAAGGGTAGTATTTCTTAAGATAAAGCCCATTCCAAGGGTGGGATAACTCGATCCCCTCAGCATTGACTAGCCTGTAGGCGTTGCCAGGATGCACAGCCTGAATCACGTACGGTCCTTCCCAATTGGGTTGGAGTTTAGAACGCGGCCCACCAGGTTTTACAAACATTCTTTTCACTACCATTTCACCGACTTGAAATTTCCTTTCAATGACCTTCTTTTGATAAAAACGTGAGTCTGTTTTGATATACCCGTGCATGCTCGGCAGCGGCCAGCCGTTTCTCATCTAAGAGTTCCAATTGGACAAGGAGTGAATCACGACGTTCGTCGAGGGGGAGGTCCTTATCCAATTGTACTCTCAGAGAGGGGACCAGAATTTCGTACGGAACTACCGCCTCCATCCCATAAGTGAGGGCGAACGGGGTTTGCCCAGTGGGAGTACGGATTGAAGTGCGATAGGCCCATAGAGCTTCAATCAGCTTTTCTGACCAATCTGAGAACTTGTTAGACTCACATGTCTTTTTTATGATTTTAATCAATGTTTTGTTAGTGGCCTCTGCTTGTCCATTACCTTGTGGATAATAAGGTGATGAATGATGCAATGCAATTTTATACCTTTTGCAGAGGTCCTGAAGGTCCTGAGAAATGAATTGCGGTCCATTGTCGGTGATGATCGTGCTTGGAATGCCGAACCTGGCGATGATGTTCTTCATGATGAATTTGCAGACTGTTGATGCTTTAACCTCCACGTAAGCTTCGGCTTCGGCCCATTTGGTGAAGTACTCCGTTGCAGTAAGGATGAATGATTTTTGCTTAGTGAGGGAGTAAGGATTACCGAGAGGACCAATGACATCGAAAGCCCACATGGAGAAAGGCCATGGGGAGGATACTGGATGAAGTGAAGAAGATGGGGAATGAATTTTATCGGCGTGAAGTTGACACTTGACACACCTGCGGACATAGACGGCACAATCTTCTTCCATGGTGGGCCAGTAAAAGCCTTGCCGAAGGATTTTCTTGGCAAGCATTTGGCTATTCACATGGCCACCGCACACACCAGAGTGTGCTTCCTTGACGCATTTCTAGACCTCCTCTTCGTCGAGACATCTTAGAAGAACACCAGTAAGACTTCTCTTGTATAGCACTTCTCCGACCAGCACGTACCTCTGTGCCACCCTCCTTATGGCTTTTCTATCTTTCGATGTGGCTTCTTCAGGGTAGGATTGATCTTTGCAATACTTGGCAATTTCGTAAAACCATGGCTTCTCCTCATCAGCCAATTCTTCTTCTAATTCTGTCAACATAATTTCCCTCTTCTCAAGGATTTCTTCCTGTAGGGCCTTTCTCGCTATCCTGTCCTTGATATTTACGTATGAAGCGTCATCGATTGCAGGGGCGTGACGCTTGTAGACGTGAATGGTATCAAACCATCTTCCTAGAGGGAACCTTAGAGATGATGCCAATGAGGCGAGGGCATCGGCCAGAATGTTCTGATGACGAGGGACATGGACAAAGACCAATTTGGCGAACAATTTGGCAAAGGCAGCAGTGAGTTCTTGGTATGGCTTGAGCTTGGGATCGCGAGTGCGATATTTGGTGAGCACCTGGCGAAGAATGAGTTGACTATCACCTACGACTCGCAATTCAGTGATGCGAAAGGAATGAGCGAGTTCTAGGCCAGCTAGAAGAGCTTCATATTCAGCTATATTGTTGGTAACGGGGAATTTGAGCTGATATGCCAGTGGGAATGTAAGGCCTTTAGGCGACAGGAGGGCAATGCCGATTCCTTTCCCTTGCGAATTCAGAGCTCCATCAAAATGTAACGTCCACATGCAATCATCTGATTGGTTGATGGACATTAGTTCCTCATCTGGAAACTCTGATTGGACAGGGTCGAATTTCGGAAGAGGATGGTGAGCGAGATGCTCAGCTATAGCATACCCTTTAATCGCCTTTTGCTGGACGTAGACGATGTCAAACTGAGAGAGAAAACTTTGCCAGCGTGCTAATCTATCCGTAAGGACAGATTTTTCTAGAAGGAACTTGATAGGGTTCATTCGGGCAATCAGATGAACTTCATGAGCCAGAAAGTAGTGTTTCAACTTCTGCACTACCCAGACAAGGGCGGCACAAGTTTTCTCCATAGCCGTGTACTTCTGCTCACAGGGGTTGAGGAGTTTGGACAAGTAATAGGTCGCCCTTTCCTTGCCCGCTTCATCGGCTTGTGCTAGGACAGCTCCCACGGAGTCGTCTAGGACTGAGACATAAAGGATTAAAGGTCTGCCTGGCGTGGGTGGAATTAGGACGGGTGAATTGGCCAGATACTCTTTCAATCCTTCAAAAGCTTTTTGGCATTTAGAATTCCAAAGGAATTCTACTCCTGACTTAGTTAACTCGTAGAAAGGTTTGCACCTTTGTGAGTGTTGTGACACAAATCGACGAATGAACTACAACCTTCCAATTAAACCTCGAACTTCTCTCAGATTTCTCGGAGGTGGCATCTCTCTGATTGCTTTAGCTTTGTTGGGATCTATTTCAATACCCCTCTTACTCACAATGAAACCAAGCAATTTGCCTGACGAAACACCAAATACGCACTTTTTTGGATTCATTTTCAAATTGAACTCTCTTGATCTTTGCAGCACCTTGGCTAAAACCTTCGGGTGTTCCGCCCTAGTCCTAGATTTGACCAATAAATCATCCACGTACACCTCTAAATATACATGCATCATGTCATGGAATATTGCCATCATAGCTCTTTGATAAGTAGCTCCAGCATTCTTCAAACCAAACGGCATGACCAAATAGCAATAAGTTCCCCAAGGTGTGGTGAATGATGTTTTCTCCTGATCTTCCGCCAAACGGATCTGATTATACCCCGAAAATCCATCCATAAACGAGAGAGTTTCATAGCCTGCTGTATTATCAACCAACACGTCAATGTGAGGCAAGGGGAAGTCATCTTTTGGACACGCGCGGTTAAGGTCCCGAAAATCGATACAGATTCTCACCTTTCCATCCTTTTTCATGACCGGGACAATGTTTGCCACCCATTGAGGATATAGGACGACTCTAATAAACCTGGCTTTGTGGAGCTTATCGACTTCCTCCTTCATCTTCAAAGCCATCTGGGGGTGGAAACGTCTTAACCTTTGCTTTATCGAGACGGACCCAGGTTTTAACGTTAGGCGATGTTCGACCAGGGTAGAATCCAATCCCGGCATATCCTCGTAGCTCCATGCGAACGTGTCCCTATATTCTTTTAGGACCTCGATCAATGCCTCCTCTTCAGATGTCGGCAAATTATCGCTTATGAGGATGATCCTAGGGTCTTCCTCGGTCCCCAGATTGATCTCTTTGGTGGGTTCTTCTATAGCGGCTGATGGTTCGTCAAACCTCCTTATTCCGCTAGCATATGCGTCAGCCGCGCCCTCATATTCTTCGTCCCCTTCTTCAATAGGGTACTCTTCATCTGTGAGCTCATAAACTCCGTATCCCTCATCAATTGTGCAATCCTCTTCACATTCTAACTCCAGCAGATGGATGGGATTTTCTAGCAATTGAGGAATGGCTAGAAAGGCTTGACACCTATTGGCTAGATCTAGAAGGAATCGACGAGGAATTTCCCTGCCCTTGGATTTTCTTCTAGGTACTACCCTTGACTCGCTATTCCTAACCTGACTGACTTGTTCTACAGACGAAGAAGAAGTTGAAGAATGTACAGGAAGAGACCCCTCGATAGAGGGGTAAAGAAGGCCGCTCAAGGGACCTTGAATGAGTGGCCCGTAAGTCGGGGCACACTCGTGAGAGATGTAGGAGGTCTCCTCAAAGGAGATGCACTGTTGAGGAGTTCGAAAATCGACGTTTTTTTTTCATTTTCATTTTCAATTACAAAACAATTGAAAGAAATTAGAGAATGGGAGGAGGGAACTATAGCTAGGGGGTTGCATGGCTCATTGAGCAGATCATGGTTGAAAATTTGGCATGGGCTGAAAGACCCACGCAAGAATGTGAGTAGAGAAGGGGACCTGAGAATATCATCAGATAAACGTCGGGTCCAAGAAAGAGTCAGCAGCAACGGCTGAGGAGAATGATCAGATAGAATGACGGAAAGCGATCCGTCAGTGGCAACTTCCTCTCGACGAGGAAAACTTGGAATTTCGACAATGTCAGTGACATCTTTTGGTACCTCGGAGATCAAAAGTGGCCCCTCTAAGTCTGGAGGCGAGAACATCTGCTGTAGCGCACTGGAAATATCATGTATATCAAACCACTTGTTCCACTCGCAGTCCGGATCATCGTGTTTCCCCTTCTTTGCAGCCCTCGAGCAATCTTCAGCCAAGTAGGCAATATGCAATTTCCCGTATGATTTCGGCACAAAATCTCCCATTTGGATCACTGGCCCCTTTCTGAAATGGGAATACAAGGTCCATGTGAGAGGTTCCTCAGATACTTCAAATGTCCCTTCAAAGCCCAGGCCGGCTCTAAGGGTTAGCTTTGTCTTCTTTGGCAACCTCAGCCTCCCTTGTGATTGTGCCCCCAAACCTTTGCCCTGCTGGTAGCCAATATTTCTCATGATCTCCCATCCCTTAGAATGGGAAAGGTGACATGACTTTGATGTTAGAAACGGCTTATGTGTCACAGGGGCGCGGCGAGGGTCACACACATCTAGCAGTGAAAGAATTGGCCGGTGAGTTGGCCAAACAGAAGGTAATGAGGTATTAATAGCATCCACTGTAGAAAAGATGGGCATGCTATTTACCTTGATAATCCAAGCCTTGTATGGAAACTTCAAGCACTGATGATTGGTGGAAGGCACCGCATTCATAACCTCAATGTAAGGGCGGCCCAGTATGGCCTTGAAAGTGGGATCCATATCAAGGATATGGAATTCCGTGAAGACTGATGCAGGGCCCAATTCTACATTCAAGATGACCATCCCCATTGGCGGCTTTTTGCTATTATCATAGGCCGTAACCGTGATTGATGAAGGCCTTATCTGTTCCGTGTCAACCCCACATGATTGGAGGGTGATCATAGAGATCACATTTATAGATGCACCAGTGTCCACCAAACACGGGTCTACAGACACTCCATTGATCTTGGCTGCAATACACAAAGCATATTTGCGAGCCTCCTTGGGGGCAAGCTCATGGTGGTGAAAGATAATAGCCGGTTGTGTATCAGTCGGTGTTAATACCGACGAGATCTTTTCCACTGGGAGATCCTCGTTTACCATGACCTTTTGGAGATACTCCATCAAGGCGTCTTGATGGGTTTTTGACCTCTTGATTAGCTCGAGAATGGAGATCCGAGCTGGTGTTTTATCCAAGTGTTTCAACAGGTCATATTGTGTCCCGGGGATAGACTCCTCTGGCTGTTCTTCGGTGTCTTTCTCCGGCTGAGATTGCTCGGGGACCTGACTGTTTTGGGGAAAAATCCGATGGAACATCCTTCCACTACGGAGCACCATGGCTTGTGGTTTTGGCGGCATCTTTATAGAGTTAGATATGGGGTTTAGCAAGGGTTCGAGGGGTAGTGGTGGAGGAACAATTGATGAAGCAGGGGCAATAATAGGTGTAGGGGCTCTGATGAGTGGTTTGTTAGGTGGAGGCATGGTGGGAGTGGGTGAAGCCTCAGATGGACGGCGAATGATAAGGGGTTTAAAAGGTGGAGGCATAGTAGAGGTTGATGGTGTCCCGGATGGGTGATGAATAATGAGGGGTTTCGAGGGTAAAGGGGTTGTGGTGGAGGTAGATGGTGCCTCGGAAGGGTGTTGGACAATAATGGGTTTGTTTAGTGGAGGCGGAATGAAGGCGGATGATGAAGTGGAGGCGTGAGGGATAATGAGAGGTTTTGGGGGTAACGGTGTTATGGTGGAAGTGGAGGGTGTTTGCTGGAGACTCGAAGGGAGGTCATCAGTAGCGACGCGGATGAGAGGACGTGATGTCAGTGGAAATGAGTAAGGTATTACTGCGGGTTGTGCTACGGGTGGAGGATAGACAGGTGCGGGACGAATAAGGCGTGGGGATTGGATAGGAACGTGATTGGTGACAAGGACAGAGCCGCTTTCCGTATGCCAATCCTGCCCTCTTCCGACCTCCAGGAAGGAAGAGATGGGGTTGACTTGGTGGTTAGGTTGTTGGTGCGCCGGTAACGGATTCTGGAGGATGCCCATATTCAGCTGTTGTTGTGGTGCCTGCTGAGGCTGTTGTTGCTGCTGTTGTTGCTGTTGTTGTTGTTGTTGTTGTCTAAGAGGAGGTCTCCTGGCCTTCATCATGGTGACGCATCGCCTCATTTCATCCCAATCTATTTGATGTTCATCGTTCATATCATAGATATAATCTCTGAAATGAAAACAGTTTTCCACTGTATGACCCGGCTGTCTATGGAAGACACAATATCTGGAAGTGTCGACGTTCGTGGGCCATATGGCTTTTTCCTTAGGCAAGGTGAGGAAATTAGCAGCCATGAGAGCATTAAAGATGTCCGGCAATGACTCCGGCAAAGGTGGGTAATGAGCTCTCCTAGGGCCGATCGGCCTTCTCTGTTGTTGGAGGTCATAATCCCCGGGTGGTGGAACCTGATTATATTGAGGAGGTCGCTGTTGTTGTTGTTGAAGATGGAGGGGTTGAGGCATATTGTTTTGGAAGAGATTGTTTTGTGGGGGAGGACGATAGGGTTGCTGACCTTGTTGCTCCTGATGAAAGGGGAATTGTGGGGGTTGTGGGGGCCTAGGATTAGCTTGCTGGTTGGGATAGCCAACCGCGCCCACTTGTTCATTTGTTACAACCCCTTCTGTTACCCCACCTTGGGCACCCGTGCCCGGCTTCCTAAACACCTTTGGCTTTGGTGGCTCGAACATATGCATGAGGGGAGAATCTTTCAGCTGTGTTTGGATATATCGAGCCCTCTCATACAGTTCCTCCATAGTGGTGAGCTTGTTCATTGCCAGAACGTGTCTAAATTGTGGAGTGGCATTAGACACGACCATCTTTACTTGCTCTGATTCTGAAATGGGGTCTCTCATTTTCTCTGCCAAGGATCTCCATCGATCGGCAAATTGGATGAAATCTTCGTCCGGCTTCATTTTTTCAGCCACTAGGTCGGTAATAGAGAAGGAGGGACCGACCCTATCCCGATATTTCTGTGTGAATTTCCGTTGCACTACGTCGAAATTCTCAGCCTCACTCGGCTCTAGTGAATAGAACCATTCTAAGGCGGGACCGTCCAATGATCTTCTGAAGAGGTATGCCAAGGATCTTTGATCGTTCTGCCAAAACGAGGACTCATACATAAAGTCCTTCAGATGAATGAGGGGGTTGCCTGTGCCGGTGTACCGTCGATACGTTGGCATTTCAGAAGGAGGGAGATGGAATACTGGAAGGATTGGTAAAGAGATCTCAGGCGCGGATTTGACATCCACGATCTTTTTGAAATCTCGGAATTGTTCATCCATCTTGTTCATCCTATGAAGGAGAGATTGAGTGACCTCATTGTAAGGAGCAGGTTGTGGTGGCCACTGAGGCCTTGCAGAAGCCTGAGAAGGGAATTCCGGATGAGAGAGACGTTGTGACATATCAGCAAATGGAACTGACTGAAATGTCGTATGAGGAATTGGTGGAACTTGAGATTGGGGAGGTAATTGGAAAGGGGGAGGTTGCAGATGTGGCATATCAGTAAATGGAACTGACTGAAATGTTGGATGAAGAATTGGTGGAACTTGAGACTGGGGAGGTAATTGGAAAGAGGGTGGCTGCAAACTTGTCTGCACAAGAGGGAATGAGGGAGGGATTGCCTGTGCGGGATCTTGAATAGAGAGAGCAACGGGTGTCGGATTTTGAGGAGTAGGATCAACAGATTTCCCTTTCAAGACGGCCTGAAAGGCTCGGATCTGATCGGAATTGAGTTGTGTGTTCGCGAGAACACCTAGCAAGGAGGAAATATCTTGTGGTCGGGATGCTTCCCCAACGGCGGCTCGCACCTCATGTGAGGGCTCACGGGAGGAACATGCGTCCTCAGCAGGGACATGTGTCCCCTGGTGACTCGGGGTCGGATTCTGACCGTTCCCGGACATTTCTTGATCTTTTTCGGAACGTGAGATTTTGCCGGAACGCAATATCATACACACTCAAACCAAGAACAAAGATTAACAAACAAGTTGATGTTTAACGCCTTTTTGTGTTTTCTTTTATTTTCCCCCTTTTTTCTTTTTCTTTCTAATTAAAATGTAATAACATGAACACTCAAACCATTAGCAAAGATTAACAAACAAGTTGATGTTTAACGCCTTTTTTGTTTTCTTTTGGTTTTCCCCTTTTTTCTTTTTTTTTTCTAATCTAATGTTCACACCACAGGAGGGACCTTAGTTGCAATATTGATTTTCACCGTGTGATCTAAGGACACTCGACTCACCACGAATGGGTTAACTATCTCCAGGGAACTTCAGTGGTACAACCAGCCCAGTGAACGAAGAGGGAATCCTTCGATGTCGGGGACTTACGGAGGTCCCAGTGGAGGAGATCCTAGTCCGTCGAGAGGAATTCCCGACGGAGAGTCCTTCCTTCACCAGGAGAAGGTGATCCTAAAAAAATGGAACAAAAGAAATAAAAATAAAAAGGAGATGATATGCAATGCAGTGCTGAATTTAACAGGAGATATATAAACAGACAACAAATATATGCAATAAAAGAAATTAAACAAACATCACAACACTCCCTTTTCTGCAATGATAAGAATCTCTTCAGACTTCAAGGGGACTCTGGAGTAATGCACGTAGTGCACGAGGGGTGAAATTGGAATGCCAAGAGTGATAGCGGGAACACAAATATAGCGCACGCGGGCGCAATCAGGAGGGGAACACGTGGGTGCCAAGTGGAGGGGGTGCTACTGAGAGCACAAATGTAGCGCACGAGGGCGTAATCAGGAGGGGCACACGTGGGTGCCGAGTGGAGGGGCACGCGTGGGTGCCGAATGGAGGGGCACGCGTGGGTGCCGAGTGGAGGGGCACACGTGGGTGCCGAATGGAGGGGCACGCGTGGGTGCCGAGTGGAGTGCTAATGGGAGCACGAATGTGGCGCACGCGGGCGCAATCAGGAGGGGCACACGTGGGTGCCGAATGGAGGGGCACACGTGGGTGCCGAATGGAGGGACACACGTGGGTGCCGAATGGAGGGGCACACGTGGGTGCCGAGTGGAGTGCTAATGGGAGCACGAATGTGGCGCACGCGGGCGCAATCAGGAGGGGCACACGTGGGTGCCGAATGGAGGGGCACACGTGGGTGCCGAATGGAGGGGCACACGTGGGTGCCGAAAATATGTGGGTAACCAGAGGAAACAAAAGAGGTCCCACCGTGATCGCCAAAAAGGTGTAGACGGCAAAAGAGTGTCGTCCACCCTCGGGGGAAAGAAACGATGATATAAAGTAATGATGAAAATGTGATTGTCATAGAGGTGGAGACGGCAAGGGACGTCCACCCTCGTCTGTCCTAAGAGATGGAAATGACGAGATCAGCTCAAGAAGAGAAAGAACATAAAGGAGAGAAAGGAAAGAAGGATGCGAAACGGACTCCGGTACGTGGCGGAGATAGGGGTCGGAAGACCCTCTCGCGCAAACTGACCCCTTTCCGGTAAGCGTGACTTACCGTTCCACGAGCAGTTTTTTATATACCGGAGAATCCGAGACTCTAAGTAACAGAAATGGGGAGGCACGAAGACTCAGAAATCGCAATGGAATATCATTCTCCAGACAATTACAAGGATAATACGAACCAAGACACACCACCACAGGACATTGGTCTTTGTGGGGTTCTAACAGCAATATAATATTATCAGCAATAATAAATGTATATGTATATATTAAGACCACCGCAAGACATTGGCCTTACGGGATTTTTATTGCAGCATAAATAATAAATATTATATGTACATACATAAGACCACCGCGAGGTATTACTCTCCGCGGGGTTTCGACAGAAATTAAAGGAATAGAACCACAGAATGAAAAGGCTTCGCGAGGAATGACTTCCGTCACGTACACCTTCGCGAGGAATTACTTCCGTCGCAGGGTTTAGACAGGAATTAAAGGAATGAAATGACAGAATAAAAAAAAAGGCTTCGCGAGGAATGACTTCCGTCACGTACACCTTCGCGAGGAATGACTTCCGTCGCAGGATTTAAACAAAAAGGAAAATTGACAGGAAAGAAAAGGGGAAGGGGATGTGATCGCCAGGGGCTAAGAGCCCCACAGGAAATGTCTGATCGCGTTCGCCGCCGAAGCGGGAGCAGTGCGGGTCCTCTCTTCCTCTTCGATCGGCCGGCCGACGAAGAGGGCCTTGCTTTGATTACCCTGATTTTACTATTCTTTTTTTGTGTTTTATCTTTTTTGTTATTATATTTTTTTTGGGGTTTTGTTGCTTTTATAAATTTTTTTTAATATCTTTTTAAGAGAAAGATGAGAGAGCAAAGAGAGAAATCGGGTGATAGATGGTAGAATAAGGTAGTACGTTATAGGAAAAGAATACTAAGAAAATATAGACAGGATGAAAATTTTATTTTAGATAAGACAGAGAAGAACGGAGATGGAGTTTTAACGATATAAAATACTAATAAGGGAGAGGAGATAGACTTATTGTTAAACGAAACGTAAAGGAGGATGAAGATGGAAACTTAACAACAAATAATAATGATGAAGGAAAGAATTAGGATAGATGAGAGAGACAATAGCCGGGTACCTCAAAAGGAGGGATGACCTCCTACTCTTTTGGTTGACGGAAGAAGCGGGATCCCCGACTGGTTAACCCTGCACGGAAAACAAATGAAGAGAAACAACAACGAGATAAGGACGACGGTGGTGTAGCATCAATTCTTTAGAAGCTGATATTGAGAATAGCATAAAAGAACACTAACCTGGTTGGTAGTATTTAAAAACCCCTTTTAGACATGAAAAGGTAGGTAGATGATATGACGAATGAACAAAGAGGGGTCTCTCAGGAAGAGAGACACTATATGAACGACAAGTAATGCATGCATATGTAACTAACTGAATGAAAACCAGACAACAAGGGGGGAGAAAACTTATTCAGAGATGGATGATGGGCTTTGGATGAGCTTCTCCGGCAAGATGAGGATGAACCAGGCACGCAGTACAGCAGAACGACTGCTTTAAAGTCTCTTTTCCACTTCAAATCAACACGTGTATACGTTCACAGACACGTACCCCTACACGAACACACACATACACATATACATGAACGGGAATACATCTATAAGGGGGGGGGGATCGAAAGAGAGAGGGTTGAAGAGAAAGGAAGAAAGGGAGAAAGAGGAGAAGAACTCTTTTTTTTTTATAGAGATTTTTACTTTAGTTTTACATATATAGCGTATATATAGAGAGAGAGAGAATATGAACTATATAAGATATGTATATATATAGTATATGTATATATGTTATATATACATAAGAGAGGGAGAGTGACCCGAGAGTGAGGGATGAAGGGAGTTGGTGAGAAGAAAAAAAAAGAGACAATAAAAATGAAAAAAAAGGGGGGTGGCGAAGGCAGAGAGGGGAAGAGAGAGTGAGAGGGAGAGAGAGAGAGAGAGTGAGAGAAACAGGGAGAAGGGGAAAGAGAGAGAGTCAGAGAGACGGTGGTGAGAGGGAATAAAAAAGAAAGAAAAAAAAATGAGAGAGGGAGATCGAGAGAGAGAGAGGGGGAGAGGGAGAGTGAGAGGAGGGTGGTGAGATGCAGAGAGATGAGAGGGGGAGAGAGAGAGAGAGAGAGAGAGAGAGAGAGACCCGCGGTGGGGGGAAAAAATAAAATAAAAAAAAAAGAGAAGAAGAAGTGAGAGAGATCGAGAGGGAGAGAGAGAGAGAGAGCGAAAGAGGAGGGAGAGAGAAGACGGGAGAGAGAGAGAGAGAGAGACGAGTGAGAGGGAGGGAGAAAAAGAGAAAGAGAATAGAGAGAGGGGGAAAGAGAGATAACGAGAGGGGGAGAGAGATGGTGAGAGAGAAGAGAACAGAGGGGGGAGAAAGAGAAAGAGAGAGAGGCCGGCGTGAGAAAGAGAGAGAAGAAGAGAGGGTGAGAGGGGGACCGCGACGGGGGGAAGAGAGAGAAGGAGGGAAAGAGAGAGAGAGAGAGCAGGGAGGGGGAGCTCGAAGGCGGTGGCCGCGGCGGTGCACGGCGAGCGGGGCGGCGGGGGCGCTGCGGGCGGCGTCGGGGGCGGAGGAGGAGCAGGGGGGACGACGAGCGGCGTCGGGGGCGAGCGGCTGGGCGCAGGCGGCGGCGTCAGGGCGGCCGGTGCGGAGGAGTTGGAGGCGGGGCCGGAAGCGGGGAGCAGCAGGGGGGGCTGGAGCGGCAGGGGCAGCTGGGAGCTCGGGCTCACGGCGGCCGCGGCGTGGGCGTGCGTGCTGGCGGGCTGCGGCGAGCGGTGCAGGGGGGCGACGGAGCAGCGGCTGGAGCAGGGGCCGGAGGCGGGGCGGCAGTGCAGAGGGCCGTTGCGGCCCTTGTGGTTCAAAAGGGGGGGCACAGGGCGACGAGGCCCCCCCCCTGCGAACCAAAAAAAAACCTTTTTTTTTTTTGAAAGCTTCTTCACGCGAGACAGAGAGAGAGAGAGGTTGAGGGAGCAAGAGGAAAAACGGAGAGAGGGGAAGGGAGTGAGGGAGAAAGAGGCTGAGGGAGAGAGATGGAGGGGGAAAGAGAAGGTGGGGGTGGCGGTCTCAGGAGGAGGGTGACTGTTGTGGAGAGAGAGAAAGAGGGAGGGGAGACGGTGGAGGTGGCTGCAGGTCCAGGGGGTTGAGAGGGTGGAGTGGAGAATGGCGAGGAGGTGGCCTCGTGGGTGCATGCAAAAAAGGGGGTGTGTGTGTTGTTTTTTTGGGAGAGAAGAAGAGGGAGAGAGGTGGCAGTCGTGTGTAGGAGGCCAGGAGTGAAAACCGGGAGGTGGAGGTGGCTATGGGGCATAGATGGCAGTTTCGGCCGAAACCGATACGTTTCGGCCGAAACGTATCGGTTTCGGCCATAACCGATCCGAAACACACATTAAACACTGTAGCAATCCGAAACTAAAGGGGGTATCGGTTTCGGGCGAAAGCCGCGAAACCGATACGAGTTTCGCCCGAAACCAAACGGTTTCGGCCCGAAACCGTTTGGTTTCGGCCGAAACTAGTGACTTTATGGCCAATGTTGGCCCCCGAAACCCCATAACCCACAGGTTTCGGCCGAAACCTTCCCCCCCTGGTGTGACAGTCGCGGGTGGTGTCTGCCGCTGCCGCTGCTGCCGCTGCTGCCGCTGCTGCCGCTGCTGCCGCTGCCGCTGCTGCCGCTGCCGCGCCTGTGCTGCTGCCGCTGCTGCTGCTGGCGGCCTGCTGCTGCTGTGCTGCGGCTGCTGCCTGCGGCTGCTCCTGCTGGCTGCTGCGGCTGCTGCCTGCCGGCAGCTGTCCGACCAAGGGTGAAAGGCCGTCCGACAGGGAGAGGCCGAGAGGGACTGAGGTCTGAGGGAGCCTTCTTGCGCCAACACAACTTCAACTTCAAGGGTTTGATTATTTTGTTTGAGGTTAATTTCATTGGGTTTTGTTTGATTATTTTGTTGTGTTCTTTTGGTTGGGTTAAAAATTTGGGGTAAGCAAGTCTTGCTTATTAAGTTTATTCCAAGGGTGATTAAGGGCTTAAGGGTTATTTGCTAATTAAACCCTAATCAGATTTTAAAAATTGGGGCTTTTGTCTAAATTGGTTTGCTTAGGCTCAATTGAAGTTAAATTAAGGTTCATTGAGGATTTTGGGGTTGGATCATGCGGGTAATTAGTTTTTCCCAAGGGTGATTAATAGTTAATTGCTAATTAAGCCCTAATTAGGTCATAGAAATTGGGGCTTTTGTCTAATTCGAGTTTTTTAGCCACAATTGAAGGTTAATTAAGCTTCATTGAAGATTTTGGGGTGGGATCATGCTGCCAATTGATTTTTTCAAAAGGTGATTAAGGGGTAAATGATAATTAACGGTTAATTAGTATATAAAATTTGGGGCTTTTGTCTAAGTCAGTTTGCTTAGGCTAAATTGAAGCTCAATTAAACTACATTGAAGATTTTGGGGTGGGATCATACTGGTAATTGATTTTTTGCAAGGGTGATTAAGGGTTACTTGCTAATTAAGGGTTAAGTTTTTAATTGTACTTATACCTTTTTGTGTGTCACTGTCTTAATGCAGCATCATGCCTAGACGTCAGCAAACACAGGAGCAGCAAGGGCAGGAGGATCCGGGGTGGGCCCACATGTCTTTAATAGATGCTAAGAGAAGAAAGGTGAAATGCAATTACTGTGGTAAGGAAATGTATGGCGGAATTACCAGAGGAAAACAACATTTGGCAGGGGTAAGAGGAGAGGTCAGACAATGTGACAACTGTCCCCGAGAGGTGCGAGAAGAGATGCGCCAATGCCTTCTGGGGAAAAGGGAGAGGGTGCAACAAAGGGCTGAGGATGAGGCTGAAATTGCTGAGGAGATTTCTGGCAGAAGGGTTAGAAGGGATGATGATGAGGAAGGCACTGAGGATTCTGATCCAGAGCTGACTGAAGCAAGGGAGCGTGAACAAGCCGCTCGAAGGAAAGGGAAGGGAGCCATGGGATCAGGGACCTATGAGAGTACAGCTGCACGACGTCCTGACGTTGGTGCTGCCCCACATACGCAGGGAACAGGTCCCATGGACAGCTATCTGCACAGAAGGCCCCAAGCTACACAACCTAAAATCAAGCAAGCAATGAGAGGGGTCAAAAAATCAGCAGAAGTTGCAGGGCATGCATTTAAATCTATTTGCAAATGGTTTTTTCATGCAGGTGTCCCTGCACATGCAGCTTCAAGTGAATATTTCCAACCTATGATAGATGCCATAGCAGATGCTGGCCCTGGCTTGCAAGCCCCCTCACGTCGAGACATATACGGGCGTGGCCTTGAGGGAGAGGTTGAGGAGCTCCATGATTGGGTTGAAAGCTTCAAGCATATATGGGTGGAGAGAGGTGGACTGGTACCACGAAAAAGTCCATGATAAACTTTTTGGTGTATTGCATCAGCGGTACAGTGTTTGTGAAATCAGTTGATGCATCAGATTATGAAAAGAATGCAAATTATTTGTTTCATTTGATGGATGGCATGGTAGAACAAATTGGAGAGGAGAATGTTGTGCAGGTGGTGACTGATAATGAAGCCAGTTACAAGGCTGCAGGAAAGAAATTGATGCAAAAGCGCAGTCATTTATATTGGCTCCCATGTGCAGCACATTGTCTTGATCTGATGCTTGAAGACATAGGGAAGGAAAAGCATGTGAAGAAGACAATTGACAAGGCACAAAAAGTCACACAGTATATCTATGGCCATCCTAGGATACTAAATATGTTCAGGGCGCATGCCAGTGGAGGGCGAGATATCATCCGTGCAGGCCCAACCAGATTTGCTTCCAATTTTATTTCTTTGGAGTCTTTGCACAGGTATAAGATTGATCTCAATTCTTGATACTTTATCCTTACTGATATGTAGCAGTTGATGCAGCTTCAATTTTCATTTATCTGCACAGGTACAAGAATGAGCTGAAAGCTTTCATGTACCACAATGCCCTGCGGGAATACATCGACAAGGGCAATGTTGATACACAGATGGATTATCTGGATGTCTGCCACGTCGTGGACGACAACAAATTCTGGGACAGGGTGTCACGGTACTTGAAAGTAGTCACACCTCTCGTGAAGGTCCTAAGAATGGTGGATGGCGATGAGAAGAATGATATGGGCTATCTATACGAGGCCATGGACCGTGCCAAATTGGAGTTGCAGCATTCCCTTCCCAGACATTATGCAAAATGGTGGAAAATTATTGACCAGAGATGGGACAACACATTACACCATGACTTGCATGCAGCTGGTGAGTGATTAATTGTACTGAAATTGAGGTAATGCCTTTATGTTATTTTATAAATTTTATTTAGTTAATTATACACAAATACAGGTTATTTCTTCAACCCTCGATTTATGTACGGTGCCGATGCACATGTTGATGGCGAGGTGCTTCAAGGGACTTCAAAAGTTATTGGTCGTTTATCGAGGAATCCAGAAAAGAGACTAGAGGCCGAAGTAGAGGTTCGCCTTTATTTGATACTGTCAATAACATGTATAGAATTTATTTAAGTAGTTATGTTAATCTATTACTTTATGTTTGTAGATGAACCATTACAGAATGAGGACTGAGACATATGCTGACTCCCAATTGCAATACGCTGTGGGAAGAGTGAGCCCAGGTATATTTTATTTTTTGGATTTCTTAACCTGATGAATATATATTTTTACAACTAAAATGCATTTTTTTATGGTTGGTGGAACAGCTGACTGGTGGATAATGGTTAACAACCGAGATATGGGTAGCAATGCATTGGCTTTCATTGCAATTAGGGTGCTCAGTCAAACAACATCAGCAAGTCAATGTGAAAGAAATTGGAGCACGTTTAGCCTTATACACTCAAAGGTTCGCAATCGGCTAAAGGCTGAACGGTTAGAGAAATTAGTGTACTGCCACTACAATATGAGGTTGAGAATAAAGAATATGAGGTTGAGACAACAGCTGCGAGACAAACGCGCCGCCGGGGATGCCGCCGCAGAAATTGATGTGGATGCCTTATTTGATGATGAGAATCCGTTGCAGTCTTGGGTGGAGACACGAGAGCAGGTTGATGAGCCCGTTTTTGATGATGATGATAGAAGATGGGCAGAGGGCATACTAGATGAAGATGAGCAAAGGGATCCCGAATTAAGAAGAAAATCAAAGAGGGCCAGAGATACTCATGCCCACATGTCTAGGGTTGTTGAGGACACTGAGGAGCAACATGATTTTCAGCCAGCTAGACACTCCGACTCAGATAGCAGGCCAGTCACTCCTAGAATGGGCAAGGCACCTACATCCTTAAGAAGAAGTACATCAGTGCATGGGCAAACTGAGAGAACAAATATTGCTGCTCGAGAGGACCCGGCAATTGAACAGTTAAAGCAGATTTATTTGAGGCACACGCCAAGGGGAACAGGATTCATGTCAAGGGTGCAAGAAGAAAGCACACCGGCACAGGAAAAAGCATCCCCAAAGGCCAAAAGGCGACTGGAGACTGCAGGTTTCGTGATCCTTTGATTTTTTATTTTGGAAAGTAACTTAAATTCTTATTATCAGTTCGAATCAGAAAAGGTTTTGGTAGGAGATAAATTATATATTTTCGTATGTGCCAGGTGCTACAGGTGCTACTACTGGCGGTGGGGATGCTGGTGGTCCTTCCTCCTTCCACGCAGACACAGGCAGAGGATACAGTCAGGGTGAGGGAGGACATGAGTCACAGAGTCAATATGGGCATCCATCAGGTTATGGAGGTGGCCAACAGGAGGCAGCGATTTATCGGTCGTGGGGTTATGAACCATCATTCAACTTCCATCCGGCCAGTTCCTCTTCTCTTCCTCAAGATTCTTATGCTGATACTGGATTCGGCTCAAGCCAACCAAACACTCCAAGAGGGATCCAAAGAGGGATGCAGGACTTGGCTACCTCATTGTTTGGTTATAGTGAATATAGACCATACATGCAACATGGTTATGGGTATCAACATCAAGGGCCAGACGATGAGGGAGAAGGTTCTTCTAATAATTATTATCCATATTAGGTAAGAATCAATGAATTTTTGTAACAATTATTTTATCTATTTTGTCTAATTTTGTACTGCTTGTATTAATGTACAATGGAATATTACTTTAACTATCACATGTTCAATGTTTGAAGTTCAATTTTTGTAGTTGTCTACTTCAAAGTTATTGCACTAACTTATTCAGTCAAATGCATGTGTAATGATTTTTGTGATTTTAAGTGATTATTAATATTTTTTATGATTTTTTATCATATTTTTTAGAATTAATTTAATTTTTTTGACCTTTTATATGGGTTTCGGCCGGTTTCGGCCGAAACCGAAACCGAAACCGAGTCAACTCGGTTTCGGACCCGGGCGAAACCGAGACCGAAACCGAGTTTGCCATCCTTGCTATGGGGTCTTACGTGAGAGGGTGGGGAGATGCCTCCGAAGGGAAGAAATGGGAGAGAGAGAGAATATTAAAGAGAGGGGGCAAGATCCGGATAAGGTGGGAAGAGAGTAAAAATGGTAGTAAAGGATGGGGTCAAGTTTATTAAAATTTATTTATTTATTCTTATAATAAGAAGAGGCCAAGCCCATTATCACATGAGCCCATTAACACTTGATGAGCTTCCCCTTATCCAATTATTCTTAGAATAAGAATGGGCCAAGCCCATTGACACACATATTATTATTATTTTTTATGTAGAAAATAGGATGGCCACAAGCCTATTAACAGAAGTTTTATTAAGAAACTACAATTGAGGTTTACCAGATAAAAATTGGAGGCCACTCAACTGACTTAACCGTGCGAGCTGCTTTGGGGCGTCTTAGTGTAATACGGGATCTGCTCAGCATAATGTTAAAATGACGTGTCTACAGGAGATTTGTTTAATGCCACGAGAATACTAAGATGACACCAAAAACTTAATTTTGTATAATTTTTTATCCCGTAAGTGTATGATTTTATGCCGCCCACGAGGTGTTTGACAGAACGCTCACATATTATAAAGAGCTAAAAAGCTCGACTTGGCGTGAACTTTTGTTAAGTGGTTGAGTGACTTTGTGCCCCCCCCCCCAGGTGCTTGACAAAATGTCTATGAGTGCTTTAGAAACTAAAAGCTTGATTTTGTTGAGCGGGTGTGCATGACTTTGTGCCGCTCAGTAGGTGCTTGTTGAAATGTCTAAGCGCCATAAAGAGATAGAAGCTCGACTTTGTGTAGACTATATGGGTGGGTAGACGGCTCCGGTCACCCACCAACTGTTTGACAAAATCTCCATGGACCTTTAAATGCTAAGGAGCTTGGCTTTATCGAGCGGGTATGTATGACATCGTGCCACTCTTCTCGTGTTCAACGAAATGCCCAAGGGTATCTATATGACGGCGATGGTCAACCATCGCTTCATGTCATATCATAAAGCATCTTATATTCTGAAATTTACTGTAATTATCAGAAAATATAAATTTTGTGGGGTTCAACAGCTGCCAGGAACATCCTCTGTAAAAATAAAAGGGAGGAGGGAAAAAAGAAAAGAGAAATCTCTTAGATGAAATGCAACACAAATCTTTCTAACAAAGGACTATTCAAGGCAATCCCTTACCTACAAGGCCAAGATGTTTTAATGGGTCTAAAATGATGGCCTCGAGTTTCAATCCGAGTACGCGGGCTGTCTTCTTCACAAATTCCAGGATATCTCTTGACGTACGAACCACCTCCACATGGGAAATATTCCACTAGATCGGCAGAACCAATGGCATTCATAATATGTGCCTTCCATTCTCCAAGAGCATTGCCGGCAAAGGTCCCCTCAGGCATGGTTCGCCATCTCTTACGAGATGTTCGAGATCTCTTTGAGATCTCTGTCTCTCCAAAGGTCGCGAGAAACGGAGCCCCCAAGACTGAGATCTTCTCTCTCTCTCTCTCTCTCTCTCTCTCTCTCTCTCTCTCTCCACTAGATCAGCAGAACCAATGGCATTCATAATATGTGCCTTCCATTCTCCAAGAGCATTGCTGGCAAAGGTCCCCTCAGGCATGGTTCGCCATCTCTTACGAGATGTTCGAGATCTCTTTGAGATCTCTGTCTCTCCAAAGGTCGCGAGAAACGGAGCCCCCAAGATTGAGATCCTCTCTCTCTCTCTCTCTCTCTCTCTCTCTCTCTCTCTATATATATATATATATATATATATATATATATATATTTTGTATTCTTCAATTTGTGATTCATGTACCATTTTATGTATCTATTTTGTTTAACTTTTGATGTATATTGACATTGGTGCATGTGAATGTATTTATTATTGTTATCATTACTTTTTATTTTGTAAAATTGAGTTGTCAATTAGAAATATATATTTGTGAAATTGAGTGGTTAGTAGAAAAAAATTAGTATTTTCTTAGAAATAGATTATATATATGAAAAAAAATCTACAATCACTGAACCGATCTCCCGAGATTTTTTTGAGATCTCTCCGAGATCTCTTCACTTCCGCCATTCCGCGAGACGGAACTGATATTCAAGATGGAAAACTTTGCCCTCAGGCATTAAGCTTGTGAACCAACCCTTCTTTTAAATGCCACAATCCGTATAGAAGAGCTCCCACCACGAGTAGGATTTCGAAGAACCGAAAGCAAGCTTTCACCAAGAGATAGAAGGAGCCGTTGAAGTTTGGGTGGCCGCACCCTTCAAGGGTTTGAAAACCCCAATATATGGACGCTTGTCCACGGAAGCAGAGCGCTTTTCTCTCTTCCATGTAGTAGAAATGTGCTTGATGGCTTTGACAGCTCCAGAGAAATGAGTCCTTATATCATCTGGAATTGAGAGGCAGGGGTGGTAATTCACTCTTCCGTAAACGTTGTTCTTCCTTTACCCTTAAGACATTTGCATGTTATCTGAAGATGCAGCTATGTTTAAACCACCACCTGGCAAAGCAGACATCGAAGTGGCCATGGCAAGATTGTTCAAGGATAGGATAAAAGTCCTTTTTACTTTTGAAAAAGAAGTCCCACCATGCAGCAAAAACCAAGTGCCCATCTTTGCCTTTATATTGCCTTGTATTCATTGGAAATTCCAAATTGGGTGGAATGCCTTGGTCATATCCAAATTCCTTACAAATTGATGTGGATAATAAAGTTCAAAGATAGTTGTGTTGTCTTGGCAAAGTACCAAGGCACTGGGTCGAGTGCAATATACCCACTCAATATAAGCGTAAGGCGAAGACTTTGCATGGGTAGATAGCCTGCTAACAACAAGGTCCCCCCGGCGAACACCAACTAGCTGCCGAAACATGTCCTGATCTGAGTGGCCGCAAAAAGCAAATATCAACGGAGCCATGGCATTTGTCATTTCCAACCTATATGAAAATTCAGGGAATAATAATCCAGCCCAAGCACTCAAATAATGAGTAGGCATCAAAATATTATTGTCTTATGGTGAAGAGTGTGTAGCTAAAGCTCCGAGGGAATGATATATATTAGCCAAGGCGGCGGGAGCAAGTGCAATCCTCTGTCCACATGCCATCAAACACATGGGATAAATGACTTCCGCTCGAAGAACACCATCCTCGCCATGAGAGATAACAAAAGTGGCCAGCCAATAGGCAAGATAGACGGCCAAATAGGTGATGGGTGGGAGCTCGCGTGAATTCCAACCCTCTGGGGCAGCATACATATGGTGAGGGTGCTGTCGGAAATTTATCTTCACGTCAGTATATTGATTCAAAGGTTTGTTCGGCTCAGCAAAGTCTCTGGAACAACAGAAGGGCCCATTATAAAAATGACGGCCAAGCCCTCAAAGTCACCCTGTGGTATGGGCAGAGTCTTTCTTACCCACCCGAGTAAAATCCCTCCAAGTTTTCATCAAGAATCTATAACAATATGGCATATGGTATCTCCCATCACCATGGGTATGACTACGGCGCAGATCATCTAAGGATACCTCGTCATAAGCTCGGCCGTAGACAGGTAAACTAGAAATTCTATGAAATGCCCACAAATCCAAGGTCGTCTCACCCTCGACAGTGACAAATGTGTTCCAATGAGAGTTGAATCTTTCCACTAAGCCTTGAAGGAGGCCGGTATTGTCAGGATATTGATATAAAGTCGTTGTCACAGCATGTTGAATTCCCGCGACATCAAGGACTCCACTAAAAAAATGGACGCTCATTAGCCATTCAGTGGCCCCCTGATGATAGCTATGTGAGGGGATCACGGATCACTTTCCATACTAGCTTGGGGCTTCGAAACTCAAAATTCGCTCAAGTAAAAAGTCGTGGTCATAACCATCATCGGCAAATTGCGCTCCGGAAGGTGCCAAAATTATTCCGTCAATCGCAGATTCTATACGCCTATGCTGGCCGTACATATTCCAGATGGCTGGTGATAAAGATACCGTACAAACCTAGAACTTTTCAAAACTGATGAAAAACCCCAAAGTCTTTTGATCTGGAAATTGTGGTTGCCGTGTAAAGTCTTTTGGATAGCTCGTGTACGACAAGATATAGGTATCCTACATGTTGTCCCATTCAGACAAAATGGCCCTTTCGAGGCGGCACCGCTCAGCCAAAAGGTTTGAATCGTCAGCTTCCATGTTGGGGGGAATATAGCCCTAGATAAATAAGTAAATATAGCGGTTGAGCAGGTAATGTAAAGAATATTACTTGGAGCAATCATATCTATAAACACCATTCTCCTTGGAAATTCTTGACAGATCAACTGCACCTCCTTCAGAGTCTGCCTCACCTGTCGGTCCCTCTACGACCCAAGTCAAACCAGGGTCCACTGAACCCAAATTATTCACAATAATTGTGGGCAGATCCAGTAGCAGCATGGGCTCGTCGGTTCGCTTGACATAATGCTCTTCTGAGCTTTGGGTCAATTCCCACATTCTTTGGTCTCTACCAAAGCGAGCAATGACAAAAAACCTCACTGTAAAGCAAATTTTGGTACGAATGTTAGCAAACAATGTCAAAGCAAATGAAAAGACCTCATCATGTCAGAAAGTCCAAGAGAAGAAAGAAAAAAAAGGCATTCACACAGTGCCAAAGCCAATGAAAAAAATCTCATCATGTCAGAAAGATCGGGGGAAGAGAAAGAAAAGAAAACTTGAGGACTACACGGGCCGCCCGCCTTCGCCGTCGTCTCTAACGAAGACCTTGCGGGAGACATTGGTTGAGCCCATTAATTTTCTCGGATCAACCGAGGTATATGAAGATTAAATAAGTCGAACGACAGTCACAAAGTGATGCTATGTACGGGCTGTCCTGACTACGGGTTAAAAATGAGTCCCGGGAACTCCTGTTGAGTGGACGGCATAAAAGAAAAAGACCTCTCAGCAAGCAAAGGTCGAAAGGAAATTCTCACGCAACTTACAAGGCGTCAGAGCTCAATTAGAAAGTAATTCTGGAAGATCGGGAGCACCCGACGCAACAAGCGGTGCAAGAAACTACAAAATGAAGGCACAAAGCACGAGAAAAATGTTGTTTTCCCTTCTCCCACATAGACAAAGCACAAAAAAACCCAAGGAATGGATAGAAAAATAGGTTTTATAGAGGGCCGGCCCCTCCTTTTGACGCGGGATGGTGTACTCAAACGGGTCCAACTGGGCGACTAATGAGATCAACAAACTCACTATGATAGGCCGACAAATATTCTGACGCGTATTCGAACGCCAGGAGATAAATTATGCCAAATAACAGTAACTACGCGCTAAGAAACCGTCCCTCGCAGCGAGAAACGTCGAACCGATCGGTAGGTAGAACTACCACGGCCTAGGACATCAATCATGCACAATGAATATACCCAAATCGGAATGCTTCAAGATAGGATAACACTCACAAGCTCTCAACCGACATGATAATAGTATATGAACTAGGCGTCCTAACTCACGAACGGCGGCAGAAATCACATAGATACTAGATAAGCAAATTAAATGAGCGGGCTTTCAGACTAACCTACTCGCTGAAGAGCGAGGCCTGAGCTGAGTCGCGCAAGCAGAGAGGGAGAGAGAGAGGAAGGACATCGTCAGCAGGCCCGGGAGACACAGGCGGGTTGCAGGCGTCCGCTCCTCGACGAGCGGGATGGCGCGGGCGGTCGGGCGGAGGCGGCCCGGCTCCTCTGCGAACGCGGCGGGGAAAGGTAGGGAGGTTCGGCAAGGTTCCCTGTTGCCGCGGTTGCTGTGGCCCGGGGCGAGACAGAGGCCCGTGGGGGCGTTGACCGGAGAGCCCAGTGGCGGGCCCGGGAGGCACGGACGGCGACCGCAGGGGGAGAGGCAACCGAAGCCTCTGTCGCTGCGTCCAGGGGTGGGGCGGACGATGAGGGTCAACGGTGTGCTGGAGAGGGGTGGAGCGGGCGAAGAAGGGCCGTCGCAGCCGGCGGCAGAGGAACTCGCTCGCCGAGGGCCGCGTGCGTGGGCGGCAAAGCTCACCGCACTCGGGGGACCCGCACCGGCGCGGGCGTGAGGGCGAGCTCGGCCGCTCGTTGGGTTGGCAACGACTGCCGACGACCAGCGGCAGGGGGGTGGAACGACGCCGCGGGGTGACCGGTCGACTGGGACACGAGCCGCGCGCAGTAGGAGGCCACCGTGGATAGGGACGACGGCGGATGGCGGAACGGAGCTTCCAAGGGCCGGTGGTGTGGGCTGCCGGAGGTAGCCGGTTGGAGCTCACCTGTGGCGTGTTATCCGTGGACGCGAGAACGGGAGGGAGGAGGACGATGTAGAAGACGGGAGCTGGAGGCGAGGGAAGACGGGCGTGAAGAAGGTGGACGTGGAGACGGAAGTGGCGTGAGGCTTCGGGCTGCAGAGCACGTGGGTGAGATGGCAGAAGAAATAAATGTAGGGGCGGGGGTTCGAACACGGAGAGAGATACGTGGAGAGGGGAGGGGGAAGAGGGGGCTCCACGGGATCGCACAGGAGATGGGATGGGGCTTCACGCCCTAGGGCTTCGCGCCCATAGAAGACTCCATTCGCAGGAGGGAGAAGCAAGTGCGGCGACCACTGTACCCAAAAAAATTTCTTTTCTTTTCATCATCCCAAAAAGGAGGACTACATGAATATTTATACTAAAGGAAAACCCTAGTGGTCTCCTCACAAGACTAAAGACCAAAATAACCTTGAGACCTAAAATGGTGTTAAAACCACACCCGAAAATATAGAATAAATAGAAAAATACATCATCGGGCCTCTAATGGGCCTCTCTCTCTCAAATAAATGTCAAATAATCAAAAGAAAATACATCAATGTGCTATGTATCATCATCAAGCCATAAGGATGCCGAAATCGCTGCTCGGGGTCTCCGTCGACGGTAAACGCGGGTCGGGTCGAACCGGATCCGCGCTCGGGTGTCCTCACCAATACTCCCCGCCTGGGAGGAACTTGACCCTATCGAGTAAGGGTCCTGGCCGCTCTGGTACTGCTCCAAAAGGTCGGGATCGATTTGCTATAGCTCCTCGTGCGTGACCCACGTGTCCTCAGTAGGTGGCTGATCTCTCCAACGAACCAGGTAGCGCTGAAAAGCTCTGCTCCGTGATGTAACAATCTGCTCATCCAGTATCTGGTCAATCTGCTCACGCCGTGCTGTAACAGGGGCTGCAGGTGGACACTCGAGGGTGGGGTCACTCACAAGGGGAGGAGAAGGCTCGAAAAGATCACTGGGAATCACTGCCGGGTCCCGATAAGCCACCAGATCTGAGACATTAAATGTGGAACTGATACCATAGTCCGGCGGTAGGACTATAACATACGCATTGGGCCCGACACGCTTCAACACTTTGAATGGACCAACTCCTCGAGCTTGTAGCTTCTTTACGGTTCCCGAGAGAAACCGCTCAGGTCTGACCCTGATCATCACGTAATCACCCTCCTGGAACTCTTGTACCCGACGGTGTGCATCTGCCGACTTCTTATAGTTTGCATTGTTGATCTCAATATGACGACGGATGCTATTATGCAGACTCCTAATATGCTCAGCTAGCGACTTGGCTGACTCTGAAACACGGGCCTGACGGGACATGGGGACAAGATCTATGGGCCTCCTAGGTCTATAGCCAGTGACTATCTCAAAAGGACTCATGTCAGTAGACCTATTGACCGAGTTATTGTACGCAAACTCTGCTAATGGTAAGATCAGATCCCAACCTCGCTCATGATCTCCAACTAGACATCGCAAGAGGTCACCCAAACTCCTATTAACTATCTCTGTCTGTCCATCAGTCTGGGGATGATAAGCTGTGGAGAACTTGAGCTTGGTGCCCATAAGGTGCCATAGGGTCTTCCAAAAATAGCTCGTAAATCGCACATCCCTGTCCGAAACAATAGTCTTGGGCAGCCCATGCAAACGGACAATCTCACCTAGAAAGAGGCGGGCTACCTTCGGCGCATCGGAGGTCCTGGCACAGGGGATAAAGTGAGCCATCTTGGAGAACCTATCAACCACCACCATGATGGAATCGTGCCGACGGACCGTACGTGGCAACCCTAAGACAAAATCCATGCTAACGTCCTGCCACGGACGATCTGGCACAGGGAGAGGAGTGTATAAACTGGTATTTTGCCTCCGCTGCTTAGCCATGGCGCAAATGCGGCACCGGGCCAAGATGTGGGCCACATCGCGCTTCAGGCTGGGCCAGAAGAATCGGTACTCCACCAACTCGATGGTCTTGTTCCGGCCAAAGTGGCCGGCGAGACCTCCCGCATGAACCTCCCAAATCAAAAACTCACGGACAGAGGTCCGCGGGACACACAACCTATCCCCGCGAAAAAGATAACCCTCCTGAAGGATGTAATCACTGTACTCTCTAGAGGGTCCTAACTGGAGCGCAATGTGAATCGGACCAAAATCTGGGCAATCGGGATACTCCTCTCGGGAGCCTCTCAAACCCCGTAACCTCCGTGCGTACCATGGATAAGAGCAAGGATCGACGACTCAAGGCGTCGGCCACACGATTCTCCACGCCCGCTCGATGCCTGAGGACAAATGTATAGGCCTGAAGGTACTCTACCCATCGACTGTGTCGGGGGTTGAGCTTCTTCTGCGCATGGAGAAATCTGAGGGCCTCATGGTCCGAGTACAACACAAACTCATGCGGCAGTAGATAATGTCTCCAATACCTCAAAGCCTGCACTACCGCATAAAACTCCTTGTCATAAGTGGAGTACTTCAGCTTTGCATCATTCAGTTTCTCACTGAAGTAAGCAATAGGGTGGCCATCCTGGCTCAACACTCCACCTATGCCGACACCATAAGCATCACATGAAACCTCAAACACCCTCGAAAAATCCGACAGTCGAAGTACAGGTGCCTGAGTCATCCGCTCCTTGATGTCACGAAAGGCCGAAGCAGCGGCCTTCGTCCAAATAAAGGCTCCCTTCCGAATGCAGTCTGTAATAGGAGCCGTAATGGTGTTGAACCCGTGTATGAATCGACGGTAGAAAGTGGCTAAGCCATGGAAGCTGCGCACATCATGGATGGTCTGCGGCTCAGGCCACTCTACGATCGCCCTGATCTTCTCCGGGTCAGCGGAGACACCCTCATGTGAGACGATAAACCCCAAGAAAGTAACATGATCGGTCAAGAAAGCACATTTCTTGAGGTTGCCATATAAGCTCTCCTGACGAAGGGTGAGGCACACCTGGCGTAGATGACTCACATGATCCTCCCTAGTGCGGCTGTATATAAGAATGTCATCAAAATATACGACCAGGAACACACCAATGAATGGTCGCAACACCTGGGTCATCAGCCGCATAAAAGTACTAGGGGCGTTGGACAGCCCGAAGGGCATGACCAATCACTCATAAAGCCCGTCCTTCGTCTTGAAGGCCGTTTTCCATTCATCTCCAGGCCGGATCCGGACCTGATGATAGTCACTCCTCAGATTAATCTTTGAGAATATTGTGGCTCCCGCCATCATATCCAACATGTCATCCAAGCGGGGAATGGGAAAACGATATTTCACCGTAATGCGATTAACGCACGGCTATCCACGCGCATCCTCCAAGTGCCGTCTTTCTTTGGAGCTAATAGTGCGGGAACGGCGCAGGGGCTCAAGCTCTCCCTCATGGAGCCCCTCCTCAGATACTCCTCCACCTGCCTCTGTAACTCGGCATGCTCAGTCGGGTTCATGCGATAGTGCGGCAGGTTGGGTAACGTAGACTCCGGAACCAAATCAATAGCGTGCTGGATATCACGCATCGGGGGTAATCCATCCGGAAGGTCCTCGGGGAAGATATCATCAAACTCATGGAGGAGTGAGGCAATCTCAGCGGGATGCTCGCTCGAAGTCTCCCCTACAATCACATCGGTGACCTTTCACCCCACTAAGATATAGATGGTATCACACCCGGGTAGCTCCTGCTCAAACTCCCGAGCGGTGATCAACTGAAGGGTCCTGGAAGGCGGGGTACCTAGGATAGAGGCACAGGGTGTAGGGGTGCCACTAGGCGGGGAAACTCTAGGAACGACAGTCGGACCCTGCTGCGTAGTACCAGCTACAACAACGGTGCGGGACTGAGGTGCGCCAACAACAGCCACGGCACTGGGCGTGGTGCTCCCCTGTGGGGTAGTAGGAGCTCGTGGTCGAGAGGGGTGTAAGGTGATACGCTGGCCGACATGCTCGAAGACACAAGTGTTGGACCGACCATAGAGGGTCACATCCACATCAAATATCCATGGCCTGCCCAAGATAATACTCCCGACCTCCATGGGCAAGACATCGCACCAAATCTGGTACTCATAGGGGTTGAAGAGTATCGGTACGAGACATCTCGACCGAAATGGAATAGAAGTCGCATCCACCCAAGACACCTGGTAAGGGTGAGGATGATCCATAGGTGTCAACCCAAGGCGTGTAACAGTCCCGGTGGAGATTGCATTAATGCAACTCCCACTATCAATGATGACCTTGCACACCTTACCACCTAGGCGGCTGTAGGTGTGAA
The DNA here is from genome assembly GCA_022559845.1 of Amorphophallus konjac. Lineage (NCBI taxonomy): Eukaryota > Viridiplantae > Streptophyta > Magnoliopsida > Alismatales > Araceae > Amorphophallus > Amorphophallus konjac. The sequence continues at coordinate 2,498,923 of CM040125.1, read as the reverse complement.
AGATCGTGGTACGACGCCAGTCATCGCTCTCTCTCGGCTGGGCCAGAATACAACGAACGACCCCAAGCCTATCATCACTCGGCACATCCTCGGTGCCCACCTCTCGGATGCAGCCGACTGCTCCCTCATCTAGCTGAAACTCATCGGCCATGTCAGCTCCAGCCTCATAACTCACCTCTGCTAGGGCCGGTGGAGGCTCCTCATGATCAGCACTCTCAATGGCTAGGGTCCTCGTAGGACAAGAAGAGGCATAGTGACCAAACCCCTGACAACGATAACAGTGGCTACGGGAACCGCCGTCCTGGGGCAAACCTCCCACGATAGGGGCCTTCCCCTTATCATCTCGCCTGACAGGTGGTGCAGTAGTATGAGGGCGAGTGGGAGGGGCAGGTGAGGTTGGCACAGGCTCTCTCACGGGAAAAGGACATGGGCGAGGGGGAAGATCCTGGCGAGGGGCCTAGGGGGTCTGAAAGGTGGGCCCCTCTGGGATGGCATGGGCACAGCACGCTGCTCGAAGGTGCGGTGATACAACGGGCCTCACCCGAGGTGGAGGATCACTCTCTAACTCGAACTGCTCCATCTCACGTACTACCTGGTAGGCATGATCAATGGTAGTCACACGCTGACGGAACAGCTCCTACTGATAAATCTGACGAAGTCCCCTCCGAAATCGGGAAAGGGTCAACGCGCCCTCCTCACGAGCTCCACACCTCAATAGAAGCTCGTCAAACTCATCGATATACTCCGACACAGATCAGGTACCATGAGTGATACTCTGCCATCTGTCAATCAACCAGTGTCGGTACGTCACGGGGACATACTTCTCCCGGAGTCTCGCCTTCATCTCCTCCCATGAGTCGATAGGCTCCTCAAATCGCTGCGCAAGACGATCCTCAAGGTTCATCCAATAAGTCAAAGCACGACCTCTCAACATCGTCTTGGCGAAGAAGGCTCGCCTAGGGTCGGACATCCCCATCCAATCAAAATAGCGGTTCATCCTGGCTTCCCAGTCAAGGTAAACCTGTGGCTCCAAGGAACCATCAAAGCTGGGAGCCTCGATGCGGGCGTTCCGAATATCCTGGTCCCGGTCTCGGGGCGCCCTCCGCTCATCATCAAAGTCCAAATCACGCCTCCCATCAAACCTCCTGTACCCCCGGGCAGCGGGGGCCCTAGGAGTCTCACCCACCTCCTCCTCAACGGACTCCCCCTCAAAATCATCAACTCGACCATGCCGATCATCAGCGGGGGCAACCCTAGGGGGCGGGTGTCGAGGCACCGCCTGGGGATGTGGGCGCTGCGGCTGAGGGTGATCTACTGGCCGATCGCGCCTCTGACCTCGGATGGCTCCCTCTAGAGCAGTGATGCGACCAACCATCCCCTGGACAGTATGGTCAGACTCCGTGACCCTATCCTCAATGCCTGCCAGTCCCTCAACGAGGCGAAGATCTAACATCTGTATATCAGCCCTGAGCTGGGACACTAACTCGGTCAAGTCAAGACCTCCCTGGGGGTCCACATGTGTGCCTGACACACTCGGGTGTGAACCTGACATCGGTGCTGACAAGAGATACTCAGCACCGCTACGTGTGGGCATAAAACACAAATGGCTAAACTACGATGCACTGACACACTATGATGCGAAATTGATGCAATTTTTTTTTAAACGATGCAAATGAACTAACAATAAATGCAAGACATGAAATGGCAAAATGGTGACACCCTAGACTGCCGACCTAGGCTCTGATACCAAGACAGACGCGGGACGGTGTACTCAAACGGGTCCAACTGGGCGACTAATGAGATCAGCAAACTCACTATGATAGGCCGACAAATATTCTGACGCGTATTCGAACGCCCGGAGATAAATTATGCCAAATAACAGTAGCTACGCGCTAAGAAACCGTCCCTCGCAGCGAGAAACGTCGAACCGATCGGTAGGTAGAACTACCACGGCCAAGGACATCAATCACGCACAATGAATATACCCAAATCGGAATGCTTCAGGATAGGATAACACTCACAAGCTCTCAACCGACAGGATAATATTATATGAACTAGGCGTCCTAACTCACGAACGGCGGCAGAAATCACATAGATACTAGATAAGCAAATTAAATGAGCGGGCTTTCAGACTAACCTACTCGTTGAAGAGCGAGGCCCGAGCTGAGTCGCGCAAGTAGAGAGGGAGAGAGAGAGGAAGGACGTCGTCAGCAGGCCCGGGAGACACAGGCGAGTTGCAGGCGTCCGCTCCTCGACGAGCGGCATGGCGCGGGCGGTCGGGCGAAGGCATGGAAGGCAGTTTCGGACCGGAACGAAACGGTACCGAAAGCCCAGTTTCAGCCGAAACCAAATATACCCTTTTATTAAAAAAATATTATTTAATTAGTTTCGGCCGAAACCGGTTTCGGACCCGGCCGAAACCGGTTTCGGACCCGGCCGAAACCGGTACCAAAACCGGTACTGCCTTCCTTGGGCGGGGGCGGCCCGGCTCCTCTGCGAACGCGGCGGGGAAAGGTAGGGAGGTTCGGCAAGGTTCCCTGCTGCCGCGGTTGCTGTGGCCCGGGGCGAGACAGAGGCCCGTGGGGGCGTTGACCGGAGAGCGCAGTGGCGGGCCCGGGAGGCATGGACGGCGGCCGCAGGCGGAGAGGCAACCGAAGCCTCCGTCGCTGCGTCCAGGGGTGGGGCGGACGATGAGGGTCGCCGGTGTGCTGGAGAGGGGTGGAGCGGGCGAAGAGGGCCGTCGCAGCCGGCGGCAGAGGAACTCGCTCGCCGAGGGCCGCGTGCGTAGGAGGCGGAGCTCACCACACTCGGGGGACCCGCACCGGCGCGGGCGTGAGGGCGAGCTCGGCCGCTCGTTGGGTTGGCAGCGACCGCCGACGACCAGCGGCAGGGGGGGTGGAACAACGCCGCGGGGTGACCAGTCGACTGGGAGACGAGCCGCGCGCAACAGGGGGCCATCGTGGGTAGGGACGACGGCGGATGGCGGAACGGAGCTTCCAAGGGCCGGCGGTGTGGGCTATCGGAGTTAGCCGGTTGGGGCTGGCCTGTGGCGTGTTCTCTGTGGATGCGAGAACGGGAGGGAGGAGGACGATGCAGAAGACGGGAGTTGGAGGCGAGGGAAGACGGGCGTGAAGAAGGTGGACGTGGAGACGGAAGTGGCGTGAGGCTTCGGGCTGCGGAGCACGTGGGTGAGATGGCAGAAGAAATAAATGTAGGGGCGGGGGTTCGAACACGGAGAGAGATACGTGGAGAGGGGAGGGGGAAGGGGGGGCTCCACGGGATCGCACAGGAGATGGGATGGGGCTTCACACCCTAGGGCTTCGCGCCCATAGAAGACTCCATTCGCAGGAGGGAGAAGCAAGTGCGGCGGCCACTGTACCCAAAAAATTTTCTTTTCTTTTCATCATCCCAAAAAGGAGGACTACATGAATATTTATACTCAAGGAAAACCCTAGTGGTCTCCTCGCACGACTAAAGACCAAAATAACCCTGAGACCTAAAATGGTGTTAAAACCACACCCGAAAATACAGAATAAATAGAAAAATACATCATTGGGACTCTAATGGGCCTCTCTCTCTCAAATAAATGTCAAATAATCAAAAGAAAATACATCAATGTGCTATGTATCATCATCAAGCCATAAGGATGCCGAAGTCACTGCTCGGGGTCTCCGTCGACGGTAAACGCGGGTCGGGTCGAACCGGATCCGCGCTCGGGTGTCCTCACCACCTTTCCCTTAAATAGGGGGTTTGGACTGGTTAAACCCCCCCAAATTGGGGGTTTGGACCGGATAAACCCCCCACTTGGGGGTTTTGGACTGGATAAACCCCTAAGTTGGGGGTTTGGACCGGATGAACCCCCAAGTGGGGGGTTTGGTCCAGTTAAACCCCCCAAGTAGGGGATTTGGACCGAATAAACACCCCCACTTAGGGGTTTAGACCAATTAAACCCCAACTGGGGTGTTTGGTCTGATTAAACCCCCACTAAGGACTTTTGGCCCAGTTAAACTCCCCCAATTTGGGGATTTGGACCGGTTAAAACCTTCATTGGGCCCTTTTAGACCGAATAAACCCCATGACTACTCCCCAGGTTTTATAAATATCCCCAGTGGGACCCAAGGCAAGACACATGGAAAAACACACACAGACAGAGCAAGCTTGGAGCTTTGAAGACTTGTGCTTGTGCTTTTGAAGACTTGTGCTTTGTGTTTGTGCTTTAAAGGCTTGGAGCGAGGGTACGTTACATAGTTACTCCTCTTCAAGTTTGCACACGTCTTTGTGCTTTTGGTTAAATGTAATCTCCTTGTAAATATTTTGGGGGAAACTAATGTGATTCTCTGAAATAATAGGAAATCACAAAAGCACCCCAACTTTTACAAGAAGTCCCGAGAAGTCTTGTAATTGTGTAAAAGTCCTGGACATTTCTGGGAACTATGTATAAGTCTTGCATATTTGCAGAAAGGTCTTGTAAAGTTCAAAAGTTGCTGAAAAGATCTTGTAATTGCATGACATAACAATGCCTTGTATTTTCTTGAAGGATTTATAGAAACATCCTGGGATTGCAAAAAACACCTTGGATTTTCAACAAATTGTATAAATGTCCTCATAAATATTTATTTCATTACATACATGTTCTTTGGCTCAATTAAACAAGGACGAAGTTTGAAATCGACTCCATAATGCCGACCGAGGATAAACCTTCCAACTTATCCAAGTTTGGTGGGCACGTTAAGGGTCATAAAAAAAATCAAACCCTAGACAGCGCCAAGTTGTCGTCAGACCCTAATCAGTACTAGATCTTGACTCAACCGCCAGTCAACACTAAGCTATAATTAAACCTTGATAAGAGGTCAAATTGCAAATAAACCCTAAACTTCCCTAAATTACTTGAACATGCCCACCTAATCCGGACATTGCAAGAATGCCATGACCTATCTCAAAATTGCATACACAACCTTGCTTAGTCCGAGTGTTACAAAAACATCCAAGTCCATCCAGACATTACATATGTACCCCCGCCAAGCCTAGACATCACAAAATAACCTGGCTTGCTCAAAAATCCCAAACAAACCTAAAAGACCTCAAAATAACCCTAATGTTCTGAAAAGTTGTGTAATGCCTCACCCTTTTGAGAGATATCATGCGGCATCCATGAGTGCGCCTTCGGCATCACGACCAGTATTGTATTGGTTAATGATTTTTTTTGGCAGTTAATCAAGGGTATTCGGACTTTGTACCGATATAAATAAACATCGACTGCGATCAGTGGAGAATTGTCCAGTACCCGAACCCTAATCGTCTAATAAACTCAATCCACGGAATTGATAATGCACACGCTATTTAAATAGCCAACAAATGTGCATCGATGTTCAACAAATGAACATTCCTCTTCTTCTTAAATTATTCCGTGGTCAACAGTCATATAGTCAAGTTTGTTTCTTATTGTATGTGGCAAGATAGGTTGTGCATAAAAGAAGTTTTCCAGTACAGAGACGGTAAGGATAAGCAATGTGACGGCCAGAGGTTGACGATGACTGGGTTGTTTGGGTCAACTTGGGTGGGCAAAAATGTTTTACAGGGGTCTGAGTAGGATATATCAGATCTACGAGAGATAAAATAGCAAGAAAATGTAACATTTTTCAGGATCATGCAGCAGATGCTAAAAAGGATTTCAGTGTGAAAAAAGATCCATAACGGAGGAGGATAAAGTTGTCCTTGAGGTGGAATTGCCTGGAAAGCCACCATCTCCCAGCTGGCCTCTGATTTAAAGGAGAAAGGGGAGAGAAAAGAATGATTTCGTTTGTGAAGATCACAGCAGGGTTTCCAGAATGAAGGACACTGCATCAAATACCAGTAGGGTTCTCAGCGAAAAAGGGGTGAATCTGCCAGCAAAGATGAAGGAATAGCATAGGTGCAACAGAAGAAAGAGAATCACGATATCTCAGATTTCCTTTCCATCTGCGGTGATGAAGATTTGGTGGAGAAAGTGATGCATTAGGAGTTCAAATTCAAAATAAGGCTGGGCAGTTTCATTGTGGCAGACAAGTCACAACCAAATCTCTTCCAAACAGACCAAGGATAAGAGAGAACTTTTAAGTTTGACATAGGATGCACAGAGCAAGGCAGTTAGTTTAGAGTGGATGGATATTTGTGAACTCATGCAGCAGCAATCAGTACTATAATGTATATGCAGTTGAGTGATTGTTATGTGGCCTGCAACATCCATACATGAAACAGTTGACAGAAGGAAATCTAGTTGTTTGTCCTTTTGAAATTCATTCTATTGCAATTATCTTTTGATCAATTAATTTCAGTAGTCCGATGTAGTCTGTCAGGTGAGAAATCACTCTTCTACCTTAGATTGTACAGCCTCTATTTATTTATTAAAATTGTAGGTATAATCCACAACTTTTGGGGGCATAGGAATGTAAGAGCATTTTGTGAACCAAAAAAAAGGATTGAATATGTCTCAAAGTAGATTACCAAAAAAAGTCATTGTCCTTCACTGCTTCAGTCAGACTGCTTTTGATCCTAATATAGGTAAGCTACTACATTCCCAGATAACAACACAATCTCTACAAGTAACTAGTTGGATGGTAAGGTATCAAAGAATGGTGGCTGGTACACAAAAAGTCGTGCATGTCTAGGAATGATTCATGTATTCTGGTTACTAGATTTTCTGGTCAGGTCCATGCCTGGGCTTGGCCCTTTTCTACTACTACTTTAGTAGAGACTAGAGTGTAGGCTTCAAGACAAGACTCTTTTCCAATGATTTAAGTCAAATAACACATTTTCCCTCAGAGTCTTCCAAATAACTTGCATTGACAGGGATCTTAAATTACAAGCTCGGGAAAAACTAAAAAAGTAGTGAACATAAGAGATGCTATAGTTCCAAGTGAAATTTAAATCATACAGTATCATTAGAAAATATGGATTGCACCATAGTTGTCACTGTGTAACCCACATGTTATATTAAAAAAAACTGTTCTAATTTCAACACTGATAAAAGAGAGGATGAGACACCACCGCGCAATTAAGCAAAAGATTAAGTTACAAAAATTGCTAAAGTCACAAAAATGCTATAACTGTCTAACTCACGGTTAATGCAAGTTGTGCATGGGCAGTCAAGTCTCGGTATTTGGTACTTAGAGTGATAAGCTCATTCCAACAGTACGGCTGCCCAGAAGATTCTAACCTGGTCAATTAGGTAAACATTAGAAAGTTCAGGACGACAAAAAGTCACAAGAAAAAACAAGCATGTTATTCCACAGAGAGTGACTCAATACAGCATCCACCTCGTGAAAACACACTACTGGACAATACCTGGTTCTTGTGGGGAGGCCAAAGGGAGAGCCATCAAGGTACAACGCGCACTCAACAAACAGCTCTCCGCTTTTGTTCCCAAGTGAGCAATCAAATTCTAAACAAGCAAAACAGAAACACTGTAGACATCAATATACAGTTTAAGGTATATGCAAGGATATTATGTGGACATCGCACAGAAGGGAGTCATTCGTGTATGGAACTATTAAAATCACCATAGTTCAAATCCCCTCGAAGAAAGGACAGTTCAATGGAGCCACAGCGCCAGCTCCCCTCAACCCCGACCCGCGGCTCGCTTTAAATCACTCGTAATCAGAGGAATATGAACAAAAGTTCCACGAGAACCACAGTTCAAATCCTCGAAGCGAGGACAAACCACTGGAGCCGCCGGACCCAACCGCCCGACTCGCTTAAATTGTTCATAGTTCAAAAACAAGACGAGGAAAATTCCACGAACACCGCAAGTACACGAACCCCAATGCATCAAGCCGGAGTCAAAAACCCCGGGAAAGGGCCGCACGTTGCGGGGATGGATCGGTTGGGAATCGCGATTACCTGGTGAGGCAGCAGAAGGAGACTGCGGCAAGTTCCCTTCCAGCCGCTCGATGCGGAAGGTGACGGGGAGGTTTATATCGCAGGAGAGGAAGAATCTGAACTCGCTCCCGCTCATCTCCGCTGTGATGAACAACCCCAGAAACCCTGCCCCGATTATTCCTGTAGCCCCCTTCTGCCCCGCTTCTCGCTCCTCCCCGGTCCAAGTGAAGGGATCTGCTGTTGCAGGAGAGGGAGGAGACCGGAGAGGGGAGGGCGCGCGGGGCTGTGATTAGATATGGACACCGCCGCCCGCGATGCTGCTGTGGAGCCGTGTCGAGCGTGTCAACTCGTGTCGAGTCTGGCGACACAGCTCAGCCGCTGGGAACACTTTTCTGCTTCGCTTCCTTTTGTTCCGTTGCCACTTCCCGCGAGTTGCAAGGCTGCTTTTTTAAATATTATAATATTACAATATTATTGTTCGTAGTCGAGTATCCTATATCAATTAAAAGGCGAAGATATCCATAGGGAATTTGGGATTGATACGAAGATCGGGCTATTTTTATCATTTAGTAATATTTTTACTTTTTTAACTAATAATAATATATATGAAATTTGATGAGTAAAAGTGACTATTTTGATATTTCGTGTATAACGAGGATGTATATGAAATTAACTCACGAGATTTTTTATGTGTACCATTGTTAGAAGTGGAATTGCGTAAAAAGTATATCTTACATTCGTATTTATACGGTATGTGATATGAGATCAAAGTAGTCATTTTGCAAAAACAAATATGAAAAAAAGGCCCAATTAGGCAACTGTGGGCCCACACCCACTAAAGAGGGTGTCTTTTAATGCGTCAATTTACAACCATTTATCTTTCTACGTATCTGTTCATATTTTGAGGGCTTTTGAGTCAAAGAGTCATGCATTAACACCTCTCTCCTTTAACATGTTTGTCTCTTCCTCTATAGAGGGTTGCATAGGTCAAAGAGACATGTATCGAGAAGCCCAAAGAGTTGCGACCCTTGATAGGTGTCATTTGGAAGGCCTAGAACTATTGTTAGGGGTGTTCTCACTCACTTCTTTATATACCAAGTGTAAGCATGAAAATGGTAAGAAGTTTTGAGTTAATTTTGCCATATTATCTCTTTTTATTCAACATCTTGTGTGTTCTTGCTAATCTATCTCTTTCGTTCCTAACTACGTTCATAATGGGAGCGTGATCGAGTGGTATCGAAGCCCTACGAGTTCGGGAGTTCTACCATGATCATATGGTATCTCTCTTCCGTTCCTGTTGTGTTCATGACCGGAGGGTGATCATGGCCCGAGTCAATCTGAGTCACCCCGACTCGTACCGTACCAAGATGAATGTAGGTCGATCCATGTAAATCTTAGTTCCAAAAGAGATAATTGTATACATACCTCACATGCGTGTATGTATATATATATATATATATATATATATATATATATATATATATATATATAATTAAGAGAGAGAGAGAGAGGGGACCCACTATCACTAATGGCAAAATAAGAATGGTGCCACCCGCTTTATGCATTTATGTTTGATTTTTGATATTCATCATTAAAAAATCTCTATTATTTGTAAACTACTTATTAATTAAAAATTATATAATTCTAATTCTCATACATAGGATGGACGCAAAAGGAATAACTTAGATAATACAATTTATGGTTTCATGTGCTATGTAACTTTTTTTTATCAAATTTGAATTATTTTCATTCATCATTAGACTTTTGATAATTGAAAAGGTTTACAAGTATAAATCAAATATTAGAGATTGAATCGTGCAATTTAAAACTTGGTGTCACACTTTGTGCCACCATTTTTGTCACACCATTTTCCTTGCTATTTGATTTTCAAATCAAATGGCAAGGAAAGCAAACTTAAGTTTGGTGCTTCCAAACTCACGAGCACTGAACTCAAGATATTCACCTTGGTCATAGACCTCGGACAGTCAAGATGAGAGTGACAAAAATAATGACACAAAGTGTGGCATCATGGCATTTCTCTTTTGATTTTATGTGTAGATATATAAAGATTTAATAGCATAGATTAAGAGTTAGAAGTTGAATCATGTAATTATGAAGTAGTATTTTGTCACCAGTGTCAAAAGAATCCTCCTCCTCCTATAATATATAGATAGATGAGGCTAATGCCTATACTACTACTCATCACCGTCCCTTAAATTTTGTCCCAATTGTGAAAGGTTTTAAAAAGGAGATTAAGGCCTATACTCATCACCATGGGCATCACCAACCCTGAAAACACTGACATCTATAACTAAGATGTAAACTTCTTTTTTCTTTTTGCTAGTCATCAAGGCTCTGTTTGATAACGGGTTAAACTTGGATAAGATAGTTTAATCGGGGTCGGGTGGACTATTCTTGTTAGACATGTTTTTTTTAAATCGGGGTCGGATAGAGCTAAAGTAGATTAACTCTTATGTTAGAATTGGGTTCGACTCAATTCATCTTCTAGAGATGACCCACAATGTCTTATTAAAATTTCCATTCAAGGTACAAATTAATTTTGTATTTGTCCTTTCCTCACATCATTTCCCAATATATTGCCAAACTATAATGAATTAGCCGGTGATAAGTCCCCAGTGATCATTGCCCATTTCTTTCACCCAATTAATCCTAAGAATTGTATAAATGTTGAATAAACATATTTTTAAAGCTAAATCGGTTGAAGTAAACTGAGCATGGATCTATTCATCTCAGCTCACCATATTTCCCCAGATTGCCTTGCCTTGTTTAAGCTTGAATTATAATTACGTGAAGACCCAAATTAATTTCTTTGTAGAATCCGAGAACAAATGTGATGTCTTGAAAGCTTTGCCTGAGGCATCTGTTCACTGTTTTGGAAATACATGGATAGACAGAACAGAGCTCTCGTGTTTATAGGGAGCTGAACTTGAACCACATATCTATCACACTGAATTTGATGGCAAATCGGATGGTTGCCCTGCTTGGGAGAGCGATTGGATCCAAGAAGAGTTCTGATCAGAAGTTTGAAATCCTCATGCGGGATGAGATGGGTTAGATAAGAGTAAGAATAATAATAATGTAAAAATAACATCCAGAGTCCACTTGCTGAATAGGGTGGTGCAGGCGTTTGGACACATTCCTCTCTCTGCAGATCTGGAGAAGGGCCACATCTTCCATTCTCCATCTAGGTGTGATTGGGTTGCAGTCGGAGGTTCTTCCCGAGGACGATCTTCAAACTCGTTCTTCCTCTCCATCGGGCCGTAGACATCCCACAATGCCGCTTCGTAAGTATTCTTACCTACTAAGTAGACTAATCTATGTGATCCTTAGGTTGGGCTAAAAATCGTTCCGCTTGCATATCTTGATCACATCTTCTTGCGTCTCTAATTAACAGTTTCGACTTCCAGAAAAGAACAATTAGAATAATTCTCTTCTGCTGTGAAAACTGTCCGTGGCAGCATTCAGGTACCATGTCCACTAGGTCACTGATATTTCATTTGGATGGACAGCCATTGGAGTCGAGAGTAATCGGGATCATATAGTTTTACAGTCAATATGACAAAATAGACAATCTTGATGTCCGTCGATGGACAACACGATGCGACTTTATAAGTACTCCGGAGTCTGTGGTGCAATGCAAATGGGGTCGGAAAGAATCAAAACAACCTCGCATGGCGCACACCACACTCATCCAGCTAGTGTTCTGCGACTCAACACATGTCCGGATCCGACAATGGCCTGCTGCTCGTGGGCTTGCCGCTCTGCAGGCACTCGATGGGGGGGACGGCCGGGGTGAGCAGCTCCCCATATGTCTGCCAGCAGAAGGGATTATACATGTGGTAGCGCTCCTGCAGTGGCTGCAGCTCGATGTTGGTGAGGCGGATGTCGGAGCAGGGCAGGGCGTCGCTGCACGCGAAGTGCACGGGCTTCACCGTGTAGGTGCCCTTGATGCTCTCGTAGGAGATGCCCGAGAGCGCCACCGCCGCCGTCTGGTTCTTGCACGAGGCGCGGTCGCAGTAGTACTGGTCGATCACGATCGGCGTCTGGACCTCGGTGACCTTGATGCCCGAGAATCTTATGCCCTGCACGGAGCCTGAGCCACCCTGCGGCACCACCATGAACAACAGGTTGATTTACGGGTGCACTTCAAAAAAGTCTTTGAAACTTTGTTGCGACTCGAAGGCGTTTGTCTACCTGCCAGGTCTTGATCCGGACGCCGGTCATGGTTCCTTGCAGGGCGACGTTCTGGACGGTGATGTTGGAGACGCACGCCTTGGTGTTGTCCCTGCCCAGGCCACCGATGCTGATGCCGTGGCCGGGCCCGCAGTTCACGCTGTGGATGTTCACGTTGGAGCACCCGGTCTGTATGGACACGCAGTCGTCCCCTGCAGCGGCCGGCCAGAAAACACAGGGTTGCAGGGTTAACATGTGAGCTTCCTTTGTCCTACGCTGTGTGGGCGAGTGATCAAGAGTTGGCAGCGAGTGATCAAGAGTTGGCAGCGAGCGACGGGTGGCGCTCCCCCTGACGTCCCGGTGCCCCTCCTCTTCAAATCGTTTCTAGTTTATAATTTTTCTCCTCCATTCTTCCTCTTGTTCTGTTTAGGTAGCGGTTGTAAAGGGGTTGCTGTTAACGGTGGTGAAAGGGGAGGTCATCAGGGGGGAATCTAAATTCTAAAGCTAGCTGTTCAGATGTGACCTGTCCAACTGCTGCTTATCTTTTCTTCCGTTCCCTTTCGACGGATGGGAACGTGAATGCCTGCATAGAAAGGGAATCTAATCTAGCCTTTGCTCCCGGCCAGCTCCAGGACCAGCCACCCGTTCAAGAATGAATGACCACCTCAAATGGGTGTGAAACAGCTGAACATTAGGGTAGGGGGGGTGGACTCTGTTGGATGTTAGTTTTACTGTGACAAAGGAAGAATGGGAATCTGGTCTTTTTTTCTACTTGTGCTGTTAGCAATTGCAGAAGGGAATGCTGCAGTTGGGAAAGAGGGGGGGGGATCTGTTGTGAGTTAATGATTGCCCTGCCCAACTGCTCATCTTTTCCTCCGTTCTTTTTCGCGGATGGACCGTGAATGCAGCTGAGAAAGGGAATCTCACTGTTGTTGTTGTCGTCCTCCCCAAACCCAGGCCATTGATTAGACTGTCGTCTCAAGGATCACTCAGATTCGGCCACGGCCACCCACCCATCCAAGATCCGATGGCTCTCTCAAAGTGGGTATCCTATGCCTGGCTAACACGGGGAGCTGGGGGTGGCCTGTTGGATGCTAACGGGAATGGATTGGCCATTAGAAGAAGAATGGGGAGACAATTACCGCAGCCCAGGTCGGCGTGGTGGATGGAGACGTCCTTGGAGTTCTGCACGTGGATGCCGTCGGTGTTGAGGCTGTTGCCGGGGGAGGACACCGTCATGTTGTAGACCTCCACGTCCACGCAGTTGTCGAACTTGAGGTGGCACTGCGGGCTGTTCTGGATCGTAATGCCCGCCACCGTCACGCCCACGCTGCCGTAGAACCTCAGCGCCTGCCATCAACAAACAGATCTTGTCATGGTTAGAACAGGAACGGCGCCGAGCAGTCGGAGATGCCCTGTGCAGGACTTGGCCGGCGAAGGGCAGGGCACCGAGTTCCTTACCGTCGGCTTGACGTGTGGCATTTTCCCGAACAATGTGCTGCTTATCTGCAAGGCAAACGGAAGGACACGCACGACTCCATCAGGGAAAAGAAATGGCCGTAAACCAGAGGGCATGTGCATGTGAGAGCGCTTGGTGCGCCGTGTGGAAGAAGGTGGCGGGGGCATACGGGTTCGAATTCGAACTGCGACTGGCTCCACCAGACGGCCCCCCGCCCCTCTATGACGCCCTTGCCTCGGATGGTGATGCCCTTGAGCTTGGTGAACTCGAGCCACTGCAGGAAGCCGGCGCCCCACGCCTTGGCACTCGTCGGAGCGATGACGGTGCCGTCCAACTGCAGGGGACAACGGCTACTTTAATTTGTTGGATGCAGACAGTGCCGGTTACTTGGAAGACGATGGTTACCTGGAAGACGATGTTGGGCTGGCAGTACGGGCCGGAGAATGAGATGGGTCCGACGAGAAAATCGTAGTCGGAGGGGACCAACACGGTTGACCCTTCCACCTTGCAAGCAGCTCCCCATGCAGCTTGGAAAGCCTGCATTGCACAAACGTTTTCATTAGGAGCAAGTTAGAACGTTCACCTGGCTTCCCCCAAGTTACTACGTACTCTACACTCTACAGATCGTTATTCTTCATCTATAAGCTTCCAAGAACTAATGCGCAAAACCTGACCACATCCGTTTTTATTGATAAAAAGTAATTAATTAAACCATCTCTTTGTTGTTTTCTTTGCTGTATTAGTTATATCTTAGAACGTATTACTAAATTGCCCACATTCAGAGAGATCCAGAGGAGCTGTGCTGCACAAGTCCCCATTCGTTCTTCCGCTCAAAACAAGAACAGAAAAAAAAAAAGCCTTAGCCCCACTTCTACTGGCCGGCGAATAATAACCTTTCCTTTGCTTCTGCACGGCTGACCACAGAATGCCGACAGTTAAATGAGGACAAAACCAAATGCCCATGTCGCCCCTCCGAGGCTCCCGGCCAGCTTTCCTTCCTCCAAACACTTGTTGTGTTGTGCAGCTGCACTGCAGCCTTACATTACTACTATATGTATATGTCACAATCTATGCATCAAAATCGTGCAAAAGGTCAAGACCTATAGGACTCTGCGTGTCTGTTGTGCATCGGTGAGAGAGAGAGCGTTACTATTCCTATATCACAATCTATACATCAAAACCTGCAAAAAGGAAAGACCTTTGTCTCTGTGTCTCTCAGACGCGCGCGCACGAGAGAGAGAGAGAGAGAGAGAGAGAGATCACCTTTGTGTCATCTGCAACCCCGTCACCTTTGGCACCGAAATCCAAGACGTTGAATGTGGCATTCTGGCTGGGGGGCGACGCCTGGGCCGGAGTCGGAGCCGGAGCAGGAGGACTAGGTGGCGGGGGGCTTACCGTAGGAACAGGAGGAGGGGGCCAAGTGGCGGGCTCGGTGTCGGCACCGTCGGGCTGGGGCTGGGACTCGGACTCGGACTCGGGCTCGGTGCCGGCTTCGGTTTCGTGCCAGAGCCCGACGTCCCACCACCACCACCGTGGTGGTGCTGGCTTCCGCTGCCGGCCTTGCCTTTGCCCTTCTTCTCGCCATGGACGACACGGCAGGTCTGCTCGCCCTCCAGTGCTTGCCTCTTCTGGCATTGCAAGGCTCGAAGTTGGAGCTCACGACGATGAGCACGAGTAGGAGCAGCAGCGCCAGGCCCTGCAAGCCGGGGCTCCGCATCCTCGCGTCCTCTGTGGCGCCCGCCCGTGCTGCTGCCTTGCGCTGGAGGGATCAGTTGTGTGTGGGCGCGCGGGAGCGTTTAAATAGGCAGAAGCCGAAGGGACGCAAACCTCGAAAGGAGGTCCATAATTGCAAGGGGGCCGGGCTCGAGGCCGAAGGGGCGACACGTGACCGGGTGGGTCTGGAGTCTGGACAGCCTGCAGCCCCTGTAGGAGGGGAGGCATCGGTGGCTGATTAGAACTGCTGCTCCTCCCTCCCCCATCACATGCAACGTTCACGGGTGGGAAAGAGATGTGAGATGTCTGTAGTACTTGGTGGGTTTTATCTCAGAATTTCCACTGCACGTCGCGACTAGAAAAATTCCTGGAAATTCTGGGAAACATCCGGGAGAAGACGGGGGAATTGTAGTCCCGGTGGGCAAGTCTTTAAATTTGCTTCACGCCCTCCATCTCCTCCATTAGCGCAGAGCATCTCCTAGCTTGCTTCTGCAGGCAGTTGGGGTTGAGACTGACACTTCCACATGAACACTTGTATGAACAGTAGAAAGGAGTTGGGAGGCCACAGCCTGGGAGCAGTGGCCTCAGAAGGACAGGGAGCAGAGAGATGGATGTGGCTGTAATGGATCCAAATTAAGAACGTTTTCAGTGTTTTTTCATGGGGAGGTGTCTGCGATCATCCCCAGATGAAAACATGGGGTGATCCAGAGAACGTTTGGGACGTTTGTTTGCTGCTCGCCTGGATTCACCTACTCTTTCCCTTTTCCTTCCTCCTATCTTTCTGAGCAGAACTTTCGCTGGGCAACGTAGCAGGGCCTCGCTCGGGCACTCGCTCGAGTCCGTATTGATGTCGCTGATCCCTGGGTCGCTAGCTACCAACGTCCTCCCACCCAACAACAACCCGAATAAAGAAGGTGCAGTAGCTAGCTGCGATATGGTTCTTAAAGTTACAGGGAGGTCATACTCGGCAGAATTCTCTTCAGCATGTTAAAGTTTTCTACAGGGGAGGGAGGGGAGGGGTTCCCACAGTCTCTTTTTTTGGGATTTTTTACATATATATAATAATAATAAATTATTATCAAATATATCTCTCGTTTAGATATATTATCTTGAATATTTCTTAAATATCTCGAATGGTCGAGATTATGCTCTCGCCATAAGTGTCGTGTGTTGAACCTGAGTTAAATGTGTGTTAATTAGTAAAATATCTAGTTATCCCTGATTAACAAAATTAAAAAAAATTTATGAAATTTATGCAAAAAAACTCTTTTTTTTTGGGGGGGGGGGTTAGGATACTTACAAGTTTAAAATAATCTCAAGTACTCCTTCTAAAAAAGATTTTTTTTTCCTCACAATTATGACGGTGCTATTTAACTTGGATGGCTATTTCTAGTTTGAAAGTTACGTTATAGTCCCTCTTTGATAGAGGATAGATAAATGGAGAGATATCCTTCTGAGTTAATTTATCCATGAGTTTAACTCTATTTATTTTGATAGACAATGAGTTAAATGGGGGATAAATTATTCCACTAATATTAGTTTAACCGAGATACACGAGAGTTATCTCTCATTGTAATCAGATTAACTTTATTATCCTATCAAATTAAAATATTAAATAAAATGTGACTTATCTCTCAAATAAATAGAGGATATCCCTCTGTCAAACATGGGCTAAAGAATTAAACCCATCCATCTAAAGAGAATAATCGGACCTTACGAGTATGGATGATTAAATTTCTCGTCTCAGGTGACCACCACAAGATGTGTGGAATTTAAACATGTGATCTCTCATTCTCTCTCATTGGAAAGAGGTTGACGTCAAGTGGCCCCTTAGTGGCCACCCATATATATGCTTTCATTTGGTGATTGTGGAGAGGGCGAGAACCTTCTCGGCCCATCTTAATATTAGAGTCTCATATCTACCGATGCAACGAAAGTTCACAACTTTAAACTTTGATTTTCAACAAGTATTATTACTCATCTGCATGTTACAATAACATATCGATCTGTGCTACTCTAACTCGTTCTTTGAGATTTTTTCCTTATTTTTATTTTATATTTCGACAAGAGATCCGTGAGATATATTTTGTTATATAGTGTCGAGTGTTGGACAGTACAAAAATAACACATTCACAAAATATATGTAACAGAGATGGAGATGATGAGATGAATGTATGATAAGATTAAGAAAGATAAGATTAGAATAAGTGCATCCGTAAGGACTTGGGGATAGTTCCAATTGATAGTAAAATGAGAGAAAATAGGCTCAAGTGATTTGGACATATGTTTCGTTATCCTAACTCAGCGTCGGTTAAAAGATGTGATCGACTCATAGTGGACGATAGTAAAAGAGTTCAGGAAAGACCTAAAATGAGATGGTGCGATATTATTAATAAATACATTAGTTTCTTAGGTTTAAATCTGAATATAACACTTGATAAAAATATTTATCAGAACAGAATTCATGTAACCGACTCTAAATAATTAAGATAAAACTCTGACGACGACGACGACGACAACGAAGCCATATTGTACCAATGACCCCGACATAGTAATTTTCCCCTATTACAATAGGGGCTAAGTCACACTAGCTAGGACAATATGAGAAAACCATATCTTGAGGCTCACATCTTGTACTTGATTAATTCACTTCTTTAATTTTTAATTTTATCCTTTGGGAGTGGTCTGATTTGATATTAAAACATTATAAAGTAGTATATTCCTAGGGCACATAGACTATGGTAGTTTACATTAATGTTGTGCAGTGACATCAACGAAAGGGACTCCATTTTTTTTGTCTTTTGATACGGTGCGATCTTTGATGTCTCATGGAAGAGGGGGGGGATGTTCTATGTTTTGTACCACACCATCGATGGATGTGTGATCTTTCTTAGCAAAGAAGCCCATGGGACGACCCACCATGGCGTCCTTGTGCGGCTCTTCCGCTCGTGACCCTTCCGACTCCCGTGAACTCCGCGCATCATTGGGATTTATAAACTATGGCTGCTTGTAACAGGTAGATAATTGGGTTTGATAGTTTTGAGTTCCATGAGCTAAACCCACTTTGACAACAGGACAGGATAAGTCACTCTCGTGTGCCCTATTCAAAGAGAGAGAAAGTGCGAGGAAGAAGTCACGGTAAATGACCTCGGCCATCGTGTCAGAGGTCTGGACCTGAATACGATACCCTATTTCGATGGGTCTAAGAGATCAACTGGATTAGTAATCAATGCATAATGACAAAAATGTTATAAAAAATAGTATTTGAAAATCTTAAGAAGGAAGATTGTTGTCGTCTAGATCAGGGTTTATAATCTCGGTTAGAGACAGTTAGACTCACGTGACCTGACTCGACTCAGGCGGTGGGTGAGATGTCCGGGCCGTGACTCGTGATCGAGACGCTCCATATATTTAATATTTTATTTTAAACGTAAGATATTTTATATGGAAGACGGTTAAGTGTCTTCGTCGATTCAAATATGATTTGGCTTCAAAACTCTCCAATTATGTGTTATTTTGATTTCTTTTTAAGATTTTTATATAAAAAACTCAAAATCTTAAGGGCATTCAAGAGATTCAAACCCAAGACGTCTTAAACAAAGCGCAAATCACTTGAGCAATTGAGTTAAGAATTGTATTATATTATTTTGTATATATTATATATATAGAGTCTTTTTTTATTTTGATATTTGACAGGATGGACCGAGACAGAGCGGCCGGGACGGTACCGTCTCGTCCTATCCCGGGCCGTGACCGGGACGATCGAGACACTCGGGACGACAAACCTCGCTAGATTTGGATCATTTTGAATCTTGTGAGTATATATTTGTACGTACACACTTGAGTGATAAAATTAGACTTTTTATATGAAAATTATTGTTAGATGTTAATTGTAAAAAAATATTTTTAAAAATATATTAGTAGATATATCACTGTATAAATTTGAATTATATAAAAATATCATATTTATTTACACACGTATTATTTCTTTTTATCAAAAATATGTAAAAAAATCACGGATATTTATGCACTATTTAGATTAACACAGTGATATATCTGTTAATATATTTTAAAAATAAATTTTTTATAAATTCATCTTTAACCATAATTTTCACGTAAAAATGTCATAAAATTATCACTCAGATGGCTTATGGTCGGGAAGATGGAAGGGTTAGTAAGAAAATAGGAGGCACCCGTACCATAAAGAGAGTATGAAGGTCTAGATTGTAAGTACGTGGAAAATGATTACCTAACGGGAAACTTTCCCCATCCCTCTTTACGTACTTGGAGGGGGAGGGGGAGGTTGGACCGTGGGAGAGGTGGGGTGGGCGGTGGTGGCCGCCGGAGGTGGGAGAGGGGGGCGGTGGGGGGCCGCAGCAGGAGGGGGCGTGGGGGCGCCGGAGGTGGGAGAGGGGGTGGTGGGGGGCCGCAGGAGGTGGGAGAGGGAGGGGGCGGTGGGGGCGTGGGGGAGCGATCTCGGTGGTGGGGCCGCCGGAGGTTGGGGGCGGTGGGGGAGGGGGGAGAGGTGGGGGGGCGGTGGTGGCCGCCGGAGGTGGGAGAGGGGGGCGGTGGGGGGGCGCAGCAGGAGGGGTAGGGGGAGGTGGGAGAGGGGGGCGGTGGGGGGCCGCAGCAGGAGGGGGCGGGGGGCGCCGGAGGTGGGAGAGGGGGTGGGGGGGCGCAGCAGGAGGGGGGCGGGGGGCGCCGGAGGGCCGCAGCAGGAGGGGGGCGGTGGGGGGCTGCAGCAGGAGGGGGGCGGGGGGCGCCGGAGGTGGGAGAGGCACCGGGGCGTGAGCTACGTGAGTTTGATTAGTTTCTTTTTAAAATTTTTACGGTAACCGTCGCTTGTGAATTCGTAGAAAAAGATTTTATTTAGTTTTTTTTCTTTAGATTTGTATGAAAAGTGGCGAAGAGGTCCCGTGCCTGCATGTCTATTTAGAGATATTTTTTGAAAAAAAATCCACCATAGTATAATCTTATCTAATGGGAAATAAGTCTAGTATTCCATCTATTTATTAAAATATCCCTAAAAATCTACTC
This sequence comes from Amorphophallus konjac, assembly GCA_022559845.1. Taxonomy (NCBI): domain Eukaryota; kingdom Viridiplantae; phylum Streptophyta; class Magnoliopsida; order Alismatales; family Araceae; genus Amorphophallus; species Amorphophallus konjac. The sequence continues at coordinate 2,478,663 of CM040125.1, read as the reverse complement.
TGTTATCCGAATAAGCCCCCACCATTCATTTCGACAGAGAGACAGTTACTGTACTTAACCTAACTATGGTTAAGATTAATTAAACTAGTGTGACAAAATGATCAAAAACCCTTGAATAATCCCCGTGAGAGAGAGAGAGAGAGAGCGAGGATATTTTAAAAAGAAAAAATTTAACCCCGGAGTGGGAGGAATATTCCTTTATTTTAAGGAACGTTAACTATGTGGGTATTTTTTAAATATTAGTAGAAGTTGGGGATTTCTTAATTAATATACAGATTATGGAGGCTTTTCTCTAATTAGGCAAAATTACAGTAGACTTCCTTCTAACAAAAATCCATCTATTGAATACTACAAGATATCGCCACTAGATTGAAGGTCCGCAAGTAGCAAAAACAAGTGACGAGAAAGTGGCCCGTAAGGGGGAAAGGCGTCGCCTTTCCCTTGCTACAATATATTTGGAGCCGAACCCTAGAGTTCCATCGTCGGATCCCCAGTGCCTCCATCGTTGACCTCGCACTGGTAGAATCGTCGACACCCAACTTTGTGCGGACAGAATCGTTGCGACTTTCGACAACAGATCATTGGGTTAGGAGAGCTCCCATCGGGGTCTCCCACTCCTCTTCGTCCTCCTCCTCTCCTCCATCCTCCTCACCTACTACCTCTATCTTCTTCACCCACTGATCCCACCCCCTCCCTATTTCGCGTCTCCACCTTCCTTTCACCTGCACCCTTCTTTTGTCCTTCACCATCAACCTTTAACCCCAAGCTAGGTGGTGCGTGGCCGATCTTATTTTGCAGAATCCCTCCTCCCACCCCTCACATGCTCTACATGAGTATCTCTTGATCGAGTCCAAAAGGAGCAAAGTACTACGTGGATGGAGCCACCTCTTGAACTTGGACTGGTTACCTCTAGGCATTTTGATATTTATGTTATTCCTTAGAATTTGAATTCTATAATTGTTCTATATCTCATATTCATCAGCATGATAACACTGCCTTCCGATAAGACCATCACATTAATCAATTATTATTCTTCAAGTTTGATTCGCGTGATTTTATCATATAGTGACTCTGCATATTGTTAAAACATTAATTACTTACAATTGTTTGGTTAAAGAGATGTAATTCCTATTGAACTTTCACTCACCTAATATTATTTTACTATGTTAAAGAGTCTCCAACCCAAGGAACGGTCGAAATCCAACAAGAAAATCTAGTAAAGATCGCACATCAATATATCACCCCAGATTCGCAACATATTCGTAGGGTTCCGTGGGGTGTCGACACCCTCTTAGCAGGTGTTTTGTCAGCTCAGGTGTTCTCTATGCTTGAATCGGCCAACTAGGAGATATCATAATTTCCATCACACACATCCAAAAATCATGACCTTAGGCTTATTGTGAAGATCCGAATAAGCACAACTCATTATCTCAAGCTTTCAACCCCAAACTCAACTCAGAACCTAATCAAAATCTTCATCAAAGATCAACTTTCAGCCATGTTAAACACTTTAAACAAATTTTCTAGAATTAATTATATGTTCTCTGCACATACATTTGAAAACCTGGTTAGTCAAATGTGAATATATTTTATTATCATCAAAATACGGAGTGATCACAACATAAGATTCTCTCCATTAACCCAAAAAAAATATTAAATACCTTGACAAAATCTTTGTAAAGGAGCACGTCACATGGTTTCATGAGAGGAGAGTAATCCACAAAGATAAAGGAGATAGATGAGGAGATTGCAGGTCACATAATAAGGAATTCCAAGAGAAAAAGCCAGCTGATGCTTCTCCAGCCGCAGCCCTGGACATGTGCATGCTTTGTGGCCTACGTACATATATGGCAGATTATACTTCAACCTCCACTCCCGACGGAAGAATGGAATTAAGATGTACCATGACTTACAAATGCATGCACCCGATTAAGTGCCGGGGATCTTCTGATGTGAATGAAATCTGTCTGCATCTCTAAACATCAAGTCTGCATAACTTAAGATTTTGTCATGTCCATAGATGAGGCATTGAAGTGGCAAGCAATTGAATGATTTGGATGCAGAAAGTTTGCTCTCTCTATCTCTCTCACTCTCACTCTCTCAACCATATGTAGACTTTAAACAGATGAGTTTTGTTGTGACCTCTTCAAAGTCTGCTGTTAAACAGAGGGATATAAGTGAAGAGACAAGAATGCATAGAAGATCCTTTCCCTGTAGAGAATGAGATTTGCTGCTACCATGTCCTGTTCTCTTCAGTAGTACGTAGTGCTCCACGTGAAAGTGGGCTCAAGAAACTGTTGACGTGCCGGGGACTCCACGGATGCGTAAGAAATTTCTTTCTTGGCCTGCAGTGCACGGTGCACCTCGGCATCTTCGGACACTGTGAATCAAGAATGCATGGCAAGGGTGATGGGAGATTAACTGAAGAAGAAGAAGAAGAAATAAAAAATAATCACGACACTCAGAGATTTATGAGAAAATTTCAATTAAGAAAAATTATGGAGCTGCACCCTTGTCATGCATTCTTTCTTGGCCTGCAGTGCACGGTGCACCTCGGCATCTTCGGACACTGTGAATCAAGAATGCATGACAAGGGTGATGGGAGATTAACTGAAGAAGAAATAAAAAATAATCACGACACTCAGAGATTTATGAGAAAATTTCAATTAAGAAAAATTATGGAGCTGCACACAAATCCACTATTTGAGAGGATCGATTACAGGAGAAAGAGACTGCCCCACTCGACACTCCCCGTTCGGTGCTCTAACACTCCCCCTCACAGTCAAGATGGGCAGTGAAAATCAGATTAGAAAGGAGGTGGCACAAAGTGAGTCTTGGCATGTTCTGATACCTTCTTACAAATCTTAAAACCTAAGTGTTAAGGTTGAAGGGCTAATGACTATAAACTCAAGAAACTCACATATATTTTTCGATATGGGACTATCCCCATTCGGTGCTCTAACACTGGCCGTTGCCTGGGGAGGTAGTCGAACATGAGACGGAAGGGACTGAGTCTTCAATCCTTCCACGATCTCCCTCGATCAGATTCCACACTCTCAACAAAGGGGAAGTTCGTTCTTCCCCATCACAGAATCGATGAAAATTAAGCTTTTGAACCAGCAGTGACCTTTAGAGGACGTTCTATATAATTCAAGAGTCCAATGAGATGTCTATGATCGCAAGGAGCAGCTAGCCATCCCATTTTTAGGGATAAGACATAGAAATGTGAATTGAAGGGGCTATGTCTTTACCTATTAACCAATCAACTATTTAATATTTTTAGAATAAAACCTCAAGATGCTTTTCGTTATATATATGTGATTATAGATAACTCGTCTTAAAATGAGCGTCTTAATTGCCTATATGAACTCCTGTTGTCTCCTTTTGAATGGCAAGGTAAATGGGTGGTGAAGTTTTAACATCTGAACCGAATCAGCCCAAAATCTTACGGTCAAAAACCTGAATTAAAACCAACCCGAGACCCTGATGTTGCAGTTTAATTAAGTTCAAACAAGCAGAGAGCACAGTACTCTTAGGGCTACTTTGATAATGAGTTAAGCCGGATTAGGGTGAGTTATCGGTCGGGGTGAGATGACTTAAGTTTGTTTGACTCCTTTTTTCTTAACCGGGGCCGGTTAGGGATAAATTTAAATTTTTTTACTCTTAACTAAAATGGTGGAATAAGTCACCCGGGGTGAGTTAAGGGTGGGTCACCCGAGGTGACTTACCCGCCCCTAACCCACCCAGTCATCAAAGTAGCCAACTTTCTCTATACATTCAAGACTCCCAAGGTATATGCATGAGATAAAAAAATGAGGGAAATTTGATGCAAGGACATGTATTCTTCTCTGGGTCAAATATCAACTGAGGAGTACTGCTGATATCAACCTGATAAATTAATTGATAAGAGATGATATATAAAAAATGTGAAATATAGAAAGCCATGCATATAATGAAGTTATTTATATTTATATGCACTCAACATTTTGGTCCAGAAGATGAACTGGAGCTAAATAAAATCAGAGATGCAAACAGTACTTTCCAAACTAAACATTTGCTCTCGATGATCACCATCGAAATTGCCATGATGTGGATGGTGGGTATGCCATCTCGATCAGGTTTACGGTGCCGACCAAACCTCAGAGATATACGCAAAAGATAACCTAGCGGACGCGGAAGAGCTCTAGCTCTCGTCACTTTCCATGTCGATTTCGAGGTGTAGTAATATATGAACAGCTGCATGCACAGCTCATCTTAGAAATCGCAAGCTGTCCTGCATGGTGACGCCACGAACGCATGCATTATTTTTCCTGACATGAGTCAAGTGGGAGATTAACCGGGACCCCATCGATCGTCCTCCCCTATGAATTGTTTTTTATTGAGAAAAAAACAAATTGGTGTGATCATGCATGCTACACAGGCTAATCCACGGGACACTAATTAAGGTTGCCTCCTCTACTTGCCATTGCCGCCGGGGAACTGCAGCTCCCTCTCATGGAAGGTTTTTCTTATATATTCGTCGCCTTCTCTCTCTCTCTGCAGTACTGGCCACCTTATCACCTTGGCGTGGGAGTGGGGTTTTGGTTGTTAGTGCATGCGATAATGGCAGTTGATCAGGGGCGATGCATATGAGCACGGCAATGACGTTTGAGGATTTTGCTCGATGGAGACGTTTGGATTCACGATACATGGAATCCGTGCATGCAACCAGTTCGTCCACTGTTTCACCTCCAAGGGGAAATTTTCTTGGTGTACGTGTGTATGATTTGGAGTCTACTGGAATCCAGCTAGTGGGGTGCGTTCTAGTGAAAACTTGTGGTAGATCAAAGGGCGATTAATTGTCAGGAAACCAGAGATATTGCTCATCAGAATGCCACAATCATGTACCATGACAGGTCATTGCTGCATAATTTGGGATGGTGAGTAGCTAACGATAGATGGTGGGCAGAGGTCTCTCGATATATATATACCCTATGCAGCTCTGTGTTTAATGGATGTGGCTGTGCTTTGATCTTAATCACATGGGAGAAGGGTACACGTACTAACAAATTAAGGCCCTGTTTACTAATCGGGTGGAGTTAACGCACTAGACCCAGACGGTAGGAACTGATTGTGATAAAAAAGAAGGCTTTTCTTTGTTTTTTTTCCCTATCCAAGTCTCGGGTGATCTAAATTTCTATAGATGACGGCCAAAACTGCGTACCATTCGCAAGAGTCAAAATGGAACCGAGCGATATGTGACGATCGATCCTTCGTTAGCCATATCATCAATCTGTGGTCACAAGTGAGTGCTGCCAATCTAAAGAGTAACTAAGGTTTAATGCACACTTAGGTGTGATCCGCATTCTGAGTGTGCAGTGTCTTTAATTTTTAATTTTTAAAAAATATATCAAATAAATAGTGTTGAGTTCGTTCTTTTAAAAATTAGTCTATTTTATTTTTAATTTTTTTAGATAACCAGACGGTGACGTGACTTATATCTAAAGTTATGATATTTTAAGATCACTTTAAAATTTTAAATTTTAAATAATTAAAAACTTTGCACACCCACCGAGTGTGCAGCACAGCTAAGTGTGAAGCAAGTGAAACTCCAACTTAAAATTGGCTCCGGGTATCTATGCAGTTGGGAAGGTCCAATCTGTGCGGCTATTAGGAATGTTAATGGGTCGGACAAGCCCGACAATTTTACGGGCGCGCACCGTCACCCTTTGTTTAACCTATGGACTCTTGATCAAATCTAAAAACTTAACCCGTAAAAACTCTTAGATCATATTTGGACTTTTAGTTTGACTTGCGAGTCGACCGATCCCGTTTCCTCTTTTTTATTTTGTCTTCTGAACCTTCTTATTTTGTTTAATTAAAAAATTAAAAGTTTTCTTATTTTATTTAATTAAAGATTTAGAAACATCTTTCCAAATTAATGTCTATCTAAAACTTTAATTAATTTGGTAAAATTGTATATTTAATATTATTATATGTATTGTTTTTTAATAATTTTTATTTAATTTATCATCGGAGCATATTAAGTCGAGCCTTACAATTACTCGAGTCTCTCGGCCCGACATAATCAGAGTATGAGTTCGAGTCGAATTTTATAACTGATGAGTTGAACCCGAGTCTAATCAAACTAAACCTGCAGTGGACCAGATCCATTGACAGCCCGTGCGTCAGTTGATGCGCGTCTTTTGTGAGGTGGCCAATGGGATTATTGGCTCATCATCGAAGGTGGTCGGCTTGGCAATCACATCTATCCGCGGGAGCCCTCCGTGACTCTCGCTCCTGTCTCTTTTGTCCACGTGTCAACTCAAGTATCTTGTTGGTACGCAGACACAACTCGTGCACGTGCATAAACAGGGCCAACGGATGTGATGGGCTGTGCCGTTCGATGTACTCCCGAGACGGTGGGTCTTATTAGAAAAGCAAGAAGAATTATTAACTCGAATGTCTTATTCAGACACTCACGATATAGAAAAGATAAGTTTTGCTCTTAAAAACTACTCTCCTTCTTTTTTTAAAAAATTTTTGGTCTCATGTTTTCGAGTAATGCATGATTTATGGACATTATTTGTTACATAAAGTTAACTCAAATTATAATCTTTCCTCTTATTAATTAAAAAAAATTAAAATAGTCATTTTCATCTTTAAAAAGACGTCATGCGTCAGACCCGTGTGATCTTGCATCAGATCCGTCCGATCCTCTTTCTCGTTCAACGAAAAAATATAAGAATAAAATATTTTATAAGATTAAAATATTTTATTGAAAAAATAAAAGATTGCATTTGATTATAAAAATGAACGAACGAAACATTTTATAAAAATGAAACATTTATTACATAAATGAAATTTTTATTATAAGAATAAAATACTACATAAATTAAATATTTTGTTATAAAATAAAATCTAACAAAATATTTTAATTCTATATTAAATGTTTCATTTATATAGTCAGTCCTACTTAATATTTAACTCTTGTATTTTTTTCGTCAAGCGAAAAAGTGGGCCGTACAAATCTACGCGAGACCTTACGGGTATGACGCGGAACATCTTTTTTTGGGCGAAATAATTATTTCGATTTTTTTTAAATCAACGAGAGGAAAAATTATAATTTGAGTTGACTTTATACACCGAATCCGGTGCACAAAACATTACTCTGTATTTTCCCAACAAATATGTTCATTAGGATAGTTCAAAAACACATTTAGAGGATTATATCATCTTCTTACGAACATTTTGTACCGTATAACGCTTTTTATCAACCTGCTTAATTATCACTGTTTTTTATTGTTCAATCTGAAAATCGATCTCATTAAAAGAGAATAATTTTAAGGTATTCAATGATCTTAAATTGTGGAGCACCAAGTTTAGGTTTGGATCTAATTTTATTTCCCTCATCTGTTGCCAAGATTGAATGTATATATGTAATTAATGTGTCTCAAATAAAGAAGTAAATAGTGTGACACTGTAGCATTCCTTATGAATACTATTCAAGTTTATTAGATCATACAACCCACGGTCTTAAGGCGAGTTTGATAACCGAACAAGGCCCCTATTAATTAAGGTGCCTTGTTTCGCTTCACGTCAAAACCAACTTTGATAGTGGGTTACGGTCCCTGGGGTCAGTTAGAGATAGAGCGACTTAACTGAGGGTCGCTTTGCTAATCGGGTACGGTGAACGTAAGTGACTCTCTGAGGTCGCTTGATCGTTTGCACTAATCGACCTCGGTTAGCGTAATGTGTGTGACGGGGAGGCGGAGCCCACTGAAAATTTCTCTCTCCCCGATTGCACCATCCGCCCGACAACCCCGCTATCAAAGCGGCCCCGAGAGTTTACCGTTCGCGTGAAGACCGCCAAAAATACGGTGCCCCGAGTCGATTAGCGAGATTTGCCTGTAAAAAAATTAAACAACATTCTCTCTGTTCGAATGGCGTACCCGAGCAGGGGTTCAAACGGCATGTCTTACCTGACAAATAATATTTTAGGGCGTGTTTGTTAATCGATTAAGTTAACGCATATGATGAGAGAGAGAGAGGTGTGGGCTCCAACGCTCTCTCACTCACAGATGCATTAATCGGGGTCGATTAGTGCACATGATCCCTTACGATCGCTTGCGCTAATCGTGTCAGGTTAACAAACTTACCCTTGTATAAGGAATTGAGTGCAGAAAATTTTCACTGTTTTAAATATATTTTATCTTTATCTTTTTATCAATGTAAGAATATTTTAACACACTCCAACATGCATATGACTACAAATATAAGGTGCACAACTCAGATTATAACCATAGTTACGATGCCATATTAAAATTTATTTGGCCAACTAAATCAAACTCTGTGTCCACTTGATTAAGTATACTTTGTATTCGTCCCTTAACTACCGCGGTACTATTCTAACAAGTATATGTACGCAATCAAGTTTTCCCATGCTCCAACCATGTAGTTGATCACTCTGACTGTGTCAAACTTGGTGGCATACGGTTTTTATCTTGGATTAATTGAAGTGCCAACTTCAGTGATTATACGCCTCTGCCCATGCTTGTAATATATATCTACGTACATATCTGCTTTCAAAAAGACAATCACCGGCTATTAACTCTCTTTTTTATGACACAGAATCGAACACAAGACTGACAAGTTTTGATCTAACGTCTCTCGATGATTAAATGTGAGACAAATAAATCTAACTCCCCACTAAAGAGTCAGACTCTGAAATCTGACTATTATGAGACAAGTGTACTTACTCCGAGGCATGTTTGCTAATTAGGTGCGATTAGAACAAGCGACTCTAAGATGTCGAGTGCGCTAATCGACTCCGATTTATACGTGAGAGAGCTGTGAGACTCTCACGGCTCTCTCCCATCGATCCCCCACCTTAACCTGGAAACAAACATGCAGCGATTAACACTCCTTAGATCGATGCCCTTGTCCGTTACCGCGGACTTGCGGGCATATGCTGCGTACGAGTCCAGATTCCAGGGGCTCGGTTTCTGTTGTAGGCTCCTGCTGTGGTTGGCTTTCGGCGGAAGGCACGTCCCTTTGTCTGATACGTATCCGAATTTGCTGTGGAATCCCCTCTTGCATGCAGCGTGGAGAACCTCGCTACAAATCCTACGCTAGCTGTCGCTTAGGTCTTGGGCATACACATCCTCTTCATCGTGCAACTTACGGTTTCTCTGTTCTTCTGCCTTGGCACCTGCATATCTACTACCGCAGAAGTAAAACATTACTCCAGCTGCATGGCATAAGTCTCCACGGATACATAATTAAGCTGGGAGTTCTAATCCTCGGAAGCATTGGCGGGGGAGATACACTGCACCATGCCCATTCCATTGAGTGTACAGCTGGGGTTTGAAGCTAGTAAAGATCATATATATATTTCACAAGCTTTGAATCAACACACGAGTAATCTTCATATCCATGGAGCCTAATGCACGGGCATCAAATTAACCTGGAGAGGCAGCTAAAAGGTTTTTCTGGTACAACATACTAGCTAGATAGCAAGCCACAGCATACTTGTATACATATACCTAGCTGGCTCCCCTCAGCACTAGGGGGAACCAATGTGAAAGCCTATATATTATGCCAAGATATGACCTGACGGGACGGTATTAATTGTAACCTATCTGTATGTACTACGAAGTGTGGCGCAAGAGGGGTCGGAAAATTAAGAATCGGGACGACCTCGCACATGCATGCACACCATACATCCAGCGAGTGCTGATTAGCATGTGTCCGGATCAGACATGGGCCTGCTGCTGGTGGGTTTGCCGCTCTGCAGGCACGCGATGGGGGGGAAGGCCGGGGTGAGCAGCTCCCCGTAGGTCTGCCAGCAGAAGGGGTCGTACATGTGGTAGCGCTCCTGCACGGGCTTGAGCTCGATGTTGGTGAGGCGGATGTCGGAGCAGGGGAGGGTGTCGCTGCACGCGAAGTGCACGGGCATCACCGTGTAGGTGCCCTTGATGCTCTCGTAGGAGATGCCCGAGAGAACCACCGCCGCCGACTGGTTCTTGCACGAGGCGCGGACGTCGCAGTAGTACTGGTCGATGACGATGGGCGTCTGGACCTCAGTCACCTTGATGCCCGAAAATTTTATGTTCTGCACAGAGCCTGAGCCACCCTGCAACGCATGCATTTCGACGAACAGCTTCGCTTTAAGACATGGACCATACCATACAGTGTTTACACTAAAGAGTCATCTGGATCATCAACTTTTTTATTATAATTAATGAAATTACTCTTTCTTCAAGTGATTAGGGTAACCCTGGGATCCATTTTGATCACCTAATCATAGCCAGATTTGGATTCAATATTCTTTAAAAATGTCCTCCTTTTAAGGCCCTCCTCCACATGATCATCTATAGCTAGAAGTGCGGCATTCCCGACAAAGAGAGGGGCGGGACCCGAGGGGGGCGACTCGAAGACGTTAATACCTGCCAGGTCTTGATCCGGACGCCGGTCATTGTCCCTTGAAGGGCGACGTTCTGAACGGTGATGTTGGAGACGCACGCCTTGGTGTTGTCCCTGCCCAGCCCTCCGATGCTGATGCCGTGCCCTGGCCCGCAGTTCACGCTGTAGATGTTCACGTTGGAGCACCCGGTCTGTATCGACACGCAGTCGTCTCCTGCAGCAGCCACCCAGACAACACACAGGGCACCACATGTGAGCCTCCTTTGTCCGACGCTCCCGTGGCCTAGCGAGGGCTAACACTCTGAATATATGCTCCTCCCCTTCAACCTTTCTATGTGTTTCTTACAATTTTTCTTCCCCCCTTCTTCTTCCCCCACTTCTTCTACTGCTGCTGTTCCGTCGGCAGTTGTAGAAGGGATGCTACGGTTGGGGGAAGGCAGGGAGGGGGGGGAGAATCGGTTTATAGTTGATGTAGCCGGCCCAACGGCTTATCCTTTCCCCCGTTCTCTTGTGTACATGCATGGGAAAGTTGATGCAGCTGAGAAAGGGAATCTCAGCTCTGTTCTTGTTCCCAACCTAAACCATTTTAAAGTATTAAACTAGCTATCTGATGGGATCACTCGGCCAGTGAGCCACAGCCACCCGCTCATGATCGGATGGGCACCTCAAGATGGGCATCCGATGCTCGACAGTGACGGGCAGCGGTGCCGGGGGTTGGGGGGGGGGGGGGGACCCTGTTGGGTACCAACCTGGAACGGCCGTTGGAATAAGGATGGGGAATTTTACCGCAGGCCAGGTTGCTGTGGTGGATGGAGACGTCCTTGGAGTTCTGCAGGTGGATGCCGTCGGTGTTGAGGCTGTTGCCGGGGGAGGACACCGTCATGTTGTAGACCTCCACTTGCACGCAGTTGTCGAACTTGAGGTGGCACTGCGGGCTGTTCTGGATCGTAATGCCCGCCACCGTCACGCCCACGCTGCCGTAGAACCTCAGCGCCTGCCATCGTGAAACAGATGCTGTCATGGTTAGAACAGGAACGCCGAGCAGTCGGAGATGCCCTGTGCAGGACTTGGGCGGATAAGGGCAGGGCACCGAGTTCCTTACCGTCGGCTTGATGTGTGGCATTTTCCCGAACAGTGTGCTGCTTATCTGCAAGGCAAACGGAAGAACACGCATGACTCCATTAGGGAAAAGAAATGGCCGTAAACCAGAGGGCATGTGCATGTGAGAGTGCTTGGTGCGCCGTGTGGAAGAAGGTGGCGGGGGCATACGGGTTCGAATTCGAACTGTGACTGGCTCCACCAGACGGCTCCCCGCCCCTCTATGACGCCTTTGCCCCGGATGGTGATGCCCTTGAGCTTGGTGAACTCGAGCCATTGCAGGAAGCCGGAGCCCCACGCCTTGGCACTCGTCGGAGCGATGATGGTGCCGTCCAACTGCAGGGGACCGCAGGTAGTTGAGTCACATCTAGCCATTTTACTCGGGATGTTCAGCAATGCCAAGAGCACAATGCAAAATTGTAGTTCGATGAGACTGCTGTATAAGGTTCTGCCTGGAGTGGCTGGATTACCTGGAAAACGATGTTGGGTTGGCAGTACGGGCCGGAGAATGAGATGGGTCCGACGAGAAAATCGTAGTCGGAGGGGACCAACACGGTTGATCCTTCCACCTTGCAAGCAGCTGCCCATGCAGCCTGAAAAGCCTGCATTTACACAAACATCACCATCAGAAACTCTCTCTACCGTAAACTAACCTTCATCCATTTCTCTTCACCTCAGCAACTTTTTCACAAGTTAACAAAAAAATTCCCCGTGATTAGAACCCGAACCCTCCACCTAGCTGTTCATTTTGTGTGTGGCATGATTGGGGAAGAAACACAGAAAGATCTGAACTTGGCATGCTACACGGATGCCGACCTCGAGCATTCACACATCTTCACGACATTGATGCCATTTGCTTGTAAAGTTGTTATGCTCTTCCTCTGGTTCTACGAGCGAAGAGAGGAGGGAGAAAGGAAAAAGGTGGGGGTGACAAAGGCCTGCCCTGCCTAGTTTCCACCGCAAAGCTTCTGACAGTTAAACAATGAGGACAAAAGCCGTGCGTTGCGTCCCACATGACCATTTCACCCCTCCCCCCGGGGATGCTGCGTTTTCCAGCCAGCATTTGCTCCTGAACACAGCTGTTGTGTTCTAACTGCGTCGCTCCCCTGCCGGCTGCCACCGACACCCAAAAAGACTGAGACTACTAATTAACTCCATGGGTGAGACCCTCTGCATTGTCTCTCCTACATCACAACTCATATATCTATCTATCAAAGTTCCTACACCATTCTATGAAGCAATAACAATGAAAACAGAGCGCAGAGGGAGAAGAGGAGGACAAGATCATCAATGACACCTTGGTGTCATCTGCAACCCCGTTGCCCTTGGCACCGAAATTCATGACGTCGAACACGGCGTGACCGCTGGGAGACGGGCTTGGGCTGGGCTTGGGAGGAGCAAGAGCAGGGCTGGGGCTGGGACTTGGCACCGGAAGGGGGCTGGGGCTGGGGCTGGGAGTCGGCTTCGCCTTCGGTTTCTTGCCCGACCCCGAGCCTCCGCCGCCGTGGTGGTGGTGGCTCCCGCTGCCGGACTTCCCCTTGCCTTTCTTTTTGGCCATTGAAGCGGTGGTGGACCTGCTCGACCTCCAGTACTGCTTGCCCCTTGTGGCATTGCAGGACTCGAAATTGGAGCTCAAGACGAGGAGGAGAACCAGAGCGAGGCTCTTCAAGCTGGGGCTCCTCATCTTCGATCGCGTCCTCGATCTGTGTGGTGGGCGGGCAGGAAGTGTTGTTTTTGTTGTGTGTGTGGTGGTGTGAGTGAGCTGCCGGTGGTTGGTTTATATCGGCAGAGAATGCCCACTCTCGCCTCCATTGGGAGCATGCATAACATGACCCCACTACCTCAAACGCAAGCTAAAAAAGCTAATTAAGGGGTGATAATTACAAAGAACTTAATTAATTTGTCAGCTGGGAGGCACCCATTTTCATTGCTTTTCTCATTTCTCCAATCTAAGTGTTTGATTCTATATATAAAATGTGGGCATAAAACAGGATTATACGTACCCCCCCCCGCATTATACTAATTAAATTCCCCGCAATCAAATTAATGTAGCTTGTGAGAAATGGTTACTGGGGAGGGCCTGCTTCCCCATATCTTAAACGTGTAGACAGCCAAATCCCTGCTCCATCGGTTTTCAGGCCCCCTCCTCTCACATCGCCTCCAACGTAGGGAAAACTAAACTCATCATCACCTGGAACCATGTATTTCACTACAATATACAATTTGGATCGAAGAGGCCAAACCCTTGCCCAGATTTCCTGGTCTCTAGCTACTCCCAAGACCTAGATGGCGGGGAACCAGGAAGCTTAATTTCTAGTTTATTACTCAACATGAACTTGCTTGCACAAGAATGCATCAAAAACATGACCACGTCATTCCTACTACTCGAGGAGGGTGTATCTCGTCGGCCCACTAGAGTCCACCTTGTCAGTCCACCACGGAGACCCAGCCCTCCGTGCTCACTACCTTATGCGCCAGCCTAACACTCTTTCTACTCCAGCGCAGGCCCGGTACAGACCTCGTACTTACGCGCGTCTCTCTCGTATGTGGCCACGACGCATGTCCCCGACATCGCATAATGGCGAGAGGCGCACCAATGTGGCGACGGGAAGGGAGGACGTCACCCACGCCACTCTCCTTGACAAATCAATCTCACGTCTCCTCGACAAATCAATCTCACGCCTCCTCCGGTGAGCCTTGTCGCATTAATAGTCGGTGAGTCCTGCTGCATTAATGATAGAGCTGCACCTCCGGCATAGAGACAACGAGTCAACGCCCACACCTCCCTCACTCACGTCTGCTTCGATCACGACAACTCAACGGTCAATTTCACGACAATGATATAAATAGAGCCATGGCCCAATGACCAGGGGGTACGTGACCTAACTCTTTCAAACCTTAACTCTCTCGCTCTAGTCTCTCTCTCTCTCTCAGTCTCCTCGAGTGCTCGCCACCTTCCCCCTCAATTATCTCACTTGACCGTAAGAGGGTTATCTTCTAGAATACCTCTCAAGACTATCTCCTTCTTACCATACGTTTGTGACCGGAGATCTTTCTTCGACAAAAGTTCCTTCTTTCTCAAATCAAATAAATTTTTAGAGGTGTAATTCATGATTTGGTCGACTATTTTTAGACTGTACACTGCTCATCATGACACTTGCACAAGAATGCATCTAACATGATCCGTGTAAGGTTGTTCTTTCTCCGCATTTTACACTCTTTTTTTTTGACACTCTTCATGTGTGCATGTTGTGCAAAAAATGGAACCAATGGTGGGTGCCATTTGGAACGTTGCTTTGTTATTTTCTCATTCTACAGAGAGTTTTTCCTCGTCAATTTGTGTGGATGTTCGAGTAGTCTTTGCAAAGGCCAAAGGGGGACACGTGACCGAGGGGGCCGTGGGGACTTGTCCCGGGACGGCACTGATTAGAACAGCTCCTCGCGGTCACATGCAACGTTCACGGGTGGGGGAAGGAAGTGTTCGTACTCCATCTCCTCTCGGGTACCAAGTGCATATCGGACTAATAAAAAAAAAAGGAAAAAGGCCCGGGAATTGTCTGAACTGACCCATGAAAAGAAGAAAAGAACTGTGCAGGTGGACGAAAGTTTGAATTGCATACCTGTCCTTTGGGTCCATCACGTAAGCATTTCTTTTGTTTACAGAGAGGTCCCTCTGCAAAGACAGGGTCGTCGGGTTCGGGGTCTTGGGGAGAGGAACCCCACGGGAGGAGTAACGTACGTGGGAGCTTTTATTTGTATTGGTTCGCGTTGCAACTGGCACCAAACTTTGCAGACTCGTTGATTCGGATCGGGTCAAAATCTTTATGATTCGATACGAGTCACCCGAGTCATATGCCATTCGAATTGACTCGATCCAAGTCCACTCACGTCCTCCCCTCCCCTCCCCTCATCTCAGCTGCCCTTTTTTGTCCGAACTTTGGTGACATCCCTACTCGCAACAGAGCATCTCAGCATCCCGGCCCTCTCTGGTGCCTCTTTTAGACCCCCTGGATCCACCGTGTTCAGCCACTGCATATCGGATCGGCAAGTCAAGCTGATTGAATCAAAACTTCTCCCCTCCCGACCGTCTTCAGTCACTGCGCGCAGGATCAGCCTCCACCGTCTTCGGTCACTGCATGCCGTATCGGCCGATCAGGCCGTTTGGAATCAGGATCGAGAGCCCCTCTACGCTCTTCCGTCTTCAGTCGTTCAATGACTGTGTGTCGGATCAGCCGGCCAGGCCTACTAGAATCTAGATCAAGAACCCCTCCGGCATCTGCAACGACTGACATGCCAGATCGACCGGCCAAGTCTGGAAGGAAGAGGGCAGGTGGGGGACAACTTCACCTACGTACGGTCGTGTGCGACTCGGGCGATCCGTGGTGGATCATGTCTCATATTGTTGTAGATACGATGCGGTATGCTTGCCTCGGTACGAATCGCACAGAGTCAACAAATCATAACTGACACTCGCACGAGTGGTCGTACGATCAATAGAAAAGTTAGAGGTCACACTCAAATGTTAGATATATATATATATATCCCCCCCATGCTGCAAATTCGGACAGCGCTGGCCCTATAATGATAGGGGCAGGGATCTTAATTAAGAGCATGTAGATCGATCAATTAGTACTTCAAAATCCTTCTCAATTTAAAAAAAGGGGGGGAGGTAGGCTTGATGGAGATATTTGAAGAATTAATTTTGAACATAAAATACTCTCTCAAGTGGCCGTTTAATTATGTGGTCTATAAGGGTGAGTTTGATAATAGAGTAAGTTATCCGAGGGTGACTCACCCATCTGACCCCTAATCTTAATCGGGGTTGATTAACTCATTTCACTTATATTTTTTTAAGAATGAGTTAATCCACTCTAACTCTATCCGATCTCGATTAAGAAAAAAAATGCTAAACAAGAAATAACTCACCCGATGACCCCGGTTAACCTATTCTACTCGGGCTTAACACGTTTTCAAACCGGGCCTAAAATTTCATATCCCATACTTATAATATTGACCTAAGAATATCGGTGATTTAATGTGTAAAAGAAATTTCAATGGGAGTCAGAAAATTGTTGGAAAACCTAAAATCTGAATATTTCTTAACGAGGAGCTAGCACATGAAAAATCTCCGTATAACATAAACTTATTTAAAGAATTATAAATCTAACTATCTGACATGCCTATGACATTTTGACACCATGTCTACAATTTCTTAGACGGAAGGTGAATATGTCACGCAAATCAAATTTTATTCAAGACTTTATATTTTTATAATAATATCGAGTCTGACTCGACCCCGACATAACTCAAGCCCGAGTCAGATTAATTCAAATTTTAATATTGATAAATCATACTCAAATCAAGTAGATCTAAATCTGATCCAGACCTAACATATTGACAGCCCTACTCCTATATATTATTGTTAGTGCTAGCCCTACGTTTCAAATTAAACCACAATTGTTAATTTGTAGTACGTAGGCACTCCCTGTATTGTAGCGTCAAAAGTATCTCACCGTAGAAATGCCATTGCCAGCAGCCAACGAACTCTTGCTTGTCGCTTCCCGTGTACGGATCTCGAGGCCATCTCGCACCACACATTCTCCACCTCTCTTGAACCCCTTTTAATTTGTGGGGTTCTTCCTCCTCCGCCTTAATTATTAGATGACACCCACTAATAACATTCTTCTTCTTATTATTATTCTTCTCTTTACCTCTACATATACATATATACTTCCCGCACACTATCTCCTACGCAATCCTTCTAGTACTTACATATAGCGGCGTAACACTCTTTAGATCTCTTTGATAACATAATAAGAGTGGAATAAGAAATCTTAATTCGAAGAATAAATAAAACTGCAATTTGATAAGACGGGTAAATTTTTTCACCTCTAATCTGATTTTTTTTAAAATAACTCATTCTAATCAAAAGATAGAATGCGTTATTCTATCTTAACCCGGATAAGTTTCAAAGAAAAAATTAAAAAAGTAAAAATAATTTGCTTAGATTTAAATTAATCCAAGTTTTTTTATTCCGTTATCAAAGAGGGACTCTGAGATCACCTCATGGGGCCGGTGGAAATTTTGTTATTTGCAGGGCTTCACTGCAGATATGATACATACGCATATGGTCGATCGTTGTTGGTACACAGAGTTCGTCGACTCGATGATCGATCGGATCTTCCCTGATCCGATACGACATCTCCCCCCTCTCTTAAAAACACACTCTCTCTCACTGTGACTTGACCCGACTCGACTTGACTCGGGATGATCCGCACTATATCGAGTTTTTTCAGATACGGTATGACACGTCTGACTCGACCCGAGTCAGATCGAGTCGGTAAATCATGCGTAGAAGAGACCCCCTCCGGATCAGGCGTCGACCCACCAGGGCCGTCCTTCTTTTGCGTCCTGTGCCTCTCGCTCGTGAACCTTAATTGGGACGACGCTTGTTAACCCCTTGCACTAACAAACAATTAAGCTCTTCCCCCCAGCCTTTAATTAATTAACCGGTTTCTTAATCTCCCAAATTAATTCCACGCACGGCGAACAAATTAATTAAGAGAGCCAGCTTAATTAATTTCAGGGCGCTCTTATCAAAACCCACGAGGCATCAACAGCGCTTGCTAATCACACATATACATACTTAATTAGACGAGGGCAGCAAACACTACAGTGTCTGCTACCTGGCCGCGCATTGCCAACACAAAGACAGTTGTCCTCCTCTGGATTTGCAGCACTGGGTAGAGCTGAAGGGTCTTGGCAGTGTTCGTATGGACGCATCCCGGGGGGTTCCAAGCCTTCTCTCACGACCATTCAGATGCACGGCTGGCCGGAAGGCTCGGTCGATCACATGGAAGAATATGATCAGGGACTTGGAATGTTTCTACTGTATATATATATATATATATGTAGATCTACTTAAAATGCTGCTGCTGCTGCTGCTGCTGCTGCCCCCACCTCACTGTACGTAAGCTGTGATGTAACGCCGGCCAATGAGAAGGCTGGCCTCTCAGCATAATCATGGCCTAACCCTAGGTGAAGTGTTTGACGTACTTCTGGTTTTTCACCTTCCATGTCGAAGGGCACATGGTTTTCAAGAGGGCCGGGGGAGGCGGAGGGGGGTGTCACGGATCACATGCATGCATGGAATTAATCCAAACAATAGCAATTCGTGTCACCCACAACAAGGAGTGATGCATGCAGCATGCTGCCTCGTCCCTGCAGCTTCCATGCAGAGGTGGGGGAGGGCACTGTGCTGTTCCTCCTGCCGCAGCCTGCAGCAGCTACGTACTTAATCATGGTCTTTCTGGCGGGGCATATATGCATGCATGTGACGCCCCCCCCCCCCTCCCCGGCCGGCCCCCTCAACTTTCCCTTCCCTTGTCTGCGCTTTCTAGGGTTTTCTTGCACTGGGGAAGACAGATATTTAAGCTGTCACACAGGCGTTTGTTAATTTGTAGTGTGGGATGAGATTGATTAATGGCCCAGAATCTCCCTAACAGGCACACGAAAGCATACTCTTCCTACCCTCGCCCCATTACTCTCTGCGGAGTAATATTTTAAAACTCGATTTGGACCTTGACTCGGATAAATTAGTGGGTCACGGGTTAATAATTTAATCGTTCTGGTTGACCAGTGACCCGTAAGATTAAAATTGCTCACATCAATATTATGTAGTTACAAAATTTTTATATACCTTAAGGAGTAACTTAGAAATATGAAAGACGCACTTTCTTTTTTACACTCTATGATTTTCCTTTTTTCCTTTGTGGCCTGTAGGTTGTCCCATCGGACAGTGTCACGACAGAAGTTCACTAAGTTTAGTTTTAGACTCTTAAGTTTTATTGTTTATTTCTAATGCAAGGAAAAAATAGATTTAAAATCAAGATCTTTTCGACTTCCAAAACTTGTGTTGATACCATTAAATATTAAGACCATAAAGGCTATAATTTCAAGGATGACTCCTCGACTACTTCCATATTTATTTACATGCTAAACTAAAACGTAACTTAATGATAGAAATTTATAAAATATGAAATAGGTCTGGAATCCGGCGGGGTCACATTGGTTTTACTGAGTTGGGCCAGGTTAATATATCGAGATGAGTCGAGTTAATCGGATTTAGCCGAGTTTTAGGCTGCGTCTGGGAAGAACCACAGCTTTTATCATTCTCACAAAATTCACATTTCGTACAACATGAACATTATAATAAGATTTGCCATTATTATTAATCCACGAAGCTATCATGTGTTTCATTCTCAGGATTACGAGAATCGGACACTTTTATGCATGTGTTCTCTCTCCTCCTCAAAATTAAGTCAGTCTCCCAAAAACCAAGGTGGATGTTTCTCGTTTGAAAGAGATTAAAGGTGGTCGAGAGATTATAATGCAAAAGTCTATGCTATGATTCTTCTCAAACGGGTTCTTAGGTATTGACAGATTTAGGTAAGATTTTAATCTAATTTTGAGATCGAGTCATAAGTCAATCGAATAGATCTATCCATTCAGACCAGATTTTAGAATAGTACTATCACGAGAGGTCACGTACGGATCATTTTAATGGCAGGCCATTAGGTGTGCCCTGCCTAATTATTCTGGTTGGGGTCCCTCCTCTGTTGCTTGGGAGATCTTGCTAGGGCCTGGGGGGGGTGGCCTCGCTTCTACCACTTCCCCTGCATGTGGCCTGTGCACTGTGCCCCTACTGCACGTGAAACTGGCTTGCTGGAGGAAATCGTTGACGTGCAGGCGAACTCGATGCTGCGTACGAAAAGGGGAGCGGGGGTGGGGGTGGGGGTGTGGGAGGGTGGCTGTTGTGAACGGGGGAAATATTGCTTGTACTCTTCTAAGATATATATATATTTTTTAAAATATTTTTTAAACATCAATCTAGTCAAAATGTGACCTGATTATAATTTGGTAAATACATGAGAGGTATTAATTAACTCCTGTATATATATGGTGTAAGGGACTAGCTAGCTAGCTAGCCCGCCAGTACTGTGGGAATAGCGGCCATGCATGTACCTTTGAAAGTTGAAACTCCGATGTACTATTTGACCCTGTATCTCCTAAAACACCTATATTAGGTAAGACTGAGTTAGACTCCAGTCAGATTTAGGTTCATCCGACTCTCACTTATCAATATTAAAATTTGAGTTCGATTTGGACTCGAGTTATGTCAAGTCGGGTCGGGTCAAATACGACACTATTAAAAAATTATAAAGTCCGACTAAGATCCGATCCGACTTGATAACTTAAATAATAAATAATAAAAACTAATGTATTTAATAATATAAAAGTTATAATCTTATTAAATTAATTAACGTTTTGATATTAATTATATAATTTGTGTGAAAATAGAGTTTTAAATTTTTTAATTAAATAAAATAACTTGATTTTAACTAAGTAAATTTAAAATTTTGAAGGGAGAAAAAAAAGAGAACGAGTCGGGTCGACCCGCGGGCCGAACTCAAAGCCCGAGTCCGGTCCGTGGATCTAATCGGGCCGAACTTTTAGACCCGACTAAAAATTCACGGGTCGAAAAAGATCTTACGACCCGACTTGAAATCGAGTCAGACCCGCGAACTTATCGAACCTACCCGACTCGTTGTCAGCCCTAATATCAGGTTGTTGTACCCTGAGACCACATATACCCCTTTGGCTTTGGACAACTGTTGTGAGATTAATATTCTTGAGAAATCATCCAAAACTGCATGTCGAGACAAATTGTAACCTATATTTTTATCCTTTCAAATGTTAGAAATAAGAACTTCTCTAAGTGCCAGGTTGTCAGTCTCTCTCTCTCTCTCTCTCTCTCCCTCTCTCTCTCTCTCTAATGCCTGGTTGTCATTTCATAGTTGGGTTAAGGGCAAGCTTAATCATGGTTAAGCTTTACAGACATTGACGGCAAGGGTACATATAGATGGACTTTTGTCTGTATAGTAATAAACAAAATGAATTGATCATGTGTATATATAATTAGAAACGATTCTAGGAGATGTACAAGTAAAAACAACCCTATATATATATATATATATATAAATATATATATATAATTTTTTTACAACGCATACGAGTCGTACAAGTTAGATAACTTGATGCAATTAACGGATGGGTGGATCCAAGCTAACTAGTTCTGCCGTATACTCTTCGTGTCCGTTTGTCCGGAACTCCATTCGCACCATGCGCATATCCGTACGTATGCTTCAAAGCATGTGGAATGCACCACCTTAATTAATAGCTCTATTTAGGGCCGTCAATAGTTCGAGTAGGCCCGACAGATTTGTAGACATTTATCTGATTTTGGATCTGAGTGGTAAATTTTTTTTGACCCGTGGATTCTTAATTGGGTTTAAAAGTCTGACTTGATTAAGTCCACGGGTCGAGTTCGGACTTTAAATTTGATCCGCGAGCTGACGCGATATGTTCTCTTTTTTTTTTCTTTCAAATTTTAAAAATTACTTAGTTAAAATTATATTATTTTATTTAATTATAAAATTTAAAAATCTATTTCCATACACATTATGTAATTAATATCAAAATTTTAGTTAATTTAATGTGATTATAAATTTTATATTATTAAATGTATTAGTTTTCATTAATTTTTTTTATTTAAGTTGTCGGGTCGGATCGGACTTTTGTCGGGTTTTATAATTTTTTAATAATATCGAGCCCGACCCGACCCGACATAGCTCGAGTCCGTGTCGGGCTCAGACTTTAATATTGATAATTCGGATCTGAGTCAGACCGACCTAAACTCGACCCGGGCCCGATCTATTGACAGCCCTCCATCCATACTATGAATCCATAATGCATGCATGACGAGGGGAGCTCCCTACTCATGATCTACGCAGCCGATTCAGAAATTAATAAGCAGCATTGTTAATTAATTAATTAGGAAGGATTCGAAATCTGAGGGGCAATTTTTTTGACCTAATTCTCTAACCATAATGACCAAGCATCTGAGAGGCATCATTGCTTGTATAGTCTGAAGTGGCAGTGATAATAATATTAATTAAGAATATATGCTCTCATAATGACCAAGAGTAAAATATAGATTATGACAAATATATGTTGGTAAGAACTAAGACTCTGAGTGAAAGAGTCCTACATGGATCGAGTTGGTTAATTAACAGACAAAAATCAAAATAGATTGCAAGCATAATTAATAGAGCAATTTCCACTAACATATCAAGGTTTGGAGTTAGATAGCTTAATATTTTTGATATGGTAGTTATGTATGATACGGGTTGGAACAGCCTGTAATTGTAATTAATTACCTACGTACGTACATGGTAGAACATAGATAGATCGAATGTGTGGTGTCTCTCCTCCAATTAATCAATTTCTGATTTTTGAGTTAGATGGCATCCTAATAATTACCTTAATATAATATCATAACCAATGGTTACATTTTGATTGGTCATCAAATTACTCTTTTTATTATGATCGAATTCTTAAGTTAATTTGATGTCCAGAATATTCTCGCACAAGGTAGGGACATGTTTGGAAATTTTTTTCTTTTTTTAGCTACAGTAGGTTCCAGCACTAATATCTGTGATTATTCACATAAGGGAGTAAATCCACATAGATTTAGGGACAGTAAAACATGCTTAAAAAAAGTGGAGCCCTCTCTACTCAATGTCACAAAATTTTAAACTAAGTAACCCACTAACTTCGATACCATCCACAAATTGATAATAAGACATTATAAATTCCACGTGTAAACTTAAGTAACATTTCTCGACTCGGTGATATGTATCGAATCGAATCTTTCTTAATCTGATACGATATACGCCCGAGTCACAATTGACTCGACGTCTATCATCTTCTCTTCCTCTCTCATTCTCTCACTATGACTCGGTCTGACTCGACCGATCTTAAAGGTGATCCGTATCGTATCAAATTTTTTTAGATATGATATGACATGTCCGAGTCAACCGGAATCGGAGAATCATAATCTTAAAGTGAAAAGGCAAATTAATTGTAGTGATCCAAAACGAGACTTGATAGCCAAAAGTATCTAGGAATCCCAGCAGGCGTCTTGACACGAGGGATTGTGTATATGGGGATGGCAACCATGAATCCGGAACAAAACTATAGCTAGCCCCTCAAATCCACGAAGGGGAGCAAGTGGGGAGGTTACGAGGCCCCTTCCGTTAGAGGGCCATGCAAACACAGCTCTGAGAGCATTTTCACGGAGAAGGCAAGCAGGCGTGCACGGCAACGTTATGGGTCCATGCACCGGTTTTTGATCCTGACGTAGTCACGCAGGTCAAGTGGAAGGTTGACGACGCCCCCCATTGCGTTCTCATACGAATTGTTTCTACCGAGATAACGATATATATATATATATATATATGCATGTATATATATATATATATATTTGATCAGATTGGTGAGATGTGGAGGCTAACCCGGACAGGCTGTGTTTTAACATTATCTTCCGGAACCAGTTGCACTGGTAGGTGACAGTACATGACCGCGGGGGCCTTTGATAATGAGTCAGAAGTTGAGTAGCGAACTTGTTTTGGCCCCAAAGGTTGTCGCAATTTAATCATGGTGTTCTGTAACGTAAGAAATGATAGATCGGTTACTGGGTAAGGGGGACTTTGATAATCGAGCCAGATTCAGATCATTGTGTGTGAAGGAGAGGTGGGGCTCATCGCTCTCTCTCTCTCATCCGCTCCCTTATCTTAATGGTCCGTCAAAACACGTCAAAAATAAATAAACGCGGATGTGAAATGCCAATCCAAGTAGATATATCATACAAAATTTAGATTCATTTTGACTTAAAAGATGTCAAAAATATCTGTAAATTCGATTAGACTCCACCATTCTCTCTCTCTCTGTGCTCTCACTCTTTGTTAAGTTATCGTTGGAGCCAGAGGGGAACCCTCCTCCGACATTGTCCCTTTCTCTCTACTCTCTCCCCCCCATCCCCCCCATCTCTTGTCAAGGATTATTTTCATTTTTGACTACACTTGAGTTAAACTAACCATACATGAGTTATCACTTTTTTTGGACCGTAGTCTACGAGAGGAACGGCAGGAACGACGGTTAAGTGAAACAGGGAATATTATAGAGACTTTAAAATAAATAATTATATTTGAGAGACTAAAAAAAATACGTTCATTTGTAAGGAGTAAAAAAATAAAAAGCCCTTATTTATAAGTCACTTTTAGCTACTACTTTCAATTGGAAAAATAGTGAACCAGTAAAATATTAGTTATCTTGGACAGCCGAACGAGTTAACCTCTGCCCTATAACCACAATTGTGCTCCAATTTTGGGTTCTTGTCTAGAACTCAAGGATATCACAGAATTGAAATAGTTTCAACAAGCCCGGAGGACTGCCATTGAAAGATGCACCAACCACACAGTGCACACACTCGATAACATGCATGCACGGGGTACGTTTTGTTAGAACTTGGGTTTAAATTTTAAAAGATTTTTATCTCACTTTATGCTAAATAGTTCCACATTAAAAAATAGAAAAAATTTCATTTAATTTTAGTTGGGACTCGTAACTTTGTTGTGTATTCGTTTGTGTAGACTATAGAGGTTGACCCATTTGGGCTAGTGGGTTCTTTGGCCCGTATCTAAATTACATTGTCTTGTCGTGATCGTGACGTGCGTGCGTGTGATTCTCAAAATTATTATTTTATTTTTCTTTTATTTTTTGACCGTTTGACTAAGCGTCTCTTGGATTCTCTCCGCGTCTCTTCGGATTCCCCTCCTTGGGCGGTTGTGTGTGACTCAGTTTAGGGTCGCTTCCCAATAGGGTATTTGAAGAGCTGAGGGTCGTTTTCCCGTGAGAGGTACGGTTTTCGGTTCTCTCTAATCCAAAAGCTATCTCTCTCGAACTCCTCTCTTCATCGTCTTCTTCCTCTAGCAAGAGCCATCTGTCACTGTGGTGTTCGCCCCCGGCAACGCGAGTTGGAGTGCACTTTCACGTCGCCACTGATTTTGGGTCGTCGTATCTTAGGAGAAATTTCGTCGCGAAATCTATCTGCACCGGAGTAGGGGCGAAACGACTCTAAAGAAAATGACTCTGTGCTTCGACCCGAGTTTACAATTCTTGATCAATTTATTCCCTTTGTTTCCGTGCTTAGATCGAGTATAATAACTATACCCGCGAATTATATTTTTCAACACGTATAACATCTGTTTTAGAAATGAAAGCAGAACCCACGTGCATTCTTCCGTATAAGATCCACATTCGGCCAAAGTTTAGAAATAATTATAACGGAATTACATTACATGGGCTCTGATTCATAACCGTGTTTGGACTGTCTGATAACACGGGGTGTGCCATCTGTTTGATGAAGCGTGTCATCTGTTAAACCTTTACACCTACCGATGGTAATTCTAATTTTTGGAGGTTACGATCAGTGTACATTCGGACTAATTACACACTAAGTGTGTGCGCTAAGTAAATTATTTTTTAAAATTTTTTTGTGACATGGGGGCTCATGTCCTCCTAATTTGTTGTACAAGATACACCTAAATCTGACAGTCAAAAAAATCAAAAATAAAAAGAGGTGATTCAAGAAAAATTGGGCTCAACACTATTTATTAAATATGATTTTAAATTTTTAAATTTTTTTGAAGTACTATTTGTCTAGCAAGATGCTCATAACCCAGCCCATGTCATGTAATACATTGGGCTGTTTACATTTGGGCCTGTCCAAACTGAAGAGCAGTTTTCTCTCCACAACCCTGTTATGACTTATCAGGATGGTTTGTTCATGGGTTTGCAAGATACTTAAACACAAATTGAACAGTGTTTAGTTTGCTCATGCGATCCTGCCGGCCAAATATTTACAGCTCCTCTCTACGAGTTATGTGTTGTTGAGCTTGTGATAGACCTAGCAAAATAGAAATCTGAAATGAAGGGCGTGTCTCAAGTTTTTGGAAAATTGAAGAACTTAATTATACTATGTGTGTGATTTCATTTATACAATTAAAAGGTTACACGTATCATCTTAAAAATTTGATAATATTCATATTTACAGTCTTATAGAACTCAAGCTTTGTGTTCAATTTTTCTCACGACCGTCTCATTTTTTAAAGAAAATATGAATCATACCACCAACTTTATAAAGATAAGCAAAGGTATGCAGTACAAATGTACAATGGGGGAGGGGAGGAGAGCTTCCTCGGCCTCAAACAAAAAGAAAAGAAAAGAAAAAAGAAGATACTTCTCTATGAGAAAGTAATGGTCTCTCTCCACTCAACAAGTAACATTTTCACGACCACGTCTAACACAAATATATAATCCTAATAGAAAAATTACTTCGCCGAAATATGTCAAATAAAAGGAAAAATTAGAGAAAGAAGGAAGGGTTGACTACCATGATAAGCAGGGAGGAAATAAATGAACAAAAATAATCTAATTTTTTTTGCCAATTTTACCTCAAAAAATTGAGAGAGTTTGGGCCTTTAAGTAGGCCCCTTAAGAACCACTTTCAAAAGGCTCATGTGCTTCCACTCTATACTGGTCACCACGTTCTCTTTCTTATTCACCTCCTCCTCTACCCACCATAATGCCCACCTCTTTCTTTCATTTCTTATCTTCTTCCCATGTCTTCCTCCTCTCTTCTTTCTCTTTATTTTTTTATGATTTATGTATATATACCCCTATAAAATTAATTTTGGCAAATAGATCCCTCATTTAGACATATTATCACAAATATCCTCGAAATATGAGTAATGTCACGGTTATGCCCTCGCCGTAACTCACGTGTGTTTAACCTGAGTTAAGTGTGAGTTATAGAGTAAAATATCTAATCTACCCTTAGTTAACGAAAAATAATAACAATGATTATTCTCTCCCTTCCCCCCCCCCCCTCTCTCTCTCTTACGAACAAAACCCCTAACCGATGGTGAGGGGGGGGCTATAGAAAGAGGAGGGCGCTCGCTAGATGTGTGTGTGGGAGGGTGGCCTGTGTAGTAGAGAGGGGGCGTCTGTGCAAGGGGGGTGGGGATTGGGAGGGGGTGGGGGGAGCTGTAGAGATAGGTGGGGGGGCTTGGTCGGAGGTGGAAGTGGAGGTGGGGGGTGGCGTGGATCTGTAGATCGAGACAGTGGGGGGGGGGGTTGGACGAAGGTGGCAGGGGGGACTTGGCCAGTGATGGCAAGGGGGGTGGGGGATTGACTGGAGGTGGGAGGGGGAGCGGTGGTGGCCGGAGGTGGCAGTAGAGGTGGAGGCGGCATGATTTTTCAGATTGAGAGGGTGGGGGGACTTGGCCGAAGGTAGCACGGGGATGGGGGCTTGGCCGATGGTGGCGGTGGGGTGGGGGCTTGGCTGGAGGTGGGAGGGGGAGTGGTGGTGCCCGAAGGTGGTAGTGGAGGTGGGGGGCGGCACAGATCTACAGATCGAGAGGGTGGGGGGCTTGGTCGAAGTATGCGAGATTGCTTTCAATATAGCCAACAACCCTTACTACAAGCCGATGTTCCAAGAAGCACAAGTGCTTAGGTTACATGTGCAACCACCTACAGCGTGAGAGTTAGTCGGCATATATCTTGATGAACAAGTTGTTGAGATCAAGAGTTATGTGGACTCCTTCAAATAGAAATGGACGAAGTACGGAGTCACACTAATGAGTGATGGATGGTTAGGTACTATTAAAAGTAGCATGATCAACTTCCTTATTTATTGTGACAGACATGTATTCTTTCACATATTAGTGGATGTGTCAGGTCATGTCTACAGTTACCAATATATTTCGTCATTGATGGAACAAATGGTGAACGAGATCGGAGAGGAGTACATTGTTCAAATAGTCACAGATAATGCCTCAAACTATATGAAGGTTGGGGAGGAGCTGATGATGATCAAACAACACCTTTTCTAGACCCCCTGTCCAGCACACTATGTAGATCTGATGTTGAAAGAGGTTGGTCAACTTCATGTAGTCAAGTTTGTGCTCGAGATAGCACAAAAGGTCATGAAATATATCTAGAATCACACACTTGTATTGGCATGGATGAGAGAACATTATGGTGGCGAACTGTTGATGCCTGACATTATACGATTTGTCACTAACTACATCACCTTGCAGAGTCTTCTGAAGTATAAAGATGGGATGAAACAGATGTTTATGGGTGAGACTTGGCTGAGTTCCTCTTTTACCGCTTCACATGAAAGAGCAGAAGTGGAAGGGATTGTCAACACCGATAATTTTTTGGACACAGTTAAGATATTAGTTTCATTAATAGAGCCAATGTATGAGGTATTGAGGTGTGCAGACGGGGATAGAGTACCAAGCATTGGGTTGGTGTAAGCAAAGTTGAAGCTGCAAAGCAGAATATTTATATAACATCTAAGAAATATAGACCCACGATGTTAAAAGTTGTGGAGGACAAATGAGACAAGCAAATAAGCCACGATTTTCACATAGTATATATACACACTTGATCCTAATGTTGGTATCCTCAATCATATGACAAACTTGTTTTTAATCTGCGATGATTGCAACATACTATCTATATCCGGCCTTTCAGCATTCACGGTCTCGCTTATGACGATATTTTGATAAAATCCATCAACATTATGGTGAACTGACTGTCTCGTAGGCCGACAGATACTGTTGATGCGTTGAATGAGGTATATTTGGATACTTCACCCTATTGGACATGAAAATAATTATGTAACTATTTTTTATCCGTAAATGTAGATGAAAATATTTAGAGAGGTAAATTGGTTCATTTGCGACGCCTAATGCCATTGTCAGCCATAGGAGACTTGATGTAGGTAATTTACTTGTATGGTTGGACAAGTAATTATTGCATCTAATGTTTATAATGTTCATCCTCCGCCTCACTAACAGCTAAGTGGTGACTCAATTACAGGACAAGCGCATTGACATTAAGGAAGATTGTAATGAAAGTTCTATCCCAAACATCCTCCTCGAGTGGGTGCGAGCGGACTTAGTCAACATTCTCCTTCTTACATACCAAACTCAAGAATAGGCTAAGACACAGAAGGCTATACAAAATGTTATATGTTCATTACAGCATGAAACTAAATGTTAAGCATGTGCAGATGGATGCAAGGTGAGGAGAGGAGAGGGAGACTACGACCCAACATATGTTGTGTACTTGTGAGACAGTGATGACCCTATGATTTCATAGGTTGCAAGAACGACAACCCAGCGTGGTAAGGCGGTACTTGATGAGGAGGTTGAAGAGCCAGGAGAGATACCACGGCCTAATACTTTTTTTACAGTTGCTGTGTAGCAGGCAGTGGATGAGGGAGATGACACCGATGTGCAGATGGTTGGAGGCGAGTCAATGGCGGGACGTGATGATGAAGTTAACTTGGATGAAGACCTCGTCATTGGGGGTGGGGACATATCATATGCATACGATGATGCAACATGGGAGCGATTAATGCAGCCTCCAACAGACCCAAGTCCACTAGCCTCTCAGGTGAAATAACCTATACATATTGAATTGCACATTTGATTAGAGAGAGTAGGCATATATTTATGTACTATGATGTAAGAAAAAAATTACAGGCCAATCCGATACATGAACAGTGGTCTCGGGTTATTGTACCGCAACATTCAGTATCTACAGAACCCAGAAAGACATCAACTTCTAGAGAATAAGATGTACTCGTCAGTCAACCATCTCAATCTGCTACGCTATGGCGCTCGACGTCTAGGGCACCCACTCAGTCATCTTAGGTTTGCAACCTTATCCAGGGAAGTGGATAGTGAACCCGAGTCCTTTTTACTTCATCCTCCCACTCTAGCTAGGAAAGATTTGGTTACTAAACCACCGATGACACTGTTGGTAAATGCTTTGTTTAGCGGATATTTATTACTTTCCATCTGATGATGGATTTCATTCACTTTTTTTCTTGACTTGATCGGCATTCCTTGGTCTTTCAATGGTGAAGATTAGATTAGTGGTGCATTTATTGATGGACTAACAGACTTTCGATTGCTAACACCTGCACTCTGTTGGTTTTTCAGAATACCTTAGGAAAGGGTTGGCGCAAGCAAACTATCTTGAAACCAGTCTCGAGTCCGTTACCATGCACTTTGATTGACTGACGAGTACAATTGATCTCTCTGCTTTTTCTTCTTAAGGATAGGCTTCTTAATCACTCCTCTACCTTGCAAATATATATTTTTCCTTTCTCGATCAATAAGAATAAGTTGTAAGTGCTTTAGCCATGCTTAGCACCCTCCCGTCTCCCTTCAAAGCTAAGCGCTCTTTGCTTCATTCACAAGTAAAATCAATGGTAGATAGAAGATCAAAAGTGAGGTATCGTCTAACAATGCAATCAGAGGCAAAAGAACGGAATGAGACAGAAGTCACACTCATACCTATTGAGTTACACAGTATATAATTACTTGAAGTTCTTATCAAACATGACTTCCACTTCTCAGGCATCCGGAGAGAGATAGCATGACGCAGAGAAGCCGCCACCTATTCCATAGAAGAAGAAATCATCATGGACCACATTATTCGAGAGCCAAAAGGACATGCAACCACCAGTAAATTCAATTGATATTGCAGACTTGGAGACATTAGATCTCAATGTAGATGACGATACTCCTAAGCCATTCGTAGAGTCCCGCATCAGTGGGAGTCATGACTCCGATGACGACAGTACACCAGCAGGTTCTTCGTCCCATAGTGGGATAGTTCTCGAGGTGGTCAACAGAGTCGTCGTGGGGATACTAGTGCTAGTGGCTAAGAGTATAGCAGTGGTCAAGACAGAGGTCATGGGACCCACGAATGTGGTCGTCACGAAGGCATGGTATGGATAGAGGAGTAACACTTCACATATGTTATACAAGATAAGGACCACGTTGCTCCACCACCAGAGACTAGGCGGGCAACAGATTATTGAAATCCCTACTATGGAAAGTTTTATTACAGACAGTACCAACTAATAGGACATGCTGTCTAATTTTGAGAGGATGAACACACATGACTCTCACGGATCTAGCAAGGAGTATGGACGATCATGGCAGCAACAGTCCAAATATCGCGACGATTCTGAGAGCAGTAATTCATTCTTCACATTGTACCCATATCCTCATAGTTATGCTTCAATGCCGTAATATACCGAAGGATACGGTCAGCTCTCAGCTGCGTCACCGCCGATCGTGTACTTATAGGGTTCCGAAGAGTATAAACACTACTTACGCATGTATTGGGAGCACTGTGTAGATTCCATGAAATATGAAGACTACCTGCTCTAGCTGAGGAGCACGCATAATGTTAGATTGTTTAGAGATGTGATATGACCGAGTTTGGGGCCATATGATTAGGAGTAAGTGTCATTTGCATATATTTGTACTCAACTGTGAATTAATCGTTTATTTATTCATGTATTGACTTTTGCACTTGCCCTTCAAATTACTGATGCAAAACTGTTCAACACTTGTAGGTCATCATTGACGGATGACGCCACCCTGCGTGAGAGCATGGGTACACTGTTAAGGGTGATCGATATGTGCACGATAGATACTACGGACATCGCATCACCGACATACATAGATTTGCAAAGCACCTTGTGGGAGTGGGACGAGATTGCTGTGCATGTTCCCGAGTTCCAGAGGATGCCGTGCATGTTCCCGAGTTCCAGAGGATGTATGAGATTACTTTCAGACATAGTTATGGGAGGGATATGTTTCTCGCAGCATAACTGATCCATCATCTTCTACGTCTAGAGTTCTCTCACCACGAGCACCGGATAAATCGTGATCTTTCTCCACGTCCAAGGTTCTAGCACCACCAACATCAGTCTCACTAATAACATATGATAGATATGGATGTATAGATGTAATTAAATTTTTTTTAGAGGATTTCATGTACCCTCCACCGCTGCACATGACCCATTATTTGTGTAGATGGTTACACATTTTCAAACTCACCCACATACACCTCCACCCACTAAGATAGAGTTAGATTATATAAGTCATGAGTCTTGTGTATATGATTCTGATTGGGATTCGAGATTCACATATGAGCTAGATGAGTGACTTTCCACATTTTGTACGTTATGAGTGGAACTGAATGATATCACGAGTAAAGTTAAATATATATATGTTTATTTTAACAATTTAACTTATATTTCTTTTGTCTCTTTAAATAAGATGTTTAATTGAGTGGTGTAATAGGTTATTTCAATAATTAAGGTATTAATAATTTCATATATGTAATTATTTAGTTATATGTATAAAATTATGTATTCTTATTGTTACATAATAATTTCACTAATGCATAAGTAATCATGTTTATATCTGAATAATAATTGGAAGAGTAAGTAAAATTAATTATACGTAACTTAGTATGAATGTATGATCACAAAAAAGGAACTCAACATTCTATTATTTGTTGGATGAAAATATTAGTTTACAACTTAAATGAACTAATATTATAATTTTATTTTTAAAAATGTATAAGAAATTAGAATTTTAAAAATAATTTTAAAAAATAAAAAAATGACCCTTCAACCCGTACCATTATGTTGCCTGTACCAACTGTATCATCCTATATCGGGTCGCGATCGGTACGGCCAGTACGACCTGATCGACAAACCTTGTGTGGTGCTACTACTACCCAATAGCTTTTACAAGTTGCCCTTGTATCATGAAGGTCTTATGGGACTCATGGAAAATGTAAACTTTACTTGCCGAAAATAAAAATGTAAACTTCAGCGAGCACGATATGATGCACAGGTGTCCCATCTCTACGGCACCACCGGTGCTGATTGGACGACCACGATTAGCTGCATCATCAATTAACAATTGACCATGACCAATGTTTGTCGGCCCGATCGTACCAATATGTTGCATATATGGTACGATACCGTATTGTAGTGTACCATTGCGTATCATGAATAAAAATTTATGTAATAAATACAGTTATACTAAAATATGATAAAAAATTATACGTGGTTCAGCAGTTAGTTGTTATTAAATGTGTTAAATTTTTTTGAGGATAAGTGTTCAAAACTCATTGTTATCACATATTTTTTTACTTTTTTTAAAATAAAAAAAAATAAAAAAATGAGCTCTCGTGAGTTTCAGACACAGGTTTTAACGTTTCACATAAATACTGTGAATCAACTTATTTATAGAATAACATTTGATACAAAATAATATATACAATATTTTAAAAATAAATAATATATTAATTATATATCACGTATCGATCGTATCGATCATCGATTGATACTATTTGATATGTACAATACAGGATGTATTGTATCGATTTGCCAGACTCTCCAAAAATGTCTCGCACGGGAAGGACGGAACGTGTAGAAATGAAAGAGCAATAAACAATACGAGAACATTTATATAATTTCGATGGCCCAGATGGTGGACTCCCAAGTCCCGAGCAAGATTTGACAAATCGGTCTGAGTCACCAACTAGGACAACCAGTACGTGAGACGCTACCATAACGATATATATATTATATTATATTTTATATCAAGTTTTGATTGGTAGGTCAGTTGGTTTAAATTATTTTGTGCTCGTAGAGCGCCCTGTCACTCCTGTTTTCGAATCGCAAGAGATGGATCAAAATTTTAATTTTTTTTATTTTTCTTTAAACCATTGAATGAAAAAAATGTTAAAATTAATATTGACACTGACAGGAATCGAACTCGGGTCACCTTATTAAGATATAACACCGCTTAACCAAATGACCTTAAAAAATAAATCATCAAATTTTACTTATCATTGTTACATTAATTATTAAAGTAGAGGTACAGTATCGAGACTGACGAGACGGCAAACCTTGATCCCAAATCCCCGTCTCTCCTACCCCCCTTCCCATTCTTCTCGCCCCTCTTTCCCCTTTTTCGTCGCCCGTGGGGGAGATCCCCTCCCGTTTCTCTCTCTCTCTCTCTCTCTCTCTTTTCCGCTTTTTCTGTGTCAAATAGCTCACCCGGAGGGCGGGCTCGTCTGCCACTGGCAGGCACGGGGAAGAAGAAGAAGAAGAGAAGAAGGGGCGGCAGGCCTCTCTCCACCTAGCCGGGGAGAGGTTCTGCATGCTCCCGGGATTATCCAGTCTGGTGGGTTTTTCATAGCTTTCGGCTCTCGGTTGTTTTGAAGGAGAGATGGTAGATTTTGGAAGTCTTGCATGTTAACTCTTCTGCATTTTTGTTGGAGCTACTTGGTTTGAGGGAAAAGTGGGATTTTGAGGGAGGGGGTGGAGTAGTTTGATTGTCCAAAATTTCCTTTTTTTAATTTTTCAAGTGAAAGTGGAAAGAAAATTTCTTTTAAGTGAATGTTTTGCCAAGCATGCATTTTGGGTGTCGGAGGCAACCCATGGTGTGTATTTTTGCAGTTGGAACGCCACACTTTTTGGTGTGACAGCTGACAGCAAGTACATTTGATTCCTCTTCGTGTAGATTCTTTTAAAAGTTGAGAGCAGCGTTAGATATATATAATGTATGATAATATGATTGAGATGTTGTAATGCAGCTCCACCGGGAAGGGTTTGGGAGTTGCGGACTCGAAAGAGGCCCGTAGTAGGTCTTCAAAATTTTCTTACAAATGGTATGCTTCTTTGGCTTACTGTGGTTGCGGCATTGTGTATTGCTGTTATTTCACTTTTTTTGGAGAAACGTGTTTGATATTTACTGGCCAGTTCCCCAGGTTCTGGTTTTGACAATTTCACTGCTGTTTTATGTCGCTTTCAATTGTTTTCTGGACCTATTCGCTTAGGATTGGACGAGTGCCAGTGAGGATGATGAATATAAGTGGACTGATGATGATGAGGAGCTCACTGCTCCCCATGCCAACTTACCTTCAGACCCAGCATTGGCACCAGAATCGAGCGTACCTGCCATCCCTAGTGTGTCAAAAAGCTCACCTTCGACATCATGTCCTGGAATGCCTACTGCAGAGGTTGTTGCTGAATCAAATGAGATACTGATCTTTTGCTCTTTACCTAACTAATACTGATTTCTAGACGCTATCGATCAAGAATGCTATGTTCAATTATGAACAATGAAAGTCCTGATTCTCTGATGTGCTTCTTGTTTCTAGAACTGTGAGGTGGGGCCTTCACGCCCCAAGTTAGTTTCTCATTTCATTGGAATGGGATTCCCAGAAGACCTGGTGACCAAGGCAATTGAAGAGAACGGTTCGTGCGGTTATTGATTTTGACAAAGTGGTGAAATGCCAGATATTTGCATTCCGCACTTTTATATTGTTTTGTAACTTTCAGGAGAAGGTGATACAGGGGATATTCTGGACATTCTCCTTACATACTCTGTAAGTAGCTCTAACCTTATCTGATGGATTGTTCATAGGGATCGTGGAATACAGCGGGCATACTCACCCTGCCACTTTTGATGTAGCTGGTGACTGCTGGTTGTCTTTTCCTTCTACTCTTGTTCTTTGGTTGTTTGCTATGTGGGTCAAGAAGATGTGATTTTTTTAAAACATATGTTTCTGAAATGTTTGTTAGTGTTTCCTCCTCCCCCTCCTAATCAAGGTTGTAAGTCCTGTTATTTGTTTGAGTGCAAGAAGTTCAGAGGGCCTGTTTTAGATGTTGGTTGCATGTTATGAATTTAATGCTTATCCTGCTTTCATCTGTGCTAAAATGACAGGCCATCAAGAAATCTTTTCCAGAGAGTGAGTGCTTCAAGAAAACTTCTCCCGAAAGTGAACGTTCCTCCGACATTCTGTCCCCTCTTTCCCCTGCAAGTGGAGGAGACATTCTTGATGATGATTTCTCTGACATGGGCTCTTTTGGAGATGAGGTCATTTTTTTGGGTTCCTATATTATTATGATTGTTATAGCATAAATGAAACCTCAATGTGTCAACATGCATGCTTGTTTTGGAAGTTACCTTTTGACATAATACTTGAATCCTTTTTCATCACAACAGTTCTATTGAAAAAAATGCAGCAGCATATTGACTATAGAGAACTATCCTTCAAATAATTATTCTAGTTACAGTTCTGCATGTGCCACTTATCTGGATCGTAGTTTTTTATTTAGTTAATTGCCACCTTTATGTTCAACTTGCTGTAGTTTTTATTTTAAGGACGAGGAACCTCTCCTCACCTCAACGGATTGTATTACCTCTGTTTGTGCAATAAAAATCGTGGTGCAATCCACTGCCTTTTTTCGGGAAAAATGCCACCTTTCTGTTTGGTTATTTATAGGGGAGGGTGAGAAGAGCTAACAAGCTTTAGTAGGTCTGTCATATAATTACAGCTAAACATTGTTTAAAAACGTTCACAAATTAGTACTTAGTGTTGCAATTGAGTCCATGCATGTTTTACAATTTTCCTGTACAGTTATAAGTTATTGCAGTTTTTAAGTTATTTATCTGAATGTCATTTAAGTAAATGTTACATAAGATATTACATGTAAATGAAAGAATATGCCAACTCTTTAATAGTAAAAGGGAGTGTGACGAGTGCCTAGGCATTAACAAATTTAGCAGAACTTTACAGTTTGTGTCAGATTCAATAAAACTAAGGAAATTTTTAGGTTTAATCTCGTAGAACCTATTCTGTTTATGGTTTATGCTCTCTAATCCCAATATTTACCTATAACCCCTATACTTACACGTTTGTTTAGTGAATACCCTTTTCAGGGGTTCTTTCCAAAAAAATGAAGAGGTTAATCCTAATTTTCTAGGCTGTTCCAGATAACTTTAGATTGTGTGGTGATAAATATCAGGATTGGAGGGGTTAATCCCTAATATGAAAGATTATAGGGGAAATTTCTAAAAATGTCAGCTAGAATGTTGATATGGTATATATTATGTCACAAATTTTGTGAAGCACTGTTTAAAAAACCAGCAGGTTTGGACCGGAGGCCAGTGAACCGGACCAGAGCTGGCCATACAGGCCTGAAAACCAGATTTGGCCTGGACTGGTCTGGTTCCTAAAACAGGTTTTTAAACCTTGTTCTGAACAGTTTAAAACCTTTCTAAATGTGTGTATAAAGCATACGGAGCCTGGTGGAAACAAAGGGAGATGATTAGGTTCCAATATCTGGGAGAGAGAGTCGAGAGCTGTGGGGTCGGTTGTCTCTTTTCTGTGTGATAAGAGTGAGGGAATGAGCTGGTCTTCTTTATAATGTGAATTCTCTCAACTCACCTCTTTTTGTTTTGTTGGGGGGTTAGAGTGACCCACACTACCTTGGTGTGGGATTTTGTATAGGGTCGGTTGGAAGTTTTTTGGCTACACTTGTATATTCCTCCGATTTTTTCATTTAATGCAACAGTGGTAGCACCCACCGTCAAAAGAGAAAAAATTATTGGCCTACACTTCCTTTTGTCCACATTTAAGTATCCATGTTTGGGCTCAGCTGATTTAGGCTTGCCTTGGCCTGGGCCAGACTTGGGTTGCGCTGACCTTGGGCGTAGTGGGCATGGCTGGCCAAGCCCAGCCCATTTACACCCTAGATGCAAGGGAAGACTTGGTTAGCATATTGCAAGAACAAAGTGGTGTATGACTTGGTTTTTATTCTTTTTATTCTATTTCTCTTCTTTCGTTTTAGAGAACAAAGAGTCCCTTATTCACTGAATTGTGTCTTTCCTTTTGCACTTTATAAATTCCCTCTTTTATTTTTTCCTCTTATGTATGCTGTCCCAAGCTATTTATTTTTAGTATTGCTCCTTCATGCTTGCCACCATTCTTTCTTGCTTTGTTTGGACAAACTGAAGGGTAAGACTGTGTTATAGGTCATTGGATGTTACTGGAGTGCAAAAAAGGGGTGCCATTGGGGCTGGTTAAAAGGGAAAGCTGTGGGAGGTTTGCTACTTGAAAGGCGTGTGGCTTGAAAAAGCCAAGGGAAATGAGAGGTGGAATCAAGAAGTGTGGGGTTGGAAGCCAAGGATGGCAAACTCGGTTTCGGACTCGGTTTCGGCCGAGTCCGATACCGATACGACTCGGTATCGGTATCGATTTCGGCCGAAACCCATTTAAATGGTTCAAAAAATCCAAATTAATTCTAAAAAATCACTCCAAAAATCATAAAAAATATAAATAAACATTTAAAATCACAAAAACTATTACACATGCATTTGACAGTATAAGTTAGTGCAATAACGTTGAAGTAGACAACTACGCATTGAACTTCAAACATTGAACATGTGAAAGTTAAACTAATATTCCATTGTACATTAATACAAGCAGTACAATAAACCAAATTAGACAAAATAAATGTTACAAAAATTCATTGATTCTTACCTAATATGGATAATAATTACTAGAAGAACCTTCTCCCTCATCGTCTGGCCCTTGATGTCGATACTCATAACCAGGTTGCATGTATGGTCTATATTCACTATAACCAAACAATGAGGTAGCCAAGTCCTGCATCCCTCTTTGGATCCCTCTTGGAGTGTTTGGTCGGCTTGTTTCAAATCCAGTATCACCATAAGAATCATAAGGAAGAGAAGGGGAACTGGTCGGATATGGATGGAACTGGAATGATGGTTCATAATTCCACGACCCATAAATCGCTGCTTCCTGTTGGCCACCTCCGTAACCTGATGGATCATATCCTCCCTCCCCCTGCTAGCCTGCAGTAGTACCACCTGCATCATATCCTCCCTCTTTGGATCCCTCTTGGAGCGTTTGTCTCGCAGCTGTTGTCTCAACCTCATATTCTTTATTCTCAACCTCATATTGTAGTGGCAGTACACTAATTTCTCTAACCGATCGGTCTTTAGCCGATTGCGAACCTTTGAGTGTATAAGGCTGAACGTGCTCCAATTTCTTTCACATTGACTTGCTGATGTGGTTTGACTCAACACCCTGATTGCAATGAAAGCCAATGTAGAACTGCCCAATTCTCTATTGTTCACCATGATCCACCAGTCAGCTGTTACACCAACCAACCATAAACAAATAAATATAAGATGTAAATAAAAATTAATTAAGGAAGATGTAATTGCAAAGAAAGCACAAAGATGAAGTATACCTGGGCTCACTCTTCCCACTGCGTATTGCAATTGGGAGTCAGAATACGTCACAGTTCTCATTCTATAGGAGTTCATCTACAAAAATTACATAATAGATTAGCATAACTACTTAAGTAAATTCTATACCTCTTATTCATGAAATCAAACAGGCCAACCTCTACTTCCGCCTGAAGCCTCTTATCTGGTGTCCTCGATAAACGACCAATGACTTTTAAAGTGCCTTGAAGCACCTCGGCATCAACATGTGCATTGACATTGTACATTAATCGAGGGTTCAGAAAATAACCTGCATTTGTATATAGTTAATGTATGGTCAATAATATATGAATACAAATAATCACTCACCAGCTGCATGTAAGTCGTGGTGTAATGTGGTGTCCCATCTATGGTCAATAATCTTCCACCACTTTGCATGTTCT
Organism: Amorphophallus konjac; assembly: GCA_022559845.1. Lineage (NCBI taxonomy): Eukaryota > Viridiplantae > Streptophyta > Magnoliopsida > Alismatales > Araceae > Amorphophallus > Amorphophallus konjac. The sequence continues at coordinate 2,438,810 of CM040125.1, read as the reverse complement.
TTGGGAAGGGACTCTTGCAACTCCAATTTTGCATGGTCCATGGCCTCATACAGATATCCCATATCATTCTTGTCATCGCCATCCACCAATCTTAGGACCTTCACGAGGGGGGTGACTACTTTCATGTATCGTGTTACTCTGCCCCAGAATTTGTTGTCGTCCACGATTTGACAGACATCCAAATAATCCATCTGAGCATCAACATTGCCCTTGTCGATGTATTCCCGCAGGGTATTGTGGTACATGAAAGCTTTCAACTCATTCTTATACCTGTGCAAAGAAATAAAATTTGAATCAAATACGGATCATAACTATAAGGATAAAGAAGTAATAATTGAGTTCAACAGTATACCTATGCAGAGACTCCAAAGAAATGAAATTTGAAGCAAATCTAGTTGGCCCTGCACGGATGATATCCCGCCCCCCACTTGCATGCTCCCTGAACTTGTTCAATATCTTAGGATGGCCATAAATATACTGGGTAATCTTTTGTGCCCTTTCAACCGTCTTCTTCACATGTTTGTCCTTCCCTATGTCTTCAAGTATGAGATCAAGACAATGTGCTGCGCATGGGAGCCAATATAAATGCCTGCGCTTATGCATCAATTTCCTCCCTGCAGCCTTATAACTGGCTTCATTATCAGTCACAACTTGTACAACATTTTCTTCACCAATTTCGTCTACCATGTTGTCCATCAAATGAAACAAATAATTGGCAGTTTTTTTCAAAATTTGATACATCTACAAATTTTACAAATACTGTACCTTCGATGCAATACACCAAAAAGTTAATCATGGACTTTTTCGTGGTACCAGTCCAACCATCACACATAATAGTGCATCCTCTCTCCATCCATATATGCTTGAAGCTTTGAACCCAGTCATGGAGCTCCTGAACCTCTGCCTCAAGCCCACGCCCGTATATGTCCCGACGTGACTGCGCCTTCAAGCCAGGGTCAGCATCTGCTATGGCATCCAACATAGGTTGAAAATATTCACTTTCAGCAGCATGTGCAGGGACACCTGCATGAAAAAACCATTTACAGATGCTTTTAAATGCATGCCCTGCAACTTCTGCAGATTTTTTGACCCCTCTTAATGCACTTTTGATCTTAGGTTGTGTAGTCTGGGGCCTTCTGTGGAGATAACTGTCCATGGGGCCTGCTCTCTGCGTCTGCGGGGGCGGGGCAGCAACATCAGGACGTCGTGCAGCTGTAATGGAGTAGGTCCCTCCTGAACCCATGGGTGCCTTTCCTTTCCTTCGAGCGGCTTCTTCACGCTCCCTTGCTTCAGTCAGCTCCGGATCAGAATCTTCAGTGCCTTCCTCATCATCATCCCTTCTAACCCTTCTGCCAGAAATCTCCTCAGTAATTTCCTCATCATCCTCAGCCCTTTGTTGCACCCTCTCCTTTTTCCCCAAAAGGCACTGGCGCATCTCCTCTCGCACCTCTCGTGGACAGTTATCACATTGTCTCACCTCTCCTCTTACCCCTGCCAAATGTTGATTTCCTCTGGTAATTCCGCCATACATCTCCCTACCACAATAATTACATTTAACCTTCCTTCTCTTAGCATCAACTAAGGACATGTGGGCCCACCCCGGATCCTCTTGCCCTTGCTGCTCCTGTGTTTGCTGACGTCTAGGCATGATGCTGCATTAAGACAGTCAAACAAAAATAGTATAGTTGTAAGTACATTAGAAAAATTATGGCTTAATTATCAACCACCCTTGCAAAAAAGTAATTACCCACATGCTCCCACCTCTCATTCTATAATGAAGCTTAATGTAACTTCAATTGAGCTTAAGCAAATCAAAGTAGACAAAAGCCCCAATTTCTATGACCTAATTACAGCTTAATCAACAATTAACCCTTAATCCCCCTTGCAAAAAAGTAATTACCCGCATGCTCCCACCCCAACATATTCAATGAAGTTTAATTTAACTTCAATTGAGCCTAAGCAAATCAAAATAGACAAAAGCCCCAATTTCTATGGCCTAATTAGGACTTAATTAGTAATTAACCCTTAATCACCCTTGCAAAAAAGTAATTACCCACATGCTCCCACCCCAAAATATTCAATGAAGTTTAATTTAACTTCAATTGAGCCTACGCAAATTAAAATAGACAAAAGCCCCAATTTTTATGACCTAATTAGGGCTTAATTAGCAATTAACCCTTAATCACCATTGCAAAAATATATTTTCATGCATGCTCCCACCCCAAATGCCTCAATGAAGCTTAATTTAAGTTCAATTGAGCATAAGCAAATCAAAATAGACAAAAGCCCCAATTTCTATAAATTGATTAGGGTATAATTAGCAATTAACCCTTAAGGCCTTAATCACCCTTAGAAGAAATTTATTAAGTAAGGCTTGCTCACCCCAAATTTTTAACCCAACCAAAATAACACAACAAAAATAATCAAACCCTAAATTAACCCAATGAGCTTTACCTAAAACAAAATAATCAAACCCTCTTTGTGTTGGCCCCGACCTCCCGGTGTGCGCAGCAAGGCGAGAGGGAGCCTTTCCCTGTCCACCTCCAGGCTCCAGTAGGCGCAGCAGCAGCAGCAGCAGCACCAGCCGCAGCAGGCAGCAGCTTCAGGCGGCAGGCGCAGCAGTGCAGCAGTGCAGCACAGGCTGCACAGCAGCCGCAGCAGTGCAGGGCGGCGGCCGGCGGCAGCAGCAGAGCGGCGGCAGCAGCAGCAGCGGCAGGGGGAGGGGGAGGGTTTCGGCCGAAACTCAGCAGGCAGCAGCGGCATAAGTGGGGTTTCGGGCGGAGGACTCCAATAAGGGATCGTGTTTCGGCCGAAACCTTATGGTTTCGGGCCGAAACCGACCGGTTTCGGGCGAAACCAGTATCGGTTTCGCCCGAAACCGATACCTCACTTATGTTTCGGTCGGCTACAGTAATTACTGGCGTTTTCGTATCGGTTATGGCCGAAACCGCCAACTATGTTGGAAGCCCTCTGCTGTGTATTAGGGGTTATGGGCCTTATGGCTTGTAACTAAGGTCATCTGGCATTCCACAACTGGGAAAGAGGCTTGCCATAGTTTCTTGTAAGCTGATTATTTGGAAATTTAATAAATTGTATCAGCCCTCCACATGACATGGTTGACAAGAATTCACAAGTCTTAACATCGTATAGTTTCTGTCTCAGGTTCTAGAAAATGCAGAAAGATAGTGGCTTCCATGTTACTTGATACTGTTATGAGTTAAGACTGTTAAACTATGGTTTTGAGAAATTGACGAAGAAGTCACTGTTGACTTTTTTAACACTCAATTTTCTTCTTAATTAATATGGTGTTTCAAGTAATTTTGTTATAATTTGTTCCTATTTCCTGTTGTCCTTCAGTAGCGAAGTCAGCCTATCATGTATATATTTTTTTGATTTCATCACTGTTCTCTCTGAGCTCATATAGTTTCTGTCCTATTTTGTGTAGTTCTATAGTTTGTGTAAATCATGGAATGTATACGCAATTTGGATAATTTCTCATTCATGAATTGTTTTTTTCACCTTTCAGGAAATTTCCGAAGATTTTTCTGAGAAAGACAAAAAACTGTTGCTATTGGTAGAAATGGGATTCTCTGCAGATGAGGCAACATCGGCTATAGAAAGATGCGGTATGATTTCACTATCTGAATGGATAACTGCATCTTTTGGTACCTTGCTGTCAGTAGATGTGTGCATTTTGGTTTTTCTCTTTTATGCCTTATCATTAGGCCAACATTGGTTGGGTTCGATCTAGATAGTCCAAATAGGGTGATACTAAATCTGAATCCAGATTTTTTGAATCTGGACGTTGAAATATAGATATGATTCAGATTTGGTGGAGTTTCAGATATATGTTCAAATCCTCCTGTTTTTTGGGAGGAATGCCATCTACTTCTCCAAAGGTTTGCCAACTTGGCAATCCGACTCAACTCGTTCCGGTCTAGATACGAGTTGTATCGGGCCAACTCAGTCCGACTTGGTCCAGCCTAGGTATGAGTCAACTCGTATGAGTTGGGGTGAGACGACAAACCATGCTCCTCTCTCCCATGTTTTGCTGTGTGCAACAATAAGATAACATATAAAGTTTTCTCTGATTTTCACACTTGGAGAAAGGGAGATGAGAGGGGGAAGAAGGAGAGAGAGCACCGGTTGAGATAGAAGAGTTGCAACCAATAGGCTTGATCAATCCTCCACTATATATTTAAGGGTTAAAAGCACAGGACATAAATCCTTCTATTCAGTGGTCCATGAGAAACACACTCATAGACCCACAACACTACACATAATTACAAACAAATACCACTTTCAAAAATAATAATTACAAACAAATACTCCTACATAACAATGACCAAACTATCTTGGACTTATTTTTTTTTGAGGAGTGGATGGTACCGCATTTGTTTTAATCGTAAAAAGAAAGTGGGATGTACAAGTATAGTTAATCGGCTCTCAAAAAATCTCCATACAAAAACTCCACCCCAAGATGGTATGCCCCTAGTTATCCTCCCAACAAAATGAAAAGTGAGGAGTTACGAGGCTTCACTTTACATAGATGCTTCGCTCATTCACGCACTCTCTCACAAACAAAAGAGACAATCCTATCCTCCACTCTTACTTCCCCTATGAAGATTCTTCTGTTTCTTTTGCCCCAGAATGCACATAAAATAGCATGAAGGATGGGTTACCAGATGATTTTGTCCCACTTTAGGGCCCACCTCTTGTGCCATTTGAGAAGGTGATACACACTCTCAAATTGGCCTAAGGAGTGATGAAACTTATCACCGATCTTAGTCCATACCTCCTTCGCAAAAGAACATCATGTGAAAAGGTGGTTAAGGTCTTCCTCCACCTCCCCACAAAAGCAGCATAAGATGACAATGTCCCGCACGAAGAGGGCAATCCTATCACATGTCGATAGCCGACCATGTGAAATCTTCCATATCAACAGTTTCACTTTCAGCAGGCTTTTGGGGTCCTAAACATGTGGAGCAAGACGGTGGCACACTTCCCTGTCTGACATGAGTAAGTAGGCAGGCCTGACTGAGAAACCTCCCTCATTCTCCCATCTCTATACCCACCTGTCAGCATTGCTGTCCTCTAGTATATAGTCTAGGAGGAATAGCAGGAGACTCTCCAGCTGGTTCATCTCCTCATGCGTAAGATTCCTTCTAAAGATAGGTGACCAGGTGCCCCTAGATAACTGCATGTCAAAAGAATGTGCTACAGATGCCATGGGTGCAACCCAAATAACGAAGAGCTTCGGAAAAGACTCTTCTAGTGTGGGCTTTCCGCATCACCTGCCCTTTCAGAGCAGGCACCTCTGTCTATTCTCCAGCCTGACCCGAACACTGCATCTGATGATATCACCACATTGGAGGATGCCTCTCCAAATCAACGAGACATTATCCATAGATGCCAGTGAGAAATCTCACTTTCTGGCCCTGCTACAGTATCTCTGCCTAATAAGATGTAGTCATAGCCAGTTGTCCTCCGCTCGTAGCCTCCGCAACCATTTGCTTATTAATGCCAAGTTGAAGTCTCTGATATGTTTGATGCCCACGCCACTTGTTTCCTTGTTTTTGCAAACTCTGCCCTAGGAGATGTCATGCAACCTCTGTAATTATCACTACTACCATGATAGAAAAAGCTAGAAATCTAGCTTGAATGGACTCCAGCTTCCTGGCCACAGTTTTGGGAATCCTAAAAATGGAAAGGTAGTAGATAGGAAGACTGTCAAGCACAGATTTGCATAGCACCATTCTCCCTCCATATGAGAGGAGCCTTACATTCCACCCTACGAGCCTAGATTCATACCTCTGCACAACCACCTGTCAATCGTTACAATGGAGAGCCCGTGGGGTCAATGGTAGGCCCAGGTAGGAGAAAGGAAATTCTCCTATCTGACAGCCCAAAACAAATACTGCTCTCCCGAGTGACCTTTCCTCTATGTTGACTCTGGCTATATGGCTTTTGATGTAGTTCACCTTCAGTCCACTGATCTTCTACGGTAGCTCTAGCATCAACTTGGCATCATACAACTGGCTCTCCTCATATGCTAGGAAGAGAATGGTATCATCAGCATATTGTAGATGGCTGATGCTAAAGCTGTGGTGTCCAACCTGAAAATCTCTGATGACGCCTGTCATTTCACCCCTGAATCACATTCTGCTCAGAATTTGTGCAATTAGGACAAACAAGAGAGATGACAAAGGATCCCCTTGACGGAGCACTCTACCACTGTGAAAAGATGAAGTGGGCTGCCCGTTAACATGGACTGAAAAAGAAGCTAAGAAGATACAAGCCTGGATTCACCCAATCCATCTCTGATCAAATCCGCTTTTAGCCAAGACCTGTAGAAGACGCTGCCAATTAACATTGTCATATGTCTTCTCAAAATTCAGTTTCAATACCACCCTCTCTTCCTTTGGATCCTCATGGCATGCAAGCACTCATAGCAACTTGGAAGTTCTCTTGAATATGTTTTCTCTTGATAAAGGCCCCTTGATGTCCACTGACCACCCTGCCAATCAAGGTCTTCAAACCTGGTACCGGTTTTGGTATTGGACAAGCTCGGTATCGGTACATATTATCCGGTACTGGCATGTACCGCCCGGTACATGAAGAAATTGAACCGTACCGACCAAGGCCGATATCGGTACGTACCGGCCCGATACGATACATACTGGGCACTACTGAAAACAATGCTGCCAATCACTCTATCTAGTCTCCTGGCCAATAGCTTAGTGATAATTTTGTAGGTACTATTCAGCAAACTGATGTGTGCCCTGTGCACCTTATTTTTTTTGGGATGAGGACCAAGAGAGTTTTGTTGATGCCCCTCAAGTGAGCTTACCCTCCTAGAACTTTCTTAAAGCCCGAATCAGGTCCCTCTTGATAATATCCCAACACTTCTGAAAGAAGACCATAGAAGATCCATCCGAGTCTGGTGTTTTATCCCCTGTAAGAGAAAACATTGACTGTCTGATCTCCTCCTCCATGAAGGGATTGGATAGAGCCTCACACTTTGCAACAAAGCGCTGGGAAAGTAAATCATTTGCAATGCCAGGTCTATACACCTGATCTTCTGTGAAAGACTTAGAGTAGAACTCCATGGCACACATTTTGATGTCCTCTTCCCTATTGACAATTTGTTCACCGACCTTGATAGAAGCTATATGATTGATTCTCCTCCCCGAGGTAATCTTTTGAAAGTAAGCAATGTTCGGATGTTCCTATCACCTTTCTTGAGCCACTTCTTTCTCGATCTCTGTTTCCAATATATCTCTTCTCTTATGAGGATCTTTTCGAACTCTACCTTAAGAGTCTCTCTACGCAACCTAGTGGACTCATCCAACAACCTTGCCTCCTCAAAGCAGTCTAGGTCTTCCAGTTGTTGAAGAATCCTCTCCTTAGACAGTCTACCAGGTAGAGTTTTGTCAGCACCCCACCTTTTAAGCACCTAGACCAGATGCTTTAGTTTTCCTACCAAAGAAGCCATGGAAGAAACAACATGCTCCTGTACAATGTCGATCAAGGCTGTCTCCTCTATGAAATCACATAAATCTTCTGTCCCCCTTGTGTGGGGGTTGTTCCTCGTCCTCTCCCAAGCCGTTGTCACTACATTAAAATCACCACCCACACACCAGGGCCGACCCGAGCTACAGTGGTAAAGGAGCAACTCCTCGCAAAGTGCTCTCTTCTACTTCCTAGGTTGGGGACCGTAGACTCTGGAGAAATCTTAGGACAAACCATCTCTCATGTTGCAGAAGTGGAGAGAAATAGCCCTTTGTCGACCTGCCTATCCATCTCCATCTCCTCAACTTTGAACGAGTTCAACAAAAATCATGATGTCTCCTGCCCTCCTTTGTCGGGGAGGCCACCCCCTTCATGATTCTGGCTCCCCCAATCTCCCTCATGAACCTCTCGCCGTGCCCTTCATTGGTCTCCCGCAGGCGTAGGATATCAATCTTGTATCTTCTTACTAACTCTCTCAACACCCTCCTTTTGTCACCCCCACCTAACCCCCTGACATTCCATGAGATGATCCTCATAAAGACAAGGATGTGTCCCCCTCTCCCCCTTCTTCTTTCTCTTCACTCCCCCTCGTAGCCCTCTTTTGTGATTTTTCCCCTTTCGCCTCCTTTGCCATGTCGATAAGTCACCTCTTCTGGACCTTGATGAAAACCCCCCTAAGGTCCTTCTCCAGCCCCGCAAAAGAGACCCCCAACTTGTCCACCAAATCTCTCATATGTGCCTCCGTCATCTTCTCCACTGCCCTCATTAGCTCCCTCACCTCCACCTTCCCTACCCTACTCATCTCCTTTGCCTGATCTCCTTCGGAATCACCCTCCTTCGACCCGGGTGTACCCATGATGACTTCCTTGTCTTTCGTAGAAGTCTCCTCCCCCTACTCCCGTGTTGCTGTAAGCCGGTTGGTCTCTGCGGCGGTCAGCTCATGCTTGGGCATGGCGATCATGGTATAGTCCCCATCACCCTTGTGGACATTGCCACCACCTCTGCTCACCTCCAGTAGAAGTAGTTTAGATAGCAGACCGGAGAGGAGGTCGGTCTAGTAGGGCGTAGACTCCATGGCCATTGAAACTGCCAGTGGGCGGCGAGCGGTTGCCGGCTGAGGAAAGGATGGTGATCGACGTTGGCGGCTTCCAAGGGAAGTCCCCTTGAGGATGCAGACCCTTGGCCCTCCTACTGTCGTGACGAACCTCCTATGCGCTAACAACCACCGTTGGGGCCTCCAGAATAGGAAACTTTGCTGGCCCGTTGACAAGGGCTTTGCAGGGGTCCCTTGTGGAGTGAACCGTCATTCGCGACCTTCTGGGGAACTGCATGGTTGCTCCGGTCTCGAGACCCATCACCGGCACTGGCCCAAGCTCGCTCTGCACTGTAGCTTCTGGGGGGGATCCGCTTGTAGCAGCTAGCGGGTGGGGGAGAAGCATAGTATTGGGTCCACGAGACCCAATATTTGTCCCCTGGATCCGGGTAAGTTGCGGGTAGGCGACTTCAGATCGGGAATTTGGTCGTTCCGTTAGGCCCCAAATTTGCTTCAAAAACCCGATCCACCGGCCCAAATGGGGTGCGGCCCAACTTGCCAATACCTTCCGTCTTCCAACCCACCAACCTACTCGACCCATATGATCGCCCACCCCGACCATGTACAACCCCCTCCCCCTCGTGTGGGGTATCCTTCTCCCTAGAGACGTCCCGGAGAATCCCTAAGGGTCTCCGGCCGCCACCATCGCTACACCTCTTTCTCTATCAACACCCACACATGAACCACAAAATCTTCGTGTCCGACAGTGAAGGATACCATAGAGGAACAGAATAGGGATTGGAGACCCATAGATTTGCGCCGACCGTACTAACATTGCTGGTGGGGAGTAATTGCAGACTGCCTGCCTCCACCTGGCCAAAGCCACTAGCCATCTTGCCCAACCTCTCCTCTTCTTACAGAAAAGTTGACAGCCCCAGAAATCTGACGTGCATCCTGATGTATTTCGGGTTGGGGAAGGTCCCCCTCCTACAATTTCATCGATGCATCCGAAGGATCCTTCCTCTGGTCACCTAGACACCAGCTTCCACAGCTGCATCCACGACCTCCGAGTTCCATTCGACGGCTAAGAAACCGTTCCTCAACATCAGACATACTTCCCATTGATCGTTGCAAGACCCTTGAGCCTTTAAGATCTCCTTGATCCCTTTTGCATCCACCTTGCCTTCGATTGGGGAGACCCAGAGGCATCGGCGGAGCCACTCCAACCGGCCTCGGATAAGGTCATTAGGAAGATTGCCCACCTCAAAGCACTCACTTGGCGAAGACACTGGTGCTGTCCTCCCTATGATGACCTGCAGGAAGGTGCTTTTGTGAGGGAAAATCCCAGAATCCCCTTTGGTCGTTGGTACCTACCAACCCAAACCCGCGCTGCGGAAGCGACGGGTGTGGCCTCTACTCCCATACGCGCAGCAATTCCCCTCGAACTATCTCCGAGAAGGGGGAGGTTGGCGTGAAGCCCCTTTGCTGGTCCCCATGAGGGCACAGTTAGCCCTGGAGGTGAACTTCAGCTGCTGCATCGGGCCCCAAAAATCCTAGAGCTTCTCTCTCTTAAAAATGCTAGAGAGAGTTTCTAATTGTAATTTTCATTCATCTCATCGACTTTGCCCTACAATGCCCATAAAGTAGCATGAAGGATGAGCCACTCTCCCTCAAGTTGAGCATAGATATCAACCTTGCATAGCTTGATAGAATGGAGAAAAAATGATCTTTGGAGAACCCTTTAGTAAAAACATCAGATTCTTGGTCCATGGACTGAACATAGGTGAGACAGATCTCCCCAGGGTCAAACTATGTTCTCCGAGGCGTGAGGCGGCCGAGGTGACCAGGTGCCTCGGCTAAGGCTGCATTTTATTAAAATAATACATCATCATCATCATCATCATCAGAGTCTTATCTCAATTATTTGGGGTCGGCTACATGAATTCTGTTCTGCCAAAGATTTCTATCAAGTGCTATATTCATATTTAAACCCAAGAAACTAATATCCTTCCTAATAACATCACACCATCTCATTTTAGGCCTTCCTCGAGCTCTTTTACTAGCATCCACTAAGATTCGGTCACATCGTTTAACCGGCGCTGAGTTAGGGCGACAAAACACATGTCCAAATCACTTGAGTCTATTTTCTCTCATTTTACTATCAATTGGGGCTATCCCTAAGTCTTTACGGATGCGCTCATTTCTAATCTTGTCTTTCTTAGTCTTACCACACATCCATCTCAACATTCTCATCTCTGCTACACACATTTTGTGAATGTGTTCCTTTCGTACTGCCCAACATTCGGTACCATATAACAAAGCAGGTCTCACAGCCGTTCTATAAAACCTCTCTTTGAGTTTCACAGGCATACAACGATCACAAAGGACTCCTGATGCGCTTCTCCATCTTAACCAGCCTGCCTTAATCCTATGTGTAACATCGTCGTAAATCTCCCCATTCTCTTGTATTATAGACCCTAAGTATTGAAAGCTACTACTCTTCGGAATGTTATGTCCATCAATTAGAACCATGTCTTCCTGTACCACTTTTCCATTACTAAAATTACAATGCATAAACTCTGACTTGTTCCTACTAATTTTAAAACCTCTAGACTCCAAGGTAAGTCTCCAACACTCTAACTTAGCATTTAAAGCATCAATACTCTCATCAATTAAAATAATATCATCTGCAAATAGCATACACCAAGGGATATCATCATGCAATTGTTTTGTTACTTCATGCATAACTATGGCAAAGAGATATGGACTTAGTGCAGAGCCTTGATGCAGACCTATAGCAACTGGAAATTCACCAGTCTCTCTAGTAATAGTTCGAACACTAGTAATAGCATCGTCGTACATATCCTTAATCAAATCAACATATCCTTGAGAGATTCATTTTTTTCTTAATGTCCAACAAATCAATTCTCTCGGTACTCGATCATACGTCTTCTCTAAATCAAGAAAAATCATATACAAATCTTTTCTCATCTCTCTATACTTCTCCATTAGCTGCCGTAGTAAGAAAATAGCTTATGTAGTAGATCTATTCGGCATAAAATCAAACTGATTTTTTGATACAGTAGTCATACATCGGAGGCGTTTTTCAATTACTCTTTCCCAAAGTTTCATAGTATGACTCATAAACTTAATTCCACGATAATTATTACAACTTTGAATATCTCCTTTGTTTTTATAGAAAGGAACTACAAGACTTTTTCTCCAAACTTCTGACATTCTCCGTTCCTTTAAAAGTTTATTAAAAAGTTTAGTTAGCCATTGAATACCAATGTCTCCTAGACCTTTCCATACTTCAATAGGTATGCCATCTGCTCCTAAGGTCTTTCCCACTTTCATTTTTCTCAAAGCATCCTTCACTTCTGACATCTTAATACGCCTGAAATATTGATATTTATCAAATATTGTGGACTCTTGGGTACCTTCTAAAGAGAAATCCTTGACGCAATCTCTATTAAGTAGCTTCTGAAAATAACTATGTCACCTCTCTTTAATCTCAAGATCCTTAGTTAAAACCCTTTGATCTTCACCTTTAATGCAACGAATATGATCAAAATCTCTAGTTTTCCTGTCGCAAGTTTAAATATGTCCTTTTCATCCTCTCGAGTTCCTAATTTATTATATAAATCTTCAAATGTCTTTGATTTAGCTTCACTAACTATTTTCTTAGCCCTCTTGTTAGCGATTTTATAAGCTTCTAGGGTTTGATTATTTTTGTTAGTTTGCCAAACTTTAAAGCACTCATTTTTTACTCTAATGGTATTTTGGATTTTCTCACTCCACCACCAAGTCTCTTTTTCTAGATTCTTTGTACCTTTAGATTCGCCTAACAGTTGTTTTGCTACTCTCGTTATACAATTTGTAACATTATTCCACATTACATTAGTTTCTTGTTCTAAATTCTAAATATTTTCCTTTAATAGATGATTTTTAAATGTTTCTAAACTTTTACCTTTTAAATTTCACCATTTAATCTTAGAACAATTATTTATAATGATCTTTCTTTTGAATTTAGGGATAATGACATCCATTACTAACAACCTATGTTGAGGGGCTAGACTCTCACCAGGAATAACTTTACAATCTTTACATAAAACTCTATTGATTTTCCTAATAAGAAAATAGTTAATTTGACTTATATGTGTTCCACTCTTGTATGTTATTAAGTGTTCGTCCCTCCTCTTAAAGAAGGTATTGGTATTTGCTAGATCATAGGCCATAGCAAAATCAAGAATAGTATCACCCATATCATTTCTATTGCCAAAACTAAGCCCTCCATGAATCCTCTCATAGTCTCTATTATCTTTACCCACATGACTATTAAGATCCCCTCCAATAAAGATTCTCTCTTCACTAGAGATATTTTAGATCAAATTATCAATAGCCTCCAAAATTACTTTTTAATACTCTCTTCTAATCCTACTTGAGGTGCATATGCACTAATTATATTCAAAATATCATCACCTAAGATAACTTTAATTAACATCAGTCTATCCCCCAATCTATTAACTTCTACAACTCTATCTTTAAGTTTTTATCTATTATTATAGCAACACCATTTCTAGAGTTATTATTACCCATATACCAAATTTTATATCCATCAATGTCTTTAGCTTTATGTCCTTTCCACTTAGTTTCTTGTAGGCAAGCTATGTTAACCCTCCTGTCTTTCATTAACTTAACTAATTCTAAACCCTTACCCGTTAAAGTTCCTATATTCCAAGTAGCTAGACGGATCCTATATTTTTGGACTAGCTTCTTTACCCGTGTACGTCCAACCCCACACGGGAACTCTTGCCTATTTGACACCGCAATCGGGCGCCATTGCGGCGCGTCGCTTACAGGGAACGCCCTAGCTAGCCCTTGCTCACTTGTCATTCCATCCGGGTTCCGATGTAACGCGTCACTTCCGGGGGACGTCCTAGCATTAGCACAAAATGTATTTAGATCAGAATTCATGTGGGAGATGTGACAAAATTTTACTGCTGGCTGTCAACATAACGCAAACCCTCCTCCTTTCTCATCCGGGCTTGGGATCGGCCATGACAGAGTTTTTATTAAAATAATACACAATACTTAGAAATATAAATATATACTTGGTTGCCTCGTCCTCAAACGCCTAGGCTAAGTGACATTTTGTTAATACATAGAAATATAAATATATATCTAAATATTGAATATACTCCTTAAATCCACTCATTCCTACACGTCAAATTATTGCATAACTCACTAAATTCATGTTAAATTTACCAAACCAAATTGTAATTCAAATTTACACTCATAGTCATGCATGGAAACACACTAAACAAGAATAACGAGTGCAATATCATAACAAAACTAAAACAAGTAAACAACTAAATAAGTCTGTTACATAATCCCATAACACAATGTTTGAAATAGAAAGTGAACATTATTACAAGTCTACAACCCAATGGCACAAAATTCCCTCAACTCTCAACTCTCAAGCCTCCTCATCACTCATAAAAGAATTAGAGTCCCCATCATTTTCAGTTGGAAGACTTTTCTCTGATGGTGATGTCTGATGGGAGTCAACATCAACCTCGTCTATGGACTCTAAGTGAGAATGAGAACTTGTGGCAATGCCTTTCCCTTTTCTTAGTGATACTTTTTGGCTTCCGACTTTGTGGTTGGACCTTCTTCATTAACACTCACAGCAATTTCAACATCTAGTCATGTGAGGTCTTCATCTTCATCCATAAAATCTTGTTGTTCAGAAGGATGAGTTATCCACTCATTACAATCATCAATGTCTTCCAAAGAAATATGATCATGGCCACTTTGCTGATAACGCAAATGGTGAGCACAGAGGCGTTGATTATATTGATTGCACAAAAACAAGATCGTTCAGCCTCTTTTGCTCCAACCTACCCTTTTTGTATGTGCACCTACAAATACATTATTTGCAATCAATTTAACAAAAACAGAATATATAGGAGGCATCTTTTATGTATTTGAATATGGAATTATGGATCTAACTTGCTCAAATGTACTCCATTGTGTTCACAACTAGATGCACTACAAGTCAAACTTGAAACCCAAATGGTCGTTCTTTAAAGTTTAGGTGTGCTACTTTCATAGTCCAACAACTAATTAACTACGTCATAATTCACAAATCTTACTCAAGGAATGAAAGGGTCATTTGATAAGAAAAGCTTCCATATTAGGAGTAGATGTAGTGCGTTGCTAATGGCCATTTCTCTCCCAAATAATTCTTCGGCATTTCTATAAACTGCCAGTTCCCTAGTAATTTCATCTTGGATCTTACTCTCTTGAACTAGCTTTCCAATGCAATCATATTACCCTTGTTTAATTTCAATATCATATCCAATGCTTGGATTGGAAAAATAAAGTCCTAGATTGAGATAAAGATCAACTGCATGAAAAGGACAATGCAATTGAAAGTCTCAATGTCTGACCATATTTATCTATCTTCTCATTTAATGCACTCTTTGCATGTTCCATGGTTTCATAGGTATAGTCCATAGTTGGTTTTTCTCCGTCAACCAGTCACAACCATAACAATAGGCTTGAATATTTTTAAAGAATATGCTACACAATTCCAAAAAGAAGTCTTTAAAATTATCCGTTCTACCTTCCTTCATTTTTTTGCCCATTTATTGTTACTTGCTAGTCAATCAGCGGATGCAAACATTCTCCTGAAATCATCCTTGCAATCAAGCAAACTCTCCAGGTTTAGGTAGTTAGTGGCAAATTGGCTCACAGTTGCACGTGCAAGATTCTTATCATTTGAGTATTTCCTCGTCATAGCAAGTATCCCCGTGTGCTCATATATAAATGTAGTAACCATGTTCGCCCTCTGGATGGTAGCTTTCGTTGGGGACAATTTGGAAATGTCCTTGTTTCGACGCGCGACCACGTGTGGCGGGACGTTAATTTCGAGGCATTTTTGGGATACAGGCGCGCATTATCATTAACTCCACGGGTTTTGGGTGTATCAAGCGATGTAGGGTTCGAGTGCCTGACTCTTCCTCACCGACCGTAGTTGGTGTTAATTTACATCGGACGTAATTCGAACACCCTTGTTTAACTGTCGAAAAGAAAGAGCCATTGACCTAGGGTGGTCGCGATGTCGGGAGGGGACCGACCTAGACAACACGACTGAGCATGATAGCAGCGATACAACATGGATTGGTGATGAGGTTTGGAGACCACTCACAGTTTGACACCGATGGAGATGTGGGTTTCGGGTTTATGAGAGTAGGGTTTGAACACAGTTTGCACGGTTAAAAGGATTCGGTCCATTTTGGCATTGGTTGAGGGGTTTGGCACAATTTGGCACTGGCTCATGGGTGTAGAACAGTTTGGCACTGGCGCAGGGGGGTGGCATAGTTTGGCATTGTCTCAGGGGTGTGGCATAGTCATGGTATGCAGTCTCGCGAGATCTCGGCGAGATCTCGCCGAGATCTCTGTCTCGGCTCGTCCGCGAGGCACGAAACCCTCCCGAGTAGGCGCATCTCGGCGATTACCCTAAAAGCCTTAAACCCCTACCCCCCGACCCCCGTCGAGTCCTCACGAGCCAGGCCTTCATTTGACTTTTTATGTTAATTTTTTTGTGTCAATTGTCTTAGTTCATTTTGTCGAAATGGGCGATCAAGGTGGTAGCAGTCTTGGGAAAATAGTGAATTCTTGAAGAATTATTTAAATTTTATAAGGTATAATTTTAGATTTGTGTAACTTTTGATGCATATTGATATTAGTGCATGTGAATAGATTTCTTATTGTTATCATTACTCTTTATTTGGTAAAATTGAGTTGTCAATTACAAAAACATGTTTGTGAAATTGAATGGTTAGTATAAAAGAATTAGGATTTTCTTAGAAATAGGCTATATATATGAAAAAATGTTCCGAAATCTCCGAACCCGATCTCCTGAATTTTTTCGAGATCTCTTCTTTCTAACCCCCCGAGACGAAGCCGAGATCCGATATGACAAACTATGGACATAGTTTGGCATTGGCAGAAAGGTAGGATGGTCCATCCCATTGATTGGGTTAGTCGGTGACTTCGACTTTAGTGTGGACTGGGTTCGAGATAGGCGACCTCAAGGTTCGCTGTCGACTCGAGGTATTTTTGTCATTCCCTAATGCATTTCATTGATAGTTGTCATACAAGACTTCATATGGGGGTTTTGTAGGTCTAATTACAAGTTTTGTGAATGCCACGAGACATTTCCGCATCTTTTGCCGATTCTCGGGTCCTTTCACAGCCACAAGGGTATTTCCATCATTTGTACATGACATCCTTTGTAGGAGTTGTGATTTGGCTAAGTGTCGTTAAAGGGGGGGGGGGTATTTTTGTAACATACCCTCACTTGGGCGTCAAAGACTAAAGCCGGAGCGCCTTAAGCCGGATCGCCTTTCTCGTCGAGTGTTTGTCGACCCGCCTTGAGCTGTGCGTTGCTTACTTGTTGCTTGCTTTGTTCTTCTGACCCTTGAGCGTCGTGCTCTTTTTTTTTGGGGACCTCGGGGGGGGGGGGGGGGCGTATTTATAGGCCAACATTGGCCCGGGACCTACCTAGATCGGGTGTGGACGCTAGGGCGGCTACTCGGACTGGGTCGAGACGCCAGGGAGGCTACTCGGACCAGGTGGAAGGGCCACGAGAGCCACCTGGACCGCGTGTGGATGCCAAGGAGCTACCTAGACCGGGTGGAGACCTCAGGGCACCTACCTGGACCGGGTGGAGGCTCTAGGGGACCTACTTGGACCTAGTGGAAGCCCCAGGGGACTTACTCGGACCTGGTGGAGGTCCCAGGGAGGCCACCCAGACCGGGTGGATCCCAAGGTGGCCCCACTCAGTCCAGGTGGGGTCCGTTGGGGATGGACTCGGACCGGGTGGGCCCCAGGAGGGCTCACCCGGTCCGGGGTGGTCTCAGGCAGAGAGAGAGGCGGGAAAACCTATAAAGGGCCCCCAATTCCATTTTTTGTAATTTCTGAAATTCCCCGGCCTTGTGGAAGACTCTTCGGCTCGCTTTGTGCTCTGCCTGCTTCGCTTCTTGTTAGGACGGACTCTGAGCTTGGCGTATTTCTTCCGCTCCTTTCCGAACACTTCGTAAGTGCGAAGAATTTTGTTGTTGGCTTGTCCGCTTGTCGCGAACTCGTCCTTTGTGCCGTGACAACGACAGGGCTTGTCCGCTTGTCGCGAACGCTTAGATAGTCTTCCTATATATTTTTTATTCATGTTCCGTATTCCGAAGACGGTGGCGAAGAAGATAGAGGCTATTCAAGGAAGGTTCTTTTGGCATGACAATAGAGAGAGGTGTAGGGGGTGGCATGGCATTGCTTGGGGGAGGATGGCTTCTTGTAAGGAAGTGGGAGGGTTGGGGATCAAAGATGTGAGGGATTTCGATTTGGCCTTGTTGTGCAAGTGGTTGTGGACGTTAGGGGCAGGGGAGATTGGTCTATGGATGCAAGTGATCAGGCAAAGGTATTATGGTAGGAGAGAGTTTGGGAGTTGGGTCCTATTCCTCTGCACAAGACCTCTCCTTTGTGGTGAGGTATCTTGACTTGCATGAACTTCATCTCCGCCGATGTCCGTGTCCAACTTGGGAAAGGCGACCACTGTCTTTTCTGGAAGGACAAATGGTGTGGTGACTTTCTTAGAGGTCTTCTTCCCCAGTCTCTTTACGGTCTATGATGCCTCCTTAGAGACGGTGTCCCAGGCGTTTGACTCCCATCTTTCTGGGGTTACTTGGGCACCCATCTTCAGGAGGGACCTCAGGGATGATGAGCTGGAGGAGCTCCAGGGTCTTCTCTTCTCCCATTTCACCCTTTGCTAGGTAGAGAGGATGAGTGAACTTGGAGGTGGGGAAAGGAGGGTGCTTTCTCAGTCAGGTCAGCCTATGCCATTATTTCAGATGGAGGTGTTCGCCATAGTCTCTGTTCTCAGGTTGGAGATCGAAGAGCCCGCTAAAGATGAAGTTTCTCTCTTGGAGGATTTCTCATGGGAGACTACCTACTCGGGACAGACTGAGCAGCTTCATTCCGGGGATCCAATCATTTTGTAGCCTGCGTGGAGCTGACGTTGAGACCATGGACCACCTATTCATTGGCTGCACCTACTCACAGGAGGTGCGGGGAGAGCTGGCTAGGAGGACTCACTGTGACTTTCGTCAGCATAGCCAGGTGCACCAGTTGGAGCATTGGGACAGATATTGGCCTCTTCGAGGGGACATGACCGTTTGGTGGATTTTTCTCCACGCTACTCTTTGGTCAATATAGGGGGAGTGCAACAATTGGATTTTTAGGCGAGAGTCAAGAGCAGTGGATTCTGTTGTCTCTTTTGTGTGTAATAGAGTGAGGGAATGGGTTGAACTCCTTTGTAATGTGAATTTCCTCAACTCTTCTCTTTTTGCGTTGTTGGGAGGTTAGAGTGCTCCTCACAGTCTATGTGTGGTCTTTTGTATAGGGATTTTTTGAGAACTTTCACCTATACATGTATACTTATTTAATGCAACAATGGTACCACCCACTTTAAAAAAACATACTTATATTCATTGAAGTTTGAAAATTGCTCCTATAATACTTAGCAAGTTAACACACTCGACACTGTAAGGAGTCAACTGTTATTGACTTGAACAAACTAGGAAAAGGGACTTTCAAGGATGTAAAAGACAAATGACTTAGATGATTGTGTCACGAATGTAGTTCTTTTATTTGTTGGTTGGTATCACCGTCAATACTAGATTGAAAAGCAGCACTTCCATAGAGTTCAAAATGATATAGGCCTCTCACTTCACGGCCACTCCTAATTGTCTGCTTTGTTTCCAAGTCCTAAAAGATACAATGAGTGGGAAAAAAAGGTCATTGAACAACATAGTGATTTTGTAAGATTGCTAATAGAAAGAAGATTAACTGCAAAGGGTAGGAACATGAAGAACAGAGGACAGAACTAAGTCATCATTGAGATTCATAGCACCTTGGCCGTCACAGTGGCATGGATACAATCGGCAATGGTGACCCCCTTCTGTCTAGAACCTAAAGATGTAAAGTGAGAAGAGGTACCAGTCATATATATCTGTAGCTCTTGAATCAATGACCTAGGGGATATAAGGAAGATCGGAGGTGACACTTGAGGCCGACCTTGTGGTACCTGATGAAGTGGGGGTGGCAGGGGATAGAGGAAGCTTGACCTGTGAGAAAGTCCTCTGTAAGTGGAGAATGTCACTGGATGAGAGCACAGACACCTAAGGAGTGAAGCTACCATCTGACGATGAGTTTGGCAGTCCATTTGGAGATTGAGTGATGGCAATGTTGCTGCTCTTGGCTTGCTGCTCATTCTCATTTGTTCTGAACTTCGGTGGCTTCTTGTAGGGATAAAGATCCCAGCAGGTCTATATAGTGTCATTATCCTTCCCCCAGTGTGTGAATATTCCTAGTCTTCACTTTCTCCTTTCTTGAGCTTTGTCCCCCTTTTCTAGACTTGATAGAGGTGCTGACCGGTGCTGAAAAACTCTCCCAAATCACTGCTACCAGCTACTACACTTCCACCACTCATAGCTTTCTTGTGCCCTTCTTCATTTGACACCTTGTGGTACACTTGATCAAGAGACAGAAGAGGATCAACACTGAGTATTTGAGCATGTAAACTCTCATATTCCGAAGTGAGACCAGCAAGAAACTAGAATATTTGAGTCCACTGCACATGCTCTAAATGTTGCTTGTGGTCTTAAACGCAGGCCCAAGTATAGTCTGAATAATAGTCAAGCTTCTCCCATTTACTCTTCAACAGTCCGAAGTAGGTAGTAACATTGGCATTCCCTTGTTTCAACTCTTGTACTTCAATGGTCAGCTGATAATATACGAAATATACCTTGTCACTGCTCATACATCTGGCCAAGAAGATCCTACATTTCCTTGGCTGTCTGCTTCGTTAATAATCAGTTGCTGCATTTTTGAACTGACAGAGTTCAGAATCCAATCTATCACTAGATTATTCTCTAAATCTACATTACATAGTTAGGATCATAGAGGGCAGGTTCCTTAACCCTCCCATCTATGTACACTTTCAAAAAAAACAAAAAAGACCTCCCATCTATGTAACCTGTTTTCCCACGACCACCAAGGAAAATATAGGCAGAGACAGACCAAAGTCGAAAATTCTCGTAGCTTCATAGAAGTTATTTGAGTAGAGAGATTTTTAGTAGAAGGAAGACTAGCAGGGCACATTAGTAAGGAGTTTGTGTCAGCCTGCTCCCAGAGAGTCAACTCCACTACTAGTAGATGACGCCTTAGAGAAGAAACCACTTCAACCCTTCGAACGCTAAAGGAGATGATGAAGGTGACTCCCAACACCACAGGAACAATGTCACATGATAAGGAACAATGACCCAAGGTGAGAACTTTATCACCCTTGCCTTGTTCAGTACAGCCTCAGCTGGACAGAGGATGATTGGACCTATCCGGAGGGTGTCCGCCCACTGTCGGAAGATGGCTGGATGTGTCCAGAAGTGAACCGTTCTGTTTGGCACAGCCACTGCCTGATGGAGATGGCTGAAACTCTAGAGATATGCACCCGACCCAGCAAGATAGGCTGCACTACCCAATAACAGGATATTCAGATGGGAGGCTAGAGATGAAGACATGGTTGCCTCTTTTATTTGTGCTAGAGTGAGGGAATGGACGGAGCACATTTGTATTGTGAATTCTTTCAACTCTTCCCTTTCTGTTTTGTTGGGGGACTAGAGAGCACCACACTGTCTTGGTGTGGCCTTTTTTCATTTAATACAATAGTGGTACTACCCACTTTAAAAAAAAAGATAGGCTGCACAACCCAGCCGGCCAAGAACAGAGGCCTGCGCACAGGAAATCCCTAGAATAGGGTACCGGAGCCAAGAAGTCACAGGCCTGAGGAGGATCCTCCAAGGGCTCCTTCACTTCATCTGATTCTCCTCCTGCTCTGATACCATGTAGGAAAAGGGGACGGGTGAGGGAAGAAGGAGAGCGCACCAGTTAGAGAGAACAGGGTCGCAGCCAACAGGCTTGACCGGTCCTCCACTAAATGATACATATATGTAAGGGTTAATCACGACAAAAAGCACAGGATAGTAATACCCGTCCCAGTGGTCCATGAGAAAAACCCTCATAGACTCACAACACTACAATAATTACGCCAAATACCCCTGCATAACAATGCACAGCAACAATTAGGATCTACAGATCTTGAAATATATTCAAGCCCCTAAATCCCACAGTTGCACTCTCAGATTCAAACAAGAAAGGCATTTTCTTACTTCTTTTTTATACCCAAACAAGTGCATACTAAGTAGGAATTGAAACGTGGTAGCAAAGTGACTGAATCATTTCTTGAAATAGCAGATGAGAGTCTCTCAACAGACAACATCTGAAAAGTATACAATATAAAAGAGGATTTCCAATACAAGTAGGAATAAGACTCCTCCCTAATACCATGAGAATGTGAAACATGCACACTAATCTGAGTGGAACTTGCATCAATATCCTAATCTAATTAGGACTCCAAGACAATCCTCATTACATATGGGAGTTAGACTCCCTTAATACTAATGAGAATGGGAAACATATACCCTAGTGTAAGTGGAACTAGTATCTAGAATCCTAATCTAAGTAGGGCTCTTGTGCACTAATCTTAGTACTACTAGGATAGGATTCCACTAATCCTAATCTGAGCAGGGCTAGGCATTGTATGTACACTACAACAACTCTTCCAAGGGTATTAATGGTCACTTTCCATCAGCATTTGCTCTCTGGCATCCCTACCTTTCCTCATCTCTTACACTGAGTAAGTTGCCATCCTTTTCACCGTCTCCCAGACTATATTGTACTTAGAAATTAGTTGGCGGCACAAAATTCCCTATGCTTTTATTTTCACAATCAATCTTCAGATATGTTGCAAACATGGGAAAATGGTACTTGAGAAAATAATTCCAAGATGCTTAGAATATTCCCTCTTTCTCTGTCTTCCATTTCCCACCTGCCTCCATAGGGAAATAAAATTCAGATAATAGTTTCCCACCCCAGTCCCCTCCTATTCTCTTTCTTTCTACCGACTCCCCACTCCTTTCCTCCCTCTTTCTCCATATGAGAATGCAAACGTCTTTCTTTTACAATTGTTTTCCTGTGAATTTCAGAAACATGTGTTTTTTTTTTTTTGCAAACCATTTCCCAGGATTTTTTGCTTTCTGGGAAAACATCTTCCATGATTCTTTATTTTTAGGGAAACCCGAGATAATGCAAGCCTATGATCCCCTGTGAGTGTGAGGGAATACACAGTTTGTTTAGTGTGTATAGTTTCTATGTATGTTGTATTTAAGTGTGGTGACATACTGTACTGGGGATTCACTATTGACTGCCATTTGTTTTAGGCTATTGCGCTAATTTCCTCCCTCCCCAAAAAAGGTGGATTGTACCACCAATTTTATAAAATAAACAGAGGTAGTACAATCAAATTGCTATTGCCCTCAGTGATGGTGGCGGAGCTAGTTTCTTTTTTCTGTGGTGGTGGTGGGGATTAGACAGGATGAAGAATGATGTCAATATAGTTTTTATTTTGATTTGTTAATCCCAAAGAAAAGTGTACAAAATTAGCTAAACAACTCAAAATAATAAAAGAAATAACAAAAAATAGATATTTACCAAACAGTGATACATAGGCTACTCTTTCTGCTTGCAGTCTTCCTGACAGATTTGATGATCCAATCTGACTGACTCAGCAGGGGTTTGAGATGAGAATACCCTCATTTTGAATCCAGCGACAGCTACAAGAAGTTGAGTCCAACCTGGAGTAGTTTTCACATCAGCAGGGGTTTGAGACGAGAATACCCCCATTTCGAAACCAGTGACACGTACAAGAAGTTAAGTCCAAGTGTCCAACCTGGACTAGTTTTCACGTTGGTCTGCTGAAACTTACATCTCTACTGTTTTCTTTGACTCCTGAAATAAATAACATTGTGATGTGCCCAAAAATTGAAGGAAAAGTGAAGGGATAGATTTTTCTTTTATTTGGTTGGCTGCTAAGGGTGTGCCCAAATGCTGAAGAGAGACTTTACAAGGAACCATGTTGAATCAATACATGTTTCAAAAGATGTATTAAAATTTCCACAAATGTTTGTTTTTCTGTTCAAGCATCCATGAAAGATCAGTCTGTTAAAAAAATCAGAAGTGCATGAATTTCAGGAAATCACAGATTATCTAGTATAAGCTAAATCAAACAACACATTTTAATGAACACACATTCCATAATCAACTATTTGTGAGCTGTGGGTGCACAATCTCTCTGGTATGTGTCTTGTGATTTTATCTAAATAAATTGAGCAATAGTTTTCAAAACCTTGGTTATTCCAGTCGAGTTGAGTTGAATTGGGTTGACCGAGATTCTATATGACCATGTTCTACTATCAATATTGGAGTTATTTAGGTGCTCAAAGTTGAAAGAAGTGTATGCCCTGATGACATCATTTCTTATATATTCCCATTCAAATGAATAACATTTATCGCAATTTCTTCGTTGTCTCATTAATTTGTACATATTACCGCTTGACGTATTGAAGTACTTGAGATTATGATAATAAGATCAATCTTTCAGACATATGCGTTCTAAACGTTCTTGGTTATAAGATCTTTGAGACGAGAGATCAAAGATCTGGATAGGCTAGTGGACATGATATCCTCTCATATGATAAGAGTGACTGATCTCGTAGTCTCTCGTGTGGGGACACTAAGATATATGTGTAGGTACTCATTACAAGAATGAGTTCACTGAACTGATTCGTCACGGAGTTCTTAGATGTTGTGATGATACCTATATATGCCAATCAAGAGATTCCAAATCACAGATCCTTAGACTTGAGACACCAAGGACATCACTACACTTTGACGTTTGCTCCATAGACAGTCAAACACTCGGGTGTAGTGTGAAGCATATGATGGTGATTGAGTGGTCAATAAGGGATCGTTCATTCTCCTGATATTCTTAGGTTGAGAGAGAATGTCTCATAAAATCACACTTAGAAAAATCCCGAGTTAGGGTGATACGATCAAGTAGAAAGGAGTTTCTTGTGTGACAGTGATGAGTGTGAACTATTAGATCGAACATAAGGTGTTGGGCTATTTCACATACCCCTGGTCAACTAGAGATATTAGATGAATGAAGGATTATTATCACACGGTAATTGATGATTAAAGTTTCCAATTGGATTATGAATCCCTTGTATCATTTTTTTTTTGGGGGGGGGGTTATGGCTCGTTAGTGGGGCTAACCATGATCTGTGTACTACTGTGAAGCAATTATGCGATAATTAATTCAATGGGTAAAGAGTTAACTCACATAAAATATTAAGACTTCTAACATTATTACACACAAATATTAGGTGTTCTTATATTATTCCACATAAAATAATGATTACGAGAATGAGTTCCATTATTTTATGATAAGGATGTTGAAAGGGGTTTCAATATTCTTATAGGGCTCACTACGTGTTTGAGATTGGGTCTAGAGGGTCACACATATTAGGTTTGCTTAAGACGGAGGTATTATGATAATTATAAGATAATTACTTCCATAAAAGGAGGGTTTGAGAAAAACTAACACCATGTAATTAGGGTTCTCCCTTGACCGCCCTCTTCCTCTCCCTCCTCTTGTGGCCGCCACCCTCTCTTATTGGGCGAGCTCATTCTCTCTCTTGTGAGATATCAAGGAGAGAAGACCGTGGCAAGGTGTTGTTGCAGTTGGTGGGATTGTCCCGCAATGGAGAGGTTGCTCTGTCGACACAGCAGGCCGTGTGGATATCGCTAGAGGCCGGGCCCTTGTGTCGCTTTGAAGGATCCTTGGAATCGGTATCAGTCATTGGAGATTCGAGATCCCCGCACGGTAAAGATCGGAGCTTTACTCGTAGGATTCATGATTTCGTCAAGATCTACGACGACTCGATGCAAGAAAATCTGGTCTTAAAATTTTATTCCGTTGTGTTTCTTAGAACGAGATATTTTTTACAAAAGCCTCAAACCAGCAATGACCTTTTTCTCATTTTTTATTGACCTTGTTATAATGAGTTGGCTGCAGTCAGATAGGATTGGCAAAATGTGGTCTTGCTGCCAATCTCTTCTTTTCAGATACGTGCGATAGAGATGCCTCTCGTACCTCTCCACTATCTAGAGGTGGCATCGTTCTTTGCCATTACCTTGTGCTGAGTCTTGTCATGTTTCATCTATTTCAGGTGTCTAAAGTGCACTTGATGGAGGCTTTATGTACAGATCATAGAGTTAGGTAATTGATGCAATTATCCTCCTATCAACAAAGTTAATGTTGGGTTCATTCCTGTTCATAAAAGATTCAGGTCTTGTTAGTTTGGTGTATATCCTGTGGGCTACTGCACTCTAGATTGTGAAGGTTGTAGGAATAAATCTAGGAAATTGAGTGCTGGATCATGGCTCTATGGGTTGGAATCGGTAGAGTAAAGAAAGGAAATCAAGTGCAAGTGCCTAGGGATAGAGAAGACAAAAAGGTTTCCTTGAGGAATCCACTTTATGAAATGATTGCTAATGGATGATCTTCAGCAGGACCTATGATCGATGTAGAGAAAAAAATTTCCTTAGCACCTGTTTTATTAATTGCTCCTATCTTAACAAATTCATCTTTTTCAATAGCAGAATCTGGAACTGTTTTCAAAGCAAACGCACCCCCACCCACTCACAAACACACTAGAAAGGGGGAAAAGGTGAAACAAGAAGCAGAATGGTAATGAAAGGGTACAACTGGTCTTGACTTTAAATGATGTATCCTACCAAAAGGTGAAGCACATTCTATGGATCTCTACTGACATTAACCAGCAAGGGTTCACTTCATTTGTGTTGCTAATTGCAAGGAAAGGATTACCTTCAGAAAGTTGACGGTAACACTATTCAGTTCATCCAGCTTTACATCATTGTGTTTCAGGTTTTGTTGGCCTTCAGATTGGAACTTTGTATCATCATTTATCTTCAGCCATCTATCGAGTTATTTAAATACTGCATTCACGTCGAACCAGGGCTTATGCACCCGTGCATGCTTTACTATCTTTGAGAAGAAACAGGATGAAGTTCCAACCTTTAAAGAGCATTTAATACTAATGAGGAAAAAGGTGGAAGTGGAGCTCTAGAAATGTGATACACCAAACTCAGACATGCGGCTTGCGAGAGTCGGGTACAGTTCTCCTTTTCCCAAGGATGCTTGAAGAAGGCCATGCATGTAAACTTCCTTGCAAGGCTGGAAGGCTTAGTGGGCGGTCTGGGCCAGATATGAGTTGAACTGGGCCAACTCGGCCTGACTCAGTCTGTCTTAGCCTAAGAATTATACTTAAGATACATTATTATAAATGCCTAACAATTATAATTACCAAAGAATTAGGCAATCATAAATGCCCAAGGGTTCTTCACGACTCGGGTGCTCCATTGTGTGGGCTCGGTCTGGCCCAGAGAGTTGAGCCCAGATATGATCTGACTCATATGAGTCAGTCTGAGATGGCGAACCATGCTTCCATGTATGGAAGAAGTCAAAGTTGCCATTTTCTTGTGGTGACATTTTGAGGATCTTCATTTTAGACATTGGTACATGTGACTGCGAGGATATGTTGGAGCGCCTTGTTGCATTTGCTCCTCTATTGGGTTTGAAGAGGGTGCAGCTGATTTTTGCACCAGCCAGGCTATATTTTAGATGTTGAGGATGTGGAGAAAAGAATGGGCATTCCCTGGAGATCAGCCTGATGGATTATCCTTCATGGTTTGCTGATACCAATATGCTCTGAGAAGATTAGTGTTCCTTTAGAAGGATGCACATGCATAAAGGATACGCATGCATGATACAGGTCAATCTGTTGGATCAGTTGTGATGTTGAGAGGTAGCCAAGGGTATTGGAGCGGTTTTGCAAGCTGAATTCTCTATTTCAATTAAGGTAGTGGGGCTGATATTTGATTTTATGCTTTACTTTGGAGAGGAGGGTTGGAGATGCACATTTTTGTAATGTTGATTTTAACAGAGTTTTGGGGCTTATTGTCCATAGCCTTATAGTTTCATCTTTTTGACGGTTACAAAATTGTGAAACTACCCACATTTAGAAGAAACCAAGCTCATAGAAATTGGTCTTTGATTTAATAGAGTGCATGTTGTCTATTTTTCTCTTTTCTGTAGGTCTCCCATCCCTTTTAACGCAGGGCTTGAGCAGTAACTCTCGTTGAAAGATGAGACCTTTGTTTGGCAACTGCCAAAAAGATTGCAGTTTCTGGCAAATCAACTGCAATATTTAGATCTGTTTAGTTCTTTTTTTGCCATGTTTCTTGGGACCTGCTAAAGTTATGGGAGTATTGAATAAATTCTTCTTCTTAATGAAATAAAACTGTTAATAGTTTCTCTACACAGAGAACAAGGATTCAAAAAGGGGAACAGTTTCAGTTTTCATGCACTCTTTTTCATCAATCATAAGTGATGTAATCTTAAAATCCCTGCTGTATGACGGACAACATGGGTGTTTGGGGAAAGGTCAGGCATCTGTGTTTGATGTGTAGGCAATGGGCTTGTTGGCAATGGATGTTTTTACTATCATGCCACAGATGAATTAGTGTGGGGTCATATATTGTGGTCCAGATAACAAAATTTCTATGTTTGTATAAGCATACCAATGCGAAGTGCATTCTCAAGTGCATGACTGATAGCACACGTCTATGCACATAAAGATGTAATGTGCTGGTATGTTTCTGGATAAATCTCTCCATTTGATTTGCAACCTAAGTTTCTTGCTATTAGAGATATTCTTATATCATAGTCATTTCCCAACAGAGGTGTGTATCATATCCATAATGCATGATTTTATTTCGCATCTCACATGTGTATATGGGAAAACATGAATAGGTATTCTCATGTGTATCAAAGCTTTTACATTACATAATGGTCTATATCACTAACTTTTTGTAGGTTGAGTTACTATCAAGATGTTAACTTCGAGTCAATTTCACTATGCCATGAGTTGAATACCTTGCAGGTGCAGATGCCTCATATTTGGAGCTGGCTGATTCCATACGTGCTGCTCAGATGGCGGAGGAGTTTGATGATCATATGAAACGTGAATTTTATGTGGATAAGAAAAGGACATGGTCTGAGGGAAATCGGGAGCCAAGAAAAAGAGCTCGTCCCAGAATCCAAACAGAGTATGCAAAGAGGGTCCCAATTTGCAAGCATCAATCAACTACACTTAGTCTTCCAAAGCCAATGGTCGGATTTGGCCTCCCAACTGATCCTTGGCGTGCCACACAGAGGAAATTGCCAGAAGGAGCACTTGGTCCTCCTTACTTTTATTACGAGAATGTAGCACTTGCACCAAAAGGAGTTTGGGACACCTTCTCCCGTTTTCTATATGACATTGAGCCTGAATTTGTCGATTCCAAACATTTCTGTGCGGCTGCCAGGAAGAGGGGCTACATTCACAACCTTCCAATTGACGATAGGTTCCCACTTCTTCCAATTCCTCCACTCACAATACACGAGGCATTGCCATCTACAAAGAAATGGTGGCCTTCTTGGGACGAGAGGACAAAATTGAATTGTCTGCAAACTGTCATTGCAAGTGCCAAAAATACCGAGAGGATACGATCTGCATTAGCCAATTCTGGTGACCCACCTCCTCCACATGTCCAGCAGTATGTCCTTGATGAATGTCGTAAATGGAATTTGGTCTGGGTCGGGCTGCACAAGGTTGCTCCATTGGAGCCGGATGAGATGGAAATGTTACTTGGTTTCCCCAAGAACCATACAAGAGGTGGTGGCATAAGTAGAACTGAGAGATACAAGTCACTGGGTAACTCTTTTCAGGTGGACACAGTGGCTTACCATCTCTCTGTATTGCGAGATCTTTTCCCTTACGGGATTAGAGTTTTGTCCCTATTCTCTGGGATAGGTGGAGCTGAAGTGGCTCTTCACAGACTGGGCGTTCAATTGAATGTTGTCGTGTCTGTGGAGATCTCAGAGGTGAACAGGAACATAGTCAGAGGTTGGTGGGAGCAGACAGAGCAAACAGGGACTCTGATTGACATTGCAGACGTGCAGGAGGTGAATGAGGGGAGACTTAAGCAACTGATCAGTAAATATGGTGGCTTTGATCTCGTCATTGGTGGTAGTCCATGCAACAATCTAGCTGGAAGCAACAGGGTGAGTAGAGATGGATTGGATGGCGAGCACTCTTCTCTCTTTTATGATTATTTCCGCATTTTAGATCTTGTAAAATGTATTATGGGAAAAACTTGATGATCCATTGTAATAACGTTTTTTTGTAACTGTAAAAGGAACAAGGAACTTTTCTCATTTTTCACTGACCACATTATAAATGAGTTGCTTGCAGTCTTATAGGATCTGCAACAACTGGTCCTGTCACCATTCTATTCTTTTCAGGTACTCATGACTTGTGACAAAGATGTCTCTCGTGAAAGAATTAGGTCTATCTATTTTTGTTGTGTAGTCTGATTTGGGCTTCTTCAGTCTAGATTGTGAAAATTGTAGGAATAAATCTAAGAAATTCCATCCTGGTTCATGGCTCTCTGTGCAAGAATTTTGGAGTAAAAGAAATGAAAACAATTGCAAGAGCCTAGGAACAGGGAAACACAGAGGCCCCTTTTGGTATTGAGATAATTTTTGACGAGAATAGATGTAAGTCATTCTAAGATAGTTTATCTCTTTCTTTATTTCTATGTATGTTTGGTATACAAGGAGATAATAATGGTGTTGTTTTTATTCTTAATCTGGTGAAAAATGAAGATACAGATGAGAATAAATGTAGAAAAATGATCATTGTCTTTTTTATTTTGGGTTAAAGTACACGAGGTTATTCTCGGTTTGACTGGGATTAGGGGGATTTGAGCATTTTTTCCTATCTTTAACTGTGGATTATGTGATTTATGTGAGGTCCTCTATGTATACATAAAATATCTTTTAACAATCATGATTAGCTCTAACAAGGCTCTTCTTTTAATATTTTTCTTTTTATCTCTCGTCCAACTCAATACAAGTTTGTGGCTGTGCACCTGCTTGAACTGATGAAGTTGAACAATCTGTTGAGCAGAAGTCCACACAGTAGGCTACATAAGGAGTGAGTCTAGAAAATGTGTCACTTGCTCTTCGTCAATTTCTCTCCAGACTTCTTGTATGCTGAATCATTATCAATCACCACTTGCACAATCTATTCCTTGTCAATTTTTTATCACCACATGTTCCATCCATTGTAAAATATATTGATGGTTGTGAATCTTACCTGAGACATGCATTGGCTTTGTGGTAAAATATCTGTCTATCATAATATACAAGGAAGTTAATCAAACTATTTTTAACGGTGCCTAACCAATCATGACACATGAGAATCACTCAATAATTTTTCCCCTTCATTTTGAAAGAGTACACATTAAGTCTCTATCTCTTGCACTTTCTTGTCAAGATACATACCTACCCAAGTCCTTTGTAATAGGATGCTACATGTGTAACTCAAGTTGTACTTTTTGGAACAGGATATTATAGTAAGGGCTATTGACTGTATTGAATGTCAATTCTGCATGGTGTTACAGTTTTGTCACAACTCTTCCTAGCTCGTACATTGACCTTTATTTTCATAGGAATCATCTATCCTTATTTGCTTCCCAAGCTCTCTAGAGAAAACCTATGGATGCACATCTTCAATATTTATTGTTATTGTCTTTTCTCCTTGTGAATGAGAGGCTGAAGGAGGAGGATTAGTGAAGTAACTCTTAATACCCTCTGATTGATGATGAGCTTTTGATGAAGTACAACTCCTCGATGCTCTACCCTTTGCATGCCTACACTCTCACACTATCTTCCACCTCTCTCGCCCATGACTTGTGCTTGCTCTCACACATAGCCTAGCAAAACTCCTTAGCATATGGATCACACATTGTAATATGGACACCAGACTAAGGAGGGTGAGGCTTGTCCTCATCACTATTTGACCATGTCTCCTGCTTGTGTAAAGTCTTATCATGAATGCCAAAGATGATCTGCTCCTTTTGTTCCCTTCTTTCTTCTGCAATATCTCAACTTTGACCTCCGTCAAATGTTTGGTCGTTGCAAGTTTAACTTCTCTAAGCACATGCGAATAGCCGTTAATTTCGTATGAAGCTCCTGCGCATCCTATCAAATGTTTCTTTGAGCGGGAGACACCTCCTTTGTATCTGTGGGACAACAGTTGCATTGCCACAAATCTCTATTGTTCCCAAACATTATTCCGTGTTGTCGTCCTATGTTATTCAATTGCACTCTAGGAAGTATCTATTACACGACACGTCGCATAACATCATTAATCTTATAAAGGAACTTAAATAATCTTATAAACATCATTATATAATATTATAAGATACATAAAAATGGGTATATACCATACATAAGTCATTTAAATCTTAAATATGTAAACATTTTCTAAGTTTAATTAATAAATTTGACATTGTATAATGCAAACAGCCACTTAATTATGCAATGTAAATTGTGTAGCTAGGATGATACACCATATAAGAATTACATGGACAAGACTTTTAAATTGAGTGAATTTTTTAATTTTTAAATATTTAATCAACAATAAAAGCCAATGAAAATGAAAAAATAGATATGATTTATGAGAATGAAAGATGTCTGATAATGTCTTGTGTATGCATCATTGGTATAATTTTAACATTCATAAAAATATTTTTCTAATTTTTAGGATTTTCATCAAAAGTACAAAGATGTACCCACAATTCATGTTCATCTACAGGGAAACTTGTTGCAAATTCCACCATAAAACAACCATACACGCATGATTTAATCAACATTAACATTTTTTTAATTTCAAAATTTAGAACAAGACCCCAAGTATCTATCCTAAATCCGTGTAGATCTAAGGGGGATTTGTTTCCCGGCGTTCAACAACCAAACACACACACACACACACCACTTAATTGACATTTAGCATTTATAAGAATTTTCTTATTTTTTTAATTTTTTAGAATTTAGAAGAAGACCCCAAATATGTACCATAAATCTACGTAAATCTGAGGAGAAATTTGTTTCCCATCACACTGATTTAATCAACATTTAGCATTTTCAATAAAATATCTCATTTTTAAAATTTTTAGAATTGAGAATGAAACCTTATATATCTAACCTTAAATCTCATTTAGATCTAAAATGATTTGAAAGGGTAGCGTGTTGCAAATGATTTGCAATTTCCCCATTACTCAACAACCTATTGAATATGATTGGATGAAAAAAACATGAAAAAAAGGAGGAGATACAGTTTAGATTCGAACTTTATAGGAGAGGGCAAAGCACACTTAGAACACCTCGAAAATCACCCAACACACCTCCCAATCTTGATCCGAGTTGTACACAGTAGCTAAAATCTGCAAAAGAAAGAGAAGGATATGAAGTCGGAATGGGGTGGCTGCTGAAAGGGAATGGGAGTTCCAATGCTCTCAGTCACTTGGGTGGATGTGAAAGGCTGATAGGGTTTTAGGGTGTCATTACTTCGATTCGGTAAGGGTCACGTCGTATAGGATCGATTCGGGTCCAATACAACCTGTGCAAATTGGTTAATGCGATGTGGTGTGGTATAGTCAGTCCACAATGATCCGATGGTGGATCGAAGCGGACCACCGTATCTACGGATTGGCCACCCACATATATGATACGATACGATATTACCTAACTCATATTGATATAGTATGAGTTGACGTACAATGCTTCTACCCGCATCCGATATTTGAGCAGTATAGCATCAATGTAGACCTCTATTTAGATGTGGATTATGTCATGAAAGACAGTCGCCATAGTTCTTTGGTAAGTAGGTCTGACAGTCTTTAACCAAAAAGGCCTCACCACGTGATAGTAAATTCCCCACGGAGTGGTGAATGAGGCCTTGTCTTGACCATCCCTAGTCAACTTAATTTGATTGTACCAAGAATAGTCATCCATAAAAGAAACTATCTCATACCCTACTGTGTTATCAATAAGGACTTCAATGTGAGGCAAGGGTAAATAATTCTTCAGAGATGTCTTATTTAAATCTCTAAAATCAATGCAATTAGAACACACTTATTTTTCTTCATGATCATACAATGTTGGTCACCTATTGAGTATAAAGTCAACCATAATAAACTTGACCTTATGTAATTTATCGACTTCTTCCTTCATCTTCAAGGCCGTCTATAGGTGAAACCTCCTCAACCTTTGCTCAACTAGTTTGGCTCCGTGTTTTGAGGACTAGCCTATGTTCAACTAATGCAGAATCTAGGCAAATCCTCATAATACCATGCTAAAATGTCCTTGTATTATCTAAAAACCCGAATGAGGGCTTCTTCTTCTTGAGTTGAGGGATTGGCACTGACTAAGGCACTCCTACGTCCTCCAGGTTCCTAGATTGACTTCGTTTGTGGCTTCTTCTACCAATGTGCTAGGCTCTTCAAATCTCCTTAATCCATTACCGTAAGCCTTCGTGGTTCTTCTATGTCACTCTTTTCACCTTCTTCAATGGGATCCTCGTCACAAATAATCTCATAAACACCCAACCCATCCCTAATGACACCTTCATACTTGCTGACATCTTCATTTAGGACAAGGCATTGCTGTACAAACTCAGGGACTTGAAGTAGTGCATGACATCTCTGGGATAAGTCAAACAAATACCTATTGGGGAATAGACCTTCTCTTCCGCGTCCTAGGGTAAGGAGGAATGCACTTCATGGTGACAGTGACAGTGGAGACTACGAGATCTACAGATTAACTAGACTCTATGGAAGACGAGGACAAAAGGTTCTTAGATGCACCCTCTCACAGGAGAGAGGAGAAAACATCTAATGAATCAAAAGATGCCCATGAGGTTGGGGAGCACCCAGGAGATGAATTAGAATTGAGAAATGTTTGTTCTTCAAATGAGATGATGTTCTCCTACTTTTGAAAATTGACATTTTCTTCGAGATGGATCATTGATCATAAAGCAATGTGGGTAAGAGACAAAACTAGATAGAGCATTAGATCGAGGCTTATCAAAGAAGTAGGAGAGGACCCTCTCTAGGAATCGAGAAGAGTCTAAGGAAAATAGTTGATAGTGTGCACAGATAACCTTGATAGTAGGCGAGTATTGCAATTCACCCTCCCAAGAGAGCAGGATAAATGCTATAGAGAGGTCATCCATATCAAAGAACCCATATTGCTCTCGTTCAAGGTCATCCATCCTATACCACTTAAGAGGCTGTACATGTTCGAAAGCCTTGCATGTGAGCATGTGGAATCCTGTGCCTTGCAAACTACCTCCCATGGATACCAACTATCTATGTGTTATGTGTTCTCTTCCAGCTGAGTGAGGCCTTTGACAAAATGGCATTGCAATGCCCACTTTAGAAGTTGATGGTCTGGCTTGAATGTGGACATAAAAGGCAACCTATGGTCGGATCTCCTCTTGCAATTTTGACTAATAACCTAATCCACCTGTATCCGGCAACTTTGGTGTTTGGTACTGGATGTAATCTCTCTTCCAAGCTGTGCCCCTAAGTCTTTGCCTAGTTGATATCCAATTTTAAGCATGATGTTCTAACCCCTAGAGTTCATGGGTCCAACTCTTTTTGATAGTGCAAAGAGAAGCAATGGTGAAAACTAGGAAGCAAATGAGTAAGCCCAAGGATAATTAACTTCCAAGATAGAGAAGACATGTTTTTGAGTGGGCCACAATGTGGGAAGAAAAGTATTTGGAGGGGTTTAAACAGGAGAGGCAGGAGCATGCACACTTAGGAAAAGTACTTGGAGGGGGTTTAAACAGTATAGGCAGAAGAATGCACACTTATTATTTGGACACATTAAGACAAATTACAGTTAAGTCAACCTTGATTACATCCAAGATTATTACAGTAGTCGGACGTGCATCCAAACTATAACATAAGAGGTCAATTAGTACGGAGATTCTATATGTTAGACATATAGACAAATGGCCTACACGTTAGGGGTCGATCAGTCTTCATCAATTGTGTAAGATAGGGACAACGGGTGTCTATCATTATATTCCATTGATCCTCGAACATTGGGCTAATTTGTAGTGGATGCTTACTATAGATTGCCAATAGTCTCTTTTAAGATGGCACTGTCCATGTGATTAATTTCGTATAATTTTTTGTGCCAATTTTTATCTAAACAATCTGTAATAGAACTGAATAAACAAATTAGAAATAGATTCACTACGGTTGATGACAAATCAAAAAAATAAACATAGTTAATCAGATCACATATATATAATAATTTAATATGTAATTCGTGAGATTATGACCATGTATGACTTCTTTAACAGTTGTAATCAGTCCTCATCTAACTTATTCAATCTTTTGAACACATTCAATATCAAAATAATATTAAAATAATCATATACACAAATATTAACCTGCGTTTATTCATCACGTGCTAACTTTATGGATTCTCAAACTCTGTAACTCCTCGTGAACTTCTTAAATGTTTCTTGTTCCTCTTTGTTCATATCTCAGGTACCAAGATCTAAATATAGATCATGAATTCATATCAATAACAAAACACATACCTTGTTTCTCTCTCCTTCTTCTTTCTTCCTTTAGTAAGTATGGGTTCACTTAAATAACTGTAGTCATTACGTCCATAGTATTTTATCCTTACTATCTCTTTGGAATTAAAATAATTCCCATAAATATCATTCCACCGCCTAAAGAAAATAAGAGGTTAATTTTTCTATGTATAATAATCTCAATAAGAATAGTTTTGTAATTTATATGCGTTTCTCCATCTTAATATCAAATACAAGTTCTAAGGTTAAAACATAAGATCAAGAGCTATTTTGCAGCACTATGGCTAGCTACGAAAGTCACCAGAAAAGTCACTTATTAACACATAATAAATAATATTTTACACTGAGCTCTTTCATATTGAGTGATAAAATTATAATTTTACCTACTACCTAATTTCATATATGTCATTTTTCCCTAGTATATGGTATAATTAACAAAAGTGCTTGATACAAGATTTAGAAATAATTAGACTATCTTTCCAATGAGTCTATTATCGACCCATTTTGACATTTGTATGTGTAATTAACCTTAATAGGGATAATTTTATAATTCACGTAAGTCCTTAATCTTATTCTGACAATTAAATATCATTTATCTTTTATTATTTATCTATTAAATTATCTATTTCTTCAATTTATCATCAATATATCGTCTATCTA
This sequence comes from Amorphophallus konjac, assembly GCA_022559845.1. Lineage (NCBI taxonomy): Eukaryota > Viridiplantae > Streptophyta > Magnoliopsida > Alismatales > Araceae > Amorphophallus > Amorphophallus konjac. Next base: position 2,401,994 of record CM040125.1, on the reverse strand, counting down.
TCCAATGTATCATCTATGTCTTTAATATATCTCCTCTCTCTCTAATGTATTGTCAATCTCTTCAATCTATTATTTATCTCTCTAATATATCATATATCTCTTCAAAAGATCTTATATCTCTTTAATGTATCATCTATTCACTTCATCTAATATGCTTAGATGATATTTCATCTCTCTTCCACCTAGACGATACTTTGTTTAACTACTTCTCCACTTATGTGATACTTTATCTAACTCCTTCTCTACTTGGACGATCTTTGATCTAACTGTTTCCCTACTTAGATGATGTTTTATATAACTCCTTCCCCACTTAGACAATGCTTCATCTAACTATCCAACTTAGATGATATTTCATCTACTTTTTTTACTTCAATTCTTTATGAGAGAAAATATACTTTAAATTATGATGATTTGTGAATATCTCAAACTCTACCCGTATAAATAATGTCATCAAATCCTGAGATAATGTACTACCATTGCCAAATATAAATCATACGTAGGGTAGTTTATCTCGTGATTCTTTAATTATCTAGATACATATGCTATTACTTTGTCATTTTATATCAGTACACAATCCAATCCCTTTTTAGAGACATCTGTATACACCACCAATCCTCCTAAATGACATGGTAGAGTAAGCAATGGAGCTGTAGTCAAGTTAGTCTTCAACTCTTAAAAACTCCTTTCACGTTCATCTGACCATTCAAAAGGAGCTCCCTTCCTAGTTATTCTGGTCATAGGGCTGCAATAGACAAAAACCCTTAATGAATATCCTATAATAATTTGCAAGGCTCAAAAGGCTCCTAATCTCATAGACATTCTTCAATCTTTCATAATACAAAATTATCTCAACTTTAACTGAATCAATCAATACTCTCTCTCCGAAAATGACATGACTAAATTGAAATTAATTTACTGTAAACATAAATTATTTAAAACAAAAATGATTTCAAAATTATATTTTTATGAAAATAGAAATAGTTATTTTCTATAAATAGAATTCAAAATTTTATATTCTATAAATAGAATTTATGTAAAATAGAAATGGTTTTCAAAACTATAATTTTGTTTTCAAAAATTAGAAATTTAAATAGAAGCGATTCCCCCCTTTTATTTTCTTGAAATAGTTATATTAAATAGAAGTACATTTCAAAATCTAAATTTTAGAGATATAATTTTAGAAATAACATAAACATTTTCAATATTTTATTATCTAAAAATAGGAATTTAAATATATATATATATATATATTATTTTTTAAAAATTTTGAAATATAGAAATAACTATTTGAATAGGAATAATTTTATTTTATGAAAAATACAAATAATGTAAAACACGTCTAGACAATTCGACATGAATTAAGAATAGCGCCTTTCCATATAGGCGCAAAGCAATTTTTGAACGCGGCACGGAGGCGAGGTGTGTTTATGTTGAAACACATTGTCCTATGCAGTTGCAGTCCTGTTGAAATACGTTACTTAAGATGGAGTCATAAACTAAAACCTTGAAACGCGTGGTCACAAAATGACACGTTCTTCTAAAATGCAGTTGGTTGATGCGACGCGTTTAAGACTTTTTTTTATCTAGATATGAATCGATGGTAGAACGCATCGTCGGAGGAAGACGCGTTTCACTTTGAAATGTGTCCCGTTGTCGGATTGCGTTCTTGAAACGTGCCAAGGGTCTCAATCATAATTTTAGAATTGCATCTTGTTAATAAGACATAAATTGATTTTAATTTTAAATTTATTTTCAATAATATAATAAAAACTAGAACTCTTAGATTGTTATTTTTGTACCACTGAAAATAAGAAATCAACAACGAGCAATTAAAAAGAAATGAAGTTAGAAGCATAACATGTTGGGTTGAAACACATATTCATTAGAACTAATAGTTCTATTGTCACCCGACGTGCGATTTTCGTAGCAATGATCTTCTAGAGATACGGTAACCCTTAGATAGACGAGACTCTTCTCTCTCGTCATCACGTCCTCGAGGAGAGTTTTACGAATTTAGATTGAACTTGCGAGAACTTAGCACAAAGAAAGACAAATAGAAGAGAAAAGAAAGAATGCACGATCACCTAAGCCCTAAGGTGATCAATTTATAGTGTTTACGAGTCAAATTAAAACAAAATAACACCGATTTATGAGGAGACACATCCGCAATGGATGCCTCCCTTTGATTCCCAACGGACACATTCGTTCGTTTAAGAATGTGAGTCATGTTATTTTTCAAACTGTAACAAATGAATAGGGGAAGGTTCTAAATCATGTAAAATGGCAGTGTTTTAATAACACTGCTAAATCTAACCCGATCTCCATCTTCAATGACCATCAAAGTACTGTAGTTTGTCATTTTCAAATAGTTCATCATCCTTACTTTCTAGTAAGGATAGTGTGTTCCATTGAACAATGGGGTTCGATTGATTGGCTATTCTTCTTGGATTGCTGCCATTTCTACCTCACTTCTTGGATCTTTGCTCTAGGTCACTAGACTTGTTCTCGGAGAACACAGGCTCTAATACGAATTGTTAGTAGCGAAGCATCTCCCAGAAGGGGGCTGAATGAGAGTGTAAAATAAAATTTGCATGTTAAAAATAAATTGACGCCTAAATTAATCTAGTGTGCAAGGAGAAAGAAGAAATACAATGCAATCACTCAGATATCAAAATTTTTATACTGATTCAGACACTCTCTAGGGACCTACATCTGATACCTAAGCTGCAATTTGAGTTTTCATTACTTCGCTTGAAATACATGCGATAGTTTTGCTTAGATGTACTAGCTAACCCCATCAACGGCCTATAGGCACACACACACATATTGGGTTTGGATCAGGTGATCAGTTCACCAAGGAGGTGTTTGAAAGATGGGTAGGGACAGAGGGTCGAATACCTTACCCGAGGTCGGGTAAACAACATGTGTGTGAGATGAGAAGTGGGGTCCATATTTTCTCTTTCATCGGTTAAGAAATCCTATTCTAATAACAAACTGGCCTCAAGAGATCTACCGTAAAGCAATCCACATAACAAGGATCCTTAGGTCCTTAAATGCTCAGAAGTAGTAACTATGTAACATAAAGAAAGGAGGGACGTTCTATGGGAACAATGCCTCTAATAATAGGTGAGTGTAGAGAAATTAAAGTACATACATAAAGAGCAATGAGCCCAAGAGAGTGAGAATGATAGCACACGTATAAGCTCAGATGATTATAGCGGACATAGGTTCTTGAATGCCCGTGCTTAACTTTGGTCCACTAAAGACTAGAGTCTTTCGACGAAGTGTTCTTAACGGCGGAGAGTTGGGTTGCTCACAACACTTAGAAAGTTCTTGATCGCTTAGGATTCCAGTACTAATGTCCCTTCCCTTGTATTTATAGCACACGCGTGAGGTATCCATTAGACGATCACCATGTTTCCATAGACTTCTCTTTAACATACACTTGATTGAGAGACAGAGCTGTCCATTGTGTTTGTAGTCACCTCCTTCCTTCTCAAGCCAAATTTATTATTCTTCTTGTGTCATATTCTTTTAGAATTTTTCATGACTTTGACAAATATATCTTTTTCACACCAAACTCATAAAATAGTAGAATCTAGAATAGGTTGCCTTTTGTAGCCCTACGAGAGTAGTTGTGATTGCACATCCAAGACAATTCACGCATTTCAACAGATCTCACGAACAAATGGAAAAGTTTGACTGTGGGCAATATCTAACGTAGGACTAAAAAACATGCACTAATCTTTCACCCATAGCTAGGTGCTAAGCATATCACATAAAAAATTATTTATTTATTATGTGGATCTGCCTAGGGAATGAGTCGAGAAATAAATATTATATTTATGGATATCAGGTAGTAGAAAGATTACCCATTTGATATAAATTTAGGATATATCTTGACAGAACTTTCACTATACGCACAGATTGCAATAACATAGTCTCTCATGCTAACTCAGCTAAAACAAATAGACTGGCTGAAAGACGCTGGTTAAAGTTTACAGATTTTCTAACAGGCAATAGTTATAGGCCAACATTTACCCATATCAAAGGACAGAATAATGACTTAGCAGATTTGTTATCCAGATTAATAGAACCACCTCTCAATGAACCACCACCTGAACCATCACCTAGGTTACAACCAATCAGAATCCACCTCTCCAATAGAGAAATCTACTTAAATGTAACTCCTGATCATTATCGATGGTTTACAGTTTCCGCACCATGTAATTTCACTTCTTTTAGTGCTAACTTTTATCCTGCAGATAGAAATCCTATACATAATAGATTTAGTATACAATTTTGGCTTCTTTCTGACACAGAATCTTTAGAATTTGGCATATTCCAATATAATGAGCATCTAACATATTTTTGTTACAGGGAACAGTTGCATCTGACGCATCAGTTTTATAGTCAAGGTAGAATGAATAACAAATTTCATTGGTTCAGACCTATACCTTTAGTTCGGCCTAGCCAAAATATTAGAGTCTTCCAAAGAATAAACGATTGTGTCCAAATAGATATAGATGATGAGCTCTTGGTCAAGAAATGGTATCAGAGCTGGCCCTTTTATTTATTTTTTTAATAATGATCGACTCCAGAATGGGAGACTTCCCGGACTGATCACCCATCCCAGTACTACTCTCCATTAAGCACGTTTAATTTCGGAGTTCTTTCAAGAATTGAGTCGAGACTTAAAAAGGTGTTTCGATAATATAGAGTATAACTTAGTTATATTTGAAGGTGTTACGTTATGATAAAGAGATAACCAAGCAAATACTGTCCTTATTTTTAGAATGTGAATGTAATTGTCTCCATTTCTTTCTCATAATTGATTTCCCTAATTGATGGGTGGAAAAAGTCTTACTTAGGTAGGCAATTGGCATACCCTGTTGCATTAGGACTGCGTCAATACATGTGCCATTGGCACCACATTTGATGATAAATTCATCACATTTGATGATAAATTCATCATGAAAATCAGGTAAGGCTAGGACGGGTGCGGAGGACATGGCAACTTTGAGTGTATTACAAGCTTGCCGTGCACTATCAGACCAGGCATTGATGTACAAACTCAGGGACTTGAAGTAGTGCATGACATCTCTGGGATAAGTCAAACAAATACCTATTGGGGAATAGACCTTCTCTTCCGCGTCCTAGGGTAAGGAGGAATGCACTTCATGGTGACAGTGACAGTGGAGACTACGAGATCTACAGATGAACTAGACTCTATGGAAGATGAGGACAAAAGGTTCTTAGATGCACCCTCTCACAGGAGAGAGGAGAAAACATCTAATGAATCAAAAGATGCCCATGAGGTTGGGGAGCACCCAGGAGATGAATTAGAATTGAGAAATGTTTGTTCTTCAAATGAGATGATATTCTCCTACTTTTGAAAATTGACATTTTCTTCGAGATAGATCATTGATCATAAAGCAATGTGGGTAAGAGACAAAACTAGATAGAGCATTAGATCGAGGCTTATCAAAGAAGTAGGAGAGGACCCTCTCTAGGAATCGAGAAGAGTCTAAGGAAAATAGTTGATAGTGTGCACAGATAACCTTGATAGTAGGCGAGTATTGCAATTCACCCTCCCAAGAGAGCAGGATAAATGCTATAGAGAGGTCATCCATATCAAAGAACCCATATTGCTCTCGTTCAAGGTCATCCATCCTATACCACTTAAGAGGCTGTACATGTTCGAAAGCCTTGCATGTGAGCATGTGGAATCCTGTGCCTTGCAAACTACCTCCCATGGATACCAACTATCTATGTGTTATGTGTTCTCTTCCAGCTGAGTGAGGCCTTTGACAAAATGGCATTGCAATGCCCACTTTAGAAGTTGATGGTCTGGCTTGAATGTGGACATAAAAGGCAACCTATGGTCGGATCTCCTCTTCCAATTTTGACTAATAACCTAATCCACCTGTATCCGAAAACTTTGGTGTTTGGTACTGGATGTAATCTCTCTTCCAAGTTGTGCCCCTAAGTCTTTGCCTAGTTGATATCCAATTTTAAGCATGATGTTCTAACCCCTAGAGTTCATGGGTCCAACTCTTTTTGATAGTGCAAAGAGAAGCAATGGTGAAAACTAGGAAGCAAATGAGTAAGCCCAAGGATAATTAACTTCCAAGATAGAGAAGACATGTTTTTGAGTGGGCCACAATGTGGGAAGAAAAGTATTTGGAGGGGTTTAAACAGGAGAGGCAGGAGCATGCACACTTAGGAAAAGTACTTGGAGGGGGTTTAAACAGTAGAGGCAGAAGAATGCACACTTATTATTTGGACACATTAAGATAAATTACAGTTAAGTCAACCTTGATTATATCCAAGATTATTACAGTAGTTGGACGTGCATCCAAACTATAACATAAGAGGTCAATTAGTATGGAGATTATATATGTTAGACATATAGACAAATGGCCTACACGTTAGGGGTCGATCAGTCTTCATCAATTGTGTAAGATAGGGACAACGGGTGTCTATCATTATATTCCATTTATCCTCGAACATTGGGCTAATTTGTAGTGGATGCTTACTATAGATTGCCAATAGTCTCTTTTAAGATGGCACTGTCCATGTGATTAATTTCGTATAATTTTTTGTGCCAATTTTTATCTAAACAATCTGTAATAGAACTGAATAAACAAATTAGAAATAGATTCACTACGGTTGATGACAAATCAAAAAAATAAACATAGTTAATCAGATCACATATATATAATAATTTAATATGTAATTCGTGAGATTATGACCATGTATGACTTCTTTAACAGTTGTAATCAGTCCTCATCTAACTTATTCAATCTTTTGAACACATTCAATATCAAAATAATATTAAAATAATCATATACACAAAGATTAACCTGCGTTCATTCATCACGTGCTAACTTTATGGATTCTCAATGTAATATCCCGGACCTTTCGGATCCTTCTTCGTGGGTCCCGGATCTGGTTTTCGGAGCGTTCGGCTCTGTTGTGTCCGAAATTTCGTTTCGGACATCTTTCGTGTTCGGATCGGCGCGATCCGGAGTCGTTTCGGAGGCCCGGAGGCGTTCCGCGGCTTTTTCCGTGCGTGATTTCCGATTTTCGGCGCGGGTTTCGGCTTTTCTCTTCGGACGCTCGCTGCGGGTGAACCGGGCTGTTCACACGGGCACGAGTGGTACCGTTGCGATCGGTACATTCCGAGGATTGTGGGGGTGTAATTTCCTAATTTTTGGTATTTTCCGCATTTTCCGGGTTTTTCTATAAAACCCTTTTTCTTTTCTCTCTCCCCCACCATCTTCTTCTTCCTCTCTTCTTCTTCCTACTTCCTCCTCCACCGTGTCTCCCTCCCTCTCCCTCTCTTCCTCCCGGTTGGCCACGGCGAGCTCCCCTCCGGCTGCAGACGGCGGCGGGGCGACGGCGCGGTGACGTGGGCGGCGGCGAGGCGGTCGTGGGGGCGTGCGGCGAGCGTGGGAAGCTTAAGGAAGAACGAGGGTTTTCAAGCGTTCTTCGCGATTCGTGGACGATCCGGCGGAGCATTCGCTCCATTGAGGTAGGGTGACGTTCCCTAGCTCTTCGCCGTTCTTTTCCGTGGTTTGTAGGCCGCGGGGAGGCCGAGAGAGGCATGTTTGGGCATTTTTGGGGTTTTTCCATATTTTGGGGGTGAGCCGCCCGATCTATGGTTTTAGCCCATGATTCTATGTTTTGGTGGCTTAGATGCATGGTAGGGGTCCCCAGGGGTCTTCCCCCTTGTTTTCCCCCTCTCCGGTGGAGGTACGGGGGCGTGGTTGGCGTTTTTGGGGTTTTCCCGCCGTAGCGTGCTCGGAGGCAAGCGACGGTCCTTCCAGTGACCGCCACTTGCATGTGACGCCCCTAGGCAGGAGCGTTACTTCTCCTGGGTGTTAGCTCTTGGGGTCAGGGGGCAGCGACGGCCCTACGACTGACCGCCGTTTGGAGAATGACGCGCCAGGGTAGGGCCGCCGCTAGTTTCGACCGTTGGTTTTTGACCGTTGGGGGTCAGGCCATGTAACACACCAGGCTAGGCGCGTTACATGCGTGTAACGCACAGGGGCATGTGCGTCACTTCTTGTTGTTACCCCAGGTGGATGGGCCAAGCGACGCACTGGGCCCAGCGCGTTACTTACTAGTGACGCGCTGGGGCAGGCGCGTCACTTCCCCTTCCCACCCCGAGTGTAGGGCCATGTGACGCGCTGGGCTAGGTGCGTTACATGTGAGTAACGCACTGAGCCCGACGCGTTGCTTGCAAGCGACGCGCCGGGGTCGGCGCGTTACTTTCCCTGTGGTTTTGGAGGGTGTGGGGCGCCGTGTGACGCCCTGGCCTAGGTGCGCCGCTTCCAAGCGACGCACTAGGGCAGGCGCGTCGCTTCCCCTATCCCCCCTGGCCGTGTGACGGTCTGCCTTAGACCGCCATTTCCAAGTGACGGCCCTAGAGTGGACCGCCATTTGGCAGTGACGGTCTGAGGGTAGACCGCCACTTCCTGAGTTGCCCCATGAGGGTGGCAACCTTACTTTTCTCCGACCGTGGTCTCCGTGTGACGGGACTAGTGCGTGGGGTGATTCCCACACGTTGTCCGGCTTGGGCGTTGTTTTCCGTGACTTGAGAGTCTACTCCTTTAGCGACCCTCCACTAGTCGTAGCCCACCAGTACGCGGTGCTGGTCTCACCTGGGAGTGGTGTACGGGCACCCACCTTTCGAGACGGTTTGTGGACCGGTTACCGTAGGCCCCTCGTCGTAGCCAGAGTCCGGCTGCGGGGGAAAACCAGTCAGAGGGCCAGACCTAGGACGCGTGGTCTGTGTGTGCACACGTGGTTGGGGGCAGTTGGACCCACGTCGACGGGCGTGACCCCAGCTAGTCACTTGTTGTGAGTTACTTTTCGGTGTTTGCGCCTCGGGTAGGACCTACCACGTCAGGCGGTTCACCTGCGGTGCGGTGTAAGACGTCAGGGGACGCTACCGGCTGTGCTTCTAGTGGGTGGTACTCCTGTCGAGTACGGAGTGTCAGACTGTCAGTCGTGTGTTTCCGACCTTCGGGTTTGTCGGTGACCGTTGAGCTTCGGTCTTCTCTTCGTAACACGTGTGTCGGTTTGCGTGCCGTAGAGTCTTGCTTTGTAGAGTACATGGCTTTCCTTTCCGAGGTACTCTCCTACCGCTAGAGTAGTGGTTTCTCGCTTTGCGAGGTAGGGTTCGAGTGATCCCTACTGAGTCTTGTTCCGAGACTCATTCCCTGCGTGTTTTCACCGTGTTTCAGGTGAGACGCCACCTTCGAGGAGCGCGTCAGGAGCGCAGCGTGGTGCGGGTGCCCAGAGGTAGTGCCAGAGGTCTGAGCCGGGAGATGCCCCGTGTAGCTGTACTTTTCTTTCTTGTCACTGTACTAGTCGTGGACTGTTGTCGTGGTTATTTTATTTTGTGGACCATGTAAATTGTTATCTTATTTCCTGCTTAATATCATAACTGTTTAATTTCTGCAATTACTTGTGATAACTATGTAGTTTCCACACCATCCTTTTAACCCTTCCGAGTCTTCGGACTCGTGGGTGGCAGTGCGAGTCTCGGGTTATCGGGCCTTCCCGGTAATCGGATTCTCGGGTCGTTACAGCTGGTATCAGAGCGCGGTTGTGGAATTACATGGGAATCATAGGTAATTGTAGTGGTCCACTAGTCCATGGCGATGATGTACATGTGACGCTGGCCTTGGGCACCGCGTGTTTTATTCTGTCATTGCCATTTTCGTGTTTTCTGTCTTGTGCTTCAGGAGCGAGGATGACGCCGAGGAGGAGTTCTCGCTCTCAGCAGGGGCAGTCGGCTGGAGGTCAGGAGATCCAGCAGGGGGTCCAGAGGGACCAGGAGGAGCATAGCAGAGTTCCAGGAGCTACCGAGGCCGCGGATGCTGCGAGAGCTCCGGGGGCCGAGGATTTCTTCCGTGGCATGTACCATCTCATGTCTCAGCAGTTTGGCGGAGAGGCTGCTGAGGGCTCATCAGTCAGGGGTGGGCCGGGCCGAGCAGTGAGGGACTTCATGCAGTTCCATCCACCTTACTTTAGCGGCCAGGCAGACCCTGATGCGGCTCGTGATTGGCTCGATGAGATGGAGCGGGTGTTCAGTTCTGCGAAAAGTACTGCCGAGGACAGAGTGGTGTTGGCCTACAACCAGTTGCAGGGTACGGCTCGGAGATGGTGGTCTTCCGAGTGGAAGACGTCCTTTCAGCTTCGTCCACTTGAGCAGGTCGAGTGGGGTGACTTTGTCAGTGCTTTCGAGCGTACGTACTGTCCAGACGTCGTTGCTACGCAGCGGATGCGGGAGTTTCTGGAGCTGGTGCAGGGTGACATGTCCGTGTTGCAGTACAGGGCCCGATTTGTCGAGCTGGGTCGGTACGCACCTCATGTCATGGAGCATGAGAGGGTGAGGACCACGCAGTTTGTACAGGGCTTGAGGCTGGAGCTGAGGCACCATTTGATCGCGAATGGGGCCACTGATCTAGAGACAGCGTCTCGTGTTGCGATTTCCTTGGAGATGGATATGCAGAGGACTCGAGGACCGATCAGCCAGGGGCAGTCCGTGTCAGGTCGCAGCCAGCAGTCGGCTACCCAGCAGCAGGGTTTCTTCCAGCATGCGTCGGGTGGTTCAGGAGTACCGGCATCGGCAGCTTCAGTGACAGGATCTGCGTCTTTTAGCTCGAAGGTCAAGAAGTTCTTGAAGAAGGGTTTCCGTAAGAAGCCCAAGGATCAGGGACAAGCTTCATCGGGCAGTGTGCAACAGCCGATTCCTTTGCAGCGTCAGGGATCAGGGGGTGGATCACGAGGACCTTGTCCACGGTGTGGTGGGACCCACCCAGGCAGGCAGTGCACGGCGCCGATTATCTGTTTTCGGTGTGACCAGCCAGGGCACATGGCGCGTGACTGTCCACAGAGACTGCCGCAGCAGCAATTTCCCCAGTAGCAGAGGCAGCAGCAGCAGCAGCAGCGACAGTATCCGCCGCTACCCAGGTCAGCCAGCGTGGGAGGCAGGCAGAGGGCTCGAGGCCAGATCACGCACTTGACCAGGGCAGAGGCAGTGGCGTCGCAGCTCGTGGAAGGTACCGTTCAGATTTTGGATTGTGCGGCTCGGGTTTTGTTTGATTCTGGCACGTCTCATTCGTTTATTTCGGAGGATTTCGTGTCGAGCGTCGAGGAGCCGGTGACCCAGTTGTCTTGTGATTTGGCGGTGGAGTTGCCTTCGGGTGACTTTATGGTCACTCCGTATTGCTTCGACCAGGTTTCGGTATGGATCGATGGCCGGAGTATGCCAGGCAGATTGTATGCGTTGCAGCTTCGGGATTACGATGTGATTCTAGGTATGGATTGGCTCGAGACTCATGGAGCGGTGGTGGATTGTGGGATGAAGAGGGTCTACTTCCAGCATCCGAGTAAGAGGACCTTCTATTTCCAAGGTATCCGTTCCGCCTCTTCTCGATTTCTTATCTCTGCTATTCGAGCCCGTCGGTTGCTTGATTCAGGTTGTCAGGGTTTTCTCGCGTCAGTGGTTGTGTCTGACCGGATGGAGCCGGATGTCGAGGACATCGCGGTGGTGTGCGAGTTTCCTGATGTTTTTCCTGAGGAGTTGCCTGGATTACCTCCCCAGCGGGAGATCGATTTTGTGATCGAGGTTGTACCTGGTGCGGGACCTTTGGTGAAGGCTCCCTACCGTATGGCCCCCGCTGAACTGAGGGAGTTGAGGGCGCAGTTGCAGGAGCTGCTGGCCAAGGGGTACATTCGTCCGAGTTTTTCCCCTTGGGGTGCGCCCGTGTTGTTTGTGAAGAAGAAGGACGGTAGTCTGCGGCTGTGCATTGACTATCGGCAGCTGAATGAAGTGACCGTTAAGAACAAGTATCCGTTGCCGCGGATCGATGACTTGTTCGACCAGCTTCAGTCTGCGCGAGTGTTCTCGCGGATTGATTTGCGGTCAGGTTACTATCAGCTGAGGATTCGCGAGTCCGATGTGGAGAAGACTGCATTCAGTTCGAGGTACGGGCATTATGAGTTTCTGGTGATGCCGTTTGGGCTCACCAATGCCCCAGCTGCCTTTATGGACTTGATGCAGAGGGTGTTTTATCCGTATTTGGACCAGTTTGTGGTCATTTTCGTGGATGACATCCTTGTTTATTCGCGGTCTGCTGAGGAGCACGCGTACCATTTGAGTGTGGTACTGCAGACGTTGCGAGATCACCAGTTGTATGCGAAGCTCAGCAAGTGCGAGTTTTGGCTCAGCGAGGTGCACTTTCTGGGGCACGTGATTTCTGGTGATGGCATTTCCGTGGATCCCGCCAAGGTCGAGGCTGTGATGCAATGGTCGAGGCCGAGGTCGGTGACGGAGATCCGGAGTTTCTTGGTGCTTGCGGGTTATTATCGTCGGTTTATCCAGGATTTTTCCCGCATTGCGACCCCGATGACTAGGCTCACGCGGAAGGATATACCTTTCGTTTGGTCCGAGGAGTGTGAGCAGAGCTTCAGGGAGCTGAAGAGATTGCTCACCTCGGCTCCGGTGTTGGTTTTGCCTTCTGGATCGGGAGGTTTCGTGGTGTGTACAGATGCTTCCGGCGTTGGACTGTGTGCTGTTCTGATGCAGCATGGTAGAGTGGTGGCTTATGCATCTCGGCAGCTAAAGCCTCACGAGGAGAACTACCCTACCCATGACCTTGAGTTGGCGGCTGTGATCTTCGCGCTGAAGATCTGGAGGCATTATCTGTACGGTGAGAAGTTCGAGGTGTTCACTGACCATCAGAGCTTGAGGTACGTGTTCTCGCAGAAGGACCTGAACCTCAGGCAAAGGCGTTGGATGGAGTTCATGAAGGACTATGACTTCACCCTGTCTTATCAGCCAGGCAGGATGAATATTGTAATATCCCGGACCTTTCGGATCCTTCTTCGTGGGTCCCGGGTCTGGTTTTCGGAGCGTCCGGCTCCGTTGTGTCCGAAATTTCGTTTCGGACATCTTTCGTGTTCGGATCGGCGCGATCCGGAGTCGTTTCGGAGGCCCGGAGGCGTTCCGTGGCTTTTTCCGCGTGTGTTTTCCGATTCCCGGTGTGTGTTTCGGCTTTTCTCTTCGGACGCTCGTTGCGGGTGAACCGGGCTGTTCACACGGACACGAGTGGTACCGTTGCGATCGGTGCGTTCCGAGGATCGCGGGGGTGTGATTTCCTAATTTTTGGAATTTTACGGATTTTCCGGGTTTTTCTATAAAACCCTTTTTCTTTTCTCTCTCCCCCACCATCTTCTTCTTCCTCTCTTCTTCTTCCTCCTTCCTCCTCCACCGTGTCTCCCTCCCTCTCCCTCTCTTCCTCCCGGTTGGCCACGGCGAGCTCCCCTCCGGCTGCAGACGGCGGCGGGGCGACGGCGCGGTGACGTGGGCGGCGGCGAGGCGATCGTGCGGGCATACGGCGAGCGTGGGAGGCGTGGAGAGGCGAGATTCTAGCGGCGTTCTTCGCGACTTCGAGCTCGGATCGGAGCGTTTCGTCGCGGACCGGAGGTAGGGTGACGTTCCTTAGCCTCATGTCTTCCTTCCCCGTGAGTTTAAGCTCGAGACGAGGTCGAGAGGGGTTTATTTTGAGCCGGGAAGGGTCGATCATGCCGCGGGGTGAGTTCGTCCGATCCATCGTTTTGAGCCCCGATTTCACGGTTTAAGGGCGTAGGAGCATGCTAGGGGGCTTGGGGGTTCTTCTCTCGCCATTTCCCCCTCCGTGGGGTTTGTTTTGAGGCCGATTGGGCGATTCCGGTGAGGTTCGCCATTTTCTCGCCGGTGAGCGATGTGCGGTCGAACCAGTGGCCGCACAACCCCTATGCGGTTCCGTTCGGACCGTTCATCGGCTCGGCGCGCTTTGGGTGAGGCTTGGCGCGCAGTGGGCTTGGGCGGTCTATCGTGGGACCGCATATCCTAATGTGCGGCCCCACAGCTACCGCCCAACCCCAAGGGTTTTGACCGTTGGTTGTGACCGTTGTGCAGTGCTCTGGGATGTGCGGCCAGGAGCTGACCGCATAACCCCTTGCACGGCCAGGTGCTGGCCGTACATCCCCTAGCGCTATGGTTGGATGTGCGGTCTGGCCCTGACCGCACAACACCTGAACGGCTAAGCCGTAGCCGCCCTTCCCCAAGTGCGGCTAAGGACTAACCGTCCAGGCTTTTTGCCGTTGGGAGACGAGCGGCCAGGAGGTGACCGTTCCTCACCCACGTGCGGTCAAGAGTTGGCCGCACATCTGTTTGAACGGTCCTGTGTTGGCCGTTTATCTGTCGTTTGGACCCTGGGTGGAACGGTCCTGATATGACCGTTCTAATCCTTGTGCGGTCCCTGTGTGACCGTACTTCCGTGGGCGGCCCAGTGTGGACCGTTCAAGGGTACGGGTTGCGTCGGTGTGTCTCTCGTCGTACAGAGTGTACCGGGAGATGTTGTTGTCAGCTGGTCACCGTGCGTCGGTGTTGGTACAAGGAGCGTTCCTCGTACCTGCAGTTGCACCGTTGTTTTCCGAGACTTGAGAGTCTACTCCTTCTGTGACCCTCCACTAGTCGTAGCCTACTAGTACGCGTGTGCTAGTCGCACCAGGGAGTGGTGTACGGGCTGACCTTTAGAGACGGTTTGTGGACCGGTTACCGTTGGGCCCCACGTCTTGCAGCCAGAGTCCGGCTGAGGGGAAAACCGGTCAGAGGGCCAGACCAGGGACGCGCGGTCTGTGTGTGCACACGTGGTTGGGGGCGGTTGGACCCACGTCGACGGGCGTGACCCCAGCTAGTCACTTGTTGTGGTTACTTGTACGGTGTTTGCGCCTCGGGTAGGACCTACCATGTCAGGCGGTTCACCTGCGGTGCGGTGTAAGACGTCAGGGGACGCTACCGGCTGTGCTTCTAGTGGGTGGTACTCCTGTTGAGTACGGAGTGTCAGACTGTCAGTCGTGTGTTTCCGACCTTCGGGTTTTGACGGTTCGACCGTTGAGTTTCGGTCTTCTCGTACCGTGGCACGTGTGTCGGTTTGCGTGCCGTTAGGGTCTAGTTCTGTAGAGTACAGGGCTTTCCTTTCCGAGGTACCTTCCTACCGTTAGGGTAGTGGTTTCTCGTTTTACGAGGTAGGGTTCGAGTGATCCCTACTGAGTCTTGTTCCGAGACTCATTCCCTGCGTGTTTTCACCGTGTTTCAGGTGAGGCGCCACCTTCGGGGAGCGTGTCAGGGGCGCAGCGGAAGCGTGGTGCGGGTGCCCAGAGGTAGTGCCAGAGGTCAGAGCCGGGGGATGCCCCGTGTAGCTGTACTTTTCTTTCTTGTCACTGTACTAGTCGTGGACTACTGTTGCTGTTGTTGTTATTTTATTGTGGACCATGTAAAATGTTAATTCATTTCCTGCTTAATATCATAACTGTTTAATTTCTGCAATTATTTGTGATGCTTGTGTAGTTTCCACACCATCCTTTTAACCCTTCCGAGTCTTCGGGCTCGTGGGTGGCGGTGCGAGTCTCGGGTTATCGGGCCTTCCCGGTAATCGGATTCTCGGGTCGTTACAAATATCGTCGCCGATGCCTTGAGTCGAAAGGTTGCGGTCAGTGCCTTGATGTTGAGGAGGTGGAGGCTCTGGGAACAAGTGCCCGAGATATCTTTCAGGCTCAAGATTCCTCAGGAGCCAGGGTTGGCTGTGCTTGCGAGTCTGACTGTCACTCCTGCTATCCGTCGTCAGGTGACAGAGGCTCAACATGCGGACCCTGAGTTGCCCCGGATTTTGGCTATGGCTGACGTAGAGCTCGGCGAGGACGGTGCTGCGAGGTTTCGTGGCAGGTTGTACGTCCCAGCTGAGGAGCAGGTTCGTCGTGCGGTGTTACGCGAGGCTCATGGGAGCAGGTACACTGTACACCCGGGTGCGACGAAGATGTATCGGAACTTGCGGAGGCAGTTCTGGTGGCCTGGCATGAAGAGAGATGTCGCAGAATTTGTGGCCAGGTGCCTGATCTGTCAGCAGGTGAAGGCGGAGCATCAGCGACCAGGCGGTACTCTCCAGCTCTTGGATGTTCCTGCTTGGAAGTGGGACCATGTGACCACGGATTTTGTGGTGGGGTTGTCAAGAACCCCGAGTGGGCAGGACAGTATTTGGTTGCTGGTGGATCGGCTGACGAAGGTGACTCGGTTGCTACCGGTCAAGGTCAGCTGGAGCGTGCCTAAGTTGGCTCGTCTTTATGTGGAGCGGATCGTTCCGTTGCATGGGGTTCCCATTTCGATCGTGCCGGATCGAGATCCGCGCTTCACTTCTGGATTCTGGAGGAGTTTCCAGCGAGCTCTTGGCACGGAGTTGGCATTTAGCTCGGCATATCATCCTCAGTCAGATGGTCAGTCTGAGAGGACCATTCAGACTTTGGAGGACATGCTGAGATCCTGCTGCCTGGAGTGGCAGGGGAGTTGGATACATCACCTACCGTTGGTGGAGTTTGCCTATAACAACAGCTATCATTCGAGCATCGACATGGCTCCTTATGAGGCATTGTACGGGCGTCCTTGTCGGACTCCACTCGATTGGTTTGAGGTGGGTGAGCGTGTTTTGACGGGACCGGAATTGGTGCAACAATGTGTGGATGTTGTGCACCTGGTTCGTCAGAACATGTTGGCGGCCCAGAGTCGGCAGAAGAGCTATGCTGACCGTAAGAGGCAGCCCCTCGAGTTCGCCGTGGGTGATCATGTGTTCTTGAGAGTTTCTCCGATGAAGTGGGTGATGCGTTTTGGACGGCGTGGGAAGCTGAGTCCCCGCTATATTGGTCCTTTCGCGATTGTGGAGCGCATCGGTGAGGTTGCTTACCGGTTGCAGTTGCCTCCTGAGTTGGCGTCGGTGCATGACGTGTTCCACGTCTCGATGTTGCGGAAGTATATGCCCGATGACTCTCATGTGCTCGAGTTTTTCGTTTGGCCTGAGGTGACTCCAGATCTTTCTCTCCCAGAGTTTCCGATCCGCGTGGAGGATAGGCGAGAGCAGCGCCTGCGGAACAAGGTCATTCCCTTGGTAAAGGTCGTGTGGCAGCGACACTCTGGTGGTGAGGCTTCTTGGGAACGTGAGGACGAGATGCGTCAGCAGTTCCCGTATCTGTTTGAGTGAGTCTTCCTCTTCTTTCCCCTCTGGTTGTTCTCAATTTCGAGGACGAAATTCCTTAAGGGGGGAGGGTTGTAATATCCCGGACCTTTCGGATCATTTTCGTGGGTCCCGGATCTGGTTTTCGGAGCGTTCGGCTCTGTTGTGTTCGAAATTTCGTTTCGGACATCTTTCGTGTTCGGATCGGCGCGATCCGGAGTCGTTTCGGAGGCCCGGAGGCGTTCCGCGGCTTTTTCCGTGCGTGATTTCCGATTTCCGGCGCGGGTTTCGGCTTTTCTCTTCGGACGCTCGCTGCGGGTGAACCGGGCTGTTCACACGGGCACGAGTGGTACCGTTGCGATCGGTACGTTCCGAGGATCGTGGGGGTGTAATTTCCTAATTTTTGGTATTTTTCGTATTTTTCGGGTTTTTCTATAAAACCCTTTTTCTTTTCTCTCTCCCCCACCATCTTCTTCTTCCTCTCTTCTTCTTCCTCCTTCCTCCTCCACCGTGTCTCCCTCCCTCTCCCTCTCTTCCTCCCGGTTGGCCACGGCGAGCTCCCCTCCGGCTGCAGACGGCGGCGGGGCGACGGCGCGGTGACGTGGGCGGCGGCGAGGCGGTCGTGGGGGCGTGCGGCGAGCGTGGGAAGCTTAAGGAAGAACGAGGGTTTTCAAGCGTTCTTCGCGATTCGTGGACGATCCGGCGGAGCATTCGCTCCATTGAGGTAGGGTGACGTTCCCTAGCTCTTCGCCGTTCTTTTCCGTGGTTTGTAGGCCGCGGGGAGGCCGAGAGAGGCATGTTTGGGCATTTTTGGGGTTTTTCCATGTTTTGGGGGTGAGCCGCCCGATCTATGGTTTTAGCCCATGATTCTATGTTTTGGTGGCTTAGATGCATGGTAGGGGTCCCCAGGGGTCTTCCCCCTTGTTTTCCCCCTCTCCGGTGGAGGTACGGGGGCGTGGTTGGCGTTTTTGGGGTTTTCCCGCCGTAGCGTGCTCAGAGGCAAGCGACGGTCCTTCCAGTGACCGCCACTTGCATGTGACGCCCCTAGGCAGGAGCGTTACTTCTCCTGGGTGTTAGCTCTTGGGGTCAGGGGGCAGCGACGGCCCTACGACTGACCGCCGTTTGGAGAATGACGCGCCAGGGCAGGGCCGCCGCTAGTTTCGACCGTTGGTTTTTGACCGTTGGGGGTCAGGCCATGTAACGCACCAGGCTAGGCGCATTACATGCGTGTAACGCACAGGGGCAGGTGCGTCACTTCTTGTTGTTACCCCAGGTGGATGGGCCAAGCGACGCACTGGGCCCAGCGCGTTACTTACTAGTGACGCGCTGGGGCAGGCGCGTCACTTCCCCTTCCCACCCCGAGTGTAGGGCCATGTGACGCGCTGGGCTAGGCGCGTTACATGTGAGTAACGCACTGAGCCCGACGCGTTGCTTGCAAGCGACGCGCCGGGGTAGGCGCGTTACTTTCCCTGTGGTTTTGGAGGGTGTGGGGCGCCGTGTGACGCCCTGGCCTAGGTGCGCCGCTTCCAAGCGACGCACTAGGGCAGGCGCGTCGCTTCCCCTATCCCCCCTGGCCGTGTGACGGTCTGCCTTAGACCGCCATTTCCAAGTGACGGCCCTAGAGTGGACCGCCATTTGGCAGTGACGGTCTGAGGGTAGACCGCCACTTCCTGAGTTGCCCCATGAGGGTGGCAACCTTACTTTTCTCCGACCATGGTCTCCGTGTGACGGGACTAGTGCGTGGGGTGATTCCCACACGTTGTCCGGCTTGGGCGTTGTTTTCCGTGACTTGAGAGTCTACTCCTTTAGCGACCCTCCACTAGTCGTAGCCCACCAGTACGCGGTGCTGGTCTCACCTGGGAGTGGTGTATGGGCACCCACCTTTCGAGACGGTTTGTGGACCGGTTACCGTAGGCCCCTCGTCGTAGCCAGAGTCCGGCTGCGGGGGAAAACCGGTCAGAGGGCCAGACCTAGGACGCGTGGTCTGTGTGTGCACACGTGGTTGGGGGCGGTTGGACCCACGTCGACGGGCGTGACCCCAGCTAGTCACTTGTTGTGAGTTACTTTTCGGTGTTTGCGCCTCGGGTAGGACCTACCACGTCAGGCGGTTCACCTGCGGTGCGGTGTAAGACGTCAGGGGACGCTACCGGCTGTGCTTCTAGTGGGTGGTACTCCTGTCGAGTACGGAGTGTCAGACTGTCAGTCGTGTGTTTCCGACCTTCGGGTTTGTCGGTGACCGTTGAGCTTCGGTCTTCTCTTCGTAGCACGTGTGTCGGTTTGCGTGCCGTAGAGTCTTGCTTTGTAGAGTACAGGGCTTTCCTTTCCGAGGTACTCTCCTACCGCTAGAGTGGTGGTTTCTCGCTTTGCGAGGTAGGGTTCGAGTGATCCCTACCGAGTCTTGTTCCGAGACTCATTCCCTGCGTGTTTTCACCGTGTTTCAGGTGAGACGCCACCTTCGGGGAGCGCGTCAGGAGCGCAGCGTGGTGCGGGTGCCCAGAGGTAGTGCCAGAGGTCTGAGCCGGGGGATGCCCCGTGTAGCTGTACTTTTCTTTCTTGTCACTGTACTAGTCGTGGACTGTTGTCGTGGTTATTTTATTTTGTGGACCATGTAAATTGTTATCTTATTTCCTGCTTAATATCATAACTGTTTAATTTCTGCAATTACTTGTGATAACTATGTAGTTTCCACACCATCCTTTTAACCCTTCCGAGTCTTTGGACTCGTGGGTGGCGGTGCGAGTCTCGGGTTATCGGGCCTTCCCGGTAATCGGATTCTCGGGTCGTTACACTCAAACTCTATAACTCCTCGTGAACTTCTTAAATGTTTCTTGTTCCTCTTTGTTCATATCTCAAGTACCAAGATCTAAATATAGATCATGAATTCATATCAATATATATATATATACGATTTCTAATAACAAAACACATACCTTGTTTCTTTCTCCTTCTTCTTTCTTCCTTTAGTAAGTATGGGTTCACTTAAATAACTGTAGTCATTACGTCCATAGTATTTTATCCTTACTATCTCTTTGGAATTAAAATAATTCCCATAAATATCATTCCACCGCCTAAAGAAAATAAGAGGTTAATTTTTCTATGTATAATAATCTCAATAAGAATAGTTTTATAATTTATATGCGTTTCTCCATCTTAATATCAAATACAAGTTCTAAGGTTAAAACATAAGATCAAGAGCCATTTTGCAGCACTATGGCTAGTTACGAAAAGTCACCAGAAAAGTCACTTATTAACACATAATAAATAATAATTTACACTGAGCTCTTTCATGTTGAGTGATAAAATTATAATTTTACCTACTACCTAATTTCACATGTCATTTTTCTCCTAGTATATGGTATAATTAACAAAAGTGCTTGATACAAGATTTAGAAATAATTAGACTATCTTTCCAATAAGTCTATTATCAACCCATTTTGACATTTGTATGTGTAATTAACCTTAATAGGGATAATTTTATAATTCACGTAAGTCCTTAATCTTATTCTGACAATTAAATATCATTTATCTTTTATTATTTATCTATTAGATTATCTATTTCTTCAATTTATCATCAATATATCGTCTATCTATCCAATGTATCATCTGTCTTTAATATATCTCCTCTCTTTCTAATGTACCGTCAATCTCTTCAATCTATTATTTATCTCTCTAATATATCATATATCTCTTCAAAAGATCTTATATCTCTTTAATGTATCATCTATTCACTTCATCTAATCTGCTTAGATGATATTTCATCTCTCTTTCACCTAGACGATACTTTGTTTAACTACTTATCCACTTATGTGATACTTTTTCTAACTCCTTCTCTACTTGGACAAACTTTGATCTAACTGTTTCCCTACTTAGATGATGTTTTATATAACTCCTTCCCCACTTAGACAATGCTTCATCTAACTATCCAACTTAGATGATATTTCATCTACTTTTTTTACTTCAATTCTTTATGAGAGAAAATATACTTTAAATTATGATGATTTGTGAATATCTCAAACTCTACCGTATAAATAATGTCATCAAATCCTGAGATAATATATGACCATTGCCAATTCTAAATCATACGTAGGGTAGTTTATCTCGTGATTCTTTAATTATCTAGATACATATGCTATTACTTTGTCATTTTATATCAGTACACAATGCAATCCCTTTCTAGAGACATCTGTATACACCACCAATCCTCCTGAATGGCATGGTAGAGTAAGCAATGGAGCTGTAGTCAAGTTAGTCTTCAACTCTTAAAAACTCCTTTCACGTTCATCTGACCATTCAAAAGAAGCTCCCTTCCTAGTTATTCTGGTCATAGGGCTGCAATAGACAAAAACCCTTAATGAATATCCTATAATAATTTGCAAGGCTCAAAAGGCTCCTAATCTCATAGACATTCTTCAATCTTTCATAATACAAAATTATCTCAACTTTAACTGAATCAATCAATACTCTCTCTCCGAAAATGACATGACTAAATTGAAATTAATTTACTGTAAACATAAATTATTTAAAACAAAAATGATTTTCAAAATTATATTTTTATGAAAATAGAAATAGTTATTTTCTATAAATAGAATTTAAAATTTTATATTCTATAAATAGAATTTATGTAAAATAGAAATGGTTTTCAAAACTATAATTTTGTTTTCAAAAATTAGAAATTTAAATAGAAGCGATTCCCCCCCCTTTTATTTTCTTGAAATAGCTATATTAAATAGAAGTACATTTCAAAATCTAATTTTTAGAGATATAATTTTAGAAATAACATAAACATTTTCAATATTTTATTATCTAAAAATAGAAATTTAAATATATATATATATATATATATATTATTTTTTAGAATTTTTAGAATATAGAAATAACTATTTGAATAGGAATAATTTTATTTTATGAAAAATACAAATAATGTAAAACACGTCTAGACAGTTCGACATGAATTAAGAATAGTGCCTTTCCATATAGGCGCAAAGCAATTTTTGAATGCGGAACGGAGGCGAGGTGTGTTTATGTTGAAACACATTGTCCTATGCAGTTGCAGTCCTGTTGAAATACGTTACTTAAGATAGAGTCATAAACTAAAACCTTGAAACGCGTGGTCACAAAATGACACGTTCTTCTAAAATGCAGTTGGTTGATGCGACGCGTTTAAGACTTTTTTTTATCTAGATATGAATCGATGGTAGAACGCATCGTCGGAGGAAGACGCGTTTCACTTTGAAATGTGTCCCGTTGTCGGATTGCGTTCTTGAAACGTGCCAAGGGTCTCAATCATAATTTTAGAATTGCATCTTGTTAATAAGACATAAATTGATTTTAATTTTAAATTTATTTTCAATAATATAATAAAAACTAGAACTCTTAGATTGTTATTTTTGTACCACTGAAAATAAGAAATCAACAACGAGCAATTAAAAAGAAATGAAGTTAGAAGCATAACATGTTGGGTTGAAACACATAGTCGTTAGAACTAATTGTTCAATTGTCACCCGACGTGCGATTTTCGTAGCAATGACCTTCTAGAGATACGGTAACCCTCAGATAGACGAGACTCTTCTCTCTCGTCATCACGTCCTCGAGGAGAGCTTTACGAATTTAGATTGAACTTGCAAGAACTTAGCACAAAGAAAGACAAATAGAAGAGAAAAGAAGAATGCACGATCACCTAAGCCCTAAGGTGATCAATTTATAGTGTTTACGAGTCAAATTAAAACAAAATAACACGGATTTATGAGGAGACGCATCCGCAATGGATGCCTCCCTTTGATTCCCAACGGACACATTCGTTCGTTTAAGAATGTGAGTCATGTTATTTTTCAAACTGTAACAAATGAATAGGGGAAGGTTCTAAATCTTGTAAAATGGCCGTGTTTTAATAACACTGCTAAATCTAACCCGATCTCCATCTTCAATGACCATCCAAGTACTGTAGTTTGTCATTTTCAAATAGTTCATCATCCTTACTTTCCAGTAAGGATAGTGTGTTCCATTGAATAATGGGGTTCGATTGATTGACTATTCTTCTTGGATTGCTGCCATTTCTATCTCACTTCTTGGATCTTTGCTCTAGGTCACTAGACTTGTTCTCGGAGAACACAGGCTCTAATACGAATTGTTAGTAGCGAAGCATCTCCCAGAAGGGGGCTGAATGAGAGTGTAAAATAAAATTTGCATGTTAAAAATAAATTGACGCCTAAATTAATCTAGTGTGCAAGGAGAAAGAAGAAATACAATGCAATCACTCAGATACCACCATTTTTATACTGGTTCAAGCACTCTCCAGTGACCTACGTCCTGTACCTAAGCCGCAACTTGAGTTTTCATTACTTCACTTAGATGTACTGGCTAACCCCATCAACCGCCTATAGGCACACACACACATTGGATTTCGATCAGGTGACTAGTTCACCAAGAGATCTAACGTCAAGCAATCCACGTAACAAGGATCCTTAAGTCCTTAAATGCTCAGAAGTAGTAACTATGTAACATAAAGAAAGGAGGGACGTTCTATGGAAACAATGCCTCTAATAATAGGTGAGTGTAGAGAAATTAAAGTACATAGATAAAGAGCAATGAGCCCAAGAGAGTGAGAATGATAGTACACGTAGAAGCTCAGATGATTATAGCGGACATAGGTTCTTGAATGCCCGTGCTTAACTTTGGTCCACTAAAGGCTAGAGTCTTTCGACGGAGTGTTTTTAACGGCGGAGAGTTGGGTTGCTCACAACACTTGAAAGTTCTCGATCGCTTAGGATTCCAGTACTAATGTCCCTTCCCTTGTTATAATAGCACACGCGTGAGGTATCCATTAGACGATCGCCATGTTTCCATAGACTTCTCTTTAACGTACACTTGATTGAGAGACAGAGCTATCCATTGTGTTTGTAGTCACCTCCTTCCTACTCAAACCAAGTTTATTCTTCTTGCGTCATATTCTTTTAGAATTTTTCATGACTTTGACAAATATATCTTTTTCACCATCAAAGTCACAAAATAGTAGAGTCTAGAATATGTTACCTTTTGTAGCCCTACGAGAGTAGTTGTGATTGCACATCCAAGACAATTCACACATTTCAACAGATCGCAGGTGCAAATGGAAAAGTCTGGCTGTGGGCAATATCTACTGTGGGACTAAAAAACATGCACTAATCTTTCACCCATAGCTAGGTGCTAAGCATACCACATAAAAAAATTATTTATTCTTTATGTGGATCTGCCTAGGGTGAGTCGAGAAATAAATATTTTGAATTTAATATATATATATATATTAGAATAAAGCCATATATTAAATTTATGGATATCAGGTAATAGTAGAAAGATTACCCATTTGATATATATATATATATATATATATATATATATATATGGCTCGAAATTAGCCACTAAAGCACATAATACAAAATCATATAGATTGCTATGAATTTGATGTTGCCTAAGAAGACAAGGTTAGTTGAAGAATCGAGCCAATCGATCGGAGACACACCGTTGATCTCTCTTAGGCGATTAAACTTTCCTCCGGAGACCAATTGAGTTAGGATGTCAACTGTTAAGTTCTAACCATTGCGCCGAAATCTAGAACTGATAGCAAAGGCAAATCGTTTTTTTTTTTTAAAATTTTTTTGACAGCTCAAGACTCTACATTTGTACGTGATGTGGGTGGACTTTCGGACAATGAGGCAGGTAGTCCTTGCTAGATGGGATGGGTCAAGCACCGATGTCACCGTGTGCGGCCATGATCCACGTAGTAACAGTGAATCTACAGGAAGATGTTAGACATACCCCATAAGAAGGAGATGAGAAGTGGATGGAAAGGGGACATTTAATTTAGTATTATCATGTGAGAGAGAGAGAGAGAGAGAGAGAGAGAGAGAGGAAGCTGGGTTAATTTTTCACTGGGTTTGTTGTGGAAGCTGCTGCTGTTTGTGAGACTGGCAGAGCCGCACGCAGCAGGTCCTCCTTGTAACTGCGAATGGAAGCAAAGCAGGGAGGCGCGGGGTGGCCTCACCCGTGACCTAATCCCTCTCATCATCACCAAATTGTGTTCGAGAAGCAAACGTCTCTTCTTCGATTCGCTCGAGTGTAAGGTGCACGAAGTCAACTGAAATCGTAATATTTTCTCACATTAGTTTTAAAAAAATCATTTTCGTCTAAAAAAAATGTCTCAATGTTAGATTTGTACGGTCTCACGTCAGATCTTTACGGTCTATTTTTTAATTCGATCGAAAAATGTAAACGTTAAATATTTTGTAAGATTAAAATATTTTATTATAATAATGAAATATTTAGTATAGAATTAACATATTTTATTAGATTTTATTCTTATAACAAAATATTTCGTTTCTATAGTATTTTATACTTGTAACAAATATCTCATTCATGTAATAAATATAATATTTTTACAAAATATCATATTTTTATATAGTCAAACAGAATATTTCATTCGTATAATTAAATATTCTATTTATGTAATAAAATATTTCAGTCTTACAAAATATTTCACTCTTATATTTTTTCACCGAGTCAAAAAATGAGCCGTACAGATATGACGCGGGATCGTACGGATCTGACGCGGGACATTTTTGTTATACAAAAATAGTCATTGTAATTTTTTTGAGTCAATAAAAAAATTACAATTTGAGTTAAGTTTATGTACTAAATTTGATGCACAGTGTATTAATCTTCGCTACGTATCTCTTAATTTGTTAGTAATTAGTGTTAATTTGTTCTAATTAAGCTTTTAATTTTCTCCTCTTTTGCACATGGACCTAAAAGATCTATCGATATATATATATATATATACACCCATCTCTGCGCGCAGCACGAAAGAGGGATGTGATCGACTTACTACTTCAGGAGAGATTGGGACAGTCGGCATAATTAATTAACATCAAAGTGTTAGCATGCAACAAGTACATATTAGGTAGCTAGCTAGCTAGTTAGGATGATGAAAATGGCCTAACCCATATATATATATATATCTCTCTCTCTATATATATATATCAAATTAACCATCTTGACCTAATTAATTAATTAACCCCATGCATGCAAAAGGGTACTCGGGATCAATGATGGATTTGAAGTGGTTGTATTATGACGAGGAGAAGGTTGGTGGGGGGAGAATTGTGTGGGCCGGGGTGGATGCAGCCCTTAATTAATTAATTAATTAGTTAATTAATGAATTAATTAAAATATGCCAATTAATCATGCATGCTAACTGAAAGTTCCTCCTCTTCGGTAGGACAAGCAGGCTGGAGTCCAATCTAGCTGGCTGTGGCAGCTACCCTACAAAATAGTTAGCTACTGATCATACATACATTGAACCTGTAATCCAATTATTAATTCTTCCTCTCTCTCTCTCTCTCTCTCTTTAACCTCGATCACTTTCCCCCCACACACCACCGCCCCAACCCTTATCTTCTACACACGAAAGCCAATCTATCTTCTCACTCTTTTTTCTCCGTCTACGTACCTTCCAATCTTTCCGTCCGTCAATAGAGAGAGAGAGTTCTATATAGAAAAGGAGAACTTTTTTCTCGGTAGTAGGAATGTAGGATGATGATCGATACTGTGATGTGATTGTCTTCTTCTCTAGACTCCATTATTCTCAAATATGCACGTAGAAAAATGTTCACGTAGTGTCCATCTATGGCAATTTATCGTGGGGCCGATATATGAGTCCTTAAATTCATGGGAGATGATCTCTCTATATACTGACCCCATATATTTAAGGGCCTAGATGTCGATCCTATGACAAATTACCACGGGACCGGTCCCATGTGAATATTTCTCATATATATAAGATGACTCGGGTGGTGTTGGTATTACCTGATGTCGCCGTCCCCCCTCTCAACGTCCTCCCGCGACTCATGTGATGTCGTCACCACTTGATGTCGCGGTTCCCCCCGCTCAACGCCCCCCATGATTATTTACGGGGGGAGTGTTTATTCATGGGAGGGCGCGGAGAGGGGGGGCGCCTGATCGCCATATATATATATATATATATATGAGTTGTCAATGACCGAGTCCCCGCAATGTGTACGGATTAATTCATTTAAACAACAAAAAAATTAAAAAACCATATCATCTACGCCAATTGTTCGTCCTCTTAAACAATTTCACGTTAATGAATAATCAGACAACGAGAGAGAGAGGCCTTCCTGATATAATTGTTTATGGGTTCGGTAGTTAGCACTCGAAGCTGAAGACGTCTAAAATAATATATATGTTGATATATATATATATATACACTACTCGATGATCTCTAGCTAGGTCAAGACGTACGAAGAAGTTAAATATAAGCATTATACATCTGCAGTTAATTTGGTCAGACTTTTGTGACAGCTTTACCCATCATGGTGTGATAAGTATTGACGAACTCATCTCAAAATATATACAACGATCCTATATATTATCTTTAACTAAGGGAAAATTAGCACAATGATATTTAGGTCTACAAATAATGTGAGAGATTTGGATTTAAATCCAACAACGTCTAACTTATGTACAATACTCTTCTTCTTTGTAAAATTAATAAATCTTGGACTCGTATCCCTTCGAGATTAAACGAGAGTCTTTTTAAAGGGACCACGACTATAAACTCAAGAATACCATGAACCTAGGTGCTAAGGTTGAAGGGGCCCAAGACTAAGACTATAAATTCAAAGAACCCACATGTATTTTTCGATGTGTCTCCAACACTCCCTAGCTCTCAGGTGGCGCAAATACCATGAACCAAGGTGCTAAGGTTAAAGGGGCCCAAGACTAAGACTATAAACTCAAGGAACTCACGTGTGTTTTTCGATATGAGATCTCCCATTCGGGACTCCAACACTCCCCTCACGGTCAACATGGGCCGTGAAAATTAGATTAGAAGGGATGTGATGCAAATACACAGTGGACCTTAGCCTACTCTAATACCATCTTACAAACCTCACAGCTTAGGTGATAAGGTTGAAGGGGCCCATGACTATAAACTCAAGGAACTCACGTGTATTTTTTGATATGAGATTTATCTCTCATTCGGGGCTCCAACAGACACAAATAAACCTCCCGATCTGAAAGTGGAACTTGAGATCTCTCTATTATGAGATGCGGTCCTTATCAGTAAAACTCGAGATAAAATTCTTAATAATAAATTCCAACATGATTTTGATCCATATATATTTATTTTTGACGAAAACAAAACTAAAGATTTCCCTGAAAAACGATCAATTTAAACTCAAAGAATTCTAAAATTTCTCTCTCTCTCTCTCCATTGTTCAATTAAGCCTAAACTCAAAGAGCTCTTCTTTCTCTAGCCTCTGTCTATCTCTTTAATTAATCGCTCCCCTTTTTCCCTCTAATTAATCACCTTTTTCTTGGACACTCTTCCCTTCTCCATTATTTACATGTGTAACCATCTCCAAATATTCTATATTAATAGATGATGACAGTGCCAGTGGCTCGTGTTAAGGCACCAGCAATAGCCTTCAACTCCAATCTAGCAGATACATAGAGTCCGGAGTATATATATATATATATATATATAATAATCGGATCTTGTTTCTTTCACAAACGTGCTAAGATTTAAATTAACCATATGCATGTTCTCAGATAATATATGGCGAGTTCATTTCTTGCAACGTCATTTTGCAATTGCAGGTTTTAGAAGAGGACATGCGTGAAATACACACACACAATAATAATAATAATAATAATAATAATAATAATAATAATAATAATAATAATGACATTAAACAATGCACAGACTTGCTCCAAGATGAGGTGAGAAAGGTTAGGGATACAAGATAATATATGAAATGGACGTCCCTGTTGAGCATGGAAGGTGTCGTCATCACCAACAAGGCAAAACTCCAACGGGGACGGGTGCATGCCAGCGTCGCCCTGCAATAGATTAGATTAAAATGCGACCGTCGAGATCGATCTGTTGAACGTATGTTCTACGATTAATAGTATGTAGGCATGGATTAACGTGTAGATTAGTGTATCATTTGACGTAATCTTAGGTTGTGAAAGGACGGCTCCTCCTTTGTTTTTTTTTTTTTAAACTCCTGCGACGTCCGGTGAAGTGCTGTAGATGGACTGGACACGCCTGCTTCATACGGCATCAACTCATCTGGAGTCAACTGTATCCTTGATGTGATGTGTATACGTATATAAACTGGTTTATCATCGTTACAAGTCAAAGCTCACATTATCTTTGATGCCGGCAGTCGCAGGAGCAGCAGGCGACATCGTCGTCGGCGTCCGGCTCCGACCCCATCAGGCCACGCAGCAGCTAGCAACAACAGCAGTGATCTCAACAACCAAGAGTAACATTAGTAATTCTTTCGAAAATAATAAGAAGCTCGTGAATTCCCCAGTGTTGTCTAATTAAGATGATCACATACGAGATCTTTCTTCCTTAATTTGTTCTAAGTAATTAATTATATAGAGGTTCTCTCAATAGGAAACTTCATTAATTAGGTGATTAACTGAGTGAGATCCCAACCCATCATATATATATATGCATTGTTTTTAGACGGAATCGTAACTTGTGACTTCTGATTTTTAAAGCTAGACATTGACCAATTCCATCGTGAGAACATCACACCTGAATAATGAGATAGATCAAAGTTATAACTAAGTTATTTTTAATATAAAGTAACTAGCTAGCTAGAGATATTATAACTATCTTGGAGTAAGGTTCGACGTATCGGTGATTTATATCGACTCGATTCGATTCAGATATAATACGATACGATTCAAAGAGACTCAAGTCATCTCGAACTAACTCGACAGTCTCGATTCGAGTCAAATACGATACGATACAACCAACTCGATACGAATCGCACTGATACGACAAATCATGTCTCATATATGACATGCGATAGTGTTGCCATCCAAAGTCGCAACAAATTAACTCTCCTTACAAAAAAAAAAAACCTCACAAAGGGTGGTCTGACACTCGGAAAGCAAGCTTCTTAGAAATAAAAATGACATGCGTGCAATCAGTAAACGGAGTTCTCTGATCAAAAGCTGTCATGCATTCTACCTGTAATCGCACTTAATTAAGCCTAAGAATAATGCAGCAAACAACCACATGCATTCCAACGCGATGCATGTGTTTTATATGGACATGGATATACTTATATATGAAAGAGAAACTTCTGGGAACACTCATATCATCCTTCAGCTCCTGAGATGACAGGCGTACGCGTTGAGGACATTAATAGAAGATCGATCGATACTGTGTTTACACGCTAATTAATTATTTTTCCCTCTCCACATGCATGCTCTCCGTTTTCGAGCTTAAGCATTGCCATGATGGGGATGATCTTATTTAATTATGTTATACGTCGCATGGGAATCCTACGTATATATACACATGCTGTTGTGATGGATACATAAATATATATATATATCATCATCGTCTTCATCATCAGAGTCTCATCGATCTCCCCTCTCAAACGGCAGTTCGCTCACTCTTCGCAGCTTTCAATCCAGCGGTTTTGAAAGAAAACAATATTAGAACTGCAAAGGTTGATGATCTTCTAATTCGCTTTCATATAACACTTCAGATCGTATGTGGTTTCTTCATGGTAAGGGTCCTCTGTTTGGTTTGCATGCAGGGAGGGTGTGGAGGGAGTTATCGTAACTTATTATTTTTAGGAGAATAAGTTTAACTCATTTTGAAATAATTTGTTTTTATCTTTATTCTTGTAGTATAGGTTTAGTATCTGAGGAGATAAGTACGGGGTATCTTATTCCACGTATGGTAAAAAATAAGAATACCAACTAGAATAAATGGTAAAAAGCATTATTTTACACTTTCAATAATCATAATTAGTATTAATATTTTTCTTTAATGACTATAATTAATATTAATTTTATTTCATATGTTTATCTTTAATGATGATCATAATATTATTAATCTCATCCTTCAAATTCTTCATGAGCAATGAAACTATTATTTAAGTCATTTTTAATACTATTAAGTAGTAATGAAGCACAATTAATTAGTATTAATATGATTTCTATTTATAATATTTATTCTTACTGATCATGATTAGCACTAATATTAATTTTATTCTTAATGATAATAATTAATGCTAATATTTATTCTTAATGGTCATTAGTAATATTACCTATATTAGTATTAATCATAGTTAAGGATAAAATTCATTAATTTTTATATACATTTGGAGAGAGAGAGAGAGAGAGAGATGGGATTGACGGAGGGGGGATAAGTCAATCCTAAGTACCCCTTTTTCTAACCCCATTTTCCGGGATAACTCTATTTCCCTTAATCTCCCTTATCCCCACTCAAAATGATTGAACCAAACCCAGAATGGGGTTGCGTCTGGGATATTCCCGCCTTATCCTCGAATCAAACGAGATCTTAAATTCTTTCTATTATAAATAGTGGTAGAGTTAGAATTTTTTTTCTTTGGTGGTGGGAGGGGGACACGGAGACGAGATTTAAATTTCTTTTGTAATTTTAATTAAATTTATTTATTTTTAAAAATAATATATTTTTATATACTATAATAAAGATAATTACTTTTTGATATACACAAATTACATTCCCTTACAATCGGTAACTTAGAAATCAGTTTTTAAGAAAAATATGTATATAAATAATTATTATTTCAGAAATAATAAGCCCGTTTATGAATTTTTCCTAATGTTGTGGTGGGGAGTGGAGGTGAGTTACTCTTGAACAAAGTTTTTTTTTATGTATTCTTCATTCTAAAAATATACGGACCATTATAAAATCTATATGATCAGAAGATAAAATAGGACACATGCCTTATTTGTTCATTGCTTTCATCATTTAAATAGTATTTGACGTGTATAGGTACGCTGATCTCTATCACGTGTCTCGTCTCTCTCGCTTAGTTCGAATTTTCATTGGGTTTTGAGACTTCGAATTCACTATCATGACGAATGAGCGTTAACATATCTGCGATGCCGTGATCCACTTTATATCTCATAACTCTTGCTATCTCTGACTTACACGTCGCTCCGTTCAATCTTTTCAAGTACTCGAAGCTTCTTGCCCAAAAGCTCTTCATTAGCTTCTGCCTACAAAATGGGGTCTCTACGGCCTCCTCTAAGTATTCAATGTAACACAAGATCATGCAAGGCAAAATAATGTTGGCTCTCCGGCATGAAAGTCTTCTCCTTAAGAGGCACCACCACAATAAATCAATCCGACAAAAGTCTCTCTCTTCCTCCACCACTGTTAGGCTTCTCCCACAAATCATGGCCACATTTCACTCCAAAGAGCTCTCCTTCCTCCCACCAGTTTATTGACTTAAGTATTAGAGGGTTCTCCCAGAGAACATCTATCCCGATGAGAACTTTTTCTTACAAGAGAAGTTCAACAAGATTCTCTCAAGATGTTAGGTGCCTAGGATGGCCCAACTGAAAAGCTTAACAAGGTACTTCATGCCACCGGTCATGCAACGTGAGTCAGTCAACGTAGCTCACAGCCAAGCAGCCCTAAGCTACCAACCGTGGTTTGGGGGAGGAGGAGGGGGTGCACAGTCTCTCGGAAGACAGTTAGAGTCAAGCCAACGGTATCCTCCTGGCACGAAAGTTTGGGTCCTAGTGCAAGGAAACGCCAAGCTCCCAATCTCTGGCTTCTTCTTAGCTCCCAACCTCCCATCCAGCGGTCCCATAGCCCAACTATGCCACCCTTAAGCCAACACCTTCCAATTGGGCACCAAGAGCAACATCGTTCGAGGCTCGGCTCAGAGACCCCAACATAGAGTTGCACCATCAAACCTCGCTTCAGGATCTCTAGTCCGGCTTCCTTAGCCCCCCACACTCTCATAGAGTTAAGGCCTATGTAGGATCGATCGAAATCTGGCATATGGGAAACCATCCAGAGAGACAATAAGGCCTTCAGTCATCTCTCTCTCTCTCTATTTTCTCATCCTTTAAAGACATGGTTCGGCACCGATCACATTCAGCTCCACACATGAGACTCCTTAGTCCTTCCAAGCTGCAGGGGAGTAATGAAACTTAGTCCCCAACTCATTTGCCTTACGAGCCACAGTTCTAAACATAAGGCTAATCATAGACGAGCTTCGTGGAGGTCATCCAGACAGGCTCTAAAGCCCAAGGGCCTCTTTGATTTAGCAATAAAATAGCATCGAAAAAACTAATAGATGAGAGAGAAAGGTGGGACCCACACCTTTCTCCTCACACACATAAATATTTAACCGGGGTGGGATAACTTATTCACCCTCTCGGAGCGAATAAATCATCCCACCCCGTTATCAACGGGGTCCCAAAAGAACAAGAGCATCGTGCCCAATGAACCATCGCTCGGAAGCACCATCCACGGTCATCAGCCACGGCTCGAAACCTCGGCCCTAGAGCTTAGCTTGTCAACATAGATTCTCACTCTTATATTTATGAGACTCTGTATTTTGATCTTACCCTTCTTTCTCATCATCTGTATTTTTGCCAACAAAGTAACTCAATTCTAACATAGATAAATGGTAAGTGTCAAAAGCACACGCAACCACACGCAATGGCATCAATCATTAAAAAAATAAAGAAGAATAAGACTCTTGGGAAGATATGGAGTGAAATAAAATAATAGGCGATAATGATAGATGAAGGATAAACGAGGAATTCTTATGATGACGTAGTCATAGCCTGTCGATTATTCACATATGAGATTATTAGGGTCGGTAAGATGTGTTTAGTAGGATGAAAGGTATGTTTCTGTAAACTCTTGTTTGGTTTTATGCGTAGACATTATTAAGTTATGTGGAGCTTTTATGTTGATTCCAATCGAATGCATAAAGGTCGGCGTTTTTTTAGCGGAAACAGACTCTAATTTGATCTAATGTTCTCAGAGAAAGAACAGAAAGGACTCTCTAAGCTGATCCACAGAAAATTCATTTATGGAGAGGTTTTGAGTTTACGGTAAATAAAACAGAGTTTGTGTTTTAAAATTATTTTTAAAAATTTATCTTTATATGTTTAAATTTTATGAAATTATCTCAATATCTCCGTCGTTACTGTATTTATCATAATAATATCTCGGAAATCTTGAAGAAATATCCACCGTGCTCTTATCCAAGGTTTGCCGTCCCGATGACGGCTTGAGACGAGATTATATCATTTCGTATTGGTCCGAAATAAAGATTTTAATATAAATATTATAAGTAAAATTTAACAAGTTATTCTTTAGGTCAGTTGGTTAAACGGTGTCATGCGACGCTCCAATGACAGTGAAACGGTTTAAACTGACCTACCTATCGATCAAATTTTATCATAAAATATAATATAATATATATACCGTTCCGGTTGCGTCCCACGGATCGATCGTCCCGATCTGTAGTTGGGACGGTCCGAGACAGACGGTTCGAGCCGTCTCAGACCGATTTGTCAAACCTTGCTCCTATCCATCCATATATTTAAAACACAAATTTATCACTTTACAATAAATACGATAAAGATAAAGCTATAGAGAAAATTTTGAATAATTTTAGAGATATAATGATAATTTTTCTAATTATATTTCATTCAAAAAATCATCATAAAATTTAGAAGAATATTGTGATGTCACAATACTTGCCATTATTTTTTTCACACTCTTTCTTTACCATTAGAATTGAATATTAGATGAAAAAAATATACTTAATTTCGATACTACCAGGTTCTCTTCATTTTAGCCATCGAATTTCATGATTTAGTGATAGAAAGGAGAGCGATAAAAGAGGTGATAAAGGGTATACAAAGGAAGTTTAAATGAAATAAAAAAAGATTACAAGGGATAGATCGACTGATATTTTTGAAAGTGGTTAGTACCATTAATTATATATAAAACAAAGATGAGTTATAAGTATATAAAGGGAGAGTTCTCACAAAACTCCCGTACAAAAGTTGACAGACAACTCTCTCTCTCTCTCGTCGATCAAAATAAAGAGAGAAATAAAAATCTTTACGACCAAACAACCAACTTACGACATAGACGTACAAAATAGCACGTCACCAACCACGCAAAAATTGAAAATATCCTTACTCTATCCTCTCCGAAGCCCACACAAACCCTCTTCTCCCTCTCCTCAAAGACCTCCGAAAAATGGCTAACTACTAAAGAACGGATCGCACATCCCTCAATTCTACATGCAAGCATCAACTCCCCCCATATACTTATCCTACTAACTCCTACACTCGGCACCTTCCCCTTTAGTAGTATTTTTGTTATCTTAGTTTCCCTTACCAATTTCGCATGCCATCTTCACTGAATTATGTTGCGCGCTGATTTAATATCTTTATTGACTCGTTCAAAAAATATTTGAATCAAGTTGGTCACATCTCTCACCTAGATCACTATAATCCTCTCGACCTCATAAAAAATATTTTTGATATCTTCTCTTTTATGTCTGGTATCTCCTCAAGTGGGAGACCCAAAAACAAACAAGTCTCCCTTTGCGAAGGGCAGGGCAA
This sequence comes from Amorphophallus konjac, assembly GCA_022559845.1. NCBI lineage: Eukaryota > Viridiplantae > Streptophyta > Magnoliopsida > Alismatales > Araceae > Amorphophallus > Amorphophallus konjac. The sequence continues at coordinate 2,366,460 of CM040125.1, read as the reverse complement.
CTACAGACCCCCTATATATCGAGGCACCGAGGCCGCAGACAAGTCTCCCTCGGCTGATAGATAATAGTATAATACTATAAAATATAGTTAATTTTATAGTATTAATAGATATTACCCTCTGATCCTCGTGTCTTTAACTTTGAAAGAATATTCCTATTTAGATACTATAAGATTGTTAATAGATGTTACCCTTAAGATTATATGATACCGTCAAATCCCCAGAAAAACTTCACTTGAGGGTAGATTCGTGGTTTCAACATTTAAACTAAGCTGGATTACAGTGAAGTTATTACTACAACTATTAGGATTATTCAGAGATATTTTTAACCATTCATGAGAATTAGAGAGAGAGAGAGATATATATATACAAATTACAAAGACCAAAGATTGTGGGGGTATTTATTAAAAACTCAAAATTGTTTGAGGGCCGTGTCGCGAAACTTTTACTTGAAAAACACTGTCATCTTTTTAACATAAAAAAATACTGTCGAACCGATGTGAATATAGTTAATTTTATATGTATAAAATATAGAACTTAAATTTATAAGAACCCAGACCACCCAACTTTCTTACGAATAAGAGCTCCACCAGACACGGCCTCCACGATGGATGTTGGCCCTTCTTCGTTGAAGGAAACAAAGGGGGTACGGATCACAAAGTGGGGCGGACACCTTTTGGTGACGTGTCACTTCAAAAACCTAACAAATACCGGATCCGATCGTAGTTTATCTTCTATGGTGTTTTCCACGGCCTAACCAAAAATCCTCGGCCCCTTTTGTGCAAATTGCCAATCTTACGTCATGGCACGGCACATGCGGCACCCATCGTCGTCGGTGTGAAGAAACGGCTGCAAAGCGTGAGAGCATCTTCCAAACAGACCAATTCTTTCTGACGCAGAAAATATGGTCTTTTGTTGGTGGGGCGGGGGGGAATTTAGGGGTCTTTTTAATTTGAGATAATTATAAAAATAATTCCATTACATATTTAAATCTGAGAAATACGACTCATATATATATATATATATATATATATATATATATATATATATATATATATATATATATATATATATATATATATATATATATATACGAGAGTAAAATCGACATGGCCCATGAACGATCCACTGACGACAGACCCGTGTCGGCTCGAGGTCTGCAACGTGAATGACGGACCGTCGACGACCACGGTCCATGACAGGTGACCCAATAGGGTCAGCCATCGGATTCGCCAGCCCGCGAAGGGCATCGACCCGAGCATATCGGACGCCGGACGACCCTCCGACGATCGAACGTTACTCCCGCCATCATCGGCCTCGACTCCAATAAAGGCGAGCACGCCCCACGAGTGCCGTAAGACTCGCCTAAAGGTCGCCCGACTCTGGAGGAATGGATGCTCAACATGAAACTCTCCACGATCGCGGGAAGACGTTACCCCACGACTCACGCCCTTCCCTACTAAGGGATGGACCTCCATCGCCAGAACAACCCCTATAAATGGACATTCGACCAGGACGAAAAGAGGACACGCATACACATACACAAACACGGTGAGATAGACACACGACTGATAGTAACAGAAAGCACCCTATACAGAGAAGAGTCTCGGTCCGCTTCCGAGCACTCCAAGAGTCCAGTGAGCACTCTCCGAGCACCCGTTGGACGTGACGAGCACTCCTTAGGAAGATCAATCCTCATTCCAAGTTTGATCAATCGGCTCTCATCCTCCTCTCTCTTCACTGTCCTCCTTCGATTCCCGCACTCTAAGGTTTTAACTTAAGCATCGGAGAGTCGTCCCTTGAGATAACGCGAGGACTCCTTCTGGCGCCGTTTCTCTGTTGTTTGTAGATTTTCACATATAACCGGATGATCTTCCTCAACAAATAAATATTAAAAATATGGTACATAGTCCGAGAGATCATTTTCTAACCTCTACATTATATATTCATCAAAATAACTCAATTACATAAACGTAACTGTAAAGGTTTCCTTGCAGTTGACTACCCTGAGGTGTTTCAGTTTCAGTTCTAAACCTTCTCAGTTGTTAAACAATTTGTATATTTTATTTATTTATTTATTTTATTCATTTATTTTTTAACACAGGAAGTAGTTACGTACTGCATCTTTTTTTTAGCTTTCATCACCCACTTTGTATATTCCTTCGTCTCTCTCTCTCTCTCTTGCTCTTGGAGCAGCCCACACCCATCTCTCTCTCTCTCTCTCTCTCTCTCTCTACCCTTTTGCTTCCACTGGGACTGTTCATATTTCCACCCTCCCTCCCTCCCTCCTTGGCTCCTTCTGGTAATGTAAGCATTTATTTAAACTCTCTTGTGGCAGCCACTTCGGCATTCCCCCACAGACCACCTCTCCCATTGCAGACAAGCCTTCTCCTCCCCTTTCAAGTTCCGTTGAGCACACCTCGTCTCCCGTTCTGAAGAGAAAAAAGATCACACTTTTCTTCCGACCTCAGCTTGCTTTCCACTCCATTTTCCTGCGTTCCACTCCTGAAAGTTGAAGTCTTTGGCGCCGGTTCTATCGTTTGGCTGCCGTTAGATTCGATACTGGCCCGGACGAGTTCTTCCTTGTTATGGGTGATTTCGTTTCTTGTTGCTTGTTCGTGTTCTATGTCGAGTCGGCGCCCTCTGTTTGAGATTTGGTTGCCATTGCCCTCTTAGTTCAGTGCCCATTTGCTCTTTATTGTTGTTGGCCATTTTGAGTATCAGATGCCAGCCATGGGTCTCCGCTAATTCTGCTGTTTACACTAGTTCTGCACGTATACAGCTGCTCCACGGGGGCTACTTCTGCCAAATTGTAGCAGAAAAGATTGCAAGAATGGGTTTACGCTAAATCCGTATCCGTGGTCATCTGGTCCTCAGCCTTTCCAGTTTTCTTGCAGGATTTCCTCGTTCATAGCATGTAGAAGCAAAGAGGAGTATGTAATCGTTTCCTATCACCTTAGGAGGGTATCTTCTCGCGGAGATCTAATTTGAGCCTTCAAAGAGGCGAAATGGGCCTTCCGTTCCTGGAGATCTACCGCTAGTTGGCTTTGGGACATGGGAAGTGCATACTTATTGCATTCTTTCTGGGAGCTCTGCTTCTCATGAACTATTGTCTCTAGCATTGGCTGATTTGTGCATCCATGGAGTTAAAGTAAGCAAGAAGTTCCAGACACTGCTGTCACATCCCATTAATTTTTCCCATTTGTCAACAACTATAAAGCTTTAGTATGTAGGGAACTAACCATTCTTTGAGACTGTGCATAATACAGTCACGGGACAGTCATAGGTTTAAATACATAAATTAGGAGCTATACATGGATATGTTTTCCTCCCTTCAACAATGTTTCATGAGCAACCTATTTCATCTGCCCACACCACACTTAGAAAAGAGATGAGTCAGTTTTGGTATAGGTGATGTTGGTTTAGGTGTCATGATCGCCTATCAACTTCCATAGATCTCCCTTTTAGTTCAGTATTGAGTATTGATCTTGGTTTTTGGTGCATTCAAGTAAAGTCAAAGCCTCCCCCTTCACCTTTTGCAATCTAACTACCTTATGGAGGAAACATTTGTCCCCCTTCGTGGAATCAAGAATGATTTGAGAGAAAGATTGCTATGTTACAAACAGGATTGGGCTGGTGGCTTCAATGCTGGAATCAGGTATCTGTTTCTTTAACACAGACAAGCACCTGTAATTTTTTTAAGTCATTCACAAGTCAGCTTGGACTTGCTTGACTGGGAATGATTTTGTCTGCAAACTTCAAAACTCTAAGCAGTCATACAATATATAAAGTCAATTTAATTGTACATTTATTTTTAATTGGGGCTTAACTTTTTGAAGCACAACCGCATTACAGCAATTTGTACTTGAATGTTTTCAGCCTTCTTTAATTTTTCTTCCTAATTCAGTATTTTTCTGTGCATTTTAATTCTTGGTCAGAATCCTGGCTCCTACGACATATATCTTCTTTGCCTCTGCAATTCCTGTCATATCTTTTGGAGAGCAACTGGAGAGAAACACAGGTTGGACTTTATTTTTAATTGTTTCCTTGTATTATCTCCCTTTGTACAAAACTGTTTATGGACCTCTTTTGTTTTAATTATCACTTCCTTTATCTTCTTTCTTCCTATTGATGCAGAGGGGTCATTAACTGCTGTTCAAACACTTGCTTCTACTGCACTTTGTGGAATAATACACTCTATAATAGGAGGGCAGCCACTGCTTATTCTTGGCGTCGCTGAGCCTACAGTACTTATGTACACCTTCATGTTTAACTTTGCCAAGGACAGACAAGATCTGGGGCAGAAGTTGTTCTTAGCATGGACAGGATGGTACTGACATGCATACTTAACCTAACAAAAGTTATCCTACATGTATCTTTTTGGTGTCATCCTCATAAAAGGATTATGGTTTTCCTTGCACTTGGTCCTATGTGAATTACAGGGTCTGCGTGTGGACAGCATTCTTGCTCTTTATGATGGCCATTTTGGGTGCTTGCTCTATTATCAATAGATTTACCCGAGTTGCTGGTGAGCTATTCGGCTTGCTTATAGCAATGCTCTTCATGCAGCAAGCAATTCGTGTAAGTGCTTGTATATTTGAATCTCAAGGGCAATGCTAAATCTTCATGCATATATGGAAGTTGACACTCTAGCTTGGTTCTGAAATTGTAATGTAACATGCGGCCAATCCTTTTTGTTCAAATGTGCCATGCTTCATCTTCAGTTTGGGGAGTTTTCATAATAAACTCATCACCAAAACCTCTTTTTCAACTTTATCTCTGGTCTTGTATGCTGTCCGCTACTCATCTTTCCAGACTTTCCCTGACATTTCCTCCCTTTTCTACACATCTGGTTACTGTCTCTACCTTTGCTCCAAAAATTCTGTTGTCGCTCCACTATTGTTATGATAATTTCAATTCGGGGATGTCAAACTGGCACATGCCGCATGGTTTATCGGAGATCCTGAAAGACATCTTGCATGTCATGATTGGTGAATTTAGAATGACAGGTGAATGCCAGATTATCAATATAACAAATTTAAGGCATGCACTTTTTAGAGGATGTGAGAAAAAGTGATGTCTAATCTACTCCTAGATCTAAGTTTATTACATATCTGGATAATGAACTGCATTCCTCTATTTATTCTGTTATGATTGCTTTTCATCACTTCTGCCATGTGCAGGGGCTTATTGATGAGTTTCGCATACCAGAGAGAGAAAATCCCAGGCAAACTCAGTTTCTACCTTCATGGCGCTTTGGAAATGGAATGTTTGCATTTGTTCTATCTTTTGGTCTCCTTCTTACTGCCCTTAGGAGTCGGAAGGCACGATCTTGGCGCTATGGAACAGGTACTGATGATTTTATAGGAGAAAGTATTTATCTTTGATTTTAGGATAAAGTAATTTATCCTTGGTTTTTTGGTTGCCCTTGTGATATCCTCTTTTCATTTTATAAATGATATCAATGAACAATTTTGTGTCCATCATTCCTCCAATATTCCTCCTGTAATTGTTAATAATTTCCTAAAATCCCTCTCTCTCTCCTGAATTCTGAAATGCCTCTATTTGTACTTTCCAATCCCTTGGATGTTTTGAAGAGACTCAATTTTGATATCCTATTACTGTATTGAAAATTTTAGAATGGCTACGTGGGTTCATTGCGGATTATGGTGTTCCCCTCATGGTACTTGTTTGGACTGGTGTATCTTACATACCAGTTCATGATGTTCCAAAAGGGATTCCAAGACGTCTGTTCAGTCCAAATCCATGGTCCCATGGTGCCTACTCGAATTGGACAGTCATCAAGGTGTGTGTTCTTACCATGGATTTTGTTATTTAGACAAGTTACCACATTTAGATGAAACTTCAATACCATATCGTTGGAAATCTGCAGTGATGAAAGGGTTTAGATTGTGCTATCTGCTAAAGCTGATGCATGTTTGGTCAGAAACTGACGTTTCCTTGTTGAACAGGAAATGGTGAAGGTCCCTCCTTTATATATAATTGGAGCTTTCATTCCAGCAACTATGATTGCTGTGCTCTATTATTTTGACCACAGTGTTGCATCTCAACTAGCTCAACAAAAGGAGTTCAATTTGAAGAAACCACCCTCTTACCATTATGATCTTCTTCTATTGGGTTTCTTGGTAAGCACATTGTTTCTTGCTAAATATTATCTTTGATTTTGTTTGAGAAATCAGGCTTCATGGAGCTTGCTGTTGCCTTGGCACAAGTCAGTTTTGTCGTGTCTTGCATTTAGTTCATAAATATGCCTATAATATAATGAACATCTGCTTTCTTGCAAAAACCTGTTTGGAATGATTATACCCCAAAATTCCAATGTTGTTTTCCAATCATGGCTCATGAGAAAAATTCGTAAATGCTGGAATGTACTTGAGAAAGGACAGAAACGTATTCTAGAATAGTCGAAGACATAGCTACAGAATAGGTATGCAGATCCATGTGCCCTATTAAATTAATCCAATGCTCCTGTGTTTACGAAGCTACCTGTTATCTGCTGCTTGTATTAACATATAGAGGAAAAGACATATCTTGTTTTTGCTTTGAATTCTCAAAAAAAGATTCCTTTTCTAAATGCAGACTTTATTGTGTGGCCTTATTGGAATTCCTCCTGCAAATGGTGTTATTCCACAATCTCCAATGCATACAAAAAGTTTGGCAACACTTAAACATCAGGTATCAGAAGCAGACTTCTGAATCATCATATTTATTTATCAATAGAGAGTTCTATCCTGAAACATCTATGTATTGAATGGATTTGACTTCTTTGAAACAGTTATTGCGCAACAAGCTTGCATCAACAGCCCGCAGAAGCATCACACAGAACTCAAGTTTGGGCCAACTGTATGGACAGATGCAAGAGGCCTATAATCAAATGCAGACACCTCTAGTTTATCAAAATGCGACAACCTTGGTAATTTATGCTTTCTGCAATTGTTGATACTCTCAATACTGAATTGCTGTTGATTTTTATGTCCAACGTTCATGTCCAGGGGCTTAAAGAACTTAAACAATCCACCATCCAATTGGCTTCAAGCACAGGCAATATAGATGCTCCAATTGATGAATCTGTGTTTGATGTGGATAAAGACATTGACGACCTTCTACATGTTGAGGTCAAAGAACAACGCCTCAGCAATTTGCTTCAGGCTATTATGGTGGCTGCATGTGTCGCTGCTATGCCTTTCCTGAAGAAGATCCCAACATCAGTCCTTTGGGGCTATTTTGCTTTTATGGCAATTGAGAGCTTGCCTGGCAATCAGTTCTGGGAAAGAATTTTGCTTCTCTTCACTGCTCCTAGCCGGAGATACAAGTGAGTTTCTCTAGTTTTTGTTGTTTAACGATGCTTGACTTAAAAGGATTTAAAACTTAGGGACCAACCTTGTGCTACATCATCTCTTCTATGTTAAAGATTTTGGTGGGAAAAAAATCATCATATTGAACAAATTGAAATTTCAGATGTACATCAAGGCCCAAATAAAATATTGAACAAGAAATGAAGCAATCTGAATTCATCACTTTGCATGCATGATTTTCCCGTTGCGCATGAGCCCACGGACCACAATACAAAGCATCATTGAGCAGTTTCATGGAATTATGATGGCCATAAAGGCATAAATGAAGCTATTAGTCTGGTTTCAGCAAAGCAGATTATCCTTTTCTTGCCCTTTTGAAGCAAAATACTGGACGCGGTTTCTTGTTTGGCATAGTAAATCAGCAACACTTTCTCTCCACTGGTTTGAAAATATTTAGGTAACAGAGAGAATGATCATTTGACTGAAACGATCTGTTTTTTATCATGGTCCTCACAGAAAAAATAAGCATAAAACGTGGAAAACATAGCTTCAACATGGACATATTTAGTACTCATGCAATACTTTGCTCATGGCAACATTGGTTCATAATTTTGCCAGGGTACTGGAGAAATATCATGCAACATTCGTGGAGACTGTGCCTTTCAAAACCATCGCCACATTTACCATATTCCAGACAGTATACTTACTTCTATGCTTTGGACTTACTTGGATTCCAATAGCTGGTGTCCTCTTCCCATTGTTAATCATGCTCCTCATTCCAGTACGGCAGTATGTGCTTCCCAAATTTTTTAAAGCACCTCATCTAACAGACTTGGATGCTGCAGAATATGAGGAATCACCAGCTGTGCAATACAATATAAATGTAAGTTGCATTAGTTCCTTTGTTTTCTCTGCTCTTTTGTCCTTTCTTAGGCTCTTTGCAATATCCAGTCAACCTGCCCTCGATACTACCATACAGTATCTTGACAAGCCAATTTCTGTCATTTGTTGCCCTCATTTTCTTAAATTGCATTTTTCTTAGATTCACTGAACATTAATGTTATCATTTCAGGAGCAAGATTCTAATGGAATGGGGCCTATAGGTGGACGTCCAGATGATGCAGAGATCTTAGATGATATTATTACAAGAAGCCGTGGTGAGATCCGACTTGCACACAGTCCAAAGATAACAAGTTCAACTCCAACACATGATGATATGAGGCCAGTATGTAGCCCAAGGGTTAGAGAGCGAGCCGTCAGTCCATGTCTGAGCGAACTAAGGACAAATATAAGCCCAAGATTTGGTGGGTCGGGACCAGTAGCTGCACAGAGGACAAGTCCTCATTTGTCTACATTGGGACAGAGCTCTCGTAACTGAACATCCATTTAATTATGTGAAGAAAGGGTCTTATGTAAGTTTGCCTATGGAGGAACCCTTGTGTCAGGATTCATGTAAACAGGGGAAATTATAACTGATCTATCAGGGAGTGTTCTTTAATTTTGTTTTCTAACCATCGTATACAGCAAGTGTATTTCTATGCTTTTCTTGCGTCACTTTGTGGGTTGGGCAGAGAAAAATGGTTGTGTTATCACCAATTAATAAAATAGTACTTGTGGTTTGAATGCAATAATCATCCCATGATACTTATCATATGATTCTTCTTTTGCAGTGCGATGTTTAAGTTGTCCACCAAGATGCCAAACCAATGACTTGGCTACCATTATTAATGTTAAGGAAATCTATGAAATCCTTAGTACGGTCACTTATGCAAGCAGAAGTTCATACATCTCTTATTTCTTTTGTTTCCCTCTGGTGAGTGGTGATTGATAAAAAAGCATTACAGGATTCAGGATTTCTTTCAATAACTTCAGCATTCCAACCCCTTCCCTCCCTCTTGTTTTTTGCCCCTGAGTGATGATTCCCTTCTCCTACACATGGGAATGAAACTTCTGACCACAGTGGAGGTTTCAAGTACCCATCACCAGTATTATCAGGCTATGAGTGAATTGGCAACTTTAATTATCTCAGAACCGGACATTGTAGAAGCTCATCTAGTTCCCTTTTACTGTCAACTGCTGATTCTCACTGTATGCCTTTGCTTTCAACTTGATTAGTCCATTTCTTTTGAAGTTATCTATTGATGTCCCTTTTTTAAAAATAAAATCTCGTATTTCCTTATTTCTATTTGTAACTACATTCTTTGTATCACTTTTACTCTTAAAAATATCTAAGTTGACAGAACTGGTGGAAAGTTGACTACCTGCATATTCATCGGCATAAAGTCATCAAATGCCAGGTGAAGTTCTTGAAATAAGCTTTGGGTTCAAAGCATTTTGCCACTCCTAATGACACAATACACTTGGTTCCATCAAGTGTCATCTACATCTTGGCTGGTAAATGCATAAAAGAGGAAGCATACTTGCCATACAATTTCTTTCTTATTGTTTTTTGCCATTCACAAGTAGTTTGAGCTTGCAAACATGGCTGCTTCTGGCCATAACTTCCGTATGTTAGAAACCCATTTTTCCTGCAACCACCCTTCCAGGACTGCTTTCTGTCTTTGGAAATGTTCTACTCCATTTCCACTTCACTGCATTCAAAGCTTTGATTTTATGTAAAATAATCACATTTTCTTTGCAGAATGGTAAACTGATTTCTCTATTTTGAATTCTGGTCAACTTGTTGGTTTCCAAGAACATCCAAGAGCAACAGGTGAAAACAGAGAAGGTCCATCTCTTTGATGATTGTGGCAGACACCCTTCTCCTAACTTTCTCAGTGACAGACAGCCACCTCATCAAGAAGAATGTACAATGTGCTGAAATGACTACCCGTCACAGCATGGTCTCTTGTGTGCCTATCGTTGGAGGAGGAGATGCCCCTGCGTGTTGACATGTCTGCTCATGATGCCCTTTTGTCCTAGCTCCTTTTTCTCTTGTAGAAGGCTATAATATGATGGCATTCATGTTCTGAATCTCGGGGTCCTTTGGTTCAACTCTTCTGTGACCTGTGTCTTCTTCTGACTTGTGATTACTGGTTCAGTTCCCTATAAGAAACTTTGTTATGTTCCCTCAGAAGGATATTATGAACTTGTTGGTTACTTGGTGCATCTCACCTGTGATGCCTGCTTGGCACCAACGTGGTCTTCACAGTGAATTATCAATCTTAATTGAATACTGCATTCTTCTTATCTTTTTAGAGTGTGTACTAATTTGCAGTGTCCCAAGAAAACTGTTGGGCAAATATCTGTGACAAAGATGAGATGGATGGGCTGCTGTGTGATAGAAGATGAGCATGCCATATGGGACTCCTTTATCTTTCCTAGCAAACTCCAAAGGCAACAAACAAGACTGCCCCCATGTCAGATGAGGTACTTTAGCTTTTGTTAAATCACCGAAAGTTTTTAATGGATGGAGTGGCACCCAAGTGCCTATGAAAGTGGAGACGTGCCCAGTTGGAGGGCATGGACAGCGATGTTGATGGTGCAGACACTTTTTTTTATGAGCACCTACTTCATTAGGGCTCTCATGAGCTAAGGCAAAAAGGTGAAGAATTTATATCTGTCTTCTACTCAATGGCAGAGGGTACCCATATGAAGGATGCCCTCATTAAGTTTTCAGGGGTAACATTTGAAGAATTCTGTGCTAACAATGTAAACAATGAAGAGAAAAATCGATAATGGGACACAAATTTCTCCCCTCCCCCCATATTTTACTTTGGATATTAGTAACCTCTTTAGATATGCACTGACTTAAAAAAAAAACTATGACTATACACTTTCATCTTGTGATTCATGGTGATGACTTGCCTATGGTTGCTTCTGAAATCTACCTGGCTGGCTGATCTAAAAGCATTCCATAGCTTGAAGGACAATAATGCACATAGCTTACATGCTCAAAGATATTTAGAGATCCTGATTTGAGACACTTTCTGCTGGTAACTCTTAGAGAACTTAGTGGGCACCCGGTGGAGTCCAAGTGGAGGCAACCTATGGTGCTATCCTATCCCCTTCAATTCTCAACTGATAACACTACAGTTGATAAATAACAATATCTGAAAAAAGCAAGCTTTTTAGCAAAGTTTTTTTTTAAAAAAAATCCACATCTAACCTGGTACCACTCCTGATTGCAAAGCTTTTTCACAAACTCAAAATGAATAGTCGATCATCCAAAAACAAATCCAAGTAGAGTCATACGGCAAGTGGCATCCTCTTAGATTGTTAGGCCAAATTGGGACAAACCCAACAAGCAAATTAGATCAAATACTATGTCACCAAACTGAGTTATGGACTCAAAGAGTCTTTAAGTCATTAGTTAGAGAGCCCTAAACCTAATATAAGCATAAAATGGCTCATGAATTTTTTGATGTGATATCAAAAGACTTTCACCAGCGCATAGATAAGTAACGGTGCTGATTAGCAATTGCTTCTCATCTCTGACAAGGGGATGGTAAGTGGCCAGTGGGCTAGAAATTTATTAAAACAGAAGAAGCTAACAAAGTTGTTATCCAAAAGTGACAAAACTGCACTTTAAATTTGGTTTCACGTCATCACTAGTTCATAGTTACTTCAGCTAGATCATCTAGATGAGGCATGCAATCTACCATCTATGAAATGACAGGGTGCCAAATTAGACATTGACAAATGTTGTCTTCGTAAATGACAATCTTACATGTTTTTCTTTTACCAATTTTTGTATATTAGTCCCTACAATCTTATCTAATTATTTATTAGTCCCTGACCCCCCGCTACCCCCGCCAACCGAACTCCCACCCTCCACCCTCTGCAAACCCCTCCCCTATACAACCCCCGCCGGTCGAATCCCCCACCCCCTCCCCTCTGCAACCACCTCCCCGCCGGAGTCGCCCCCCCCTCCACCAGACCCCCCCCTACAACCCCCCCCCCCCTCTGCTCACCTCCCCCAGCCCCCCAACCACCCCTCTTCAGCCCCCTCTCCTATTGCAAGTACGCCTCCGTTGCCACCCGCTCACAAGTCGACCGCCCCCCACCGCCCCCCCCTCGATACCGGTGAGCTAGCACTCTCTCCCTCTCTCTCTCTCAATTAATTAGGGATAATTTGGTCTTTTCATAACCTTGGGTCAAGTTAACCACATTTTGATTAACTTCTATTGAAGAGAACGAACGGCAGGGATCTTGTTGTACATATTACGGCGATAATTGTAGGGACTTACAGATAACTCTCAAGAATTGAGGGATTAATAAATAATTAGGTAAGATTGAAGGGACTAATATGTAAAGATCTCTTTTCTGTATGGTAAGTTGTAGATTATGAATATGAAACTGGCTAGTGTGGGCCGGTGGAGCACCAAGGTCCAAATAAACAAGTGCCATTTGCTGGACGATAGCAATGGACTTTAGCTTTTAGGTTCTGCTTCCCTTCAACTGACGAGTTCACCACTTAAGGTGGGCCGGATGAAACCATTTGGTGCACTATTTTATCTTTTCTGTAGTGTAGTTACCACTGTTGATGATGCTCAGCAATTCATAGTCATATGTTGATGAGGGGCAGATTAAGCTTGCCGACAAGAATAGCAAACTTTGACTTAATCTTTGGGCTTCTGAGTGATGGAAAATCATTTCAAAGGTTCATAAATTTTCTTACAAGTGACAGTTTTTTTTTTTGAAGAATGGAAAAAAGAGAGATCTCAAAAAAATTTAAACTAGAAATTTCCTCCCACAGATACACAAGTAACTAGGCGCCCAGGGAACTATTGCCCAACAAGATTTCTGCAAATCTCTTTAAACTTTTATGGGTTTCTTGGTATGTAGCACCTATAAACTTTCATAATTAGAAATAAGCTCTCTAATCCATCCATTTTGTTAGAAGCCCTCGAATTCTTCTTCGTTATATGAAAGAGCCCTCGTTGTCGGTCTCCTATGAGAGAACATGTACAATGTTTTAACCTAACTATAGTTAAAGTTAAACCTGTGTGATACAATGACTGAAAAAACCCTTGAATATCCCCATCCAAATTGTAGAGGTTAAAATGTGGTGTCTCGAACTGTGCGTTACACCTCTAAGATTTATTTGACAGGAAAAGAGAAAGCCGCCTAGGAGGAACACCTACGAGCGGAGTAACCGCGTCAGAAGGAGTCCCGGGAGAAATCTAAGAGGGCAACCTTCTGATCCTTAAGACAGGCGAATACTCAGAGAAGGGGGAGAGTGATTGGAAGTAAGGATAGAGCACTCGCATAGAGTGGGAAAGAGCGTGGAGGGAGGTTGGGAGTGCTCAGAGGATTTGGCGGAGCTAGGGAGGCATTGAGAGCTTAGGTGTGGGGCTTCTGGGTGTAAAGATGTGTCAGGTTAACACTCACGTCTTCTCACATGTAAGACGACGGACGGGTAACTCACGACCCAATAAGACAATAGGCGGAGAGAACGGACAAACTCGAGGGAGATTCTATAAGGACTCTGGCCAAATGACATCACTTCTCACGATTCTCTTGCTCTATTAAACCTCCACCATTCTTGTCTCTCCGTCCTCACGACACATCTTTACACCCAGAAGCCCCACACCTAGAGAGAGAGAGAGAGAGAGGGGCAAGGGCCCCTCCAGCACTGACACCACCACCTAGTGAGGTAGGGGTGCACATATAAAGAAGGGGGAGAGTGAGAGAGACAAAGAGCGTGCAGGAGAGGGGGGCAACATTGGCACCCCACCTAATGGTGTGGGGGTGAGAGAGAGAGAGAGAGAGAGAGAGAGAGAGAGATGGTTCCCCTTTCGATGTCAGCACACCCATGTAACGGGGTGAGGTTTAGAGAGAGGTGGGGAGGGTATTTTCGAAAATAAAAATTCAAAGGAAGAAATTTTCTCCAAAAGAGATGACATATTTCATTTTTCCAACGTCTGCTAACTCGGTGGGTCCCTAAGGGCTAGTTTGTTATTCGAACGCGGGTACCGTGTTCGACCCCAAAGAGTCGAACATGGTAACCGACCCCGAGTAATCTCTCGTGTGTGAGGGGAGCGGGTGGGTCCCGCGATATTTCTCTTTCCTCGGTTAACAAACCTAGTCGACAATTCATTTATCAAACCTGCTCTAAAGGTTTGAAGAGTGGGCAATGTTTTGAAAAAATAAGTGGATTAAGAAAACTTAATCCTAATTATGAAAGTTATAGGGGTTAAATCCTAAAAAACCCAACCTTTATATCTTATGGAGTGTTTGGGTGCATTATTATGTTACTTTTCTTTTACAAAAAATATGGTTTTATAATGAAAATGACTAGAAAAGAGTGTTTGTTGGGCTTGATCAAGAGTTTAGGAATTCAAGGTGAGTCTGGTTACGCTTGGCTTGAGAGCATTTGATTGGCAGTTCAAGAGGGGCATGAACAGCGAAAGGATTTTGGCCAGTTCCTTTGCAGGAGGGGCGCAGATATCAATGGATCACAGGGATCCGAAAATCCGTTGCGGATCCATTTTTTTGGATTCGGATCAGGCTTTTGACCCAAAATACCATATTCACGTGAATCCGGGCGAGATTTTTCTGACGGGTTTTCGGGCCGACCATCGGCGTTCTCTTCTCAGCTCTCGCCTTCTAGGAACGACGGGAACACCCTCTGCGCCTGTAGGGTTTCTCCATCGGCGGCGATCTCGGCGAGGGCGACGCGACCTCCTCGACGGCCACGGCGATCGCGTATGCTCTCTCTCTCTCTCCCCCCCCTTGCCTTATCTCATCTCTCTCTTTAGCGAGTGCAGATGCAGGTGCCGGCGCTGGCGCCGGCGGGGGAACCCACCCGGCTCTCTCTCTCTCTCTCTCTGTGTGTGTGTGTGTGTGTGTGTGTGTGTGTGTGTGTGTGTGTGTGTGTGTGTGTGATCTTTCTCTCTCTCTCTCAGCGGCTCTGTCTCGCACCCCACCTCCGGCACCCTCTCTATCTACTCTCTCTGCGCACCCCACGGTTCCACCCTCTGGGTGGGGGTGCTGACGTCGAAGGGGGGAAATGGTACGAGGTCTGCGCGGGATCCGATCCAGTTCTTCAAGCATCACCGGATTCGCGCCCCCAAGCTCAGGCTCCGGAACAATTCCTGCAGGAGATCAAGAATGGGAGAAGAACTGGAAGAACAGGGGTTAAGGTGGAAGAACATAGCTCCGGAATAATGCACAGAGCTCTGTCAGATCTATTCCTAACTGTGAACGGGTGAGCTAAAGCAAGGACTGGAATAGTTTGGGTTTCAAGGATGATGATCCCATAGATCATTCCATCCGTCTATTTCCACTGCTCTCTAACCAACGGAGCTGGGCCACAACAACCTTGGCTAGTCTCCAACCGATTACAGCTCAATCCAGCTAATTCCAGCTAAATCGAAAATAAGGTGTCATACCTGTGGACGAATGGTTTGGAGTATTATACCAATGCCCGGCCCATGGCAACCATTGAGACCACTGCTCTTGTTGCTGGGAGCAGAAGCATCGTAAACAAGTTTCAAGACACTTGTTTAAAACCTCAGCTTGTCCATCTGTCCGTGGATGGTAGGCACCACTCATATGTAACTTGGCACCCTGGAGTTTGAACAGCTCTGACCAAAATTTGCTGGTGAACAGAAGCATCACTAGCTGAGACAATCACCTCAGGTAGGCCATGTAGGTTGAGAATATTATGAACAAACTCCTGCACTACTGTGGTGGCTGTGTGTGGATGCTTAAGGGAAACAAAGTGGGTATATTCAGATAATCGATCAACTACCACCAAAATAGAATTTTGGTGCTGTGAAGGGGGGTAAACCATCAGTAAAATCAATGTTTATGTGAGAGTCCAAATTGCATCTGGAATCGGTAAAGGCTATAATAGGCCTGCAGGGTGTTGTTGTATGGCTTTGTTCCTCCGGCAGACATCACAGTTTCTAATGTATTGCTTCACTGACTTGCGCATTCCCGGCCAGTAAAAACTTCTCTTAATTCGTTGTAAAGTCTTATATGGAATCCAGAATGCCCTCCCTCAAATGAATCATGGTGCTCATGCAATATGGTGGCAATGAGAGGAAATGAACTGTGCAAATAAATTCTGCCCTTGGTAGTATAAGATACCCCTTTAAATGCGTACTTGTTGGGGTCAAGCAAGACTGAGTTCCATTTCTGGATTAGAGCTGCGAAAATTTCATTTGAACTGTGTGCTATTTGTAATTCCTAGAACCTCACTGGCACCACGACTGACATTGCATGCACAGTTGGTTCAGATGGTTCTTTATGGACCCTGGGCAATGCATCCGCTGCCTTGTTGTGATGCCCCGCTTTATATTCAACAATGGCATCATAGCCCTAATAGTTTAACAAGCCACCTCTGGTGTGCAGGGGTGTGGACTTGTTGATTGAGCAAAAATCTTAAGTTTTGGTGGTCAGTCTTTACATGTCATATCTCGTATTCTATATCGTTGAGATATTGTCTGTTTTAGTCTACTGGTCTCACGGTTTTATCATTTTTTAATAGTGATCGACTCCAGAATGAGAGACTTTTCGGACTGATCATCCATCCTAGTACTACTCTCCATTAAGTACGCTTAACTTTGGAGTTCTTTCAAGAACTGAGTCGATATTTAAAAAGACGTTTTAATAATATAGAATATAACTTAACTATATTTGAGGGTGTTACGTTATGACAAAGAGATAACCAAGTAAATACGGTCCTCATTTTTAGAATGTGAATATAATTACCTCCATTTCTTTCTCATAAACTGATTTCTCTAGTTGATGGGTGGAAAAAGTCTTACTTAGGTAGGCAATTGGCCTACCCTGTTGCATTAGGATTGCGTCAATACATGTGCCATTGGCACCACATTCGATGATAAATTTATCATGAAAATCAGGTAAGGTTAGGACGGGTGCCGAGGACATGGCAGCTTTGAGTGTATTAAAAGCTTGCCGAAAATTGTCCTTAAGAAGGTGATGCAGAGCGAGTCGTCGAATTTATGAAAAATAATTTTGATTTATGTGAAAATGTCAAAGATATCATACTTAAAGATTATTTTATTAATTTAATTTATATATCATAATTAATTTATGAGTTATTTTAATTTAGAATTTATTTTAATCGAATATATATATTATTTTATTTAAAGGTTAGAGATGATGTCGACGTTAAAATATTGAAAAAATAATGGGTCTATTTATAATTTTTGTTAACCCGATTAGACGATGGTTGAATAAAAAATTTGCATCACGCACGCCTGTGTTTTTTCTTCACCGTAATCCCATCTCCCCACCTATTATCGCCTTTCCTCTCCTCGCTGTTCCCCCTCACTTGCCTTCCCTCCACCGTAATCACAAACCCCCCATTCCCCGCACCGCCGGCCGCCGCCGTCGCCGTCCGCGGGTGGGCCGCTGCCGCGCACAACGGCGCTGCCTCGTCGCCACGGCCGCCGCAGCCGGCCCCCAGCCGGCCACCGCACGCCAGTCGTCGCCGTGTTGCAGCTCCAACGGGCCGCCACCGCCGGCGTCGTCCGCGTCGTCCGCGACCGCCCGCCGCGAGCAGGCCCTGTCCTCTCCCAATCGGTTCTCCCTCCCTCTCTCTCGTATTATTGCATTGGTGTGTTCTCCTGCGAATTACTGTAGCAGAAAAAAAATCAGAAAGAAGGAAAACGGCAGTAGCAAGCAAAGAAAGAGGAGAAGGTTTAAAAATATATGTATATATATCGTGTGAAACAAAACAACAGGGAGAACAGATTGACAGAAAAGGAGAAATATATTGTGGAGAAAAATAGAAAAAAGAGTTGGGAGGAAAGTAGAAATTCCTAGACCCGAATTTTGTCCTACATCAAATTATTCCGAGGGGGCGAGCCGTTTTTGTCCTGCATCAGAAGGTATGTCAAAGGGACAGCAATGGAGCCATAATTCTTTATGAACTTTTGGTAATAACGTATAAGACCTAAGAAACCCCTTAAGGCCTTGACAGACTTCGGTACTGGCCATGACAGAACTGCCTGTAACTTGGAGGGTTCCATAGCTCACCTTGATCAGAAATAATGTGCCCCAAATATTCCACAGTAGTCACCCCAAAAACACATTTTGACAATTTGGTATACAGGTCATTATCTTTGAGCAGCTGCAAGACCTGCTGCAGATGGACTGGATGCATTCCCCATGTTGCACTATAAACCAAGATGTCACCGAAAAACACCAGCACAAACTTTCTTAGACACTGCTTGAAAACATCGTTCATGAGGTTTTAGAATGTGGAGGGAGCGTTTGTAAGGCTAACAGGCATTACAAGAAATTCGCAATGTCCCTCATGTGTTCTAAATGCAGTTTTATGGATATCATCCGGATGCATTCTAATTTGGTGATATCCGGATGTTAAGTCAAGATTGGAAAAGTATTTGGATCTATGGAGGTCATCCAAAAGGTCATCAATCAAGGGTATTGGGTATTTATCCTTGATAGTCTGCTGATTAAGGGCCCTTTAGTCTATACGCATTCTCCATGACCCGTCTGTTTTCTGGACTAATAAGACTTGGGCTGAGAAGGGGCTATTGTTGGATTGTACATGAGTTTGAAGAAGGAGGTCCTTAACTTGTGTCTCAATGATACTCTTTTGTATAGGAGAATGTCTATATGAAGGTTGGGCAATTGCCTTGGTTTCATCAATGACTGGGATCCGATGATCGTAGGGCCTGCTTGGTGGTAAATTCTGAGGTTTGCTAAAAACTATTGAATATTGCTGCAGTATTGAAGCTATCGCAGGATCATAAGAAGCTAAATCAAGAGATGAAGGAGAACAAGAAGTAGATGAAGTGGTGGCATCTATGGAGTACATGTGTATGGAATAACATGAACAGGCTCTGGACAGTTCTGTAGAAAACTGTGCTGCATATACAATGTCAACTGGAGAATTTTTAATACCCCGCAGTATGAAATCTTGCTTATGCAATGAGAATTTCATGACCATCTCTGAGACATTAAGTGTAATATCTCCCGACAACTGCAACCACGTGCTTCTCAATACCACATCCACACTGCCTAAAGGCAGAATGAGAAAATCCAGTGTGAAGGATATGCCGGGCAACTTCAGTGTAACCCCTGGGCTCCAACCCTGAGAAGAAATTTGCAACCTTGCAGCAATCTTAAGTGGATGAGCATCAAAATTGGTAATTGTCAAACCCAGTTGTTCTGCTATCACTGTGATGTGACACCACTAGGGAATATGCAGCAAACAAAGATATCCGTAGGACCTATTCCGCATTCACAAGCACCAAGCAATTCAGATGATAAATCGGAACCGAAACACCGTGCACACTCGCGAGCCCCGGGTGACCCTATGAGGCTAGGAGGAGGTGATGGATCAAGACCCTTGCTGGTAGAGTGCCAGCAGGGCTAAGGCTGTCCTCCCGAGGGTATATAGCCCACAATCATGGGGCTGGCCGGTGCCACTTGGGGGCACAAGGTCACTCTCACTCACTTTGACCACGGTGACCTCACCTTTGAAGGTGGAGTCGGGGACGAGCACTCACTCACATGCGCAACGGAGCGATATCTTCGGATATTAAATGAACAAGCACTAACATGGCAGGAGCAAAGTTTAGAGCTTACCCGGCTGGTTTGAAGAAACCAACCCCGTTCGGAGACGTGGGCGAGCGGGGAAGTGTGATCCCGCACACTGTGCCGGTGTAGCTTGAGCTGCGAGTTACAAGAACTACACCTCACATAGGAGGGTTGGACTAGGGGTTGGGGAGTTTAATATACATCAAACACTACCTCCTCGCAGGGAGGGGCGCTAAGCCGGCCAGGCGGGCGGGGAAATTTGCCGAAAGGAGATAGTACGGAAGCCGTCGGGTATCCACTCGATTGCTGTGCAAGAGGACAGGCGGTCGCTGTTGCGGTCGTAGCTCCTCCTACAGAATTTTGCCGGTGACGAAACTTGATGGGGTGGCTTCGTAACAGGAACGGGGACCCCTCTGATTTTTAGCAAATTCGTCTGCTGTCGTTTGCCGGTCGCGGTGGAGGGTTGAACAGGACGCAGGGATCTGTGTTTGGCAGCTTCAGAATTGATGCAGTGAGTAGCAGGGGCTGTACCTGGGGCTCCCGAACTCTGATTCTCGATCCGTTTGAAGTCCTGGAACCGGGGTTAAGCCTTCTTCTCAGCAAAACTGACGGGGAGGTCGCCGGAGGTCAGGGTGACCCGGGGGACACCTCTGAGTGCTGGCAGGTCGTAGCAGGCAGGGGAAGGCAGCTTTGCGCGACCTGAGGAAGAAAATCAGAACTCGAGGTGCCGGATGCCGAACGAACTTCCGCTTCTTGCTCCTGGTCGGGGACAGGGGGAGGAAGGTTTGCGAAGAAGAAGCCGTAGCCTGAATCTGTCTCTGTTGGCCGTGGTGCAGCTTCTCGTCGGAATCTGTTGCGCTGCAACTGGCTCTTGACGCTGTCGGAGGAGATCGACTCTCACGGGTGGCCACAGACTCGGATCGAAGAGCTTCCACCTCGCCTGTAAAGAGGACAGGGAGGCCTTTCCAGAATGGTATGCTACGCCTCGAGATGTTGTCGTCTGAACTCGGAGTGCCCTCTGCAATGCGAACCTTTTTTCTGCCACCTGCAGTGTGACAGAATGAAGGGGGATGGTGGAGGGATGGAGTCAAGGGAGAGTAGGGTTTTTTGGTAGTGGTGGAGGGTGGTGGCTGAATGCAGGTGGTAGGGGAATGTTGTGGGTGATGAGAGGGGCAGAGCAGCTGTAGGGATGTGCAGGGGGGTGGAGTGGAGTGGGGGCCGAAGTTGGAGAGGGGATGGTGGAGGTGTGCGGCCAAGGCAAAGAGGGGGAAGTATGGGATGGGGGCTGATGCGCAACCAGGTGGGGGGGTTTGTGGTTGAATGGTCTTGGGGTATGGAAGAGGGTGTGGGGAAGTGGGAGAGTTGTGTGGGGAAGAGGGAGGGGTGTGTTGGGTGTGGAGATGGTGTATGGGGAATAGGAAGGGTTGCTTGGGAAATAGTGGGTATTGATGATAGTTAAGTGGCCTAGGGGAGGTGAGGGGTTGGAGGCTGAGGTGGCAGGTGAGGTGGCAGATGGATGGGGAGGTGAAGGGGCAGGATCGCCCAAGGGAGAGAGAGAGAGAGGGGAGGAGAGAGAGAGGGGGCCGGCCCCTTTAGTGAGAGAGAGAGAGAGAGAGAGAGAGAGAGAGAGAGAACTAGAGAGAGAGGGGGAAAATGGCACTTATGCTCAAATACTCAATGATTCATTCCCTCTCATAAGAGGAGCTGGGGTCCTATATATAGGGATCCCAACTTTAACAAAAAGTCCCTGGACAAACTGTTAAAAGCAAATAAGCAAGGGGGTTGGGGAAAGAAGAGGTCGCCCATGGGCCAGGCCCATCTAATTGGGCCCACAATGACCTCCTAGCCTAGCATACTTAAATAGATAACATGACTACCTAGGTTCATGACTCAAAATACATCAAAATGACTCAATGAAAGGAGGAAATACATCATGAAGGCCATAGTAACAAACTCCGTCGCTCTGAAGATCCACTAAGTCAAGCAATCACAGCCTATCCATCTCTGGAGGTGGGAGAGGTGTCGAGCCAAAGGGAACTCTGGGTGATGTCCCCATCAACTCCCCCGGACTGTGAAGAGCTCGACTCTGTCGAGAAAGGGTCCTCACGGCTGCGGTACTGCTCCAGGAGGTCGGGGTCCAGCTGCTGAAGATCCTCCCTGCTTACCCAAGAATCATCTGAAGGGGGCCGGCCCTTCCACCTGACCAAGTATCGCTCGTATGCTTTGCTCCGTGTGACAGTGACCTGTTCATCCAATATCCGTTCTATTTGCTCCCGTTGGCTCCTCTGGACTGGTGGAACTCTCTCATGGGTGGCGGCTCTCTCAGAAGGGGGAACAGGCTCAATTTCCTTACTAGGTGTCACCGTGGGTCCCTTATATGGCACCAAGTCAGCCACATTGAATGTGGGACTTACTGTGTACTCCTCAGGGAGGTCCAACACGTAAGCGTTCGTGCCAATCCTCTTTAAAACCTGGAAGGGGCCTGATCCACACGACCTCAGCTTAGAGACATTCCCAGGGGAAAGCCTCTCAGTCCTTACCATCACATAATCACCTACGTGAAACTCCTGGTGGCGGCGGTGGGAATCGGCTGACCTTTTATAAATCTCATTGCTTTTGTTAATGTGTTTGCGGATTTCTTCATGCAATTCCTTCATGTGTTGGGCAAATGACTCAGCGCTAATAGACACTCTAGCATGTGGTGGCAAAGGAATGAGATCTGTAGGCTTCCTAGGTTTGTACCCATGCACAGCTTCAAATGGACTTATCCCTATTGACCTATTCACTGAATTGTTGTATGCAAACTCTGCCTGGGGTAATATGAGGTCCCACTTCCCGGGGCGATCCTCAACAAGACACCGGAGTAGATTTCCAAGGCTCCTATTGATGACTTCGGTCTGGCCGTCAGTTTGTGGGTGATAGGCCGTGGAAAATTTAAGAAGGGTCCCCATTAGGTGCCAGAGAGTCTTCCAGAAATAACTAGTAAATTTGACATCCCTGTCGGAGATGATGGTCTTGGGCAGGCCATGGAGACGAACTACCTCGTCAAAGAAAAGACGGGCCACGTGGGAAGCATCAGAGGTTTTGGAACAGGGGATGAAATGGGTCATTTTTGAGAATCGGTCCACGACCACAAAGATGGAGTCATGTTTCCTTTGAGTCCGGGGTAGCCCTAACACGAAGTCCATGCTTAGGTCCTGCCATGGCCGATCGGGAACAGGTAGAGGTGTGTAGAGGCCGGTGTTTTGTCTGACTTGTTTGGCTGTCGCACACGTGCGGCACTGCCCCACAATGTTGGCCACGTCCCTCTTGAGGCTGGGCCAATAGAACTGCCCCTCTACTAGGCCAATAGTCTTGTGCACCCCAAAATGTCCAGCTAGGCCCCCAGCATGTAACTCCCAGACCAATAAATCCCTTAGTGAAGTTCTAGGGATGCAAAGCCGATGTCCCTTGAAAAGGAACCCGTCCTCTAAGATAAAGCCTTGGTGCTCCTGGGAGGAATGGGTGGTTAGGTGAGTGTGGGTGGGCCCGAAGTCAGGACAAGTAGGGTATTCTTCCCTCAATCGATCGAAGCCTATAACTTCTACCCGGATGGTGGTTAATAGGGAGACCCTCCGACTAAGAGCATCGGCAGCGCGGTTCTCACTTCCGACCTTGTGTTTGATCACAAATGTGTAGGCCTGGATGTACTCAACCCATCTAGCGTGCCGGGCATTCAACTTCTGTTGAGAGTTGAGGTATTTTAGAGCCTCATGGTCGGAGAATATGACAAATTCTTTGGGGAGGAGGTAATGCCTCCAGTGGCGGAGGGATTGTACCACAGCATAGAATTCTTTGTCATAAGTGGTGTATTTGAGCCTAGCATCACACAACTTCTCGCTAAAGTAGGCCACAGGATGACCCTCCTGGCTGAGGATCCCGCCAATTCCTACCCCAGAAGCATCACAAGTTACCTCAAAGACTTTAGAAAAGTCCGGGAGGCATAAGACCGGGGCTTGAGTCATTCTATCCTTGAGCTCCTGGAAGGCTCTAGTGGCCGATTTAGTCCACACAAAGGTTCCCTTTCTGAGGCAATCCGTGATTGGGGCTGTGATGGTGCTAAATCCACGGATGAACCTTCGGTAGAAAGTGGCTAAGCCATGGAAACTCCGGACCTCATGAAGAGTATGGGGCTCCGGCCAGTCAATGATGGCTTGGACTTTTTCGGGGTCCATAGAAACTCCTTGGGTGGAGACAACATACCCAAGGAAGGTGAGGGAATCAGTCAAGAAGTGACATTTCCCTAGATTGGCAAAGAGGTTTTCCTTCCTAAGGGTGGTGCAGACCTGCCTGAGGTGGATGAGGTGGGCTTCCTTGGACTGGCTGTAGATGAGGATGTCATCGAAGTAGACTACAAGGAAGACCCCAATGTAGGGTCTGAGGACTTCGGTCATGAGGCGCATGAAGGTGCTTGGGGCATTTGAAAGCCCAAAAGGCATAACCAGCCATTCGTATAGCCCATCTTTGGTTTTAAAGGCGGTTTTCCATTCATCCCCGGGCCTAATCCTCACTTGGTGGTAGCCACTCTTAAGGTCTATTTTGGAAAAAATAGTGGCCCCTGCAAGCATGTCCAGCATATCGTCAAGTCTAGGTATAGGGAACCTATATTTGACGGTGATCTTGTTTATGGCTCTACTATCAACACACATTCGCCATGTCCCATCTTTTTTTGGTGTGAGAAGAGCGGGGACGGCGCATGGGCTTTTGCTCAACCTGAGGAAGCCCTTTCTAATCAGTTCTTCTACTTGCCTCCTTAACTCAGCATGTTCGGTGGGGTTGAGGCGATAGTGTGGCAGATTGGGAAGGGAGGCTCCTGGGACAAAGTCTATGGCATGTTGGACATCCCTCATGGGGGGTAGTTGATCTGGGAGTTCGTCGGGAAACACATCCTTGAATTCCCCAAGGAGAGGGTGTACTTCCACGGGGTGGGGATTGGATGGTGTTGACTCCCCTAGACAAAGGACAATCGCACATAAGGGGGTTCCTCGGGCAACTTCCTCTTCCAATTCCTTCCTAGTGATGAGGTGGAGGCCTTTGACGGGCCCGGTAGGAATTTTAGGGGTGGGGTCATGAGTGATAGGTTGCATGGGTGTAGGCGGACCCTTGGGACTTGGGGAGGGAGTGGGAAGAATTCCCTTAGTGGGAGGTTCCTTTCGGGGTGGGGAAGGATTGAGGCGGATGGTCTTCCCCTCGTGCACAAAGGTGCACGTGTTCGTCTTCCCATGGATGGTGGCATCTACATCGTATATCCAAGGTCTCCCAAGTAGGATACTCCCTACGGCCATAGGTATGATATCACACCAAATTTGTCCTTGGTAGGATGAGAAGGTGATGGGGATTAGACAACATGTGTTGACGGGGATGGAGTGATTATTGATCCATGACACACGGTAAGGTTTGGGGTGGGGTGTTGGGGTTAGCCCAAGAAGTTTGACGGTGTCCGGGGACACGGCATTGACACAACTCCCATTGTCTAAGAGGATCTTTCTAACATGTTCCCCCATTTTGATGAAAGTATGGAAGATGGAGGTCCTACGCCAATCCTCTTCTTGGGGTTGGGTGAGAGTGCATCTTATCACTCCAAGGTGGGCTGATTGGTGGTCATCTTCTACACCCTCTTCAATGAATTGTTCCTCATACTCTTCTTCCCACCCTAGGGCAGCCTCGTACTCCTCCATATTCTCTTGAGTTTCGTGGGAGGTGGTGGGTACGCTCTCTATAACTAGATTGGACATCCCTTTGGAGGGGCATTGAGTGGCTATGTGGCCATAACCATGACACCGAAAACACTTAATCGAACTATTCTCCGGGGCCTTTCCTTTGAAGATGTCCTCCCTTCGGGGAGGGGGATTGAGTGGAGTGGTTTTGGTAGGGGGAGGGTTGGTTGGTTGTGGGTAGGTCCGGGTGGGGGTATTCCCACTAGGAGTAGGAGTCTTCAACAATGGTGGAAGATTGGGTCGTGGACCCGTGTTCCTAGGCTCAAACGGACGGGAAGGTGTGAACCTTGAATTCCTAAAGAACCTCTCCGTATCCCGAGCTATTTGGTAAGCCATTTCAAGGGAATCCACATCCCTCATAATTAACTCCCTTTTTATGTTTGGATGGAGGCCATTTCTAAATCGTGATAGGGTGACGGCTAACTCCTCATGTACTCCACATTTAAGAAGATAGGAGTCAAACAATTCTATATACTCTACCACGGACTTTCCTTCTTGGTGAGGCATTGCCATTCATCTAAGAGTGTTTGGGTGTAGGAGTGGGGAAGGTATTTGAACCTTAATTGGGCTTTCATGTCCTCCCATGTTTGAATGGGTTCCTCCCTCCTAATTCTCTTCCTAGTTTCAACACTCATCCAATAGGTCTTGGCCAATTTAGTAAGGTGCATTTTGGCTAGCCTAACCTTTCTTTCCTCGGTCATGTGGTACCACTCGAAGTATTGATCCATAGCACTCTCCCATTCTAGGTACACATGTGGGTTATGTGACCCATCAAAATTAGGGGCATCCACTTTGATCATCCTAAGTAGGTAATCATCCGGGTCATCCCTTGGTCGCCTCTCCAAAGCTCTATGTGGACGGGGCCTCTCATTCTCGGGGTAGTAGTCATTCTCAAGGTCCTCCCTTTCATGCTCAACCCGGGGTGGTGGGGCCCTATGGGGAATGTTTCTAGGGGGGGTCCTAGCTTCCTCAATCCTATCCAATCGAGTGACTACCCCA
Source organism: Amorphophallus konjac (assembly GCA_022559845.1). Lineage (NCBI taxonomy): Eukaryota > Viridiplantae > Streptophyta > Magnoliopsida > Alismatales > Araceae > Amorphophallus > Amorphophallus konjac. The sequence goes on along the minus strand of CM040125.1, from coordinate 2,339,905 downwards.
TTCATTTGCTCCGTGAGGGCTAGAATGGCAGTCTCTATCCGTTCCATAGGATTTTGGGGAGTTCCTCTAGGGTCATTTTGGTTGCCTTGGAGATTGGGATCCATGGGTGGGTTGGAATTAGAAGGATCAGCCCGGTATATGGTACCTCTACGGGTGGACATGCAAAATTAAGACAAGGCGGGATGCAATGGCCCTTGGACCTAGGCTTGTAGAGACAAGTCTAAAACTTGCTCTGATACCAATTGATGTGACACCACTAGGGAATATGCAGCAAACAAAGATATCCGTAGGACCTATTCCGCATTCACAAGCACCAAGCAATTCAGATGATAAATCGGAACCGAAACACCGTGCACACTCGCGAGCCCCGGGTGACCCTATGAGGCTAGGAGGAGGTGATGGATCAAGACCCTTGCTGGTAGAGTGCCAGCAGGGCTAAGGCTGTCCTCCCGAGGGTATATAGCCCACAATCATGGGGCTGGCCGGTGCCACTTGGGGGCACAAGGTCACTCTCACTCACTTTGACCACGGTGACCTCACCTTTGAAGGTGGAGTCGGGGACGAGCACTCACTCACATGCGCAACGGAGCGATATCTTCGGATATTAAATGAACAAGCACTAACATGGCAGGAGCAAAGTTTAGAGCTTACCCGGCTGGTTTGAAGAAACCAACCCCGTTCGGAGACGTGGGCGAGCGGGGAAGTGTGATCCCGCACACTGTGCCGGTGTAGCTTGAGCTGCGAGTTACAAGAACTACACCTCACATAGGAGGGTTGGACTAGGGGTTGGGGAGTTTAATATACATCAAACACTACCTCCTCGCAGGGAGGGGCGCTAAGCCGGCCAGGCGGGCGGGGAAATTTGCCGAAAGGAGATGGTACGGAAGCCGTCGGGTATCCACTCGATTGCTGTGCAAGAGGACAGGCGGTCGCTGTTGCGGTCGTAGCTCCTCCTACAGAATTTTGCCGGTGACGAAACTTGATGGGGTGGCTTCGTAACAGGAACGGGGACCCCTCTGATTTTTAGCAAATTCGTCTGCTGTCGTTTGCCGGTCGCGGTGGAGGGTTGAACAGGACGCAGGGATCTGTGCTTGGCAGCTTCAGAATTGATGCAGTGAGTAGCAGGGGCTGTACCTGGGGCTCCCGAACTCTGATTCTCGATCCGTTTGAAGTCCTGGAACCGGGGTTAAGCCTTCTTCTCAGCAAAACTGACGGGGAGGTCGCCGGAGGTCAGGGTGACCCGGGGGACACCTCTGAGTGCTGGCAGGTCGTAGCAGGCAGGGGAAGGCAGCTTTGCGCGACCTGAGGAAGAAAATCAGAACTCGAGGTGCCGGATGCCGAACGAACTTCCGCTTCTTGCTCCTGGTCGGGGACAGGGGGAGGAAGGTTTGCGAAGAAGAAGCCGTAGCCTGAATCTGTCTCTGTTGGCCGTGGTGCAGCTTCTGGTCGGAATCTGTTGCGCTGCAACTGGTTCTTGACGCTGTCGGAGGAGATCGACTCTCACGGGTGGCCACAGACTCGGATCGAAGAGCTTCCACCTCGCCTGTAAAGAGGACAGGGAGGCCTTTCCAGAATGGTATGCTACGCCTCGAGATGTTGTCGTCTGAACTCGGAGTGCCCTCTGCAATGCGAACCTTTTTTCTGCCACCTGCAGTGTGACAGAATGAAGGGGGATGGTGGAGGGATGGAGTCAAGGGAGAGTAGGGTTTTTGGTAGTGGTGGAGGGTGGTGGCTGAATGCAGGTGGTAGGGGAATGTTGTGGGTGATGAGAGGGGCAGAGCAGCTGTAGGGATGTGCAGGGGGGTGGAGTGGAGTGGGGGCCGAAGTTGGAGAGGGGATGGTGGAGGTGTGCGGCCAAGGCAAAGAGGGGGAAGTATGGGATGGGGGCTGATGCGCAACCAGGTGGGGGGGTTTGTGGTTGAATGGTCTTGGGGTATGGAAGAGGGTGTGGGGAAGTGGGAGAGTTGTGTGGGGAAGAGGGAGGGGTGTGTTGGGTGTGGAGATGGTGTATGGGGAATAGGAAGGGTTGCTTGGGAAATAGTGGGTATTGATGATAGTTAAGTGGCCTAGGGGAGGTGAGGGGTTGGAGGCTGAGGTGGCAGGTGAGGTGGCAGATGGATGGGGAGGTGAAGGGGCAGGATCGCCCAAGGGAGAGAGAGAGAGAGGGGAGGAGAGAGAGAGGGGGCCGGCCCCTTTAGTGAGAGAGAGAGAGAGAGAGAGAGAGAGAGAACTAGAGAGAGAGGGGGAAAATGGCACTTATGCTCAAATACTCAATGATTCATTCCCTCTCATAAGAGGAGCTGGGGTCCTATATATAGGGATCCCAACTTTAACAAAAAGTCCCTGGACAAACTGTTAAAAGCAAATAAGCAAGGGGGTTGGGGAAAGAAGAGGTCGCCCATGGGCCAGGCCCATCTAATTGGGCCCACAATGACCTCCTAGCCTAGCATACTTAAATAGATAACATGACTACCTAGGTTCATGACTCAAAATACATCAAAATGACTCAATGAAAGGAGGAAATACATCATGAAGGCCATAGTAACAAACTCCGTCGCTCTGAAGATCCACTAAGTCAAGCAATCGCAGCCTATCCATCTCTGGAGGTGGGAGAGGTGTCGAGCCAAAGGGAACTCTGGGTGATGTCCCCATCACACTGGGTCCAAGAAATTATGTGTACTGCCATTGTCTACTCCCAAGTAGACGAAGGGTGTCAGGAGAGGCTAAGTGGGTTACTGACTGTGAATAAAATGAGGTTTGTGGTATGAACTGGTCTTCTTCAAGACTGTCTGAGTTTACAGGATTTTTTAGGTCAATTGTGTCAAACTCAGATAAGTCAGGAATAAGCTGTAACAAGAACAATTTATGGGCTTGACAAGTGTGGCCGGGCACCCATTTATCGTCACAATTATAGCACAATCCCTTAGTTCTGCCCTCCTGTAACTGTTGAGTGGTAAGTTTGTGAACCGGAGGGTGTGCTGGTTTAGGGAGAGGCAACAGTGCTGGTTGTGTGCTAGTAGATGGTAATGATTTGTTGGGCAAGGTATTGGTAAAATTGAAGTGGGAAGAAGGCCTTCGTCAAAATGAAAATTTTTGTTCTTGAATCCGAGCCAATTCCATGGCATGAGACAAGGTTGTGGGGGAAAAGGAATGGATCTCACATGCCAAATCATCCCACAGCCCACTGATAAAGACACCCATCAGATGTGCTTCTGAAACACCAGTTATTCTATTGCAAAGAACCTCAAATTGCCGCTGATAATCCAAGACAGAACCAGTTTGATTAAGTGCTTAACTGGCCATGCGAATCAAGAATAGACACTGTGCCAAATTTGGCTTCCAACCCTGTCGAGAACTTGGTCCAAGTGATCAATGCCCTGGTACTGGTAAAATGTCAGTACCATTGCAGTGCATCTCCCTCCAGATAGAAGGATGCAATGGTTAATTTGTGGTCTTCATGAGTTTGATTACAGAGGAAATAACGATATGCCTTGAACCCCCATTCCGCAGGATCAAAACTCCCATCAAATCTTGGAAACTCATGCAATTTTGGTCGAAAGGAACCGGAATTTCCAGGAAAAGTATCACGAGAATTCAAAGAATCCTGCAATTTAGATTCCAGAGCATGGACGCGATGAGCTACACCACCAAGTTTCTCATGGATAGAGCTGACCTATTGCTGCATTTCCAGTTGGAAATCATGGAGGATAGATAGAACCGTGCTGATGGAGTCAGACGCCATGTCTGGATGCTTCCTAGAGCTGCCTGAGGGTAGCTCAGACACCATTTTGGTACGAGATCTGCGCGAGATCCGATCCAGTTTCTCAAGCATCACCAGATTCACACCCCCAAGCTCAGGCTCCAGAACAATTCCTGCAGGAGATCAAGAACAGGAGAAGAACTGGAAGAACAGGGGTTAAGGTGGAAGAACAGAACTCTGAAATAATGCACAGAGCTCTGTCAGATCTATTTCTAACTGTGAAACTAAACTGTGAACGGGAGAGCTAAAGCAAGGACTGGAATAATTTGGGCTTCAAGGATGATGATCTCATAGATCATTCCATCCGTCTATTTCCACTGCTGTCTAACGAACGGAGCTGGGCCACAACAACCTTGGCCGGTCTCCAACCGATTACAGATCAATCCAGCTAATTACAGCTAAATCAAATAAAAGGTAAAACAAAATGACAACAACTAATCGAACAAGGGCAATTCTTCTCTTTGCTCATTATAGGAAACCCCGCTCCGGCACCCTCTTTCTTTCTCTCTCTCTGATCTCTCATGCTCTCTTGCTTAGTGGATCTCTCTGCGCACCCACCTCCAAATCGCCAGAGGGCGAAGAGGGGGCGAAAACTGGTTGCTTTCCACGGTTTTTACTCTCCAAATCACTGCGGGGGGGGGGGGGGGGGGGGGGGTTGGAGACAACGTCGGGGGAGATGAAGGTCACTGTCGTTTTCCGCAACGCCTGAGAGGTTGCCAGAGGCGGGATCCTACTTAAGGACTCGGTATTTACATTCCAAAAACCCTTCAAACCTCTATGCTTATGAAAATCCCTTTGGAGTCAAAAGATATACAGAAGGATAATAATGCAGGAATGTTTTAAAATATTTCTCATTCCAACACTACTGTACGGACTTCATAGGAGAAAGAAACAGAGAATCTTTATTCGATCTGGTAGGTTTTCTGACAGAGTTGTTTTGTTTGTGTTGGATAGGCTGGTAGAACAGGTATATTTGTTGGGAAAAGAAAATAGGCAGGGTGGTCCAATTGTTGACTAGGTTTTGGAGAGTGTAGGCCTAATATCCAAAATTGTATTGGGCTTCCATCTGTACTGGTTTTTAAATTTAGTTTATCTTTTTGGGTGGGGTAGGGATGTTAATTCTAATTTTTATTTTTCTGTAGATATTTTTGTGGAGAGCTTTTCATGTCCTTTGTTGTTATCTAATGAAAATTGTCATACCATTCACCTCCAAAAAGAGTAATATTTTATGAATAGTCTCTGATAGGTAGTGAACATGAGAATAACCTTTTCAACCGTACACCAGGAAACAACTAAAATAGGCATAATTGAAGTGGTAAGAAACCAACAGTAGTTGTCCAATTGTTTTCTTTTTCCTTTTGCTTCAGGGAGGGGGCAATGGGGCATCCATTGTCTCACGATGCTGATTCATCTGATTTGATGACAAAAAAAATATGTATGTATTTGCATAGATTGAAAATGGATCTTCTCTGTATTCTGATGTTTTGATATTATTTACTGGTTTCAGTATTGAATGATGTCTTCGGACCACAGTGTAGAGGTGGTCTTAGATTCTTCTTTACCATCTATCCAAACAACAGAAAAGGAGAAGAATGACATGCGGGTAACCTACAATTCTGATCACTTATATTTACTTGTCTCGTCCTTAGTTCTTTTCTTTGAACAATGTTGCCCTCCTTCATCTTGCGTAAAGGTTTGGCTCATAACAGATGTGGTTGTGATCATGATTTTATTGATTAGAGTTGTTCACTGGCACTTTTTACTTCTTCAAATGAATGTATATCATTTCTCCCTTCTTTGTTTAACATGCTGACATTTATTTTCAAAATTGATTCCATTTTCCTGGCAGGGCTTGAATAGGATTCCCACAAGAACTGCTCAGATCCGATTGGTCAGCTCACATCCTGAGGTTTATGAGCCATGCGATGACTCATTTGTGCTAGTTGATGCTCTTCTGGCCGATAGATTGAAACTCATAGAACACCAGCCAAGGATATGCCTGGAAATAGGATGTGGCAGTGGTTACGTGATAGCATCACTGGCCCTTATGCTCAGCCACAATGTTCCAGGGGTCCACTATTTTGCCACAGACATCAGTTTGGATGCAACAGAAACCACCCGTCGGACTATGGAAGCTCATGGGATACATGTTGAGGTAATTGCGACGGACATTGCATTTGGCCTTCAGAGACGTCTCGCAGGAATGGTGGATGTGGTGGTCGTGAACCCTCCTTACGTCCCTACACCTGAAGAGGAAGTTGGTTGTGAGGGTATAACCGCTTCTTGGGCAGGAGGTGAGAATGGGCGTAGAGTGATTGACCGGATCCTCCCTGTTGTCGATGAGCTTCTGTCAGAAAAGGGGTGGCTCTATATGGTAACACTGACTGCAAACAATCCCTCACAAATATGCCTCTTGATGAGAGAAAAGGGATATTCGTCGAAGATTGTTCTCCAGAGGTCAACACAGGAGGAGAGTCTCCATGTCATCAAGTTTTGGCGTGACAATGCAGAAGATGAACCCAGAGAAGGAAACAGAGGGGTTCTAACAGCCTCTGAATCCTGGCTTTCTCACCTATCCCTTTTTTCTTTCTTGAGGAGCAATGAAAGTAGCAGCTGAAACTGTAAATCATGTTGAGTCAAGTCACTACTGTCCTTGGGATGACTGTTGGCAACATCTTGGAGATTGCATTTTACCCTCTAGAAACAAACAGAACCATCTCTCCCCCCCCCCAAATATATATATATATATATATATATATGGCTTCACTGTTACATCTTTGGTGCTTGCTTAATGGAGTAGGTCAGAGCTTAGAATGTACAAAACGAGAATATGTGCACTAATATTTGCATGATATTAGAAGTGCAAGTTCTGAGAAATGGCTTCCTTTGCTTCTTTGAGTAGAAAGATACCAAAGTTTATGGTTTACACTCTCAAACCCAGTGGTTGGATTTTATCTGATAACAGGATCCGGAAACACTTCTATCCCCTTGTTCCCCCCTTTAACAACTGTGCGGTCAGCTTGCTGCTGTATCCATTTACTATTCTTGAGCAATCTCAGCAGTTCATCATTTCCAGGCTCACACGATTTGAAATTAATGTTGTACGTACCATATGGCAACTTATTCTGAGAGCAAGTGAGCTAGAATCAAAGATATTCGAGGGCAATTCCTTCGATGGACGCAAAGTCAGCGGCTGAGTGTTTCTGACCAAAGAGAAGTAGCTCATTTATGTTAGAGGGGAGATTATGAAAGGGGATTATGCGTTCAAATTGTGACATTTATTTGTAACTCACTTTCAAGAAGTTAATTTTATTATTTAGTCCTGTGCAATTAATGTTCATGAAGTTAAATTTTAGTTGTTTGGCTTTGTGGATGCCAAGGGGTTGTTTGATGTGCTGTAAAATGATGTAAAACATCGTAAAATGGCATATTTCTTATGATTGGAAAGCAGTGAATCATTTCCCGTTGTTTTTCTTATGTTTGGAATGTCGTAAATTATTGAGTTTCAAAAATCAATTGACTCATGTGGCATCCTTTTTAACTAATTTCAGTTTTCAGTTCAAAACCACCTAAAATTAAAGTTAGAGATTTTGAAACCAGTGATTTTAAAATCATAAATTTTATTTTCAAAATTGGTGATTTCAAGATCGATGTTTTGCATTATTTTACGGCACAAACATCAAATGATGTCACCTTAGATGGAAGTGGTATTTGGATTGAATGGAGGGGGCTTAGTTATAATGTTACATGGAAGTATCTCCTATACCTTTATTTGAGAAGTCAATTCAATTCTTTTTAATTTTTGTCTGTGGATGAATTTTTAGATATTTTTTAAAATTTTAAATGACCAAACTATTGGAGGTGGGGTGAAGCAAGCCATTTCAACTTTACTTTTCGAGCAATCAAAGGCGCCTTTATATATAACTTTACTGCATAATTAGCCAAAAATCTAGAAATCATATATGGATTATGGACCTCTTCGATAAGGGGCACTTTGTTAATCGCGGTTAGCGTAAGTGACCTCAGAGAGTCTTTAGCGCTAATCGACTCCGATTAACGGCGACGATGTGTGTGAGAAAAGTGATGGGACCCACGATGACTTTTTTTTCAGGTGAAGAGGGAGAGAGGGGGTGCTATGTTGTTCTTTTTGTTATTAGCCTCATACAAGGTTTGCCGACTCGGCTGACTCGGTCTCGGCCCGAGTCGGGTCGGGTCGGTCCCGTCTCGGTCCGTTCCGGTCTGTCTCGCTCTAAAAAAAGACTTTATATATATGTAATATATATAAAATAATAGAATAAAATAGAAAAAAGACATATTGTATATCTAATATAATATAATATTAAAATAATAGGATGACCCGGTGACGACCCACGACCTGGGCAACAAGTCCACAGTCTGGGTCGGGTCTGGTTGTGCGGGTCGACAAACCCTGCCCCATATGAGTTGGTTGAATTTTCGTTATTTGTCTCTCAAATATGTTTATATTTATAGATACTTTATTTTTTTATTCGTTTGTAACTGTAAGTATTAACTTGCGTCGGAGCCGCTTCGACCAAAGTCGGTCACCACGGGAGGCTTCAACATGCCCCGAGAGCGAGGCGAGGACCCCGCCGTCCGCGTCTACACCGCCTGCGACGAGTCCAGGTGCTGCAGAAAGCTCAAAACTTGGGATTCATCATCACTCCGCACCTTCCCTCTCATCCATCTGATTCCATTCCTCTTCCGAGCTCGAGCGACGGCGAAAGTTATTGATTTTGTTATGGTGGGTGTTTCCTTCTTCTCTTTCCAGGTACTTGGTTGTGAGGAATGTTCCAGCTCTAGGATGCAGGGACGAGCTTGCGAAGCTTTTTGGGACCTACGGGGAGGTGGAAGAGTAGGTACCCATGGGGTTTCTTATGGTGATCCTGACTGGGAGAGATTTATCCTATTGCCAGGAGCATGTTCATGAGGATTCATTTGACTTCGCTCGTGGATTTTCTAGGGTTTCTTTTCTTTTTAGTAGTTTGGTTACTACCGCTGATTATGCATGCTCCTTCATATGTCTTTGTAGCTTATTGATTACCCTGACATGATTGAAGAACATGCTGCTCGTGCATCTGTCATAAGTTCATAACTAAATCATCCTTTCTCCCATTCTCCTTTTTACTAAAATTACATACCATGTACTCTGTGTCTCGGTGCAAATGATTCTAAATGTTCAGACTGTAGGGTATCGTACCTACTTTCTAAATTTCCATTTTGCTCTTTTATGCTCTCGTCAATTAAGGTGATAATATGATATTATCCGCAAATAATGTGAATCGTGGGATCCGTCATATATATGTTTTGTCAGTCTGAGGCACATCCGTAGCACTGAACCATGATGCAATGCCATAGTACCGGAAAACTTACAGCTCTGGTAAACATGTTGCAATCTCATCATCGTCAGAACCTTGATGTATATCTTAATAGTAATAAATTATGATGGTTGCTGTGCATTGTTGCTAACTCTTGTGAAATTCGGCAAAAATCTGACAGTTGCAGTCGTTTGCCTGTCCGTGACAGTTGCTGTTGAACTGTCTTCACTTCGGATGGCTACTTATGGTGCCTGATTTTACTGAGTGCTCTTGCAGCAATATCTATCTTTGATGCCAGGGGAAACCTAATGTTTTCTGTACCATACTCCTGTTTCTCTTTTCCTTTCTGGTATGGTGTAATGGTGGTTGCCAATGTGCAAGGTCCGAGAGAGAGAAAGCAAAAGTACCTAATCCTTGTTGTTGCCGAGAGTCTGAGACATAAACTTGGGAGCAAATTGATTAGCTTGTTATGTTGAATATAATTAGACGTGCATGTCAGATTGCATTGGGCTTATTGAAATGTTAATCAAGAGAAAAGAATTGTCTTAACTTTGTTGATTATACAGTTGACTTCGAAGAGCTTCTTTGCAATGAAACTCGTCATCTTCAAACATTTGTTGTTTGTCTTCTTTTCTCATTCTGTTTATTGTGGGGTAGCCTCTCAACCTCCTATTCTTTTCCCTCTCCACGTTTCAGGTGCAAACCGATGGATGCAGAGGACTCTGGACCCTTTACAGATGTTTATTGGATCAAATTCTCAAAGGTTAACAATGCCAGGTGATTGAAATTGATATGTAACTCCATATCTTAGTAGCATCTTGTTTACCAATGGTGTCATTGTTGGCGTGTGTGTGTGTGTATTTTGATACTGCCTTTACTTAAACTCAAGCTTGTCAATTTAAATTCATACCTGGACATTGGAAATTTTAGGTAGAGTTATGGGCAATCTTCATGCTGCCCAGATCTGTAAACCTGATATGTAATTATGCATCATTGCCTTGAGAAATCCTTTGATGAGTAAGTTTTGTATTGTATGAGTTCATGCTTAGCATGTCTCACATCGATTGATTTTTATGGGGAATTGTTAAGTCTCTAATATGTTTTAAAGAAATGCTATGGTGCCACTCTTTATACCACACTCTTTGCCACTTTCTTTTCGTCTGAGTTTCAAATCAGATCATGGGGAAAGAGTAACTTAAGTTTGGTGCTCCCAAGCTCAGGAGCATCAGACTTAAGTTAGTCAGCTCAGCCATGCGATTTGATGAGCGGACGGGTGATCTGAGAGTGGCAAAGAGTGTGGTATAAAGAGTGGCATCATAGCATTTCTCTATGATGCTTTATGTGCTTCTGCAGCAAATAAAAATCACTTTTTTTTGTAGGTTTGCAAAAAGAAAACTGGATGAATTTGTCTTTTATGGAAACCGACTACAAGTTTCATATGCTCCTCAGTTTGAGTCTCTTTCGGATACAAAAGAGAAACTTGAGGGAAGGAGAAAGGAAGTTCTGGCCCGAATAAGATGTGCGTCTCAGTTTTCTTTTTTCTCCTCTATTTTTTCCCCATCTGGTAGCACCCACCCCTGTCACACTTTTAAGGTGTCAAATCATTGTCTTCAATGAATTCCCTTGTAGCTACTTTCTAAATTGCATATACTGATGAATCGCCTTTTGGATGCAGCTGGAAAGTCAGAAGAGATGAAGACTCAGAATTCCCTCTGGCCACAAAGTTCTTCCACCCATTTGCCAGATATACAGGCTACACATGCATCAAATAGTCTTCCTGACCAAACAAACGTGAAGAAGAGGTAAGCTTTTTTTCTTTACGGCTGATTTCTAGGATAGGAAGGGGTTTGGTTATTCTTTCTTACGCATAATGTGAAACTGAACTCCAGAGATGGTAGGTATATTTGGTGCTACTTCTAGCTGGAAGTTGTTTTTGACTTGGACGATAGTTGTAGGGAGGCTGTCTACTCCCCAGAGCCAATATCAAGATTGCCATTCATGGAAGTTTCTCTACTAAAGCTCCATTTCTCAAAAAAATGGAAGAAAGAATTATATTTAGTTTCCTTGTTTCCTCTGCCAATTCATCCAAATCAGGAAGATGGTGCCTCCTATTATCCTCTAAACCTACATCCCTCTAGAATCAGTGCCTAATATGCTGTTTTTCAACTTGCAGTGACAATTGCCACTGCCCTTGGATCTGTGTATTGAACCTAATTTGAGTGCCTACTGATTGCTTATCAGAGATTTTGACTATTTTGTATTATAGTGTTTCTCTCTTTCAAGATGCTTTCTGGCTTTCCAACTCCATTTGGGGGTCGTGATGGATCATGAAACCACTAAAATGTGATTTGCTGGCTTCTATCTGTTTCCACAGGGAATATGAGTCAGAAAGGACTTTTCTGAAAGATAGAGTCATCAGCCATGTGTCCTCCAACGAGGTATCCTTAGTGTCTCTGTGAATTTAGTATAGTGACAAAATTCAATGTGTATTACACTTGTGGCACACATTCAAACACCCGTGTTCACTTCGCAAAACATAACTTCAACTGAGATCCAAAGAGAGAGAGAAAAAGAAGTGGCTCTAAATCTGTTGCAGTTTTCAACTCAATTTGTATTTTGCATGTGCCATAAATTGCAGGACTATTTCTCATCCCCTTCAATGAATGAGACAGTTCGATTGGTCAGAGAGAAGCTTGATGAGGTAAACGAGTTAGCAGCATTTTGTTGGAAATCTAATCAAATGAGGAAAGGAGATCTTTATTCAACATATGCTACATTTCAGATAGAGTCAACTAGTGAGCATTCCAGAACCGGGCAACCATCAAAGAAATCACGCTTGGACAATCGTAGACGAATTTGATGCACCATGACCTGTTCTAGAAGAGAAGCAAGCTGGTGCTATGGGTAGGATTTAGAGAAATTGCTCTTCCGGTAACTGCTTTTGGTGCATGGCCTGTTTCCAGTACAAATGCATCAGCATTTTGCATTCAGATGTGAGCAGGGACAGGGCATGCAACGAAAAGAGTGTATCTTGGGATTGAGGAATTTTTATGGTTATCTTTTTCAGGGTTCACCGATTCGAAGATCCGTATCGGATCGGATCTTCCCTGATCCGGTACGGTACATCTCCCCTCTCTCAGAAACACTCTCTCTCTCACAGGGACTCTATCCGACTCGGCCTGACTCGGGGTGATCTGCACTATATCGGGTTTTTCCGGATACAGTACGGCACGCCCGAGTCAGACCGAGTCGACAAATCATGATCTTTTTTGCCATCTTTGTTCACATTTTTTTTAAGAGAAATGCTAAATAAGCTTACGTTCAGTACTCCGTGAGTTTCAGAATAGGGAAGTTTGACCCTCCCTCGCCTCATCAAATGAGGTAGCGGAAAAGTATGGTACTGTGGTGGTGGGTGAGCCAAGCAGCCACAAAAAAGGTCAAAGCTTGTTTGGCACAGGGGAAGGAGTGTAGTTCAGATGACGTTCATTAAATGACAGGATTGTAATTCAGGTCGGTAGGCCAAGATCGGTTGACCCGATCAAATTTGATTTTGTTTGGATTTAAATCATTTCGTAGATCTATAAAAAGTTAGATAAATTGATACGGTACGTATCATATTACATATATTAGATCGTATCAATAAGTGATCGTTATATGATACGATGTGTGATATATAATTGGTACATTATTTATATTTTTTAAATATCTTATATTTTATTTTATATTAAGTTTGTCTTAATAGATAATTTTGTTAAAATCACCTTAACAAATTGAGCTAACGATGAATCCATATTATTTTACTTCTAATAGATGTATCAATTTTTTTTTATCTTGATATATGATGATATCGTATCGTGTCATATTGACAAATGATTGGTACGGCCGATACGATAGATTTTTCAAACTCTGGATCTGTATGCTTAAATCGGATATCAAACAATATCTATGTTTTTACTTGTGGGGCTCTCTTTGGACTCTTAACGGGGATATCTCTGCATTGTCTCTATTTATTATTTGTTATGATAAAAAAATGTGAGAATATCCTCCGATTAATCTTGAAAATAGGTTTAGAGTTAGGGATGATTAATTTTAATTTTTTTGAAATAAATTATTCTCATTTTTCTAATCTCATTTTATCCCTCTCTATTTCTCTCGATATATTCATTAGTATTAATTATTATTAAGTAATTAACTTATTAATATCAATTATTATTATATTTTAAAAATAAAATAATAATCTTATTAATGTTAAATATTATTAAGAAGAAAAATTATCAAACAGTATTTTTATTAGTACTAATTATCATTATGAATAAAAATATTAAATATTATCTTCATCAGTGTTAATCGTGGTTAAAAATAAAAATATGTTAAATACTAATCTCATTATGTTAATCACCATTATGAATAAAAATATTAAATATTAATTTTATTAATATTAATCATGATTAAGAATAAAAATTTATTAAATAAAAGATAAACCATTAGTGCTAGATAACATTAAAAAGGAAAAAATATTAATCAATAATGTCCAATGTTAATCGTCATCATAAAAATACTATATAATAATTTTATTAGTGTAAAATATTATTTAAAATTTTTAATATCAAAATTATTGTTAGGCGTGAATTTGTAAAAAAATTATACTTAAAAATATATTAATAGATTTATCATTATATAAATCTTAATGTATAAAAATATCATTTTCTTAAATTACCCTCAACTTAATAAATATATAAAAAAACTCCACCAATGTTGCCGAACCCCCTCTCCCTCGAGAATGGCCACCACGTCAACACACACACACACACCGGCTCAGACGGAGCAGGAGCGTGTGCGGGCGAACGGGAAAGGCGGCGAAGATGATCATCCCGGTGCGCTGTTTCACCTGCGGCAAGGTATCGCGCCCCCTCCCGCCACCGCCAGCTAAATATGGTTTTAGCGTCGGCGGCCTTGCAGACCTGTCCTTGATGGCTCGTGCTTTGCTCTTGCTCTGATTCTTCGTTCTCTTCTCTCGATCGGCTAGGGTTTGGATATTATTTTTAGGAGGGTTTATGTGCTCGGTTGTGATTTTGGGTCGTTGTTTTGTCGTTCCAGGTGATCGGCAACAAATGGGACACGTATCTGGACCTTCTCCAGGCTGATTACACGGAAGGGTGAGGGGGATTGTTCTTTTGAAATCCAGAATTTTTACTTTCCTTGACAGAAAAGATTAAAAATATCTGGCCGCCTCTTTGTCCACTTTACTGGTTTCTAGTTCTTCCTTTCTTCTTGTTTCTGCGTTTGTTTAGATTTTTTAATACTTTGAGGAGAACAATACACTGCTTCTATCGCCTCAATGAGCGGTTTTTGCCCGTTTGTTTCCATATGGATTTCAGATGATAAGGCATGCAGTGCATTGGGCCAAAAGAAACTGAAGTGTTGAAATCACAGCGCAAATATCAACTCTGCATTTTTGTTCATCTCTGCATATACAACGTGACTCCCGGCTTCATTGACTTGTCGAATACTATAATGAATGTTTACTCTTTTTTGCAAACAGTTTTACTATGTCTTGTTCATAGAGCACAAAGAAGTATTTAGTGTCCAAGGGCCACCAAACTTTAGGCTGTGTATTTGAGGCACTGTAATACCCTACTGTTATTTTATATTTTTTTCTTATTGTACTATCTTAGTGAAATTATTGTCTTGGGAACATCCCCTGGTTTTAAAAGTTATTCAACAATGGACACTTCTTGAGCCAAAAAATATCCAACGGAGTAGAATGTACATGACTAAGTAGGGGTATTGATATCTTTTCTACTTTACGTATTGAAAGCTGTTTCTGAAATAAAAATAAAATGACCGTGGGGATATAAAAAACTAAGCAGGTCATGTTGATAAAGGTGCCAAAATAATATAAACAAATAGCTATATTTGAACATTTTTTGGCTTTTTTTCTGGATATGTTTATGTTCTATAATTGAATTGTTTGTCCATTTGCCTACAATTACCCCATTAACTTACAGTATGAATGTACCTTGGAAATTATATTAAAGCTTTATATTGTAGACATAGTTGGGGCAAGATTAGGTTCCAAAAGTTCCAAAATAATCTGATTTTGTGGTGGCTGCCTTATTTTCATTCCCAACAATACTGTTTGCATGCTTAATCCCCTCAAATGCTATTTCTCCATTAGATTTTAATTTTTTTATTTTGCAACAACATTATTTTTTGCATGTTAAATGTCTTCAAATGCTGGCTTTCCATTTAATTTTGAATAGGGTGAGGGGTCGATGGATAAGAGGTTAAAAATCCATATTGTCATCGTAAATAGGAATAGCGCATGGTCTGTCAAGATGTCATTTTCCCCTTTTTCTCTGTCAGGAGATCCAATTTCATTAGAATTAGTGACATCAGTAATGTTCAACAGGAATCTTGTACCTGTTTTGAGCCAAATTCTATGCTAATTGTCTCATGCCAAATCATTTAATTTTTTCTTTTTTTTTTTTGGGGGGGGGGGGGGGAGGTGAGGGTGTGTTGTTGATGCCAAAAGCTGTTTGCAAATAGAAACCTACTATAGTTCTAAGTTGTGTTTCTTGATGTTCCAAAACCAAATCAACTGCCAATTGTCATAATCCATCCTGCACATTCCAATTTTTGGGAAATTACCTGTGCACACTCAAATCTAGAGATAAACCATGCCCCTGTTTTTAGGCAAACTATATTAGTACCTTGAAATATTTAAATCCTAACTTTTATGTCCTACTGTTAACTTGAAGTTATCTACTCAGCCACACTGGAATTAAACCTTAACTTATGCTTGGCCTGGCTAAAAAATACCCGCTCAAAAGAATGTAAATTTACATAATTCCACCCACATCTTAAGAGAGAGAAAGGATGTACAATGAAAATACAGGAAAACAGTGTTGGGGTTAGGGTGACCCCTCCCAATGGGCCAATGACAGCCATTTGTCAGTAATTCCTGTGATGGTTGGGGTTGTAGTGACCCCCTCCCAATGGGCCAATGACAACCATTTGTCACTAATTCTTGTCAACATACACACACCTCCCCTCCCAATGGGCCAATGACAGCCATTTGCCAGTAATTCTTGTGAGGGTTGGGGTTGTGGTGATCCCTTCCCAATGGGCCAATGATCACTAATTCTTGTCAACACACACACACACACACACAGAGAGAGAGAGAGAGAGAGGGCCAATGATCACTAATTTTTGTCAACACACACACACACACACACACACACACACACACAGAGAGAGAGAGAGAGACTGTCATTGGCACCTCTATTATTTGTGTCAGGATACGGAGGGAGGGAGAGAGCCATTTGTATTGTAATTGTCATTGGCATCATTGTTATTGTTGCAAGATACAGAGGGAGGGAGCCATTTGTATAGTAACTGTCATTGGCACTAATATTATTGTCAGGATACACGCACATACTGATGAGGTTGGTCTTTGATCGGGAGGCTGAGTTCCAAGTTTTAACCAAGCCCAGCCTAAGAGTTGTTGTGCCAAGTTGAACCTGTTGATTGTATTGGTCCATGGGCTAGCCAAACAAGGAGGAAGGTTGGGGACAAGCCCCTTTGAGGCAGAGGACAGGCATGGGTTTTGACCCTGAGTAAAAACCTTTTGGTGCTTAAGTCAGCATGTGAAGGGAGATGCTCATGGGAAGAGCTTGAGCTTAAACAGACAAAGGAAGTAGTTTCCTTGTGAGGGGCCTTCCCTTTTTCCTGTATAGCTCAATGTTGGTGGAGCTCCTTGAGATTTCTGGTCTGGCACCATCTTGGCAAGTTGAGGTGACACCAGAAGGTGCTCGAGACGCTTGTCTAGGCAATGAGATGAGGCAAAGCTCCTGTAACTCGCCTTGCTTCGGCCCATCCCGCCTAGGCAAGTTGGCTGTGGCTGCAGGGCCTTTGGGCCATACCCACTTGGGCTTCCCATCACATTTCTTAAGAAATTTTGGACAGGGGGCCTCCGCTCGCCTTCAACCCCCCAGCAAGGGAGGCACTGTCTTTCCGTGACCTGACCGTGCTGGTCAATCCGCGATGTGAGGTCAGGTCTATGTGAATTTGGTAGGTCCTTAATTTATTTCTCACATTTAACTGGATGAATTTACTAATCTGATTGATCTTATATATGTGTTGCCGACAAGACTGCCTACACAACATTGGCCCTCTACAAGGACGTGCAAGGCTGTCCAAGATTATTTCGACTACAGTCCCCATGAAACCATTTGGTGGGTGCTACGTATGATCTTATTGGTTGTAGTTTGAGCTAATGCACTCAGTCGTGAACCATCAATTAGATTTCGCAAAGGGTCTCGATGAGGCATGAAAGAGTGATGTTGATATAGGAATATGGATCTTCTACAAGGCAATTGTAAGCTGCAGTAAATTTACAATATTCTTTCATGACCATAGGAATATGTAATCAGCCCAACCACTAAGTTAGGTTAATGAAAGGTCTTTTTTGGGTTGGGGTGGGGTGGGGGGGGGGGGGTTGGTGGCTTTTTAGATTATTCGAGTAATTCAAGCTTTGTGTTTAGGATCTTTGATCTGGTGCTGCATTTTCGAGATTGATCACCTATTGTTGAAGTTTTCTTTTGTGGATGTTGATGGCAATCCTGATACGACGAATTTACATCCATGCAAGCTTCAAAGCGTGCAAAATCTTGTTCGTACCACATATCAAGTGCTCGTGCACGAGGTCATGTTTGCATGGTCTTTTTTTTTTTCAACATAAAGATCTTTGTTGTTTTTTTTGTTTTCCTTTAAAGGCAATGCATGCGTTGCTCTTATCTCACTACTGCTATTTATTTAGATCTGAGCGCTTGTTAACTCTTCTCCGCAAGTTTCTCCGATTTCTTCTAGCCTGTTAGCCTCCGCGAGTTCCTTTCGTTCTTTAAAAAGTGTGTGGGCCCACCAAACTTCTGTCGAGTATTTCTATTTGGCATGCAAAAAATTTTTTTGGTGAATTCTGTAGGGATGCACTGGATGCATTGGGGCTGGTTCGGTATTGCTGCAGAAGAATGCTTATGACGCATGTCGACCTCATTGAGAAGCTTCTTAATTATAACAGTACGCTTGCTTTCTCTCACGATCGCTTGCAGTTTTTTTTACCCCAACCATTACTGTTTGCCCTGTGGCGTAACCGATCCTTGCTTTCGTGACAGCTTTGGAGAAGAACGAGCCGAGTTAAACCCTGTGGTGTGCTGCTGCTGTTTCAGAAAATGGGTCTGTGATAGCTGTTGTTTCCGTGCCTTACTGGTGGTATGTTTGCATCAAAGCTGTAGTCTTGTTTGCGTACGTATGTAGCAGGAAGCAAACACATGACCTTGAAAAAAAGGGGGAAGTAATTGGTGGTGGTTACTATGTGCTAACTACCTTGTGTCGACCTCATGTGGACTGTATATGCAGTGATTATTAGGATCAAAGGACAGTCGGCATGTTCTTAATTAAATGGATTTCTGTCGACTTGTTGTTTGCTTGAAATGAATCCTAGTTTGCTTCTTGTTGTTGTTGTTGTTGTTGTGCATCCTTGCATATTGAATTTCGCCCGGTTAGATTTGGGCAACACGTCCGGAGGACACTTGAAAATTGTTATATGATGTATGTAAATAAATTTTACATAATATATGAAGAATATTTAGGGCACATCCTGGGTCAGTTACACACACTGGGCAAGGGTGTGCGTCTAGTAATTATTTTTTTTGAAATTTTTTTATGACGTGAGATTCATGTATTCATAATTTGTTGCACGACACACTCCCCTATTCGATAGTTTAAAAAAAAATTAGAAATTAAAATTAGTTTTAATAAATAAAATAGAGGACGTTGGGTTAAAAATCAGCATGTCTGGAACCTGTAAGTCTACAGTTATCGCATCGATATAATCCCTCGCTCCTTCTATGAGTCTGGTACGATCGAGGGTATGGTTTCTGTCAAATCTCATGATCGTGTCATTTGACTATGGCCTCCTTAAAGTGTAAGACGTCCGTTCTAAATGAATTCACACGACTCTGATCAGGGATTTAACGGAGCGTCAATGTCATGACCCATTAACTGTCTGATATATATCCGACAGTGAGCGATCCCTTCTTGATCATTGATGATCTTCACACGTATCCTGGAGTGGTTAATGACTCGGCAACTCATGACTTATGGTTAAAGTCACTTAGCTAAGTAATTAAACCATTCCAGTCCTCGTGTAAGATCCGATCAATATCTCAGGTCAAAGGACCAACGATGCTACTGTGACCGTTGGATCTTCAGTTGACATTAGGTATAATCAACCATCTGAAGATCCAATAGCGGATCAGTTCAGTGCACATCCTCCAAAGACATACACCTACACATATGTGTTGGTGTCCCGCACCAATGACCATGAGACTGGTCACTGACACATCATGTGTACTGGTTTAATAGGTAATCAAAGTCCCCGAGTGATTACCCTCCAACCAGGAACAGTTTAAGGTATGTGTTCATGCAAAGTAAGTCTCATGTTCGAGATCTCATCTCGAGCTGACTTTACAACCACATATCATAGGGACAACGTAAAGCAACACAATCGCATATTTACGCTCAAACACCACTTTATTAATAATGAACAAGATCATACATATATCGGGTCTACCCGACCCTAAATTGGCCTGTAGCACACCAACACTAACAATTTATATATATATATATTATTTATATAAGGCGTAAGTCATCAGTTCAAATCCGATAAAGGGCTTTTTCCATGAAACTCCAGTCTTCATTTTTCATATTTCGGCTTGGGACGCATTTTATTTGGCAGTTTTCTGGATAAGAAAGCTTATAAGTCTGGAATGAATAAATTGTAAAATACCTCGTTTGTTGCGTTGCAACGCATCCTAAAAAATCAAAATTGTATTACAAGGGAATCCATCGTTCGTATAATTTTTCCTCCTTTTAGGAATCATTAAATCGTGTCAATAATTGTTTTGATGTC
This sequence comes from Amorphophallus konjac, assembly GCA_022559845.1. Lineage (NCBI taxonomy): Eukaryota > Viridiplantae > Streptophyta > Magnoliopsida > Alismatales > Araceae > Amorphophallus > Amorphophallus konjac. The sequence goes on along the minus strand of CM040125.1, from coordinate 2,319,837 downwards.
TCATGAAAATTGTTTGCGCGCAACGGCTTTTTCGTCTTCCCCGGTCGCGGGGGAGGTCTTCTCCCCTTGCGGATCTTCGGCGGGGGGGAGCTCCCTCCGGGGACTCCCCCCCCCTCTCTCTCTCCGTCTTCTCTACAGGAGGACCTCTTCCTGGTGAGTCCTCCGGACTCACTGCAGGGTTTTGTCAGGGGAGTTTCTAACCCCACCTGGACCGGGCAGGAGAGATCGGGGCTCCCCCGATCCCCCCTGGAAACCTCCCCCCCTCTCTCTCCTTCCTTGCTCCTCCTCCCCCGCCGGTCGTCCTTCCGCCCCCTTCCCCTTTCTTTCTTTCCACCGTTTCACCCAATCCCCCTTCCTACCCTCCTTGTCGGACCCTTGCTCCCCCCCCTTTTTCACCCCATCGCCCTGCGTATCCTCTCCCCTCTCCGCCGTCACGCCTCTGGTGCCCCCCCCTCTCCACCAACAGTCCCTCACCCGCCTTCCACTCCCCCTCCCTGTCCCCTCCCTCGCTCCCCCGTTCTCCGATCGCCATCCCGTCCCGTCCCCCCCCCCCCCCCCCCGCTCAACCCAAAACCCCCTCCCCCAGTTCCCCCTTTCTCCCCCCCCCCCCCGTTCTACCCGAAACCCCCCTCCCCAGTTCCCTCTCTCTCACCCCCCCTAGCCCCGCCCCCTCCGTTTTTGGGCCCCTCACATACCACCACACTGCCTCCGCCCTCCGATCTCCGTTCTCTTCCCTCTCCCTCCATCTCCGCCCCCCTAGTGATCATCCCCCGTTCTCTCCGTTTCCTTCTCTCCCTGTTTCCATCCCGTCTCCCCCTCCCCTTCCAACCCCCCAGTGTCTGTCTCTCTCGTTGATGGGCGACTACTCGAGCACCCGAAGTTGTGTGGGTTTGTTCTGTGTTACAGGTTACGGACTTCCTCTCTCGCTCTCAAAAGGACTCGGAGACTCTGCGCTTTTACCCCGTTCACCCTTCGAGGTGACGGCCTCCCGAGCACCTTTGTCTCACCGCCATCAGATAGTGCGGTTCGGTAGCTTTGCGCTCCTCGAGGATGATGCCCGTTTCCTACTTCAGCAACAGCCCCATCCCCGTTGTCCTCGATGCTCCCTATTCCTGAGAGTTATCTCTGTTATGTTATGTTCACAGTTTGCTTTCCTACCTCTCCGTCTGGAGGTCGTTGTTGTGGACCGGTTGTGGTTTTGTATGTTCGATGGGTTGCCATTGTGGGCCGGATGTGGCTATGTATGTCTTTGTCCTTCGCTGGTATCTTCTGTCCGAGTTAAATGAATGAATATCTTATGTTTCTAAAAAAAAATATTGCAGGGGTTCACGGGTTTCTCTGACGGTTAATTAAAGATGTTCAAATTTGATATCAATGTAAATTAATACATATCACACTCGGTGGAGCGAAGTTCAGCTTACATCGTCTGATAAATCAAACTCCTCGCATAATTGATCATGCGCGTGTTAATCAATTTTGACGCAGTGAGATCCCACCAGTGACTGACTGCATGTGCCGTATCCATGACAAGAGAGCCGTACGTCGTAAATCCTGCCAGCCCCCCTCCCCCATCTGCCCCATTCAATGCATGTTTTTAAGAACTTTGTGTGGGGCCCACTATAAGATGAGCGAGCAACAAATGTGGGTGGGTGGGGGGGGGGGGATCGATCTCAGGAGGGGCTGCAGGCATGGCGGAGGGGCCACGTACGTACGATGGAAAACATTCCCACCCACCCACCCACACGTCCCACTGAATATCTCGTTCGGCTAGCTCTTCCCGGCCCTCCTGATCTCCCTCTTATCCCCTGGAGAGGATGAGGTGAATCCATATCCTGTGGATTTCTACGCGCTTTTGGCCCTTCACTTGGATACTCTGTGGATAACAACAGCGTGCGTACACCCGCCCCCCGGTGCCCCTCCCTGGCCTTCTTAATCAATTTATACCCACAAATATCTTCATCCCTCCTCTCCTCCCCTTCTGTGCATGCACTCTTTGCCCTTCTGGATTTTCGTCCCCTTCCTTCTAATTCACTCGATCGATCTCCCCCATCTTTAATTTGCTTCTTGTAGTGTTAATCTGCTGGGTACGTACGTACGTACATTTCTTCTGGTTAATCAGTTTGTATTGAGTGGGGGTAGAGGGAGAGATCGATGTGCCATGATCATGGCCGCCTTCCCTGCTTGCATTGCCACCCTCACAGCTACATCAGACTGGTACATATCTATATAATATATGCTTTTTGTCTTCGAGCTAATTTTCTGTTAGCTACATGTTAGTACTCAGCTTTCATCAAGAGCTGCTGGCTCTCGATCTTCTGGGTGGGAAACTGATCGGTCGAGTGGGTGGGTGCATGCATGGGGGATCGGTGCAGGTCCAGCACTTGATAGAGAGGTGCTTGCTCCTCCGAATGAGCCGAGACGACACCGTCCAAGCCCTCGCCAAGCACGCCAGCATCCGGCCTCTCGTCACTCTCACTGGTCTCTCCCTCTCTCTCTGATCTGACACTCGATCGATGATCGTACTGATGAATTGAGTTGATGGTTTCTGCAGTGTGGAGAGGGCTACTCAAAGAGAATAGAGGATTCTTTCATGCTTATTTCCAAGAACTATCAATGAGGCCACCAAGGATATAATGTATGTCGATCGATCGTCGACGTTGTTTCTAGCTTGTTCCATTAATTTCTTCCCGTAACTTAATTTTCATGATATATCTAGACAGTACTCGTAGCACCAAATCCATCTCAAACGAACGAATTAAACGGCCTTTTCTTGCGCTGGGGCGCCCTTAATTGGTTAAGTTTACCTTAGTTCAGAGGGGAATTAAGACAATTCACATCTTTATCTTCACATTGCCATATAGTTAAGGATCTATAGTACGTACGTAATCAACTCCTACTTCCAAAACCAGCTGGGCGTACGTTTAAGTGTGCATGCGTGCATGTTCAGGCCCAGCTGAGGTCCTTTTTCTTTTCGGTGAAATTGGTTTCTAATTTTATGAACTCTCAAGAGGAACGTTATAATTAATTCGGAATTCCCATTTATTTTCAGGTAACCCTCATCCAAGAACGCCAGGTTTCAGAAGGAGACAATGGAGGTGAGCGGGGATGGATGGATGGATGCTCCATATATAATTCACGGCCAGAGGAGCCAATATTGTAGGGTTTTCTAGCTAGCTGGGCAGCGGTAGCATTAGTATAAGCAGCAGCTTAAATATGGTGATTGATTTACTCCTTAATTGATGCCCACACATGAAGCGTATTAATTTCTATGCTCAGTTTCCTGCATTAATCATACATATACATCTAGTTTAATTAGATATATGGTGAATCTGTGATCTACGTACCCCTTGACGCCCGCACATGAAGCAAGAAAAAAAGAACCAAAATAAGGATTAATGATTAACCATGTCTGTGAATGTATGTTGCTAGAGACATTAATTAGTTAATTACATGTCATCAGCCAAGCAAACCAAACACGTTCATTTCTTTTAAACCATCGGAGTCCATGAGTATATATATATGTATGAGAAAAATACTACAAGTACTTCCGAATTTGCTCCGGGAGATATATTGAACTATACGAAGAGAAACAAACCTATATTTTAAAACGATCGACAAGCATTAATTAACCAGTGATCCTATATGACAGTCGGACTTCGGTGAGTTTAATTAGAAGAACTAAAATTTCGTTTAGGACGAAGGACATGTTGTGCAACTTAATTGCGTGTGCCTTGAACTTCTTCCAGTACGTAATTGATGCCATTGTGTTGCTGCTGAGCCGTCCGGAAAGGGAAGCAGAGCATGCATGAGCCCACGTCTCACTGTGTACGTACGTACGCAGCAGCTAGCCGAAAATTAATGGAAGAACAATATGTATGGCAGCAGAATAAAATAGAAGTCTAGATGCACCATATATATATATGTGTAGGTTTAGCTTGATCAAACCTCTCACTCGAAGGATGCCATCGTACGAACCGAACGCCTTGGGATCTTCTTCTTGTGGATATCCTGGCTCTCCCCTTCCATCTAGCAATTACAAAAATCAATTAAGGAACCACCCATATAATTAACAACAGCAGAAAGATCGAGATTGAGGAAAGGATATGCGATCGAGCTGTATAGAGAGAAAAAAATAATTACAGAGTAGATGCATGAATTCCGTGCAACCAGCTGGATATTTTTCAGAAGTTTGGACACGATGGATGCTCAAATATGTGAAGTAATTGCCTTATGAGATTGAACTCTCCCCTAGCTATATATTTAGTTATATATATTTATGTCCTTCACTTGTTATCGGAGATCCAGAGACATTCTTATGATCCATCAATGCGTGTTTAACTAGCTGAGGAAATAAAGGTCGAAGGGGAAGGAATGCGCCAACATCAACAACAATATATATTGTGGGAGAAATTATATGTGTATATGCTCTTGGGCCAGTTTCAACTAAGCTATTAGAAGCAGTTGCTATAAGCATGCATTGAGGGGACGGATAACACACATGCCCAAATTCCCCAATGCAATATAGCAGACGTACATATATATATATTAGATCATATACCCACAAAGACTTAATTTTTTTTGTCCCTTCTTGCTGTTAATTGTGAAGGCATTAACGAAAGCAGTACATAAATGGAAGTGGGGGAAGAAGGACTGTGTCTCCATCCACTTATGTTTTCATGAGGAGATACACATCCTTTACATCGTGGCAGAGTGCACCTAACAAGCAGGAGGACGTAGCAATCTATATATTTACTGATCGACTCTGGACATTGATCAGGTAATATATATACATTCCCATGATGGCAAGCAAACTATATATATATATATATATATATGTATATATATATATATATATATATATATATATACAGAGCTGTAATGCCTCTTCATATATATATATATATATAATTGGTTGGGCACATTGCACCAGGGAAAAGGGGATCTCATTCCTAATGTTCCTCATCTGAGGCCATTATATATAGCACATATTACCTTTTCAGCGCCGGCAGCTTCTCTTGCCATCTTATCAACAGCACCCAGGCTGCAACACTCGCCATCACTTTTCTTCTGAATCCGAGGGAAGTGTGCCCACTGCATGCAGTTGGCAAAAGGGAAGCAGTCAAAACGACTACAATCTCGTCACTGGAATAGAAAGCTCCCCTTCCCATTTTCTTCTCCTCACGACTGGCATGGCTTATTTAAGTGCTCATACGTTTTTGGCAGCCGTGCTGAATGCCTCCTTGTGGGTGATGCTGGGGTCTCTTCCTTTGATCCGCTTAATCTCTTCCCTGCGCGCAGGATCCAGTGGTTTTCACTTGTTAGCGTGATTGATTGATGATTGATATTGTGGGCTATACTTATATATATGAAGCATGTATGCGCATGCATGTGGTTTAAGATATTATACGTTTATATATATATATATATATATATATATATGTAAGACATATATGATGGGAGATATTGGTTAGAACAGGAATCTTTTACTTGATGAAGCAGTTGTAAGCTGATGGAGCACGTTGTCTCTTCTCCGGAGCTGTAGAAAAGATCAAACAACTAAGCTCAAAAAGAAATAGAGACGACCATGCCAGAGTAATGAGAACCTGTTCTTTCTCTTTGCTCATTCTTTCCTATTTCCAGTGTGGTCGTGTCAGAAGCTTACGCTTATTGACGATGGTGTTCGTGGGCACATCTGCTTCTTCTTCTTCTTCATCATCTTCCACTTCCTCTTCCTCCTCCAGTACTCCAGCTGCTTCTTTGTTTACATCATAAGCAGCAGAGGGAAGAGAAGCACTAAGCGCGTCGCAGGATCTCATTGGATTGCCGCTCGTGTGTTCTCTCTTTTGCTGCATGGGGCACAGCTAGCAACAATCTTGAGTACTTCAAGCATCGGAAAGCGATCAGCACAGCACGAAATTAAAGATTAGCATGACAAATGATCATCAGACACAAGAAGAGCTCTGAAGGCATATAGTCTTCAGCTACAAAACTTCTAGCACTAGCCAATAGTCATAGGACAAATGTGTAAAGTTGATCACTTCGAGCGGCTAACTTGTACCAGAAGCATTATACCATCAGAAGCTCCGGAAAATTTGCATAGGCTTTAATAATACCTTGAAGTAAGAACGTGTATTGTGTAGCTTGAATCCGATCGATCTATGTGGCTAGACAACTAAAATCCCAGTGTACTACAGGATCACAATACAACAGAACCCTAAGACAAATTAATTTAACGCTGGACTGCATAAAAGAAAACTGTCTGATGGTCGGGTATACCTCGTCTACCCCAACGGAAGAGAGAAGCGGCAAAGGAACGAGAGGAACACTCCTCGTGTCAACGGCGAGCAGACCTTGGCAGTGACCGCATCTGACAGTGACCACCTTCGACAGGCTACTGCGTGGAACACTCACCTGCGTTCCACAAGCATGAGTGAGGGGAAGAAGAATTTGTAACAGTGCTTACACAGACCCAAACATTAGAAGATATGCATGATCATTGCGCATTGTTTTGAGGACATATATCGGATATGCATGCTGATGTAGTTACCAGTAGAATGGTGGTGCAGAAACCACAATGCACATAACAAAGCTGCTCTGAGAGTTCAAGGAAGGGGCTGCATGCAGACATCTTTCTTGGAAATGGATGAAATGGGCCGGGAACAGCAGAGTGGACACAGAAGAGAGGAAGAGGAGAGATGTCTGGGTCTTCAGGGAGGCGGGCCTTATAGGGAGGGAAAGGAACCTTATGATGAAGTTACTTCTTTTATTTCTTATACCTTACAGTACAAATGTTACTTAAGTTGATTAAATTGCCTTTATAAATCTAGCTAATATGTCTTGCTAATTGTCAAAGGATGACTCTTCCTCCTAGAGATCAAATATGCACAAATTAATATCAGGCTGGGGGGGTATGCATGCAACCACGTGTGTAGAATGATTTCTTTGCAATTCAATTCCTAATTAAGAAGTGCAATATTTGACACAACAAAATTAAAAGGAGCTCCCCAAATTTGATCATGATATTTTAGTTGGTGAAACTAATATTCCACTTCTTCACTATCCATACATACTGGTTCCCACCACCCTGTGAGAAAGCAACGTTGTCATATCAAAGACAGACTTTTTTTTCCCAGTGTTTGATCCAATTCTTAAAGCCATGCAAAGTCCTCCCTCCTCCCATCTGAGGCCTGTTAAAGAGACAGATTTGTATGCATGTGAAAAAGACAGCTAGCTCCTGTATAATGTTTGTTGCATGCTTCCTATTTTTGTTCCCTCAGCTGATCATCAATTACTCCCTTCCTATATATCTGCCTTCCACTGCCATCTTCAGGGGGAGCAGCCTCTCCCCCTCCAAGTTTCTTAACCTTTTTCAGGCTGTCCTGCCACCATTGCCTCTCCCACTTCATAAACAAGTGACCACAACATCACCAGCTTTGTGGAGCGTGTGACAATGAGTGCTGCATGCACATGCAGAGGAGTGCGACCCCATTTGCACATGTGGGGTTCCTCTAGAAGCGAGTCAGGATAGGGGAAAGAAAGGAATCTTTGCAACATTTGGCTCCCCAATTTGTCTGTTCTGCTGAGCTAGCGAGTTGCCCAAATCCGCTGTATGCTCCCGTCGACCTCTTCCTTTCACTCGTTTTCTACATATCGTGTGGCTTCCTCTTGAATGATCTCAATCCAATGGCAATGGAGTACTCCTCCCATTTCCAACACTTCTCAATTACCTTTAAAACAACACACCTACCTCCTCCTCGCTCATTGCAGTAGCGCAGCTGCACGCTGTTCACTGTACTCTCTGTTACCATATTAAACACCCAACGTACAGCTCCCTATATATGTCTTCTCCATGTTCTTCCATGTATCGATCGGGGACTCATTATATATGGCCGCTTGCTTCTGTGGGGGGGACGTTAAATTCCCATTAATTAATTAATGGCGCCCTGTGGTTCTATATATCTTCTGTGTGCAGCTGGATGATGAGTTGGAGCATCTCAATCTTTGACGGTGATGGTTTTTACCGGAAGCTCTCAATATATATATATGGTCATGCCTGGAAGTTTGTACCGTTCTCGGTGGATCGGGTCCCCGTACGAATATTGTTGTACTCAATGTTTTAAAACTCGACTCCAATCTTTGACTCGGTTAAGAAAGTACGTCACGGATCAATAATTTAATCGTTCGATTGACCCGTGATTCGTAATACTATTAAAATCATAAATATCAATATTATTTATCGCCATAAAATTTTAATATACCTTAAACTAAAAATATGAAATATATACTTTAACATATCTTGTACAAATAAAAATAATGTATTAACCAATCACTAAGATAGTTAAAAAAAGAATAAAAATATATTAAATAAATATTACGTATGATCATTTATCAACTACAATTAGCATCTCACGAGACATAAGTTTCATGGTGTGTGAAGTCAAATTTTTGATTTATCTAAATTTTTGTTTGCCACTGAGCCTTCATCTTCTTCCTTGTCTTCGTCTCCCTCTATGAATATTCTTTGAGTCTTCATCTTCTTTCTTATATTGTTATGTAGACATGTAGAGAATAAGGTAGAATTAGAAAGATTAGAAGTTGAAAAGTTAGCGCTCAAATATTTTAGACTTCCAAAAGTTATGTTAATCTTTCGTTAATAATATTAAATGATAAGGTCAAAAGATTAAATTAATCTTAAATCTTAAACTAATGATAAAAAATTAAAAATATGAAATATGTCTCGGACTTGACTAGGTTACACTGATTTTATCGGGTTGGGTCGAGTTAGTCGGGTTAGACCGGGTTAATCAATCAGATTTGATCGAGTTTTAAGTCTTGAACCGTCTAGATCTTATTTTAACTCGATTTTAAGATCAAGTGGTGAGTCGATTGATCGGACCTACCTAGGCAGGGCCGAGTTTTAAAAGACTGGTTGGACTGATATAGTGCTCGTTCGGACTGCAGGCTCTCACGTACGCTGAGCAACCCACCCTTCGCTGAAGGGAAAATCGTTTTGAATGCTAGAATAATTTCTTTTCCTCGTATGTGGTTTCGAGTATTATACAGCCGCACAATTAATTAATTAATTAGGAGGTCCCTACAGTGTCTGAATCTTATTTTTCACCCCGTATCAGGATCCACCTTACCAAGAGCGCCCTCAGTTTGCACATGCCATGCCAGAAATGCCGACTAACACTTTAACGTTAACATATGGGAGATTATAGAGTATGAGAAATGATTATTACCTGGTAACTGGGCAGTAATATTTTGTTGGAACTACCGTGTGAAATATCATTGGTCCATGTAAGGTAGTAGATATGTCGTATTTCACACATTTGTGAGGTGACACCGTACCACCATAATGACGTCGAATGGGATTTGAAAAAAAAATAACTTTCTTGCCATGTTATTTGTCACCCTTATATAACTATTTGCCCGCCTTTTTTTTGAGTGGCTTTATCCATCTTAGTTAGTTATTTGTCTCTCTTAGATATCTATCTGTCACCCTTATATAATTATTTATCCGTCTTATTTTCTGAGTGATTCCGTCTTAGTTGACTATTTATCTTCCTTAGATAGTTATTTGTCACCCTTATATAGTTATTTGTCCGCCTCATTTTCTGAGTGATTCCACCTCAGTTAGACTATTTATCTCCCTTAGATGATTATTTGTCACCCTTATATAGCAATTTATCCATCTTATTTTTTTATTTGTTTATACAAATTTACATTCGTAATATAAACATTTAAGAAATATTTAAAGAGTCTGTTGAGTGGGACCGCGGTGCGTGGACCAATAACATGTTGGACGTGTAACTAGACGTGCACCTAGTAGTTCTCATAGGCCCTGTTTGTTGTTCGAACACGGTTACCGTGTTCGACCCAAAAGGGTTGAACACGGTATCCGACCCCGAGTAACTGTTTTTGTGTGAGGAGAGTTGGTGGGCCCCGCTATATCTTCTCTCTTCTCGGTTGATTATTCGTCCGACAATTCTAATAACAAACAGGGCTATAGAGTATTATATACTGTGGATACAAGTTTTAAAATATATCAATATTATTTTAACATTTTAATATTTTAACGTTAAATACGTATAACACCAACACTTAACATTTCCATAAAAAGTAGAATGAGACAATACTAGACAATATGGGACAATATATATGGCATGGACAAGGACAACAAAAGGTAGTAAGGTCAATTTTGAAGAGCGATGGAAAATAAGGTTAAGACCTTGCCAAGGAACCTTAATTAAATATTTTTTAAAAAAATTCTAGATCAACTAAAATCTGACTTACATGTTTGTACCATCCAATCTTTGATTGGACTGATAAAAAATATATAAAAAAGAAGGTTGAACACCCTAAATGGGCTCAAATTGTTATAAATACAAAACTTATTCTCAACATAAAATAACTTTTGGAGTCTCGAGCGAGCAACTCTATTTAAGTGTTAGGAGCAACCTAACTCCATATCATTCAAGCACTTTATTGAAGAGTTTCTTTTTCTAATAAGTTAGAACTAATCATTTGAACATTCAAAGGACCTGAATCCAATGCCATCGAAGAGCTTTTGCACACTAACACTCTCCATCTCTTTTTTTCTCTGCTTTTATTTCTCCACATCTGCCTATTGATTAGAGGCACATATCTTATGAAACATTCTTCTCTGATTGTGTATCTATTGTTTGCACTTAGTTTAGGATACGAGGATTCTTGGTAGGATACTAAGAGAGTGTCTAAATCAATATAAAAATCATGACGTCTGTGATTTTTAATTGAAAGGTAATACTTGCAAGGTAAGAAACGAGGGAGTCTGTTCATCCCTTCATTGCGGAAAGGACAGGACGTGCCACTCCGGCTACCACGCAAGCGATTTTTCATTAAGAAGAGTAGGAAGTAAGGAACATAACATGGGGGGATACAAGGGACGAGTCAGGTCCAAAAGAGGGGCAACACCCTGTCAAGGATGACAAAAGGACTAATACAACACAACGGCAAAGTCCAAAAAATTAAAAGAAGAACACAACCAACAGCCAAACAAGAAACCACGAACAAGAGGGCGACATCAGTAGGAAGAGCCCAAAAGGACAGCCAAGGGGAGGAGACAAAGAACAAAGGCCTGAGACTCCAAAACAACGTCTGTGATTGCTTTATTTGTTCGATTTTCTTTTCACTAGTTGATTTGAGACACAAATGTATTTTTGATTTGCACTCTCGTTCACCCCTCTCTGGAAGGTGCTTTGTTATTAACATTTGTTCTCATGCACGCTGATCTATTATACCTTTAATTACACTCTTTCTTCTCATGTGCACTATGATGTTTCATAACAATTATGACTCTACAACATAGAGTCCATTGTCATGGGTTCAAATTTCTCCCTCTATATATAACACCCCGTAAAATGTAAGATTAAGTTTTATTAAATATTTATGATTAAGAAGTTTAAGAATTATTTATCTATTTATTAATTATTTATTTCTATTCGTAAATGTTGATTTTCCTCGGCCTATTAAATGACAGATAGACATAGTAGAGATTAATCAGAAGGAAAAAGAGATTGACGATAATTTATCTGAGTGAAAACGTGTCATGTCATTATGACATGATTTAGAGTAATTTCGTAAAGTAAAATAAATATATTACGGAACGTTAGAATCACATCACACCGGTAGGTCGCGATTTCAGAGATCGCACCTCTCCCATTAGACGTGACATAAAACATAAGTTTAAAATGCGTCTATCTCTAAGATGCCAATCAGAAAATATCAAAGGTTAACTTCGCAGACTTCAAATCCATAATATACAAGTAAAGAGGGATCAATTGGAGTAAGAATCAAGATCGAATGTAGGGTTAAGGACGTTAAGACGTAATCAATCATGTACAACATTTAATAAAATTAAAATATAATTTTAAGAATTAATTATGTAACGACCCGAGAATCCGATTACCGGGAAGGCCCGATAACCCGAGACTCGCACCGCCACCCACGAGCCCGAAGACTCGGAAGGGTTAAAAGGATGGTGTGGAAACTACACAAGCATCACAAATAATTGCAGAAATTAAACAGTTAAGATATTAAGCAGGAAATGAATTAACATTTTACATGGTCCACAATAAAATAACAACAACAGCAACAGTAGTCCACGACTAGTACAGTGACAAGAAAGAAAAGTACAGCTACACGGGGCATCCCCCGGCTCTGACCTCTGGCACTACCTCTGGGCACCCGCACCACGCTTCCGCTGCGCTCCTGACACGCTCCCCGAAGGTGGCGCCTCACCTGAAACACGGTGAAAACACGCAGGGAATGAGTCTCGGAACAAGACTCAGTAGGGATCACTCGAACCCTACCTCGTAAAACGAGAAACCACTACCCTAGCGGTAGGAAGGTACCTCGGAAAGGAAAGCCCTGTACTCTACAGAACTAGACCCTAACGGCACGCAAACCGACACACGTGCCACGGTACGAGAAGACCGAAACTCAACGGTCGAACCGTCAAAACCCGAAGGTCGGAAACACACGACTGACAGTCTGACACTCCGTACTCGACAGGAGTACCACCCACTAGAAGCACAGCCGGTAGCGTCCCCTGACGTCTTACACCGCACCGCAGGTGAACCGCCTGACATGGTAGGTCCTACCCGAGGCGCAAACACCGTACAAGTAACCACAACAAGTGACTAGCTGGGGTCACGCCCGTCGACGTGGGTCCAACCGCCCCCAACCACGTGTGCACACACAGACCGCGCGTCCCTGGTCTGGCCCTCTGACCGGTTTTCCCCTCAGCCGGACTCTGGCTGCAAGACGTGGGGCCCAACGGTAACCGGTCCACAAACCGTCTCTAAAGGTCAGCCCGTACACCACTCCCTGGTGCGACTAGCACACGCGTACTAGTAGGCTACGACTAGTGGAGGGTCACAGAAGGAGTAGACTCTCAAGTTACGGAAAACAACGCCCAAGCCCGACAACGTGTGGGAATCACCCCACGCACTAGTCCCGTCGCACGGAGACCACGGTCGGAGAAAAGCGAGGTTGCCACCCTCATGGGGCAACACAGGAAGTGGCGGTCCGACCCTGGACCGTCACAGCCAAATGGCGGTCCACTCTAGGGCCGTCACTTACAAATGGCGGTCTAAGGCAGACCGTCACACGGCCAGAGGGGTAGGGGAAGTGACGCGCCTGCTCCAGTGCGTCGCTTGAAAGTAACGCGCCTGAGACAGGCCGTCACACGGCGCCCCACACCCTCCAAAACCACAGGGAAAGTAACGCGCTTACCCTGGCGCGTCGCTTGCAAGCAACGCGTCGGGCTCAGTGCGTTACTCGCATGTGACGCACCTAGACCAGCGCGTCGCATGGCCCTCACGCTCGGGATGGAAAGGGAAGTGACGCGCCTGCCCCAGCGCGTCGCTTGGCCCATCCACATGGGGGACAACAGGAAGTAACGCTCCTGCCCCAGTGCGTTACACGCAAGTAACGCGCCTATCTCGGTGCGTTACATGGCCTGACCCCCAACGGTCAAAACCAACGGTCGAAACGCATGTGACGGCCCAGCCCAGGGGCGTCACTAGCAAACGGCGGCCAGTCGCAGGACCGTTACAGCCCTCGACCCCAAAGGCCAACACCCAGGGAAGTAACGCACCCCTCTAGGGGCGTTACAAGCATGTGACGGTCACTGGAGTGACCGTCGCTTGCCCCAGAGCACGCTACGGCGGGAAAACCCCAAAAACACCAACCACGCCCCCGTACCTCCACCGGAGAGGGGGAAAACAAGGGGGAAGACCCCTGGGGACCCCTAGCATGCATCTAAGCCACCAAAACATAGAATCATGGGCTAAAACCATAGATCGGGCGGCTCACCCCAAAACATGGAAAAACCCCAAAAACGCCCAAACATGCCTCTCTCGGCCTCCCCGCGGCCTACAAACCACGGAAAAGAACGGCAAAGAGCTAGGGAACGTCACCCTACCTCAATGGAGCGAATGCTCCGCCGGATCGTCCACGAATCGCGAAGAACGCTTGAAAACCCTCGTTCTTCCTTAAGCTTCCCACGCTCGCCGCACGCCCCCACGACCGCCTCGCCGCCGCCCACGTCACCGCGCCGTCGCCCCGCCGCCGTCTGCAGCCGGAGGGGAGCTCGCCGTGGCCAACCGGGAGGAAGAGAGGGAGAGGGAGGGAGACACGGTGGAGGAGGAAGGAGGAAGAAGAAGAGAGGAAGAAGAAGATGGTGGGGGAGAGAGAAAAGAAAAAGGGTTTTATAGAAAAACCCGGAAAATCCGTAAAATTCCAAAAATTAGGAAATCACACCCCCGCGATCCTCGGAACGCACCGATCGCAACGGTACCACTCGTGTCCGTGTGAACAGCCCGGTTCACCCGCAACGAGCGTCCGAAGAGAAAAGCCGAAACACACACCGGGAATCGGAAAACACACGCGGAAAAAGCCGCGGAACGCCTCCGGGCCTCCGAAACGACTCCGGATCGCGCCGATCCGAACACGAAAGATGTCCGAAACGAAATTTCGGACACAACGGAGCCGGACACTCCGAAAACTAGATCCGGGACCCACGAAGAAGGATCCGAAAGGTCCGGGATATTACAGCCCTCCCCCCTTAAGGAATTTCGTCCTCGAAATTGAGAACAACCCAAGGGGAAAGAAGAGGAAGACTCACTCAAACAGGTACGGGAACTGCTGACGCATCTCGTCCTCACGTTCCCACGAAGCCTCACCACCAGAGTGTCGTTGCCACACGACCTTTACCAAGGGAATGACCTTGTTCCGCAGGCGCTGCTCTCGCCTATCCTCCACGCGGATCGGAAACTCTGGGAGAGAAAGATCTGGAGTCACCTCAGGCCAAACGGAAAACTCGAGCACATGAGAGTCATCGGGCATATACTTCCGCAACATAGAGACGTGGAACACGTCATGCACCGACGCCAACTCAGAGGGTAACTGCAACCGGTAAGCAACCTCACCGATGCGCTCCACAATCGCGAAAGGACCAATATAGCGGGGACTCAGCTTCCCACGCCGTCCAAACCGCATCACCCCCTTCATCGGAGAAACTCTCAAGAACACATGATCGCCCACGGCGAACTCGAGGGGCTGCCGCCTACGATCAGCATAGCTCTTCTGCCGACTCTGGGCCGCCAACATGTTCTGACGAACCAGGTGCACAACATCCACACATTGCTGCACCAATTCCGGTCCCGTCAAAACACGCTCACCCACCTCAAACCAATCAAGTGGAGTCCGACAAGGACGCCCATACAATGCCTCATAAGGAGCCATGCCGATGCTCGAATGAAAGCTGTTGTTATAGGCAAACTCCACTAACGGTAGGTGATGAATCCAACTCCCCTGCCACTCCAGGCAGCAGGATCTCAGCATGTCCTCCAAGGTCTGAATGGTCCTCTCAGACTGACCATCTGACTGTGGATGATACGCCGAGCTAAATGCCAACTCCGTGCCAAGAGCTCGCTGGAAACTCCTCCAGAATCCAGAAGTGAAGCGCGGATCCCGATCCGACACGATCGAAATGGGAACCCCATGCAACGGCACGATCCGCTCCACATAAAGACGAGCCAACTTAGGCACGCTCCAGCTGACTTTGACCGGTAGCAACCGCGTCACCTTCGTCAGCCGATCCACCAGCAACCAGATACTGTCCTGCCCACTCGGGGTTCTGGGCAACCCCACCACAAAATCCGTGGTCACATGGTCCCACTTCCAAGCAGGAACATCCAAGGGCTGGAGAGTACCGCCTGGTCGCTGATGCTCTGCCTTCACCTGCTGGCAGATCAGGCACCTAGCCACAAACTCGGCCACATCTCTCTTCATGCCAGGCCACCAGAACTGCCTCCGCAAGTTCCGATACATCTTCGTCGCACCCGGGTGCACAGTGTACCTGCTCCCATGAGCCTCGCGTAACACCGCAGGACGAACCTGCTCCTCCGCTGGGACGTACAGCCTGCCACGAAACCTCGCAGCACCGTCCTCGCCGAGCTCCACATCAGCCATCGCAAGAATCCGGGGCAACTCAGGGTCCGCATGCTGAGCCTCTGTCACCTGACGACGAATAGCAGGAGTGACAGTCAGACTCGCAAGCACTGCCAACCCTGGCTCCTGGGGAATCTTGAGCCTGAAAGATACTTCGGGCACCTGTTCCCAGAGCCTCCACTTCCTCAGCATCAAGGTACTGACCGCAACCTTCCTACTCAAGGCATCGGCGACGACATTCATCCTGCCCGGCTGATAAGACAGGGTGAAGTCATAGTCCTTCATGAACTCCATCCAACGCCTTTGTCTGAGGTTCAGATCTCTCTGCGAGAACACATACCTCAAACTCTGATGGTCAGTGAACACCTCGAACTTCTCACCGTACAGATAATGCCTCCAGATCTTCAGCGCGAAGATCACTGCCGCCAGCTCAAGGTCATGGGTAGGGTAGTTCTCCTCATGGGGCTTTAGCTGCCGAGATGCATAAGCCACCACTCTACCATGCTGCATCAGAACAGCACCCAATCCAACGCCGGAAGCATCTGTACATACCACAAAACCTCCCGATCCAGAAGGCAAAACCAACACCGGAGCCGAGGTGAGCAATCTCTTCAGTTCCCTAAAGCTCTGCTCACACTCCTCGGACCAGACGAAAGGCACATCCTTCCGCGTGAGCCTCGTCATCGGGGTCGCAATGCGGGAAAAATCCTGGATAAACCGGCGATAATAACCCGCAAGCCCCAAGAAACTCCGGATCTCCGTCACCGACCTCGGCCTCGGCCATTGCATCACAGCCTCGACCTTGGCGGGATCCACGGAAATGCCATCACCAGAAATCACGTGCCCCAGAAAGTGCACCTCGCTGAGCCAAAACTCGCACTTGCTGAGCTTCGCATACAACTGGTGATCTCGCAACGTCTGCAGCACCACACCCAAATGGTACGCATGCTCCTCAGCAGACCGCGAATAAACAAGGATGTCATCCACGAAAATGACCACGAACTGGTCCAAATACGGGTGGAACACCCTCTGCATCAAGTCCATGAAGGCTGCTGGGGCATTGGTGAGCCCAAACGGCATCACCAGAAACTCATAATGCCCGTACCTCGTACTGAACGCAGTCTTCTCCACATCGGACTCGCGAATTCTCAGCTGATAGTAACCGGACCGCAAATCAATCCGCGAGAACACTCGCGCAGACTGAAGTTGGTCGAACAAATCATCAATCCGCGGCAATGGATACTTGTTCTTAATGGTCACTTCATTCAGCTGTCGATAGTCAATGCACAACCGCAGACTACCGTCCTTCTTCTTCACAAACAACACGGGCGCACCCCAAGGGGAAAAGCTCGGACGAATGTACCCCTTGGCCAACAGCTCCTGCAACTGCGCCCTCAACTCCCTCAACTCAGCGGGGGCCATACGGTAGGGAGCCTTCGCCAGAGGTCCCGTACCAGGCACAACCTCGATCACGAAATCGATCTCCCGCTGGGGAGGTAATCCAGGCAACTCCTCAGGAAAAACATCGGGAAACTCGCACACCACCGCAATGTCCTCGACATTCGGCTCCATCCGGTCAGACACAACCACAGACGCAAGAAAACCCTGGCAACCTGAATCAAGCAATCGACGGGCTCGAATAGCAGAGATAAGAAATCGAGAAGAGGCGGAACGGATACCTTGGAAATAGAAGGTCCTCTTGCTCGGATGTTGGAAGTAGACCCTCTTCATCCCACAATCCACCACCGCTCCATGAGTCTCGAGCCAATCCATGCCTAGAATCACGTCGTAATCCCGAAGCTGCAACGCATACAACCTGCCTGGCATACTCCGCCCATCGATCCACACCGGAACCTGGTCGAAGCAATACGGAGTGACCATAAAGTCACCCGAAGGCAACTCCACAGCCAAATCACAGGACAACTGGGTCACCGGCTCCTCGACGCTCGACGCGAAATCCTCCGAAATAAACGAATGAGACGCGCCAGAATCAAATAAAACCCGAGCCGCACAACCCAAAATCTGAACGGTACCTTCCACGAGCTGCGACGCTACTGCCTCTGCCCTGGTCAAGTGCGTGATCTGGCCACGAGCTCTCTGCCTGCCTCCCACACTAGCTGACCTGGGTAGCGGCGGATACTGTCCCTGCTGCTGCTGCTGGGAAACCTGCTGCTGCGGCGGCCTCTGAGGACAGTCGCGCGCCATATGCCCTGGCTGGTCACACCGAAAACAGATGATCGGCGCCGTGCACTGCCTGCCTGGGTGGGTCCCACTACACCGTGGACAAGGTCCTCGCGATCCACCCACCGATCCCTGTCGCTGCAAAGGAAACGGCTGCTGCACACTGCCCGATGAAGCCTGCCCCTGATCCCTGGACTTCTTCTTGCCGAACCCTCTCTTGAAGAACTTTTTGACCTTCGTGCCAAAGGACGCAGATCCTGTCACCGAAGCTGCCGATGCCGGTACTCCTGAACCACCCGACGCAGACTGAAAGAAACCCTGCTGCTGAGTAGCCGACTGCTGGCTGCGACCTGACACAGACTGCCCCTGGCTGATCGGTCCTCGAGTCCTCTGCATATCCATCTCCAAGGAAATCGCAACACGAGACGCCGTCTCGAGATCAGTGGCCCCATTCGCGATCAGATGGTGCCTCAGCTCCAGCCTCAAGCCCTGCACAAACTGCGTCGTCCTCACCCTCTCATGCTCCATGATATGAGGTGCGTACCGACCCAGCTCGACAAATCGGGCCCTGTACTGCAACACGGACATGTCACCCTGCACCAGCTCCAGAAACTCCCGCATCCGCTGCGTAGCAACAATATCTGGACAGTACGTACGCTCGAAAGCACTGACAAAGTCATCCCACTCGATCTGCTCAAGCGGACGAAGCTGAAAGGACGTCTTCCACTCGGAAGACCACCACCTCCGAGCCGTACCCTGCAACTGGTTGTAGGCCAACACCACTCTGTCCTCAACAGCACTCTTCGCAGAACTGAACACCCGCTCCATCTCATCAAGCCAATCACGAGCCGCATCAGGGTCTGCCTGGCCGCTAAAGTAAGGTGGATGGAACTGCATGAAATCCCTCACTGCTCGGCCTGGCCCACCCCTGACTGACGAGCCCTCACCGGCCTCTCCGCCGAACTGTTGAGCCATGAGATGGTACATGCCACGGAGAAAACCCTCGGCCCCCGGAGCCCTCGCAGCATCCGCGGCCTCGGTAGCTCCCGGAACTCTGCTATGCTCCTCCTGGTCCCTCTGGACCCCCTGCTGGATCTCCTGGCCTCCAGCCGACTGCCCCTGCTGAGAGCGAGAACTCCTCCTCGGCGCCATACTCGCTCCTGAAGCACAAGACAGAAAACTCAGAAACGGAAGGTCAGAATAAAACACGCGGTGCCCCATGCCAGCGTCACATGTACATCATCGTTGTGGACTAGTGGACCAATACAATTACCTATGATTCCCATGTAATTCCACAACCGCGCTCTGATACCAGCTGTAACGACCCGAGAATCCGATTACCGGGAAGGCCCGATAACCCGAGACTCGCACCGCCACCCACGAGCCCGAAGACTCGGAAGGGTTAAAAGGATGGTGTGGAAACTACACAAGCATCACAAATAATTGCAGAAATTAAACAGTTAAGATATTAAGCAGGAAATGAATTAACATTTTACATGGTCCACAATAAAATAACAACAACAGCAACAGTAGTCCACGACTAGTACAGTGACAAGAAAGAAAAGTACAGCTACACGGGGCATCCCCCGGCTCTGACCTCTGGCACTACCTCTGGGCACCCGCACCACGCTTCCGCTGCGCTCCTGACACGCTCCCCGAAGGTGGCGCCTCACCTGAAACACGGTGAAAACACGCAGGGAATGAGTCTCGGAACAAGACTCAGTAGGGATCACTCGAACCCTACCTCGTAAAACGAGAAACCACTACCCTAGCGGTAGGAAGGTACCTCGGAAAGGAAAGCCCTGTACTCTACAGAACTAGACCCTAACGGCACGCAAACCGACACACGTGCCACGGTACGAGAAGACCGAAACTCAACGGTCGAACCGTCAAAACCCGAAGGTCGGAAACACACGACTGACAGTCTGACACTCCGTACTCGACAGGAGTACCACCCACTAGAAGCACAGCCGGTAGCGTCCCCTGACGTCTTACACCGCACCGCAGGTGAACCGCCTGACATGGTAGGTCCTACCCGAGGCGCAAACACCGTACAAGTAACCACAACAAGTGACTAGCTGGGGTCACGCCCGTCGACGTGGGTCCAACCGCCCCCAACCACGTGTGCACACACAGACCGCGCGTCCCTGGTCTGGCCCTCTGACCGGTTTTCCCCTCAGCCGGACTCTGGCTGCAAGACGTGGGGCCCAACGGTAACCGGTCCACAAACCGTCTCTAAAGGTCAGCCCGTACACCACTCCCTGGTGCGACTAGCACACGCGTACTAGTAGGCTACGACTAGTGGAGGGTCACAGAAGGAGTAGACTCTCAAGTTACGGAAAACAACGCCCAAGCCCGACAACGTGTGGGAATCACCCCACGCACTAGTCCCGTCGCACGGAGACCACGGTCGGAGAAAAGCGAGGTTGCCACCCTCATGGGGCAACACAGGAAGTGGCGGTCCGACCCTGGACCGTCACAGCCAAATGGCGGTCCACTCTAGGGCCGTCACTTACAAATGGCGGTCTAAGGCAGACCGTCACACGGCCAGAGGGGTAGGGGAAGTGACGCGCCTGCTCCAGTGCGTCGCTTGAAAGTAACGCGCCTGAGACAGGCCGTCACACGGCGCCCCACACCCTCCAAAACCACAGGGAAAGTAACGCGCTTACCCTGGCGCGTCGCTTGCAAGCAACGCGTCGGGCTCAGTGCGTTACTCGCATGTGACGCACCTAGACCAGCGCGTCGCATGGCCCTCACGCTCGGGATGGAAAGGGAAGTGACGCGCCTGCCCCAGCGCGTCGCTTGGCCCATCCACATGGGGGACAACAGGAAGTAACGCTCCTGCCCCAGTGCGTTACACGCAAGTAACGCGCCTATCTCGGTGCGTTACATGGCCTGACCCCCAACGGTCAAAACCAACGGTCGAAACGCATGTGACGGCCCAGCCCAGGGGCGTCACTAGCAAACGGCGGCCAGTCGCAGGACCGTTACAGCCCTCGACCCCAAAGGCCAACACCCAGGGAAGTAACGCACCCCTCTAGGGGCGTTACAAGCATGTGACGGTCACTGGAGTGACCGTCGCTTGCCCCAGAGCACGCTACGGCGGGAAAACCCCAAAAACACCAACCACGCCCCCGTACCTCCACCGGAGAGGGGGAAAACAAGGGGGAAGACCCCTGGGGACCCCTAGCATGCATCTAAGCCACCAAAACATAGAATCATGGGCTAAAACCATAGATCGGGCGGCTCACCCCAAAACATGGAAAAACCCCAAAAACGCCCAAACATGCCTCTCTCGGCCTCCCCGCGGCCTACAAACCACGGAAAAGAACGGCAAAGAGCTAGGGAACGTCACCCTACCTCAATGGAGCGAATGCTCCGCCGGATCGTCCACGAATCGCGAAGAACGCTTGAAAACCCTCGTTCTTCCTTAAGCTTCCCACGCTCGCCGCACGCCCCCACGACCGCCTCGCCGCCGCCCACGTCACCGCGCCGTCGCCCCGCCGCCGTCTGCAGCCGGAGGGGAGCTCGCCGTGGCCAACCGGGAGGAAGAGAGGGAGAGGGAGGGAGACACGGTGGAGGAGGAAGGAGGAAGAAGAAGAGAGGAAGAAGAAGATGGTGGGGGAGAGAGAAAAGAAAAAGGGTTTTATAGAAAAACCCGGAAAATCCGTAAAATTCCAAAAATTAGGAAATCACACCCCCGCGATCCTCGGAACGCACCGATCGCAACGGTACCACTCGTGTCCGTGTGAACAGCCCGGTTCACCCGCAACGAGCGTCCGAAGAGAAAAGCCGAAACACACACCGGGAATCGGAAAACACACGCGGAAAAAGCCGCGGAACGCCTCCGGGCCTCCGAAACGACTCCGGATCGCGCCGATCCGAACACGAAAGATGTCCGAAACGAAATTTCGGACACAACGGAGCCGGACACTCCGAAAACTAGATCCGGGACCCACGAAGAAGGATCCGAAAGGTCCGGGATATTACAAATTACCTATTCGAAATTTATTACAAATGACTTGATTAAGTGCAAATCATAATTTTGATAATGATATTAAGAAATTAAAATACGGTGTTAAGAAGTAGATTAAAAATCAGTAATTGCATCAAAACGAACTGACGTCTACTGTGAATAGTGTCATGTCACAGTGTGACACGATACATCCAATTCACGGTCGTCTCAGATGACGCAAATAAACCGGAATAGCAGTCGGTCGCGTGGACACGTTCAAATCGTGTCCTTTGGGTCGGTCACGATTCAAGTTCGTAAAATAGAAACTTCATTAAAAAAAACTCTGATGTCTCGTGCTTTGACCACCAAGTTGACAACGATTTCAAGATTATGGAGAACAAAACATACATAGAATCGAAGTAGTCGTGCAACTAAATATGTGTCTAGGTTTAATTAAGTTTAGCCGGAAAGAACACCTAACTATTTGATGACCAAAGGAGGAAGAAGAAGACTACGACGAAAAACAGATGATCCTCCCCTTGCGCACGAACTAGCCTCGATCCCACGCCAACAGCAGCCTTCCCATAAACTAATATTTGGGTATACAAACTCAAGTATCATGCTGATGGCACAATTGCTCGATACAAAGCACGCTTGATAGCAAAAGACTACACACACAGACTACAGGCTTGGATGATCATGATACTTATGCCCCTGTTACAAAATTGGTTACAGCTCATTTGTTTATTATCAATAGTTGTTGTTCGACGTTGGGCAATTCACCAGCTAGACGTTAACAACGCCTTCCTAGATGGTGATCTGAAGGACGAGGTTTATATGACCTTGCCACCCGGGATTCAGAAACGAGGAAAGCACGATGCCTGCAGATTAAACAAATCAATCCACACAGGCCTCCTGAAATTGGTTTCAAAAGTTCACTTCTGTCTTACTTCTAGTTGGATTCAAGCAGTCAAGAGCCGATTATTCATTGCTTGTTCATCATCGAGCACAATTTATTACAATCATTTTGGTTTTTATGTCGATGACATACTAATCACGGGTGATGACGCAGTTTACATATGTATGTTGAAGAGATATCTACATACACAATTCCACTTAAAAGACCTTGGCAGAGACCCAAGTATTTCTTAGGCATTGATCTCCAACGATCGGCCAAGGGTATCTTCTTGAATCAACGGAAATATGCATTAGACATATTGCATGATACTGGTCTTCTTGGCGCAAAGCCTATTGATGCACCAATGGAATTGGGACATGATCTTCATATTGGAGGATCCCCTCTTACAGATCTTGCCATATATCGAAGACTTGTTGGCAGACTGCTTTATCTAACAATCACAAGACCTGACATTACATACTCAGTCAATTATCTCACTCAGTTCATGTCCAACCCAATGGACATGCATTGGGATGCTGCCATCAGAGTCCTTCGCTACATCAAAAAGGCACCTGCTACTGGATTATTTTACAGTTCTACTCTTCAGTTGTCTATTTACTCAGATGTCGACTGGGCTTCATGTCCAACCACACGACGCTCAGTCACCGGTTACATAACATTCCTTTGTTCCAATCCGATCTCATGGCACACAAAGAAACAACCAACTATATCTCGTTCATCTGCTGAATCTGAATATAGATCCATGGCCGCATCATCATGTGAAATACAGTGGCTAAATTCCCTACTACATGAACTTGGTATTGATTCAGGACTGGCTCCATTATACTGTGATAGTCAGTTTGCACTTCATATTGCAAACAACCCAGTATTTCATGAATGCATAAAACACATCGAGTTAGACTGCCATTTTTTTTAGAGAAAAAAATCCAGCGTGGTCTTATACTGTGATAGCAGAAGCTCTTACAATGTTTGGAGGCGATTAAACTTGCAAACAAAGCTCCCAGGCCAGATCATCATTGAAGGGGATGCTAAGATTGTAATAGATGAAGTACTGCTGGGTAGCAAACTGCCATCATTTTGTACAAACTCCCCTTAATTATTGCAGTTGAAGTATGAAGTATGTCCTTGGTTTGATCAAAAAAAAATCTACAAACTAGATTTGCAGCATGTATTACTTGTGATTAATGGAATATCTATATATGTAGAGAACCATTTCCAAGAATTAATGAAAATACGGCTCAAATGAAGTTGTTTCATGTGGTGTAAAATATCATGATTTTTGAGCTTTAAAGTCATGGATTTTAATTTTTTTTGATTTGTTTTACCTCATGATAGTTTTAGACTAAGAATCAATATCAGAAACAAAGGAAAACATATCACAAGTAACACCTAAGAGAGGATTGCATTAAAGGATGCACTGCATTCTTTCTTGAGATGAGATGCTTTGGGAAGAACAGATTCACAGATTATAACTACACCATAGAAAATTGTGGCTTGGGCTGCTAAAATCGTTTAGGTCCAATTTGTCAAATGTTTACGAGAGAGAGAGAGAGAGAGAGAGAGAGAGAGAGAGAGAGAGAGAGAGAGAGAGAGATGCGGGCCCCAACACTCCACTCACATGTAACTCATCTAATCGGAGTTGCTTAGCGTATTCGACTCTCTGAGATCAAACGTGCTAACTTCACCTGATTAATAAAGTGGAATTTATAGGGGAAAAAATCATCATCACTCTAACACTCCACTCACATGTAACTCATCTAATCGGAGTTGCTTAGCGTATTTGACTCTCTGAGATCAAACGTGCTAACTTCACCTGATTAATAAAGTGGAATTTATAGGGAAAAAAATCATCATCACTCTCTCTCTACGAGAAATCTGTAAATTTGCGGTGGTCATCAATTTTTATTTTTAATTTCGGACCAAAAATAAATTCAAATAATTCAAATAAATTTTCTCATAACGAGTCGTTATTAACGACGAGCTAAAAGAAAGGCCAAGGGACTTTTACAAAGCACCGAGGGTATTACAGTAATTCCATGTGTATGTCGTCCAACCACCATTCCTTTATTACACCGACAGATGGAGGATCTCTGCCTTTCCCCCGGCGGCAGGTGTTCGCGCCCTCTCGGTCGCGACGGTGCGGGATTTTCGCGAAAACACGCCCGCTTCGGCGGTAAAGTCGCAGCCGTCAAAAAAAAATTATTATTATTAAATATAAAATTATAATACTTATTTTTAAATATATTAATAGTTATATTATTTTAGAAAATTATATTATGTAAATATATTATTTTTATCAAAAAATTATAAAAACTATTTAGATGATTTTATATGATATTTATATATTATGTAATTTTAAGTAGTTACATGTCTACTAATATATTTTTTAAAATAAATTCTTATAAATTTATTTATAAAAATCTAAATAAAATCTTGGGAGGAATCCTCCCAAGATAGAGAGTGAGAGAGTGAGAACTGTTGGGGGAGGGGGGGGCGGTGGGGAGAGAGAGAGAGAGAGAGTGGGGGGGGAGGGAGGGAGGATGCAGTCGCTGGGGCTGAAGATGGTGCCGGGTGTCGCCCCGTGCGGGAGGAGGAGGAGGAGGCCGTGGGCGGGGCAGTGCGGCAGGGACATCGAGCGGCCCTTCCGAGTGGCGGCATGCTCGTCTTCCGAGCCGCCGACTGACGCTGGCTCTGACCCGGCGAGGGACGGCAGCGGGGGGGCCTCTTCGGGGGGTTCGTTCCTGACCAGGAGCCAGAAGTACGCCCAGCTGAAGCACCAGCTCGCCGTCGCGGCGAAGTTCGAGGTCCTGGTCTTTCTCGGGAATTCTTTGTTTCTGTGGTTTATCTCGGGCAGCCAGGCTTGATCGTGGTTTCTTGCATGTCTGTGCATGTGTCGTGTGTTGGGGCTCGGTTTTTCTGGTGATATTTCCGGTATAGTGGAATGGGATTTGAATTGGGTTATAGTTTTAGTTACTGTTATGAAGTTTAGAGGTTTCGGCTTGAGCTTTGTTTAGGGCGTAATAACAGTTCTAATTCTTATATTTTTGGAGTATATGGTGGAACAGAGATGATATAATGGCTCATAATTTGGGGCAAAAGCCCCATTTTTCATCTAAATACGTTAGGGCAGAATTCTGTGGGCGTACCACCAGGATCATGGGATCTGGATGTGATCATAAGAATAGATAAATGATAGAAAATAACAAAAATGGATTTGCATGGTTTTGTTTTGGCTGCATCAAATAGAAAGTAACAAAAAATGGATTTGCATGGTCTTTTTTAGGCTGCATCCGTGGCCAGAGATGATAGAGATGTACTATAAAATTTGAAGCTTAAAAGCTGACATGAAACATGAGCGAAATTTTCTCTTCCTCAAAAGAAATTGATTACTAAAGAACTCCCTTGTTGCTGTATTAGACGGGACAACCTTTGTACTCAGAAGAATGCATGTCTCCCTCATTATGGTTGTGATGTATGTGAAATCAACCTCATTATTGGATATTTCCAACTGTAGGAGGAACTCACCACTGACTAAAAGTGAAGGCATTTATGTGGTTATTGTTTGAGAAGAGACTTGTCACAAAAATTTATAGGCAAAGGTGGTCTGCAGATTGTAGTGTCATTTGCGCTCATTGTGGACAAAATGTGGATGAAATTGATCATTTAATGATTCTTTGTCCGATTAGTAGAGAGGTTTGGAGGATCTTTGGCTGTATTGCTTCTGTCTCTACCACTTTTACTACTGTTCTCCAAATGGGGCAGTAATTCATGAATTTCTAGTTGATCTAAGGTAACAACGTTAGAGCTCAAGTTCTTAGCACTATTCCTCATATGGTCTGCTGGAGTTCTTGGAGAGGGCTCAATGATTGCGTCTTGAGGGGAAGCACTGTTTATGTTGAGAATATTTGTTTTAGGTCTGCATCTTTTCTTTATTGCAGGTCTAGGCATATTTTTGGTCCTTCCTTTAGTAGTTGGAGGCGGCTGATGAACTTAAGTTAGCTAATTCTTATTTATTTGTCATTTTCTGTATTGAGGCTGAGGAACCTCTCCTCATCTTCCTTGGCTGTACTTCCTCTGTTTATGTAATAAAATTTTATTTTATTCCACTCTCTCTCCAAAAATGTAAAAGAGTATCACCATAAGAAAGAAGCTTTCACCCTCCAGAAATTACAAGTCAATAAAGTTAATCATCTGGCATACAGGATCGCCAAAACATTTATGGCACACATTAGTAGAGGTGCTTTCACCTGCTAAATGTTACTAAACCGATAAAGTTGATCGCACCGTACATGACCACTGAAACATCTATGATCCACCTTAAAAAAGGTGTTTTCAATTTCTAAACATTATGAGATCCAGAAAGCTAATTTTGTGTACATGATTGACAAAACAGCTATTATACACCTTAATAAATGTATCTCTACTTTTCCAAAAATGTTAAATCAATAAGTTAATTGCATGCCATACATAATCATCAAACAAGCAATCACAACAATCTCCACGGCAGCATGCCAAAAATGTTCATGTCGTGCCACTGAACTCAGAGCTGCTCCAATCTTCATGAAGCATGAATGAACCTATGAAGTCAGAAAGGGCTTCCAGAACTCTAATGTTTGTAAAATGCAGTGTTCCCAAGTTTACTCTATAAAAGTCGGATAGCTGACACGCTTCTTTTATCATAGTTTACATCAATTTTAATGGGCTCATAGAATGCCAAGTCTGCTACTCCACTTCATGTGCCTGTGGTGTGCAGTCCACGAGCATCTTCTGGTGTGACTGCTGTGAATTATAATTGAATGTCTGCTTTGGCTACCATTTTTAGTTTCACATGTGTGAAGCACAAAACCCTTGCAAAACTTATTTGCTGCACTTTGTTCCTTCATTAGTTTAAATGCTTATCTATAATTAATATGAGAACTGCGTCTGTTTTGTATGATTTCTAATCGAAATCTCTTGCATTCTAGTGATTATTTTTTAGCTAATGATGGCTTTAGTCTCTTGATATGCATTATTGTGACGGACATTTTAACTTGGTCAATTCTAGATATTACTTACTTTATCTTTATGTGACATTTTTGGTTCTGACTTGATAAGGTATATAGGCTTTGTGATAGGAAATGTCCTGGCACTAATCACCGAATTTATATTTTAACTAGGTCTCTCATTTTTCTTAGTTCTAATGATTTCTGCATTTACGCCTGCCTCTGATTTGGAACATGATGTTAATGGTGTTCCCCCTTGTGGTTTCATTTTAGATGAAGTGATGCAGCACTGGAAACCTTATCCTGCCTCTGATTTGGAACATGATGTTAATGATGTTCCCCTTGTGGTTTCATTTTAGACGAAGTGATGCAGGACTGCAAATTTTTCTCTTTCCTTTCCTCATTCACTGTTTGTTATTTATTTTGTCATGCAGAACTATAAGGAAGCTGCTAGAATAAGGGATTCACTGAAATCCTTCGAGGAAGATGAACCAGTATTGCGCCTTCGTAGATTGATGAAGAAAGCAGTTGAGGAAGAGAGATTTGAGGTTTGTGACATGGTATTTTAGCTGGTGGAATGATGAAAACTATGTAAGAAAAATATTAGGGCATTGGTATTGCCCACTACTGAGCCTATTACAAACTCAGAAATGTCCTTGTGTTGATGCCATCATGGGTTAGCTTCATCATTCTCTAGAGAACATTTGATAAAGCACTGAAATGTGGTTTTAATAAGATAAACAATAGGATGTATAAACAAAATGACGAAGTATTATGCCTTTGTTTATTGATGCACATTCTGGTTGTGACATAAATCTTATATCATATGAAACTCCACTGACAAGCCTTTCGTCATCAATCTGGCTTCTACTTTAATCTATTATAGATCCCAAAAATCATGTGATGGTTTTGGACATTTTCAAGTTGGGGATTCATGGGTTGGGTTGAATCCAGGTGGGGAATCTAGGTAAAGGTGAGAGGCAAGTGAGGCCACCAAGGGCTCACCTCAACCTCAAATGTCCAAGCAAGTGCCTAGGCATTTAAGGCAGTTTGTTTTCTCCAGTGTTGGTTGTACTGTCGGCTCGGACTGACCCGACTTCCCGTTGGTAGGGTCGGGTCTGAGTTGCCGATGCAAACTCACGAGGCACCCCATCGCTGAGCAGCAGACCTACAATCCTGTCCCTGTCTTGGTCTCTACTCACAATTTTGGGCTTTTCCAGGAAGATGGCGGTGGACGGAGGGGGGTCAGTGGCCAGCACCAGCCTCACCGCCTCCACCATCCTTGGTTGGAGCCTCTCCTGGTCACTGGTGATCTCCCTCATCCTCCCCCCATCTCCATGATCTCCTTCCCCACCTGGCGGTGGAATAGGATGAGGGGAGATAGGGGAGAGAGGAAGGCGACATACTAGGAGAACTTCCTCGTCGGAGCCGTAGAGGTGTTGTACTGCAGATTCGAGGCATTGAGCCGGGCCTCGACCTCGTCCAACAGGTCGTTGGCGTCGAGGGCCATGTCGTGGAGGTGGTGGAGCCAGAGTTTCACATTGTCATCCTCGATGTGGCAGAGCTCCTCGGCGTCACAGAGCACGGCATGGATCTGTGCGGTAGTCTTATTCAGCTTGTCTAGCTCCGACTCCATCCCCAGTAGCAGGGAGAGCTCCGACTAGAGGAGGGAGAGGGCGAGCTCGATCACCTTCTCGTAGAGTTTGTTGAGCCGGGAGATGTTTTCCAGGAATTTGACCAATCCATGGCAGGCGGAGATGGGGAGAGCACCACTGGGCAATGCCGGTGTTGGAGATGGTGATGGGGAGGAAGCTACTCAATGAGGATCCTTCCCCTGGTCAGGTCCTCAATCAGGAAGAAGGCATCCTGAAGCACCCGGACGCTGTCTTGCCACAGCCGCACGTCCATGTAGGAGATTCCCCGCACCCTCAAGTGCCTGCTGTCAGCCCTTGACGCAGACAGGGGAGAGGACTAAGATGACGTCGCCCCTGTGCAGACCGAGCTGAAGGCAGGGGGACGATGCGAGGTTACCCACCTGGGAGAGGAGCTCAGATGCGAGAGTGAGGCATCTCCTCTCAAAGCATCGACGAAGGCCGGGCTTGACAGCAAAAAGAAGAAGAAGAGAGGGGGGAAAGGCGTAGGAGGCGACGAAGAGGGGTTTGACAGGGGAAAGAGGGGGACGTGAAGGTCTTGGTGGCAGTGCAGAAGCTGCTCCTGGGGTCGATGGACAACTGGAGTGGAGGGGGATCGGACCCCTTCTATATCTGGGGATTGATTTCCCCAAGATATGGTATTGTATGGCCAACTCATACCTGTGTGGTACAAGTCGGCCAACCGTGATTTTCTTCCGTAAATGAAGCATGAAGATGGTAGCACGAGGAAAAGGAAAAAGGAAAAAAAATCGATATGTAAGGCACCGGAAAGCCCCAATATGTAAAGGCCAATTTGTATTAAGCACTTGTTGGTACGAGTCGGCCAACCGTGATTTTCTCCTGTAAATGAAACATGAAGATGGTAGCACGAGGAAAAGGAAAAGGAAAAGGAAAAAAATTGATATGTAAGTGTTGCACCCGAAATTATCTCAAGCTATTTTGAGAAATTGTTGCTATGCAACGTTCGACGACAAAGATGGCGTATCGTCAACACCGTCGAACTACGGAGTATCTCCGTGATGTAGGGTCTATTGATCCGACAATATTATTATGGTCGACGTCGTGGCAACCAGGTTAACAAGGAAGAAACAGGCCTATACCAGTCAGAGTAGCCGAGCAAGTGTATCACACGGCACAGACGGGCGCAAAACTTCCTCCCTACGCGGCGACGAGCGACCAAACAAACAAACAGTGCTCCCTCCGCGGATGCGATACTGCCACGCGGCGAAGGAGCAATCTCCCCGAGATATATAGCTCCACCACGGCTCTTCTCCGACCCGGGACGACGAAAACGGAGCAAAACGACGGCCAGAGGGGTCAAGAAGCTTGCACAAGGGTCAAACGACCCCTTTTAGGTCAAAAAGGCGAGGAGGAGGGGCCGCGGCCACCCCCGGGACCCAACGGGGTCGCGCACGCGCCCCGAGGGGGGGTGCGGCCCCGTTGGACCCCAGCGGGGTCGCGCGCGCGCCCCGGGGCACGTGCCACCCCCCTGGGGGGGGGGCCAGCGGGGTCGCGCGCGACCCCCGAGGGCCGCGCGACCCCGCTGCCCCCTGGCGGGGTCGGGCCACCCCGAGGGGGCCCGCGCGACCCCGCCCGGGTCCGCCTCCCGGCGGGGTCGCGCGACCCCTCCCGGTCCGCCCCCCGGCGGGGTCGCGCGACCCCCCCCGGGTCTCGCGCGACCCCGCTCGGGTCCGCCCCCCTTCGGGGTCCGGGCATCAAAAAAAAAAAAATATTTTTTAAAAAAGAAAAAAGGTTTTTTTTAACCCCCTCAGAGGGGTCATTTGGCCCTTTTTGGTGGCCAGAGGGGTCAAAATGGCTTTTTGCCACCCCACCTTGACAGAATCGGGGCAAATTCGCTCATTTGACCCCTCTGGGCCCTCCCGCCTTCTATAAATAGACCCTAAGAGTCCATGTAAAAAAGGAGAGAACGACAAGAGAACGACAAGAGACAACGACGAGAGAGAGGAGACTACAAGCATCAACCTACGGAAGACACTTGAAACTTTTTGTTCGTTGTTTCGGCCCGTGTGGGGTAAGTCCCCGGGTCTTGTATTTATGCCCCTACGGGGTATATTTACGTTTACGCCCCTCAGCGGGTCATGTTGGTAATTGTGCCCCTCAGCGGGCCATGTTTTGTAAGTCTTTACGTCTCGGGATGACTGAGTCTTGTATTTCTGCCCTTATAATGGCGAAATTACAAAAATGTCCTTCCCGGGATTGTAGAAGACCGAAGTCCTGTAATTTGCAGTTATACTCTGCAACTTTTTGTAATTGGGACTAAGTCCCTATCTCCCGCTCCAAAGCGGACGTTTGTACAGTCGACAACTCGCCGACATCATTTGTACTCATATGGAATTATAAAAGCACTCAGCATGCTCCATGTGTGGCCTCGAGGGAAAATTACAAGAAAACCTCGACTTCTCAAAATTGCACATATATCCCTCCTTCGGCCAAATTGACAGATGTGTGCCTTCTTTGAAGCCCCTTGTCATTCCTTCGGTTCGGAAGTGTCATCAGCTCAGTCCAGCACTCGGGTATCACTTCAAACCTAGGTCTAGGGTCTGGAAAATTATCGAAATACCCCTGTGACCTAAAAATGGCCTCAGAGCCCTTGAAGCATTCCAGAAACGGCTCCCGTGCCTTGGGGAGACAGGAACCCGAGCCTACTTCCACTCCAGCCCTGAAATTTCATAAATGTCCTTGGCCTGGAAAATTATCAAAATACCCCTGGTTTGGTAAAATTACCAAAATACCCCCGGGGTCCAGAAAACTTCCCTTGCTTTGAAAATGCCTATGGCTTCCGCATATTTGCGCCCCTATGCCTAAATCTTAGGGTTTTGCTCAGACCTAGCCCTAATCTAGTTGTTTCTATGTGTTGGTGGTAAATGAGTGGTCATGGAGAGTCTCTCGAGTGAGTCTGCCCTCCACATCAGAACCTCTGCAGAAGTCTTTTGGGACCTCTTTGACAGTTAAACAAAGGTGTTCGGACGTTAGGCCGATGTAAATCAACACTGACTCCGGTCAGTGGGGAAAGGTCCAGCACTCGAACCCAAATCGTCTGATACTATGCGCACCCACGGAACCCTCTCTACGCAGAGGAGTGTTTCTTTTCAAAAAGAACGAAAATCTACCATTTATCTACGATAAATCAAAAAAAATTAGATTTTTTCCGTGTCCAACAGACTGGCACGCCCGGTGGGACCTTTCCCGCCTTTCTTCTTTCTGTCAAAGAAAGTCTCTAAACCTTCTTCAAGGTTCTGATTGCCCCTCTTCCTCTTACAGGACGGGAAGAGGAGGGCACATCTCTCTGTTCATCTGAGAGTTCTTCGTGCATTTGCACGCCACTTCGTTCGTGCTACGCACCACCACCACCAACACCTCAATAGCGATGGCTGCCGTTACCTACGGCCCCGAGATCGTCGCCAATCACGCCAGGCTCGGATTCCTGGCAACCCCGCTGGTCTTTGGCGACTTCCCAGCGGTCGTCGGCTCGCCCTTCTTCTTGGGTGTGGTGCCAGTGGCTGAAGTCAGTTCAGCTGCTCTTGCGGTACCGGTGGCTGAAGCCAGTTCAGCCATGCCTGCAACAACTATCGGGGGCGTCAGACCCTCGGCCCCTTCAACTGGCCGGGTCCGTCCGGTCAAGAAGACAACTGTCGGAGGCGTCAGGCCTTCGACTCCAGCAACTGGCCGGGTCAGTCCGGTCCAGAAGCCAACTATTGAGGGCGGCAAGCTCTCCGCCATTCCCGGTCGGGTTCGCCCGGCCAACAAGCCAGCCGTCGGGGGTGCCAGGCCCTCGGCTTCAACAATTGGTCGAGTCTGTTCGACCAACAAGCTAGCTTTTGAAGGCGTCAGGCCCTCGGCTTCGTTGATTGGTCGGGTTCACCCGGCCAAGAAATCAATCACTGAGGGTGTCAGACCCTCTACTTCAGCAACCGGTCGGACTCCCCCGGTAAAGGAGACCGTCCTCAAGGGTGTCAGACCCCTTGCTGCATCAACTGGCCGAGTCTATCCGGCTAGTTCTTCAACTGTTAAGGGTGTCAAGCCCTTCATCCCGACAACCAGCCGAGTTCCCTTGGCTGCCACGTCAACGGCCGAAGGTGTCAGGCCTTCTGCCCCAGCTGTTGGCCGAGTCTTCTCGGTCAATCAAATCACCGCCGGCGCCGCCCCTGCTCAACGGGGGCAACGCCGCCGCCGCAACGGCGCCAAACCTACTGCGGCTACCCTCAGAGGTGCTGTATCTGCTCAACGGGGGCAACGCCGCCGTCGTCAGGAGGACGCCATGCCTACGGCAGGCGCCACCACTGCCGCCCCTACTCAATGGGGGCAACGCCGAAGCCGCAAGGGTGCAAGGCCCGAAGCGGCTGTCTCGCGCTCCGGAAAGACGGTAATTGTCGGAGACATCCGCATCCGGCTCGATGGAGGTGAGCCGATTATGCCACGGGATCGTCATGTCCCGACTATCTCTACCTCCAACCGCTTCGAGCCCCTCCGGCAGGTCCGGGAGAAAGGAGCGAGGAAGGAGAAGTCTGCCGTACCAGCGGCAACTCTGGGCCATCTGCAACAGCCCAGGCCACGAGCTCCCCGTCCAAGGACAGGGGGCAACCCAATTGAGGAGCACCAGCTCTATTTGAAAAAGATCTGGGTCACCAAGGAGGAGGCCCGAATCATAAGGCGCGCGAGGGCGGAGGAGCCCTTCCGCATGTCAGAGCTTCAGCGGATGCGGAGTCCGCCAAGCACTGAGGCCTCGACGTCTGCGAGATTTACATCTCAGCCCCTACGGAGACAAAAGCGCCGAGGAGCCGGCAAGAAGGTGCGGCCGACCTCTCCGTGGGCTAGTTCTACACACACGGAGGAGGATCGCTCACCCCAAGCAGCCACATCCCGAATGTCTGTCTTCGATAGACTTGGGAGGCCGTCCAAGCCGAAGCAACAACCGCCCAAGAAAAAGCGGGTGGTCCAGGTGACCGATGACACTGTCAAAGTGTTTACCTGTTACGCCACCTCTGGCGACAAACAGCCCGAGAACACCTCGGGAGAGCTTGACCAACCCATCCAATATTTGAGGAGGTCAAGGCCGGTCTCTCGGATTCTAGCGCAGACGCAACAGGCACCGACCGCCGGCACATCTCAGCCTGAGCCGGCACGGCAAGAAGAGCGTCAAGAAGACGTCCACAGTGTTGATGGGGACAGTCGCTCCCGGCACGAAGAAGAGCTGGGGGAAGAGCCACGGGCCCCCACATTGGACGAGCTTCGACGGGAAAACCAAGAGCTCAAGAACCTGCTACAGTCGCTTTTGCGCGAAAAGGAGGTTCCTTCCCCGCCTCAGGCGGCACCGGCTGGAGCGGATCAGCAGCCTTCTCCCATTCCAGCTGCGGCTAATGCCTCTGTCACTGCTGCAAGGCTCCCACTGGCAGTGGACTTCGAAGTCCCGCCGCATGAAACCAATGCGCGGTCATCTGCTACTCCTGCTACAGAAAGCCTCATGGCGCAGAAGCAGATGATCGAGCGCATCGTGGAAGCGAAGTTCGCTCAACATGGCGAGGGTGTGGCTACCGTTGATTTGTACAGCGTGCCATATCCCCTCCATCATCAATTCAAGAAGCTTCCACCGGACTGCCCGAAGGCCCCGAAACTTCAGAAGTTCAACGGGCAGGGTTCTCCGCATGAACACCTGGCTTATTATATGACGGCCATGGGTGAATTAGCCTTGGAAGAGGCATACTTGCTGCGGTATTTCGCCACGTCTTTGACTGGCACCGCCTTCCAATGGTATTCAAGGTTAAAGCCCAACTCAGTATCTGATTGGGCTGATATGCAGAAGAAGTTTGTCGACCGTTTCCAAATGGTCGAGCGCAAAGTCTCCCTAGCAGAGCTTTGTTCCCTTCGACAGAAGAAGGGTGA
This sequence comes from Amorphophallus konjac, assembly GCA_022559845.1. Lineage (NCBI taxonomy): Eukaryota > Viridiplantae > Streptophyta > Magnoliopsida > Alismatales > Araceae > Amorphophallus > Amorphophallus konjac. Next base: position 2,284,248 of record CM040125.1, on the reverse strand, counting down.
AACAGCATTGGACTTCATCAAGCGATGGAGAGACGTCAGCATGCACTGCGATAATCCTCCGACGCCTGAAGATGCGATTACCATCTGCCGTAGGGGTCTCTCGGCAGAAGTCAGCGAAAAGCTTCTGGGCTCCAATATCAGGGGCTTCGACCAACTCAACACGGTCGTGGCGGAGATTGAGATGTTCTTCGCTGATCACCCTGCACAAGTCTCTACAAAAGGCAAACCCTCCAAAGACCGTCTGGCTAGTGGTAAGGAGGTGAATGCCGTGGACTTTTCCCCGACGAATGGAGATAAAGGGGAAGGAAAGTCCAAAGGGAAAGGCAAGAAGTCTGGTGATAAGACAAATGTGTCTTTCTTAGCGGAGAACATGAAGACGCCTTATTCCTTCAGAAAGGAGCATACTAAGATGCTCTTTGATCTATGCATGAAGGAGCAGCTCGTCACTCTGCCGGACCCGCGGAAGCCCGCGGAGGTGGATAAGACAGATGATCCAACCTATTGTGTGTATCACCGAAGGTTGGGTCACACCGTCGGGGATTGCTATGTTTTCAAGAATATAGCAGAGGAGCTCATTCAAAAGGGCCTGGTAAATATGCTGGGCCATGCAGTCGATCCACCCCAGCCTCATCCTTGGAGCCGATCGAACCGGTCAGCTAACGTGGTCCATCTGGTGGCGATGGCTTCAAGCTCCAATGCCTCCGAAGTCGGGCCTTCAAGTCGGCAGCCCAATGGTGGTCCCAGAGCCACTCCTCCTCCATTCCCAGAATGTTTAGCACTGCGGAGGACTATCCGGAAGATCCGAGGGGAAGTCCGACAGCTACGACGGGAACAAAGGCGCTTGCTGCAGTTCCTAGAGAGCATTGATCAGCAGTTGTCCACCTTCCCTTTTGGCCCATTTGCCAGGGGGTTAGCTCCAGCCCACATACGGGAGACGGGTGTATCACCCACGGGTCGGGCTCCGCTCAGGGGTTGGCTCTCTGAAGAGTCCTCGGATTCATCTGAAGACGAGGAGGACTCACCCGAAGACATGGAGGCTCCACTTCAAGTCGAGCTCCCAGAGAAGTTATACTCCTTCCCTTGCGAGAAAACTCCCAATATCTTCTTCGCATGTCAGCGGGCGGGATTGATTACCCCGTCACCCATGGAGCAGACGCCAGGCGCTGCTTTTCATCAGGGCTATTGCCCATATCATGAAGTTGTTGGCCATGTTATCCACAACTGTGAGCCGTTCAAGGACCTCGCCGAGACCTAATCAGGCGGGGGAAGGTGATATGGGTGAGTTCCTAGTCGAGCCACCGCAGCCGCATGCACGAGGAGCCTTCACTTCTCCGTCAACGTCATACATGCCTCGGCAGCTTCCAGTTCCCCGAGCCACAGGAGGAGGGAGTTAGTTCCCAGGGAGCCAGTTCCCAATCGCCCAAGTCCACACTCTGGTATCCAGGGTGGCGACCCTCTCACCAGTGTTCTTTCCCCAAGGAGACACTGAGAAGATTTTTGACAAGCTTCTGGAAGATGGCTGGGTGCTGACACATGACCCGCCGTCTTATTACAATGAGACGGCCAAGAGTCACCCCTGCTATTGCAAGTATCATGCAAGGGTGTCTCACCCCACTCGGCAATGCCCAGAGGTTCAAGACTTCATTGAAGCCCTCATCCAGAGAGGGGTTGTCGATACTCAGGGGAACTCCATGACGAGGTTTCATCTTGCAGAGGCCGCCAGGGAGACACTCCAGCAGGCCCGGCGAGAAACTGAAGCTTTCTCCCGATTAGCCCGACCAAGTGAGCCTACGGAAAATGATGAATTCCCATTACTCACTAAAGGCAAGGCTACGACCACCTATAAAGGGCCTAAGGTCCAGAACCCCAGATGCCAAGCTATGGGAGAGAGTTCCAAAACTCGTCCCAGGCCCAGTCAGCCCGGCATCATCATGAGAGAGAACTCTCGGCCAGACAACAAAGGCAAAGCCAAGGCGTCAGAGCCTTCAGCCAAAGCTCCTGCCCAGTCAGCAAGGCCGTTAGTCATGGAAAGAACTCAACCTCTTGAGCCCGCGAAGGCCCCAGTGAAAGCTTCTGTCAAGCTGGCGCAGCCGCCAATTGTAGAAAGGCCTCAGCAGCTCAAGCAAGCCAACCCACCGGTCCAAGCAAAGTCGGTAGAGTTACAAAGCTCCCAGACACTCCATTGTGGACTGGCAGAGTTCCAGGAGTTGCCTCCTGAAATAATTGCTCAGGCAATCAATGCTACCCTCCAAGCTCAGCCAGAGGAGGCCAACTGGACCAAGGTTGCCCCCAGAAAAAGCCACGGCAGTAAGGCCCCTAAGGAGTCAGCCCGGAGCAAGAAGCAAAATTCTGGGGGCAAGCAAGCCCCACTGCCGAAGCAAACTTCTCCCTCTTCTCAAGAGGCGGCACGCCAAAAGAAGCAGGAGAAGAATCGGAGGAAGAATTTGAAGAGGAGGCTAAAGAAGCAAGCCGAGCAAGCCGCTGCTATGGAGGCTCCTAAGGAGCTAACTCCTCTACAAAGACTTCAAAAGCTTATAGATGAGCTGGAGGAGTACACTCCCCCTCATCCCACCAGGGTTGTCACTCTAGACGAATATATTCCCTGGGACAAGCTTGGGCGCAAAGCCCGTCTTCTGCAATGGCTCCGAGAAATGGTTCACCGTCTTGAAGAGGGTGAAGACTTCCCAATCCCGGAGGAGCTCTCCTTATTCTATAAAGATGAGGAGCTCACTGTTGAGATGCTCGAGGAAATGCTGCAAGAGCTCTCCTGCAATATGGTGGCGATTCCGCCACCCGACAATATTTATTGTCCCACGGCTGATAGCACTGGAAGCCAGGCGCCTATGGCGACATATCAGCGCCGCTCGGCAAGAAATGGCCGGGGACGCGGCTGGGGTCGTGCCCGGGGACGTGGACGTGAAGGTCTCCCGACTCTTGACCGGGTCATAATATTCAGAGGGGAGAAGCCGGGTCCTGTCCCAGAAACTCAAGTTCGGGGGATCCCTTTCATCCTCAACCCCTCAGAGGGTTCAGGCCCCATCCCAACGGCTAAGCCGGGTGGCGTCCCTTTTACAATTGCCTCCTCCGATGAAGAAGAGGAGCCAGCCAAGTCGCCGAAGCGCGAGGAGGCGTCAGAGCAAGCCGGCCCCTCCAACAGGGTCGAGTCTACAAGCCCAGTAGGTCCTTCTAATGAAGACCAGCCTGATGAGTCTTTGCCACCTCCAGAAGAGTCTTTGGCACCGCTGTTCCAAGAAGATGCGGAAGGCCAGAATACAGAGGAGCGCCCTTCTAAGCGGGAGAAGCCTCGCCAGGCTCCGAAGACTCTGGCGGAGATCATCCCGCCATTTGACAAGACTCGTGCCCGGGCAGACCGCAAAATTATTCATCATATGAAGCGGTTCCCAACAAATGTCACTATTTGGGAAGCCATTGCCTGGAGCAAAGACCTCAGAGAGGCTCTTGTCAAGATACTTCAAGATCCAGAGGCGTATGAAGCCCATGTTGCAGAGTTGCAAGCTCAAGCATATGAAGCACTCACAGCAAACATCACCTTCACGGACAAAGACATGTTGATGTCCTCTCCGTGTCATAATCGCCCCTTATATATGAAAGGGACGATTAATGGACATGATGTGAATCGCATCCTGGTAGATGCCGGAGCAGCTGTCAACATCATGCCTCTGAAGACTTTCAAGTCTCTATACTTGGCACCTTATTTGCAAAAGGTGACTGATGTCAAGATCTCGGGATTCAATCAGGGTTCCGAGGAGGCGCTTGGTCGGGTTGTGGTCAAGCTAGTTTTGGGCGATTTCGTCACCCAAGCGACATTCTATATCATCAACTCCGACACATCTTACAAGATGCTGCTTGGAAGACCTTGGCTTCATGAGAATTGGGTCGTTCCTTCAACTTTGCATCAATGCATTAAATATGCCAAGGAAGGGGAGCAACATACGGTCTTCGCAGACCAGGCCCCGTTCCATCCCAATGAGTGCCATCTGGCCGATGCTTCACTATATTTTGGGAAGCCCACCTTAACAATCCCCGAGCCTTTAAAAGGTAAAGGGAAGCAAAAGGTGGACCCTGAAGTTGAAGAAGGGCAGCTCTTCACTGTCAACCAAGACATAGTAAAGCTGCACAGGCTGAGCCTCAGTGCCGCCTCCAAGCCGACCCAACCAGAAAGGCGAAGTGTTGACTTTGAAGCCAACCTCATCAGCCGGGTCATTAACGGGAGTATCTCCTTACCGCCTAAGTGCCTTCAACTCGTGTCCCAATGGGAAGAACAGGAGGTGGAGCAGTTGAAGACCTTTACAGTCTCCTATCAACGGAGAAGGAGACGCAACAAGGGCAAGGAGGTCAAACCGATCATCTTTTACAAAGGTGATTTAGTCCCACCATGTCCTCCTAAAGATGACTTCGGCTGGGATACTCCCGCCGATGTGGTGCCAGAGCCAGTCCAGGAGATGGACGATATGCCAGAGCACATTAAGGAGATGTGTAAAAAGCAGCACATCCTGCAAACCTTGGACCCAACACGAGCGGCATACTTCCACCAGCTATGGAACCCTCCCCAAGTCCGCGGGCAACCTCCCTTCTCCCGCAAAGATATAAGGGGCCTTGGCTATGACCAGGAGAAGGACTTCGAGGTCCACTTTGCAGTCAACACCATAGGACTGCTACCTCTCTCTAATGGGCAAGCTGAAGCTGAGCCCAAGGTTGATGACTCTGTGAGGGAGTCCGCTGATGTGTCTACGACACCATCACCTTCATCAGGAGTCGACAATGACCACCCCTCAGAGGAAGGAGCAGTTCAGCCTGCTAACCATCAGCAAGATGAAGCAAGCCCTTCGGCTTCAAGCCACGAGCAAAAGTGCTTCGAAGAATTTGATGTCTATGAAGCCAACACTGATGACGAGGGAGACTTCGTCGACCTCCAACCAGCTCCACCGGAGCTTGAAGACGGTGGTCAAGCAACTGTGGACGAGTTGATCGAAATCAATCTTGGGAGCAAAAGTGACTATCGTCCCACCTTCATAAGTGCTCTCCTCAGTGAGGAAGAAAGGCAGTCGTATCGACAGCTTTTACAAGAGTTCAGGGATTGTTTCGCCTGGACTTATAAAGAAATGCCCGGGCTCGACCCTTCTGTGGCTGAACATGAGCTGGCAATACTTTCAACAGTCAAGCAAGCCCAAAGGCGTATGCGCCACGAGCTGGAGCTGAAGGTCAATGCTGAGGTTGACAAAATGCTCAATGTGGACTTCATAGAGCCTTGCATGTACCCTGTATGGCTCGCTAACATAGTCCCTGTTAAGAAGAAGAACGGCCAAGTCCGAGTCTGCATCGACTTCAGAGATTTGAATAAGGCATGCCCAAAGGACGACTTCCCTGTCCCAATCACTGAGACAATGGTTGATATGACCACTGGTCACGAAGCCTTGTCTTTTATGGACGGGTCGTCGGGCTATAATCAAATCCGCATGGCCGTCAAAGACAAAGATCATACGGCTTTCCGGTCTCCTAAGGGGATCTTCAACTATAAAAGGATGCCGTTCGGTCTGAAGAATGCCGGCGCAACCTATCAAAGGGCAATGACCAAGATCTTCGACGAGATGCTACATGACCTTGTCGAATGTTATGTTGATGATCTGGTCGTCAAGACAAAGAAGCGGGAGGATCACTTAGCTGACCTGCGTCGAGTCTTTGAAAGCCTCCGACAATTCCACCTCAAGATGAACCCGATGAAGTGCACCTTCGGCGTCTCCAGTGGCAAGTTCCTTGGCTTCATTGTCAGGTATCGAGGCATAGAAATCGACCCCGACAAAATCAAGGCCATAAGGGGATTACCTCCGCCCAAGAACTTGACAGAGCTCAGATCTTTTCAGGGAAGGCTCGCCTATATTAGGCGGTTTATTTCCAACCTCTCAGGAAGATGCCTACCTTTCGGCAAATTGATGAAGAAAGGAGCACCCTTCATATGGGACGAAGACTGTCAGAAGACCTTCGAGCAAATCAAGGAGTATCTGCTGACTCCTCCAGTCTTAGGGGCACCCGTCAGAGGGAAACCCCTTATCTTGTATATTGTTGCCATGGATGCCTCTTTGGGAGCTCTCCTAGCCCAGATCAATGAAGAGGGCAAGGAGCAGCCACTGTACTACCTCAGCCGAAAATTGATCGGGCCTGAGCATCGGTACGCTCCCATGGAAAAGATGTGCCTAGCTCTGGTGTTTGCTGTCAAGAAGCTGAGGCACTATCTCCTAGCCCATCGGGTGGAGCTCAGTTCAAAATGCAACCCACTCAAATTTCTGTTATGCCAGCCTGTCCTCTCGGGTAGGCTCGGTAAATGGGCACTTATCCTCATGGAATTTGATATCACCTTCGTCCCACGCAAGGCGATTAAGGGACAAGGGATGGCAGAGTTTGTAGCTGCACACCATGTGCCAGAAGATTCGCCACTCAACTTCGAGTTGCCCGACGAAGAGGTGTTAGTGCCTTCTCAAGAAATCGGGGAGTCTTCTGAAAAAGTCCCACCACAGATGGAGTCGGGCGTCCTCACCCTTGATCTCCCATATTGGGAGTTATATTTTGATGGTGCCTCTCGGACAATCAAAAGAGCTGGCGGCCTTATGGACTATGTCTCGGGTGCGGGAGTAGTCTTTGTGTCTCCACAAGGCGGTATCCTCCACAACTCTTGTGCTCTCATGAAGTCACTGACTAATAATGAGGCAGAGTATGAAGCGCTAATTATTGGGCTTCAACTGGCACTGGAGATAGACATCAAGTGCATCAAAGTGTACGGGGATTCTCAGCTCGTCATTCGACAAGTACTGGGCGTCTATGATGTCCGGAAGAAGGAGCTCATCCCCTATCACGCAACCGTCATGAGGCTCAAAGAAAAATTTTACCTATTTGAAATAGGCCATGTCCCCAGAGGCAACAATTCTCAGGCTGATGCTCTTGCAAAGTTGGCGGCAGCCCTAAAACTCCCGCCTGAGGGAGAATTGAATATTACAGTCAGACACCGGAGGCTCATGCCAAGTGTGCTCGACGAAGAATCCGGCCTCACTGTGTATGAGGTCGACAACATTCAAGAGGAGATTGTTCCCGAAGAAGAAGATTGGCGTGAGCCGATCATAAAGATAAAGAACGGCTGGCTCCCTCCTGATCGGGCTCAGAGGGTGCAACTGCTACGCAGGGCGACATCCTACCAGCTGATTGACGATCTGCTCTTCAGGCTCGTCCATGAAAAGGACCGATCGGTCCTCCTCCGTTGTCTTTCATCCAAGGAGGCCAAGACTGTCATGCATGAGGTTCACTCCGGATTATGTGGAGCTCACCAGGCAGGAACTAAGATGAAAAATAGCATCAAGCTCAAAGGGTTTTACTGGCCCACCATGTACGAAGATTGCAATCAATTCGCTCGTACATGTCACCAATGCCAAGCATTCGGCCCAGTCCCTCGACGGCCACCTAACCCGCTCCATCCAACAGCGCCTACTTGGCCATTTGCAGAGTGGGGTATGGATATTGTGGGACCATTCCCACCATCGTCCCAGGGGCACAAGTTCATACTCGCTGCCACCGATTACTTCTCCAGATGGGCGGAAGCCGTTCCACTACGGGAAGTTACAGGGGAGATAGTTGCTCGTTTTGTGCGGCACTATATCATATACAGATTCGGCACCCCCAGTCGGATTATATCCGACAATGGCACGCCATTCAAGAACAAGACTGTTTATGCTCTGGCGGCCAAGTTTCATATTGATTGGAGAGCGTCGTCGATCTACAATCCCCAGGCCAATGGGTTAGCCGAGGCCTTCAACAAAACCCTCTGCAAGCTGCTATCCAAGATAGTAGGTGGCCACAAACGGGATTGGGGCGAGAAGGTCCACGAAGCCCTATGGGCCTACCGGACTATTTACAAAACCCCCACGGGTTGCTCCCCATTCTCCCTGGTCTATGGAGCTGAAGCGGTGGTCCCTGTGGAGATCGAGCTAGCATCTTACCGCGTTGCTGTGCACGCTGGATTGCCAGGCCAAGACCAATCTGAAATTGAAAGAAGGCTCGAGGAATTGTCCCACCTTGAAGGTCAAAGACTCAAGGCCTACAAACACTTACAAGTGTATCAAGCCCGCATGACACGTGCCTATGATAAGCTGGTCAAGCAACGGGCGTTCAAGAAAGGTGACCTTGTCATGGTCAAAGAAAAGGAGGTTCTCGCGGGAAGATCCAGCGGCAAACTCCAGCCCAATTGGCGTGAGCCTTACATCATCCAGAAGGTCTATGAAGGAGGGGCTTATACGGTCCTTGACCACAAGGGAGACAATCCCTTCCCTCCTCTCAACGGCAAGCATATGAAGCTCTACCACGCGCCACCGCAAGAGTTTCTGCAGCAGTCCTCACAGGACAATACCTCTCCTCAGTGAAGGTTCAAAAAAAAAAAAACAAAAAAAAAGAAAAGGGGTTAAAAATACTGATACCCCGGCGGACTCAGTCAGCCTCCAACGGTTGGCTGAGGGTAAAAAGGCCACAGACCCGGTCGAGGTGAAAACCCGAAAGGGCGTCTCGGGCAAAAATGGGCAACCCCTCGGTGTGAAAACCCGAAAGGGCGCACCGGAAAAAGCTAAAGGGGGCCAGCCTCGGCGAAAACCCGAAAGGGCGGTGAGGTTGGTAATGTGAAAAAAAAAATCCTCTCTCTGTCTATTCTATGGGTGGCTCTAAGTCAATGACTCCACCCCATCTCGACCAAAACATCATATTGATGTCAGGGCTACACCTTATATGTCATCCTATGACACCTAGTCCCACTGGCATTCTGATGGTATCATACTTCGTCCCATCGGGCTCGGCCTATGCATGCCTCTTCTAGGCTGCCGGCCCATTCCGCCTATCGGCTGCCGGGTTCAACTCACGTGTCTCTTCTGAGCAGTTAAACCTGCTTACTCTCTTGTCCCACTGGGACTGGCCTTAGTATGCTCTTTCGGGCTGCCAACCCTTCATGCCTTTCGGCTCCTTTTTCATTCTAGGGAATGGCCTCAGTATGCTCTCTCGGGCTGCCAACCCTTCATGCCTTTCGGCTCATCTAACCTCCTTGGGATTGGTCTCAGTACGCCCTCTCGGGCTGCCAACCCATCATGCCTTTTGGCTCATCTTATCTTCTTGGGATCTGGTCTCAGTATGCTCTCTCGGGCTACCAATCCATCGTGTCTTCTGGCACATGTCCCACCGGGTCTGGCCTCAGCATGTCCTCTCGGGCTGCCAACCCACCTACTCGCCTATCGGCTTTCGGGTTTGACTTTCACGTCCCACTAGGGTGGTCAAATCCATCTCTGTCCCATCAGGAATGGCCTCAGTATGCTCTCTCGGGCTGCCAACCTATCTCGCCTATCGGCTCTCGGGTTTGACTCTCACGTCCCATTAGGACTGTCAAATCCACCTTTTTTCTTCTTCTGGGTCTGACCTCTGCATGCTCTCTCGGGCTGTCAACCCATCTCGCCTCTTGGTTTTAGACTTGACTCATGTCCCCCGCCGGGATCGTCAGGTTTATTCCTTTATCCCCACGGGCTTGGCCTCAGCATGCCCTCTCAGGCTGCCAACCCTATTTGCCAATCGGCTCACGGATTTGACTTATACGTCCCACCCGGACAGTCGAATCCACCCCTCTTGTCATACCGGGCTTGGCTTCAGTATGCTCTCTCGGGCTGCCAACCCATTACACCTTTTGGTCTCACCGGGTTCGGCCTCAGTATGCTCTCTCGGACTGCTGACCCATCATGCCTTTCGGCTCGTTTCTACCCCATCGGGTGCGGTCTCAGTACGCCCTCTCAGGCTACCAACCCGTTTTGCCTTTCGGTTCACAGATTTGATTCACTCGTCCCACCCGGATAATCAAATCTACCCATTTGTCCCATCTCTGTGGCACACACATCCCTACGGGATTGTCACTTTCTCATTGCCTTCTGGCATTATAGGGTAAAAAAAAGAAAAAAGAGAAACGGGGTTAAAAATATTGATGCCCCAGCGGACTTGGTTGTTTCTGTTAGGGGAGCAATCAAGGGCAAAAAGGCTTTAACCCGGCTAAGGTGAAAATCCGAAAGGGCGCCTTAGGCAAAAATGGGTACCCCTCAGTGTGAAAACCCGAAAGGGCGCGTTGGAAAAAGCTAAAGGGGGCCAGTCCTGGCGAAAACCCGAAAGGGCGGTAGGGCTAGTAAAGTGATTAAAAATAAAAAAAAGAAAGACATACATGCAAGAGGATGGAAGTAAAAACGGCTATGCTAAGTTCTATCCTTTATTCATTAATGTCATCAAGGGAGCCCCAGACAAGCCCTCGGGAATAACTCCAGCAAAAAAAAACGGGGCGTGAGAGCCCTATGTACAAGGAAGTGCCAGAGCTCGTCAACCATGGTGTACGTCCCTCTGCAGCTCCGCAAGACGGGACTCCTCCTGGATGATCTCCTCTCGAAGCTCATCAAATCGGCGACGGCAGGTCTCCACCCTCACCTGGACAACGCGATGCTCTTCGGCAGCCTCATGAAGCTCTCTCTGCAGCTCCTCCACTCGGAGAGAGGTCCTCCGACTATCCCCCTCGGAGCTCGCAAGGAGAAGACCGGCCTCTGCCCGGGCCGCTTGAAGCTCACGTAGCCGCTCCTCCCGCTCCTGGATCTGTAACTGGACTCTCTGTCTCTGCTCCTGTGCAAGATGGAGACGAGCGAACTCGCTCCACAAGCCTTCCAGCTTCGTGGCCCATGCATCTCGAGGAAGATTTAATCCATGGTAGCTCCTGGTGAATACTTCCAGACCGGTCCTCAAAGTCTCCACGGTGGGCAATGGGTCGGCCTGAAGAAGCTGGTCAAGACTCTGCAGAAGCTGATCAGCCATGTCAGCATGTAATGCCACTCCAAGTACAAGGGCGTCAGGCCATTCAACTCCAAGAGGTGGGAAATCCACAGGCACCTCTGGTGCCTCTTCTTCAGGAGCTGCAAAGAAAGAAGGAGGCCGAATGAGTGTTTGTTCATAATTAAGTGGGCATTCACAAACGACTATCAAAAGGCACAACACGGTCATATACCTGATGCTGCCGCAGACTCCTGCCCTTTCTCAACAGCTGAGGACGAATCAGTGACAGGAGCTGAGCCTGGTTCGCCAGGCAGGACGTTTGTGTCCCCATCCTCTGTAGTTAAGCAATAGCACCTATGCTAGGAAAGGCGGACTCTGTACCAGGAGCCCTTTGGGAGCAAGATTGCTCGATCTCAGAAGTCAGCCCTGCCTCCTGAACATTCTCTTGTGAGGAGGCCTCAACCATCGGCTCTGTAGAAAGAGAAACTACATGGCAAAAACAGGAGAGGAGTCAGCGCCACAACAGAATCCATGTATCATTTGCTATGTTCGTTGTCAGAAACGAGCAGTACCTGTAGCATGGGTGTCTGCCGGTGAGGCACTCTCCCCTGGAGTCTGCAGGTCTTCTGGTGCGCCCTGAGGAGCTTCCCCTGTTGGAGCTATATTACCAGGGAGTGATGCACTTTCTTCAATGGCTTGACCTGAAGTTGTCCACACAACAGATGCATTAATCAGCTTGACAAAAGCAGATGCAAAATGGTAAAGAGGCCTATCATTAGCCTCTAACATCTCTTACCTGAAAGATCAGCTATGCCGTCCTCAGCTATGATGTCCTCACCAATATCAACATCGGAGGAGTCCACTGGCGTAGGATCTCCCGGTGCTGTGGTGTCAACACCTGCTACCTCCATGGCCTTCGTGCCTGTCGAGGCATTGTCGCCCGCCAAAAGGTCCACAAGTGAGCCAGATCCCAAAAGTTGTGAGAACTCCTCCATGGATCGGGCCAAGTCCACTCCTGTGTGACAAGCAATTATATGAGTCAAGCAAATCTTTATAAGAAGGACTCAATTAAACAGAATGTAGGTCGCTACATTCACCTCCGGTATCTGTTATTTCTCCTTCCTCTTGAGAGTCACTCTCACTGGATGAAGAACTGGAGGTCGTAGCGCTGGAAGTAGGGCTCGAGCTACCATCAGGGAGAGAGCCTGTAGTAGCAGAACTCCCACTCTTAGTAGTGGATCCACTCCCAGAAGCAGATCCGGCCCCGGAGGAAGAGCCGACGTCACCTCTCGCTGATGGGCCAGGTGGAACAACCTCATGAACACCTGTGCAGCCAGCAAAACACTAAGGGGTTATTGCTGTTCAAATCTTCATGTATCAATGGAGAAAACAAGGCTAAGCATGCTACCTGAAGCCTGACCGTCTGTGATCCCGGTTGTAAGAGGCGAGGGAGAATTGGCCGTCACCGGCATATAATCGTCTGACATCAGCTCTTTGAAGCTGAAAGTAATGTCTGGCGCGGACTCATCCAGTGGCATGTCGTCTCCCGCTGGAGGAGGAGAGAAGTTCATGGTAACCCTAGCTTCCGGGGGAGCTGCGTTGAACGAAGCAAGCAGGTGTTTATAATACTATATATGTATGCTCAGAAATGACCAGTATCTGGGAGAGTTACTTACTAGACACAGCCTCGACTTCAGGGGTTTCAACCTCCAGCCGAGGACGGGATGCTGACCTCACATCCCCCTCCTCGGGAACCTCGGCCCGAGGTCTCTTGGCGACAACAGAATCCCTCCCGATCTCAGCATCAGGAGGATCCCTCAGTGGTGCAGCACCGGCTATTATAACAGCCCCACCTGCAAGTGTCATGGGAATATGTAAATGCATGTCCCAGAATATAAATATACATATGTATATTAAAGTCAGGAAGCACAGGAATCACCTGTAGCCGCTATGGGCTCCATTGGCTTTAATACTATCTGCTCCGGCTTCACTCGGAGGGCGCGTGCAACTGCCTTTACAGCATCGTAAATGGCAAGTGGAGTCGTCGCCAACTCAAGGCTAGAGAGGTACTCCAGGGGACCTGCGCAGCCCACTGCATTGATCACATGGGCCTTCCACTCAGCAAAGGTACTGCCCCCAAGTGCTCCGTCAGGTATCGGCTGGGACAACTGGAACTTTTTCCTCACCCCACAAGATGTCTGCAAATCCTCCCACCAAGAATAGGCCTTTAAGGGGCCTGAGGCTACGCCTGTGGTGGAGGAAGAAGGGACTCCAAGAGCCGACGCCGTCTTGCTCTTCAAGGGCTTCAACGCCCCATTATACTGGCTCCTGTCAACAATGGGTGTCCAGCCTTTTGCTCGCCAGCGCTCTTCAATGTCACTCACAATTCGGGCAATCCCCGAAAAATGAGACCTGAGGAAGGCTGGATCGACACACAGAGGAGGCAGATCCTCCCGCTCCAAACGCTGCTCCTCAGCGGTACGAATGGCATCTCGGCGCTCCCGGAAGAGGTTGCTGACTTTGAACCACCAGCGAGCATAATAGATGTCGAAGTAGCCTCTGCGCTCCTGCTCTGGGATCGGGTACCCCGGCCCTGCCTCGCGGCAAAGGAAGTCCTGCCAAGCTGCCGCGACCAAGTGTATGTCCCTGTGCCTGTATAGCCGGAGGGGCAAAGAAAACTCTCCACCGGAAGGGATAGCCTGATCATACCCGAAGTTCCTGGCGAACCGGTGTGGGTAGTAAGGCTCAAGTATCGCCGTACTGGAGCGTCGATATACAAGAACACTGGGTCGGATGCTGATGACCCACTCTGCTAAACCCTGGGGGGAAGGTAAAGCATGGGTGGAAACCCGGCTGACGACAGCGTCTCCCTCCTGCCTGGCAAAAGGACGGTGAAGGTAGGAGAAGTAGTCAAGGGCTAGGCCCTCTCCCCTCTTCACCGGAACAAAAGACAAGGCCCGCCTGGCCCCTACTAACTGTGCAACTGGATCCTGGGATGGCTGCCCGGTAAACCAGAAAATCAATGGTGCTGATGGGTTCTCGACCGGAGTCCTCCTGGACAACTCTGGAAACAGTAGCCCTGCCCAAGCACTCAAATAATGAGTGGGCAGCAATATACCCTTCTCTCGCGGCGAGGAGTGGGAAGACAAAGCCCCAAGCGAATGAAAAATATTCGCCAAGGCTGCTGGTGCAATGGCGAGTCTCTGTCCGCAGGCAAGCATGCAGGCTGGATAAATCACTTCCACCCGCAGGACTCCCTCCTCTCCATGAGGGACTACGAAGCTGGAAAGCCAATATGCCAGATAAGCCGCCAGATAAGTAATAGGATGTAGCCCCCGGGAATTCCATCCTTGCATCGGCGCAGGCAGGTGGCGAAGATGTGGAGGAACGTCCACTCTGACCTCTCGGTACTCCTCCCAGGTGGTACCGGACTGTGCAAACTCCTCATGGAAGCAGTAAGGACCGCTATAGAAGTGGCTCACCCAGGCATTCAATGTCACCCGTGGTGTGCGTGGAGTCCGGTCTGTGCCTACTCGGGCTAAGTCCCTCCATATCTTCATCAGAAACCTGAAGCAGTATGGCAGGGTATAGTGTCCTGCCCCATCTGTAGAACTGAGATGTAAGTCATCTGGCGACAGCTCCTCATAAGGCCTCCCACAGATCGGAAGACCAGAAATCCTCTGGAAAGCCCAGAGATCCAGTGAAGTCTCCCCGCCAGCTGTGACAAAAGTGTTCCACCGGCGGCTGAATCTCTCCACCAGAGCCTGTAACAGGCCAGTGTAACAAGGGTAGGAGTACAAGGTGGCAGTCACTGCGTGACGAATCCCCACCCTATCCAACAAAGACCGGTAAACCAGCAGAATGCCCCAGAGCCACTCTGTCGCGCCCCGGTGGTAACTGTGAGAAGGGATGACGGACCACTTCCCATACCAGCTGGGAGTCTTCAAAGCCAGAACCCTCTCCAACATGCAATCGTGGAGGTATTCTTCCTGTGCAAAGCTAGCTCCGGTGGGTGCCAGAAAGAGGCCATCTACAACCTGGTCTATGGCCTTATGCTGCCCATGCAGATGCCAAGTCGCTGGAGACATCGGCGTAGCCCGGACGGTAAAGCTCTCGTATCGCTGAAAAGAGCCCAGACTCTGCCTGTCCGGATACTGCCGCTGCCGAGAAAAGCCCTCCGGGTAACTCGGATAAGTCAGGGAACACAATCCCTGCATGCCGTCTCTCCCCACCAGTATCGCCCTCTCGAGGCGACGCCTCTCCTCTGGAAGTGACGGATCATCAGTCTCCATGCCGACGGGAGCAAAACCCTGCAGAAAACTGTAAAGATGACGATCCAGGGGATAGTGACATGGATACCCTCCAGTGCGGTCATATGTATAAAGACCGCCTTGCCTCGCAATCCGAGACACATCAACAAGACCTTCAGCTGCTCCGGCACTCTCTGTTGGGCCCTCAGCGACCCATGAATAGCCAAGGTCTAGTTGGTTGATGTTCCCGTCATCAATGGTACGGGGAGGGAAAGGCGGCATCCGCCGGTCCGTGCGCTCAACCCCGCAGTCGTCAGCCCCCCTAGTACGGGACCTCCTCGACCGACCCCCACTCCCACTGCTGCGAGCCATGGCTGAAAGCACAAAGAGGAGAAACAAAAATGAAGAAGCGTCAGGCTAAAAATATTTTTGGACAGCAATATGATTATTCGATGCAGTCTAACAAGTTGTATCGGCCATGCCGACATCTTTCCAATCCCTTCAAAGGGCACGGGCCCTCCGCCCCATGCCTCCGGCCGTGGCGGACGTTCCGTGGGGGGCATTTGTTGCACCCGAAATTATCTCAAGCTATTTTGAGAAATTGTTGCTATGCAACGTTCGACGACAAAGATGGCGTATCGTCAACACCGTCGAACTACGGAGTATCTCCGTGATGTAGGGTCTATTGATCCGACAATATTATTATGGTCGACGTCGTGGCAACCAGGTTAACAAGGAAGAAACAGGCCTATACCAGTCAGAGTAGCCGAGCAAGTGTATCACACGGCACAGACGGGCGCAAAACTTCCTCCCTACGCGGCGACGAGCGACCAAACAAACAAACAGTGCTCCCTCCGCGGATGCGATACTGCCACGCGGCGAAGGAGCAATCTCCCCGAGATATATAGCTCCACCACGGCTCTTCTCCGACCCGGGACGACGAAAACGGAGCAAAACGACGGCCAGAGGGGTCAAGAAGCTTGCACAAGGGTCAAACGACCCCTTTTAGGTCAAAAAGGCGAGGAGGAGGGGCCGCGGCCACCCCCGGGACCCAACGGGGTCGCGCACGCGCCCCGAGGGGGGGGTGCGGCCCCGCTGGACCCAGCGGGGTCGCGCGCCCCGGGGCGCGTGCCACCCCGCTGGGGGGGGGGGGGTCCAGCGGGGTCGCGCGTGACCCCCGAGGGCCGCGCGACCCCGCTGCCCCCTGGCGGGGTCGGGCCACCCCGAGGGGGCCCGCGCGACCCCGCCCGGGTCCGCCTCCCGGCGGGGTCGCGCGACCCCCCCCGGGTCTCGCGCGACCCCGCTCGGGTCCGCCCCCCTTCGGGGTCCGGGCATCAAAAAAAAAAACATTTTTTAAAAAAGAAAAAAGGTTTTTTTTTAACCCCCTCAGAGGGGTCATTTGGCCCTTTTTGGTGGCCAGAGGGGTCAAAATGGCTTTTTGCCACCCCACCTTGACAGAATCGGGGCAAATTCGCTCATTTGACCCCTCTGGGCCCTCCCGCCTTCTATAAATAGACCCTAAGGGTCCATGTAAAAAAGGAGAGAACGACAAGAGACAACGACGAGAGAGAGGAGACTACAAGCATCAACCTACGGAAGACACTTGAAACTTTTTGTTCGTTGTTTCGGCCCGTGTGGGGTAAGTCCCCGGGTCTTGTATTTATGCCCCTACGGGGTATATTTACGTTTACGCCCTCAGCGGCTCATGTTGGTAATTGTGCCCCTCAGCGGGCCATGTTTTGTAAGTCTTTACGTCTCGGGATGACTAAGTCTTGTATTTCTGCCCTTATAATGGCGAAATTACAAAAATGTCCTTCCCGGGATTGTAGAAGACCGAAGTCCTGTAATTTGCAGTTATACTCTGCAACTTTTTGTAATTGGGACTAAGTCCCTATCTCCCGCTCCAAAGCGGACGTTTGTACAGTCGACAACTCGCCGACATCATTTGTACTCATATGGAATTATAAAAGCACTCAGCATGCTCCATGTGTGGCCTCGAGGGAAAATTACAAGAAAACCCCCGACTTCTCAAAATTGCACATATATCCCTCCTTCGGCCAAATTGACAGATGTGTGCCTTCTTTGAAGCCCCTTGTCATTCCTTCGGTTCGGAAGTGTCATCAGCTCAGTCCAGCACTCGGGTATCACTTCAAACCTAGGTCTAGGGTCTGGAAAATTACCGAAATACCCCTGTGACCTAAAAATGGCCTCAAAGCCCTTGAAGCATTCCAGAAACGGCTCTCGTGCCTTGGGGAGACAGGAACCCGAGCCTACTTCCACTCCAGCCCTGAAATTTCATAAATGTCCTTGGCTTGGAAAATTATCAAAATACCCCTGGTTTGGTAAAATTACCAAAATACTCCCGGGGTTCAGAAAACTTCCCTTGCTTTAAAAATATCTATGGCTTCCGCATATTTGCGCCCCTATGCCTAAATCTTAGGGTTTTGCTCAGACCTAGCCCTAATCTAGTTGTTTCTATGTGTTGGTGGTAAATGAGTGGTCATGGAGAGTCTCTCGAGTGAGTCTGCCCTCCACATCAGAATCTCTGCAGAAGTCTTTTGGGACCTCTTTGACAGTTAAGCAAAGGTGTTCGGACGTTAGGCCGATGTAAATCAACACTGACTCCGGTCAGTGGGGAAAGGTCCAACACTCGAACCCAAATCGTCTGATACTATGCGCACCCACGGAACCCTCTCTACGCAGAGGAGTGTTTCTTTTCAAAAAGAACGAAAATCTACCATTTATCTACGATAAATAAAAAAAAAATAGATTTTTTCCGTGTCCAACAGTAAGGCACCGGAAAGCCCCAATATGTAAAGACCAATTTGTATTAAGCACTTCTATAAGTAGTGGATGGTCTTAGAAATTATCAAGGATAAGAAAATTGTGGCAGCAAACAAAAAAAAAAAAAAGCACTGGGCATTGTTAAAAGAGGCATCATCCACTTTGGAATAATTAAGAATAAGAAAAGGCAGATACAATGGAGATTGATGGGCAGCCAGAGGCAGTGCAGCTTCGTTCCCATTCTATGCCAGTTTGTGGGCATGCTATGGAGAATGCTTTCTCTCAGCATTCTATTTCAGTTTGCAAAGACCATACTCACACATCGTAAGAACCTGAATAGGATATATGGCAAGATCTGGCTTCGGAATTCGCAACAAGGTTGCAATCTCACATCAACTGGGCAAGTTCGTGAAGAATAATCCAAAAGGCAGCCGCAGTTTGGATTCAAATTAATTCTAAGGCAGGGCAGTTCCATCGACTGTGGAAAAGCAGTTAGCAATGGAAATCTACCTTCTTCCAATCCTTGTCATGGCCATCAGGAGTTGAACTTTCTTCTGAAGGATATTCATAGTGAGCATCTTCTACGAAAGCATTAGTTCAAAATTTTCTTGTAGTTTTTTTTGGACTTTTCCAACTGTTAGACAACTTGGATTCAGGGTAATATCTTGTAATTTGTAGTCACTCTTTTTGTTGTCATGTGGTTTGCAGCAGGTGAGGAGCTTCTCCTCTACTTTTAATTTGTACGACGTCTGTTTCTTTCTTAATACAATAATTTGTCATTTTGTGAAAAAATTATTAAAAACTACAAGTATTTGACATAGATAACATAGGGAAGCACATAGGTGAGGTGAATGAGATGAACATGAGGCAAGGTGATTGGCTCACCTTTGATAACGTAGGTTTGGACTTTATAACCCGGGTTCCAATTCAGACATGCCCTAACTGGCTTTAGCCTCTGATTGATGGTCCCAACTCAATCCAAGTTGCACCAAGTAGTATAGCTAATACGTGTAATATTCTTCCCTTATTAATTCCTACCATTTTTTGTAAAAAAACATTCTCATCGTTTGTTATCTAATTACATAATATTAAAATTTATGGCAATTCTTAGCGATCAAGGCCTAACAAGGGAACTTTTGGCTAGGCTTGCTAGTAGAATTTCTCTTGTTCCTTCTTCCTTCCCTTAGATTGGGATTTGGGAAGGTGCAAAGGAAAAAGCAGCAGCTGGCAGGGCAATTATGCTAGCCTGCTTAGGTAAATTCTGTGGTTCACTTTGGGTTGACTTGTTTTGAAAAGTTTGTCAAATCCGGTTTAAGCTAATTTGGACTAGAACTTTAGTCATCCTGGCCTGTTTTACCATAAACCATGTTTTGCTATCTTGACGAGCCACTTTGCAAGATCTTTCTAAGATCTCACCAAGATCTCTTTTGTTGTGATGGGCATGAAACTTTCTCTTTTCTTTGAGATGGTAAGTTACTTTAGAGACTCACCCATTCTCTCTGATGTCTCAGCAAGATCTCTCTGAGATATCTTCTGTTTTGACCTTCCAAGGTACTGCAAGGAGCAAGATGGCAAACCTTGTTGTCAAGGTTTAAAAAACCTTTTTGGGACTGGTTCTAGTTCCAATTCTAGTTCCAAAGCTGGCTTTGGCCAGTTCCAGCCAGTTTCTTCCCTATTGGAACTGGACCGGTTCTGGTCTGGTTTGGCCAATTTTTAGTACCATGGTTGTCGTCGGTCATCACCCAACCCAACTGCCCAGTCCAGTCTATTGATTTTTGCAACTTTTTGACCTTTCCTTGAAAGTGAATGGTGTCACCAATCAATCAAAAGCAATAAATGGACTGTACAGGCATATTTTTCATATTGGTATTTTATCTTTTCTTTTGAAATGGAAAAAAAGACAAAATGTGTATTTTATCTCTCTATGCAAACATGGTACTTTACACCAAGGTGGTGTTGGCACTCTAACTACCTAATTTACTCTTATCGTTTTACCACTTTAAAGAATTGTGGCTATTTGGTCACCTTCAACCAAAAAAAAAACACCACATGATTTACATAAAATATAGGAGCTTTAAGCTCTCCCCACATACCAATCTACCCACTAAATAGCTTGATTGGGATTAAAACGTACTACATTATCCAAAGACATGGTATGTCTGTTGAACAGATCGCCATTCCTTTCTCCCTAGATATCCCAATGTAGCATGAAGAATCACCCATCAATACCTGCTAATCTCCTTTCCTGATGCACATGCTTCATTTGGAAAGCAATCCCTGAACGGTGCCAGCTGGATTTTGTCCAAGCTGCACTTTTTGGAAGAACCTTTTGCCGATGACTGGGACCTTTCACACATGGCTGGAAGACTGAGAGAAATGACAGCTAGAAAATAGATGATCCATCATCTCTTTCTCTTCATCTCTATGAAACAAAGTTTATAATGGACTTTATGAATTGAAACCTGCCAGTCACATGGTGGGAACATTGTGTAACATTCTCCAAACAAAAACCTTAACCTTTGTCAAGGTACATAGGTGCCAAATTTGGTTCATCAATGGGAACCAGCATAAACAGGCTGGTGCCATCACATTTAACCTCCAGATTCAAGAATCAGCTGTGAAGGTTAGGCATGAAGTCATGGACTCCTCTAGCACGAGCAATAAATCTCCTTTAGATTTATTGTACTTAGAAATCGAAAAGTTGATGCTCGCTTTGTGCTTAGTATGTCATCATTGCAAGTATTTGTTTTTCATTCTCGGATATCATATTGGACTTATGATCCTCCCCTGCTGTGATTTTCCCTTAATCTGGTTTCTGCATAACGTTAATTTGATTCTATTTACTATAGTCATTTGCTGCTACTCAGCATGAAGAAGTCATCTAGTTCTTTTACCTTTACAAAAAAAAGAAAGATCAGTTGTAATTATGGACATTGGTGATGCTGCATAACATGAATTTTATGCTACTACATGGTTATTTAAATATTCAGGATGCAGCCAGATACAGGGATGAACTCAAAGCTGTGGCTCCATACTCCTTACTCAAGTGTTCCAGTGATGCCACAACTCTGGTATGATTTAAATTTTCATTTTCTAAAATTATCTAATGGTTATTGATTAATCTGCATATGCTGTACGGTTTACATGCTTGTTACATGCCTGGTTTGCCAGCCTGTGTCAGTTTCTAGATTCCGAGTGAATAAGACATGATATAATGAGTCAAGTTAAGGCATAGTAATAATTAAGATCTTTAAGAAGACTTGTATGAGTCCTTGGGAGTTTAGTCCGAGTTGGACCAATGTGCATTGGTTTTTCAGGATTCCCAGTCATACTGCAATGCCAACACAGCCAACCTTAGCCACATGTATGTCTTCCATTCTGCAATTTACTTTTGAAAGTTTAACAATGTTCTTTTCTTCAGTTGTTGAACCTTTAGCATTACCTTGTCAAACAAGAAAATTGCAACTTATAATGGTTAAACTCTCCATTTTTCCTGAGTTTTACCAAAGAACGCTCACCGGGGTATTTATGATTGCTCTATTGGGTCATCCAATGGAATAACGTATATTTGGATGATTACAGTGGATGAGTGTTGCCATCAAATGGGGCAAGACTGGTAGGATTGATTGCAGGAGCAAAGAATAGTAAGGAAAAACAACGAGATGCAAGATTTAGTAAGAACAATTATGGTAATTTTTTATCTTATGACAAGGCTACGTGCTTCATATCCCAGGTGGCAGAACAGGATTCATACAGTTGGCATCGGATGGAAACAGACTGTTCATATGTTTGACAGGCAAATTTCTTATTTATTCTATTACTGGTCATGTAACAGTAGGTACTCAGCCTCCTAAGTCACTTATGAAACAAGGATAGTTGCAACTACCGAATGTACCATGGCATATTGATGTTCAATTATTACTCAAAACAATAGATGATGTTTAATATATGTGGGATTACCCACTTTCAAAAAAGGGTTTTTTTAGTTTTTGGCCCCTAAAAACTTACGATATTAGGAATAAGCCCTTCTAATACAACTATTTGGTTATTAACCCCCATATTCTTGTCCGTTACATAAAAAAGACCTTGTCGTCGGTTTTATGCATAATATTTAACCTAACTACGGTTAAGGTTAATCTGAGGTGATGAAATGATTAAAATACCTCCAATAACCCCCACCTAGAGAGAGAGGAGGTGGGGAGAGAGAGAGAGAGAGGAGGGGAGGGTGTCGGAGGGTGTTGGTGGAGAGAGAGGGGGGGTGGGGACTTCCTGGCGGAGGAGTCGCACAGTCTCCGACATGATACCCGGGCTCACCTTCTCCAACGAGCTCATCTCCCGGGACGAGGGCCTACACTGGACTTCACTTGCGTCCTCTACTCCCTCCTCTGGAGGAAGCTCCCTGAGGAGCACGTCCACTCCAACGTCGCTGACGCCGTGGAGATCGAGTGGGAGTTCGTGTGCGACACGCTGCCCGTCGCCCTGGTGGGCATGAATGGCACCCTGATGAGGCAGGGGCGATCGCCGGACTCGGCGGCACACTCAAAGCACTAGGCATGGAGGGAGAGCTGGTCGGGGATGGGGATGTCCGGCAGCTTCGACCAGAGCACCATTGTCGTCTCTAGTGCCGGCGATGCCTTGGGGGGGGGGGGGTTCTCGGGGGCGACCTGGGTCTGGTTCTCAAGGTGTGCGGCAGAGAGAGAGAGAGAGAAGGTGCTGGAGGGGGGTTTCCCCCTGCGGTGCCAGCACCCCCATGCTGTGGGGTGGAGTGTCGAGAGAGAGAGAAAGAGAGGGTGCCTAGAGAGAGAGATGGGGAGGGTAAAATGGGAAAGTAAAAAACTAATGGGGTAGGAGAAGGAATATTCTCCTGTATATTGTGTTCTTAGATGGTTGTTAATCGAAGGGGTTTCTTCGTAAGGGTTAGAAGATTTAGGGGGATAATAATCAAATAGTTGTATTAGGGGGGCTTATTCCTAATATCGTAATTTTTTAGGGGCCGAAAACTAAAAAAATGCTTTAAAAAAATAGATGTTGTTTCTTTTCATTTTGTGAGAACTAACAAGGACTACAGAATATTGTTGTTAATTGATGCTAGATTTCCCGTGTTCCTATATGTCTCAACTGACAAGTAAATCCAAGCCTCTTACACAACTGAAATTGTGATTTGATTCATTTAGGGCCATAAAGGCAAATTCCTGCCTTCTATACAAGTAACTGGTCTATGATTTTTGTGTGGTTTAAGGGTATACGTGTGCAAGTCAGGAGTGTCTATATTGAAGGGCGCAGCGAGCCTCTGAAAGGGCAATACTTGTTTGCCTATAGAATTAGAATAATGAACAATTCTCAGCGACCTGTTCAGCTTCTCCGGAGACATTGGATTATTACTGATGCAAATGGGAAAAGTGAGAATGTCTGGTGAGTCATGTTTGCTGGGTCTAGTTTCCTTATGTTCATTTGGATATCATTTGATGTAACAGTTTAGAATTCTCACTTTTGCAGGGGCATTGGTGTAGTAGGAGAACAGCCAGTCATACTTCCAAACACAGGGTTTGAGTATTCCTCGGCTTGCCCACTGACCACAGGTAGTGGGAGGATGGTAAGCACAAAATTCAACCCGTCTAACGTTAAGTTGGAACCTGAGAAACATCCAAGTTAACAAGAGAAAAAAGGGATAATTCCTGGACTGGTGCACATGAAGTCTTCTGATTTCCTGTCTGTTCTTTTGATTGCTTTGTTTTCTAGTAATCTGATCATCATGGCACTGCAAGACACTGAAGGACGTCATCATGAAAGGATGAGCACTTAGAGTTCAGGTCTTGTGTTCTGTTTAAGTCACCTCCTTTCCTCCTCTTGTGGGGTAGGGGCATGTTCACCTTGAGAAATGACCACCTTTTCTGATGCAATAAGCATGATTCTGTGAATCTTTGATGATTAGCATGGGTTCCATGATGCGAAACAAAGAAGGAAGAAAATCCCAATTGGTTGTGTCAACCATAATGGACTAGTGTAGTTGAGAACTTGAGATTGCAAAATCAAACTGGAATTTTGTCAGAACTGTATTCTTAGGTTTTATGTAGCTCATGTAATATTAGAATAGTCCAATATCAAGTGGAAAAAAACTGAAAAAAATATGAATGGGCTGCCCCTTCACTCTTTGCCTTGGCTTTCAGTTAGATGGACCAAGAATTTTAATATGAAAGTCCATGGCTGTCGTCCCCCGCCAGTGGCGGAGTGGACACCCTGCCCCTTTGCAAGGGGAGGTCCCGAGTTCAATACCCGGTTCCCCCTCCCAATAAAAAGAAAAAAACTTGCCTACCACAAAAAAAAAAAAATCCATGGCTGTCTGGGCCATGCACTCTACCCACTGTCATTTCCCCCTGGCTTGGCATGCGAAAAAACATGTTGGTATAGTTCCGTGTTAAGTGGAGACGAGAGATAAAATGTGGATATAATGTTGTACTCTAAAGTTTTGAGTTGAATGACACGTTAATTTAATACATAACGCAATAACGGGTTTCTATTCCTTTGAATGACCCTTTCCTTTTGTAACATGATTAGGAGGGAGATTTTGAGATGAAGCACATCGACAGAGTTGAATCGTCGACTTTTAATGTTGCCATTGCTCCGTTCTCTCTTTCTATCATTGAAGACGACCCAGATGCACCCCTGTAGGGAACAATATTGAAAGAGGATACAGCATTGCCAATGGACGCCATAGAAGTCCTAGAAGGAAGACCATTGCATGTTTTTCCCATTCAAGATTTCTTTGTTGCTTCTTCCAGGCGTCACTGAGTTGTATAGGCTTGCCACATTATCCAAAAAGGTTAAGACGTTTGGTTTTGCAGTCCTTTCAATTGATCTACGTGTTGTTGCAATTCATGTGTCATTGTATATGTGCATGGGTTTAATATAATGGTTGGAGGCTGATGTACAGGAATTGTTGGGATGTGGTATACTTGGCCTCATCATGCCTCTATGCATACACTAGCAGAGATAATTGCTCCTTAGTCGCTGCACAATGGGGTACTGTTCATTGGAGTTTGAACATAGGGTAATGCTTATTACCCGTCCCGGATGGTTATGGATTGGTCCTGACGCCCATCCCATGTGTGGCGCCCATCCGAATGTACATGCCTGTATGGGGGCTCACTTGACTGTAGTTCGCCTGGCGTGGTGCCTTCATCTACACAGGCCTGAATGTAGATGTAGGAGGCATACTATGTCTATGTGGCGCACATCCGAATGTACATGTCGTACAAGTTTTTCACTACAACAAAATCTATCTCTAGCCACATATTTTACCTACAGCTGAGGGAAAAGTGGGCATATGTCATTTTTTCTTACGCTTTAAAAAGACCGTAGGTATCTATACTTGTGTTTTGTTTAAACGCATATGTATGGCCCATTTATTCTGATGATTATACATAAAGCGTCGGACAATGTTGTGTGTACTAAGTAAAGGGGAGACTTCATGGCACGGGAAGTATCATCTTGGAAGTCTTCCATTTCATCCCGAGAAGCATTGAAGATGAAGAATCTACACTTGTACGGCATTCTTTTTATTCTTCCTCCCTTGTGTGTTCGTCAGATTATTTATTTTCTTTCTATATTATAATTTTCACTATCTACTCAACAAGAGGACAACTGTGGAACATTAAATCTTTCTAAACCGATGGTGCATAGAGTATTAGTTACTCTGGGATAATTAGCACTTGGACAAACTAAGTTGGTCTACTGATATTGTGGAAATTAATTATATGAGTGACTAACTCTTGAGAAGCTATTAGGTGCAAAATCACTGGCAAAACAAAGTCACTTGGGTGACAGTTGGTTCGTTGTGACCATAAGAACGGTTGGGATTGTTAGTTATGGAAAATAGTCATAAGGTTCATTAAGATCTTGTAAAATCAACTAGGGAGGTAGGCCCTAGAAAATTAGTGGGTGCAAGCTTGGTTAAAAATGTTAGTGAAAATCTTTACAGGATGTCAAGGGACTAGATGTAGTTCTGTCAAAGAGGACATATTGAATTAGTATAAACATCTCTGTGTCTCCGTGGTTACCTGTGTTTATGAGTTTTTATTTCTAATGAGTTTCTACGTTTGATTTTTTAGATGCTATAGTTTTTATTTTGCACACCTAATCACCTCCCTTTAGAGTGTGCCTACCTACTAACACATGATAACTTGGGTTAAGAGATTTGAGGGGTATTTGGGTAAATGACATAAAAGTAAGAGTATAAAAATAATTTGAGAAGATTTTAAAGATATATATGTAATTTTTATTTTCTTTTATATATATATATGTGAAAGTTTCAACCTTTTATCGTAAGAGTAATGTTTAGTGCACACTCGGGTGTAATTACACATTTAGGGTGTGCACCAAGTAAATATTTTTTTAAAAAAAAAATTATAACATGAGGTGCAAGTCTCCTTAACTTAATGAGCAAGGCACGTCTGATTCCGACATCTCCCAAAATCTAAAACAAAAATAGCCGATTTTTAAACAATTGGGTCCAATTAATACTATTCACTTGATATAAATTTTTTTATTTTTTAAACCATCGAATGGGAGTGTGTTGTTACGACAACTAAGAATGATTTGAGATCCACGTTATCTAAACTTTTCAAAAAAAAATTATTTGGTGCACATCAGACCCGGTTGAAAATTAACCCGGGTGTGCACTAAGCATTACTCTTATCGTAAAGATCGTTTTATCTGTATGCCTGTGTTAATTAACAAGCTGATCGAAAAACATGACTACGGAGGATGCGTTCTCGTTGGTATTTCCGGGCCGGGAGGAGGTTATAGACAGTCGTGTTTCTTTAGAGATGTAAGGAGTACTCCTTACACGATGGGTAAGGGTTGGGAGAATTCAAAGGTCAGGCTAGTTTAATTAGTTATTGGTGATCGATCGGAGTATGCATGCACTTAACCGCGCGCGGCGGCAAGGAAGACAAGTTTTAAAAATGAGAAGTTTGCTGCCGCCTCTCTGCTCGATCTGTGGTGTTTTGTTCCACCAATGTAACGGCAATGTTTAAGCGGCTCCCGCCAGCCAGATGCGAGTGCGTCTAATTAATGCTATACCTCGCAGGCAGCTGCAGCGAAGCAACAGTTTTTGCTTTCGGCGAGGGGGAAGAGAGGAGGGGGTGGGGGGTTGAAGAAGAGTTTGGAGTGCACCTGGCCGGGTCTTGCCACTTCCCGTTCTCCCCCACGTTTCTGGGATGGGTAATTGATGGTGGAGAGAGGATGAGGAGGAGGAGCATGCATGCATGCATGCATGCGTGGCTCTCTCGCGTCGCGTGTGGAGCTCCGGCCACGACCGCAGCTTCGGGCGCGTTTCCGAACTAACTCCACCACACGCATTCGCTCGCGTCTCTCCATTCCCACACTACTGCGCAGGGGCTGCTGCATTTGCGGCCTTCTCTCGAGAGTTGTTCGCACGCACTGCTTCTCTCCTTATCGCCGCCCACTAGCTGGGGTCGGAGCTCGTCTTCGCCTACGTACACATCGCCACCGCAAGAAGCCGGCGGCCATGGCAGGTCTCTCTCTCTCTCTCTCTCTCTCTCTCTCTCTCTCTCAGCTATATCCACTTTCTGTGTGCATCCATCTACCTCAATCCCAACATCGATCATGAAGCACTTGCCATTGAAACCTCTCTTTCTGGTTTCTTCTCAATACACCGTATATACACTGTTCACAGTGTTTCACGCGCACACACTGCGCACCTCCCAGGTCTTGCTACTGGAGGAACACGACGTCAATCTCGGTGAGCTCATCTCTCTCTGAAGGGACTTAATTAATTATTAGA
Organism: Amorphophallus konjac; assembly: GCA_022559845.1. Lineage (NCBI taxonomy): Eukaryota > Viridiplantae > Streptophyta > Magnoliopsida > Alismatales > Araceae > Amorphophallus > Amorphophallus konjac. Next base: position 2,256,576 of record CM040125.1, on the reverse strand, counting down.
CCCGATAGCTACACGAATTAAGTTAATTACTCCGCCAAGGAAATAGAAAACTGGCCGGAACGCGCGGAACTAGACCAGTCATGCATGGTCAGTTTCGATTTCATTTGAGCTTCTTCTTCTTTTTCTTTTTTCTTTTTGATGAGAATTGAATCAGATCAGTTCTGACCAGTTCTAATCCGGTTCTTCAACTGATTTTAATTTATTTTTAACTATATATCTACTCCACTACGTACGTACTGATATGATAATGTGCATGTGGGCCGACATCAGGAACATATATCACCATCAGTGCCTCCATGGCTCCACCCTCTAGGTAGCTTGCCCCAGATGCAGCTAATTAAATTATACGTCCATTAATTGGAAGAAGAGAAGATGGCGTGGTATATATTAATTGAGGAGATTATTGTAGATCGATATGGAATCAACTTAATTAATTGACGGTCCGGCAGACGCTTAATTTGAATGGCTGATCCAGCCATAATCTATCAAGCTATTTTGAATGGCCTAGGACCAGTAATTAGATTCAGCTCTATATATAAATATATAGCTTGAATCGATCACATTCACCGGCGGCCACATCGATTATAATATATATATATATATATATGTGCTTTACTTCATCCGAATTAATCATGTTAACATGCATTGAGCTTGGTTATAATTAATAATTAGGATAATGTCCACCCACCCATTAATCAAAATTGTTAGAATATATAGCCTGATGCATATATATAATTAAAGCAAGATATATATATATATAGGCTTAAACTGCAAAGTCACTCGATCCATTTGACCCTTTGATTGGATCCTGTTAAAGAATATTCTGCCAGCTAGCTAGCCAGCTGCATGTTAATATATTAATCCTTCCTCTCAAAACGCCATGCACGTACGTACGTGTGTCGATCCGTACTCGATCGGTCATGATTTCGACTTGTTATATTACACAAGCAGTTAAACGTCAAGAGCAGCCATTCGATCCCTCTTTGAAAGAGAACTAGATGGGTGAGACGTTCACAGTAGGTAGACCCTGCATGGCCACCTGCAGCTTCACTTTCAATTATATAATCAACATTTCAATTAATTAACATGTGATCATCAACATTTCACTTTCACACACAGATATATAGACCAGACGGAACACCATGCACGTACTCCTGACGACGACGACGACGACGACCACTCTCCATTGCCTGCAGTACTGCAAACACCAACTGCGTACGTATACTCTGTTGCTTTTCGAGAGCTAGCCAGCAGAGATTAATCTTCAGCTCCGGCCTTCTCCTCCCAGACATGTCAGACCAAATTAACCACCATCTCTTATATACCCTGTGCTAACCCAACGGTACTATAACATTATATATAGATATAGCCTCGCCTTAAATATTTGAGGAGCAGTACTAGAAACGCCCATTTCAGAGGGAGGCACGGCAACGTTCCCTTCGTGTTTCCCTATCTTCCTTTCTACCTAAGGCATATTTCCTTTGTTTTTTTTTTCTGATTAGAAAGCTATAAACAAACAAATTAAGACAGGGCCTCGATCCAGCTAGCAGTACTACTCTGTCTTCTGACGAGATGAGCCAGAAAAACATGTAGAACAGGGGTGGGTTTTCTTCCCTGTAATCCAGTACGTGCTCAAGATAAACGGCACAAGTGCAAGCCGTATGCCCTTGTACGGACGTCGCATGTCAATCGTCTGTGAATGAGGCGCGCGTGTACGGTGGGATTCCCCCGGCCCGTCTGCTTCACGGTACGTTTTGTTAGCATCGATGTGCTCGAAAACAAAGGGGGCCGAGTAATGTGTGAACTGGAAATAATTAAGTGGGGGTGGGTACACCGTAGATCGGATACATGTATACATCTCCGTTCTTGTGTTCGTGTACTGATTTAGTGGACGATTATACATAGATCTGGATATATTAAAGTTAAATATCCATATCTTTGACGATTAACATATGGACATAAATTAATGAGGTAAGTTTAAAATTTATGAGGTATGTAAGTATATATGTATGTATCACTTGTTAAGAACTGAAGCATGTTGAACATTTTTTTATTTTCTTTTAACCTTCCTAGCTAGCTACAAGGATTATATATGAAAATAGAGAGGATAGATAATTGAAACTTAGATCTTTCAAATTTTTAAAATTATATTTATATTGATGCTTAAAAAAGAAATACAGTGTGAGGAGGGCATATATATATATATCCCGTCGGTCCATTAGCACCCGTTCGGTCAACTCACCACGGAGGCCCAACCCTCCAGACCCGTTACTCTATCCGTCGACCTAACACCCCTCTTGTCCCGGCGTAGGCCCAACGTAGGCGTCGTACCCCCGCCCACCTTCCCAGTTAGCGGCCACGGCGCACGTCTCTGGCAGCGCATGCATTAATAACAAGAGACACGCCAGTCCGGTGACGGATCGACGTCGCCCACGTCACTCCCCCTGACAGTGCACCCTCGCACTCCCTTCGACGAGTCATGCCGCATTAATTAATGACCGGCGAGCCCTATCGCATTAATGACAAAGTTATCCCTCCGTCGAAGAGGCGGCCAGTCAACGCTCATGTCTCCCTATCTCGTCAGACACGCGAGCTGGGCGGCTCACATTTCCTCCGACCGTACGTAACAACCCAACGGTCAACTCCGCAGTGACGATATAAATAAGACTATGGCCCAATGGTCAGGATGTACGTGTAACTTAATCTCCTTGAGCTCTTGCTCCCTCACTCTGGTCTCCTTCCTCCTCTCACGAGTGCTCGTCTCCTTCCTTCGTCGTTATCTGACTTAGATTGTCGGATGAGTGTCTCTTAGAATAACTCTCAGGACTCTTTTTGACCTTTCATTAATGGCTACAGGTCCTCTTTCGGCGACACTCATCCTTCCCGTCAAATGAATCTTCGAAGGTGTGGATCGTGATTTGGACAACTATTTCTCTACCACTACATAGTGTATTAACCGTGTTGGGAGATTGTGCCGGGAATCCCCATCAATTCATCAAACCCATCATATGCCTTACCGGCCTTAATTTCTTGAAGCCCGCTTTAATTAATGTGCGGTTAAGATTTTCCCAATCGAGTTTAGCAAGTTAAAATATTTCAAAATAGATATATTAAGCTAGCTAGGAAGTTAACTTGATCAAATAAATGTGCTTTAGCATAGATATGAAGTAGGAAGTACAGTGAGCATGCATATTATTGATAGAAAATCATGTCCCACAGATATATATATTATATATATATATATATGAATATATATATATATATATATATATATATGAATTCCTTTCCTGAGAAGAGGCCAGGTAAAATGTAAAATTAGTTGCAAATTAAACACATTACAAGGTGAACTTTGGAATACAAAATCAAGATTAACCTGAGTTAATATCTTTCAGCTCTGTATATTCTATGCTAATTAATCAACTTATCTTGTCGAGTTATTTTCAAATTAATTCTAGAATAAACTAAATGGGATATGGAATCAACTCTGAACTCTCTCTCTCTCTCTCTCAACGAGAGAGTGGCAGCTGGATGATACTAAATAATCGATGATCGATCTCGGTTAAAGGTTACATGAAGGGGCATCTGGTTGCAGTCCCTGCCACATGCCACCGCGTGCTTCTCCTGTTCCCCATGTCCACTTCTCTGGAAACGGCAGGATCTGCTGCACCGAACTACAATTTTCTACTCGTTGTTTAGGGTGGGGCGTCGGAAAGTGACTGGTCTGTTCGGAACTGTGACAAAAGGCAATGCCTTGGGGGCTGGCTGTTCACTATTCAGAGAGAGAAAGATGGGATCTTGGCGGTGACCCATCTTTATCTGTCTACGTAGGTGTGGACAGACCGAGAGAAAGAGAGAGAGAAGCTTCCGTTAGAAGAATTCTGCAATCCGCATGCTGCTTTTTATGTTCTTTTGTTATATCACATCTCCAAAGTTCGACTTGGGCCAAAGTAGAAGGGAAGCAAACCGCCTCATTCTTATTCATTCTGCTTTTCCCCCCGTGTAAGTCTCCTCCCGCAGCCGCTTCGTCTGCGAACCCTGTTCATGTTGCTTGTTCATCTGATTAATTGTACAACGGGGAGGGCACTCCGCAAGCTTAGGTTGAATCGAGTTTAATTATGCCATTTTCTATGTTTCTGACGGCTGTTTTTTCGTAGCTTTGGGCCGCCTGAGGTGCTTCTGGGTTGTTTCACAGGATGTAGATAGAGGGTCCATGTGCATCTTGGGATTGAAGCGCCCCAGTCCCATCACTGTCCCCGGTCACTAGGATTTCTTTTTTTTGATGAGTTTAGATAATCAATTGACATTGCTCTGCATTTTTTTGTGATTTTAAGTCGTTATCTTTTGTGTGGTGTTGAATTTACAGTATAAGGTTCGTTTTGTAGAGTCTGAATCTTTCTGATTTTGTTCCTCTTGGATCGGTGGATTTTGGGCTGCTTCTGAATCTTTAATGAGATATTACTGAGAAATTCACGAATTCGGATTGTATCATTGGGAAACCATGTTGGCTTCATTTAACGTTTGCCCTCAACAGGAAGATTACCACTCAAATGTTGTGCGGGTCTCGGGAATTCCTTCCCCCCCCCCCCCCGATTGGGTTCCTCTAGAGGACATACTTTAGAAAGCATTTAACATTTTGTAAATCTGACGGTTTGGGGTCACAAAGAAGCCCAAAATAGTAACAGGTTTCAAATGTCAGAGGAAGAAAGGAAATTAATTCTCAATGCATTTCTCAACAGGATCGTCCGAGCATTCCTGGCAGCCAGTCATGACTGCCAGAACCAACACCTTGGACTACTGGTTGAACTGGAGATTCTTTGTTTGTGCAACCGGGATCTTCTCCTCGATGCTCATAGCAACTATTCTTATTTGGAAGTATGAAGGCTCAAATGCAGGAGAGGGAGGAGCAGAAACCCAAGAAGAGGCTGTGGGCATTCTATATGATGATGAATCCTGGAGACCTTGTCTTAAGGAAATCCATCCTGCTTGGCTGCTGGCTTTTCGGGTTATAGCATTTTTTGTACTTGCAGCGTTGTTGGTCATCAATGTTGCAGTGCAGGGTAGCGAGATGTTTTACTTCTACACCCAGTAAGCAAAACCTAGCACTCCTTTTTGTAAAAATGAAATAAGAAATTGTCCCTATTCATTTGTCTGAGCATGTGCTTTTTAGTTCAGATGGTTGAAGTCTGACTCTTGTCTATGAATTATTAACTATAGTAACTTGTGCTGTCATTCTCCATATAGAATGTCATGCTTATGAGGTGGAAGAGCCTTTGTTATTATTTTTTGTACATATTCATATTCGAAAGATGTGTTTGCTAATTTCTTTTTTCAATTTTTTTTGGTAATTAATACATCAAATCTGGTACCAACTAATTTTCTGATTTCTCTGAGCTACTTCTAGGCTTATAGCTAGCTCAAGTAATTCCTCCACTTATGAATCAGCCAACATTTATCTCCACTAATTTGCATCTGTCCCTCGTCATCATCATGGGCCTCTGCCTAAGAATTTGGAATTGATGAGACCCAATCAGATCGTTGGATGTTGTGATCAGTTGCTTTTCCTAACATCAACCCTCCACAAGGTCACACAAAATCCATAGCTAACACATCTTTGGAAAGGAGAAGGGGACCTGTCAGAATTAGCATGAGACTAGCTGGCAGGTTGAGAAACAATCTATTGTTTCTGCATTTCCAACCATCGATTTGGACAGTCCCATTGGCATGCATATTAGACATTTGGTCATGACACAACATTAAGGCATGCATGTTGAGTCTCCATTTTTTTATTTTAAACGAGTACATCAACAATTCTTTACATTACTTGTTTGAAGGTTAAGGTTCAATAATTTGATCAATATTTTATTTATCATCTTTTATATTTTAGACATTTCAATTCATCATACTTTGGGACATACATCTGTGAATGCATATGACGATTTTTACATATATACACCCCCATGTGCTTCTAAAGTTTCCCATGCCCAATACATGTATTCATGTCAACACTTAACACATGTCCCTGTACCACAAATCATAGATTTTTAACTCATGCAACTGAGAAGAAATCAATTATACAGTTTCAGCTTACTTTTATCTCATTTCATCTTTGATATTAGGTAAATCAACCTTTACCTTCCTTAAGCATTTTTACCCTCACATGGGATAAGATGATGCTAAAAACCCTAAACTCTTTTTGCTGTTTGAGTATTTTGCAAAACTCAAACTTCTTTATGTAATGTCAACACAAAAGGGGTTTTATGCTTCTCACATTGTTAATGATGTTGCATGTGAGTAGAAAAGAGGAAAAAACAATGTACCACCATTTGAACCCTTACCATAATCATAACAAAGGATGTTGCAGTTCTTTTCCCTCTTCCTATTGTTTTCCAGTTACTATCAATTGATGTGTTTAGTATGTTTTTTGGTTGCTGGACAGGTGGACGTTTGCACTGGTTACTATTTATTTTGGGGTATGTCATTATCCTTTTCACTTTTTTCCTCATAAAATGTCCTTGTCATGTGTACTTTATACCCTTTACGATCTACAATTTCTCCTGGTTTCTATGGGCTAGTTCATGAGGATGATGAACATTCTAAATCACACATGCTAATGATAACTTACAGCTCAAGGCATCATTTTGCAGGTTGGTTCTCTGCTATCCATATATGGCTGCCAAAATTTTTGCAGTAAAGTTGATTGTAATATGCTTAGTCAGGGGAGATTAGATGCAGAGCAAGGAACATATGTTGCTCCTACAAATGCTGAAAATACATATACATCAGATGGAATGAAAAGATATGGCTCCCAAGAAGAATATTATATACGCCCAGTTGCTGGATTTTGGGGGTATGCATTTCAAATAATTTATCAGGTAATTTCAAGTTCCTTCTGAGAATATGAAAATGCAAGATTTCCATAAATACGTTTAAATATTAAATGTGATATCTCAGTAAATATTTCTGTAAAGTTCTGCTGTTCACATTACACTGGAGCATACTTCTGCTTGTGATTAGGAAGAGCCCCTCTTAAAAAGACCTTGTTGAAAGAACCTGCCAATTATTAGAAATGGGAGTAAATGCCTTGATTATATTGCAGACGATGAGCCAGTTAACAAACATATGGACTACCATGGCAATACTAATGAATCAAATTGTTTTGTCATGTCTATCAAGCTCATGGCTGCGAGTAGTTAAGTTGGTCTATAATAGATATTGGCAGTGGAAAAGGCATCATTTGTTTGGTATAGCACAGGGTGTGGACATCCATGGGATTAGGGATGGAGATGTAATTATAGGAAACTTTGAGAAGATAGTCACGGGATCCTGTTTTTAGGTTTTTTGGAAAAGAAAAAAAGCATGAATGCTTAGTGACATGGCTGTATTCTGGGTTGGACTCTACCCATATTCTGCTTGCACTACATTTTTCCAAAGGCTATGCCTGATATGTAGACCATTTAGATGTCTAGTTTTAGTTTTCTTTTTGAGAACCGGCTATAGTTTACAAGGTGTCTCTACAACAGCCAACATCCCAGACTCTCCCTAAGCAGGGTCATTCTTGAATGAACAAAGCTCTTAGCGAGCAGCTGTCGAGGCAGGCACTGATTTATTGACTGTTAAGCTCTACCAGGAGATGGCCCTTGGCCGTGAAAGACCAGAGATGGGGTAATCCTTGAATGTCTTGGTGAAATTGAAGTATGCTATATCAGCAGAGGACTTGTTGATATTCTAGTTTAGGTTGCAGAATCATTAGAAGTTGTTGGCTATGAAGCATACTAGCCAAAAGAAACTGTGACATAAAGCAGTCCGTTGTTTAGAGTGGTATCTGTGGTTTGTAAACTTTGTCCATAAACTCCTGAACATGCACTCTGGACATGTCAGCATATTACTCTAGTCTGGCAAATTCCTATGTACAAAACCTATGTGCATATCATGATAAACTGATGTTACATGAAGAGAAAATTACAATGGACATCAGTAACAGCACAATCTAATTAGTGGCACGAGGAAAATGCATGTAAAAGTAACAGTCCTAGCATGATTACTTGGTCAACTTGTTTAAATGGGGCAGATGACATACACATAGAAGTGCACTGGAACGACAATTTTTCTATGCCAGATGTTACATCTTTTTACCTTACACTGTTTTCACTTTGGAAATAGATAAAATGATTTCTCATGCAAGCCATCTGACTGGTTTCTTGTTATTGTGACAGACAAATGCAGGTGCCGTGATGCTCACAGATTGTGTCTTTTGGCTAATCATTGTTCCATTTCTTACGATGAAGGACTACAGTCTTAATTTTGTAAGTAGTCTTGAAAACTTGACCATGTGGAGGCAGGGAGAATCTGGTCCCTTTCCTCTTCCCCTTCTTTAATTCTGAGTAGTTATTAATATCCATTGCAATTGCAGAGTAGATGGCCCAAGGTTCTTTCACTTGCAGCAAAAACATGATGACCTTACTTTGGGGGAAAAAAGGAATAGGAGAAAGATTTGTCTGTGGTTTAATGTAATACAAAACTTGACTGTCACATTAAATTCAAAAAATTGTCTAGTCAAAAATGATTTTCTCTGCTGCCTGCATCGTCCCCTCCCAATCAATCTCAGAGTGCACCACTTGCATAGTAGGGTTAAACACTTTATTTCAGATTTTAGCAACAATAGGATAAATTATTCTGTGCATATCCAGTTGCCATAATGTTCTGGTACCATTCACAATCACATCAGTAATATCAAGTGATCTTTCCTCCATTGTTTTATTGCTGACAAATCAAAATAGTTTTTTTCCACTCTTCCCTGATTTCATTGAGTATACTCTGTCCATATGCTAGTATTGTTGTCAAAACAAATTCTCATTCACATTATGTGGCAGTTCATGATAGGTATGCACTCTGTCAATGCTGTTTTCCTTCTTGGAGATACCGCCTTGAATTCTTTGGTATGTTGATCCTTCCTCTGAGGTTGTGATTGATGTAGTTACACAATTAATTTCTCAGGGGCAGGTACATATCTGACTTTTTTGCCTTTTCCTCTTTTTTTTTTTGGTTTCTAGAGATTCCCCTGGTTTCGGATCTCATATTTCCTCCTCTGGACAGCAGTATATGTTATTTTCCAGTGGGTCATACATGCTTATATCCCAATTTGGTAACGTTTTTTCTTGTATCCCAATTTGCTAAAGTTTAAAAGAGTGGTTTGTTTCCACCGAATTTGCCAAAAAAAAATTTATAATGTTTTCCTTTTTGCCATGATAGGTGGCCTTATCCGTTTCTAGACCTGTCATCATCATATGCTCCATTATGGTACGATTCTCAGAACCTTTTTCCTTTTTAGCACATATGGAGGAGAAAATATATTATCTTATCTCTCTTAGTATTTATCTATGTGAATATTTGTCAATAAATATAACTAATACTAGCAAATAAAAACCACTTCTTATTCCTTTCATCAACACTTTTATATGAGATTCAAATAAGTTGAATAGTCAGGAAGACGAAGAAAATATGAACATTCTCTTCTCTCTCTTTCTTTTCACAATTTACTCCGTGATAGGTGGTCTAACTTGATTCCCTCTGTTGTCAGCAATATGGGTACCCTGCAAATTAAATATATCTACAAGGAAAGAACAGATATTTTAAATTGAGATCTTCACTTGCTTCCTAAACGGCTGCTACTCATAGTCCTGTTCATGCCCACTAATACAGCTAAATACATAGACTAAATTTTCTAGCCTAGCCAGAGGCCTTATCACTGTATTTGATAATGCCAAAGAGGATTGCACAAGACCTCCACTTTCCGATGGGGATAATCTACTACTACGATGCGGAAGACTCTCAGATACCAAAAACACAAGACTACATATTTATAGGTATTGTCCATGGACAATATCATAAGTAAGCCCTTGCTAGGCCTTTCAGAAGGTTTAGAACTGACAGAGATGCCCACTTTTACGAGGTGCACGAATTGCTTGCGAAGAAGTCGCAATGATGGCATGACACCCAAATACTTGGAACTCATTCTCCTGTACATCTACCTAGAACCTAGGTTGATAAGCATGGATGATGAGACTAGTGCCTATTATTGTGAGCAAGTGATCACTGTTTAGCAACCGTTTTTGGATTTAGAATGAAAATTGCAGACTTATGACCCCTGCATTTGAATTTGCACATACATCATTAGAGATGCCAATAATAATAGTCTGCAAAAGACCAGATTGGTCTTTTTGCAAATAGAAAATGGTTCAAAGAGACCATTATGTAGTGTTTTTGCATGGTATAGCTAGGTATTTTTAGTTATATGTGCAAAATAAAATGTGGGGGTGAAGAATCTGTAATGTTCATTCCAATAATGAGTTTATATGCAAAACCACTTTCTTTTAACTCACTGTGTCACGAAGTTCGACATGGTGGTATTTTTATGCAGACCCTAGATTCATGAGTATATGATATTTGGTTTGCAGGTATTTTTCAGTGGCATTAATGCATGTTCCATGCTATGCCTTCTTCGCGGTAGTAACAAAAATGAAGCATTTGCTGTTGTCCAGATACTTTCCTGAATCTTACATGTGTTTGAGGTAATCAGATATATCCAAGAGATTGCATCAGTGCTGCATTTTGTGTTTTTTTTTTTTCATATCACCCTCCTCAAAACACTTGACAAGAATTGTCGCCATACAGCAAGAACCCATGGATCCTTGTCAAGTGAGAGGACCCATGGAGGAGGGAGGGAGGGGGGACAAAAGAAGGATTGAAAGAAAAATCCCAGAATACAACTGAGTTACATACTTACATGTCTTCTTTGGTCATAAAGACCTGAATATTGGTTGCATACGGCAAAGAGCTGTGCACAGGCGAAACAAGAAAGAGTGTGGTGTGTTTCTGAGTATTATTAAGGAGGGATTAATAAGTAGACCCACCCAAGAAAAGCAGCTTCCCTCTTCAAGCCGAGGTCATCAAATTTCTACCCGGTATATATGCAATGCATGGTTTCGTTAATTAGACACCCCTTGGCTTTACAGACGCACACAAACTCAAGAAGAAACTGTGGACTATGCTTTCTTACAAAAAATGCCCTAAGATAAGCACATGTATGTTTGATTAATAATCTTCTTTGCTAGAGCTAGGGCATGGTAGATGGATGATGCCCCAACGGGACGAGAGAGACACACACACACACACACCAATGCAGTTTACTTTTAAAGTATCCGTCAGTGTTATGAAAAGCCGTGTGATGATATGTAACTACTATATCTATATACGTACTCGTGTGATGATATGTAACTACTATATGTCGTCGGACCGTGTGCGTGCCAACATGTTGGCATCGGCCTAGCACAATCCGGCACGGTCTGTACTGGCCATGTCGGATCGATCAGACAAACCGTCGTAGGAAAGATTAAACGAGATTAAATAGGGGTTGATCATTTTTTGTCTTAATTTACTTAAAATCATGTTAAATAAATGATAAATAATGATAGGGACAATGGGTGAACATTGTTTGATTTGATTTGATTTGAAGATAAATTTTTTAAAAATAAATCGAACTGAATTAAAGATACTAACTCGAACTAAATTAAATCAAATTATTTTGAAATCAAATCAAACCAAATTAACTTGATTTGGTTCGATTTAAATCATATTTATATCCTCTTTTATAAATTAAATTGAATTCAAATATAAGTAGAGAAAGAGAAGATAAAAGAATTTTTATAAAATAAAGTAAATATTAAAGAAATAACATCAAAAGTTAAAATTTGTAAGAATAAGTTTCACAATAAAAAATTAAGAATTTTAATTACAGTAAAATAGAAGTTAATTTGAAATTTATTTCATAGAGTCAAAAATTTCATCAAGATGAGAGAGACTAGACTTTTAAAATTAAGATTTATAGTTATATATACATTTATATTAATTTAACAAAAATATCTTTAAATTCAGATTATTCGATCCAATTTGATTTCTTGAATTCTAAATCAAATCAAACCAAAAGTTTTAATACGAATAAAATCAAATCAAATTTATCGATTCAATTTTATTTTTGGATTGAACTCAAATTGTGATCACCCCTAGGGATATTGACAATATGAAAAAGAATGGATATAAAATATGTAACATTCTTAGTAGGTTACACGTAATTAACCCCCCACCCCGATCAAAAAAAAAAAATCCAAACATTGGGACGGGGGCAGAGATAAAGTAGGCTCAACTTATTTGTCTGGCTCTGTCGTTGGTGATCCATTTTTATTAGACCGTTGTCTTTAATAAATGATTCACTTGACCTTTTCCTACTGGTGCTTTATAAATCGCCTATATTAGATCAGAACTAGAAATCCTCCTAGTTTTCCTCTTTTTCTTGTTTGATCATCATCCCACCATTATTTAAATTCTAATTTACAGAATATAAACATTACTTAATAATACATTTGCGATATAAGAGAATGTGGAGTGCGGTAACCGACAGAAGAAGAGAGTTTGGAGTGGGGGTAGTAGAGAAGAGGGAACTTGAAACTCGGAAGGTTTAGACCTGTATTAAATTTGTCACAACAGCGAACTGCTAATAAACAAATATCAAAATTGATGAAATATTAATTCCCACTTCTCGTAGATATATTAAAATTCCTGCCAATACAAATATTCAATACAGCAAACAAACAACCTGTGCAGTTTCAACCATCTGTTCGCAACTTCTTTTGGACATCAGCCCGATTCTGGAAGTGCAAAACCCTCCAGAAAAGGCCAACCAAATGGGATTCATGTTATGGTTTGACGTGCTCCCTGATGAACTGCTCGAGGTGAGTTATCTCACCTGTTAGACCGGAAGCATCAGCCACTGAGACCTTGTTATTGCACTGCACAAATGCAAACGCCTCACCAGGTACACCGAGTGTATATTCATTGGCGATGTCAGCGGTGGAAAGCGCAACCCTCGATGTCCGTAGCTTGTCACTGAAAATTAAATACAAAGTCACAAATGCTCTTGTAAGCAAAAGTACAGTTCAGACCACATGAATTCTGACGTACATAAGCACAGCAGGTACATCTCATTGAATTTGACCGGCAGAACTCCACCCCCTCCCCCACATACACACAAAAAAGAAAGAAAAAAGATATTCAGAATAGCCATAAGCGGTCAGAGGTCTCACAACAATAGCCTGCTTTGCTTAAGTCAACTCAATCCTGTTTCAGCACTCGTTCTTAAGGAAGAAAGAAAGTGTGAGATCATATCTGCTGATTTGCACCCTTTCGGTCAAGAATATGCCTAACACAGCAGAGTGAATGATTCAAACTGGCCGTCTAACCCAGGCAGCCTTGAGGCTAGTTGTTCGAAGCCTCCTCTAACGAGCCCCCAGGTCCGATTCCCATCAAAGGTTTGATGGGCAGTCACCAGGACCAAATGTCTCAGCCTCCGCCGAGGAGGCCCTAGGCAAGAGTGCCTAAGTAATGAAAGGGGGGGGGGGGGAAGCATCAAGAGTTCCACAGGGGCACAAGACACTGAGTTCAAGCCTATCATATACTTTATCTGCTTCCAAAGTTTAGAAATGAAACAAAATCATGGTAATGAATATCTAAAGAGCTCTGTAGATACTTAGGAGACGGATTATCTCCTGAGCAAATTGGTTCAAGAATGTAGCTGAACATTTGATATCAGGATTTATGCACAGACACATTCAATTAAAAGTAATGCAAAAGGAACAAGCGGGAACTTACATTTCCTTCTCCAGCTGTTTCCTGATGAATTCCTTCGAGTGTGCAGTCACTTTGTCAGTCTTGTTACACAAAATCAATAATGGAATTTTCCTCTTTACCACATTTGCCTTTGTCAAAATATCATATAGGTACCTTCCATGTGAAACAATATCAGAAACAGTCAGCAAACGGCTATAGTTGGGAAAAATTAAATATAGCTGTTCAGAATGTACAAACTCCTTAGCAGTGAAATTACAGACTACAGTTGCAAAGCAATTTTGGCAGTTGGTAAGACATTCTTCCTCATTATGATTGTACTCGACAACCAATCTATTGCATTTCAGCAATCCTAGTCTACTGGATAGAAAATAACAAGTGTCAGCAGTAACCAAAGAAGGTAAATGCTTGTTAGTAAATTACTCTGCAGCTGCCCTGCAGTTTGGTAAGAAATCCACAGCGTCCACAACAAAAACTATGCCTGCTGCTTGTAGCAAGAAGTCGTCAAGCTTGCCTCTAAGCCGGGGATGACCAGGAACATCGACAACACGGACGGGCTTTATTTTATTTTTCTGTATATAAGGATAATATGAGTGAGACCAGCACTCTCTCTAGCAAAGCATGTGCTCATATCTTAGTGAAGAAGATAATTTCTAGATGGAGTTCCAAATACTGGCATGCACAAATCTTGGCCTTAGTCAGCCAGCTATTACCGATTTACCTTCTCAACTTCAGAGTGCAGAATGAAACAATCGTCATTTGGTTCCATTGATGTGACTGTACCCTGATGTGAGGAACCATCACGAAGCTAGCAAATAAATTGGAACAAAGAACACAGTGATCAGAGGTCAAATAATTTCAGTCGTCATATACGCATATTTATCAGCATATTAAAAATTGGTGAATGAACCCCTACAAAGAATAAATTATGTCAGATGGTACAAGAACAAGCATAAGAAAAATTTTGCTGCACTTGAGATAGTAAGTTGCATAAAATTTCTTCACTGACTGGTCATAAAACCATCCATTATGCAGTAAGCCCCCTAAAATACAGCACTTACAAGATGTTTTGATCAAGAATTCAACTTCTGGTTTTAGGATCCAAGCAAAATCTAGATGACACCAACACGAGCACACAGGTTCGAATGCCAATGACTATGTTGGCACAATGAACTGAATTAGACAATTCGGACTTGTGCCAGAAGGCAATGCTAGATAAGGGGAAATGAGTAGTATTCCTGAATTACTTTCTTTCACTGTTTTTCTCTGTCAGCCACCTCAATAAGAAAATATGTACAACTATATAACACATTCCCCATGGTTTCCATGCATACTGCATAAAGCTGTAAAGGTTGATGACAGATGAGTCATATTATCTCCTCCCGGATTGGTTAGTGCTTTCAGATCTTCCACTAAAGATTGGTCAAAAATTTTGCTCTCGCTTAATAAATGATCTAGTGTAAGTTCACAAATATGATCTTCTTCTGGTTGGCGCTACCTTTCAGACTCTTTTTCAGCAGTTCTGCAGTACCACCACCTTTAATTATGTTTTTCTGGAAGGCTTCTACCAGGAAACTGCACTTTCACCAAGTTCTCAACTCATTATCAGAGTTACACTCACAACCACCACAATTGTTTTCGGAAGATGCTAATAACTCTTTAATAGAGCCAGTTGTAAGCCCAGGAGCCCTACTGGGGCAGGCAGTTTGAATCTGGGCTTGCGCTCAGGAGTGCAGTCCGCCAGGCTCCAGCCAAAGCAATCAAAGACACTTTGTTTCGGGATAGCTTTGTTTGTTTTGGGCTGGCTTTGTGCAAATGGTTTCCAAGAAAGGTCAGTGCTTTAGCATACTAAAATGTTAATAATAAAATAAAATAAAAGATACCATAGTGTACAAACCCAGTTTTCTATGGCTATGACAGTCTTTCCTTCTACAGTTGCAGTACAGGGCTCAGCTCACTCCAGGCCATTTTTCCTCGGCCCCCCTTCATATTTTGCCCCATCCCTCTCCAGAATTGGGATCAGCTCTTTCTTCTCTTTCCATTCTCTGTCTCCTGTAAGGACCAGGATCTAAGGAAATTTCTGCATCAGCTCAAGCCGGTTGAACAAAATGAATGTACGTTGCACTGAAACAGGGAATAAGAAGTGCACGATCCAAACATTATGTTGTACTGAAACAAACGTAGGTTCTACTGTTGTTGGCATTATCCTTTCTGAAAATCCACCTGTTGATCCAAATGATCAATTTCTTTTACTCGTCCCACTTGATTAGGCAAATGGGACTTCCGAATCGCAATGCCATAAGCATGTATCGTAAGGTATACAATTCAATCATTTTGCAGACATTATATAAAGGATGCAATGACTACCTAGCAAAATATTTTCTTTCAAAACAGACCCACTAATCTGTGTGGCTCCATTGTTCCAACTTCCAACACCTGATTTTTCTCCTTTTCCTTAACTTCTTATTCCTTACTTGTCATTGGTCATTTGTGCAAAAAAGGAAACGACTGCTGTGATTGTTGAATCATCACAACAAAGAAGCTTGATATTTTCTTTTGGCAGCTAGCCTTACAACTAAGGAAGCTGTATTCTAGCAATCTAGGCTCACCTTCGAGGCATGGTCTGCCGACTTGGTCCAACTTGGGCCAACTCATACGAGTCAGCTCGTATCTGGCCTGGACCAAGTCGGTCCAAGATAAACCAAGTTAGATCAGGGCCAGACTGAGTCAATCCGGCCCGCCAAGCCAGCCAACCTTGATTCAAGGTTCTGGTTACATGCTTTAAAAACAAAAACATTTTTTTTCCAAGAATACACACTGTTAAATAGAAATTGCAAAATTACCTTCTTGCTAATGCATTTATCCTTACTATGAGGATATCATTTCAAAACTAACCTTTCAGTTAAGTGACGTTCTTTTTCAATAGAATACCTTACGGATATTATTCATGTAGTAGTTAAGCTTTTCCTTGAGAAGTGGATGATACCACAATGCATTAATATAGAAAAGGGAATTTACAAGTATAGGAGTGGAAGTTCACAAAAAAATCTTTTGTACTAAGTAGCCTTTTAATTTACCCAACTACCCCTCCTAAGATAAAGAAAAGAGAACAGGATGGGAAATTGACAAAAGGCCCATTTTTGTCATTTAAATCATGGCTAAGGTTAACACAAACATGGTTAAGTAGGAAGACATACTGTCACAGCAATGTAAAGTTAAACATATTTTCACGTAGTAGGGCCACAGGGTATATAAGTAAATGCATTAGCAAGAGGGATAATACAGCAATTTATATTTAACAGAGGAGTAACTGTAAAAAACAAATCTTTAAAATTTGAACAACAATTATCATGATCCTGACATCAACCATAAATTGCATTTGACATCAACAATTATCATGATCCTGACATCTTTTATTCTAGATATCCCTCCACCCATTTCCTTCCCACATAAATTGCATTTGACTCTCCTTGTCTTTGGATTAATTGAAGTGGCATATTGCCACCTTGGATCATCACTACGGCCTGCCATATCTGTAGAAAATGTATTAGATATAACATATTAATAACTAATTAAATTAAGTTGACATGTAATTGACATAACCCCAATCAGACCACATAACATGCAATTGATGTTCCATTGCATCAAAATCAAGTTAATTTCAGAAAAATACCCAATTTAAGAACCCTAATTAGAGTTCAAATTAGGGATTACCTGAAATTACATTAAATTAGAGTGCAATCCAACAATGATTAACCTCAATCAAACCACATAAGATGCAATTGATGTTCAATTGCATCTAAATTAGATTAATTTTTAAAAACTCCCAATTTTGGAACCCTAATTAAGATTCAAATTGGGGATTTTCTGATTATACATTAAACGAGAGTGCAATCTAGCACTCTTTAACCTCAATCAGACCACATAAGATGCAATTGAATTGCATCTAAATTAGATTATTTTTAAAAAAGCCCTAATTGTGGAACCCCAATTAAGGTTCAAATTAGAGATTTTCTAATTTTACATTAAATGAGAGCACACTCCAGCACTCATTCCCCAATGGCCCAATTAAAACATGTAAGATGTCAATCTATAATTTTATTTAACATGGAATTTTTAGATCAAAAAAATTACCTTTTTTGTTTAAAAACAGGGTTTTTCAACAAGGAAATCACTGGATCTGCTGGCTGCCAGCTGGATCAGCTCGTCGACGGCGGGTTCGGTCAGCGACTGGCGGAGATCGCCGGCTAGATCGGCAAAGGAAGGCCTGTGCGTATGCGGGAGCTGCCTACGCCTGCGGTCGTGGCTGGATCTCCTCTTGCGAATGACGTCGTGGTGTCGATTGTAGACGACAGTGGCCAGCGGACGGACGACGGCCGACTGGTGGTGGCACCGTTGCCTGCCGGAGGGGGTCCTGCTAAAGAGGAGGGGGTGAAGGGAGGGCTCTCAAACTCATGGGACTGCAAAGTGCGTAGCCCGTGAGTCTCGAAGCCCTTGTATCGAGCGGTCCCGATGGGGCGAACCGACTGGTTCAACCAGTTCCGCCCCAATTAGTTCCCTTTGTCTTCTTTTTTTGTTAATTGGTACCGGCTGGTACTGAAACCAAATGGGCGGAACCGGACCGATCGGGTCCTACACCAAGATGTACCACCCGGTACGTACCGATACCAGGCGGTATTGCAGACCATGTGGATCCAGATTGAGATATGACCATTGGATTGACTTTCATCTTGATCGAACTATTGGATCGCCATATGATCACAATCGGACCGTCAAATTAGTTTACGATCACGATCGCCCATTAGATCGTGATCGGACCGTTAAATTGAGCTAATGTCCATAAAGGACATTTGTGCAGAAAGCGGGGGTATGTTTGCAATAAATAAAGTCTTTATGTAAAGACAATGGATTTCTGCAACTTCTGTGCACATAGGGTATTTTTGCAGGAATAGGGACATTGCTATAATTTCTGAAGTCAACAGGGCATTTCCGCAATTTCTGAAACATCAGCAGTGTTTTTCTGTAATTTCTGAAATATCTGGGTTTTCTGTAATTTCTAGACATTTCTGAAATTTCTGTAAAAGTACAAGGTATTTCCATCGTTTCTGGACATTACTAGAAATTATAGTGTTTTTCTGTAAATCCTGAACATTTCTGGAAATTACAGGGTTTTTATGCAAACTTTGAACATGATTGAAAATTACAGGGTATTTCTATAATTACAAAACATTCGTAAAAATACAGGGGTATATTTACAATAACAGGGGCATGTTACCCTTGCTTGGGTTTTAAGAAAAAAGAATGCACAAGTCTTGAGCTTCTTCTCCGCACGCACTTGCACTTGGGTCGCGGAAGCTTGATGCTTACTTGATGCTTTAAGCTTCACCCAATGGGTCTATTTATAGGGTTTTTTTGGACTTGTTACCTCCTCCGGTTAAGCCATGCCCTCATCAATGGGCCTACCCAACACCCCCTCCAGTTAAGTCAAGAGAAAGAGAGAGAAGAGGGCCGTCCCCCCTCTCACCTCCTCAGGTTAGGGGGGAGAGAGAAAGGGCGTGGGTGGGCCCCACCCCCATCCTCTCCTCCTCTGGTTAAGGAAGAGAAAAGAAGGGCACGGTGGGCCCCAACCCCTCAATCACCTCTGGTTAAGAGAGGAGGGAGACATAGGGTGTAGTGCGCCCCGCGCCCTCCTCACCCTGTCCGGCTAAGAGGAGGAAGAAGAGAGAACGTGTGAGTCCCACACCCCACCCCCATCTTGTCCGGCTAAGAGAGGAGAGAGGAGAGAGGGGGTGTGGTTGCACCCCGCACCCTCTTCACCTCCTCTGATTAAGAGAGGAGGTGAGAGGGGTGTGGAGCCCGAGGAGGGAGGGGGGACTGTGGGTGGGCCTGCACCACTCTCACCTCCTCTAGTTAAGAGGGAAGGAAGAGGGGGTGTGCGGGTGGGCCCCACACCCTTCTCACCTCCTCCGGTTAAGAGGGGGGGGGGAGAGAGAGATCGAGCGTCACCCCCTATTTTAACCCTCCTCAACCCTAATTAATATAAAAGGGCCATGGCTCTTTTCCCCATAAAGAAAAGTTCATTTTTCGTCGCTTCTGGCCGGACCCAACCACGTGATGAAGAAGACTTGTGCGTTGTGTTTTGTCTCTTCCCCGCGCTGACCCGCCATTGGGGGGGAGATTCCGCCCATCAAGGACCACATCCCAGTGCATCCCGGACGATCCACGAGGATGAGAGAGGCTTGTTTCTTGCTGGTTTTGCAGCGAAGGTGCATTATTTTGCACCACCTGCCACGTGTTTGATGAAATTCCAAAGTGGATCTACACGCGTATTTCCATCCGACAGAATATCTGAAACGTGTAGACGATCCGTATGCACAACGGCGCTGATTTTGTACCAACTTTGAGCTGTTGTTGGATCAATTTAATTTTCATTTTTCTTAATTAATAAGAAAAATTAATGGGTTCAACAACAACACATAACAAAATAATAATAATGAATGGCAAAAACAGTTTGAAGCCATTTTAGGCAAATGTTGGCTCACGAGCGATTTAACTATAAGAGGAAATTTAAAAAGTACAAAAGAAAATGGAATGCAGAAAAATAAATTCCTTTTGCACCCAAAAACCTCCTATCTGACACAAAGAATTATCTCAATAAAAGTTATCTCAAGTTCGCAATATTCCCATCCCAACAAAAACAAAAGTCTCAATGAAAAAGAGACCTACAGGACTCCCCCCTAAAAAAAGCTGGACAGCTTCAAGCTTATCGACTTCGCAATGGCATGCAGTAAGGGTAGCCATTATTTCCCCTCTTTGTTTGTATCCCTTTTCCTTGTTGCTTTGAGGTTGGAGATATGGCCCATAGAATTGGCCAATCTTGATCCAGATTAGCTGATTTGGACCTAGACAGGCCAAAGAGATCCAATTTCAAAAGGGTACCCAATCAACATCCCTTCCGATTAGAAGCTGTGTAGGAACTGAGCATATGCTAGAATCAAACTCACATTAAGCACTTCTACTACTGTGAGAGCCTTAGGTAACGTCGTTTACCGGGCAGATAAGTCAGGCATTCCCGGCCCACCAAGCGAAACCGGCTGGTCACGACCAGCTAAATCCCAAGTTCCATTAAAGAGCGGGGCTCCTCAGGGAATAGTTATGTTTTTCATGAGGCTGATTCTGAGCCGCCATCAAAGCACGAATACCAAAAAAAGTCTCACAGGATCTTCTGCTGCACGGATTTCCTGGGAAATGAAGCCACGGACACTTCAGGTTTACTCATTTTGTAAGGTCTCGCTGCTTCCCGTTCGCTGAATGGGGAGAAAAGGGCTATTGAAGAAGTGAGAAAGGTGACATAAGAACAAGTCGGGAACAAGACCTATAGAAAGGCCAATCAAGAAAGCTTGTCCATCACTGGCAAATACAAAAGATCTGTTTAAAAATACCGATAGAGACATAAAATGTTTGAAAAGGCCATATTTCTAGGTTGACCATGTTTAGGATTCCAGGTTTGAAGAATCAATTTTAAGATTGTTTATAGCAGTCGATGAGACTTTAAAGTAACGGGGGCAAATAGCAAGCTTTCCATCTTTCCCAAGTCGTAAGTCAGTTTGGGTGCCCGATGCTTCTCTGTATTCTCAATAACATTGGAGTTCGGCCATCAATGAAGCAGTTGACACGGTTGGTGAAACAATTAGTAATTAAGATGTTCCAGTGGCAATAGATAAAATACAAGTTCGGGCCTAAATCATGTTTTTTCATCAACTACATAACACTTCGCCCCTCGACTAAAAATAAACAACTCAACTGGGCTTGGAGGTTCTTTTTCGGGGAAGACAAAGACAGAGATTGTAGAGAAAGCAGCAGGCCTCTTTGAGGAAAGGGCTGGAATTGATTCAATTCCGATGTGAGTAGGTTAAAAAAGCATGTCTTGACCAGGGTGAGCAATGCAACAAGAGGATAAGGGCTCTTTAAGTGCTAGGCTAGCAATACCAAAAAAATACGCACTGCCCAAGGCAAGCCCCGGCTCGGTGAGTCCTTCCTTGTGTGATGAACTGTTCGTATTGAACTAGTTTAGTAGCTAAAAGAATGGAAAGCAAAATGAAATGGCACTTTGTGGCAGAAAAGAGGTAAAGGCTGGGGCTGCCCTAAAGCTCTTTTGAAACGCTTCTCTGCCCCCAATCGGTACATTTTGTCTTGGCTCCCCGCTCCGCCCTCGAACTCCTTAACTTCAATGGGATTTCTCGTAGAGCTACGATCGCTCACTTCCTTGACCATAATGAAGGCCAAGAAATGACTTGACTCAGTACTGCCTAAGTCCCGCCTTCCTTCCAGCAGGACTGCCTTCCCGCTTTTTGAGATTAACGGCTTCGGTAGCAGCATTCCCGACTCAATCAGCCCTACCACTCCATCTGCATGCTCCGCCAGCCATGCCCTTCCTTTAAATAAAAGAGGGGGGGGTAATTATTTCTCTTAAACTGACTGGAATTAGTCCAAAATTGACTAATTCCGCAATCTACCGATCTCGATCGCTACATATCCTTATTGGATTAGGTCATGCTCATTCCAAAATGCAATCCTATTCTAGAATCCCCAACACAAGTAAGGTGTGATTAAGGATGTAGACTGTGATGAGTAGGGAGTTCCTCCATAGCAATCCCTTCTAGGGATGGTCATTTTCATACATAAATTTTTATACTGAGCTTTATTTTTACTTTACTAGTAAATTATTGCACTGTGCACTTTCAAGGAACATGAAAGTTTTTTTTTTGAAAGTGCAAGGAACATGAAAGTTAGGTAGAGTACCTGGTAGAATAGCACTGTTTTCCCGCTACCACTTAGTCCAGCAAGCACTATTGTATTGGACTTTGCACGCCTAAAGAGGCGTCCTGTAAGTGAGGCAAATTAGCAACTAAAAGTAAATGCATTACAATATACTGTAATCTTAAAATAGCCAAGTAGCAGGCCAAGAAAAAAAGGTTCAGATTGAAATGCACATGACGAAACATAGGGGTAGCTCAAGTTGCTGACATGATGAAGAATATGAAATATGAAATTGAATATCATTAATAGCTCCATATTTGAGAAGAAGAGAGGGCATACTAAAATGGTTTTATCATTCACGCATGCCAGCCTATAACATCAGCATGTAAGAGTCAGTTTGACCCAAGGCGGGAAGTTCCTGAAAGAAACAGAGATGCTAAGAAAACATCTTCTCTCTCTAGACTTTTCTAGAGAGAGGAGCTCTGGGTATGGTGAGGCGAGTGAGTGGCATCTCGGCGGCTGCCTCGGGAGCATACCGTGTCCCTCTGGGCAACACGGGCCACCGGACCTCCGGTGGTAGTTCCTGAGGAGCTAGGGATAGGTACAGTGGCCTTGTCTGCTTCAGGTGTGGCCGCAGGGGACACCTGCAAAGGGGATGCAGAGCGCCTGTGATGGGTCAGAGACACCTCAGTGCCGGGGGCATGACCAATCCCAGGATATGTGTTGAGCTATGGTTTTGATGATAACTAAACTTCATGTGTGATGGAGATTGTTGAGCTATGACTTTGATGATAACTAAACTTCATGTGTGATGATAGTGGTTTTGATAATCACAACATATTGTGTGCTTGATTAGTGGAAAACATCTTCATGATAAATGAACTCACATGTGGCTATCTTATCTTGCAGGTTGCTTTACTAAGAAGGTTGATGATTGAATCATGCATGCTGCATATTAGTCTTTGGAGGTTTCATGTGAAGACTATGCTTCTCAGTGAAATGGTTGAATCCTTATGGATATGAAATTGATTGCATGGCCTTGTGTTGTGTAAATGCATAGCCATTTCATTACATGCTCTGTTGAGGATTTCCTCTGGTTCTTGTATATCATGAATGCATGAGTGATGGCTCCTAGTCATTCTGATCATATGGCTTAAATGCTTTGAAATGGTTTAAGGGAGAACTGGGTTGAAGTTGGGATCTTCAGATTCGTTGGTTGAATATTAACTTGCTTCTAAATTCCCGGAAAGTGCAGGTTAATATTTCCCACATTATGATGGATTCAAGGTAAGAATTTATATTGGAATCCATGGTGACACTCTTCTAATCTTGAGTTGAAAAATGGGTTCTCAAGTGCTTTCATACAGATCTTTCATGTGGATTCTTATATGCCTCATGATAATACTTTCGTAATCATATTTCATGTCATTTGGGTCTTGGTCTCAAAACTAGCTTCATATGTTAATGCATGACCCATATATTTTGATCTTGATCTAACCTCTTGGTTTATCATGTTTTTCAGGATGCAAAATCATTGTTGATCTTCATGGGATTATGGTGATATTTAATCAATTGTTTCCCTTTAGTTTGATGGAGGTTTTAGTTGTTTTTCAAACTCAAACTGCCTTACAGTCTTCACCATTTTCAATCCAACCATTGGATCTCCCTTCTAAAAATTTTATGTTATAGCTCTGGGAGTCCTCTTTTCAACGCTTCCAGTCTCGCTTCGATCGGAGTTCGGACCTAGGAGAATTAATTCTTGCCGTCGAAGCGTGCAGAGCTGTTTTTATGAAGCTGCCTGAAAGGGTCGACCCTTAGGGTCGACCCCTCAAGAAAGGGTCGACCCCAAGGGTCGACCCCTGTAAACCAGAATCAAAATTTGTTCTATTTGGGTTCTGGAAACCCAAGGGTCGACCCATGGGGTCGACCCCTTGAATTCTGGAAACCCGAGGGTCGACCCCAAGGGTCGACCCATGTAAAACAGAACACAAAATCCATTCTGTTTGACTTCTGTATGCCCAAGGGTCGACCCCAAGGGTCGACCCATGCCCCGAGGATCGACCCCAAGAGTCGACCCCTACAGGTCCTCTTGCTGTTTTTGTTGAACCAGAACCTGGTTCTGAGAGGGTCGACCCCTGGGGTCGACCCATGAACTTCTGGACCTCTAGCACAGCACGAGGGTCGACCCCAAGGGTCGACCCTTCTGTTCTGGGCGGCGCCGATTTTGTTGACTTGTTGGTTTCGAGCCACATGGGCTTATACAGCTGTTAAGGTCTCCGGGAATCACTCCATAATATATGGATCTGGTCCCCTGAACGTCCCTTGACCTGTCTAGGAGTATAAATCATCTTGTTAAGGGTGTAAACCCTAAGGGATTTTTCATATACACTATTTTCGGGTTTCTTTCTAACCCTTCTTTGTGCAGGTCGCAGTAGCCACCTCCAACCCTTGTTCCTCTTGTGTTTGTGCGTGAATGTGAAGGGAAGAAGGATGATTCGAAGTTCCTATCAACCCTCTACTGCTGGCTGCGAGTGAAATCAAGATTCAAGCTCATCCGATTCAAGATTGTCAAGAACGTCTTCCTGCTGCACAAGTGTTCGATTAAATTCCGAGAAGAGAAAGGGGGAGCTTCTACAAGGATAAATCATTCTCTCTTCACACCTTTCATTCTGATTCTTTGAGTTTAAACTTCAGCATATGTTGTAATCTTTATCTCAGATATTTGTGTGTGTGTGGATCATTGTTGGATCCGTGGTCGTGTGTGTGTCGTGATTTATTCGTGTGTGTACGTAGGTCTTCCTAGATCTACGTTTGTGTGTGTGGGTGTCCAGTTAGATCAATTCTGTATCTTGTGTGTGGTTTGCTGCACTTGTGGCAGTGTGTGTTCGTGTTGGTGATCCGGCCATCGGATCGTGTGTGTGTTGTTATTCCGGTCGTTGGACCGTGTGGGAGACTACGTCTCTGTGTGTGTGTCTGTGTTTTGGGGCGCGTCCCCGTGTGTGTGTGCATGCGTCATCCTGCGTGTGTATTTGGAGCGTCGTCTCCGGTTGGGAATTTATTCCCGAGTGAAGCCTCACCTAGTTTGGTGAGGGGTGGACGTAGGGAGCCCGTCGTGGTCCCGAACCACCTTAAAATCCCTGTGTATTGTGGTTTGCTTTGCGCACTGGTTTGGTTTATTTTGTGTATCCATCTATATGATCGTGTGGGATCGGTGAACTTGAGAGAATCGGTTTAATGGCTTAATCAACTTCCTTAATTCTGTTATATGTCATTAACTCCACCATGTGCACTCGTCTTGTCTCATAATGTTTGTTGTTATCAAGCTTGCCAGATCAACAGTTTTGGGTGTTTTAATTGTTGTCTCATTACCTTTGATAAAAGGTCAAGAGTTTTATTTAAAATTGTAGTCACCCAATTCACCCCCCTCTTGGGTGTCATTGATCGAGGGACCCAACAATATCCTTTGCTGACGTGGTTAAGGGTTCGCCAGCTTTCAGAGACTCCGGAGGGTCAGGCCGGAGGTGTGTGGAGTCGGACCCCCCGCCGGAAGACCTGCTGCAGAGAAGGCTCCCATGGCTGCGAAGGTGTATAAGGGTGGACTTGGTGGAAGGAGGGGTGGATGTGTCCAGGGTCCAGAGCATGCTGTGTAGGGGGAACAATGCAGGTTGGGAGGCCCTTCAAGTGGGAGAAGGATGGTTTTTAGAAATCGGCCGGTCGGAGGACGAGGTAGAAGTTGTCAAGTCCGGATATGCAGGTTGCTGCATTATCCCTCTTGCTAATGCATGTCCAATGATTTTTTTTTTGCTTTATTCTATTTTTATATTTTTTTTCCTGATTTTTTCTGAAGTTTTCTGTATTTTTCTGAATTTTTTAAATGTTTTGAATAAGTTTCGGCCAATTTCAGTGCCAGTCAAAACCAAGACCAAAATCGATACTGCCATCCTTGCCGGCAGGAGGAGGCACAGGAGAAGTGGAGAACCATCAATACAGCCTAACTTGCCCTTCCCACCAAGAAAGATACGAGCGAAGACAGTCCAAAGAGGATAATTTGTAGCATCTAGTTTGACCGTAGTCATCTGCAAAGTGATTGTCGGGAGTGGCTGCCATCGGAGGTGAGTGGAGAGCTCGGAGACTCCAAAATAGAAGTAAACTGGGAGACAGTCGACATCGCCAGCCACTAGAGAGAAATCAAAGATGATATGCACCACAAGGGTGTCGGAGACACCCAAACACCAAGAGAGAAGGCGGTGCACTTCAGAGAAGAGGCTTCTGGAACCCGGAAAGCACCAACGGGCTTGGCGGACACACAAGAGAAGGCAGCGCAACAGGGGACACCCACGGCAGCAGCCAGCCGATCCCCTGTTTTGAACAGGGATCGCATCCCCTAGATGGTGCCGGAGGAGATGCGGACGGACCCAGAGACTCACAAGAGTTGTCTCCCAAGATGACTAACATGTTAGAAATAGAAGAAATATAAGAGAGGAAAGGAAGAAGAAAGAAGAAGAAGAACAGGGACAAACATATGCACAGGAAACATGACCTACGGCCTTGGGAATTCAACCGCATGTCTCTCTCTCCTCTATTTATATTATTAGGTCAAAGAAAAAGAGCACATGACATAATACCCCTCATACTAGGAGTAATAACACAAATACCTGACCCAAAAAAATGTCCCTACTAGGAGTGCTATTTTCTAGACAGACTATAGTTATCTGGTCTTTACTTGTGAAAATTGGTTAAAACTATAAGAAAAATAGAGAAGAAAACAACAAACCCTGTGGAGTTAAAATTGTCTATTTGTCCCGAGAACGTTGATCAATAAAAGGTTCACTGCTTGGCCCTCCTTTGCTGATACGGATACCAAAAGCCACTATCTGCATGACCACAGATCTGTAATGCAGCAATGCCGGCAAACAGATCTTATGTATCTTTGCCAGTTAATCCAACAATGTAGAGGATGCCAGGCGACAGATCTGATCTACCTTCATTGGGATACACCTCCGTAGGGTGAGGAAGAGAAGGCTTTCGCTCAGATGGGGGTTGCTGGGCTGGGGGAAGGGCGTCGCCTGGCCGGGAAAAGGCAGTGCTAGTGCCTGGGATGGGAGAGGGGCAAGGGGAAAACAGCCGGCTTCACCGGTGTCAGCCACATGCAAATCCAACAACCTATGGGGTTCTACCAAGAGGTGCCAGCCGACGGATCTGATCTACCTTCGTTGGGATCTACCTTCACCGGGCTAGAAGAAGGAGAAGGCCATCACCCAAATGGGGGTTGCTGGGGAGAAAAACATTGCCCGGTTGGGAAAAGGCAGTGCCAGTGCCTGGAATGGGAGGGGGCAAGGGGAAAATGGCCGGGATGGGAGGAGAGGGGTTGCAAGCACTCTCTCTTTCTCTGGTCTTGCGCTGGATGGTTGATGCCCTCCCTCGCTCTCTGGTCATGCACTGGATGGTGGATGCCCTCGCATTGGCTTGGGGGCATTTTGGGGTTTACAAAAAAGTCAACCCTAACAGTTACCAGAATGGACTTAAAATTAAATATACCTTAGTTTGTGGATCAATTGATTAAAAATTTCCCTCTCTCCCACGCCAGATAGTGGATGCGCTCTCATTGGCTTGGGGGCATTTTGGGGTTTACCAAAAAGGTAACCCTAACAGTTAACAAAATGGACTTAAAATTATCAATTGATAAAAAATCTAGTCAATGAACTAGAAGTTAATTAGGTCCTCCCTTTTTTGGACGGTGATTATTAATTTTCATTTATTTTCTGAGTGCCATTTCAGCAAGCATGTTTGGGTTATTCTCCATTTCTCCACACTCTCACAGGACAATCTTTCAATTTTCTCACCGTGGAAGACATGTGGGCTCATTTTAGAGGATTGCAGCAGGGAATGAACTCAGTAGACATTTCAAGGATCATTTCACTTATTCCTCGTGGTGTGATGGAGCATATGGAAGAGCTGCAATGACTTTGTCTTCTGGGGAAGTAGAGTCTACATAGAGAATGTTTGCATGCAAGCTTTAACTCATCTCTATAATTGGTCTAGATTTATTTCACATGTTTCTTTACAATCTTGGAAGAGTCTTTTTGGAACAGTGTAATAGAATAGGCATCCTGAGTAGTCACTTGTAATTGTTTTTTCTTTGCATTTTGCAGGGTGTTAGAGAAACCTCTCCTCTTCACCTTGGATTGTACATTTGTACCTTCTCTACTTGAAATAAAATTGGTGGTACAGTCCACTTTTTTACTTTCAAAAAAAAACATGAGGATTTCAAACATGCTATGGGAATTCTTAATAACTGCATATATTGTTTACAATATTGGTTTTTCAGCTATGATGGAAGCAAAATCAGGGACTCCATTGTGATCTCCAGGTGTTTGAATTGGAAACAGTTGGTCTTGTAAGGTTTGACTGTGTAAGGGGCATTGGGTAATGTTTCCTGTTTCTCAGTTTCCTTTTTTGCTGTCTTTACCCTCTTGGGAGAGAGGAGAGACCCTTTTGTTATCTTTGAGCTCCTGTGAGTACTCTTTTGTGCTTCTCTTTCATCTAATGAACTGTGGTCTCTTGGCCACCTTCCATAAAAATTTACACCATGTAAGCATAGTTCCATGCACCATAAGAAGTCATCAATAAATTTTCATGTTAACCTAACATCAATTTATAGAGTGGCTCAGACTGATGAGAACATAAAGCTTTAAGACAGCTGTGGGTATTTCTCTTAGCACCCTCAAAACATGTTCTCATGGTTTTTCCTGCCTCAAGTATAGCATGTGTTGTCATTCTGGATTATTTGCCATCCTTCACTACAGAGTATAGCCCCAAACCAATAGAACTTTTACAAAAGATACCCTCCCATTTAGAGGTCAGCTCTCTACCACAACTCCATCACCATTTACTCCATGCAAAAATAAGCACCCAGAAAAAAATAATTATCTAAAACTTTTACTCAACACTTAAGCCCAAGAACTAGAAGTACACACACACATACACACACAGCCTTACACAAAACACAGAGGGAAAGGTGCAAGCACATAAATGCAAAGGTAGACATACCTAAAAGGAGGAAGGTGACAGTGAGAAGCAAGACCACAAGAGCAGCATACAGTTGTTCTTGTGGTTGTTGGCGACCCCACTGCTCTACATCATGCATCCATTTCTCTAACTGTTGTAACAAATGCTCCATGGCCTGCAAATCTAAAGAATTAGAGTATTAGTAGCAATTAAAGCATTGGAAGTATTACTAGCATTTAAAGCATTTGCTAGGTGCGACTTCTTCTATTTCAAATAAGGGGAAAGAGAAATTATTTTTCTCATACATAAGAGAAATTATTTTTCTCATACATACCAATGGTCCTTTCCTTCCTTAAAACAGAGATGAGAAAAGAGGTATTGACTTTGTTGAAAATATAAAAGAACTCACTTAGTGCTGCCACCTCCGAAGTCCAAACATCCGATTCCATAAAACTGAGTTTGCCGATGGAAATCTATGGAAGATGGACTAGGCTCCAAAGTGTAACTCCGAATGATTGATGGATAAATGTACAGGATGGGATGCCCTTCCTTAGGGATGTCAGGGTATCCACATCAGGCATAAGAGTCCTGGGAAGTCGGCATTATTTTGAAAAGAGGGTGACTAAGTAACAGATTGATTGGAGACAAGTTCAGGGATTCTTAGGTCTAGCAAAGTTCCTATGATAGAACGCAATGAATTTGAGTAGAAAAATAATCCTCCGTACATGAGAGAGAGAGAGAGAGAGAGGAGTGATTCATATTTCTCCCTTCTTCTCTTTCTTGTGGTGGTTAGGATTGGGATGAGATGGTGGCAGACCAATGACAATGGTGATCAGGTGGTGGGCAGGAATAGTGCCGGGATCAGCTCACTATACTAGAGATGAAGCCGTGAACTAAAACAAATGGAAGAAGGAAGAGCAAGGATTGCAGAATCGAATCACCCAATGCGATTGGATTTCAGGTGGTCCGATCTGATCCCGATCTGCCCTGGTCCAATTCGTGGCCGGATCGGCCGGATCGGTCAGGATCGGCTCGGATCGGGCCGGATCAGCCGATCCTACCTGATATCGACCGATCCCGCCCAACTCCATTTGAAATTCAAGTGGGTTGGGTTTGGGGGGTGTTGAAACCCACAAAATTCACAACAAATTTTTGGTGTTTTGTAAGATCGTCGCATGGAACTAACTACAAAAAATTCATGTGCTTTCATGCACGAGATTTTGTCAAATAGTTGGTGGACAGCTCAATTACGAGAGGTTCAACTTGGTCTCTTAGACCAGTCCCGACAGTCGGGGCGGAGGTGTTCCCCACACGGCGAGAAGCTCGGACAGAGGAATATTCAAATGCAGACAAAGGCGAAGGTCCACGTGCTGCATTTCAATTCCCAACAATAAAAAAAAAACTTTGAAAGAGACCGGCAGGCTTTTTATAGCCCAAGGAAGCCACAAGAGGCCCCCCTCCGCCCTCTCTCCCTCTCTCAAAAATGCAGAGGCACCGGAGGGGGACCCCCTCCGGTCAGGCAGCACTGAAGGGGGGTCCCTTCGGTTGCACAACACCGGAGGGGGGTCCCTCCGGTTGAACAGAACCGGAGGGGCACCCCCTCTTGTGCAGACCCGAGGAGACCCCCTCCGGTCACTACGTAATCGGAGGGAGGCCCCTCCGGTGTCATCCAACAGGAGGGGGGCTCCCTCCGGTCACTGCAAAACTAGAGGAGAGGCCCCTCCAGTCCTTCCTGTCATGTGAACAAAGAAAAAAAAAGAAAAAAGAAGAAGAAGAGAAGGGGGGAGGAGGAGCTTACCTCTTGAGCTTCCACCGGAGGAGCATCTTCCAAACCTCCATCGGAGGCACTATACCTCCGCTCCACTCCACAACAGGTATAAAAAGGAGGGAGCGGCCAAGAGGAAAGGGATGGAACTCCAACAAAGAGGAGACGCGAAGGAGAAGAAGAGCAGGAGAGCATACAAAAAAGAATTCCAACAGAGGGAGAACTCCAACAGAGAAGAAAGGAGAAGTCCAACAAAGGAGGAAGGAGCAGAGCAACAGCAGTTGGGCGAGTATGGTTGCCCCGTCAAGCTAACAGCAGAAGGTGAAAAGGGTGTGGTCACCAACCTCAAAGCCCTGCCCCCACAAGGGTTCCGGTTACCTCTTTTGGCAATGGTGAGCATAAGGAAAGCCTCACCCGAGGAAGAGAAACCCTACGTAGGGACATGTGCAAGTCTCAGTGGAGAAATTTGAAAGGTGAAAAATTACAGAGAAGACCTTAGAAGGTCCACAAATTGTAGAAAAACCTTTGTTGATCAGAAAATTGCAAAAATGACCATGGAAGGTCTAAACATTATAGAAATATCCCGAATGGTAGAAAAATTGCAGAAAAACTCTTGGAAGGTTCAGAAATTGTAGAAAAACCCTTGAAATGTGGAAAAAATGTAGAATATCCTTTTCTGTCATAAAATTACAAAAAAGACCTTGGAAGGTTTAAAAATTATAAAAAAAAGCCTTGAAATGTGGAAGATTGCAGGGAAAACCCCTTCTAGTCATAAAATTGCAGAAAAGACCTTGAAAGGTCCAAAAATTGTAGAGAAACCCTTGAAATGTGAAAAAATTACATAAAAACCCTAAAATATCAGAAATTGTGGAAATACCCCCACTTGTGGGAAAATTGCACGAAAGTCCTTGGTCAGTCCAGAAACTACACATAGCTCCCGACTTGTCCAGAAATTACCAAAATGTCATTGTTCTAGTTCGCGCCGTTTGCACAACTTGTGGAACGGAACAACGCCACTTCCCTGAAGCGACGTGCGCTCTCCTGAGTCCGACTTAAGACTAGCCATCCAAATTCACAATCTTTTCATGACTGAACTCTCATATCCTGAATGTCAAGAATGACATAAGTCCACTAGAAAGTTACAAAGTGACGAAAATATTTCAAGAAGTCAAAAAATGACAGGAATATCTAGGGAAGTCAAAAAATGGTAGGAATATCCAGGAAGTCAAGAAGTGACAAGACTATCTCCGAAAAATCAAGAAATGACAAGAATACTCAAAAAGTCAAGAAGTGACAAGACTATCTCCGAAAAGTCAAGAAATGACAAGAATGTCCAAAAAGTCAAGAAATGACAAGAATGTCCAGAAAGTTGAGAAGCGATGGGGCTATCTCCAAAAAATGAAGAAAAGTAGGAATGCTCAGGAAGTCGAGAAATGATGGGGTTATCTCTGAAAAGTCAAGAAAAGTCATAATGTCCAAGAAGTCAAGAAGTGAAGGGGCTATCTCCAAAAAGTCGAGAAAAGTGAGAATGCCCAAGAAGTCAAGAAGTGACGGGACTATCTCCAAAAAGTCAAGAAAAGTCGAAATGCCAAAGAAGTCAAGTGACAGGATATTTTTGAAAAGTCAAAAAATGACAGAAATGTCCTAGAAAGTTAAGAAATAACCGGGCTACTTCGGAAGATTAACAAATGATATAAACATCTCGGATAGTCAAGAAACGATAGCGATGTCCAAAAAAATCAACAAATTACAGAAATGACCTCGAAAGATAAGAAATGATAGATAAGTCCAAGAGAGCCATAAAACTATGGAAATACCCAAAAAAGTCTAAAATTACAAAAATATCATGAAAGGGTCCAAAATTGCATAAATACCCAAAAAGGGTCAGAACTACAAAAATATCCAAAAAAAAGGTGAGAAACTGCGAAAATATCTAGAAAGGGGCAAATATATCTAAAAATGTAAGAAATTATAAAAATATCCAAAAAAAAGTAATAAACTACAGAAATAACCAAGAAGCGTAAAAAATTACAAAAATATCCAGAAAGAATCTAAAATTGTAAAAATACTCATAAAGGGTAAGAAATTATAGAAATTCCCAGAAAAGTCCGAAGTTACATATATACCCAAAAAAGGTCAAAAAAGGCAGAAATGTTCAGAGTTCTTCTGAAATTATAAGAATACCCCAGTATTTGGAAAAATTGCAAAAATATCCTCATCGAGAAAAAATTGCAAATATACCCCCACCATGTGTAAAAATATTTTGTTATGAATATTAAGTGAACTTAAGGGTCCGATCACAATCAAAAGAGTGATCATGAACAGAAGCAATTTCGATGGACAGATAGTGATCATCTTGGCGATCCAACAGCCCGATCGTGATGGAAATCAAATTCAACAATCCAATCAGGGGACAGAAGTAAATTCAACTACCCAAGCAGGACAAAAGCAAATGTCCAAATGTAGACTGAAGTAAATTCAAATTGTTTAGTTGCAACCGGGTGTAAACTCTAAGACCCGATTACGTAATTGGGACCATATGTAAAGGTCTTGACTGATTGTAATTCAAATTACATGTGTTTAAGTAAATAAAGTCTTCAAATTTCTTTGCAAGAGAATGTACCCATACTGGGAAATCATCAAAGTCATTAATGTCACATTATATAGAGGCAAAAAGCGTTCTTTGACAATTAATCAAAGGTGTTCGGACTTGTCCCGATGTAAATTAACACCGCCTCCAATCGGTGGGGAAAAGTCATGTACACAAACCCAAAATCATTTGATAAATCCAAAACATGAAATAAACAAATGCAAATAAACATGTTGATGATGTTAGTGTTGGTATGCTACAGGCCAATTTCGGGTCGGGTAGGCTCAATAGTTGTACGATCTTGTTCATTAATAAAGTGGTGTTTGAGCGTAAATATGCGATTGTGTTACTTTACGTTATCCCTAGGATATGTGGTTGTAAAGTCAGCTCGAGATGGGATCTCGAATATGAGATTGACTTTACATGTACAATACCTTAAACTGTTCCTGGTTGGAGGGTAATCATTCGGGGACTTTGATTACCTATTAAACCAGTACACATGATGTGTCAGTGACCAGTCTCATGGTCATTGGTGCGGGGCACCAACACATATGTGTAGGTGTATATCCTTGGAGGATGTACACTGAACTGATCCGCTATTGGATCTTCAGATGGTTGATTATACCTAATGTCAACTGAAGATCCAACGGTCACAGTAGCATCGTTGGTCCTTTGACCTGAGACATTGATCGGATCTTACACGAGGACTGGAATGGTTTAATTACTTAGCTAAGTGACTTTAACCATAAGTCATGAGTTGTCGAGTCATTAACCACTCCATGAGACGTGTGAAGATCATCAATGGTCAAGAGGGGATCGCTCACTGTCGGGTATATATCAGACAGTTAATGGGTCATGACATTGACGCTCCGTTAAATCCCTGGCCAGGGTCGTGTGAGTTCGTTTAAAACGGACGTCATACACTTTAAGGGGGTCATAGTCAAATGGCACGATCATGGGGTTTGACAGAAACCATACCCTCGATCGTACTAAACTCATAGAATGAGCGAGGGATTATATCGATGTGGTAACTGTGGACTTACAGGTACCAGACAGGTTGGTTTAAACCCAGGGTCATCTAGGATCACGCGGATTTGCTTGACCCAACGTGATCAAAGGTTCGGAATAAATTAAACTATTGTTCGGCTCTAGTAGAAGCGAAGAATACGTTTAATTTACTTCTAATTGGGAATTAGAAGTTAATGGACCTTAAACTAGAGTGACTGTGGGCCTAGAGGATCACACACAATGGATTCTTGGGTGACGGTTTATTATTATACAAGTATATGTATTAATTCCTTTTAATTCCTTTTGGAAAGGAGTAAAAATGGAGCTTAATACATATGTATAATAGTAGATAGGATATATATATAATTTTGGTCTTTTGGAGTCCTTTCAGAAATGACTAAATCTCTATATATAGAATCCTACGTGAGTTCATTCGAACTCTTAGCTTCTTCTTTCCTTCCCTTAAGCTAACCAAGCATTAAGCTTAAGGGAGAGGATTAGTCTCCCCCTTTCTCCCTCTTGCTCTCTCTCTCTCCAGAAGGTGATTGAGTTGGGGAAGGTCGTGCCGGGGAGGTACCGTCGCTGCGCAAGGATCCGTGTGGATCTGCTCTAGAGGCCGTACAGCTGTGCGGCTCGGTTTCTCTGCATCGGGCTTAGCGGACAGCGTCGTTCCGCGCAAGGTGAAACACGCAACCCGTAATTAGGGTATTAGAAACACCGATTAGAGCACAGATTAAGCTTTCCATAACACCGGAATCGGGTAAATTAAATTTTTGTTATCCGCTGCGTCGCCCGTAGGTGCTGTGCGAAACCTTACAGATGATACCGAAAACTCTCCAAATTTTAATTCATCATCAGCGTGTCCGAATTTTTCACGCGTGAAATAGGGGGAAAGGCCTTGTGGGGGTCTTTTGGGTTTGGGGTCCCTTTGACTGTCTCACTTTCACTGTTTCACAGTCTTCTCTTGCTCAAGCTCTCCTCCTTACTGTCTCTCTCTCTCGTAACAAGAGTCTTGTTGAAGGAAGATCAACTTAGGGTGGTTGGAGTGTTGGGAAATGCATCGAGGCTCATCTAAGAGCACTTTCTCCAAGAGATCTTCAAAGGTATAGTCACGTTCTCTCTCTAGGACCATTTTCTCTCTCCTCAAAACTATGATTAGGGCATAATTTTTTTCTGTTTTAATTGTTTTGCAATATTCTAAGCCCCCTAACACTCCACCATAGCCCCCTCTCTCTCAAGCACTCGCTTTCTCTCTCTAGGACCACTTTTCTCTCTCCTCAGAATTGTGATTAGGGCATATTTTTTTCTGCTTTAATTGTTTTGCATTATTTTAAGCCCCCTAACACTCCACCATGGCCCCCTCTATCTAGAACTCTCTTTCTCTATCTAAAATCACTCTCTCTCCTCGAGATTATGAGTAGGGCATGATTTTTTCTATTTTAATTTTTTTGCAATCTCCTAAGCCCCCTAACACTCCACCATACCTTGTCATGTCCCGTACTCTATACCGTCGAGATATTGTCCGCTTTGGCCTACTGACCTCACGGTTTTGTCCCTTTCTAACAGTGATCGGCTCCAGAATAGGGGACTTCCAGGGCAGGTCACCCATCCTAGTACTACTCCCCATTAAGCACGCTTAATTTCGGAGTTCTTTTCAAGAACTGAGCCGATACTTCAAAAGGTGCCTCAGTGATATAGAGTACAACTTAACTATATTTGAGAGTGTTACAATCTACCCCTCTTATATAGGCGACGTCCTCGTCGTTGGGCACATATAGCACGCAATCAAACCCCCAGGCAGGTAGGACTCTAGAGGTGACCCCTATATGCTCAAGAGGTGGCTCCCACTATGTAGCACTTTGTCCCATTGCGGGTTCAAGAGGTGGCTCACATAGTGTAACACTTTGCCCTGCATAGCACTTAGTTCTCACACTTCCGACTAGGGTATGACTCTGATACCATTCTGTCATGTCCCGTACTCTATACCGTCGGCTTTGGCCTACTGGTCTCACGGTTTTGTCCATTTCTAATAGTAATCGGCTCCAGAATGGGAAACTTCCCAGGCAGGTCACCCATCCCAGTACCCCATTAAACACACTTAACTTCGGAGTTCTTTTCAAGAACTGAGCCGATACTTCAAAAGGCGGCTCGATGATATAGAGTACAACTTAGCTATATTTGAGGGTGTTATATGCCCCCTCTTTGTAATACCCTCTTTCTCTCTCTAGGACCACTTTCTTTCTCAAAATTATGATTAGGACATGCTTTTTCTCAGTATTGTCAAGTTGGAACGATCTTCATGAAGTCGATGGATGCTAGTTGGCATATCAAAAATGTCGACTATTTGTTCAAGTTAACGAATGAAATAGTTGAACAAAGTGGAGAGCATAAGGTGGTGCAGATTGTTACAGATAATGCAGCATCATATAAGTTGGTTGGACAAATGTTGATGGAGAAGCGTCAGCGCACCTACATTGGGTGCCCTGCTCCGCACAATCTATACATTTGATGTTGGAGGACATGTGCAAGGATGAGAAGATAGCAAACACTGTTGCTTCTGCTCAATACATTACCACATATGTGCATAACCACAATTATGTCCTCAAGTTGATGCGCAAGCACACTGGAGGGAGGGAGCTCATACGTCCAAGAGCAACTCGCTTGGCCTCTACATATATTTATTTAGAGAGTCTACACTCTCAATGGCGCCCCTTGTTGTAAATGGTTGCTTCAAAGGGTTGGGAAAAGTGGCTTCACGTGACTGCAAAGCAAGATGCCCGAACCAAGGAGAAGAAAGTGGAAGAGCTCATTCATAAAAGATCTCTATGGAAAGACATCAAGATAGTTCTTAATGTGATGGAACCAATTGTGAAAGACTTAAGAGTTGTAGATGGTGACAAGAAGGCCGACATGGGATACCTATATGAGGCCATAAAGAGAGCAAAGGAGGAAATTCAAAAAGTCAACCTTAGGACATACTTTTTTTTTGAAAAGTGGAGGTACCACAAAAGTATATTAAAGGAGAAAAGGATGTACAAGTAACCCTACGACATACTTAAAGTGGTGGGACATCATTAATGAAAGGTGGGATAAGACTCTCCACTATCATCTTCATGCCGCAAGTATTTGCAAAACAAAATTCCAATGTGCATATTCTCCTCTCTGAAGTCATTGTTGACAAAACTCTTCCAATGTGCAGACTATGTTTTTAACCCATGCTATCAATATGGCTCAAATGTGAAGAATGATGATAAGGTTTTGAATGGGACAAAGAATGTCATTCGGTGAATGCTAGAAGATGAAAACCAGGAAATTATAGTGTTCAACAAATTGACACATTTTGCAACTCCACGCACACCTAGGGCAGTGATGTTGCTTAGCCCCGATAAAGTGTATTAAGCCATCTTTTTTTCACATTGGTCTAAGACTCTAAATCATGTTCATCAACTAACTACAACCAAGATTAAGTGCAATTGATTGGTGGATGGATTATAACAAAGCTCCTGATTTGAGGATCTAGCATATGTTACTATCTAAGTCTTAACCCAAACAACATCTGCATCCGGTTGTGAGAGAAATTGATCAACATTCTCTCTCATTGATACAAAGTAAAGGAATAGACTTACATCCTCAAAGTTGGAGCAACTTGTCTTTTGTCTCTCATTGATACAAAGTAAAGGAATAGACTTACATCCTCAAAGTTGGAGCAACTTGTCTTTTGCCACTACAACATGCGTTTGAAGCTAAAGAATCTCCAAAGGATCCAAGATGAAGAAAAAGAAAAAAGAAGGTGGAGAAATGAAGCTATGAGACGGCCTATCACACAGCCCACACCAACCAAACAGCCCATTGACTTGGATGATGATTTTTATGAAGAGAATCCTCTCCATTCATGGGTCAATGCAAGGATCGCTTTGGGTGAACTAGAATTTGATCCTAATGATCGAGCTTAGGCTGAAGGGGAGTTGGATGATGTTCCATTATCAACAGCATTTCAGCTTCCACCTACACAAAACACAAAGGAAAATCAAAGAAGAAGACCACCTCCCAAGGTACGACAACTACAAGCATGACTCCTATGGACATTGCAGATTTGGACTCTATAGAAGAGGGGGATAAAACACCTTCTCCAAATGACACGATTGTTTATCAAACATCAAAATATTCCACTTCGGCTAGTAATCATGATGATGATGATCCTAGTCAAGGTGGTGTAGCTATTCATTCCTAAGACTCCAGATCGGCCTCCAAAGGTATTGTCTTCACTGAGGAGCGAGATTTCAACCATACTACACAAGATGCAAATCATATTAGCCGGAGAGCAAAAAATGTCTCAGCGGGAGACAGAGGGAAAGAGAAGAAAAGGCAAAAGTTTGTGTGTCCACCAGCAACAACACTCGAACAAGGCACTAAAGGCACAGGCTACAATCCAAACTCCATCCCCTATCAGCGGAATTGGTTAAAAAAGAAGGCGGCAATGAGGGAAGAGTTCCTGTGAAGGGCAATAGAGACAAGTGAAAATTATGGCCAACCAGAGTACTCTGACACATCATCTCAACATCATGGGGCTTATGCTTACCCTTTAAAGTTTTATGGCCATCCCCCTCTAATATGTCTTCTTACTCAGAAGGAGGATACTATGATTATGCTCCATATTCTGCTTATTCAGACACATCATCAGAGCAATAAACCGAAGGCACGTACCAAGTCCCCGAGATCTCAGGTTAGACACCTATCATGACAATCCACACCAACACCAACGAGTAGAACCAGTATCTCATGGACTATCAACTCATGTATGCCACGTACATCTCATAGAATGACTATGTACAAATATGTAGAAAACTCTTTCAATGTACGCCTCCAACAAATGAAAGGTAGCATTTGATATTTGCAAAGCAAGATTTGAGTACGTCAACTATTTCATGAAAATTTGAGTCTCCGATGATTTGATTGTGTCAAATATCTCATGAAAAATGGAGCCTTACCCATGTTTTTTTTTAAGTGGGTAGTACCATTGTTGCATTAAAAGGAAAAAATGATGTACAAGTATAGTCAATGAGATCCCAAAAAGACCCCATACATGCAAGGCCCACACCATGCCCGTGTGCTCCCCCTTAACCCCCAACACAACAAAAAGAGGAGTTATGGGAGTTCACGTTACAAAGGAGCTCCACCCACTCTCTCATTCTATCACAAATAAACAAAACCACATTCTAAGCCTTACCCGTGTTAGAACATTTTTCCTATTTTTTCAGAATTTTCTGAACGTTTTTAGAATTTTTTTGCACATGCCCATGGATTGCTGGCCTGAGTCGGTCAGGATCAGTCTGGGTCAGTTTGGGACCGGCCGACCCAATCCCGATCCCCGAGTCTGCCTTCCTTGAGGAAGACGAATACATAGAGCAACAAGGATCCCCATCTAAGAGCTAGCCCACCCTCAACTAACAAGGCAAGCACTCCCTATATATTTCAGCAGAAACAACTCATTATTT
Organism: Amorphophallus konjac; assembly: GCA_022559845.1. NCBI lineage: Eukaryota > Viridiplantae > Streptophyta > Magnoliopsida > Alismatales > Araceae > Amorphophallus > Amorphophallus konjac. The sequence goes on along the minus strand of CM040125.1, from coordinate 2,216,273 downwards.
AATTCCTCATTTCCACTTCCTGAAAAATCAATACTGGCTTGCTTTCAGAAGGTTTCCAGGCCCTTGTCATCTACTCAGTCGCTCTCTCACTCAACCGACCAAACCAACTGTGATTCGAAGCAGTTGCAATAAATTTGCTTCTTAGCAGCACTCTAACTCGAACAAATACATCCCATGTAAAAGGAAACATGTTCTCACAAGCGAGTCAACAACAAACCACTAAAACAGAGACAGCAATAAAGAGATACAACCATCGAGAATCATGTAGTTGAACAGGAGAAGCAACGTTCAGGGCATACACCCGACACCAACAGGCAAGCAAAAAGTTTGAATTTGACCCACTCTTTGGAGGAATGAAGAAACCTAGAAGTCATAACGACTCCTCACATGAAGCAAGGAGATCAAATAGGAAACCATGGGAGGAGGGCCTGGACCCAGTAACCCACTAACCCTCGCCGCATGGGAGAGATGTTGAAATAGAAGCAGCCAGCGGGAGGGGGAATTAGAAGGACCAGGTGCAAAATTGATAGAGTACCTCAGACGAGGAGAGGATGACCACAGAGAGCCGACTCAAGCCCGGGTATATGTCGACGCCGCCCCTGGAGACGCCGTTGCCAGCCGCTGCTGTGGCTGGGCACCGTGCCAGGCGGAGCTGCGCGGAGAGGCGACACCCCCGTGATGCTCGACGGTGGAACGAGAGGAAGCGCGTCCGAGCGCGAGGCCCAGCGAGAAACCCTCCCGCGTGGAGAGAGACACACGTATATATTTTAAGTATATTTTGATTAAAATTTATAATTTTAATTATATTAATTAATATAAAATTAATTTTAAATAAAATTCATTAATTTTTTTGTTTGTATTTTTAAAGAGTCGTCGACCTAATAGACATACTTAATCATAAAATGTCATGTATCGTATTATTATTCACTTTGAATTTATTTATTTTTATTTATGTTAATTATTTTTAATTTATTTTATAAAATAAATATATCCTCAAACTAATAATTTTTTGATAAAAAGAATCATTAATATTACTAATCAAAATTCAAAATTCAAAATTAAGATTTTACTTTCCGTTACGTAAATGGTCACAGAATGAAAGTAGCCTGGATAAAATCTCAAAGCAGCCTGGATATAATCTCTTTCAAGAGGAACATTGTCTACCGCTTTGGCCTACCCGAGTCCATCACTACAGACCTAAACACGCCCTTAGATACGTCTGAATATCAGATGAAAAAGCATAAAAATAACTGTTGTTTATATTTCATTTTCAATAAAAGTAATATCTTCAAATATTTTTTTTAAAAAAAAAGTACACATGTGATGAACAAAGTCGCTAGTGCAGCTAAAAAATGTCACTGTATTATTACGAAGTTTTTCGTACACTAATATTACTTTTATTTCGAATTTAATCAAATAGTTAAAAGAATGTGAAATTTAGTACGAATTAAATTTGTTATCACACTTCAGAAGTTGATGTGTAGATAAATTAACAAAGTTTTAGGCATCTCACATCGCCTTGAAATTACATTTTCGATATGTAAATTTTAATCATCTGATAATAACATGTTTAACTAGAACAGAACAGGAAAAAGATGAGTGCGCGCATGTCCTTTCACTGGTATGATACAAACACTCGAGAAACTTTCTTGGAAATACGACAGTTCATGCACAGACACCTTCTTGGAAACATTAAATTTCGTGTACAACCACTCTTTTTTTTCTCCTTTTGATCAAACTAATATTATGTATTACAAAGAATAACCCGCAACAGATTTCTCACCCACTCATCCACAAGCATTTTCGTACCGGAAAATTACCTGATCTCCAGTCACATTGTTACGATGGACACGAACATAAAAACGAGTCCTTTGTACTTCATCACGAACACTGAACAAGAAATAGAACTTCAACTGGTTGCACCCGGCAAGGAACCCATGAGAATCACGGGGTGGCTGTTTCTTGGCTTCCACAGCCTCTCCGGTGTGGCCTTTGACACAAGATCAGAGAAAAATCCTGCCAATGTCTTGGCATCTGAGCTCTGGGTCGGCGTGTCTACGAATCCATTCAGTTCAATATCAGATCCATGTCTTCCTCGTTGGGCGGGCAGCTTTCCATCAACTGGAGCCAGTTTCCCGCATTGGCAGCTCCCCATCTTCGCAATGCAAGGCTGGTGGAAGAGTAAGTGGCATGAACTGCATCTCACGGCTTCATCTTCCTGCTTATGATTTGATGTCAGTGGTGAAATTGAACTTTAATTGGATGGAAGAGTTCTGGTTTCAATTTTTTTTTCTTGGTTGCCAATGGATCCGTAGCTGATTCTTATATTCTTGTTCATAAATGCTCACCTGGAAGGGGAAAATGAGAGAAGATGGGTCCATGCAGGCTTGTCGTGCAGCACAGGAAACACCAGAGTCATAGCATATGAGACAATGTTGTGCGATGTGATCAAAGATTTTGTTCTCAACAGTCTTCACCAGCGTGGGGAGTGCTGTCATCAGGTGAAAAGATAAAATAAAAAAATAGAACATAACATGAATATAAATACAGAAATATACAATCGAGTACATTTTCATAAGTATACTACAGCAGCATATCTAAGGCAGAAAGACCATGGCACCTACTCCTAGGATAGTAAGAGCCAATTCAACCATGCTGACACCTATTTGCTTATGCAGCAGACGTGCTTCACTTCCACAGCTTCAGGTATCTAAACAATGGAAACCGGAGTAGCTTGCCTATGCTGGCCATCTCACATACAACTGCCTTCTGGGTATAAGAGAATTAAGTACCACAACGCATTTGCCCATTGATAAGCCCAATGCGAACAAAGAAACTACCACCATACAGTCCCCACTAGTATTATAAAACCACATTGAGCAATGTTCCGGCACATATAATCTTTGCACTTGGAGAACTGATAAACATTCCCTAATATACTTGGGAATATGGTCTGCATAGCTGAAAACAAGACCATAATTAGAGATTGGGATATTCACCTTCATTCAAATTATTAATTGGATAGATGGTGGTCTTGTCCAAGACTCTTATTTCTAAGGACTAAAGTGGAGATCCTTCCCTGCAGATCAGGGCACTTTCTGAGAGCTCTTGGGATCCCGGACCCACCTAGGGGGTGAGGAGGCAACACTTCTTCCAGTGCCTTGAATGCAGACTGTGAGCCAAGGACAGCGAGAGACTAGTAAGATGGGAGGCACCAGAAGGACTTGTGTAGTTGTGTCAGGTAAGGGACACTCTTTGCAAGTAACATATACTCCAATATTAGAGTTAGCCTTGTTGAAGGTCACTTTCCCTCCTCCACATACAATAATGAGCAGGTCAATAGACTAAGGTCATGCTTGCAAGAGAATATGTTGGAGGGTCTTTTTTCTCTGAAAGTTAAAAAGGACGGTGCTTATCCAGCCAAAAGGCAGCTATACATGTTTCTTAAGTCCTTGACCTGGTACTTGGCACCTTTAGGGCAGGCCTCACTTTTATTTCTCACTGTAAAGAAGGGAACTGACATCCGCACCTCAGCATCAGTAACTACTTGCTGGATTTTGATCACAGAGCTCCCTCAAGTTGTTGCCATCTCAGGTGCCAGTAGAGGAAAGTGTGCTGATAAAACTTTCATGCTCATTTTTCAGAGAATACAGTGGACTGTGTAGGCAGCATGTGATATAGGAGAGGGATGAGATGTCAGAGAGGGAGCAGGCTTCTGTTGTGATGAATGAGCAGGGATGTACACGGTTCAGTCAGTTCTGCTTTGGAGAAATTTTCTCCAAACCGAAGCATGATGATATACTAGAGGAAAATGTGCTGATAAACCTTTCAGTGAGACCTTTTAGAGTAGGTCTCACTGAAAGGAGGGGAACTGACGTCCACACCTTAGTGTCAGTAACTATTGGGTGGACTTCGATCACTAAATTATCTTGAGTTGTTGCTTTTATGCTCTTTGTCAGAGGATATGGTAGACTGTGGTGGTAGCATGTGATATGGGAGAGGGATCAGATGTCAAAAAGGGAGCAGACTTCTGTTGTGATGAATAAGCAGGGGTGTGCATGGTTCAGTCAATTCTGTTTTCTCCTAACCGAAGCAACATGTTGCCCTCTCTCTCTCTCTTGGGGTGTGCACGGTTCAGTCAGTTCTGTTTTCGCAAAACCGAAGCAACATGTTGCTCCCTCCCTCCCTCTCACCTAAGTGCTTAGGCACTCTCGGACCCCAGGATGCCTTGGGTCATCTTATCGCCTTGACAACTATGCAGAGATACTTGCCAACCTTTTGCCTCATCTGCATTTTTCATATGATGAGCCATTCATTAAGAGTCTCTGTCAGGGCCATTGGGACAAATGCCAACAATCCTGCATGACTTTCAGCTACTCCGTTGTAGCCTCCTGTTGCACCCATAATTTATCGTGCTAAATGTTCGGGATCTTAATCCCGCATGTGACAAGATTTCGGAAGCGGTGTATCGCCCTCCGATAGGATATTCCTACACGGGGTACCTTGTTCAGCGTATCGCCGTCCCGTCGGATATTCCTAAATTTACGGCTTTGTAGCCCACATGCCGTGGCGACATAAATCCCTTGGGGGATGGCCATCAATCAAGCACAAGCCACAATGATCGTCAGGATCACGCGGTTATATTAAAAATCCCTACGGGATTAAGTCCCTGCCTTCCGGACGTGTATCCCCAAGCGAGGAACACTTCTACAACAACGAAGGAGATGCTGAAGAAGGTCTACGTACCAAGTACAACGTCCCTCGCACGTGTATCACGAGGCACGGACAACAACTCGTCCTCCCGCAGCGGCCTACGGCACGAGGAAGACGACAAACGAACAAGGCGGCGTTCCCTCTCGTTGTTCTTCACGAGAGACGGCGAAAACCCGGAGTTTAAAAGCCTCGGAGCCTCCTTTTATGGAATCCGCGCGAGAAGTAGACCCGTCCGGGGTCGCCCTTACCCGGACGGGTCCGCCCGGGGAGAAAGGAGTCCCGTGCGGGACTCCTCCTAGGCGGGTGGACCCGCCCGGGGTCGGGCGCACCCGGGCGGGACCCACCCGGGGTCCGCGACCCCGGGGAGTCCCCCCCTCGGGGTGCGCGCGGCCCGGGTGGGGGCCACCCGGAGTCCGCGACCCCGGGCGGGACCCACCCGGGGTCCGCGACCCCGGGCAGGCCCTGCCCGGGGGCTCGCGACCCCGGGGAGGTCCCCCCCGGGGTCCGCGACCCCGGGCAGGTCCTGCCCGGGGGCCCGCGACCCCAGGGAGGTTCCCCCGGGGGCCTGCGACCCCGGGCCGGTTCCCCCCGGGGAGCCGCGACCCCGGGCAGGTCCCCACCCTGGGTGTCCGCGACCCCGGGACGGTCCAGGACCGTCCCGGGGACCTCCCACCCCGGGGAGGTTCCATTCCCGCGTACAATTTGAAAATGGGACCTCCCCGGGGTCATTTTCATCCCGTTAGACCCGTACGGGGTCGAACGCTCCCGGAGAGGTTCCCCCCTTCTATAAATAGACCCCCAGAGGTCCAAAGGAAGGAGACTTGGAAGCATTACAAGCATCAACCCACGGAAGACACTTGAAGCTTTTGTTCGTTGTTTCGGCCCGTGTGGGGTAAGTCCCCGGGTCTTGTATTTATGCCCCTACGGGGTATATTTACGTTTACGCCCCTCAGCGGGTCATGTTGTTAATTGTGCCCCTCAGCGGGCCATGTTTTGTAAGTCTTTACGTCTCGGGACGACTGAGTCTTGTATTTCTGCCCTTATAATGGCAAAATTACAAAAATGTCCTTCCCGGGATTGTAGAAGACCGAAGTCCTGTAATTTGCAGTTATACTCTGCAACCTTTTGTAATTGGGACTAAGTCCCTATCTCCCGCTCCAAAGCGGACATTTGTACAGTCGACAACTCGCCGACATCATTTGTACTCATATGGAATTATAAAAGCACTCAGCATGCTCCATGTGTGGCCTCGAGGGAAAAATTACAAGAAAACCCCCGACTTCTCAAAATTGCACATATATCCCTCCTTTGGCCAAATTGACAGATGTGTGCCTTCTTTGAAGCCCCTTGTCATTCCTTTGGTCCGGAAGTGTCGTCAGCTCAGTCCAGCACTCGGGTATCATTTCAAACCTAGGTCTAGGGTCTGGTAAAATTACCAAAATACCCCTGTGACCTAAAAATGGCCTCAGAGCCCTTGAAGCACTCCAGAAACGGCTCCCATGCCTTGGGGAGGCAGGAACCCGATCCTACTTCCACTCCAGCCCTGAAATGTCATAAATGTCCCTGGCCTGAAAAATTACCAAAATACCCCTGGGGTGGTAAAATTACCAAAATACCCTCGGGGTCCAGAAAACGTCTCTCTACTTCAAAAATGCCTATGGCTTCCGCATATTTGCGTCTTTATTCCTAAATCTTAGGGTTTTGTTCAGACTTAACCCTAACTCTATTAATGTGTTGGTGGTAAATGAGTGGTCATGGAGAGTCTCTCGAGTGAGCTTGCCCTCCACATCAGAACCTTTATAGAAGACTTTGGAACTTCTTTGACAGTCAAATAAAGGTGTTCGGACGTTAGGCCGATGTAAATCAACACTGACTCCGGTCAGTGGGGAAAGGTCCAGCACTCGAACCCAAATCGTCTGATACGATGCGCACACACGGGACCCTCTCTACGCAGAGGAGTGTTTCTTTTCAAAAAGAACGAAAATCTATCATATATCTACGATAAATCGAAAATTAGATTTTTTTCCGTGTCTCACAGACTGGCACGTCCGGTGGGACTTTTCCCGCCTTTCTTCTTTCTGTCAAAGAAAGTCTCTAAACCTTCTTCAAGGTTCTGATTTCCCTCCTCTTCCTTTTACAGGACGGGAAGAGGAGGGCACATCTCTCTGTTCATCTGAGAGTTCTTCGTCCATTTGCACGCCACTTCGTTCGTGCTACGCACCACCACCACCAACACCTCAATAGCGATGGATGCCGTTACCTACGGCCCCGAGATCGTCGCCAATCACGCCAGGCTCGGATTCCTGGCAACCCCGCTGGTCTTTGGCGACTTCCCAGCGGTCGTCGGCTCGCCCTTCTTCTTGGGCGTGGTGCCAGTGGCTGAAGTCAGTTCAGCCGCTCCTGCGGTACCGGTGGCTGAAGCCAGTTCAGCCATTCCTAAAACAACCATCGGGGGTGTCAGGCCCTCGGCCCCTTCAACTGGCCGGGTCCGCCCGGTCAAGAAGACAGCTGTCGGAGGTGTCAGGCCTTCGGCTCCATCAACTGGCCGGGTCCGCCCGGTCAAGAAGACAACTGTCGGGGGCGTCAGGCCTTCGACTCCAGCAACTGGCCGGGTCAGTCCGGTCCAGAAGCCAACTATTGAGGGCGGCAAGCTCTCCGCCATTCCAGGTCGGGTTCGCCCGGCCAACAAGCCAGCCGTCGGGGGTGCCAGGCCCTCGGCTTCAACAATTGGTCGAGTCTGTTCGGCCAACAAGCTAGCTTCTGAAGGCGTCAGGCCTTCGGCTTCGTTGATTGGTCGGGTTCACCCGGCCAAGAAATTAATCACTGAGGGTGTCAGACCCTCTACTTCAGCAACCGGTCGGACTCCCCCGGTAAAGGAGACCGTCCTCAAGGGTGTCAGACCCCTTGCTGCATCAACTGGCCGGGTCTATCCGGCTAGTTCTTCAACTGTTAAGGGTGTCAAGCCCTTCATCCCGACAACCAGCCGAGTTCCCTTGGCTGCCACGTCAATGGCTGAAGGTGTCAGGCCTTCTGCCCCAGCTGTTGGTCGAGTCTTCTTGGTCAATCAAATCACTGCCGGCGCCGCCCCTGCTCAACGGGGACAACGTCGCCGCCGCAATGGCGCCAAACCTACTGCAGCTACCCTCAGAGGTGATGTACCTGCTCAACGGGGGCAACGTCGCCGTCGTCAGGAGGACGCCATGCCTACCACGGGCGCCACCACTGCCTCCCCTACTCAATGGGGGCAACGCCGAAGCCGCAAGGGTGCAAGGCCCGAAGCGGCTGTCTCGCGCTCCGGCAAGACTGTGATTGTCGGAGACATCCGCATCCGGCTCGATGGAGGTGAGCCGATTATGCCACGGGATCGTCATGTCCCGACTATCTCTACCTCCAACCGCTTCGAGCCCCTCCGGCAAGTCCGGGAGAAAGGAGCGAAGAAGGAGAAGTCTGCCGTACCTACGGCAACTCCGCGCGTTTTGCAAAGGCGCAGGCCACGAGCTCCCCGTCCAAGGACAGGGGGCAACCCAACTGAGGAGCATCAGCTCCATTTGAAGAAGATCTGGGTCACCAAAGAAGAAGCCCGAATTATAAGGCGCGCGAGGGCGGAGGAGCCTTTTCGCATGTCGGATCTTCGACGAGTGCGGAGTCCGACAAGCACTGAGGCCTCAGTTTCTCCGCAATTTACAAATCAGCCCCTACGGGGGCAGAAGCGCCGCGGAGCTGGCAAGAAGGTGCGGCCGACTTCCCCGTGGGCTAGTTCTACACACACAGAGGAGGATCGCTCACCTCAAGCAGTCACATCTCGAATGTCTGTCTTCGACAGACTTGGGAGGCCGCCCAAGCCGGAGCGACAACCGCCCAAGAAAAAGCGGGTGGTCCAGGTGACCGATGACACTGTCAAAGTGTTCACCTGTTACGCCACCTCCGGCGAAAAACAGCCTGAAGGCACCTCGGGAGAACTCAATCAGCCTCTTCAATATACGAGGAGGTCAAGGTCCGGGTCCCGGGGCCTGGCACAAATTCAACAGGTGCCGGCCGCCGGTACCTCTCAGTCTGAGCCGGCGCGGCAAGAAGAACGCCAGGAAGACTTCCACAGTATTGATGGGGACAGTCACTCCAGGCGCGAAGAAGAGCTGGGGGAGGAACCACGGGCCCCCACGCTGGACGAGCTCCAACGGGAAAACCAAGAGCTCAAGAACCTGCTACAGTCGCTTTTACGCGAAAAGGAGGTTCCTTCCCAGCCTCAGGCGGCACCGGCTGGAGTGGATCAGCAGCCTTCTCCCATTCCAGTAGCAGCCAATGACTCTGTCACCGCTGCAAGACTCCCATTGGTGGTGGACTTTGAAGTCCCGCCGCATGAAGCCAATGCGCGGTCATCTGTTACTCCTGCCGCAGAAAGCCTTATGGCGCAGAAGCAGATGATTGAGCGCATCGTGGAAGCGAAGTTTGCTCAACATGGCGAGGGTGTGGCTACCGTTGATTTGTACAGCGTGCCATATCCCCTCCATCATCAATTCAAGAAGCTTCCACCAGATTGCCCGAAGGCCCCAAAGCTTCAGAAGTTCGACGGGCAGGGTTCTCCGCATGAACACCTGGCCTATTACATGACGGCCATGGGTGAATTAGCCTTGGAAGAGGCATACTTGTTGCGGTATTTTGCCACGTCTTTGACTGGCACCGCCTTCCAATGGTATTCAAGGTTAAAGCCCAACTCAGTATCTGATTGGGCTGATATGCAAAAGAAGTTTGTCGACCGTTTCCAAATGGTCGAGCGCAAAGTCTCCTTAGCAGAGCTTTGTTCCCTTCGACAGAAGAAGGGCGAAACAGCATTGGACTTCATCAAGCGATGGAGGGACGTCAGCATGCGCTGCGATAACCCTCCGACGCCTGAAGATGCAATCACTATCTGCCGCAGGGGTCTCTCGGCAGAAGTCAGTGAAAAGCTTCTGGGCTCCAATATCAGAGGCTTCGACCAGCTCAACACGGTCGTGGCGGAGATTGAGATGTTCTTCGCTGATCACCCTGTACAAGCCCCTACAAAAGGCAAACCCTCCAAAGACCGTCTGGCTAGCGGTAAGGAGGTGAATGCCGTGGACTTCTCCCCAACGAATGGAGATAAAGGGGAAGGAAAGTCCAAAGGGAAAGGCAAGAAGTCTGGTGATAAGACAAATGTGTCTTTCTTAGCGGAGAACATGAAGACGCCTTATTCCTTCAGAAAGGAGCATACTAAGATGCTCTTTGATCTATGTATGAAGGAGCAGCTCGTCACTCTGCCGGACCCGCGGAAGCCCGCAGAGGTGGATAAGACAGATGATCCAACCTATTGTGTGTATCACCGAAGGTTGGGTCACACCATCGGGGATTGCTATGTTTTCAAGAATATAGCAGAAGAGCTCATTCAAAAGGGCTTGGTAAATATGCTGGACCATGCAGTCGACCCACCCCAGCCTCATCCCTGGAGCCGATCGAACCGGTCGGCTAACGTGGTCCATATGGTGGCGATGGCTTCAGGCTCCAATGCCTCCCAAGCCGGGCCCTCAAGTCGACAGCCCAATGGTGGTCCCAGAGCCACTCCTCCTCCATTCCCAGAATGTTTAGCACTGCGGAGGACCATCTGGAAGATCCGAGGGGAAGTCCGACAGTTGCAACTGGAACAAAGGCGCTTGCTGCAGTTCCTAGAGAGCATTGATCAGCAATTGTCCACCTTCCCTTTTGGCCCATTTGCCAGGGGGTTAGCTCCAGCCCACATACGGGAGGCGGGTGTATCACCCACGGGTCAGGCCCCGCTCAGGGGTTGGCTCTCTGAAGAGTCCTCGGATTCATCTGAAGACGAGGAGGACTCACCCGAAGACATGGAGGCTCCACTTCAAGTCGAGCTCCCAGAGAAGTTATACTCCTTCCCTTTGGAGAAAACTCCCAATATCTTCTTCGCATGTCAGTAGGCGGGGTTGATTACCCCGTCACCCGTGGAGCAGACGCCAGGTGCTGCTTTGCATCAGGGCTATTGCCCATATCATGAAGTTGTTGGCCATGTTATCCACAACTGTGAGCCATTCAAGGACCTCGCCGAAGACTTAATCAGGCGAGGGAAGGTGGATATGGGCGAATTTTTAGTCGACCCACCGCAGCCGCATGCACGAAGGAGTCTTCACTTCTCCGTCAACGTCATTCACGCTGCAGCAGCCTTCCAGTTACCTGAGCCGCAGGAGGAGGGAGTTAGTTCCCAGGGAGCCAGTTCCCAATCGCCCAAGTCCACACTCTGGTATCCAGGGTGGCGACCCTCTCACCAGTGTTCTTTCCCAAGGAGGACACTGAGAAGATTTTTGACAAGCTTCTGGAGGAGGGCTGGGTGCTGACACATGACCCGCCGTCTTATTACAATGAGACGGCCAAGAGTCACCCCCGTTATTGCAAGTATCATGCAAGGGTGTCTCACCCCACTCGGCAATGCTCAGAGGTCCAGGACTTCATTGAAGCCCTCATCCAGAGAGGGGTTGTCGATACTCAGGGGAATTCCATGACAAGGTTACGCCTTGCAGAGGCCGCCAGGGAGACTCTCCAGCAGGCCCGGCGAGAAACTGAAGCTTTCTCCCGATTGGCCCGGCCAAGTGAGCCTGCGAAAAATGATGAATTCCCATTACTCACTAAAGGCAAGGCCACGGCCACCTATAAAGGGCCTAAGGTCCAGAACCCAGGAAGCCAAGCTGTGGGAGAGAGTTCCAAGGCCCGTCCCAAGTCGAGTCAGCCTGGCATTGTCCTAAGAGAGAACTCTCGGCCAGACAACAAAGGCAAAGCCAAGGCGTCAGAGCCTTCAGCCAAAGCTCCTGCCAAGTCAGCAAGGCCATTAGTCGGGGAAAGGACTCAACCCTTGAGCCCGCAAAGATCCCGGCTAAGGCCTCTGTCAGCTCAGCAAGGACGCCAATTGTAGAAAGGCCTCAGCAGCTCAAGCAAGCCAACCCACCAGACCAAACAAAGTCGGTGGAACTACAAAGCTCCCAGAGGCCCTACTGTGGACTGGCAGAGTTCCAGGAGTTGCCTCCTGAAATAATTGCTCAGGCAATCAATGCCACCTTCAAGCTCAGCCGGAGGAGGTCAATTGGACCAAGATTGCCCCCAGAAAAAGTCGTGGCACTAAGGTTCCTAAGGAGCCAGCCCAGAGCAAGAAGCAAAATTCTGGGGGCAAGCGAGTCCCACTCCCGAAGCAAACTCCTCTTTCTTCTCAAGAGGCAACACGCCAAAAGAAGCAGGAGAAGAATCGCAGGAAGAACTTGAAGAGGAGGTTGAAGAAGCAAGCCGAGCAAGCCGCTGCTATGGAGGCTCCTAAGGAGCTAACTCCTCTACAAAGACTTCAAAAGCTCATAGATGAGCTGGAGGAGTACACTCCCCCTCATCCCACCAGGGTCGTCACTCTAGACGAATATATTCCCTGGGACAAGCTTGGGCGCAAAGCTCGTCTTCTGCAATGGCTCCGAGAAATGGTCCACCGCCTTGAAGAGGGTGAAGACTTCCCAATCCCGAGGAGCTCTCCTTATTCTATAAAGATGAGGAGCTCACTGTCGAGATGCTCGAGGAAATGCTGCAAGAGCTCTCCTGCAACATGGTGGCGATTCCGCCGCCTGACAACATTTACTGTCCCACGGCTGATAGCACTGGAGGCCAGGCTCCTATGGCGACATATCAGCGTCGCTCGGCAAGAAATGGCCGGGGACCTGGCCGAGGTCGTGGCCGAGGACGTGGACGTGAAGGTCTCCCGACTCTTGACCGGGTCATAATATTCAGAGGGGAGAAGCCGGGTCCTGTCCCAGAAACTCAAGTTCGGGGAATCCCTTTCATCCTCAGCCCCTCAGAGGGTTCAGGCCCCACTTCAACGGCTAAGTCGGGTGGTGTCCCTTTCATAATCACTTCCTCCGATGAAGAAGAGGAGCCAGCCAAGTCGCCAAAGCGCGAGGAGGCGTCAGAGCAAGCCGGCCCCTCCAATAGGGTCGAGCCCGTAAGTCCAGCAGGTCCTTCTAATGAAGACCAGTCTGAAGAACCTTTGCCACCTCCAGAAGAGTCTTTGGCTCCGCTATTCCAGGAAGATGCGGAAGGCCAGAATACGGAGGAGCGCCCTCCTAAACGGGAGAAGTCTCGCCAGGTGCCGAAGGCCTTGGCGGAAATCATTCCGTCATTTGACAAGACCCGTGCCAGGGCAGACCGCAAAATTATTCATCATATGAAGCGGTTCCCAACAAATGTCACTATTTGGGAAGCCATTGCCTGGAGCAAAGACCTCAGAGAGGCTCTTGTCAAGATACTTCAAGATCCAGAGGCGTATGAAGCCCATGCTGCAGAGCTGCAAGTCCAGGCATATGAAGCACTCACAGCCAATATCTCCTTCACGGACAAAGACATGTTGCTGTCTTCTCCGTGCCATAATCGTCCCTTATATATGAAGGGGACGATTAATGGGCATGACGTGAATCGCATCCTGGTGGACGTCGGAGCAGCCGTCAACATTATGCCTTTGAAGACTTTCAAGTCTCTATACTTGGCACCTTATTTGCAAAAGGTGACCGATGTCAAGATCTCGGGATTCAATCAGGGTTCCGAGGAGGCGCTTGGTCGGGTTGTGGTCAAGCTTGTCTTGGGTGATTTTGTCACCAAGCGACATTTTATATCATCAACTCCGATACATCTTACAAGATGCTGCTTGGAAGACCTTGGCTTCATGAGAATTGGGTCGTTCCTTCAACTTTGCATCAGTGCATTAAATATGCCAAGGAAGGGGAGCAACATACGGTCTTCGCAGATCAAGCCCCGTTCCATCCCAATGAGTGCCATCTGGCCGATGCTTCACTATATTTTGGGAAGCCCACCTTAACAATCCCCGAGCCTTTAAAAGGTAAAGGGAAGCAAAAGGTGGACCCTGAAGTTGAAGAAGGGCAGCTCTTCACTGTCAACCAAGACATGGTAAAGCTGCACAGGCTGAGCCTCAGTGCCGCCTCCAAGCCGACCCAACCAGAAAGGCGGAGTATGGACTTTGAAGCCAACCTTATCAGCCGGGTCATTGATGGGAGTATCTCCTTACCGCCTAAGTGCCTTCAACTCGTGTCCCAACGGGACGAACAGGAGGTGGAACAGTTGAAGACCTTTACAGTCTCCTATCAACGGAGAAGGAGACGCAACAAGGGCAAGGAGGTCAAACCGATCATCTTTTACAAAGGTGATTTAGTCCCACCGTGTCCTCCTAAAGATGACTTCGGCTGGGATACTCCCGCCGATGTGGTGCCAGAGCCAGTCCAGGAGATGGACGATATGCCAGAGTATATCAAGGAGATGTGTAAAAAGCAGCACATCCCGCAAACTCTGGACTCTGCTCGAGCGGCATACTTCATCAACTATGGAATCCTCCACAAGTCGCGGGCAGCCTCCCTTCTCCCGTAAAGATACAAGGGGCCTTGGCTATGACCAGGAGAAGGACTTCGAGGTCCACTTCGCAGTCAACACCATAGGACTGCTACCTCTCCCTAACGGGCAAGCTGAAGCTGAGCCTAAGGCTGATGACTCTGTGAGGGAGTCCGCTGATATGTCTATGACACCATCACCTTCATCAGGAGTCGACAATGACCACCCCTCAGAGGAAGGAGCAGCTCAGCCTGCTAACCATCAGCAAGATGAGGCAAGCTCTTCGGCTTCAAGCCACGAGCAAAAGTGCTTCGAAGAATTTGATGTCTATGAAGCCAACACTGATGACGAGGGAGACTTCGTCGACCTCCAACCAGCTCCACCGGAGCTTGAAGACGGTGGTCAAGCAACTGTGGACGAGTTGATCGAAATCAATCTTGGAAGCAAAAGTGACTATCGTCCCACCTTCATAAGTGCTCTCCTCAGTGAGGAAGAAAGGCAGTCGTATCGACAGCTTTTAGAAGAGTTCAGGGATTGTTTCGCCTGGACTTATAAAGAAATGCCCGGGCTCGACCCTTCTGTGGCTGAACATGAGCTGGCAATACTTTCAACAGTCAAGCCAGTCAAGCAAGCCAAAGGCGTATGCGCCACGAGCTGGAGCTGAAGGTCAATGCTGAGGTGACAAAATGCTCAATGTGGACTTCATAGAGCCTTGCATGTACCCTGCATGGCTCGCTAACATAGTCCCTGTCAAGAAGAAGAACGGTCAAGTCCGAGTCTGCATCGACTTCAGGGATTTGAATAAGGCATGCCCAAAGGATGACTTCCCTGTCCCAATCACTGAGACAATGGTTGATATGACCACTGGTCACGAAGCCTTGTCTTTCATGGACGGGTCGTCGGGCTATAATCAAATCCGCATGGCCGTCAAAGACAAAGACCATACGGCTTTCCAGTCTCCTAAGGGGATCTTCAACTACAAAAGGATGCCGTTCGGTCTGAAGAATGCCGGCGCAACTTATCAAAGGGCAATGACCAAGATCTTCGACGAGATGCTACATGACCTTGTCGAATGCTATGTTGATGATCTGGTCGTTAAGACAAAGAAGCGGGAGGATCACTTAGCTGACCTGCGTCGAGTCTTTGAAAGGCTCCGATAATTCCAGCTCAAGATGAACCCGATGAAGTGCGCCTTCGGCGTCTCTAGTGGCAAGTTCCTTGGCTTCATTGTCAGGTATCGAGGCATAGAAACGACCCCGACAAAATCAAGGCCATAAGGGGACTACCTCCGCCCAAGAACTTGACAGAGCTCAGATCTCTTCAAGGAAGGCTCGCCTATATTAGGCGGTTTATTTCCAACCTCTCAGGAAGATGCCTACCTTTCGGCAAATTGATGAAGAAAGGAGCACCCTTCATATGGGACGAAGACTGTCAGAAGGCCTTCGAGCAAATCAAGGAGTATATGTTGACTCCTCCAGTCTTAGGGGCACCCGTCAGAGGGAAACCCCTTATCTTGTATATTGCTGCTATGGATACCTCTTTGGGAGCTCTCCTAGCCCAGATCAATGAAGAGGGCAAGGAGCAGCCACTGTACTACCTCAGCCGAAAACTGATCGGGCCTGAGCATCGGTACGCTCCCATGGAAAAGATGTGCCTAGCTCTGGTGTTTGCTGTCAAGAAGCTGAGGCACTATCTCCTAGCCCATCGGGTGGAGCTAATTTCAAAATGCAACCCACTCAAATTTCTGTTATGCCAGCCCGTCCTCTCTGGTAGACTCGGCAAATGGGCGCTTATCCTCATGGAGTTCGACATCACCTTCGTCCCACGCAAGGCGATCAAAGGACAAGGAATAGCGGAGTTCTTAGCAGCGCACCCCGTGCCAGAAGATTCGCCACTCAACTTTGAGCTACCCGACGAAGAGGTGTTAGTGCCTTCTCAGACTACTGGGGAACATTATGAAAAAGTCCCACCACAGATGGAGCCGGGTGTCCTCACCCTTGATCTCCCATATTGGGAGTTATATTTTGATGGTGCCTCTCGGACAATCAAAAGAGCTGGCGGCCTTACGGACTATGTCTCGGGTGCGGGGGTAGTCTTTGTGTCTCCACAAGGCGGTATCCTCCACAACTCTTGTGCTCTCATGAAGTCACTGACTAATAATGAGGCAGAGTATGAAGCATTAATTATTGGGCTTCAACTGGCACTGGAGATAGATATCAAGTGCATCAAAGTGTATGGGGATTCTCAGCTCGTCATCCGACAAGTACTGGGCGTCTATGATGTCCGTAAAAAGGAGCTCGTCCCCTACCATGCAGCCGTCATGAGGCTCAAGGAAAAATTTTACCTATTTGAAATAGGCCATGTCCCCAGAGGCAACAACTCCCAGGCTGATGCTCTGGCAAAGTTGGCAGCAGCCCTAAAACTCCCGCCTGAGGGAGAATTGAATATTACAGTCAGACACCGGAGGCTCATGCCAAGTGTGCTCGACGAAGAATCCGGCCTCACTGTGTATGAGGTCGACAACATTCAAGAGGAGATTGTTCCCGAAGAAGAAGATTGGCGTGAGCCGATCATAAAGATAAAGAACGGCTGGCTCCCTCCTGATCGGGCTCAGAGGGTGCAACTGCTACGCAGGGCGACATCCTACCAGCTGATTGACGATCTACTCTTCAGGCTCGTCCATGAAAAGGACCGATCGGTCCTCCTCCGTTGTCTTTCACCCAAGGAGGCCAAGACTATCATGCATGAGGTTCACTCCGGATTATGTGGAGCTCACCAGGCAGGAGCTAAGATGAAAAATAGCATCAAGCTCAAAGGGTTTTACTGGCCCACCATGTACGAAGATTGTAATCAATTCGCTCGTACATGTCACCAATGCCAAGCATTCGGCCCAATCCCTCGACGGCCACCTAACCCGCTCCATCCAACAGCACCTACTTGGCCGTTTGCAGAGTGGGGTATGGATATTGTGGGACCATTCCCACCATCGTCCCAGGGGCACAAGTTCATACTCGCTGCCACCGATTACTTCTCCAGATGGGCGGAAGCCGTTCCACTACGGGAAGTTACAGGGGAGATAGTTGCTCGTTTTGTGCGGCACTATATCATATACAGATTCGGCACCCCCCAGTCGGATTATATCCGACAATGGCACGCCATTCAAGAACAAGACTGTTTACGCTCTGGCGGCCAAGTTCCATATTGATTGGAGAGCGTCGTCGATCTACAATCCCCAGGCCGATGGGTTAGCCGAGGCCTTCAACAAAACCCTCTGCAAGCTACTATCCAAGATAGTAGGTGGCCGCAAGCGGGATTGGGGCGAGAAGGTCCACGAAGCCCTATGGGCCTACCGGACTATTTACAAAACCCCTACGGGATGTTCCCCTTTCTCCCTAGTCTACGGAGCTGAAGCAGTGATCCCTGTGGAGATCGAGCTAGCATCTTACCGCGTTGCTGTGCACGCCGGATTGCCGGGTCAAGACCAATCTGAAATTGAAAGAAGGCTCGAGGAATTGTCCAACCTGGAAGGTCTAAGACTAAAAGCCTATAAACACTTACAAGTGTATCAAGCCCGCATGACACGTGCCTATGATAAGCTGGTCAAGCAACGGGCGTTCAAGAAAGGCGACCTCGTCATGGTCAAAGAAAAGGAGGTTCTTGCGGGAAGATCCAGCGGCAAACTCCAGCCCAATTGGCGTGGGCCTTACGTCATCCAGAAGGTCTACGAAGGAGGGGCCTATACGGTCCTTGACCACAAGGGAGACAATCCCTTCCCTCCTCTCAACGGCAAGCATATGAAGCTCTACCATGCGCCACCGCAAGAGTTTCTGCAGCAGTCCTCACAGGACAATACCTCCCCTCAGTGAAGGTTCAAAAAAATAAATAAAAAAAAAAGAAAAGGGGTTAAAAATACTGATACCCCGGCCGACTCAGTCAGCCTTCAACGGTTGGCTGAGGGTAAAAAGGCCACAGACCCGGTCGAGGTGAAAACCCGAAAGGGCGTCTCGGGCAAAAATGGGCAACCCCTCGGTGTGAAAACCCGAAAGGGCGCACCGGAAAAAGCTAAAGGGGGCCAGCCTCGGCGAAAACCCGAAAGGGCGGTGAGGTTGGTAATGTGAAAAAAAAATCCTCTCTCTGTCTATTCTATGGGTGGCTCTAAGTCAATGACTCCACCCCATCTCGACCAAAAGCATCATATTGATGCCATGGCTACGCCTTACATGTCGTTCTATGACACCTAGTCCCACTGGCATTCTGACGGTGTCATACTTTGTCCCATCGGGCTCGGCCTATGTACGCCTCTTCCGGGCTGCCGACCCATTCCGCCTATCGGCTTCTGGGTTCAGCTCATATGTCTCTTCTGAGCAGTTAAACCCGTTTACTCTCTTGTCCCACTGGGACTGGCCTCAGTATGCTCTTTCGGACTGCCAACCTTTCATGCCTTTCGGCTCCTTTTTCATTCTAGGGAATGGCCTCAGTATGTTCTCTCGGGCTGCCAACCTTTCATGCCTTTCGGCTCATCTAACCTCCTTGGGATTGGTCTCAGTACGCCCTCTCGGGCTGCCAACCCATCATGCCTTTCGGCTCATCTTATCTTCTTGGGATCTGGTCTCAGTATGCTCTCTCGGGCTACCAATCCATCGTGTCTTCCGACACATGTCCCACCGGGTCTGGCCTCAGCATGTCCTCTCGGGCTGCCAACCCACCTATTCGCCTATCGGCTTTCGGATTTGACTCTCGCGTCCCACTAGGGCTGTCAAATCCACCCCTTTTCTTCTTCAGGGTTTGACCTCTGCATGCTCTTTCGGGCTGTCAACCCATCTCGCCTCTTGGCTTTAGACTTGACTCATATATCCCACCGGGATCGTCAGGTTTACTCATTTGCCCCCACGGGCTTGGCCTCAGCATGCCCTCTCAGGCTGCCAACCCTATTTGCCTATCGGCTCACGGATTTAACTTATATGTCCCACCCGGGCTGTCAAATCCCTTCCTTTCGTCGTTTCGGGTCTGGCCTATGCATGCCTCTTTCGGGCTGCCAACCCATCCCGCCTATCGGCCTCCAGGTTTAACCCGCATGTCCCTTTCGGACTGTTAAACCAACTCCTTTGTTATTCCAACCGGGCTTGGCATATGCACACCCTTTTCGGGTTGCTAACTCGGTCAACCTTCGGTTTTGGATTTGGCTAATTGCGTCCCCCTAGGACAGTCGAATCCACCCATCTTGTCACACCGGGCTTGGCCTTAATATGCTCTCTCGGGCTGCCAACCCACTACACCTTTTGGTCTCACCGGGTTCGGTCTCAGTATGCTCTCTCGGGCTGCCAACCCATTATGCCTTTCGGCTCATTTCTGTCCTCTTGGGTTCGGTCTCAGTACGCCCTCTCAGGCTACCAACCCGTTTCGCCTTTCGGCTTACAGATTTGATTCATTCGTCCCACCCGGACAATCAAATCTACCCACTTGTCCCACATCTGCGGCACACACGTCCCTACGGGAGTGCCACCTTTTCCTCGTCTTTTGGCATTATAAGAAAAAAGAAAAAGAAAAAAAATGGGGTTAAAAATATTGATGCCCCAGCGGACTTGGTTGTTTCTGTTAGAAGAGCAATCAAGGGTAAAAATGCTTTAACCCGGCTTTGGCGAAAACCCGAAAGGGCGCCTTAGGCAAAAATGGGTACCCCTTAGTGTGAAAACCCGAAAGGGCGCACTGGAAAAAGCTAAAGGGGGCCAGTCCTGGCGAAAACCCGAAAGGGCGGTAGGGCTGGTAAAGTGATAAAAAAAAAGAGAAAAAAAAAGAGAGACATACATGCAAGAGGATGGAAGCAAAAACGACTATGCTAAGTTCTATCATTTATTCATTAATGTCATCAAGGGAGCCCGAGACAAGCCCTCGGGAATAACTCCAACAAAAAAAAACGGGGCGTGAGAGTCCTATGTACAAGGAAGTGCCAGAGCTCGTCAACCACGGTATACGTCCCTCTGCAACTCCGCAAGGCGAGTCTCCTCCTGGATGATCTCCTCCCGAAGCTCATCAAATCGGTGACGGCAGGTCTCCACCCTCGCCTGGACAACACGATGCTCTTCAGCAGCCTCATGGAGCTCCTTCTGCAGCTCCTCTACTCGGAGAGAGGTCCTCCGACTATCCCCCTCGAAGCTCACAAGGTGAAGACCGGCCTCTGCCTGAGCCGCACGAAGCTCGTGCAACCGCTCCTCCTGCTCCTGGACCCGTAGCTGGGCTCTCCGTCTCTGCTCCTGTGCAAGATGGAGGCGAGTGAACTCGCTCCATAAGCTCTCTAGTCTCGCGGCCCAGGCGTCTCGGGGAAGACCCAGTCCGTGGTAGCTTCTGGTGAACACCACCAGATCGGCCCTCAAGGCCTCCACGGAGGGCAATGGGTCGGCCTGAAGAAGCTGGTCAAGACTCTGCAGAAGCTGATCAGCCATGCTGCCATGTAATGCCACCCCAAGTGCAGGAGCGTCAGGCCACTCGACTCCAAGGGCAGGGAAATCCATGGGCGTCACGCCTGCTCCTTCTAGGGGCCCTGTTAAAAAAAGAGGGAGAGATTGTGAGTGTATCACCACGATAATGTCATAAGAGTAAGAGTCCAAGAATACAAATGTCAGGGGCTCTTACCTGAAACAGTCTCATTCGCCGGGCTGGGCCCACGAGGAGATCCCTCCATAGGGACTAAAGAGCAACCATCAGCAAGTGCCGGTCCCTGCTCTGTGGATGGTATAGGCGTCGCCGACCTCTCTGCAAAGAAGGCAAGGAACGGATAGTCTTAGCACTCCGGCCGTACCAAAAAGCAGAATGAGCACTTCACATTTAATGAAGACATACCAGCCTGCCCAGGTTCCTCCTCTTCAATCACAGCGGGATCAGCCCCTGTAGTTGGCTCCATGGAAGGAGAGACAGCTGAACGAAGACATCCACTTGTCAAATGATGATTAATATCACAAATGAAAGGAGTCTTGCTCGATGAATGACAAAGTTCCTTAATTTGACAAACCATATACCTTTCGTTGCCGAATCAATGAAGGTCGCGGCATCGTCAGCGGTGCCTTGCTCTCCAGGTGACATGTGAGAGGAGCCTGATGTATGGTCTATCTCTGTGGGCCGAGGGAGGCTGCCCTCCTCCTGATGATCACCAGCTGTTTCAAAACAAAAGCATCTCAGAATGTCAACAGGTAGCAGTATGTATGGTTGGAATGATGTACAGGGTGCCTTTGTGCATACCTAAAGCCTGCACCCGACCAGACTCTGCAACACCGGTAGTATCTGCCGATGGTCCCATGTCTAGGGACGATATCTCTTTGCCAGGGATGGCAACCTCTGTAGTTGGGATCCCAACCCTTTCATCAAAGGCTGGCAAGTCAGCAGAAGAGCCAACCTCCATGAGTCTGGAGAGCTCATCTAGAGGAAAGGCTGTTGGAGCAGCTGTATAACAACAAGCAAGACAGGTTAGATAAGCTCATTATTCCATAGACAAAAGGGGCGGGGAGCTTAAGTCACCTGGGCTCATCCTGAGTTCGCCTTCTTCAGAAGAACTTAAAGAAGAAGAAGAAGAACTCCCGCTGGAGGAGGTGCTGGAAGTCTCTGTCCTTGATAAGGTGCTAGGGCCTCTCTCCCCTGAAGAACCGGACGGCGGAGAAGTCTCCTCGCCGCCAGAAGATCCCTTTCCCCCTTCAATGGCAGGGAGAGGGTCTGAGCTCGTGAGGCCCCTGCAACGTGCAATACTATATTAGTTAAAGCACATACTTCATCTGTTTGAAAGGAGGAATAAGGGAAGGTTAAATATGCAAGATGCCAACCTGTCTCCGGAGCAACAGAGCTCCCGCCTGTATCAAGTGCGGGGGAATCGCCTGTTACAGGCCCATAGTCATTGGCGAGGAAGTCCAATCCGTCAATGTCCACACTGATGTCAGGAATGGACTCGTCCACCTCCAACCCCGCCTCTGTGAATACATTTCCTGGGCGAGGAGAAAAGCCTGCAGCATGTACAGCCTCAGGAGGAGCTGCAGCAACAAGGGGAAATAACAGTCAGATTACAACATCTTCAAAATAGGTTGCAATACTGATTGAAAACAAACATTCCCCATTCTTACTCGAGATCTCAGCTGGAGTAGGAGACTCCTCCTCAGGGCGCAGGCGAATGGTAGGCCGTGAATCACCCTCTGGGATATCGGTCCGTGGCCTCTTCTCGCGCCCACGAGCCTCTGAGCTAGAAACATGGCCTGCAAGTAAAAAAAAAGGGTTGCATAAAATCAGCACCTTGAATTGCAGAGTAAAAGGAGACAGGGTCAAATAATTCAGCATATACCTGGATCCCCAATATGCCTCTCAGGCCTCAAAACGATCTGCTCAGTTTTCAAGCCAAGGGCCTTAGCAACCTTGCTCACAATGGTCCATATGGCATTGGGGGTGGTAGCCACCTCCAAATCTGAGATATACTCCAGGGGACCCGCACAGCCCACGGCATTCATGATATGGATCCTCCAAGCTGTGAAGGCACTGCCTCCTAATGCCCCCTCTGGAACAGCTCCTGATAATTGGGACTGGGTCTTCAGACCACAAGAGGTCTTCAGATCCTCCCACCAGGAGTAGAGGGCCGAAGAGTCAGGATCTACCCTCCGACGGGTAGACCTGGAAGAAGGAACTGCAGCAGGTACACTCCGCAAGGGCTTCAAAGCCCCGGTATACTGGCTCCTGTCAACAGGGATCGAGAGTCCATCCGCCCTCCAACGGGTCTCAATCTCATGAATGGCCTTGGCGGCCCCAGAAAAATGAGATCTAATGAACGCCGCATCCAGAAACAAAGGAGGCAGATCCTCCTTCTTCAAGCGCCGTTCCTCTGCAGCTCGAATAGTGTCAGCTCGCTGCCTGAAAACAAGGCTGAGCTTAAACCACCAGCGCGCATAGTGTATGTCAAAGAGACCTCTGCGTGTCTGTGCTGGAATGGGGTACTCCTCCTTCACCTCCCGGGAAAGGAAGTCATGCCATGAAGCTGCCACTAGGTGCACATCCCTCTGTCTGTACTGCCGAACGGCAAAGGGAAAATCTGCATGCTGAGGTATCGACTGGTCGTACCCAAAATTCCTGGCAAATCTGTGCGGGTAATATGGCTCAAGCACCGCCATACTGGAACGGCGGTAAACCAGAACGCTGGGTCGAACACAAATAACCCAATCGACCAATGCATGGTCGGAGAGTAAAGCCCAGGAAGATAGCCTGCAAACAACATTGTCACCCTGTCGTTCCGTGTATGGGCGGAATGAGCGAGAGCTGTGATCGAACTCCAGACTCCCATCCCTCCTAGTATGGAGGAAAGACAAGGTACGACGAGCACTGGCAAGCTGCAAAACTGAGTCCTGCTCCGGATGACCAGCGAAAGCAAAAAGAAGTGGCGCTGCTGGGTTATCCACCGGGGTCCTCTGTGACAACTCTGGCAAGAACAAGCCGGCCCATGCACTCAGATAGTGGGTGGGCATCAAGATATGTTTATCTCTAGGAGATGAGTGTGAAGTCAATGCCCCAAGACTATGAAAGATGTTCGCCAACGCGGCTGGAGCAATGGCGAGCCTGCGCCCACAAGCCAACAAACAAGTCGGGTAGATCACCTCTGCCCGCAGAATTCCCTCCTCTCCATGAGGGATCACAAAGCTGGCCAGCCAGTAAGCCAGGTAGGCTGCCAGATAAGTCAGTGGCGGCAGCTCCCTCGAATTCCACCCCCGTGTCGGAGCGGGTAAGTGGCGAGGGTGTGAAGCAAAGCGGAGCTCGACCTCGCGGCACTGCTCCCAAGACATCCCCGAGGTAGCAAACTCCTCGTAGAAACAGTACGGACCGCTGTAGAAATGTGTGACCCATGCATTCAGAGTCACCCTCGGCGTCCGTACAGCTTTCTCCTTGCCCACGAGGGCCAGGTCCCTCCAAGTCTTCATCAGATATCTGAAGCAATATGGCATGTAATAATGACCTGCGCCGTCCGAAGCACTCAGATGCAAATCGTCCAGGCATATCTCCTCATATGGCTGTCCGCAGACTGGGAGACCAGAAATCCTGTGGAAAGCCCACAGGTCTAGTGAAGTCTCCCCCTCAGCAGTCATGAAAGTATTCCAGCGCCTGTTAAATCTCTCAGCTAGAGCCTGAACTAGCCCGGTATGACAGGGGTAAGAGTACAAAGCTGCCGTCACTGCATGACGTATACCTGCCCGGTCAAGTGCTGTCCTGTAAACTAGCAGCACACCCCACAGCCACTCTGTGGCGCCACGGCGATAACAATGGGAAGGGACAACGCCCCATCCCCCGTACCAGCTCGGGGTCCTCTGTGCCAAGATCCTCTCTAGCATGCAATCAGTCTCATAATCATCATGTGAGCAAGCTGCGCCAGTGGGAGTCAGGAACATCCCGTCAATAGCAATATCCACGGCCCTGTGGTGCCCGGCCAGATGCCAGGTGGCTGGCGAAGATAGCGCCGTCCTCACGGTAAAGCTGTCAAACTCCTTGAAGGAGCCAAGACTCCTCTGATCAGGGAACTGTCGCTGACGGGCAAAGCCCTCTGGGAAGCTCGGATAAGAAAAGCTGCAGGTGCTATGCATACTGTCCCGCCCGAGCAAAATGGCCCGCTCCAGGCGGCGCCTCTCCTCGGGAAGCCGAGGATCGTCAGTCTCTACTCCAGGCGGTATGAAACTCTGGATGAAAGGGAGAAGGTGACAGTCTAGCGGAAAGTGGGGCGGGTAGCCGCCCGACCGGTCATAAGTATACCGTCCGAGCCCCCGTGTAATCCGGGAGACGTCAACAACGCCACTAGCAGTGGTAGTCTCTCCAATTGGGCCCTCAGCGACCCAAGTAAATCCGCGGTCCACCGCGTCAAAATCCTCTGGAGTGATGCTGCGAGGAGGGAATGGTGGCATAGGCCTGTCCGTCCTCCGTACATAATGATCATCTCCACCGCTGGTCCTGGACCTCTGGGAAGTCCCTCCGCTCCGTCTGGAACGAGCCATGTCTGCAAAAGCTGCAAAGCCAAGAGCAGAGAAAGCATTGTCAGTTAAACCAGCATATGGACAACATCAAGACTACAGAAAGTCACACAAAACTCCGGCATGCCTATGAGCCCGGAGACTAATACAGAAGCAACGGAATGCACGGGCCGTCCGCCCCCACCTTCGGTTTGGACGCATGTCCCATGGGGGGCATTTGTTGCACCCATAATTTATCGTGCTAAATGTTCGGGATCTTAATCCCGCATGTGACAAGATTTCGGAAGCGGTGTATCGCCCTCCGATAGGATATTCCTACACGGGGTACCTTGTTCGGCGTATCGCCGTCCCGTCGGATATTCCTAAATTTACGGCTTTGTAGCCCACATGCCGTGGCGACATAAATCCCTTGGGGGATGGCCATCAATCAAGCACAAGCCACAATGATCGTCAGGATCACGCGGTTATATTAAAAATCCCTACGGGATTAAGTCCCTGCCTTCCGGACGTGTATCCCCAAGCGAGGAACACTTCTACAACAACGAAGGAGATGCTGAAGAAGGTCTACGTACCAAGCACAACGTCCCTCGCACGTGTATCACGAGGCACGGACAACAACTCGTCCTCCCGCAGCGGCCTACGGCACGAGGAAGACGACAAACGAACAAGGCGGCGTTCCCTCTCGTTGTTCTCACGAGAGACGGCGAAAACCCGGAGTTTAAAAGCCTCGGAGCCTCCTTTTATGGAATCCGCGCGAGAAGTAGACCCGTCCGGGGGGTGGAGGGACCCGTCCGGGGTCGCCCTTACCCGGACGGGTCCGCCCGGGGAGAAAGGAGTCCCGCGCGGGACTCCTCCTAGGCGGGTGGACCCGCCCGGGGTCGGGCGCACCCGGGCGGGACCCACCCGGGGTCCGCGACCCCGGGGAGTCCCCCCTCGGGGTGCGCGCGGCCCGGGTGGGAGCCACCCGGAGTCCGCGACCCCGGGGAGGTCCTCCCCGGGGCGCGCGACCCCGGGCGGGACCCACCCCGGGTCCGCGACCCCGGGCAGGCCCTGCCCGGGGGCTCGCGACCCCGGGGAGGTCCCCCCCGGGGTCCGCGACCCCGGGCAGGTCCTGCCCGGGGGCCCGCGACCCCAGGGAGGTTCCCCCGGGGGCCTGCGACCCCGGGCCGGTTCCCCCCGGGGAGCCGCGACCCCGGGCAGGTCCCCACCCCGGGTGTCCGCGACCCCGGGACGGTCCAGGACCGTCCCGGGGACCTCCCACCCCGGGGAGGTTCCATTCCCGCGTACAATTTGAAAATGGGACCTCCCCGGGGTCATTTTCATCCCGTTGGACCCGTACGGGGTCGAACGCTCCCGGAGAGGTTCCCCCCTTCTATAAATAGACCCCCAGATGTCCAAAGGAAGGAGACTTGGAAGCATTACAAGCATCAACCCACGGAAGACACTTGAAGCTTTTGTTCGTTGTTTCGGCCCGTGTGGGGTAAGTCCCCGGGTCTTGTATTTATGCCCCTACGGGGTATATTTACGTTTACACCCCTCAGCGGGTCATGTTGTTAATTGTGCCCCTCAGCGGGCCATGTTTTGTAAGTCTTTACTTCTCGGGACGACTGAGTCTTGTATTTCTGCCCTTATAATGGCAAAATTACAAAAATGTCCTTCCCGGGATTGTAGAAGACCGAAGTCCTGTAATTTGCAGTTATACTCTGCAACCTTTTGTAATTGGGACTAAGTCCCTATCTCCCGCTCCAAAGCGGACGTTTGTACAGTCGACAACTCGCCGACATCATTTGTACTCATATGGAATTATAAAAGCACTCAGCATGCTCCATGTGTGGCCTCGAGGGAAAATTACAAGAAAACCCCCGACTTCTCAAAATTGCACATATATCCCTCCTTTGGCCAAATTGACAGATGTGTGCCTTCTTTGAAGCCCCTTGTCATTCCTTTGGTCCGGAAGTGTCGTCAGCTCAGTCCAGCACTCGGGTATCATTTCAAACCTAGGTCTAGGGTCTGGTAAAATTACCAAAATACCCCTGTGACCTAAAAATGGCCTCAGAGCCCTTGAAGCACTCCAGAAACGGCTCCCATGCCTTGGGGAGGCAGGAACCCGATCCTACTTCCACTCCAGCCCTGAAATGTCATAAATGTCCCTGGCCTGAAAAATTACCAAAATACCCCTGGGGTGGTAAAATTACCAAAATACCCTCGGGGTCCAGAAAACGTCTCTCTACTTCAAAAATGCCTATGGCTTCCGCATATTTGCGTCTTTATTCCTAAATCTTAGGGTTTTGTTCAGACTTAACCCTAACTCTATTAATGTGTTGGTGGTAAATGAGTGGTCATGGAGAGTCTCTCGAGTGAGCTTGCCCTCCACATCAGAACCTTTATAGAAGACTTTGGAACTTCTTTGACAGTCAAACAAAGGTGTTCGGACGTTAGGCCGATGTAAATCAACATTGACTCCGGTCAGTGGGGAAAGGTCCAGCACTCGAACCCAAATCGTCTGATACGATGCGCACACACGGGACCCTCTCTACGCAGAGGAGTGTTTCTTTTCAAAAAGAACGAAAATCTATCATATATCTACGATAAATCGAAAATTAGATTTTTTCCGTGTCTCACACCTCCCTAACATCAAACTCCAGCATCAAGTTCTAGGCCTCACCTCTGGCCCTAGCTCCAGCTGACTTCTTCAGCCTCCTGAGCTGGATGAATTTCAGGCCTATCTCTGAATTCCCTACAAAAGATTGTGACCCTCAGCACTCCACCACTTTCCAGTCTCTTGACATTTAAGAACCCCCTCCCCCCGATCTCTCATCGTTGACTACAGAAACCCACTCCTTGTGCTGTAGACTGTCAACACCCAAGCTAAACATTGACAAAGAAGGGATCCCACCTGTGCACCAGAGTCAGGAAATGAGGGTTGCGAGAGTCCCCAACCTTAAATTCCCTACTCCGGGCCCAGGACCCCGAAGTCCTGGATTCCAGTAGCCACCTTGTTGGTCTTGTTTTCCTTCCCCTCATTATGTTCCCCAACCATGCCCTCCATGGTGAGAATCGCATTAACATTGGTCTGGCACTCCTTAGAAACAAAGCTGCCATGTTAGCCTCTGCCTTAGCTGCCCATCGGACAAGAGAAACCCTCATTAACATGATGGCCCTATCTATTTATTTTATAATCATTTTCATTCATGGACTCGGGATTGCCACATCGCACCAATTAGCTCAGATAACCCATCCAGTGCCACAACAACCTAATAAAACAAAACAGGCTGCCACATGAATTCCATTTGAAATTCAACTTTGAGAAGAGATACTGATTCAAGGATGGTTCATTGCGACCTTGTCAAAAGAATTCATATTTATTACGCCCATCAGCCAATCTGTCTCTCCCAACCTAAGACGGGTTCCAAGAATCTCGTGCAATCTTGAACCAGTCATCTTTACCAAGTTATTACTTACCAAAAAGAAAAGAAAAAAAAGAAATTTTCACCAAGTTATTGCATGCAAATGTTTTATAGCCATTGTCTCAAACATGGTTGCCACCCTTTCTTTCCACCATCGAGACCCATGATCTTTAATTTCCTAGAATTACCTTGGTCTCCAAGCCACATGCTTCTACAACCCTGATCTTGAAGATGAACCCACCAGAAGAAATGAAGGAAGAGAGGATGCTTCATAAACTACAATTGAAGCCCAGGGACCTATCATGTCCCGTAGCCCTTTGTCATCCACCCGAAGCTCAAGTTCAAGTTTCTTCACCAAATTGGCCATCAGGTTGGTCCTCCACAGATGCAGCAGAATGCCCTAAGTCTTGATCCACTCCGAGTGCAGAGCTTCGACCACATAGGCACCCATCACTGGACTCCATGGCTCTAGTACCTATGAGCCCTACACCTAGTTGGAGCCTAATCTCAGAATCTCCTCCTCATCCCTCCTAGAGGGTAATGAACAAGAAAAGAACCAGCACCATAGTTCGTGCTCTATCAACCTTCAGCACCCCCCCACCAAAAAAAAGTAAAATCCAAGGTCTTCATGATCAAAGTCAGTGTTGGATCCACCCCTTTGTATCTGAGGAGGAGCAAACACAACCCTTCAATCACGATCCACCTCACTTTCTTGAAGCATAACCACCATAAGAACTTCTGGCCCATCCTTCTCAGGAAGGATCGCATCAAACATCACCTGGAGCACCAGTAGAATCTCCCTTATGAGACATCGTTCCTAGTTTCACTGCTGGCAGACCACTGGTCCCTTGCAACCACCCACTCAAAGCCCTCTGTTACATCACCAAAGGCACTAATTATATCCCACAACGAGGCTCCTTTCTTCTTCCCCTCTCTACCCATCCATCCCCTTATTTTCCCCTAACCATTCCATTCTCTTCCTCTTCTTCCTCCCTTCACTCCATTACCCTATCCCAGAAGCTTAAAGAAAAAGATCTTTAAAAAAATCAGGAACTCTCTTGGAAGGGTTTTTTAATAATATTTTGGAGAGTTTTAATATTTGAGTTTTTTTTGTAAGACTAGCCCTGTTTGGATGCAACTTAGGAAAACTTGAATAGGTTTATCATAAACACATTTATCATAAATTCGTTTTCCATTACCTTTTGTTTGGCTATTGTACGTAAATGTGAGAAAGTTTATGATAAAGTAAGTTTACAGGGAGAGTCTCCGGCATAAACCAACTCAGAGTAGGTTTATAGAAAACATGTTTATGGGAAGATTTTGAGTTCATGGTAAACTCGAGTAAGTTTGTGATAAATCTATTTTTTAACCATCCAAACTAAGGTTATAACAAAAATGAATTTAAGATAAACCTGAACGTGTTTATGTTGGTGGATTATTTTATATACCAGAGTTTCAACCATAGCTCAAGCCAAGGAAGGGTATCTTCTACTGGTCTGCATCCAAATAGGCCCTAAAAACTAATTTGGAATTCCTTTCTATGAGGCAGATCAAAGAAAGAGGAGAATCTGACTGCACCACCGGCCAGCTCCCTCAACCTCTACATTTAAACTACAACAGCCACAGCTATCTGCAGCCATCCCTCATTGGCACTTGGAAGGTTGTAGGTCCCTCATTGTCCACTTAAGCTTAATGGAAAGTTAAAAACTGTTGTTAGACTTGCTATGTTGTCAGAAACTGAGTGTTGGGTGATGAAGAAACAACACATGCAAAAAACTATGCGTAGCTGAGATGAAGATGCTGATAGGGATGTACAAAAAGTCTAGAAAGGACAACATTCAAAATGAACACATATGTGGTTATTTAGCAGTAGCTCCTATTGACACTAAGCTCAAGGAAAATAAGGTTAGATGTTTGGTCATGTGCACTGACATCCAAAGTTGACACCAGTTAGAATAAGTGATCAAATTCAAATGGAGGAGGATAAAAGAACCCAAGAAAGGCCTAAAATGAAATAATTGGATGTAGTAAGAAAGGATTTGACTAGTGACAGAGCCACATGGAGGAGCAAGGGGACCATCCCCCCCTGCAAGATTTTGAAATTTCACATCAGTCCTTCCCAGGCTAATCCCACCCCATGAGGCTCCCGTGTGTGGATCATCCAAGAGATCTTAAAGATCTGTCTAAGAAAATTTTGTTTCTATTCTGAGCAGAATATAAAGGTTTCCACAGTTTCTGCAAAAGCTTGGTTGCTGTCTTTCTTTCATTAAATTCTTACCCCCCACAAAAGTTTAAAATCTCAAGACCCTGCTTCTTAATCTTCTTTTCATGACGTCTGTTTCAAGGTTGGCAGTGTCGGTTTCGGACTCGGTTTCGGCCGAGTCCGAAACCGATACGAATCGGTTTCGGTTTCGGTTTCGGTTTCGGTTTGGCCGAAACCCAGTCAAAAGCTTAAAAAAATTGAAAATGGACCTAGAAATTCATAAACAAATAGATATAAATAGATATAAAGTTAATAATCACATAAAAATCAGAAAATTCATTAGACATACGATTGATTGTAAAGAAATTAGATTAAGTGTAATAAACATGAAGTAGACATTGAAATTCAAACATTGAACATGTTAAACTAATATTCTTAAGTACATACTAAGCATAAAGTAGGTTCAAGCATTACAATAAACTTAATTAGGCACAGTAAATGTTACAGAAATTAATTGATCTTTACCTAAATGAAGAGACACTAATATGGGTAATAACTAGAATCTTCTCCCTCATCGTCTGACTTTTCATGTTCATACCCATAAGAAGGTTGCATGTATGGTCTATATTCACTATAACCAAACAATGAGGTAGCCAAGTCATGCATCCCTCTTTGGATCCCTCTTGGAGTGTTTGGTTGGCTTGATTGGAATCCAGTATCAGCATAAGAATCTTGAGGATGAGAAGAGGAACTGGCCGGATGTGGATGGAACTGGAATGCTGGTTCATGACCCCACCCATAAATGGTTGCCTCCTGTTGGCCACCTCCATAACCTGATGGATGCCCATATTGACTCTGTGAATCATGTCCTCGCTCACCCTGACTGTATCCTCTGCCTGTGTCTGCGTGGAAGGAGGAAGGACCACCAGCATCCCCACCGCCAGTAGTACCACCTGCAACACCTGCAGCCTCCAGTCGCCTTTTGGGATGCTTTTTCCTGTTTCGGTGTGCTTTCTTCAATCACCCTTGACATGAATCATGTTCCCCTTGGCGTGTGCCTCAAATAAATCTGCTTCAACTGCTCAATTGTCAGGTCCTCTCGAGCAGCAACATTTGTTCTCTCAGTGGCAGCACAGGTCGGACGGTCCACAGCAGCAGCCCCCTGCCCCTAAAGTGTAGGGCAGCAGCCCCCCGGGCGGCCCTGGGCCCTGGCTGGCTGGCCCAGCACATTAACACAGCAGCAGTAGCTGCCTCCACAGTCCACACAGCCTGTGACGCAACAGCAACCGGCAGCAGCACCAGCAGGTGAGGCAGCAGCCTGCGGCAGCAGCAGCAACAACCTCCGCCAACAGCAGCACCACAGCACCAGCAGGTAGCAGTAGCAGCACGGTCGCAGTACAGCAAGGAAGGGAGGGGGTTTCGGCCGAAACTCCTCGAAAAGCACACGTAAGTTTCGGCCGAAACCGGACGGTTTCCCCCGAAACCGATAAACTAACTAAGTGTCGGATTGCTACAGTGTTCCGCCTGATTTTCATATCGAGTATGGCCGAAACCGATACGTTTCGGCCGAAACATATCGATTTCGACCGAAACTGACAACCATGGTCTGTTTCATATGAAAAATAGCTAATCATGCATAATGCTCATTTGGGTACTCTCTCTCTCTCTCTCTCACACACACACACACAAAATTTAATACTTCAAATTTTGTATCATTATCTACCCTTTCACTTTTTTCATATTCAATTTTGTTATCACTTTATGGTTGCTATTTTACTATTTTTCCTGATGTATGGACAATGTAACATGCTA
The DNA here is from genome assembly GCA_022559845.1 of Amorphophallus konjac. Taxonomy (NCBI): domain Eukaryota; kingdom Viridiplantae; phylum Streptophyta; class Magnoliopsida; order Alismatales; family Araceae; genus Amorphophallus; species Amorphophallus konjac. The sequence goes on along the minus strand of CM040125.1, from coordinate 2,183,781 downwards.
TAAATACAAACAAAATTTTATACTTTAAGAGTCCAATTTGATTGATATATGCACAAATCAGCACTAAGGTTAGTATTTTTTTCTTTGGAACTATTTTTTATTATGTAAAATCATAAATGCGGATGTTTTTTTAGAGTGCATAAATGTGGATGTTAGTCCTTTTGCTTATAAATATAAAATATTTGATAAAGAATTGCACTTAAATATGGTTATGTGGCACGTGAAATGCAGTTAATAACTCAACATTCTTGGAGAAGTAAGGTGGAGTAGATTTTCTCTCAACATGGAGTAACGAGGAGTTAGCTCAGAAGGTAGGTTTATTAGGACTACAAATTAACTCACAAGTTGGGCAGGGTGATATTCCTCAGCAAAAACCACCTTGAAAAGGGAGGGAGCTTGCATCTTTGATGAAGGATGCCCAGAGTGAAGGAGTGGTTACCCGTCAACAGATGGGCATCTCTTCTCGGAGTCATAGATCTGCTTCCTTGCAACTTGGGTGTTGTACTTTCATTTAGTTAGTGCTGCTGTAGTCGAGGGAGTCTAGCATGTTTTTCTTTTTCTGGTAGGAGAAGAATCTCTCCTCCAACCTCTGAATGTACTACCTCTGTTTAACTTGAATAAAATTGGTGGTACATTCCATCATTTTCAAAAAATATATATTCTTGTATGTTTTGTACTATTTTTGAAATGTATTACAAAAATTTATCTTTAATTTTATTCAAATTCATTATATATACTATTTTGTATTAAATTGATAACTGACTTAATTAAAGTTAGTTTGGCCCCCTGTTAAGGTTCGGAGGTATGGGTGCACATTTGTAACAATTTAAGTAGCGTGCGTATTATTAATTCCGCGAATTTAAGTTTATCAGACGATTTAAGGTTCGGGTACTGGACATTTCCCTATCGACCGCAGTCGGTGTTTATTTACATCGACATAAATTCTGAACACCCTTAATTAACTGTCAAAGATATTTTTTTCGACCTACAGAATATCCGATGTGATATTGAGGGTTTTATCTAATACAAGGAAGGTAGTTTCGGTTTCGGTCGGAAACTGAAACCGAAACCGTTTCGGTTTCGATCCCAAACCAAATAAAATATTATTTTTTACTAACTGAAGGAGTTTTAGTTTCGACCGGTTTCGGCCGGTAGGTTTCAGATCGTTCCGGTCCGAAACTGATACGTTTCGGCCAAAACGCTTCGGTTTCAACCGAAACTGCCATCCATGATCTAATGGACTCGATCGGAAGGATCGTCCATTAGAGATACACGTTTGTAGGAGGAAATCGAATATGTCATTCCTTTTTGGGGATACTTGTTATTTCAAACCCTTCTTAGGTTCATTTGCGATTTCGAACCCTTTCTAGTTTATTTCCAATTTCAGACCCTTTTTGGGTTTACTTGAGATTTTGAATCTTTTCTGGATTTATTTGCAATTTTTTCTTGAGTAGGAATTTGCTCGCAATTTGTAGAAAGGTTTAGGGGTATTTGTGTAATTTGGACAAACTGGGGCTATTTTTGTAATGTTTGGACTAAACAAGGGTATTTATGTAATTTTGGACAGGCCAGAGATATTTTTGTAATATCTGACTGAACAAGAGTTTTTGTGTAATTTTGGATAGACCAGGATATTTTTGTAATATCCGGACTGCATAAGAGTTTTTTGTGCAATTTTAAAATAAGGCACCGGTCCCTCCTTGGTGGAGGCGCGCCGGGCAAAAACACTTAGGAGATTGATTCTCCTTCTTAAGCTCCCATAGGTTGCGATCCATCCCACATGGCCATCAACACACTACCGAGGATCGACCTACCCAGTCAGGTTGCGGGGGTCAAGGGAGCAACACCCCTTGTGGAAGGGTTTCCGGGAGGCCCGGCCCCCGGAAGAAAAACTATAATATGATATCCTTGATTGAGGACCTTTATGTAAGTAAAATCTCGTCCAGCCTTCAAGCCTTAGAGAGAAAGATTCCAATCTTCAAGCTCCTTGCGCAAAGTGCTCCTCTGGATTGTCTTCTCGTTCGTTCTTGGTTGCTTGAGGGTTTGAAGACCCTTGGGGGTTATAGGGGTCGGCATGGGATTAGACCACCCTGGACCAGGTGTGAGCCTTTTTAGGCCCACCCGGACCGGGTGGGGGTGGATTTGGACCCCACCCGGACCGGGTGCACCCCGTGGAGGGGCCACTCGGACCGGGTGCCTCCCCACCCCTCTTTTTTTTTAATTGCAGGGTTCAACAGCCCCCCAATGAAAAATTGTGGCTACGCCCTTGGCGTTGACCTTCGTAGTTTAACTACAAGTATGGCGCGAATAGAATAAAATGGCAAGACATGATTCATCTAGTTAACCCCAAATAAATGGAAAAAGAGTTTGATGGTCATGGTGATGATGATATGTAACTCTTCCTATTCTTCTACTTCCTTCACTTCTTCTTTACTTTTTCATTGATATCTCTGGATTTCATCTTAGGATCAAGATCTGACAGCCTGGCATTCCATGGCCACCACACTTTCCTATCTGTCTTTGACAACACTTGAAAAGGTGATGATCAACTAATTGGTGGGGGCATTAGACATACCATTGATTTGATCCTGCTCGGGTGTATTGTCATCACGGGGCACACGGTCCTAGTCACACTTTGGCTTGGAGAAGAAGACTTATAATTTTAATTTATTTTAATTCTATGTTTTAAAGACTTCTATTTCTTATTTGTGGAGTCCAATTAGGATTCTTATTCATGCATTAGAATTCAATGAGGATTCTTATAGGAGTTTAGTTGAGTCTATTCCTATTACCATTCTATTTTTGGTCATTTTGAGTCTACAAATAGTGGATGGAATCTTTCATTCAATAATATTAGAGCTGAAGACTCTTCTTATTCTACTTGTGAGTGCCTCCACAAGAGAACCCAAGTTGCACCGAGAGGGATAACCCCAAAAGGGAGAGGGCAAGAGGCCCCGCATCTCTTCTGCAGCAACCTACGGCCCGCCACCGCCACATCTTCTTTTCTCTTTTCTCCTTTTTGTTTTCTTCTAGTTGTCTTCACTTCTTGTCCTCTTCTTCCATCTTCTCTCTTCTCTTTTTTTTCCCTCTTCTGCAAACACCAGCATCAAGCCATCCTTGCCCCAGTCACCTGGTTAGTCACACTACATGGGCTGCTTCAATCTGCATGTTGATTCCACTCGCATCATGCATCAGATCCCACTGCTCATCTTGCATCACTAATGCTAAATAAAACCAAGATACTGTTGCTCAAATTATGGATGACAGTTTCGGCCAAAACGTATCGATTTCGGCCCTAGACAATCCGGACGAAACCGGGCGAAACCGGATGCTAACTCCCCTGCAAAAAAATAATATTTTATTTGGTTCAGGCCGAAACCGAAACCAATACTATTTCGATTTCGGACCCGGTCAAAACCGAAACTGTCATCCTTGGCTCAAAAGCATAGCAACTGCACAAGTTGGCATTCCATGGCATAACATACTTACCTATCTGCCCTCGACTGCCAATCCTTACACCACTTGAGAAGTTGTTCAGCTAATGCTACAGAAAACCAAGATGATGCTGACAAATGCATAATGCAATTCCACTTCCAAAACCACCGGCAACTGAAGGAACAGTTGGTGATAGGTTGATGAGGGGTGGGGCCCACACCCTATCTCTCCTTTCCCTCTCCCTTAACCGGGAGAGGTTGATGAGGGGTGGGGCCCACTTCCCAACCCCCCTATCCCTCACCCTTATTCGAGAGAGGTTAAGAGTGGTAGGGCCAACCTCCCGGTTGCTCTCTCTTTTCTCCCTCTCCCTTAACTGGGAGAGGTTGAGAAGGGGGAGTTGAAGGAAGGCCGAATCAGATCAGATCAGCCGATGCGATCGCTTTTGGCACAAAACGATCCAACCCAACCCCCCCCCCCCCCACGCCGATTCTTACTAGGGAATGGGTGGATCGAGTGGATCAATTTGAGATTGGTCCAGATCGGCCGATCTCACGCCAAGATCGACCGTTCTATCCCAATCCCAATAAGGTCCCGCCTATCCTTCCCTGCTCAACATCAAAAAAGGGGGGAAAAGAAGAAGAAAAGATGAAAGAAGAATTGGGATGATGATGATGAAGATTGAAGAAGAAGAAGCACAAAAAAATGAAGAGGGGAAGTGAAGAAGGGGAAGGGGTAAAAAGCCTTACCTGTTCACAGTTGCAGTCGACACTCACCACCTCTATCTCTGCCGTAGGCCGTAGCCATCACCGCCACTTCCCCCTCCTCCTCCGCCACCGGCTACCACCTCCTCTACCCCAACACCACTGGCCACCAGCCAGGCAGCAGCCTCCACCTTCTCGTTCTGCTCCAAGTCGCAGCTGCAGCATGCAAAGCTGCAAAAAGAAGAAAGAAAAAGATCCCTTGAAAGGTGGGGGAAAGGTAAAGTTGTAAAAACTATACATAACCCCTTGTCAAGTAATGTAAAAATAGAAAAACCTCAAAAACATGGCAAGGCCAGGATCGATTGGGGATCGACTCAGATCAGCCGATCCAGGTTGGTTCTTGGACTGGCAATCCGAGTCTGATCCCCTAGTTTTTTTTTTGGGTGGGGGGGCGGGGATTCACTGGGAAAGGTTGATGGGCTAACCCACATTAACTCCCTCTCCCATTTATGAGGGCTTAACCGGGAGAATTTTTAGTTTATTTGAGCCTTAACCAGGAAAACTTGATAAGAGCAAACCTCTCCCGGGTAAGCCTCCCAATTCCTATAAATAGGACAAGTGGTTGGGCCTTTAGGAGCATCGAGAGCAACACAAGAGGAGACATGCCAAGGAGGTCCAAGTGTGAAGAAAATTCAAGTGTTGTGCCTGTGCATTGAATAAACCAGAAAAACAAGAAATTGCATACATACCCTTATTTGTGGGTGTTTCTATAAAAATAAGAAATTGTGCATATACCCTGTTTGTGGGTGTGCTTGCAAACAGAAAAAGAAAAAAAATATTGCACATGTAACCCTGTTTGTGGATGTTCTTGTAAAAAGAAAAGAAAATAAGAAATATTGCACATATACCCTTAGCATAGGCATTTTATAAAAAGAAGAAAAGAATGGATATCACATATATACCCCTATGGGTATTTTTCTAAAACCCCTTAGGAGTTGATCCAAATCAATGGATGGGCCGATTGTGATTTGTGATCATGCGACGATCCGATGGTCTTACTTCGACTCAGATGGACCCATTACAATCATATTGGTGATCTGACGGTCAATCGTGATCATACATCAACCCGACAGCCCGATTGTGATCATTTGGCGATCCAACGGCCGATCGTGATTAAATGCAAATCAAGAACAAATCCAATGGTTGATCTTGACCAAGAACAAATCCAATGGCCCGGATCTTGACCAGGACTAAATCCAACGGTCTGATTGTGACCAGAAACAAATCCAACGATCCGATCGAAACCGAAAACAAATCCAACGGTCCAATCAAGACCAGAAGTAAATCCAACGGTACGATTGTGAAAGGAAATAGATTCAATGGTCCGATCGAGACCAAAAGCAAATCCAATCCTCCGATCGAGACAAAGGAAATCCAACGGTTTGATCGTGATCGAAAGCAAATTCAACGGTCCGATTAAGACCAAAAGAAATCCAACAGTCTAATTGTGACCATAAACAAATTCAACAGTCCAATTAGGATCGCATGTAAATCCAACAGTCCGATCACATGATTGAGACCAAATGTATGGGTCTAAAAAGACCAATTGTAATTCATGTTACATATATATAAGAAAAAAAAACCTTAAATGTTCTGCAAGAGTATGCATATCTAATGAGTGATCTCCGCAATCATGTCCATTAGATAAAACTCTCAATATCACAATGGATATTGTTAGGGATGTGAGAGTTTTCTTTGACAGTTAATCAAAAGTGTTCGGACTTATAAACCGATATATAACATCAACTACGGTTGGTGGGGAAAGATCTAGAACACAAACCCAAATCATCTGACAAAACCAAAAATCGCAAAGTTAATAGTGCACACCTTAATAAATCAAAGGAACAATCTTTTTCAATTTCCTTTTTATTAGCAAAAGTGTGCCATCCATTTTTTCGCGGTCAAAGAGAGTTTAAATTCAGAATCATAATCACACAGAGTATTTTGAACCACTTTAATATTTCCTGTTATTCATGTCATTCCATCAATCAATGGTTGATCCATGATTGAGGATACACGATCAACCAGTTCACATATAGAGAGAATGCCACATATGCTGGTGGCTGGACTCCTTCAACTTTTATAAGTTCCCAATCCAGAAGTAAAGTGAGGAGATGGATGCCGCTGATCATGCCTGGGTCAGACCTGTTGTGGCGAACATTTCTGCTTTTGTTTAAGTCCCACATCAGACACAAAAGCTGAACGGAGCCAGCCCCTTTTATCCGACTCAAGAAGCAAATAATAAAGGGCCACCTAAGTAGACAAATCCCTCATTAGTAAGTATTAAATTATATTAACTGCATATAGAATGCAGATAACATGAATATATAGTAGTTAGTTATCGCCACTTCTGGGGGGAGAAAGAGTAACTAGTCATCAAAATATCCACATGTGGATGTAGAAACAACAACTTTTCTTCCCAGTTCCAATATATCATCAGATAAATATTGGTATATGGATGTGAAAACAACTATTTTTTGTTCTGATTCCAATAAATTGCTGAAATATCCGAATCCAATTTCAATTAAACTTGAACAAGATTCTTGTATTTCCAAAACATTATTTCGAAACAGAACTGGCAGAATTTCAGATTATCGGAATTCATGTACGGCCCTAGAAGGCAATATCCACATACCATGAACAAATGAATATCAAATGCCTGTCTGCAATGCAGAGATAAGCTGATCCGACTAAAATGAGACCTCCAGGTTCCAAATGCCATTTGCTAGCTGGCTGGTTGGTTAAGACCTCAAATAAGCCCCATGGCCCACAATTCTCCCAACTAAAGATATCTTAATCAAGTAAAGTTGTCGATTACGGAAACACCAGCTCCCATCCCTAGTGAGAACCCAAAATGATGACCATTATGTCTCCCCGTTCTCTGTAATTCCGCATAATACTAAGAGAAAGGAAGCTCCCCACCCATGTACCCAGCCAGAACCTCACCTTCTAGTCTCCACTGCCATCCTTGTGTTAGGCACAAGGCAGGCCATACTCAGGATAGATAAATAAAGATGCTGAATATCATATACCCCACGCACCTACATATTTACTTTTATTTACCTAGTTAAATATTTATTTTTTCTCCATAACAAATCAGAAGAGGTCCCAAATCATAAAGATTCTGAACCTAAATCCAACGCCTACATTGTCTACATAGGCAACCCTATCCAAGCTACAGCGTTATCTCCTGTGCCAGTCCAGAACTTGCCACAGAAGTCCTACTCAATATAGCGTTCACCTTGAGCATCCTCTTCAAACACCTTATGGAGAAACATATGAAAAAATAAATTTTGAATTGATATTGAATCTTGCAAGCCAGATCAGATCTCTATTTTATGTAAGTCGTATAACACAACCACAAGAAACTTCAAAATGTTAGCTGTCATAAGTCATAACAATGGCAGATGCATGCTACTGTGCCCTATCAAATCTCAAATTCAGCTCTCAGCCATCTCCTATCCAGTGAAAGGTATAAAGAAGCCTTACTGTTGAGCAACGAAATAAGACAAAACACCTTTTACGTGAGCGTATATGCCAACCCAAGTACGAATCAGTAAGAAGAACAAGTAGGTTACCTGCAAATGCTCCTTTTGAGAGATCAACAAGGTCTCGAAGTGCAAAGAATTCATTATTCTCAAGAATATATTTTCGAGAACCTAGACCTCTATGGATGGACCTCCGGAAAGGACAGCGAACATAGGGAAGCATAGATGCAATTTTCTTTCTGATACCCATAATGTGAAGCAAGGCTGGGACCTTGGAAAATAAAAAAGGATTGACAGCACTGACACAGAGCATCGGCTGCAAGAAAACATGAAGTTAGAGCAAGAATGTGGGCATAAAACCAAAATCTAAAGTATCTTTACAAGAATGGATTGTCTAAAAGATGAATCAGTTTAACATTTTCGAACTTTTAAGTGTTTTTCTTATTCTGCAAGAAATCTGCACAGGAAACTGTAAAAAGAAATGGCCAGCACTATCCAGGGGACATGTAAGTGACGCTGTCCAAGAGAGTTTACGGTTCCAATCACTGTTGGGATTTTTAAGAAAAGAAGGCGATTTTTGTAAATGTTTACCATATTAGCAAGATAAATTATATCCTGAATACCGAAGGCCTGATTGGCAACATTGTTAATATAATTGGGCAATGGACAATGTTAGTAATATTTTAAGTCTCCGTCTCAGTGGCAGAGATAGTTCACAGAAAAATCAGGAAACCCAATCCACCAAGGTTGAACCTGGGTAGCCCATCCTAAACTCTCTACCCCATAGCAATAGGGCCACAGCCCATTGATGACAATGTCACAAATATTATGAATCCAAACTTGGTTAATTAGCAGGAACCTGACCATCCACAAAAGTATCAATCATCAGTGAGCTTACAGAAGATTTCTGATAATCAGAAAGATTATCAACCATAAAGATGTCTATGTAGCTTCAAGGTTCATCTGTCTATAGCAACAAATTATCCACACCACATTTGCAGATTACCTGTTCATATATGGAGTCAAGGTATGCTTTGGCCAGCTGAGAAACTGGATATAGAGAAAAGTCCCAGTGATGCAAGACTCTGGCCGGTAGAACAGCAGTATCATTTGTATGGCAGGTCAAGCAAAACAATTGACCAGTATATTCACAAAGCCGGGGCTTCCCCCAACCAAAAGTTTGAACAAGTTCTTGCATCAGTGTCTTTCCAGAATCCAACTGCCTATGACATCCTGCACACATAAAACGTTGTGCTTCCAGCAACTGCCTCACTGATTTACGTACTCTGACATCGAGTACAAGAGATATTGTCTTTCCCAATGGAGAAATCTCCTCTGTACAAGACTCTCCACAATATGATGAGTTTGATTTTACATCAGATGAAACTTTCTGCAGAGAGTGATGGAGTGCATTCGAGAGGCCAGAATTGCCATACTCTTTGTTTGGGCCTGGTGACAGAAACCAGATCAGAGGACTTGGGTTTCCTAATGGAAATTTAAAATTCAGAACAGATCGCAGACAATCTTGAATGAGAATGCTTCTTTGACTGATAACATTTGGGGAAGTATTGCCAAATATATTTCTAGATTCTCGCTCAATGCTAATCCAGGGAGAAGGCAGAAGCAAACCATGATCAGAAAATAGTGCTTTCAGCTGTCGGTAAAGAGTAACAAAATCACGGTATCTGCGCTCTACTTCCCACTGATCTTTGCCACTCTGCACTCTTATTTTATATAGAGTATATTCCTTGACTCCAACTAATCTTTCCCCAAATGAAACGTCTCCCTTCTTTTGTTTTGCACCAACAATTTCAATCCAATCAATTGATAGAGGATACTGACTTCCCATATATACATCATCTGTACCAGATGTAGAAGCAGTTGAACTGCCATCTCTTGTATGATAAGACTTTTGGGAGATAAAAACTTGACTACCATGAAGGAGTCTACCACTGTGCGGCTCCCCTGAATCAAGTAAGATCTCCTCCATTTCAAGAACCATCTCATCATAGAATTCAGTAGTATCCTGCTTCTCAACCTGCAAACATGGTAGTAAGATCCCATAAAACTCTGCAAGACTAGATTAATATTTCTCATATGGAATCATAAGAAAGCAATCATTTTAGTGATACCAACTATACTGATAATAGAACCACATACAAGACAAGATAAACTAGAGAGACATGTTACAATATATCGATTATGCAAATGGCTTCATCTGTAAAAATGGGCCACTGTGCAGAACATTTTGGGATATTTATGTAAATGTAAATAACCTTACTAAAATTTATTTGGATAAAAGTCTCCTTAAAATCACAAATATCATGAACACCCTCGTTAGAAGGGAAAAGTGGCATGATTAACTTTCTTGGACTTGTCCAAAAGTTATATGGAAACTATGTTACAATAAGAGGGGTATACAATTCTGACATTTTTCTATCCAAGGAGCACATTCATGATATTATTATTTTTAAGAGGCATTTTCTGTAAATAAATTTTACCAAGGCAATTTACAGAAAAATACCAACCTTTTTCAGTGGTTGGTATCAATATCATGCATCATTACACAAGGAGTGCAAATGGAGAGTGTAAAAGTATCTGTCCCAAAAACCTCCCTAGAAGCAGCGAGCGCAAGCAAAAGCAAATTCTTAGAATGGCTTATATGTCTGAAGTGCCTATCTAGGATGCAACACAATTTGCCTCACTTTATGCCACTAGGAACTACTTCCTGTGCCACATCAGCAGTAGCACCTCAATAGAACGTGGTGCTAACCAAGTTATTAAAATAACTGCATGATACTGCCCAAACCTTTATTGCCACTGAGCAATAAAGGAGCAACCGGGAAGGTTCTTTCACACCATATGTGAAATGTGAGCCACACTCTGGCAACAAACCCTGTACAAGAGCCTGGCTGGCCAGTTAGAACTAAGCTTGGAGACCTTTCAGAGAAAGAACTTGACCCTCATAAATGTAGATCACACCCAAATTGCATGAACAAAAGGCCATCCAACATCCCATTAGCTGTAATGGCATAGATTGCTCTCACCAGAAAGTTGCACAGCAATCCTACTTCCAAACCCATCAGTCCTTTTGCTCTTGATTGATGCCATCACCATCCAGCGCTGGCAGCATTTCCCTGAATCAAGAGACTTCCCGGTCTAAAAACCCCATCTAAATGTAGGAACGAGCTCACTCCCTCTATCAAAGATAAACTGATCTGCCAACTTATTCCTTATTGGAGACCCCTACAATACTCAAATGAAGAAATAACAAGAGAGATCAACACCCAAAAACCTATCCATAATTTCAACCTTCTAACATCTCTCAGCCAGGGTTTGCCGACTCACACCGTGCCGGTGCAAGTCGGCTGACCCGTACCATACTTGGACCTGAGTCACAGCAGAGGCGGCGGCGGAGGGAGGAGGGGGAGGCCGTGGCAGAGGTGGCAGAGGAGGACAGGGAGGAGGGGGAGGCTGCAGCAGAGAGGGAGGAAGCTGGCGGAGGAGGGGGAGGCCAAACAAAACAAAAGCGCAGCAAGGGCTGAGTCGGACCGGCACAGTACCATGCTGTACCATACCACCAGGGAACCGGATCAGCCCAACCCGATGGCACAGCAAACCTTACTCTCAGCACCATCATTGTACCAGCCAAAATAATGTCAGCAGCCCCCAAAACAACTGATCTATGAATCCATACATAAATATTAACATATGCACACATGCACAAAAGACTGTGTGCATGTCTTGACAGATATACACATGTCCATACGTATACACATATACATGCACTACACTCACATACACAAATGTACATGTATGTTTATGTATATATGTATGTGTACATGTTGATCTATACGTGTTTATGACCCTACATCTTATGTTCCTGGATAAAAAAAGAATTCATTACCTAGATCCTTTAATTTTTAAATTTCAAGATGAAAGCATGGGTACAACTAAAGGATATATATAGGCATCAGAAATATGACTTGATATACATGAATCCTTTTATTTTCACAGATTTGTATTATGAAAAAATGAGCAGGAATGATCATCAATTTAACAGTTTTCTGAAAGTGGATGGTACCATGTATTCATTAAATAAAAAAATCCATACAAGTGTAGGATGAGAAGCATACACTCATAACTCCGAAAAAGTCAATCTCTCAATGTACAGAATGTCTCCAAAAGAGAACACCCCCAGTGTACAAAAATTGTTTCCCCAAGAGGAAAACCCTATATACAAAAAACCACACCATGTCGGGATGGACTTGAGCAGCCTACTCCCTAATTCACAAACAAAAGACACCAGTTGTGCCTGTGCTCTGCTTTTGCTGTGGAAAATGCATAAAATCCTCTCATCCCATAAGGCCCAAATAATAGTAGGCAGTACCATCCACCAAAATATCCTCTCTGTCCCAAGACTCCATGATCTGTGCCAATCTTTTATGGGCTCCACCATATTGGGAGGAGGTGTCTACTAAAACCTCATTCCAGTAAAGAGAGCTCTCCATACTGCCTAAGAAAATGTGCACATAACCAGAAAGTGGTCAGGGCTCTCATCATCAACCTTGCACAAATAGCATGTGGTCCTCACCCCCTCCAGAAATGTAGCCACACAAATTCAAATAGGAAGCCAAGCATGAGCAACTCCCATGGTAGGGATTTAACCTTCAATAGAGTACAAGGCTTTCAAATATGAAAGAGAAGAGGCATTCTCGGTCCCCCGTCATTTATCACTCTGTACGTAGACTTAACTGAAAAGGTACTGCCTGACTCCCAATTCCATCACCATGTGTCCCAACTGAGGTTCAAAGGAATGCTCTCTCTGGAAAGTCAGAAGGCTGGAAGATCACTGAATTGATCTATCTTTTCCTCATACAAGCTTCTTCTAAATGTGAGTGCCCATCCACCACTTCTTTCAGTCTTTCCCTATGATCAAAACCTCTGCTAAGACTGCATATGGAGCACCAGCAGTGCTTGAACGGTAAAGCTCTCCCAAGAATTAGAGTCACACCATCCATCCTGCCAAAAAGGAACCCTTTGGCCATAGCCTGTGAAAGAGATCCTCCTGCCCCATCCACACTCTTGCTCCATGTACCAAAAATACCGTACCAAGACTAGACATGTTTTTTTTCTGAAAGTGGATGGTACCATTATTGTATTAAAGTAAAAGAGGGATGTGCAAAATAGTCAATGTGTTCCCAAATCCCCATACATCAAAACAGTCCACACCAAGACAGTGTGACCCACACTAACCTCCCAACAAAACAAAAATGGAACGAGTTGTGAGGGTTCACAATACAAAGGAGCTGCACCCACTCTCATTCTGCCACAAATGAAAGAAACCAGTCTTTCCATTGCACTTGCTTTCCCTCTGAAAGTTTTGTTGCTCCTTTCCCCCCAGATTGCCCACAGAGTCACATGAAGAATCATCCACCAAGTGATTCTGTCCCCTTTTGGACTCTAGCTTCCGCTCCATAGCCAAATGAGGTGATGCACATACCTTTGTCGATCGATATGACCATGTGTTCTCCTAGCAAGCTTATCCCAAACTTCCTGTTAGTAGGTGCATCCTACAAACAAGTGATCCAAGGACTTCCTGTTTGAGTGTTGGATTGTTGCTGAAACGCACATACATATCAAAATGCCTGATGCTGTAAATGGAGCATTGAGGTACTTCTCACATGCATTAAAAGGAATATCCAGTGAAACAGAGGATTCGAAGCATTTTGATTGTAAACTTCATCGATGAGACACCTCAAAATGCTGTGCTTCAGAGGGCACATAGAGTGAGAAATAAGCATTCAGGAAATCAGACAGAATAACAATTGCTTTTCTTAGAAGGAAGAGTGGATTGCACTACCAGTTTTATTAGAAAGTGAATAGAGGATGTACAACCATGAATTGCTTGGGAGGAGAGGTTCCTCCCTAGCGGGAGGGGGGAGAGAGAGAGAACCCTGCCATGAGAAAAAAAGGTAATTCAAAATCTTCACTTCCCTCTCCCATTCCTCAGCAGAAATATAAAAAATGAATCTACACAAATAATCAGTGAAAAAATTGGTATGCAAACAAATGCTTTCTATATGAATCATACTTCCCAGAATATATGGCTGTTTCTTTCAAGCCAAATACTCGAGCAAACAGCAAGTGGAAAAAAAAAGTCTACCATTTCAAATCATAACTTAAGTCGCAGTGTTTAGAACAGAGTTCCTTTTTTTGGTGGAAGGGAAATATGTTGTATGCCTTTCTTGGTGCACTTTTGAGTTTAACTAACCTGATTAGTTGCTAGATTCATGTCGGCAATGTCTGAAACTTCGTGACTCCTCTGAACCTTCAGCACAACATCAGCTATTTTTGAATCTTCTTGCAGCCTGATTGCTTTGCCTTGTGGCTCTCTCACTGGTGTACAATTAAACTGGGAAGCACAGTTATTGGGTGAGAAACTAGAGAATGCTCTGATTTGGCATGTAAAATCCCCTTACCAGTTTCCCCCCCATTAAAATTAACAAATTTCCCTTGGGATATACATTGAGCTTCCTTTACAGCATCCTGGTCTTTTTTCACTGCACAAACATCGGGAAAACCTGAGTCTTCCATACCGACAACAGGCCTTTGTACAGTCGAAGACTCAGTTTCCATCAGTGGGTTCCTGACTGGAAAGCCTGTTACCTCACCAGTAGATTTGTCAACAGGCGGGACTTGATAGCTTGCCTCAGGTATATACCTGGCATCTTCTTGGTCCACGTTTTCTTTACCAAGACGGTGCACTAATGTGGTACATGGCAATTTCAATGTATTATCTTCCATTTCAAAATGGTCATTTTGTGGTTTGCTATCTTTTTCTCCATGAAGTTGAAGAGAGTCCAAAGCGTTAACTTCAGCTTCTCGGACAAAGTCTTCCCAGTCATCATTACCAAATGCCACTGATGAGCTTATAAGCAATGGATTCACATTCGTAGACCTGTCTTTCCAATTGGAATGAAAATTACAATTCCGGTTCACATGAATGCCATCCTCAGCATCAGTACCATAGTCAAGCATAGAGTCCTCGTCTTCTGAATGCTCATATCCAGATGAGCCGTCCTCATCTGAAATCTGCTCAGTTCTATGTTGGCCACCTGAAGCTGAGCCCTGAGAAGTAAAGCCCAACTTCTTAGAGAACCCATGATCATCACCTCGACCAGCAAATTTAGCAGAAGAACCTGACGATTCAAATGCACTTCCATAAGATGACAACCTTAGCTTTTCAGATTCACTTTCTATTAGCAAACCAGAAGGAATCAAATCTTCATCATGGTCTTCGGTCGAACCTGGAAATGACTCTGACCCAGTTCTCATCCTAGGATGTGCATCTGACCCTCCACGTGAGAACCTGCGCACAGCGGCACCATCTCTTCTACTGGACTCCGCTTCCCCATCAGACAAACCACCAAGCCTAGCCAAAATGGTGATATCTCCATGTCGTCGATTTCTCCATGGCCTCTCTCTGACGCCTGAACCCTCGGAAAGGCTGTCGTCACCATGCCCAAAGCTCCTAAACGAGTCCAGGAACTCGCTGTGATTCCCGACAGAACTGCAGACGCTCGCAGAACCCAGAACCGAATTAGCGCTGCAATACCTGTCAAACTCCGACTCCTCGCAGGAGGAGAAGTTCGGCGAGGCCCCGGAATCATCATCCTCCTCCTCGGATTTGTGCTCCAGCCAGGGACGACACTCCTCGAACGGGTCAACAGACGCCACACCTTCGGATCCACCCTCCATGGATCATTCCCAACTACCAGTCCTCCCTCTGCCCCCAACACGAACAGGACAACAATTGGAACACGATAATAAAAATCCAAACAAATTGAGGCGAAATCGGATGATGCCAGCGGCCTTTCCTTACCTGGGTCTCCTTCCGATCCTCCTCCGCCTCCGGCTGCATCCAGACTACGGAAGAACCGAAATTGCGAAGTGGGAGCTGGAGGATCGCACGGCGGATTCCTCGCAGGTGGGGACCGGCGATCTCCCGGGGCGCCTGGGCAACCGCGCTGCTTCAGAACTAGGGTTCTGCCGTGCTCTGCTCCCCTGCTGCGTCCTTGGGCGAAGGGGGGCAGATTCGAGAAAACGTGAAGGGGAAAAACAACGTGCAGAAGAAGCCTAGGCTGCACGAACCCGGGGGAAGCCGACGCGCGATCGCCTCCTACTCCCGATCGCCGCGGAGACGAGAAACTATAAAAATTTGCTTCTTGGTGCCCAGCAATCTCGAGTTCTGCGGGGATTGGGAGGGTCGCTGCCGAAGCGCTCTGCGTCACTGGGTTCTGTCCGTCGCAGTAAAGAGGGGGGTCGAGCAGCCGAGTGCCGAGCGCGCCTCCATCGCTCTCCTCTAGCGAACCGGATGCATGTTCTTCCTACAGACAAAGGAGGGCGTCTGGCGCGTAGTTTCCGCGCGGTGGGCCACGGTAACGATTCCTGTGATCCCCATTCCGTCCGTCGGGGATGCGTGCACACTCGTTATACGTAATTCTTCTACTAATGTACTCTTTTAAACTACAAATGTACATGTTCGTAAGGGTTTTTTATCCTTTAGCCCCTATGAACCTTCATAATATGAAATAAACCCTCATAATCTATCTATGTCGCTAAAATCCCCTCAATTCCTTCCACGTCACATAAAAAAAAGTCTCCACCGTCAATCTCCACTGAAGAATATCTACGGGGTTTAACGTGACCATGGTTAAAATTAAAAACTAAGTGATAAAATAATTAAAAAATCTCTCAAATAACATCCACCTAGAGAGAGAGAGAGAGGAGATATGATATGAGATGCCATAGAGAGAGAGGGGAGAAGGTCGTCACCCCCACCCAATGGGGTGGGTGCATAGAGAGAGTGGGGGGGGGGGCATCGAAGAGGGTCTCTTCCTCCGACACCTCCACAAATGGTGCAGAAGCAAGCAGGGATGACCTACGAGAGATAGAGAGAGAGCGCGAGGGCGAGAGAGAGCCCCCTCACAACACGTCAGACCTATCGACGTAGATAGAGACATAGATAGAGAGTTAGGTGGGAATACGAATAGAGAGAGATGGGGGATATTTTTGAAAGAAAGAAAATAGTGGACGAAATATTCTCCAAATATAATATCATATTTTATTTTTGAGCTTTTAGTTTTTTATTCTTATAAAATTTTGTTCTTGAGAAAAAATATCCTAATCCACCTATTTTATTAAAAGTCACCCAATTTTTTTAACCGTCGATAAAATAACTCCTTAGTTTAACAACCGTTTGAAAAACAAAATATGTCTTCTAATTTTGAAGAATATTTCTTCTTCTCGCAATTCTATAAGTACTTTAAGTAGGGTATCATATTTCATTTGTGGGCTTTTAGTTTTCGATTCCTATAAAAATTTGATATTAATAATAAATCCCCTAATTCACTTATTTTGTTAGAAGTCACCCAACTCTTTTAACCCTCGATAAAAACAATCAGTCATTTAACAATCGTTTGAAAAAATAAATATGTCATCTAATTTTAGATAATACTTTTTCTTCTCACTCCCTTTAATTTCTCTCTCCCATAAATACAGTCTCTACCTCTGGGCTCTAGTCACCCCCCCCCCTCTCTCTCCCCCCATCTCTAGCTACCTTCCACTCACTCACTTTACAACATCTACCCTCCCATAGCTCGATGTCTAACCTGGGGATGACATATTTCACACATATCATTGTGAGTTTTGAATATCAATGAGATACTAAAGTCCAAATTATCTAATGATTCAAGAAACACATCCATACTATTTCCATCACATGAACACGCGTGATTATATCATATGCAATATTATATGTTTCTCTGCTCACAAAATAACATTTACATTTATCTTGTAGAATGATCTACTCCAAAAGTCACATTTAAAACATGCATAGAGATAGTTAAAAATTTATAATTTATACATAACGAACTACAAAAATCTCTCAATATTGCTCTTCTGCTTCTTCTCGACGGATCAAAATTATAATTTTATTTTAAAAAAATTAGTTAAATTATTTGTGACCTGAGACTTAATAAGCATCAAAACAGATGGCATGTTTAACATATAATAATTTGACAAAATATGATATGATAACTTTAAGTTAAATATGTATTCCCACGTATTCTAAACATATAATGTTGGAAACATATCATTCCCACAAATTCAGATTTTTTAAAATATGCTATAATAAATAATCATCTATATCGATAATTAAAAATATTATATTTTAACCTAAATTTAGGTCTCCATAAATATTTATGATAAAATTTAGAGAATATTGTATAAGTAAATAAAAGAAATAGGATCAGACGATACATCGTCTAATCAAATGTAACATAGACGATATATAATATATTGAATAAAATGAGAACAAAATTAATTTAGACGATTCTCTATCTAAGTATTCAATATAGATGAAAGATTAGATGATCTATCCTCTAAATCCCAATAGACATGAGCATTAGACGACATATCATCTAAGTTTAGATGATAGACGGTAGTTTAGACTATCTAGGGTCTAAGTCATAATTGATAGACGATGAGAAAGCAGATAAACGATACATTGTCCAACTTAAGACGAGTTAGATGATACATCGTCTAACTGGAAAAATAAAAAAATGTAATGTTAGATGATACACCGTCTATATAAGTAAAATCTCATTAGATAATACTTCGTCTAAAACTTTGTTGGTGGACGGAATAATATACGATACATCGTTTAAGCCATAATGGATAGACGATGTTCCATTTAACATGAAAAAGGACAAAAGTTGAACGATAAATGGTACATCGTCTAAATCAATATTGTAGTGGGACCTAAGGTCACATGATTAGTACCACATCGGATATTGAGAAAACAACCAAGTGCTTATAAGGAAGGTCTTCACCTATTAACTCAAGAAGGCTCTTTTACAATGACAAAACCTCACCTCAGCTAGCTCGCACCCTCTTGTCTTCTCAAGAGGGGCTAGTAAAGCAACTAAGTGCTTATAAGGAAGGTCCCGAGCTCGCACTCGCTTTGCCTTCTCAAGGGGGGCTAGGGTAGTGGGATACAAAATCCCACCTCCGCTGTGGGGACAATACCTCTTAGGGACACCATCTACACAGTGACGTCGTCTGTGGGAATCCTGAGCTTGCACCCCCTTGCCTTCTAAAGGGGGGCTAGTAAAGCAACCAAGTGCTTATAAGGAAGGTCTTCACGTCTTAACCCAAGAGAGCCCATTTACAAGGACAAAACCTCCCTTCGCTCTGATGACAATACATATTGGGGGCACCATCTACACAGTGGCGCCGTTTGTGGGAACATTGAGCTCGCACTCGCTTGCCTTCTCAAGGGGGGCTAGTGTAGTGGGACCTAGGGTCACATGAGTAATCCCACATCGGATGTTGAGAAAGCAACTAAGTGTTTATAAGGAAGGTCTTAACCTCTTAATCCAAGAGAACCCATTTACAATGACAAAACTGCACCTCCGCTATGGGGACAATACCTCTTGGGGGCACCATCTACACAGTGGCGGTGTATGTGGGAACCCTGAGCTCACACTCACTTGCCTTCTCAAGGGGGGCTAGTGTAGTGGGACATAAGGTCACAGGATTAGTCCCACGTTGGATGTTGAGAAAGCAACCAAGTGTTTATAATGAAGGTCTTCACCTCTTAACCTAAGAGGGCCTTTTACAAGGACAAAACCCGACCTCTGCTTTGGGGGAACCCCGGCCCAACAAACACAAAGCCCACCTTTGCTGGGGGGGGCGGCTAGTGTAGAGGCCTAAGAAGGGGACTCAAGAGATCCCATATTGGAAACTACAAAGATGGGCATGTGCTTATAAGAAAGACCCAAGTTTTCTCCTTTGAGGGTCATTTTACCATAAAAAATGACAAAACCCTAGCCACGTCCGGGCGTAACGTGGATAATAACTCAAAGGAGACATCCCAAATTTGTACGTCTTCAAATATGGATAGATGATGTTCCGTCTAACAATAAAAAATAATATTTTAATGATTAGACGATATATCGTCTAAGTCAAGATGAATATACAATGCTCTGTCTAACAATATAAACCGACAAAATTAATGATAGACGATAGTCCTTTTATTTAAAGGAGTGTTAGACGATATTCCGTCTACCTCACGATCGATGATAAGTTAGACAATATTCCATTTAAGGAAAAATAATAAAATATTACGTTAAATTGAACTTCATTTATGAGGATTAAGGCAAAATAATAGATGAAATATCGTCTAACTGAATAACGACAAAAAATAAGGATAGATGATGTTTTACTTAATATAAAAAGTAATAAAGATGTTTAGACAATTGGGTATAAGATATTTCATCCACTTTTATTGAACAAAGACATAATTCATTATATCATTTATTATTGCACGGCCCACGTAGAATACTTCTGACTATTCATCGTAGTAAACGATAAAAAAACCATGACGTACGCACGACACTCAAACTTTACATTTAAAAAATCTATCTTCCATTAAAGCAATTTATTATTCATATCTAACTATAATAACAAGTTTTTTATAAAATAGTTTGCCATAACATATTATTTATATTTATTTAATGTTAAATGAATATTTTGTAAATTATTTATTAATAGGAGTTGAGGAGGGTCAATCATGTCAGCCTAATAAGCACCAAATATTTGGCTCGACCCCAACTCTCCAAGTCCACCATCTGAGCGGCCCGTCACGTCACCTGCTCCGTCAAGACTGGCGTCGTACCTGAACATACTTGCAAGCTACATCTGCGTATTAAGTGTGTACGACACCCCACTATGGCGACGACACTGATACGTCACGTGCGCCATCCCTTCTGACGATACCAATCCGCTCCCTTTCCGGCCGGACTCTACCGTGTCAATGGTCGACGCCCTTGTTGCATCGGTGGAAGAGCAATCGCTTCGGTAGAAACAACAAGTCAATGCTCACATCTCCTACTCCGTCGAACACGTGAGTTGGGCGGCTCACGTCTTTTCTGGTCACGACAACCCTACAGACAACTCTCTCGACGATGGTCTAAAAGGACCCTGGGCTTGTGACTAGGGGAAAGAAGAGAGGAGCAAGAGAAACCACACCTCTAGTTCCTCACTTCTCCCTATGGCACTCTCCCTTCAATCCATAATTAGTTGACTTGATTGTCGGAAGATTATCCCTTAGAATATCTCTCATGACTTCTCTTGACATATTCTCACTTGCCGCAGGTCATTCTCGAGGCGAGAATCGGGCTCTGATTTCGACAACTATTTGAGGTGTCAGCTGAGAGGTGAGTAATCATTTTTCGATTATTACAGAAGTGAATTTATATTTTTTTAAAAATATATTAACATACATATCACTGCATAAAATTAAATAATATAAATATACTTATTTATTTACACATATATCACATATTTGTATAAAAAGGTACAAAAAAATATACTTAGATAATTTTGTATGATATTTATATACTATCTGATTTGAAGCGTTAACCTAACCGTTAATATAATTATATAAATACTTTTTTATAAATTTAACTTTAATAATGATATATTAAAAAATCATTTCAAATATTACATAGCCGACCTAGTCATATTACACCGACATCACCTAGGGGACCCCAAGTTGGTCCGGCCGCCATTTCATGAACCCCGGTCGGCACATCCAAAAAGATGGCCGAGCGAGGACCGATCTTGCCCCGGAATCCGGACCGGAACTCGAAACCGTACCCAGTAAGCCAATGCGGTTTTCAGTTTTCACAGCGGAAAACTTTCGGAGCACCCTTCCCTCGTCTCTGGCGCGACTGCAGAGATGGCGCCAAACCCTAACCCCTCCTCGGGGGCCGTCGTGCCGGAAGCCTCGCCGCAGGCGCTGGAAGCCGTCGAGCGGCTGCGCTCTGTTCCGCCGCCGCGCTTCCTCTCCGCCTCCCCAGACCTCTCGCGCCTCGCCCGCGAGGCCTCCGCGCACCTCTTCTCCTCGCTGCTCCCCTTCTGCCCCAAGTCGCTGCCGCTGGACAGCCTCCTCACCGACGAGAACTTCGACGCGGAGCAGATATGGCACCAGATCGAGCTCCAGTCCCGGCCCCTGGTGTCGGCCATACGGAGGGACGTGCGGCGGCTCGAGAAGATGGGACCCGAGGAGCTGCTTGGCGTGGAAGTCGCGTGCGACGAGAAAAAGGAAGGGGAGAAGGAGAAGGATGTAGGCGTAGAAAAGAAGGGTGATGGTGATGATTACGTTGGCAAGAAGGAGGATGATGTGGAAGAAGACGAAGAAGATGGGGAGGAAGAGGAGGAAGCGGAGCGAGATGGCGGCCGGAACGGGCTGGAGTACTTGAAGGGAAGTGAGGATAACGAGGAGGAGGAAGAAGAAGGATCGGAACAAGAGGGGGGAGATGAAGATTACGACGAGGATGAGTATTTGATAGAGAATGAGGTAAGAATATCATTGGTCTAGTTTGTGTCGACGCTGATACTTCTTTGACAAGACAATTCATTTACAGGTTATAGCTTCGACAGTGCGTTAGAGTAGGATGTATATCGTGTTTCTAAAGATTTATACATAGAAGCGGAGTAATTATTTGCAGAAATCAAGTATTTCTTACTATAAAGTAGCAACTATTTGGAAGCTCATGATGGGTTTTAATATGTTCACGGATTGAATTGTTATATCATTTTCGTGTTTGTTTTTAAACTGTAAGTTTTGGAATGAACTGGCTTGTCCATATCTCAGTTAGATATGTCCTTCTGAAATGAACTATCAGAATACGTACTTTTGGCCAACCAATTTGCCACGTTATGTCAGGGACTCAGGAGAGTTTATTAACGCTGAATATGGGTACGTACTACGTAGGTGTGTTTTTCACGCCGTGGTGAGGAAACCAGAGGATGCCTAAGATGTATCAATTTTACCAATGGCGAAATGACTCACAGACAGGATTTTAAATAATATCAAAGTCAAAAGGAAAAAGATTCACTAATAGAGTATGACTAAAAACTGTGCCAAACATAATACTGGTACTAAATTACTAATGAATGGTCGTGCTAAAACAATCTAAAAGTAGAGCATCAGATGTAATAAAATTTGATGACGAAATGCTGAAATTCCTTTGGTCATGAACCCAAAAGAACACACTTGTCCGATGAAGTGACAATGAGGGTAAATGAAATCTAGTTTGGATTTTGCATAAAAGTGGAATATTAATCGAAGCTACATATGTTCTGAACTTTGTTGGCTCTTGTGCCTAGTGGCAAACTTTGGATATTTATTTAGTTTAAGCTACATTTTTCATGAAGTTTGTTTGATTATCGTTTTCTTGGAAGGTAATGCTTAGTTACCGTCGTTCTGAAAATTTTGACTTGTTTGTTGATCTATTGTAGTTTTTGTCATCCTTGTCACAGGGATTTTCTGTATAGATGTGTCCCTCGAGTCAACCGTTCTCCATTTTGAATTTTCGTCCATGCTCTTAAGATTATTTTAATTTGCAGTATTACCCCGTGGGCGATCATCATGAAAATAAGGATTCCGATGATGATTTACTTGCAAGGTACTGTTTTTACTGTCTTTCAATTGATTCAATTTCACTGAGACTATTTCGCAGCACTTATGTGCATGCCAAAACATCTGTATGGTCACAATGCTCGCTTTAAGCCCACTAACCTAGTGCTGAAAAGGTTAAAGGGATGGGTTGCAGGCACCTTTCCCTTCCTAACGCGGTGATAACCAGGGTTATCTTCAACATCCAAAAACAATGATAATGCGTGGACATCTTTATGCACATTATTGTACAGAGATGGATCCTGTTGTTTGTTTTTGTTAGGCTAATGCTGAATTTTCCCCCCAAAAAAGTGGATAATGTTGATTTAAATAGGCTCATGTAACCCATTAAATATTTCTTTGTTACTTCTGCTTCTGTTTGCCTTTGCTTATTCAAATGCGTGCTCCAGATATGATGACTTTTATGGTGGTAAAAATAAAAAGCCATCACAATCCTCGGATAGAAAGAAAACTCATCATCCTTCCAAGAAATTAGGGTTAGATGGTGAAGAAAGTGAATCGCCTGTTGAATCAGATGCAGATGTTCATAAAACAGATGATGACGATTTTGGCAGTCAGGTTTGTCTTTGGATGCTTCTTTCTCAGTAAAGATGGGCATATTGTATTTGGTCCTGGAAATCATTTGCCTGAATGTGTCTGTTATCCTCATGCATTTTTGTTCTTGACAGAATAACGTGGCACTTTCAACGTATGAAAAACAACGTAAGGAGCTGCAGTCTAAGATAGAGCTGATGGAGAGAGAAAACTTGGGACTCAAATCCTGGACCATGCTTGGAGAGGTAGCCATATGCTCGTTTGATGTTACTGGATACACCATATGACCTTGCCAAGCAATATCTTTTATTGGGTAGCATGGCTTTAGCATGAATCATTAATTCTGCCATTGATATTAGTCTTTCATTTTGTCTTTGTTATTTGTTTGGCAAAGGTTACTGCTGCTAAAAGGCCAAAAAACAGTGCACTGGAGGTTGACCTTGACTTCGAGCATAACAAAGGACATCCTCCGATTACAGCCGAGGAAAACACAGCTAACATTGAAGATATAATTTTGAAGAGAATTCGTGAGGTAATCCAATTGATAGAATTTCCTTTTATATCGAAGCTGTTCATCTGGCACAAGGATGTATTTGGGCTAGATGTTTTTAAGAAGCTACGAAATTTTATCTGAAAATGTTTAATCTTCACGGCTCATAATAGCCATGCGAATACAGAACTGAGATGATAGTTGATAGAGGATCCCTGCAAAGAGTAAATTCTAAGATTTCTTTTGTGTACATTCCAAATTTCTGGCTATGATTCAGAGAATCAACCTAATAAAGGACCTGCATGGAAGAACTCATTACAGTTAATTATTTGGAGTCTAGTTCTTAACCAATGCCTAAATGCCTTCCTACATGATCTAAATTTTATTTGGTTTCTGTATAGAATTGTCGAAAGAACTAACTAGAAGTTCTCCAACATTCATAAAAGAATTATAGCGTGACAATTGGGATATTGCAAGACTCGTAAGCTGGCCAAGCCCCCACCCCCCTCTCTTTCTGTGAGGTCGGAATCTATGTGAATCCCAGTTTGGTACCCGCCTTGCGTTTTTTTTCCACTGGTGAGAGTTGATAATGCAACCTCCCAGTTGCTCTACAAAATGCTTACGCAAATCCAACTCTCCCACCCCGAGGGACTAATAAAGGAAGTGTTTCACTTGTTATTGGTATTATATAATTTTGGGATGGGGTGGAAAAAGGCACTTGGTGTTGCATGTAGTGCATCTTGTGCTGGAGTCCTGAGTAACTGTTCAAGCTCATGTTTTTTGTTCAGTTTGTACAGAACTTAGAAAGCTATACTGGTTGACTCTTGGTCCTTTCTTTATGTGCAACCTATCTTGCCTACTTTTATTTTTTTGAAAGTGGATGGTACCACATAATTTATTAAAGAGTAAATGAAGATGTACAAGTAAGAAGGGAGCACTCCCAAAAACTCTATACAAAAAGGCAACGGCCTCACTACCCTTGAAGTAGGGTAAAATAAGAGATTTACATTTGTCTGCTCTACAAAAAGTTTCCCCAACTTTTCACAAAAAAGAAAATCAAATTCAGACATTTTGCAGGATCATGGGCTTCTCTTCTGAAGATTGTGTTATTGCTCTCCCTCCAAATGATCCAAAAGGTTGCTTGCAAGATCAGCCACCACAATTGATAATCAGCCTTTGAGCTCCACTGCACTTGCCATTTTCTGATGAATTTATCCACCGGGTCCTCAACAGGTATGGCACACCTGAGTTTTGTGAAGATGTGCTGCAACACTTCAGTAACAAAGTCACAATCTAACAATAAGTGGTCCATAATTTCTTCCTTCTTCCCACACATGCTGCACACTGTATCCATTCTAACCATGAATTTGGCCAGTCTATCCCTTGTAGGTAATCGGGATAAGGATATCCTTAACATGAGCACCTTCACCTTAAGGGGATTGGGCGGTCTCCAGACTTGCTGGAACAGAGGGTGTCTGGCCCCTCTGTCAGCAATAAAGGAGTATGCCGACTGAACTGAAAATGCTCCCGACGGGTTCCATCTCCAAATCCACTGATCACTGGATGTAGGATCCAGGTTGAAGCCA
Source organism: Amorphophallus konjac (assembly GCA_022559845.1). Lineage (NCBI taxonomy): Eukaryota > Viridiplantae > Streptophyta > Magnoliopsida > Alismatales > Araceae > Amorphophallus > Amorphophallus konjac. Next base: position 2,157,937 of record CM040125.1, on the reverse strand, counting down.
TGAAGTAACGGCAAAAGGTCAACCATTTCTGAAATCTCATTTTTTCAACCCCCTTCTAAAAGCCGGGCACCAACCATTTGTCGGATTATAAGCCTGTCTTTCCAACATCCACTTGTCAGTTGCTATGTGGAATAGCTTGGGGAACTCGCTCGCCAAGGGGGTTACCTCACACCATCTGTTCAGCCAGAAGAGACACCTGTCCATTCCCAATTTTAATCTGCACGGATGCATAGATAATATCAATAGCTTGCAGGATACATTTCCAGACTGGTGACTGTAAATAAACCTACGAGGGGGTGAGATCCCAAATTTGGCCTCTGTGATAATATTTATCTTTTATAAGTTGATGTCAAAGGCCATTCTCTGCAGTTCCAATCTTCCATAACCATTTAGAAATGAGAGTTAGGTTAAAGAGTCTAATATCTTTGAAACCTAGGCCACTGTCTCTCTTAGTTTGTCAAACTCGGCCCCAATTGACATCATGCCAACCTCTCACTCTTTCTGCACCACCCTACCAGAAAAATCTGCATTGCATACTCTGTAATTTTGCAGCCACCGAGCAAGGAATCTGAAACATGGACAGGAAGTAGACTGGGGGACTCTCCAACACGGAATTGTACAGAACCGCCCTACTCCATAAGGGCCACTTTGGTAACGGGTTAAGCTGGATTAGGGTGGGTTAACTGGGGTCGGGTGGGTTACTCCTTGTTTGATAGTTTTTTTCTTAACCCGGGTCGGATAGGGTTAAAGTGGATCAACTCATTCCTAGGAAATAGGTGGAATGAGTTAATCCACCCAGGTTAGGGTTAGGGGTGGGGTGGGCTAACCCGGGTAAGCCACCCGCCCCTAACCTAACCCGTTACCAAAGTGGCCCTAAGAGAGTAGTCTTCCCTTCCATCCAGCTAGTCTTGTCTTGAATTTTTGAGTGACTGGCTGCCAATATTTTGCACTGAATGGCTCCTTCAGCCGGAGGGAGGCCCAACTAAGTGATGGGGAATTGATCAATTTGGCAACTGAGAATGAGGGCTGCCCTTTGCAAGGAATGATCCTCACTTTGAATTCCTAAAATCTGGTTCTTGTGAAAATTATCTATTAGGCCAGTAACCTCCTCTAGCAATTTAAGCAAAAATCTGGTGGTAAATGGTTGCTCCTCACCCTCTGAGAAAAAAAGGATGGTATCATCTGCAATCTTCATATTGAAGGTTTGAAATATTACTTCCCCAATTTTTGACTTGAAAACCTGCAATGAGTCCTGCCTCTTTTGCTCTTAGCCAAAATCTGTTCAAGATGTGGGAAACAAGTATAAAGAGTAGGGGAGAGAGACGGTCTCCCTGACACAGGCCTCTTCTACTGTGGAATGAGGTGGGGGGTTCCCCATTGACCAACACCTTGAAGGAGGCTGAAGTGATATAGGCCTTGATCCACCCAATCCACTTGTCACCAAAACCCATGTCGTGAAGCACATGGAGGAGCCATTGCTAGTTAACCCTGGAATACGCCTTTTCAAAATCCAGTTTCAACACCAGGCCTTTCTTTTCGAGGACCTTGAAAGAGTTAACTATTTCCTATGCCAGCAGGAAGTTCTCCTGGATTTGCCTTTCTTTAATGAAGGCACTCTGGTTACTGCTAATTTCCTTGTCCACCACTCTTACCAATATGGATGCTAGCAATTTAGAGATGATCTTGTAGATGCTGTTGAGCAAGCTTATGGGCTTGTAGTCCTTGAGGGAACCTGCCCCGTCGTTTTTAGGGATAGGGACAATATAAGTTTCATTGATACCACTGAGCTCTGCTTTACCCTCTTGGAATTTTACCACTACTTCCACTAGGTTGGAATAAATGATGTCCCAACAATGATGAAAGAAGAACATGGGAAAGCCATCCTGTCCTGGGGCTTTGTCCCTAGCTAAAGAAAACACCGACCCTCTGATTTCCTCAACAGAGGAGGAAGGTAGTGTCTTCCTTTGAGATGACTGGCCATTGGTGATCTACAAAGAAAGACCACCAACCATCTTCCTCTGACAAGAGGGAAGAATAGAAGTCCACCACATGTCACCTAATTTCAGTCATCCTAGAGAGTTGTCCCCGTACTGCAGACTCTTGATGGAGTTCATTCTCCATCTGTTAGAAGCTATTTTTTGGAAGTGTTTTTGTCTCTCTCTTTCAACCACTGTTTTAAAACCCGGCCCGGCCGGTCCGACCGGTTGACCCGCGACCCGATCTCAAAACCGGGTTGAAACTCTACTTAGACCGACCAAGACCTAAAATCCGGCCAAACCTGGTTAACCCGGCCCAACCCAGTAAAATCAATGTGACCCGGCTGGGTTTGAGACCTATTTCACATTTTCTAAGTTTCTACTATTAGGTTAGGTTTTTGTTTAGCATGTAAATACATATGAAAGATGTGAGTCATCTTTGAAATTATATTTTTTATAGTCTTAACATTTAATGGTATTAACACAAGTTTTGGAAGTTGAAAAGATTTTGATTCTAAATCTCTTTTTCGCTACGTGCAGAAATAATTAAAGAAAACCTAAGAGTCTAAGACTAGACTTAGTGAACTCCCGTTGTGACGTTGTTCCCATAGGGCAACTACAGGCCACAAAGGAGAAAGGAAAACTATAGAGTGCAGAAAAGAAAGTGTGCCTTTCATATTTCTAAGTTACTACTTAAGGTATATTATAATTTTATAGGTACATTATATTGATGTGAGCAGTTCTAGTCTTACGGGTCATGGGTCACAACTTGAACGGTTAAACCATTGATGCATGACCCATGTCGGGTTTTAAAACATTGCTTTCAACCACCTATCTCTGGATCTTTGCTTCTAATATATCTCATCCTTGAGGAGAATGTCGTCAAACTTCTTCTTCCTTATTGTCTCTCTCATGATTCTGTCTTGCTCATCTAGTATGTTAACCTCCTCCAAAGCGTCAAATATCTGAAGCCGCTCCATTAGACTGCCCTTGGCGGCTCCCCCTAGAGTGCATTTGGATCTGCCCCCAAAAGAAAGCTCCCAGGTCAGGTCTTTCAACTTGATATTCATCCTTGCCAAAGCCAATGTCTCCAATCTGGGTGCTGACCAACTTCTGTTGACCACTTAGAGGAAATCCTCCTCCTTCAACCAATATTTTTCCATCTTGAAAGTACGGTGCCTGTTGAGCCTATTGTTGGTCCTCAGGAGAATGGGCTTGTGATCTAAAGTTGGTTGGGCCAAACATTTAGCTTGAAGATGTGGGAAGTGATCCTCATAGTCTACAGACATCAGGAATCTGTCCAACTTTGAGCAAGTGAGATCAACTTTAAGATTGGACCAAGTGAAGAGGGCATTGGTGTAGGAACATCACTAAGATCGGACTCTTCAATAAAATCTCTGAATTCTTCCATTTCCCTTGTTGCCATATAGGAGCCCGATTTCCCCCCCACTGCAGCAATAGCATTGAAGTCAACTCCAATGCACCACATTTTTCCAGAAAGCTGATGATGTTGAAGAGGGTCCTTCCACAAAGCCTTCTTCTCGAGACAAAAGAACTGTCCACCTTCCTTCCACCACCTCCTCCATGACAAAGTCATTCCAAAGAACCATGATACCACATGAAGAACCCATTGTTGGAGTCACCACACCCTAAGACAGCCTCCTCCCTCCTATTTCACTAATAACTTCCTTCCCATCCCCTTCTAGTTTAGATTCCTATAAACACATGATATTAATTTTGGACTTCCACACAAACTCCCTCACCACCCTATTTTTCTCCGGCCCGCACACCCCTCTCACATTCTATGTGACAATGCGCATGGGGGTTGTTCTTGAGCATCCCGCCCCTGCTCCTCTTCTGGCTCTTTCCCTTCCCCTTCCCTCTCCTCACCCCTCAATTTCCCGACCTTGGCAACCCTAGTCAATTCCAACAACCACCTTTTTTGGATTTTACAGAACACTGATTTAACATCTTTGTTCATACCCTCACAAGACACTCCAATGAGACTTGCCACATCTCTAGGTTGGTCCCCTATCCCATGTACCTCTCAACTCTGGCTATACCTTTTTTCCCCTCTTCCCTTCCCAGGTTTCCTTCCTCCCCTGCATTGAGATTAACTCCCACGAGAAGGGAGTTCTTGGCCAAGATGTCCTCCACGGTGGATCCCCCCCTCCTGTGCAGGGTGGAAGGCCGGGGAGATCCCAAGTCCAACCGTCCACTTGGGTCGCTGTCAGCTACTGACTCCTCCATGATCCCCGCCTCGGCCCAGGCCTCTTTCCACAAGAGGCCACCCCCATCAGCCGCCGGCGTGAGCATGGTGCTGCTGTTCCTCTTGCCTCCCCTATGGAGCCCGTCGGCCAACGGCAGGGCAGGGAGCCTTAAGGTCTGCTGATACTCGCTGTTCGGATGGGCCATCTGCTGTAGCCCCTTTCCTCCCCCGGCTGTCAGAGGTGTCTGGTCCGGTCTTTCCAGAGAGGCAGGCTATTGCCATCGGGACGTTCTCCTGTATGGTTGCACGATCCGGAAGGGCTTGCATGCTGCTCCCGCTCTCCTTGGTCCCCACTACAAAATCCTTCAACCATCGGCTGGAGGATAACTGGAACCCCCATAGGATCTGGTTCCCTCGCCGACGCCCTTCATCCCTCTCTGGTTAGCTTGGGAAAGCTGGGCGTCGGGGAGGGGCGCGCTGCCGGCTCCTAGATCGCCGCCGCCGCCTCCTGGACTGTCGCCGCCTGAGCAGCCGAAGTCTGGATGCTGGAAGACCGCAGGCCTGTGCTGGACAATCAGGTGGGAGTGATGACTTTGTGCGGGTCCTCCCTCCCCAATTGATACCCGCATGAGTCGGGTAAGTCACGGGTACAATCCCGTAGACCTGACGTCTCCTCCCTGCAACCAGAATTGTCCAGCTCGTCCACAGACCTCGATCCAGACCGCCTGAGCTGTTGTCTGCCCGAAACCCACAAACTGAACCGGTGCCTACTTGGATGAGCTCGTGAATGCTCTTTGACTTGTGAAAGATCAGAGGTTAGTGTCACTGAGTGGAGCATTTAATTCCCAAGGCATGGGAATTAAAACAACTTGCTAGTGAATGGTAAATGTTTAGTTGGGAATTGCATTTCCTCGGGGAAATATGATTCCTATTGAAAGTCAAATTAAAGAAGAGCTTTGGGGTATTGAATTCACACCTTGGAGAGGTAAGAATTCAATTCCCTTCTCATTTAGACATCCTCTTTGAAACAAACCCATTTTCACTAACCAATGAATTGATTTCATAGACAAAACTCTCACTATCTCTGTAACCCAGGAATTTAATCACTAAATAAAACTCAAACAAAACCCAACAAAATACATTTACAACTTGAATCACGATTAATAAACTGAATTCAATTAAACATCTCACTGACCCCTCCTGAGTTGACCTTTTCAATGCAGTAAGAGCTGGTAGTTGGTCAGTCAGAGTTGATGAACCATGCATTGCATCTCTACCACTTCAACTGCTTGTTCATTCCATATTATGAAGAAGATTTCTGTAGCCATGATCTTTTAATGAAATTTACATTTGAGATGTAAACATGGGGTCTTATTTGTGTTCATTCCTCTATCTCTCTCTCCCCTTTCAATGAGATTTAATAAATTAGAATTGATGTTAATTTTGTTGCTATTGCGCAGGGACATCTTGATGAGGTTCAAAGGGCGCCCAAGTTACCTTCTAAAGCACCAAAGGAGCTTAAAGAGCTGGTATGTTTTGATATTAGCGGCAATAAGTGCAGCCACCTTCTGAACCTCTCAGACAAAAGCCATTGCTACTAATGTTCCTTGCAAACGCCGATTTTTATTCTGAATCTCTGGCCATTTAATAACAGGATGACAACAAGAGCAGAAAGGGTCTTGCGGAGATATACGAGGTTGGTATCTTTTGTGGATTACTCTCTTTCTTTATTTTTGCTATTTGTGGAATGAAAACTGGGACAAGAATTGGCCACGTGCTATAAACAAATGAGGACTCTTGAGTTGCTATGTTTCTTTTGCAGGAGGAGTACGCACAAAAGAGTGGTCTTGCAGCTGCTCCTGTATCTTTCTCAGATGAGCAGAAGAGAGAGGTATGCCTCTATAACAGGCTCAAATATTTAATGGGCATATGAATTCCCTGCTAATGTTCACTCTATGTACTTGTCTGGATTTCCCTGGACACCCTAAACCACTGCAGTTCCAGCACCATAGGGAGGACCTATCTCCCCCTTCAAGTGCAATTCACTCTGGTGGGGTGAGCACATGAGGCTGCTGCTCGCTTTCTCCGTAGCTGACTGCAATATGATTTTTTTGATCTTTGAGTTTTATGTCACCATTGTGGCCATACTTAGACATTTTTAAGCAGTTTGCCTTCTGATTTGTGGGACTACAGAAGAGCTGTTCCCCTTTTGAGATGTACATGCATCCACAAAGTGGTTATTGTGCATGGCAATTTTAGCAGTTTGTGTAAGATTTTTCTGATAATGTTGATGTCTCATATGAGACTCTGTTTGGCTTTAACTAGTTCTTACTTGTCCCTCTCTGGATGACATGTCTTTTGTGATTGTCAACGATGGCTTCATTTCTTGTGCTTAGGCAAGCTTTCTGTTCAAGAAACTTTGTCTGAAGTTGGATGCGTTGTCTCATTTTCACTTTGCACCCAAGCCAGTAAGACCACTAATCTTTTTTGTATTTCATTTTTCCACTTTTGGATTGCTGGTGGTTATTCACGGCCATAACTTTCCCCAGGTTATTGAAGACATGTCTATACAATCAAATGTTCCTGCTTTAGCAATGGAAGAGGTAAGGTTTGAGTATGATGGCTTGAAAATTTTGTGCACAGGGTATCGTGTCCTAAAGTTTCTTTTTCTGCCACCAATTGTAGGTTGCTCCTTTGGCCGTCTCAGATGCAGCTATGCTTGCTCCTGAAGAGATTTTTAGCGGGAAAGGTGATTTTAAGGAAGAAACAGAGTTAACACAGGCTGATAGAAAACGAAGGAGAGCTAAGAAAAAAAGAAAGTTCAAGGGTAGGCATATCACACTTCTCTAACTTACATTATCTCTTATATTTGCAATTGTTGAACTGCATTTTTGTTGTTGTAAGTTGTATCATGTGAATATAAATGTGACATGAACCATCCCCATACTAATTATTATAGTGCTTTCTTTTATGGCATGGTTATGTTTCACATGAAAGATATTGCTGCAAATGAAGGGTTAGAAACATTTTTCTTTGTATGACAGCTGCTGCTACTAATTACAAATAAGAAAACATGTACCAGTTTGGAAAAACGTCCAAATAAACCTCCCCAAGATCACATCCACTACTATTCACCATTTCAACTAATTCAAGCCCTTGGCAACTCAATGTGGGCTGATGTTTCTATAACTTTCAATGCAAACACCATTGAACCCTCTCTCAGCCTAACTCTGCCATGGTTCTTAAGATTGGCTCATCCCATTCAAGATTCCATTTGCCCCTGGAAATTGGAAACTGCAATAATTTTAAAAAAAGTTTTTTTGCCAGTGTACCCCTCAATTCCTCTAAAGACCAATGGCAAGTGAGGCTACCAGGGCCTCACCTTGGTGCCTTAGCCTCAAATGCCTAGGCAAGCACCTAGGCATTTGGTGAGGGAATAGAAGATAATATACAATGCCAGGTCCTCTTTGTCTTGCGACTCTTGTCTGCAATGCATGACCCTCACTGCGGCCACACCTGTCCAGCCCCTGTGGCCATACAGTCTGCTGTCCTCCTCTTCCTCCTTGCCTTCACTCACATACTACCCCACTAACTCCTCCATCTCTCCCCTCCCACTGGGCCTCACCTTCGTCCTTGCTGCTTTTGCCTTCGGCCTCCTCTCTGCCAACTCTTCTGCTTGGTTGATACCCACTGCTTCTTTGTCGGTGGCTGATCCACAGTTCTGGGCAGCATGTTTTGCACCCTCAGGGGGTGGGATGTCCCCCAAGCTGCTTGCCTGTGCACCCCCTTTTTTTGCAGCGACACTTTGGTTGGGGGTTTGGAGGTATGGGTGGAGAGAGGAGGGTAACTAGGAAGATGTGAACACTGGTGGGCCACGACGGGATGTTGGCAGAGGTCAAACATCCTCACCACCTCAGCTGCCTCCACTGCATCCTTTTGGAGGCTGTTTAGGTACACCTTTCATCCACTGCAACTTCGCCCATTCTGGCTGCTCAGACATGACTGGCACACTTTCATCTGGAGAAGGGAGAGGGGGCTTGGCATGGAGAGGTGTTGGTGCGGGTTGCAGCAGCTGACAGAGAAGGAAGTAATAGGGGTAATTCTATCATTCTAGATCAGAGCTCTGATTTGGTGAGTATCTCAAGGAATGTACCCAAAGTATTTTATCTCTGGCACTTAATCAAATATCCAATGTAATGAGTAATCTATTTTTGGGAGATAAGATCTTACTTTTCAATGATACTGAGAAATTATTTTTTTTAGTTCCATGGGTTTGTAGGGTCATATAACTAAAAGACCAATTTTCTTGTTGTGGGCTGATATCAGGAGGGGACAAGAATCATTTGCCATCTTTTGAATACTAAATGCAATTTGGACCTTCGATGTCTCAGTAGAATCATCAAGTTGTGTAATATTTTACCTTATTGGAGAAGCTATCTGTGCAATCCGATGATTTTGGAGGACTTGATTGCAGTATTGGTATCCATATTTTGTCCATGCAGCAGATGCCACGACATCGAAATGAGTTGAAGAGTTGGTGCAATATTATCAAGTCATCCATTGAGCATATAAGCTACTGAATATGATAGTTTTAGCTTTCAGCAATATCGTTAACCCATCTTAAGTGGCAAGTTATGAATGTGACTGGTCCTCGTGATGAACCTTAAAGGCAATCAAGGATCATTCGTGATTTGACCAAGAAAATGTTGTGAAGCGTTAAGAAATACATTGTTGCGCTTTAGCTGATTACATATTAAGATCCACTGAGGTCCTCTCGCACATGGATTTCCAAGTCTAGAGCCATTATGTTCATCAGATGGTTCGCTTTAGAAATATATTTTCTTCAATGCCCTTCAGGTTACATTTTTCCCACGAGGAAAAGAGATTTTGACACCATACTTGGGCACGCAACATTCATGAAATGAGGGAAGTCCTGGGTTTTGTTTTTCATTCTCGTGTTCTATGTGGATATTTACAAAAGCTCGTTTCGGTGGTGTGGTTTGTTGTTGTAACGATGGTCTGGGCGGCCCCCCAGAAAGTCGAGCAAGGCGCCCTGCCTCAGTGCCTTGAGCTACCTGGTCTGGGCATAACTTATAATACACTCCCAAATTTTTTTGGGCCGGAGGACTCCTTGATGCGAGATGGAGTCATAAATAGATCGAGCACCATACACTCTAACACCCCTGTGTGTGTGTCTCTCTCTCCCCTCTCTCCTCTCTCTATCTTACTCATTTTTAATATTAAAAATATATAATTTTTTCATATATCTTATTTATAATTCATATACTGGGGATGTATAATTTTTGGGTTTTTAAGTAGGTTCCAAGACATCACCGAAACAGACGTCTTGTCGCCTAAGCGTTTAGACTTCGCATGAATGTCTTCGCCTCGACAACCATGCTATTTATCTGTCCTCTTGTCCAATTTTCCTTTTTTATGGAATTTTAATTGACTTGTTAAGACCTAATTCATTCTCTCCCATGGTTCCAGCTGAAGCGGCTAAGCGAGCAGTCAAGAAATCACGGGGAAATGGAAATAAGAACCGGGAAAATGGTAAGACCACTACCTGTCTATTTGCTATCCATTTTTCTTTCCCATACTGTTACTAGTAGGGCTTCCATCTCACATCCTTCCATCTCTCAACAACAAACTCAGGCGAGGAAGAATCCTGATCTGCCATCACGGACCCTCCACCCCCACTCTCTGGAGAATGGCAGGTTCCCTATTAAGATCTGCACGCGGAGTTTTTGTTTTTTTGGCGATTTTATGGTGCAGTCGGAATTTTGCATCTCCAAGAAAAGGCATTGAAGACCCGGCGCAGGAGAGTTTGGAGGAACTCACATACGGCACTGTGAGCCAAGGAAAGCGTGCGTTATTGATTCTGGAGGCCAAGCTGTTTGATAGAGGCACTCTGTAGAATGGGTAAAGTCTTATTTGGGAAAGGGTGTACCGTGCACCTTTGCAAACATAGTTATGCTCTCCAATTGCTTCCTGTTTGGCGGGGGTATCAATTTTGATGTAATATCGATCTTGACGTTAATATCCTTCTGAGAATAATAAAATTCCAATGCTGAAATTGATATTGGAGACTTATGCGCGGCCGAAGGAGAAGGGAGTTAAGACTAGGATGTAAATTGGCGTGTTTTTATACATGAAGCGTCTAAATTGATAGAATATAATCAAACCGTAGTAGCAAAATTGTTGCTAATATAGATATTTGGTGCAATAACCGAATGCCCTCATGTGTTTCGGGGATTTTTGTAAACATATCACTATCGACGTCGATGTTGTTTCCATCTCTGAAATCAATCTATTGCTTATTAATATTCACATGGCCTAAAAAAAGTTTGCACATGTCACCCGTGTCAGGTGGTGTTTGCATTCTCAAGATTGTCTGTGAAAATCAAGAATCATGAGAAAGAGGGGGAAGGCATCGGAGGGGGTCTCCCTCTCTAACGTTGGCACCCCAGTGGATGCGCGCGTGTGCGCAGAGAGAGAGAGAGGTTACTGTTCCTTAGAGCTCTCTAGTGCTCTGCCTTAATCTCGCCAGGAAGAGAGAGACTAAATGAGATAGGGGGAGAGAGAGAGAGAGTAATATGGGGGAGAGAGAAAAAGAGTGCGAGAGAGGGGGAGAGCATTGGAGAGGGTCTCCTCCTCTCGCGTCATCACTCGATAGGTGCATGTACACACGCAGAGAGAGAGAGAGGGGGGGGGGCATTGGAGGGGGTGGAAGTTCATGTCGCCGCCTGCTCGACCTCGCCATTGAGTTGTCGTTGTTGTCCAGTCCATTATTCAATTAAAATATTTAAAGATACGTCTTACTATAGTCAAATGAGATTTTTTGGGCGTAGTATGATGTATAGTGCGCGTGCATACACTAAACGTGATATCAGATTTAATTACTGTAAGATAAAAGAGGATCTGATCGTACCTCTATATGATTCTAGTGATTAGTTCAAACCAAACGAAATTAAATCAAAACAAATTTACTCTCTTTGATTTGATTTGTTTTCTAGGGTCACCTGATTCGCTCTAAGTTGAAATTTTTTTCAATCAAATCAAACTGACCCGTAAATACTCTTAATTCCAGAGTTGTTACAATCTCCCTCACATGTGCTAAAAAATAGTGCCATAATCTTGAAAAAGATTCTGATCTCATTTTAAATGAATGAATGTGTACCTCGATTTCCAGAGAAATAAGATTTTGGGAGAGAGGAGATCGACGTACTAAAAAAAAGAACAGAGATAAACTATCTCCCGAATCCATCTAGAGGCAGCTTTTAAAATGGTATTGTAAATATCCGGGTAAGAAGAATTTTTAAAAAACAAAAGTGACAACATTAGATATTAAAGTTTAATTACCTTTTTTTAAATATGACAATATTTAAAAATAAAATATTTTCAATAGTTTAAAATTATAATCGAGGATTTAAATGAAATACTCAACGGAAATGATCATCATTTAAAAATTATATATGTGTATTTACTATTTAAAATTTATGAGATTAAACGATTCTAGAGAAAAATCATAATTCATTTATCATTTTCAAATGAGTAATATTTTATGCACCGATGCTGGTGCACAAAGTCACGTCATTATATAGCATCTTCTCTCGTTATCTAAAAAATTAGATGAAATGATTATTTTCGGATAAAAAATGACATTCGTGTCAGATCCGTACAATTCATTTTTTCGCACATTAAATGTGAAATGCACTCGACAGGATACTATAAGATTGAAATATTTTGTCAAAGTGAAATATTTTACGTGCTAATGAAATATTTAATATAAGATTGAAACATTTTATTAAGTTTTTTATAAGAAAATATTTCATTCATATAGTAAAATATTATTTCTACAAAATATTTCATTATTTTATTTTTATAGATAAACAAAATATTTCATTTATTTAATAAATATTTGTAACAAAATATTTTATTTATATAATAAAATAATGTTTTTATAAAATATTATTTAATATATTTTTATAGTAAAATAAATGTTTTATTTATGTAACAAATATTTAATTATTGTAACAAAATATTTTATTCACGTGTAAATTATTTTAGTCTTACAAAATATTTATGTCTTATATTTTATCGTCGAATGAGCTTTGTATTTAATGTCCAAAAAAATAGATTACTTTTTATATAAAAATAATCATTTCATCTGATTTTTAGATAATAAAATAGAATGTTATATAACGACATTCCTTTGCATTCTGTGCATAAAATATATATTTTTTAAAATATCTCAAAAAACCGATAAACCGGAAGAAGACTTGACCCCAACAACCAAAACCCTAAGTTGCTCCCACATATAAATAGTTGTTAAACAGGTAGATGTCGCCTTCGCGCTTCAGAAGTTGCCTGTGCGCAGTCGTCTCCCACCGTCGCCATGGGTAAGCGCTGGATCTTTTCCTTCTGTTCGACGTTAGATTCCTCTTGCTTCCATCTTGGGTGTGGTGGAAGCTCCATGCTCCGTTCCCTTTTCTTCTTTTCTCGGTTCGATCCGCATGCTTCTAGGGTTTCATGTTCCCATCATCCTAGGGTTTTCCTCACTCGTCCGCCGCTGGCGACTGGGTTTTAAATTTTAGGGCAGTTTTTTGGATTTGGTCACTTCTTGTCGCTGTCGCGTTCCTCTTATTGTGGTTTGCTTTCCTGGTGTAGCGAGGATTAAGGTCCACGAGCTCCGCGCCAAGTCGAAGGCCGAGCTGCTCAACCAGCTCAAGGACCTGAAGACGGAGCTCTCGCTGCTGCGGGTGGCCAAGGTCACTGGTGGTGCCCCCAACAAGTTGTCAAAGATGTGGGTTTTCCGTCTCTCTCATCATCCTTCTGAATTGCGTATGGGCATTTGTTTCTGCTGTTGCCGTTAATCGTGTGTTTGTGTGGTGGGTGATGCTGCAGTAAGGTGGTCAGGCTCTCCATTGCCCGCGTGCTCACTGTCATCTCGCAGAAGCAGAAGGCCGCGTTGAGGGAGGCCTACAGCAAGAAGAAGTTCTTGCCCTTGGATCTGAGGCCGAAGAAGACCCGCGCCATCAGGAAGCGTCTCACTAAGCATCAGGTGCGCATGTTGATCTCCGTAGTTGCGCTCTTTGAACTTTGTGTTTCTCTACTCCTCGGTTAAATCTTGAAGTTCTGATTGGGTGCCCTTCTTAGAGTAATATGCATCTTTTCATTAGGTGACGTTGCCATCGACCTAATGCAATTCTTCGGGATTGTTTGATTTAAAACATTCGTCTCTGCTGGGGAGTGTCATCTCCCACGTAATTGTATCAATTCAATTCGAAATGAACCTTTTTTGGTTGGTGATTGATCAGATGATCTTTTTGTAGTAACTTGCATCTTTTTTTTTAATATTGTTGTCGTTGTTGTTGAGTTAATGTGGTCCTTTGGGATTGTTCAATGTAAAATGTTGGGCTTTACTGGAGAGTGTGTTATGTCACTTAGAAACGAAGCATTTTGGTTTGTGGTTGATTAGAAATGTTGTGTACAGATCATTTCACAGTCATCATGACAATGTGGTTTGATAGACGGGTGACCATTTTCCCGCCTCTGAAGAATCTTTTCCTTCTTGAGATGATTTGAATTGAAAAAGAAGGGGTGCTTGCTTAGATGTGCTTTTTTCGGCTTGAACATTGGTAAATCTTCACATGTAATAAGAATACACTTGGTCTGCTGTTGGAGAATGAAGGCCTTAGGCAACAGCATTTTGGAATTACTACTCATGATAAGATAAAACAAAATGCTCTATTTTTTGGAATACTCTCAATTTTAATTGTGGTTAGAACTGTGAAAGTTCTAGTTTTAGGGTTGGCAGATAAGGTTTTTAATGGCTGTTTCTGTAATGTTTTATAATTTTTTTGATTAAGAAGTTCTACCAATAATTTAATTCATGATTTAAGAGAATGGAACACCTTGTTCAATTAGGTGGGATGCTGATTCCCCCTGTGGTGCAGCCACCCAATTAAGAGAACAGTTGAATGACAGAAATGACATCGAGTCTTGAAGCTCATGTTTCTTTTGCTATGTTTTCTATTTGTCATGTTGCGATGCATATTGGGGTTTTCAGTGTCTTTACGAAATGTAGACAAGTTAATGCTCAGAGGCCTGAAAGAAGGGCTGGGGGGGGGGATGTGAACCACAGAACCTATGCACCAGGAGAGCCTGAGATGATGCTGGAACGGATGACTGCATAACATTGGACTGAACAAAAATTGTTAACTGCCTCTCCTTATACATGGGCAGGCATACCATTGCAGAAAGAGGAAGAAGCTGCAGCAGTGGTAGCAATGTGTAATCTGATGGCAGCATCTCTACCTATGTGACTGTTTGGTCATGGTGCGGAGGCTAATGCTGTAAAATTGCCCTGCTTTGAACAAAATCCAATATTCTGCCTTTTGGAATGGTGGCGGAATTGATCAGAAATAACTAATTTCTACCAAATGGTATGTTTGGTAGCATTTGAGATCTGAGGTTCCAATTTTACTACCTTTTAACTTCCATGTCAGATGCTTTTTTCTTTTGCCCCCCCCAAAAAACCCCACTTGTTGGCAGAAAAAGAAGGATCTTAACGTTCACATTAGATGACCTTGATGTTTTATCCTCCCTTGTTTGTCCATATTGTTCTATTTGCGTATCTTATAAGGGGGATCGTCGTCAACCAGTCCTAACCTGCCATTTTGTTTTATCGTATCATATGTATATTTGACATGCATGATTTTATTTGTCTTTTCATTGATTCCAACTTCTTCTTAGTCATCGGCTTCTTTTATGACCCTCACCATAATTGTACGGTTATATATATATATATATATATATATATATATATATATATATATATCTGTGAAAATCCATTTTCCATTCTGATTATTAGGGGGGGCGCGCGAAAACTATTTATTCCCAAAGTTATGAGACATTTGTTTTTCATATGTCGGTCTTTTTTATTCCAAATAATGCATTATTCTTTCATGTGCAAAACTCAGTTTTGATTATGTCCCTTTTCAGGCATCTTTGAAGACCGAGAGGCAAAAGAAGAGAGAGATGTACTTTCCCAAGAGAAAATATGCAATCAAGGCTTAAGTTGAGGTGGAGCATTTACGCCCTTTGTTCGAGTTCACTTCTCAGATACGGTGGTGTCAGCATTTTGTTTTCTTCCTTCTGACTGCAACGGACTGTTTGCATCTGTAGTAAGTTATTGTTCTGGAGGACTCTACGAGTTTATTGTCAGTCGGCGGTGTTCACCGATTGCGATGCCCTGTTTCTTGTGGAGGATAATTTAATAGGTGTTGTGAAGAATGCGTGGTGCCGCGTTGAGTGGATGCTACATTTCTGAGAGGATTTTTTACCCAAAGAGGGGAGAGAAACTTAATGGTTTCTTGAAATTTTTTTGGTAACTTGGAATCTAGCACAATTAGTCTTGGATTGCTTTTCAAAACGCTCAACTTGTAAATTCCAATCATTGGAATCAACAGACAAAAGTGGAGCGTTTTGGAATGCAGTCGGCCTCCTCTGCTTTGGTGAACATCAGTTTGTTTTCAGAGAGAGAGAGAGAGAGAGAGATTGTGAAAATGAGGGCTCTTACCTTCGAAAGTGGCCCAATTCGTTATTCATTACGACCCAATTGACAGCCCTACTAAAACCTCGTAATCCATTCTGACCTGGCTCTTTAACTTTAAATCCAGACCTTGGGACGAGTATAAGTCTCAACTTAAGTCTGACTTGGCTCGATTAATTTAATGAATAAATTAATAAAAACAATATATATAAAATATAAATATGTAATTGTATTAAATTAATTAAAGTTTTAAGTATTAATTTGTTTAGAAATAGATTTTTTAATTAAATTTTAAATAATAATTTGTTTAGAAAGTTTTATTTTTAATTTAATAAAATAAAAATTTTAAGGGAAAAAATAATGGTTCAGTTGGGTTGCAGGTTTAATTAAAAATTCGAGTTCGACTTGCGTGCTTTCAGGTCGGCTTTTAAACTTGACTAAGAGACTGTGAGTTAAAAAGAGTTTGACGGTCCGGCTCAGAGTCAGGTTGGGTTGACTCGGCTTTTTGATAACCTTAGATTTTACTACAATTTTAACCCTTGTGCTTGTTTTTGCCGTTGAAATGATTTATTGGAATACTAAAGCGCATTGTTGAAAATAGAACGTTTAAAGCGTGTTCCTGTCAAAATTGGTGCTGCAGTATAAGCATTTAAAAGATGTTTTCCAATGTCTAAATTAAAAATTAAAAAAACATTCTCTACTTGCAGGACTTATAAATCTATATCAAAGTAATCTATAATTCAATTGATTTTTCAAATGTAGCCTTAGACTAAGGATTAGACACTTGATTAGGTTTGAGGTTTATAGGTTGTTTGATTGCTCTTCTTTTATCTCTCTCAAACTTAAAAATAATAACATGGAACTCATTCAACCAGGTTTTGTGATTGCTTCCCTAATTTTTAAGTAAGAATCGCACCCCATTCAAATCTCTTTCTAAATAAAAGCAAGTTCCCAGCAATTTTTATTTTGACAATACTTTTGGACACCGTGACCTAAAAGCAACTTTACCTCCCGACTCTAGTTTCTTGAGAGAGAAGCCTCTCTCTCAAGGTATGCTCTCTCCCTCCCTCCCCTCTTTCGGCGATTTATCGACGTGCCTCTTATTCTTGGGCAACAGGAGGCCCTCGTTGTCCAATAGATGCTCCCCGACGTCTATCTTTGCATCTGCAAACTCCTTCTCCTCTCCAATGGCGGCCGCCTCCGCCTCAAGCATGTTCTCATCGCACGTCGCGCCTCGACCTCCTGGACGACTTCGAGCACTCTGTTGTCCTCGCCCACCCCTGCTACCTTCGTCTCATGGGGGGCGACGTCACTGACAAGCCTCAGACCAAGTACATTGAAGTGGTGTAGAGCGACGACCTACTGGATCTTAGGGTCCGTGAAATCGAGCGGGTCTGGGAGAGGGGAGGCGACACCGAGGACATGCACTTCTGCTTCCTCGTCAAATTCCCATTCGATTTGAAGATCGACAAGTACTACCAGATTGCCTTGTTGAAGTGGCAACGGGTGCCCCATTGGTCGTCCTATGAGGATGTCTCTGAATACGACCTCAGGTCCATTGTGGGCGGAAGAGGATCGAGAAGCAGGCAATAGCGACCATCCATGAGTTGTTGTCGCTGATAGTGAAGAAGAAGACCACACTAGAGAGGATTGCGCACTTCAGGCAGGCGATGGACCTGTCCAAGAAACTCAAGGAGTTCATCGGAGTATGTAGATTGAAGACTTTGGATTAGATTGTAGAATATATCCCTCTCGTTGTGTAGGTGTTCATGCTATTCATGGAGAGGTACAAGTGCAACAATATTCATCCTTTCTTTAGTGCATCTATTATTTGTCTTGTGATCTTGAGAAAAGCTTGAATTTTATTATGTTATCATCTGCGGCACTGTCAATTTTGACAAATTCCTAATATATTCGGCGAAGTCGTGATAAGCATCCGATCGCCTGAGAAGGGAAACGATACGAACATCCCGAAGAAGATTATCGGGGGAGAGATCAAAGCCGATTAGAGATGCAGTTGCAAGGGGAGGGCACAAGAAGTGTAGGGTCATAGTATGAAGGTGGGGTTATATGTGCCTTACAAAAAGGAGGAAATGAAAGGAGGGGTGAGGGAGAGGAAGGGAAGTCAAAAACCTAGGGTATCACACAAGGTCATTGAGGCAAGAGAGGGCGATTTGGAAGGGATCGCATCAACTAGAGAGGGGAAGAGAGAAGGGTGAAGCGGGGGAGGGGTGGGGGGGGGAGCCCAAGCGACGACCACCAAACAGGGGGAAGGAGGAGAAGGGGCGACGGCGGAGGGGGGGAGAGGGGGGGTGACTGACGAAGGAGAAACGAGGAGAGGGAGAAACGACCTAGAGGGGGGGTGGGGGGGAGTTCTCAATGGGAGCTCCCCCCACCCTACTTTCCATCGGTACTGATGTCGGTGACAATTCCACTAGAGGATTCGGAGACAGGTACCACCGCCTCGGGTGGTGAAGTTTCTGAGAGTAGTCACGATGTTGTCACTCTTATTCTTGGTTGCCTGATTTATAAAGTAAATGCTAAGAAATTTTCATGTTTTAGTCATCCAATCTTAACATTGACGAAGAGCTAAAAAAGAATGGCATTATGACACTCCCCTTTTGCCATTTAACAAATTTAGACAATCAGTCGAGAGGATGTACATCTAGTCTAGTATCTAATCCATTTTTTTTACATAAGCTTACATGTTGTGTTCACGCCGTACGGGGGTGAAAATGGTTTTTCCCATCTGATTCACATGTGGTTGGCAATGGTATCTATGAATGAAGTTTTTATTAGCTTGAGTCCAATGATCTGACAAAAACCAATTGCTAACATCAGCAACGTCGATTCAACTAGGTCCTTGTAAATTCAACGGATAGAAAATCAATGATGAATTATCTTAATCATCTAAATCAATCTTTGATCTTGGATGCAAAGCGAGGCATTTGATCATTAAATAAGTTTAGAATAGAGTTCTCAAGTTGTATGCTTGTTTATAAGATTCTTTTCGTAGACGTATAAATTTAAATATCATATCTATGCTCGAGGGCGGTTAAGATTTTATATTTTTCGACGATAAAAAGGCCCTCAATTTAGAAGATTTGAGTTTTACTCATAATCACATGTCTATCTTTCACGTCTCCGATGATACCAGATCTTACAGTCACCCTTTTGAAGCCACTAAACTTTCATTTAAAAGATTGCGTAACACTATTCAAATGTCATTTATGAAGAGTCCCCAAGTTATCAATGAAGTACTTGAGTGATTCCATGGTACTAAGGACGCGTTTGAAACATCGATACATTTTTCTCATTTTTACAGAATCCACCTTCTGAACCCATTGCACAGTGTCAGAGTATTTCTCATTTTTCTGATTCCATGGTACTAAGGACGCGTTTGAAACATCGATACATTTTTCTCATTTTTACAGAATCCACCTTCTGAACCCATTGCACAGTGTCAGAGTATTTCTCGTTATTGAGAATCTTGAGAAACTGGTGTGAGGAACTTTGTTACAATAGGAGAACTCATCACTTTTGTGCATAGGTTCTCTCTCCTCACAAAAAGCTCTTTTCACCAAAACTAAGATGTGACCATGGCATTTGAAAAAGATTAAAGTTGGTCGGGGATTACAACTCAAAAGTCTAGGTGAAAGTGAGTTCTCAAATGAGTCCTAAGTAAAATATCCATCAGACAATACATGCACGAGAGAGTGAGAAGAAAGAACGACGCTCTTTTCCACTATACAATGAGACATGACGGTACATCTCAAAGAAGTGAGGAATGTGATTAACCATTTAATTTATTTTTTATCAGAACGTAGAATCAACATTTTCACTCAAAATAATTAAAAAATATTAATATATTTCTTTTATTGAAAGAGTTCAATGTACTTAGGTGCGTTTGGAACAGATCGAGGGTGGCGGGATTCCAATGATTGGAGAGCTCAAAATTTCTCTCCTCAATCATTTTCAAACGCGCCCTAAGACTGCGTTTGAAAATATATTCGGGCGTGACTTTTGAGATAAAATCATCCGATAATTTTTAATTTTTTTTAAATGGGCAGAGCAATTCTTGACTTCCGTGCAAAAAAAATTTTGAGGAGGAAAGAGAATCGAACACAAAGTGCCCTGCTCTCTTAATCTCTCGAAGAAATCTCATAGTTGATTCTGAAGATTTTAAATGATTGAGAATCATCGACATACAGATAGATTTTTTCAAAATATGTTGAACCTATCTCGTTTTCAAACGCAGTCAGACCGATTCTTAGATATTCCGAGAGATCCACCACCGCTCCTCTTCGGGGGAGATCTCGAGTTCGATCCCGAATTTCTCACTCTCCATTTAGAAAAAAAGAAAAATCTACTTAAAAAAGGAGATGTACCGGATATTATATATCTACTTAAAAAAGGAGATGTACCGGATATATATATAATGGGAACTTGTGCTTTGGAGATACAACGGGCGATTGTTGGCGTGGCTCATTAATTGTGGTTATGATTTTTGGATATGTTTCTAAAGTTTTGGGGATATACAAAAGGCCACTTGCATGTCGTACGGGTCTTGCCTGCAATTCGTTCTTATAGGTATTATTTTTAGATTCGTAATTAAAAGTTTCGGATACGCAAAGGCTGTATATATAGAGAGTACCTTCATTGTTCTTCACCATCCTCACTTCTGTTCTTGATGTCATGATAGGTTATAGGATTAATTCCTCCTAGTTCTACGCCTCGATCCTCTCTCTTAATTAGAAGTATCAAATTCAGACATTATATATATATATATATGCCTAGATTATTGATGTTTGGTCTTTTAATTAGGATTGGATGGTATAGGGAAAGTATCAAGCATAGGGATGTTGGGGCACTGCCTCTTCCCTCCAAGACGAGTAGTGAAGCAAGTCTGGAGCAAACATCTCCGGAGAAGGTACGTATAATTAAGCAATTAACACCCTCTCTTTTGATCCATCTTAATTTAGTATAACACGGTAAAACTAACATATATATATATATATATATATATATATATATATATATAGGAAATGTTCACATGAGATCGATTCCATGATAATTTATCGTAGAGTCAGTCCCATGACAATTTACTATGAGATCGATATCTGAACTCTTAAATATATGGGACCGACATATAGAGAGATGATCTCTCGTAGATTTAAAGACCCATATGCGAGTTAGATATCACGTGAATATTTTTCATATATGTATATATATGTTTGTTGATGTGATGTTACCCTTGTGCCAGGTTAAAGAACTTCTCCACGGACATAGCACGCGAGACTTTTTCTTGTTGCCCTGGATGTAGATGACGAACCTGGGTAACCAGTTTAATAGATTTGGAGGTATTTATATACATGCATACGTCACTTATGTGGATGGTATGTACCTGGTCTATCGTATCACTGTATATGATTATTTATTTAATTTATTGAGATACCTTGTTTGTCATAAAAAAAGCATACCAATTACAACATGTATAACAAACTTGTACTTAATTTTGTTAGTCCATCGGGCTTGTTTGTTTAGGCCCTGTTTAAAAAACGGACAGAGTTAAGATATTCGAGTTTCGGGGCTCGAATATTTTACCTGAGGTCAAGTAATTGGGTTGTATGTGAGAGTGGAGTCCGTAATTTCTCTTTCATAGGTTAAGAATTCTATTCAACCTTATTCTAATATCAAACTCACCCGTAAATTTTAACATTTTATCACACGGTGATATGTAACGAGACAATTCGTTTAGGGCCACTTTGATACTCGAACTATCGGACGAATAATCAAACGATGAGAGAGAAGATAAAATGGGGCCCACCAACTCTCCTCACATAAATATAATTATCCGAGGTCGAACACGGTAACCCTGTTCGACCCTTTTGGGTCGAACTGTTCGAACAACAAACAGGGCCTTAACCAGCAATGGAGTCAACTTCTTAACCGATTTACACGTCAACACGTTAGTTTCTTAATCAAATACCACATTAATGTGTTGATATTATTATATAATGTTAAAGGGAGAGCGATGGGTAACTGCCACGTGAAAGAGGGAAGAGGACAGGGTGTCTTATTTTCTCTCTCTCTTTTTTTTTGATTTTATGTTTTTTTTAGTGGGGTAGGTGGGGCTGCGGGTGGTTGGTTGGAGTCGTTGGACTCGGATCCACTTGGGTTTTTTTTCACTTGTTTAATACTAAGGTCGTGTTTGTGAATACTTACGATCATTTGGATTTTTTTCAAAAAATCAGCTACAGTACCTACTCAGCTACTCTATCTGCCGGAGAAGGAGAAGAAGATGTCGCAACGGTCGGCAAGGGCGAGGGCGTCTGCGAGGTGGGAGGGGGGGGGGTGACGACGACGAGTCCGTGCGGCGTCTACAGGAGGGGGAGGATGGCGAGCCCGCGAGCACAGACCGACTCTGTCAGTCGGAGAAGAAGAAGAAGACGACGATCTGACATCTACAGGCGCCCAGGCGACGGCGGCGGAAGGCAATGACGTCCACGGAATGGAGGTGGGGGGGGGGGGGCGACGACGACGAGTCGGCGAGCACGGACATGCTGTGTCTGTTGGAGCAGCAGAAGAAGAAGAAGAAGCGCAACTCTGTTTATCTCTGTCTTCAAAATCACCATTTGCACGAAAGTCTAGACCAAATGACTCATTTAAAAATAAGGTCTGAGTTATCAGAAATTTTAATGATTGAAGTATTCAAATAATATCAAAAGTTCGTGAAAGTTCCGTACAATGTTGCCTCTGCGACCAATCAGCCGCCTTTTCTCTACTGTTCATCGTCATCCGTGTCGCGGATATCTAGAAGTCGAAAAGGCTGACGTTCCTTTCTTTCGTCTCAAATTCGTCGGCCACTTTCGTTTCCGCGGGATCCGCGGAACTGGATGCGACGCGAGGGGGGTCCAGGCCGCCCTTCGCATTTCTTCCATTCTGAGAGAACACCAACCAGGTTGAGATTGCATTAATGGCGTTCGCCTTCAGGGGTTGTGCGTCGGCCCCTTCTCCTCTTCCGTACAGCTCGAGACCCTTCGTGGGTTTGAGGGCCCGGACATGTTCGATCCTGGACCCCCTTACGTCTGGTCGGCTCAGGAGATCGGCGTTATCGGTGTCTGCTCAGAACAGCCGTGGCAGTGACTTAAAGTCGCCGTCTTTGTCATTTAAGGAGGTATGGGCTAATTGGCCGCCCCTCTCTAGTCTCTCTGTGGCCGCAATTATGATCTCTGTTGGGAGGCTGTTGGCTTGCATGTCTCCCCTTTTTTCCCTCCTTAATGGGTTGCCCTGCAAAATGTGCAGCTGATTGAGTCACTAATAGATCGTGTGGATCTATCTGAAGAGGATGCAGAGGCTTCTCTGGATCTTTTGCTGAATGAAGCTAATGAGGCCTTAATAAGTGCTTTCCTTGTGCTTCTGAGGGCAAAAGGAGAGACCTTTGGAGAGGTAGGCTTCTAGAAAGTGTGAATACTGTGCCGGTTGTGTTTTGCATGTAACTGTGTAATTTAGACTGTGATTAGAGCATGACGTCTACTGTTATAGCAGAATTTAGATTGGCTTTAGTGAGGATTATTATTCTTGCAGATTGTGGGATTAGCTAGGGCAATGATTAAGCATTGCAGGAAGGTGAACGGGGTTGATGATGCAGTCGACATTGTTGGAACTGGTGGTGATGGCGCAGACACTGTCAACATTTCAACGGGCGCCGCTGTTTTGGCAGCAGCCGCAGGAGTGAATGTAGCCAAGGTGATGGTCCAACCTTTCTTTGAGTGACATGATAGTACTCTTCTCCTATATCTGCAGCTCCAATGAAATAGGGAATGACGGTGCAGCATCATGTTTTCAGCAAGGAAACCGTTCAAGTTCTTCTGCATGTGGAAGCGCTGATGTACTAGAGGCATTGGGAGTGAATATTGAATTGGGGCCTGAGGTTTGTTGAGCAAAGTTGCCTGATTAATTTGACAATCATGCTTTTACGGACTTATCATTGTTTTACGCTGTTGAGAATCCCTTGACATGTAGTGGCAAGTTATTTGCTAAAATTTGCCAACAATTGGACATCAGATGACCGATATACTGGACTGCTAGTGCTAAGTGTCAAAGAGATGGATTTCAAGCTGTTTGTTGAAAGTGGATGGTAGCACAATAAGTATCGAACGATAGAAGGAGATTGACTTTCCTAGGACGTTTAAGAAAGTAATAGGTATCAGATTCCTGACAAAAAACTCCCAGAAAGTAGGCAAGGAAGACTGATATCTGAAGGTCCTTGTGTAGATCCTCACTGTGACGCATGTGACCATGAAATCTCTCTTTGGGTCTCATTTTTTTTTGGGGAAGGGGAGAAGGAGAGCTATCAGATTTACGGCAAGAATTATATTTATCGTGCAACTTTATAGCTAAAACTGGTTATCCTGTATTAATGCTCAAACATTTTAGTTTACATAGTTCACTTTTAGTGGGTGGTTGCCCTCTTAACCTGGAATCATCAGTATTTGCTATGCTTTTTCCTTGTTGTATTATTGGTTCCATTTTGAATCAGCCATAAGACTTGCCTTGAATTCCTTTTGTCAATTATGTATTCGATGTCTGTGAAGGGAAGGGGAGAAGATGAAAGAAAGCACACAATTTTGTGAACCATGATGTCTGTAGGCATTGAATGCCATATTCATGCAGATTGCTTGTTCGAAGGATGGTTCTTAGTTTCCCAACACTTGTACTCTGTAGCTCCTGTTGTTTTGGGCATCTTAGGATCAGCTATACACCACATTTTTTTACTGTGCATGAGATGAGTTCTGGATAAGATTATGTCAAGGTGAGTAACTTATAGTATCACCCACACTTTTTCCTTGAGGACAAGCTCGTCAACCATCAACCTAGACATAACTCTTTGAGAGTTGGTGACTAAAGAAACTTGAGATGGGCAGTTGGCTAAAAAATTACTAATATATTGTTTATGTAAATGAATCTGATATAAACCACAGTTTACATCCAGTAAGGCCCTTGAGAAGACAATGCAACGTTTGGCTGCTGAAATCATGCATTCTACATGTAATATTTTATGTTTGTTCTTGTTGGTTCTAGTTTGTAGCCATGGAATGCATTATGTATGCTTTACATTTCTCCAACCATGTGAACAACAGGAAGACCTAGTTCTGTTCTCAACACATTCACTATTACACATTCCACAGGAATGACTAGCATTGTTCTACTTCTTTGTAATGGTGTATTATATATGCATACACACACAAAGTACCATATTTTTCATTAGTCCACAAATAACCATTTCAGTTGGAAGAGCAAATGGCCGAATGTGTCTACATTTTAAGTAGATGGATATGATCCTCATGCTCTTCTTGTCTAGGCTGGAAATAAAATTTTACCTATATTTGTTGAACATAGAGGATATTTAGAAAGAGGATTTAAATATCAGATCCACCCCATGTTGGTGTGTTGAAGAGAAGAGATTCAGAGAGGTCTTGTAGAGATCAATAGATATTTCTAATGCTTTTTCCTTAGCTTTTTTTGGTTGGAAGTCTTATTACTAACCTTTCTTATAATTCCTCCTTTTAAACTTGGCCCTAGTGGACCTTGATCACCATGGTGTAGACGAAGGGCTTTACCCACTAAGGCACACCTTGAGTACAATGTTTTTCTTCTGCTGCACTGTCATTGTGGTGATCATCATCAGCATGAGTATCATCATAATAATCTCCTCCTCTTCCTCCTCAGTCCTCCCTATCATTCTATCTGCTTATGCTTCCTTTTCGTTTTCCTCCATCTTCTTCTAGGCCATGTCCACCTTGGAGAGAAAGAGATCTCGGAGGCCTCTCAGTGATTGCAATCTATGATTAAAAACACGGTGATATACTTACTGGTTTCTTGGTAACCACCCCTGGTCGGTCTTCAGTTTCTTTGGCTTGCTGCATTTGATTGTCTGTGGCCAAACTGTGAATTAGGCGACTACAAGGTCGCACATTTAGATAAGTATTTATTCTTTATAAAATTGGTGGTACAAACCCACCTTCTTCTCAAGTTTGTCTATAGTCAGCTTGCCCATTGCCAAAGGGAAACAGCCTATGCATGCCTTACTAGGAGGCCAGGGTTTCAATTCCCTCCATCTATGGAGCAGAGTGAATTTCAACCTTTTATGTGTGCTGGAGGTGCCGCCACTTGATGGCTGAGGATGCTGGAGGATGGGCCATTGTGATCATAATGCATCGGATCTCAACAATGCCCATTGGCTCCATCCCCAATGCATTACTCTCCTCTTTATCCATGATGGATGGGACTCTTTTAGAAAGCGTGCATTACTTGAAAGAACCAACTGAAAAGTTGGAACACATTTTCTTGTAGACCAGTCTAGTTCGTCCAGACAGTCCATAAAAACTGTTACTCATTGCTCTTCTCAGCTTTTCATTTTGGTCCCTTAAAAGCTAAACTTGATAACCATCAAACATACTTGTCAAGGTGACGCAGCGACCCAAGGTGTTCATGGGGAAGCTAAGTGCTTAGGCAATAAGGCGTCTGCCTAGGGGATACCTTGGCGCCTCTTTAAAAACCTAAACAATATACATACCCAATATACAAATTAAGAATAAGATACATGAAAAACTTATAGATTTTAATATTAAAAATTGAGAGACAGGGAGGGAAGAGAGAGGGAGCAGAGAGAGAGAGACACGCACACATAGATAGAGGGGTGTTGGAGGAGTGGGTGGAGCCTGATCTTAACGAGGCCACCTTCACAACCTTCTCCCTTCAATCCTGTGATGAAAGAAGATAAAGGGATTTGCAAGTTGAATGACAGAGAAACTGGAAGATCCCAAGTACCCGGGTCAATCAAAGGTTCAATCCTCTCTAAACTACTCATTTTCAAATGATATCCACACTCCGTGATTTTGGCTCAACTAGAGCTAAATAAGCTCGGGAATTGTAAGTAAAGTAAGCCGATGACCAAACTCAAACTCATCCACTGAAGAAAGCAGCTTCAATGCCGTGAGGGAACTCAGTATGAATCCAACTAAATCTGTTTTGGGAGTCACATTTATCACCTATGACTCAGCCTCTCGCTGCGGATCGCCTTTCTGGGGGACAAAAAGGCAGGCTGGCACCTTGGCCCCATAAGGGCGCCTGGTTGCATAGGCGACCACCTTGACAACTATGCCCTCAAGTGTAAGCATGTATAAACTGAGTGTCTGTTCAATTTTGTTAAATAAGTCTTACAGTTCACGTGATCATCTGACAGATATATCAAAAGTTTTTTTTGATCTGGTTATCTACTGTCAGGCAACACAACTTTGTTTTGGCTTTGAGCTAGATGCTTTTCGTTGTATTCAAGTTTAATTTATTCTGTAATTGAGACTGTGCTAATCTAACTATCTTGTTTTCTTCTTTTCTTAATATTGTTGTTACCCATATTCACTGGTTGAAGGGGGTAAGGCAATGCATCAAGGAAGTAGGCATTGGTTTCATGATGTCCCCGAAATACCACCCAGCGATGAAGATTGTGGCTCCTGTGCGGAAAAGACTAAGGGTTAAGACAGTCTTTAACATTCTAGGTCCAATGCTGAATCCAGCAAGGGTCCCTTTTGCTGTTGTTGGCATCTATAATGAGGAAATAGTAAGTTTCTTCGATGGCATTATGTCTACTGCTTATGAATCTTTCGTTCAAGTTAAAGAATGGTAAACTGATTAAATGAATTATACTTACATATTTGCTTCATGTATTTTTGTTTCTGTTATGTTGTGGTTTCTTCGAGTTCTAGTACCAAACATTTTCAGCTTGTATGACCTAATTCTTAGACAGTGCATTTCAAAGTGTAGTCAGCTTGGGTCTGAAATGATGATAGGGTGATCTATTAGTTTCCTGCTTTCCCTTAACCTTACCTGACATTATATCAAATTACTCTATGCATCCAAAGTAAGTTCAATTACTTCTTACTTTGAAATCAACTCAATGAATCTAAGCCCAATCATCTTCTGGCATCTAGATCAACAGCAAGGGAAAGGCAAGATTAGTCTCCCTGAATCACAGCACAGTCATAGATAGGAATGTGAAAGCACCAGATCCTGGTCTGGTTGATCTGAGCCTGAAAAGATCCAATTCTTTTGAATCTTAATTTGTATTTGATCTTCGTTTCAGGATCATACATGGATTAGCTGGATTCTTGGATATTGTTTTAAATCTGCTTCTCTTTCCTTCTTATATATGCACCCTCACTTTGCCCTTCTCCTCTCATTAATATAGAGAGTAACCATCCAGGTCTGAAACATATCAAAGAACACAGCCATCCGAAAAAAATCTGTAATTTCTATGATTCTTTCCTCTTCTTTGGATTTCTTTGCCCTGCCTTTATCTTAAGAGCAGATAGAGTTAGGGGTCCCTTCTCTCAGATTCTCAATTAGCATGACACAAGTAAAGTGAGCAACATTTTCTTTTGTGGTCGAGATTGTTACATTATTCATGGAATCTTCCAGTTGCATGCCCAAAATCACCACTAGTGTTAAGAAGGGACTAAAAGACAGGACAGAAAGAAGCTAAGTGTCCCAACCAAGCTTCTGGGAAGTTGGGTTCCAGCAGCCTGTCCCTTCCGTAGGTGGCAGCCTCTTGACAACAATTACAGAAGATGCAGAATCCTGGTTAGCAATGTAGATCAACCAGCAACAGACAGATCTGATGGCCTCCCTCTGCCACCACAGCCTTCTCTGGCCTTCCTGCATTTCACTGCTCCACCATGGAGGACACTTTTGGCACCCTCAAAGATGTTTTATTGACTGTGCCAATATGGGTCCATCCTCCATAACCTTAAGCTTCTACCCCTGCCATCCCAAGCATAATGCACTGGTGAGCTCTTTCTGCCTGTCAAACCACTGCCTCGCCCTCCACAGTGCTGTCCATGTTAGCCTCAGCCGCATTGCCTGTCACTCTAGGCTGTTGCCCTATTGAGCTCATTATTTTTCTCAAATTAATCGAGGTAATTTTTCTCGAATTAATCGAGGCAAATTAAATTAAGGTGGCTCGGTGACGGTCGGAATATGGCACAAAGCTAGCACCGTCGCTCTGCTCCCAAGAGTCATCTTCAAACCCCAGGAACCCTCGGTCGAATAACCCATCTTATTCTCGAGATAATCGAGGCAACTAGAGGTAATTCAGCTCAACAACAACCAATAACGGGCACAAAGCCTAGCATCTTTGTGATCCCAGACAAAGTTCCGAATCTCGGGGATTCCCATCGGATGTTCGGAGTTAAAGAAAAAAAACCTCGCAATAAGAAAGCAACCATACGAGGATATTCTACACACCTGCGGAATGTACTACACGAGTGTACGAGACGGCTTAGCGGGATGCAAACTTCTCCCCTCGACGAACGACGTGGAGAAAACAAAGCAAAGCACAAAGGAGGAGCAATTTTCTCCTCTCCACATAGCCAAGCAGCAAAAAATACTCAAGGAAAAAAAATGAAAAAAGGAGACTTTTATAGGGGCCGCCCACCCTTTCCTCAAGTTTCCTAGTCACCCGTAACCAGGTAGGTCTCTTGGGGGACCTAGATGCCACTCGGGTCAATCGACCCGGATAAATCCTCCCATGCTTATCCGGGGTTCGATCGCCCCTTTAAAAGGGCCAGTCAACCACAGATAGCCCCTTGGGCTTAAATGTTCCCAAAGTTGATGAAAAAAACCATGCTTGTATTCAAGAAATTTAAAATTTGAAATTCTGCCTAGAATTTTATGAAATTGCATAAATGTCCAAGGGAATTATGTATAAATATGAGAATCCCATGGAAAGCTTGTCATCTTTAACATAAACCCTTGGTTCACAGGAAATCACACAAATACTTGTTTAGGAAAAATTACAAATAAACCGTAGCTTAGGACAAAATTACAAATATATCCCCACCTTAGGGAATGAAAGTCTCTCTCAGACTAAATCCCCTATATCACAAAGGTGATTGTAAGGGTTAAAAGAGATCTTTGGTGGTTAATCAAAGATATTCGGAGTTTACCTCGATGTAAATAAACACTGATTATGGTTGGTGGGAAAAAGTCTAGTACACGAACGCTAAATCGTCTGATGAACCAAACTCGCAGAATCAATAATATGCATGCTAATCAATTAGCTAAAATAAATGCATATTTACCCAACAAATCGATATATAAATTTTTCGCGTGTAAATAGACTGACACGTCCGGTGGAACTTTTCTTGCCTTTCATCTCTCTGCCAAAGAATTGCTACACCTTTACAAAGGTTGTGATACCCTCTTCTTGTTTCCATTTCTCAAGAGGGAGAGGGTTGGAGCCAATAACTCCTAAGTCAACAAACAAACAACCAGCATCAATCCATCAATGACGACAGTCACCCACGGCTCGATGGTCATCGCCAACCATGCCATATATGGATATTTGGCCACATCGATCGTCTTCGGAGACTTCCCTGTGGTCGTCGGCTCAACTTACTTCTTGGGGGTAGTCCTCGTGACTGAGGAGACACCGGCTGCACCAGCCACGTTTGTTGTTGCTGGGGGCATCAAGCTCTGTTCACCAGAAGGCCGAGTCTTCTCGATCAACACCATCTTTTTCAACTATGCTCCTGTCAAACGGGGGCAGTGCTGAAGTTGCAGAGGCAAAAAACCAGTAGCTGCCATATCAAACTCCGGCAAGACGGTAGTTGTCGACAATCTCCGCATTTGGCTCGATGGAGGCGAGTCGATACTATCACGGGACAATCATGTCCCAACAATCTCAACTTCCAACCGTTTTGCACTTCTTCACCGAGTGCGAGTCCAAGTCCAAGAATGGGGACAACCCAATTGAATAACGCTCCCGTAAAATGAAGTAGATCTGGGTCACCAAAGAGGAGGCTCGCGCAATCAAGAGAGCCAAGGTTGGCAAACTTGCTCAAATTTTAGACCAGCATCAAGCTGAAGCTACGACATCCCATGATGCCAAATCACTATGTCCTCGTGGACAAAAGAGGAAAGGGGTTTATAGGAAACCCAATTTTACCTCTCAAACCTTGGAGCCAATCCGAATACCGGAAAGGAATCACGCTGAGGTCCCTGCGGCGCATGTCTCGGTCTTGATAGACTAGGGGCATCTGCCCCCCTTGGGATCCAATTGCCAAAGAAGCGGAGGGTGGTTCAAATGTCAGAGGCTAGAGATAGCATAAAGGCGTTCAGCTGCTATGTCTCTGGCAAGGAACCAATGGAGGCCGCTGATGATCCCGCTAATCTGGTTGATCCGGTTGGCATAAATGACTCAAACCTGGTGATGGATGCAATATATCTTAACACCAGGAGTGTCACTAGAAGAAATCTCCATGCCCAATTTAGTGGCCAGGTGGGGACCTTTAGCCAGGGTCAAAATTAAGGCCAAAATCAAGGGTAGACCTAAGAACATGTTCAACTGTAGAACCAGGGTGAGAATCTCCACCAAGAAGAGACAGATGGTGACGAGGTCATAACTGTTCATGGAGATTGAGGCAATTTCCTCTAAGAGGATATGTCAATCTGGTCTTTGAACCACCTTCAAGAGCAGCTTTTCAAGCAATGTCCGACGATGTCAAATTTGAAACTATGCAATGTTGGCATATAGAAATGACTAATCTCATGATCGAAATGAAGCGACAGATGAATGTGAATGCTCAACATCCCGCGGCACCAGCATATAATTAAAATGCCCAGAGAGAGTAACATCTCGCCAACCCTTTTATGGTCAATCGGCAAACAGTTGTTCCTAATAATTTTGTTGCCGAGGCAGGGTCCGAGTTACCTCGCGCCCCGCTCAATGGCTAGTGTTTCCGAACTCTAGCGGCTGAAGACATTATCGCCCAACGACGCATGATAGAGAATATGGTTGAAGATAAGTTTGCTTAACACAGTGAGGGTATCGCTACAGTTAACTTATACAGTGTGCCTTACCTAATACATCACCAGTTCAAGAAGCTTCTGTCGGACTATCCCAAGGCACCAAAGCTCCAAAAGTTTAATGGTCAAGGGTTTCTGCATGAGCACTTGGCCTACTATATAACTTCCATGGGTGAGCTGGCACTTGAGGAGTCTTGTCTCCTCTGCTATTTTGCGACCACTCTCACCAGTACCGCTTTTCAATAGTACTCAAGGTTGAAGCCCAATTTAGTGGCCGATTGGGTAGATTTCCAAAAGAAATTCATCGACCGGTTCCAAACGATCGAAAGGAAGGTGTCCTTGGCCGAGCTGTGCTCTCTCAAGCAGAAAAGAGGGGAAACAACACTAGACTTTATTAAACGTTGGAGAGATTTCGGCATGAGGTGTGACAACCCTCCTACTCAAGAGGATGCCATAACTATATGTCAGAGAAGCTTGTCAGCAGAGGTTAGTGAAAAGCTCCTTAGCATAAACATTAAGAGCTTCGATCAGTTAAATTCAGTGGTGGCGGAGATTGAAATGTTCTTCGCCAATAGCTTGACATTTAGGTCCTCTAAGGGCAAACCATCCAAGGAGTATAATGCCATTGGAAAAGAGGTGAATGCCGTGGACTTATCCCCTACAAACGAGAACAATAAGGGAGAGACCTCAAGTGGTTCGAACAAGAAATCCGAAGGAAAGGCTCCAGTTATGACATTGGCAGAGCGCATGAAGACTCCTTATTTCTTCAAAAGGAGCATATTAAGAAGCTTTTTAATCTTTGTATGAAGAACAAATTGATATCTCTGCTAGAACCCAGGAAACTGGCAGATGTGAATAAATCAAACGAGTCCAACTATATCTTTAAAACTGAGGTGGAGAAGATGATCCAAAATCGCCTCATCACAATACAAGGTTGTCTAGTTAACCCTCCACAGCCTTATGCCTGCGATCGGTCGAACCAATCAGCCAACGTGATCCAACATTCAGTCAATGTGATCCACGTTGCGGCAACCTTCCCACTCCCCAAGCCAGGGGCAGAAGAAGTTGGCCCCAGTCAAACCATACCCGCTTTGTGGTACCTAGGTTGGCGGCCCTCACACCAATGTTCCTTTCCGAAGGAGGACACCGAGAAAATATTCAATACTCTTATTAAAGAGGGTCGAATGATGGCGCATGACCCGCCGACACATTATACAGAGGTGGAGAAGAGGCATCCCCTTTACTTTGAATATCACGCCAGGGTGTCCCATCCCACGGGAAAATGTGAGGAACTCTAAGAATGCATCGAAACCCTCATTCGAAAAGGAGAGATCGATGCCCAAGGAAACTGCATGATAAAGAAAGGCTTAAAGAAGCTACTGAAGAGATATCAGGCCAAAGCCACTTCGCAGAAATCTTGCGTAGAGCATGGATGGCAGTATCGGCCGAAACCGATAAACGCACCAAGTCATTGTAGCAAGTCCGATACCGAAACCGGACCGAAACCGGACCGAAACCGAACCGAAACCGACCGAAACTGACCGAAACCGGACCGAAACCGTCTGGTTTCGGCCGAAACCGGACCTGCTCAATACATTTTTTGCCTTTTCTGACTGTTTTGAACCGGTTTCGGCCGAAACCGAAACCGAAACCGAAACGTATCGGTTTCGGTACCGGCCGAAATCGGTACCGAAACCGATACTACCATCCTTGGCGTAGAGGGGGTCAGACGAGGTTACAAGATGATCTCATCTTCTACAACTTTGAATGGCCAACGCTTTAAGCAAAATCCCCGGCCGGCCCAAAAGATCAAGCCGACAATCATATTGAGTAAAGCACCAAGCATTGCTCGAGACAGATTCTTGGAGAAAGCCAAAAAGGCAATACTCAAGGAGAAAACCACAAATCAAGCTCTGAGCAAAATCAGAAAGGCAACACTCAGGAGAACAATCCCAAATTAAGTTCCGGGCAAAGTCAGAAATGCAAAGCTCAAGTCAAGAACTCCAAATTAAGTTCCGGGCTGTTGAACCCCACAAAATGCATAGGTATTTTCTGATGTTTATGACAAATTTCAGAAATTAAATGCATTATGTCATGGCAAGAAGCAATATGAGATCGTCGTCGTTACATAAGTAGCCATGGATATTTCATCAAACACTCGGTGCGCGGCATAAAGCCACACACCCACGGAACAAAATTTACGCAAAGTCAAGCTTTTTTAGCCTCTTATGACACTGGGACATTTTGTCAAACACCTGGTATGCGACACAAAGCCACACACTCACTCAATGAAATGAACTCAAGGTCAAAGATTTTAGCTTCTCGAGAGCGGTCCCAATGTTTCGCACCTAAGTCCCCTCACCCCGAAGCCAAGGACAATAAGACGTGTTAAGGGAAAATCAACAAACAAACAAGGAGAGCTCCACATGTTCTTTACTGCAAAGAAGGCCAGAAAAAGATAAAAAAATCCCAAAATCCTTGGCCTTTTATGGTGTTGGATTGGAGTATATGTGGGGGATCTCCCTCCTTCCCCTTCATTCTCTCTCTCTCCCATCGGTGGAAGCCACCGGGGGTGGGCCACCCCCAGTCAGACCCACCGGGGGTTGCCCCCTTTTTTTCATCTTCTCCTTGCTGTTGCAAAAAAAAAAAAAACACACCAGGGGAGGGGGGACCCTAGTCAAGCTCACCGGGGGTACCCCGCCCCCTCTCTTGTTACTACTGCAAAAAGTTCAGGAGGGGAAGACCCCCAGTTAGAGCCACTGGGGGTACCCCCTCCCCCTCTCCTGTTGCTGCTGCTTGTTGCTACTCAGACCAGGGGGGACCCCCGGTCAGAACCACCAGGCGTGCTCCCCCCTTCTCCCTCCTGCTGGCTCTTGTTGCTGCTCAGACTAGGGGGGACCCCCGGTCAAGGCCATCGGGGGTGCCACCCACTATCCTTCTGTCGCTGCTACAAGTAGAAGAGGGGGGACCCCCGGTCAGGTCCACCGGGGGTGGCCCCCCTTTTTCTTTTGTGTGTTCGTCGCAGACGAAGACCAGGGGGACTCCTGGCCAATGCCACCGGGGGTGCTCCCCCCGCCAGCTACAACCGGGGATACTCCCCTCTCCTCTTGCTGTGCGCATCACCGGGGGTACCCCTCCAGCCAAGCACCACCAGGGGTGCATTCCTTGCTCCCATGCACGTGAAACAAAACAAAAAAGAAGATGAAGAGACGAGAAGAAGGTAAAGGTCAAAAGCAGTGTCACCTCCACCATAATTCACCGGGGGAGGCACTCCACTTGACATTCTCCTATCACTATAAAAGGAGGAGGTTGGCAGCACTTGGGGTATGGAGCATAAGATGGCGCAAGAGCTTGAAGAAGCCGCGAAGGAGCACTTGGAGCTCCTAAAGCCCTTGGTGGCTTGAAGACTTAAAGATGTTTGGTTGTTAACTAAAACCCACAAAAGGGGTGTGCGCCCCACACTTGGGGATATGATCTTTTGATCATCAAAGTTTCATATCTTATCAAAGTTGTTGAAATCATGATGAAGTCATGCAAATTTCATGAATAGCCAAAATCCATGAAGAAATTTTAGAAATCATGGAAAAAATCCTGAAGTATCAAAAAATTGCAAAAACTTGAAAGATGAAAAATTACAGAAAAGACCCTGGAAGATCAGAAAATTGTAGAAAAACTCTTGAAAGATGGAAAACTGTAGAAATGACCTTGGAAGGTCCACAGATTGCAGAAAAACTCTTGCTGGTCAGAAAATTACAAAACAGACCTTGGAAGATCAGAAAATTGCAAAGAAAAAACCCTAGCTTAGGGGAAAATTACAAATAAACCCTAACTTGGGGGAAATTGCAAATATACCCTACCTTAGGGCATGGAAGTCCCTCTCGGACTAAACCCTGATATCACAATGGAGATTGTAAGGGTTAAAAGAGGTCTTTGGCGGTTAATTAAAAGGTGTTTGGACTTTACGCTGATGTAAATAACACTGATTACGGTCGGTGGAAAAAAATCCGGTACACGAACCCTAAATCATCTGATAAATCAAACTCGCGGGATTAATAATATGCATGCTAATCAATTAGCTAAAATATATGCATATTTATCCAACAAATGGATATAAAATTAATTTTCTGCGTGTAAACACATAGATACTTGAAATAGCCTTTTTGTGGCAACTCTCAATTCATTAACTAAATAGATTGTTTATTTCATCTTTTCCCAAGAAAAATACACCTAGTGTTTTTACCTTC
Source organism: Amorphophallus konjac (assembly GCA_022559845.1). Lineage (NCBI taxonomy): Eukaryota > Viridiplantae > Streptophyta > Magnoliopsida > Alismatales > Araceae > Amorphophallus > Amorphophallus konjac. The sequence goes on along the minus strand of CM040125.1, from coordinate 2,122,084 downwards.
TTCCTTGTAATTTTGAAAACCTTAAGCTCAAACACAATTTTCCTGTCTTTGCTCATATTTTCATCCGTCCTCAGTTGTATCCACCGTTATATGGATTAATTTGTCTATGGCATCTCACTAAATTGGGTTACCTCTTTCTGTTAGTTCCTTGATCTTTATTCCATTACTTAATTCTTGTATTCCTTGCAAACATTTTAATCAGCCTAATTGATTCTATCATGGAAACTGATGGATCTGTAAGTTTCTTCAAGGCTTATTAATATTTTTAAGGGTTTTCAATAGTCTGGACTTTTATGAGCCAAAATAATGCTGCAGGTGCTAAAGATGGCTAATGCACTACAAAGATTTGGAATGAAAAGAGCAGTGGTAGTTCATTCAGGAGGATTAGATGAAATCAGTCCACTTGGTGAGCTTTTCTATCATTTGTTTCTTCTAGCATATCCTACAGCTTGCTCTTGGATTTGCTGATTTTTTATGGTTAATAAGATGGTTTGTTTTCTCAGACCATAATATCAAAACAGTCAAATGCTGTCATATTTTTCCTATGCTCATTTTCCATGCTTCATCTTTTTTTATTTCTTCTCAATGGTAACTGAATGCTTCATGCATTGACAGGGCCTGGTTATTTTCTTGATGTTACTCCAGAAAAAATTGAGAAGTTCTTCTATGATCCATGTACGTATTTTTCTCTGTCACACATATATTTGAAAAGGTGTGTCAACAGACGTATACAAGGGAGAGCTAGCGCTTGACCTTTACCTAGCACAGAATCATGAAAATGTTATTCTTACTTTAAAGAGGGTTTGTGAGCCTTGCCTTACTCCATGCATGGTGTTATATTGCAAGGGGACATCTTGAGCCTTAAAAAAGGTGTTCGTCATCCCTAGAAATTCAGTAGTGTCAATCAAATTATGCTTTTTTGCCTAGGACTAATGCTGTTTCAAGAAATAGATGCATTGAAATTCTTGAATATTTTATTTTAAAAAAGTCTTATTAAATTCATTTATTTATTGTTCCTTCAAAAGAAGATGGGTTATTTGTTGTTGGATTTGTTGAATCACCCAAAATTCAGCTTGATGTCCATTGTTAAAAGTATATTGAGGCAAATACCTAAGGTTTGGGACTAGACATAGTCTACTTAATCAAATTTATGTATTTTTTTACAGTTTATAACAAATGATTTCATTTTTTTATTCTCATATTATTAAATTAAGCTTGTTATGCAGTGTTATAATGCTTGCACATCCATCATATTGTTATTTATCTACACTTTGCTAGATTTGTGGATATTTTTTGAATGATTACCATGGCTTTTCTAAAATGCTGCTTTCCTAAAAGTATTAGTCGATGTTTACTATGTATTTATTTAACTTAGTGTTTGTTGCGACAGTGGACTTTGGTATTCCACGCTGCACTCTGGCAAGTTTAAAAGGGGGAGGACCAGAATTTAATGCAGAGGTTCTTAGGAATGTATTATCAGGTGAAAAAGGACATATTGCAGATGCTTTAGTAAGTCCCCTTTTCTTCTTATTATAGTCCTTTTCACATTTTATTATTATTCTTTCTCATTTTTTTCCCATTTGGGTTGTATCAGTAAGAAAAATCTTTGTTGTTACTTTCTGCATTCAAACGTCAGGCAGACCTAGATTGATGGATAAGGCCTTCTGTGTATGGTTAAGCATTGATGTGCAGTCATGGCAGTTCCATTGATTGAATACTCATGGATACAGTTTACGTGTTAACTTTGTTGATGCCTAATATGTCACTGATCTAGAGAAAGTTCTTGATACATGGGTTCTTTGATATTTGAGGTGTATGGCATATTGATTAACCAACTTGACGGTGAAATGGCATTCTCATTTCATGTCATGTCATGAGCAGTGCTATATACCTTAGATGTGAATAGGGCCTGTTCATTAAACACTTACCTAAAAATTTCTAAACATTCTCGTAGGAATTGACTTCATGAGATCTTTTTTGTTACTAAATTACATGTTTCTCCATTTTTCTGTTATGGTAGGATTTATTATGGGGGGATCAGAGTTGACAGAGGTATTTGTATCAGAAAATTTGCCTTCCCTAAAGGATATGTCCAGTTGGACTGTGGCTGCTCCAGGCACAGCTTTTCTAACTTATATCTTTACTCATGATCTCTCATCAGTGTTATCAGAACCGGAACGGCCGGTCGGACCGGTCCGTCCGTGAACCGGTCCGATTAAGGTCGGTTCGGTCTTGTTACTTTCTGCATTCAAACGTCAGGCAGACCTAGATTGATGGATAAGGCCTTCTGTGTATGGTTAAGCATTGATGTGCAGTCATGGCAGTTCCATTGATTGAATACTCATGGATACAGTTTACGTGTTAACTTTGTTGATGCCTAATATGTCACTGATCTAGAGAAAGTTCTTGATACATGGGTTCTTTGATATTTGAGGTGTATGGCATATTGATTAACCAACTTGACGGTGAAATGGCATTCTCATTTCATGTCATGTCATGAGCAGTGCTATATACCTTAGATGTGAATAGGGCCTGTTCATTAAACACTTACCTAAAAATTTCTAAACATTCTCGTAGGAATTGACTTCATGAGATCTTTTTTGTTACTAAATTACATGTTTCTCCATTTTTCTGTTATGGTAGGATTTATTATGGGGGGATCAGAGTTGACAGAGGTATTTGTATCAGAAAATTTGCCTTCCCTAAAGGATATGTCCAGTTGGACTGTGGCTGCTCCAGGCACAGCTTTTCTAACTTATATCTTTACTCATGATCTCTCATCAGTGTTATCAGAACCGGAACGGCCGGTCGGACCGGTCCGTCCGTGAACCGGTCCGATTAAGGTCGGTTCGGTCTTGTTACTTTCTGCATTCAAACGTCAGGCAGACCTAGATTGATGGATAAGGCCTTCTGTGTATGGTTAAGCATTGATGTGCAGTCATGGCAGTTCCATTGATTGAATACTCATGGATACAGTTTACGTGTTAACTTTGTTGATGCCTAATATGTCACTGATCTAGAGAAAGTTCTTGATACATGGGTTCTTTGATATTTGAGGTGTATGGCATATTGATTAACCAACTTGACGGTGAAATGGCATTCTCATTTCATGTCATGTCATGAGCAGTGCTATATACCTTAGATGTGAATAGGGCCTGTTCATTAAACACTTACCTAAAAATTTCTAAACATTCTCGTAGGAATTGACTTCATGAGATCTTTTTTGTTACTAAATTACATGTTTCTCCATTTTTCTGTTATGGTAGGATTTATTATGGGGGGATCAGAGTTGACAGAGGTATTTGTATCAGAAAATTTGCCTTCCCTAAAGGATATGTCCAGTTGGACTGTGGCTGCTCCAGGCACAGCTTTTCTAACTTATATCTTTACTCATGATCTCTCATCAGTGTTATCAGAACCGGAACGGCCGGTCGGACCGGTCCGTCCGTGAACCGGTCCGATTAAGGTCGGTTCGGTCTAATGTTAAAGAACCGGACGAACCGCGGTTCGATCGGTGAACCGGTCCGACCCGATTCACCCTTTAAAATAAAAAAAAATAAACGTAAAAATATGTAGATATTCAAAATGATATTTATGTGTGAACAAAATTATCTTATTATTATTGATTTGTTATTATTTATCATTTTATTTTAAATATATTTGAAGTATAAAATTTTAAAGGAGCATAGATGTCAATTGTGAAGAGTGAAGGCCAATGGAATATTACAAAATTTTAAGGTCAGTTTATTTAACCATGTTATTGTTATTTTTTTACTTGTATAGTTACATAATCATGACTAATAATTATACATGTATGTTTTTTTATTCTGATCATTATATCTTATTTCTTATTATCTTGGATTATAGAATCGGGTCGGACCATGTATCAATATTATGATGACGTCACGGTTCAAACCGGTTCGATTGAACGATCCAACCGATTCGATCCGAACCAGCTCATTGGCCGGTTCAGGCATCGGTTCTGTTCTAATAACATTGTCTCTCATTTATATTTGATATCTTTTGTTTTATAATTTTTATTTATTTATCTCAATCTTGTTTACCTTTTCTTTTATTATTGTTTTTTTTCCATCTTTCTTCCTCTTTTGTTTTGTCGTCTTCTTTCTTGATGATGGTAGTGGCGATGACGGTCAAAATACTATTATAGCACCAATCTAGAAACCTGAAGCTTTGTATAGACCTGGCAGTGATTATCACCCCCGACTTGTGCAAGAAAAGGCAAGTTTCTTATTTGTTGCAGTTTGAGCATGAAGGCCGTTATCTTTACCAAGATGGATACGGTATATTGCTCAAGTCCATGGTAGACCAAGGCTCTAAAACTTAAAGGCTGGGACTCATGCAAATCAACACAAATTTATTCTGATATTTTTTTTTGCAATTTCAAGATCTGTGCTACTAATTTTCACAGTAGATGGTTCACCTGGCTATGGCTGTTATGCAGAAATATTTACACTTTCTCTTCTTCCTGTTGAATATGGGTTAGCACAAAAGTAGGGATCTGTAGGTGTAAAATCCAGAAATGGTAAAACCTCTGGCACCCACTTGCTTAATAGCCACCTTGTGGCATCAATCGACAGTGGACAGACTTTTCTTCCTATGTGCTACAAGGTGAAAACCATTTTAATACAGGCTCCTGCGGTAAAGATTTTTACCTACTCTTTATCAAAACAAAGATATACTGTAGGATTTGGGATGAATCCCTTTCCAAATTAGAAATTTTGTTTAAGTTTTGTAAATCCATAAGTTGGACCCCCCCACCAACTTTGTCAGTGTTAATTACATCAATTTGATGACTGATGATCCTTGATTAACTGCTTTTGTTAATGCCTGTGAAGAAAACAGACTAAAATGACATTCATGCAAGGTGTAGTATGCACTATGGAATGAAATAGGCCAGATAGGTAATCATCCGTAATATTGACCATGGTGCAAAAAGGGCTGAGTATTTAGATGATTTTGTAATTTTTGGATTAAACGAATATTTTGGTCATATTGGGCGCAGGGGGTTCTCTGTAATTTTTCAAAGTTTGTGTCATGTTTGTAATGTTTAGGTTTTATGGGTTTTTTCTGTAATTTTTTCAGTTTCAGAGAGTTTTCTGCAAGTTTTCAGATTTAAGGGTGATTCTGTAAGCACCACTTTCCACAAATTTTGATGAATTTATGGTATCTCTGTAATTATGATGAATTTAGGATGTTTTTTCAATTTTTATTGAATTTACGATATTTCTGCACTTTTTATTTGGTTTGAGGTTAGATTCATAATTGTTGGATAGATTTGCATTTTGCCAACAACTCTCAGACAAATTTGAAGTTTTAGAAAGTTTAGGGTGGATTTCTAATTTTTAAGTATTTTTGGTGTTAAAGCTGCAATTTTATTAATTTTGGGGACATAACAATAATTTTCATAAACTTGTGGGTTGAAACGCCATTTTCATTAGAAGGGATTCAGTTGTAAATGTGATTAGGTTGAGGTTTAAATTATAAATGTTATTAGGTTAAAGGTTTATATATATTTTTTATTTGGTTTAAGGTTAAGTTTTATTACATTTAGGGATTTGATTTATTTAACTTAGATGGTCCAAGGTTAACTTAGTCTTTAAATAAACATATACAATTATCACCCATGATCTTCATTCTTGAATGGTGATCTTAATAATGTTCATCATCGTATCACAATCATCATCATAGTATGACATCTCTAATTATCATCATATCACATTCCTCATCATGATCATATAAGAATCATATCCACATATGTGATATCGTACCGTATATTTAAGTATATATCATATGATTTGCATGATTACAATCACAATCATGATCATATGCCCTTGATCAGTGGACTGCACTTGAATGGACTTTAATTATGTGAGCCACGATAGGATTGATGCAAACATATGATTTGCACATCAACACATTAATCATCGCATGATTATGCCACTCATAATCACTAATCTATGTCCTGATAACATAATTACACATGGCTGTGTTGACCGAGCACACAAATTGCAAGAGCTATCTAAGTGTTCTTCAGAACCCAAGAAACCTTGAAGAGCCCCAAGTAGTCCTTCCACTTGTGTCTTCGGAGAGCCCTTTGTCCTCCAAATGAGTCCCTCTCAATGAATACTTATTGGCAGCAGCAGAGAAGGCTGGAACAAATTTTAAACCTCCACTTGGTGGAGATTATTTTTTTATCCCACATGTGACTGACTAGAATCTACACTAGATGAAGAATCCCCACCCAGTGGGGGTTTAAACCTCCACCAGGTTGGAGATTCTCCAGCAGGTGGGAGTTTAAACTTCCATTGATTGGAGGAATTACCCCCACTGGGTGGAGGTAATACAACAGGATGAACTTTCATTGATTGCTGAAATTACCCCCACCGGGTGGAGGTAATACAACAGGTGGGAAGTCGCCAACTGGTGGGGGTTTAAACCTCCAATGGGTGGAGGTAATAAAGAGCACAGCCCTTTTCCTTCTCTTTTTCCCTTTCTTTTAGTGTTCAAGCACTCCTAAAACTTAATTGGCCATAGAAGTTACCTTTTGGTGTTAAAAATACTGAGACTGTATGTTTAATTTCATCTTCTATTGAAGCATTATTTGGGATTACTATGTGTTCTAATCCTCATGCCTGAATTCTGAGGCACAAGCAAATATAATTACATCTATCAAAGAAATGGAGCTGTAAATGAATGACTTTGCTAGGGACAAGCTTGTCATAAGAAACAAGAAATGGCTATACATCTAGTCACTGCACATATTGGGCATCATTTGGGAATTGTTATCTAATTTAATTCTGACAAAAAACACTTTTCTATTGAATATCACAAGCCATAAATATTTAATTCTGCTGAATCTTCTGTTTTCTGTTGAATATCACAAGCCATAAATGTTGTGTTCCTCACCTTATATATGCTCTTGGAATGGAAACTTATGTTTATTGGACAACTAGATATTGAATGCTGCTGCTGCCCTTCTTGTGAGTGGTCGAGTTAGCAGCTTTGCTGAAGGAGTCACACATGCTCGTGAAACCCATATATCAGGAAAAGCAATTAAGACATTAGATTCATGGATTGCTCTCTCTAATGTAAGTTGAATCGGGCATCTGTGCATGCTGTTACATTTTCTAATGATTTCATCAATATACTTTACATCATTTGCCCATCAATTGCACAAGATTATACATTCTGTGATGCTTTTCACTCTCCATTGCCTTCACAGAAAACGAAAGAAGATGCTAGTGATGTTGCCGTTTGAAGTTCTTACCAGCAAAGAAGGTTTTCTACAGAAGGCCAAAACAACATCAGGAAAAATCAAATGTTGCTGATGACACATGGCATAGTGCACATTTATTTATGATTTAGTTTTGAAAAACTATGATTACAGATTCTTGAGGCTATCTTTCCTCGTGCATGTCATATTTGAGGCCGTCAGATTGGTGCTCTTCGTCACATTCCCACAGTGCCCTACTCACACATGGCAACTCGAAGATATCTATACTAGATTTGTTACGTAACCATTTGTAGAATAATTCAGTACTGTTGGGCAATAATATGGAGGGAATATGAAAGATGTCATGGCAATGGGTCAAAACACCTTATCTCACTGTTAGATACGAATTCACATAGGTGGATAAATCTAACCAAGAGAGAGAAGCATTGAATGGCATGAAAGTGACATCTTCAGCCATTTGCGTGTGGAACCTTTATGTAAATGGAAATCTTTTACCATTTGGATATTCTTCAACTGTGACATTATTTATCCATGAGCACTGTAAACAGTTGCAAAGTACTCGTACAGGTATGCGAAAGATGTTTATTCTGAAGTCTTCTTACAACCCTTAACCCCCCCATAGGTGGGCTGGAATTCACAAGTGGTTTATTAGTACATTTTCTGAGCCACTCAGTTGTGTCTTGCCTGATGGTTGGCTGGTAATAGGAAAACTTCTTTTTGATGCAGTATTCTCATGAGAGCAGAAGGTACAAAAAGGCTGACTTTTCTTCCCCCACTTTCACCTTTTTTCAGTAGTTTTGACAAAGTCTCCTGAGAACTTTCAGTTCCCACATCAAAATGATCACCATGCGCTCCTAATATCACTTCCTCTACTGCTAGAATTCTTCTCTGTGAAGATTATTTCCAGTTCTTCTGGATCTTCTGACGTCCAAGAGATGGGAAAGGTTTTTTTTTTTTCTTTTTGCCCCTACTGCCAACCAGTCCACAGCCTTGTTACTGGACCTCTTTATATGACACAGTTTTATTTATGCATTATAGCCTTCACCATCAGAATCATTTCTCTGACTTTGATCAGAGATCTCAAAGGTTGTTTTGGGTATTGGATAGCAAGCAAACTATCACCCTCCACCCAATCCCAACAATCATTCTTGCTGCAGACCCATTCAAGCATCTGTAGACATATGGCAAACACCTCAGCATTAGGCACTGATGCTTGTCTAGATTGTATCTGACCAAGCCCTAATCACACCTGCTCCTGCCGCCTTCCCATCAGCTTAATTAACAGCTCCATCAAAGTTCAGCTAGAAGCAGTTAGGTGGTGCTTCCCATCTACTCAACAAGTCTAATTCATGCTTTAATTGGACTGAAAATCTCTCATTTCTGCATTTCTCTCGCCCTGCATTATTTGGTGCCCACATGTTCTACATTATATCTCCTGGTAGGTAGTTCCTTGACAGGGATAAATTTTTTCTAACCTTGGTTGCCTTATTTCTATGATTCTGAGTTGAAATGAAGTTGTTTCTATCATTCTTGATAGAGTAGAGGGTTATCGCCGCTACACTTTTGTGGCATTGAGCAGACAACTGGTCTTTGACAGATGGTTCCATTGAAGAGAATAGATTGCCGAAATTTAAGAATCCCTTCCCATGCTAGCTAGATAGGTGCTGATGTCTTGCAAAACCTCCTCAGCTTTCTGATTGTCTGAAAAACATGTCGCGTATCCTCCTGGCAGCTGTATCTACGACACTCAAAGCTGGTTATGCTGCCATGGATCAAATACGAACATGTGGGCAATCTTTGCTTGTGACTAGCTACTGGAAAGTTAGCAGTACGAGATGACCTGAAAAATTAAGTCACTGTGTGTGACTAATTGATTTGCTGAGGCCTAATCAAAATCAATTGCGTAACTAACTCCTAGAATATTAGTAGGTGTAAGATCACTTCAAAAATTAAGTCATTGGGTGTGATTAGTTGATTTGTTGAGACATGACTAAAATTAACTGGGTGATTAGCTCTTGAAAAGTTAGTAGGTGTAAGATCATCTTAAAAATTAAGTCATTAGGTGTGACTGATTGATTTGGTGAGACATGATAAAAATTAGTTGGACTCGTGGTTCCTAAAAAATCACTAGGAAATGATCTACTGAGTCATGTTAACATCAACTAGGGAGTTAGCCTTGAAAAATAGCACGTGTAACTTTGGATATAAGGTTAGTGGAAACCCTAGACAAGTTGTAGAGAATTGGATGTAGAGAAGTTAAGGAGGGCTGATCGAATTAGTATAAAAGTCGATGTGTTCTTGTGGTTATTTGTATTTCTGTATTTTTATTTTCATTGTATTTCAACGTTAACTTTTTTCGTCACTCCCCGTGCACATTCAAAAGTACAATAACATGGTAGAAACCTTCCCAAATGTGATTCTCTCTCTTCAAGGTATCCCTCACTGTCATAATGGTGTACGGAAAGGGGGATTGTGAAAAAACTCCCAAAGTCAAACACGTTTCGGAACGCGACCTAAGTCACATGTCCAACAGGCATGCTCACCCTCGTCCTTTACTTGTGGCGAGGGGATACCTTTGTATCATTTGAGATAGGGGGTGATATTAGGGCTATCGATGGGTCGGACCGGCCCCATGGCTAGTTGACTTAGCAGCATTTTAGGCCGAGTTGTGAGCCCCTTTTCACCTTGCAGGCTCTTAGTCGGGCCTAAAAGCCCGAGCCCTTAGTCTGGCCTAAAAGCCCGACTCTCATGTCGTCTTGACTAGTTCCTTTTTTTCTTTTTCTCTCTTGAAAATTTTTATTTTACTTAATTAAAAAAATATTTTTTTATTTTACATAATTAAAAATTAAAAACTCTCTTTCCAAATAAACTAACATCTAAAACTCTAATTAATTTAATGAGATTACAATTTTTATATTCTTACATATATTTTTATTAATTTTTTTATTTAATCTGCCAAGCCAGATCGGATTGAAGTCGGGCCTTACATTTTGTTGAAAAAGTAGAGCCCGAACCAAACTTGGGCTTTGAAAGCAATTAGTCGGGCTCGGGCGCCAGGTTAGGTTTGGACGTCAAGTTGACCTAAACCCAACCCGAGCCCACCCATTGATAGCCCTACGTCACACCATATTTCGAATACGACTATTCCCCTCAATTTATACCTCGTGTTAGCTGGGACCTCTGGTTATGCCTTAGGTCCGCAATAGATGAAGGGCAAGGGTGGACATGAGGGACCACACTGAGGGGCCATGTCCCTCACCCAAAAGGCCAACGGCAGGGTGTTGAGATTCGGATGTGAACGATATCCAAATACCCATCATCGTCATTATCATCATAAACATCATTAACAACAACAACAATAATAATTATCACTTTACTCCTAAGATAATTGCACGATTCCAATGTGTAGTGAATTTTTTATTTTTATTTTTAAAAATTATCTTGACTTGTCATCTCACTTGACCTACACATATGTATAATTACATCCCGATCAAATGGCTAACAAATTTTCAAAAAAGTAAATCACAATAAACAAAAATCAATAAAATAAAGAGGAGATTCGTGTTTTTTTTTAAAAAAATTTTGAACTGTCCAACCGGAGTGCCCTTGTACAAACATGTAGGGGGTGGACACAAGTAAAAATAATTTTTTTAAAAAATTCAAATGAAAAAATTCACTGCACACTTGTGGTGTGCAATTGCAGCGAGTGTGCAGCAAGTGTTACTCTAATACAAATACAAGTGACTCCAACCTCTTAAACTTCTCCATCCCGATTATATTATCATCTTAATCTATTCTGTTATGTAAATAAACATGGCCCATGAGAATAAACGAGGTGGCACCCAAAATGAACCTTACATCCCTTGCGCTTGAACTTAAACATAACAAGATAGAGTACTTAGAAAGATTCAGTACATAACAGACGGACATTTTAACACCCAAAATTGTTGAACAATTGACAGCACAGCGCTTGCTATCATCATCGTGCCTTCTAGTCTTGGCAGACAGCAGCTTCGTGTCATTTCATTCCGTGACCAAGAATTTTTTTTTAAAAATATGATTTTAGTTTTCAGCCCCTAAAAAATACCTGATATTCTGTTCATGATTTCCCTGCGTTTTCTTTTTACCAGCAAAAAGAATTGTTTTATTCGGGGCAGAATGATCAGAGAGCGCACAAGATCAGAACTAGGGGTTTTCCATTCCAGGACACGACAGGCAAAATACCCCCAAGTCTATCAAACTGCCACAGCAACAAGCTTCTTGTGCAGATTCTGAGCAACGGCATCAATGAATTCTTCAGTGCTGAAGTAATATTCTCGTGATACCCTGTAAAGAAGATTTAAAAAAAAAACATAAATATTAACAGTATTGAATTTTTTTTGGCCAAAACAGAAGCATCCTCATTGACAAAACCGCAGTTAAATTTTGTGGCATGATTTGTGATCATTTTTGAATAAAACAAAAGCTGTAGTAGTCATGCAACATAGGTTTAAAAGATGGGGAGACACTCCCTTGACACTTCCCCAAGAGACTCAAGCTACTCCAGGCCCAAAACACACACGGCTGCACAAGCTAACCCCTGCACGCCTGACTAGGACAGGGTGAAGTTTATGATAGTATGCAAACCACCTGTGCCATGCACAAAGTGGGTACTGCTTGATGGAGCTAAGACTTGGGAAGTAAACCCAAACTCTAAGCAAACTGGAACACCAAGTCACCAGCATCTCCTTTTGGCTCTCCTCCTATTGCTGCCCTGGCCACACTCCCGAGATTGCTTCCTCATCCCCAGCTGAAAGGTCCTCCAGAAAACCCGATGGGAGTTCTTGTTCCTGGACCGATTCTTTAAAGAGGGCTGCAAGGTTGCCTAGGGCCGCCATATACCTCTCTTTGAGGCCCCCCCTCCGTGGTCCTCTACAAGAGACCCTTGCTGCTATCGACCTCCGGTGACAATGGCAAGGTGCGCTGAACCTACGGGCTAGTAGGAGTGACCCTCACCAATAAGGCGTGCAAGTCAAGACTTCCTCCCTCCCCATGCTCACTACCGCACCCGGAGCCCAGGTTACTCCCATCGCGCGTCGACCACTGTGGCGGCAGCCTTCACCGGACAATGAGTACACACCGCCGCTCGAGCTTCTCCATCTATGGGTACGCCCGAAGCCTAGGTTCGGGCACTCCATAGGCAAGTGGGATGGCCTTGAACAGTCATCCATCGATCGTTGGATAACCGCCGGCTGCTTGCCAGCAGGGTGCAAGTTCAGCTCATGGCTAGTTGCCAGGGGTGGGCCTCCGTAGGAGGTTCCCTCTATCCCCGTCAGCCGCTTCACAGGCGAGCAAGAGGGCCGTGAGCAGTCGTCACACGGCCGTTGGGTGGCCGCCAGACGGTCATCGGTAGGATGTTGGTGCAGCTCTCCCTTGCTTGTTGGAGGTGGGCCTCCATCAGCAGTTCCCCCAGTTGCCGATTGTTGTTCCCGTTGGCTGGCATGTCGACCAGCAATCGGGCGAGAAAAGAGAGTGATGTCGGGTTCGTCCAACCCGTTAAGCCCATGACTCCCAGACTCAGGTAAGTCACTGGCCAACAGTTATGGGCCTAGGCTCGGTTTGGGGCTACATATGAGAGCCGATTGGCCCAGTTGGTGATCCGACCCTATTGCTGATCCACAAGCCCAGAAGTCAAGCGGCCCAACAGAAGCGCCCGGCCCATGAAGTAGGGCGACACGATTCAAATTTGAATCACCAGCTATCAGATTGCCACGTACCCCCAGCAACATCCCACCTTCCTCCTCCCGCCGCGGGCCGGCTTGCCCTAATCGTGGCGGCGACGGCGGTGCTTCCTGCAGCTCTGGTTTGACCCACAACTGGACGACAATAAGACCCCACCGATGTCGACAGTGACCACAGCCGGCACCTCTACTCTGCTAGACACATGAAAGACAGCTTCCACTGTCATCCGGGATCACATCGGCCAGAAGCCCAAGCTGCTGCCCTCCACCCTCCTGAAACACCGGACTAAAAAGGATAGGCCTTCTTAGTCACAGAGGATGAGGGGGACACCATCCACGATGATGCGGACCCTCCTCAACTGTGGGTTGGAGAAGGTTCCTATGGTCATTGCCCACCGCTGGAGGCGGAGAAGGACACCTTCCACCACCAAATATCCTATTTCTGCCATCACTTCCACCGAGTCTTCCTCTCATCTCCAAATATCCTATTCCCGCCATCACCCCACCGAGTCTTCCTCCTCCTTGATCTATTATTAACGATGGATATTGAATAGGGTTTTGATTGTGTGCCCTAAAATATAACTATTTGATGCCATGCCCTGAAATCATTGCAGTTGACACTATACCCATAAAACAGATCATACTTTGACTCTATGCCCTTATTGTCAATATCCATGTCTCTAACTTAACTACATCCCACAGCAGTTAACCAAATGAATACAATTATTCACTTATAGGCTTATTTAAACTTCAGGGTTACAACAGATAATATGATCATTTTAGGGATGTAAAATCAAATGTATAAGACTTTGGTGGGACATCAACAAAAAAGAACACTGCTAAATACTCTTGTCAAGTTAGCAGCTTTTAAAGAAGAATGTCATCATGTTCCATCAGCATGAATGTCTTTGGTTTTTGGAAAGTATAACTGTCTTCTTGTTCATTGCAAAAACAACTTAGAACTGTACAAAACATTTCAGAATTATTAACAAGGAAAAAATAGGTAGCATGTACGCCAAAAATATTAATAGTTTTAACTTTTTTGGACTACATACTACCAAATAGGGCAGAAAAATTTAGAAAATACAAATGATTCTCGTATATTAAATAACAAAATATAAGTGTTTTCCTTCTTAATTGTAGAGCTAACAATGGCCATCTAACCTACCAACAAAGTGTTTTCCTTCTTAATCGTAGAGCTAACAAAGGGCATCTAACCAACAAAGTGTTTTCCTTATTAGTTGTAAAGCTAACAAAAGACATACTAACCTACCAATGAAAAAAATGTCAAGTGCTCAGTAAATAAACAAAATATATAATAAATGTAGATCGGAAGATTTAGAAACCACATGAGGAAGATAGAAGCAAATGTAGTAGCAAAAAACTAGAAGATAACTTCACTCTTTGGCAGATAGAAAAGTTAACCAAAAGGTAAGAGAAGGATATCATACTTTGGACCATGAATCAGAATAGCAAGATCTTTTGTCATTTTTCCTGACTCAACTGTCTCGATACACGCAGACTCTAGGTTCTTCGAAAAATCCAGCAGCCTATCATTTTTATCAAGCTTTGCTCTGCACAGAATCGACATGACAACACAGAAAATTAAAATAGGAATAGAAGAAGTGCCAAAAACCAAACAGTATCTGAAAAGACCGACTAATCCACAGTACAAAGCTTCAAATGAAAGCAGCACTCTTTCACAATTTGCTCCTCTTTTGAAATCCTAGAACACATTCACTTATATGTTGCTTGGGACCAAAATTAGAGTATCATGCCAATAAAGTATCTATTTTTTCTAGAACTTAGGCCCAAACCTGTGTGCCAGTCCACGAGTCCATGCAAAAATGGAAGCGATGCTGTTTGTGCTAGTTTCTTGTCCCTTCTGATGCAAACGGAAATGACGAGTTACAGTTCCATGGGCAGCTTCAGCTTCCAAAGTCTTCCCATCAGATGATAGCTGTACAGAAATGTATGTTACATCTCAAAAATAATATAACCAGGAGACATTCGGTGTAACTACTAGCAACAGTTTGATCATTTACCAATACAGAAGTCATTAAGCCAAGAGATCCAAAACCTGCACCGAAAAAAGAATGTTGAAGTGCAGAGTTTTGAAGTTGTCTTTGAATCCAATCTATTTGATTGTGGATGCAACGGATTTGGACTAACAGGTTAAATGTTACAAAGTACATATGCACATGACCTATATATCACTCCTCATGATATATACAGAACAATATGCACATGGCCTATATATCAATCATCAAGATATATACAGAACAATTTAATGTTTCCCCAGATATCAACAAACATATGCATCAGAGACTTCTTTTCCTTTCACAGAGGTGGAAAGGAAATTAGTGGTAATAGGTCTACAATAATATTCAACTGAATCTCTGCTCTCAAGACCAAGGGTTCATCTCCACTAAAAAAGTTACATGCAAAGTTACAAACAAATCCGTTTAGCTTTCTGAATAGTCATCATGGATATTTTCTAGCACTCTACATACATAATCCCTATGTTCTAAGTCTTCCCTCTTATGAAACACTGAAATCCCTCACATCTAAGGCTAGGTACAAGTGCCAACATGTCCCGATTAAGAATTGCTATTTGAGGACCTATCAGATACAGGGATAAATGTTTAGAATAGTCAAAAAGTCATCGCAAGTGATACCTTGGGCTAATTAGTTCCAAGCTTTTAGCATCGAGAGGTCTTTGGAGCAAAAAGTGTCAGGTGGTTGTTTCATAAGGTGACAGTAAGTACGGAACGGGAAAGGAATTATGACATGCATCCTTGAAAAAGGAAGATTAAAGATAAAGTAATAGAGAGAAAATAAGAGAGGGAGTACACAACTGAGAGAACAAAGACACTGACCACAATAAAGGAGGGAATAGGGGGATATTAGAGAAAGGCAATGATAACATTTTTTCGTGTCATGGCACAGGGTTGTTTTCTTCCTCTTCTTTTTTATTTTTTTTTGGGCATCGGGTGGGGAGGAGATAAGATCAAACTAAAAAACTGGTATTTTGAAGAAAATCCCTCCCTAGAAAGATGAATTTGTGTTCCATGGAAGGGTAATGAGAGATCTGAAGCATATATAAATCTCACCTTGAGCAAGAAAATCACTTTGCACATCCCCGTCATAATTTTTGCAAGCCCAGACATATCCACCATCACTTTTGAGTGCATAAGCCACCATGTCATCAATAAGCCGATGTTCATACCTGAAAGTGGGAAAATTGATTTTCTGTTAGGGACAGCATCACTTGAGCATAAAAGAGACCAGCTGCAGCCTGACTAGGAATGCACACTGACCATATTGATTGTTCTTCAAATTTTTCTTTCCATTCTGCTTCATATACCTCCTGAAATATATCCTTGAACCTGAGCCAAAGCCCATGAGAATGATTTTTATTAGTCCAAGGATCATCTTGTTTCCATGGCAAAAGAATAAATACTACGTCACAGGGGCAAAAATGTCAGATAGTATGTAGATGCACAGTTAGTTGCAGGAGGTAAAGGGTTTCCTGAGGCTACTAATCAGACTGAAATATTGCAGTAACCAGAAACAGACAGTAAAAAAATTAAAGAGTCTTGTGATGAGTAACTATGTGCAAGTAGTACTCATGAATGTCAAAGAATACAACTCCATCAATAGATATAATATATGCCAAAGAATTCAGGGAACACACCATAATAGAAATATTTGCTTTCAAGAAAGATCATAATATAAATGTATAGTTATCCAGCAAGGGCTACACAGAGACAAAAAAAAAAGCATGGCTTATTGACGGTTAATAAACACCCTCATCACCATATAGACGTATGGTTTAGTACCTGCCATCATATTTCTTCAGGATTGTGTTTTTAGTGCTCAAGTAAAGAGGCCATCTCTTTGAAAATGCCATAGACATAGATGACCATGCAAAAGATCGAATGGACTGAAATACATGGAATTCATTCAGAATCAGGTAATAATCTCACATATTCAATCATCAAATTCAAGTTCAGGACAAACCTCATTGACATTGTACATAGCCAATGCAACACCAGGGCCCTTAAAATCATAGACATCAAGTTCCACGGGCGTGTCGCCATCTGCAGGGACTACACTCACCAAGCAAAAGAAGATGATAAATAAAGAAGGCACATGAAAAAAAATATTCGGTCCACCCATCAAAGTTGAGTAGTAATAGATTCACCATAAACCATTTTAAGCTTCCCAGGTCCTTTAACAACCATATCACTAGCACGATATTGATCCCCAAAGGCATGCCTACCAATGCAGATGGGCTTTTTCCAACCTGAACAGAAGCATCCATATTCAAATAAAATAACCATCCAAGTCTCTTAAAGACAAAGTAGAAAATGTGCTTACCAGCAACAATTCGTGGGATGTTCTGGCACAAGATAGGCTCACGGAAAACAGTTCCTGGAATAAGCAAGATATGTTACCTCCTTGAAATGGAGAGACATCAAAAAACAAAAACAAAGCCACATGATTCCAATTTTGATAAATATAGAATGAACAAGACCTGCAGCATGGAAATGGTGATTGACTATGCAAGCACAGACCATAAGCATAAAGTGGACAAGACTACAAGGAAAAGCTGAAGGAAGAAAATGACGTAAAAGCAGAAAATAAAATAATAGTGACCCTGACAAAAAGTCCTGTATAGAAAGAATGCTGCCAATGTTCTGAGAAGATCCTTTAGCAGGACGGGAGGAGCTCAAAGGCTATTACCAGTAGTCAGCTCCCCATAAATATCACATTATTATGAGTACATAAATGAACTCTTTATGTTCACTTTGATCCTGAAGAACTGAGAATACACTAACATTATCATCATCCTGTGACATCCATGAGATGGCCGGCATAAATAACTAATATTGCTTGGCTCAAGATCATTTAAGCTCAAAATCTAGCATGACCTCTTTTCAAGCCAAGATTGCAGCATCTCAAGTTCAATTAGCATTTGAAAACAAAATCCTCTACAATTTGATTGAGCAGAAGATGAGCAAAGATTCACCTTAGTTTTGACCAAATCAAGGTTTGCCATATCACTGATCTGGCTTGATTCTGGCCATAGTTGTCAAGGCGACAAGGCGACCCAAGACGTTCACGGGGTCCCTAAACGCTTAGGCGACAAGGCGTCCGCTTAAGCATCGCCTAGGCGACACTTCGGTCACTAATTAAAAATTGTAAAATATATATCCTCCAATATATAAAGGAGAGAAGGTACAATGAGACAGAAAGTGAAAAAAGGCTTCGGTCACATTTTTTGTATTTTACAGAAATTTCTTCATTGCATGATTTTAGGAATGAATGAATTTAGGATGTTTATTGATTTTATGTATGCATTTTTTTGTGATATTTAAACATATATTTATATTTCTGAATTATATATATTATTTTAACAAATTATCGTCTCAAACGCCTAGGCCATCATCTAGGGGGATCCCAATCCTTTCATCCTTGCTTCCAACCTGAAGTTTATCACACATTGTCCTTGCTTTGTTGAGTAATTCTATCAACAATGTCTTATATATGTGAACCATTAGATATCTCAGATGGAAGCTCATCATGTCACAAGCTAAACTGTTTCACCTTCCCTGCCTTTATATCCACATTGGTAGAATCCTTATTCTTTTATTTCAAAGCAATGATATGCATACATGCTTGTAGATTGAATCCAGTGGGAAGATGACATGTGCCATCCTTAAGAATGAATTATTTGATGTTAATCCTGTTAGAGTGCGGAGCCCGAACTCGCCATCGTGCGTCCTCGCACGCAGATCGACCTAATCTCCTTATATAAAAAGGTGCGAACTCTTTTTGTATTGAATCTGGATGTGGTAATATAGTGGAAACCTTGATGCGGCCGTGGATGTAGGAAGGCACATCGCCGCCGAACCACGTAAATCTCCGTGTTCTTGTAGTTTGATCTCTTCTTCCCCCCTTTCTTCTTCCTCTGTTGTTCGTCCATCTGTATAGGTACTCTGATTCACAACAAATCCACAGGGAAGATTGCAGGTGGGTTGGCCCGCCTTAGCGCCTAGCTCGCCTTTTCTAGTGTCAATAAGGCGCTGGACCGCCTAGCCAGTTCAAAAGCGCCTGGGCGACGCCTAGGCGCCCGCCTTGACAACTATGATTCTGGCAGGCCATGATCCGGCACGAGTCCGAGTCCGCGCGACTTGGACCGGGGCCTGACTTGGCTGATTCGCACAATTCAAATAATCTGATGGCATTTTTGTTTGTAAAATTAAACTTTCATAAAATTTTAGGGGCTTTTATCTAGATTTTGACCTAGTAATGATACATAGATGGGAATTTTGCATATAAACCATTGTTAAAACAAAAATTGCAGATTTATCATTCCTGCATTTGTATTCCACACGTATCATTAAAAACATCAACATTGTGCAAAAAGACAACATGGTCTTTTTGCACTATTTTAAGTGCACTATAGTAAGTGCTCTTTTGCACAGAAATAATGCAAAAAAAAACATTCCGTGGTCTCTTTGCACAATATTGACACTTTTAATGATATGCGTGCAAATACAGAGGCATGAATGATAAATATGCAATTTTTATTCTACTGATGGTTTATATGTAAAACCCATATAAACCCCTACATAAATTATGTAAGTCAATATAATGTTACAATCTATTTTTTTCATTTTAACTAATTTTTGAACATTATACGAATATCATCATTTACGTAATCAATAAATCAATAAACTCGAAATAGAGTTCCATATTCTTGATCCATGGAATGCAAGGTCCATGGCTAATGTTATATCATTATTATAATTTTCTATTTTTAAAAATGTTTAACTTAATTTTTTACGATTACACTATTATTTAAATAATTAATACCAGGTCGGATCGATCCACCCCGGATCATGGCTCGGGTTCGCCATGATAAGGTACAAGTCACCGGAGTCCAGCCAATCCGGTCCGAGTAAGCAAACCATGGACCAAATATACCTTATGATTAACCTACAAGGTGAACAAATATAAGGTTTTTTTGGCAAAAATACCCTCCTTACAAGTTTATTTGTGAAATTAAGCATCTTATTTTTGTATTGTTTTTAATAAACTTTTTTATATCAATATAGTGCCAAAAATACCCTTGCAGTTAACCTCCGCTGAAGATTTAAAGAATATCCCATTTTCATATAGATAAATTTTGGGATTTTTACATATTAGTACCTGAAATCAAGTCTAATTCCAAAATAAGTCTGCAATCTTCATAATAAAAAAACTACTTAAAATCTTCAACACCACTCTAAAATAAATGCTAGTTGTTACTTTTCTAATGGCAGTGCAATGGGAAGTGCACTTAACTATAGTTAACATTAACCAGACATAATAAAATGACTTATTTGTCCTTACTTTTTCATCTTAAAAATTGAAAAGAACCCACACACACACACACACACAGAGGACGGGTTGCCAGTGGCAGACACCCAATCAGTGACAAGAGGGGGGGGGCAGTCAGGATCAGGAAGGGGCAAAGGAATGGGTGCTGTCTCCATTGCCATTGGACAGTGTTCTAGAGAGAGAGAGAGAGGAGCTAGGAGGAAAATGGAGTGCTGACGTGGAGGCGCTCTCGCAGGTGTTGTCATAGCCGTCAAGGGAGGGATGGGTTGCGAGGGGAGGGGGAATTAGTAAGGGGTGAGCCAGACCCCCTCCAAAACTCTGTGCGAGTGTGTGTGTGTGTGTGTGTGTGTGTGTGTGTGTGTGTGTGAGAGAGAGAGAGAGAGAGAGAGAGAGAGAGAGAGAGAGATGAAGGGGAAAAATCCCTTGCTCAATGGGGGTGAAGAGAAAAAGTGCTGCCCTGCCACCATCAAGGGCCGTTGTGCATAATTCCCCAAGGTAGGCTCATGCACTTGTCCCTGCAACCCTCCGCCGCCGCCTCCGATTGCTCCCCTGCAGCAGCAAAACCCAACCAACCATCATGAGGAACCCACAAATGGGCATGAGGAAAGGTGCTCCAACAGCACACATCGAGCCATGAGATGTTAAAGAATTTATGGTCTTCAAGCCGAGAAAGTGCTGAGAAGGTATTAGAGCCTGCAGCTGTGGGCTTGTTTGGCAACACCGGAGAGCTTCGAGCATGCAGTCTAGATTGGGTGGGGTGTGAAGGGAAAAAAATAGAAGGGTGATCAGGTCTTTTTCCTCCTTAAAGAGGGAATATTCCTTAAAGATGCCTTTTTGATGTCTCATAACTCTAAAGACTTAAAGTTAGAAACGCAGTTAGTTTTAAAGAGCTTTTTGATATTATGAATTTATGGGGATTCATTTGGAATTAGACTAGATTTCAGGGACTAATATGTAAAAATTCCTTCATTTTCTGCACGAAAATGTCCTTGGCTATTTTGATCAACATATTGCCAAAGAGAGAGAAGGCAAGATAAAGAGATAAATACATGAAGAGAGAGAAAGAGTTTATGATAGAGTAGGGATACTCTGGACCATTTTCAATTTTGGTTGAAGAGTAACTTGCGTTAAATAAGAGATTTTAACAGAATGCTAACAATTGGTGATGGCAAGGGCATTTTTGCAAGTATTGTAATGTAGCAAGATTATTAAAAATAGTACAAAAATAAGAGGAGCAATTTCATAAATAAACTTGTAAGGAGGGTATTTCTGCAAAATATAAACCATAAATATAAAGACATGGATAAGGGCATTTTTAGCAAGTCTAGACTTGTAGATTTAGATCAATAGCATAATGTACTCATTTTGTACTATTATTGACCTTAAGGTTGCATTTATTGAACTATATTCCTCACATATAGAAAACAAGTGTCAGGAATTGACAGGCACGGTGGCACATGCCAAGGGATATGAAGAATAGAAAGCTCCTTGGTGTAGATACATGTTTGTGCATACATCTGTGGCAGTAATACCCACATATCTTGCATATGCACATGATGACAGGAAAGTTTGTGGAAATGAAACAATCTCCAGCAAAGATAAGAGGAGATCCAAACAAGTTTTCATATGCAAGTAAAACCTCGAAAAGAGACCCCCATGCTGTATGTGAACATGAGTATCAAATCCAACCGCACTAAATTTATGGGAACATGACACAAACATACCTGCATAATATCAGGATGTGCCTATGGAAACATTGAATGTGCTAAAGCAACAAAATGATTTGTTCTTTAAGAGGATGGTACAGCCTTTCGTTGAGAATAAACCAGAGACAACACATATGCTTCTTTTTTTTAAAGTGGATAGTACCACGATTGTATTAAAGAAAAGATAGTGAGATGTACAAGTAAGCCCAAGAAAATACAAAGGGGAACCACCAAGACGGTGCGGACCTACCCCCCAACCGAACATAAAAAGAAGAATTGAGAGAATTAACATGACACAGCAACTTCGCCCATTCCCTCACTCTATCACAAATAAAAGCAACAAGGGTCTCTTCAGCTCTAGCTTCCCTTCTAAAAATCCTATTATTCCTTTCACCCCACAAGGACCACAGGGTGGCATGCAAAACCAGCCACCACACAACCGCATCTCCTTTGGTAGGCTAAGGCCTGCCCCACAAACCGATGAAATGCGTCACCTCCACCTACCGAGAAATGAAACAGTCGGACCTCGAAGCCAACACCTCCCACACCTTCCTCGAGTACGAGCAACCGACAAACAGGTGATCCAGACTCTCATCGTCATGTCAACACAAACAGCAGGTCGACTAGATGCCGGGGAGGAAGCGAGCCAGGAGATCACAAGTGGGAAGCCACCAATGACTTATCCTCCAAGTGAGGGTCTTCACCTTCAACAGACTCCTGGGCCTCCAAATCTGTGGGGCAATGCTATCGCGAACCCCTCCGTCAGAAATGAAAGAATAAGCGGACCGAACGGAGAACATTCCTTCCCTACTCCACCTCCAAATCCACGCGTCTCTCCGGAGGGGATCCGGAGTGAAACCTTAGAGGCGAAGAAAGAGGTCCTGGAACTCCTCCATCTCAGAAGGCCTAAGGGCCCTCCTGAAGGTAGGCGACCAAGTGCCCCCTGAGAGGTGGTGGTCAAACGCTCGATCCACCGTCCCCAGCGGGTCAGCCGCAATAGCAAAAAGGCAAGGGAAAGGCACCTCCAGCGAGAGCTCACCGCACCACCTATCCTTCCAGAACAAGCACAAGTAACCTGTCCCAAGACAAACATGAACGCCGGCAACAAGAATATCCCTGCAAGTCAAGATGGTGCGTCAAATGGGAGAGATTTAGGACCTGGGAGAAACATCTAAATCCCAAACCACCCTCCTACTGTAGTATCTTTGCCTGATCAGGATAGCCCAAAGCCCTTCATCTCCTGACCCCAATCTCCAGAGCCATTTACAAAGAAAAGCCAAATTAAAGTCTCCTACGTTCTTGATCCCAAGCCCCCCTTGCTCCATAGGGGCAGCCACCGTTCTCCATCTGATATCATACCATCCCCTACATCTCTCCCCACTCCCATGCCAGAAGAATCTCCCCTGAATGGATTCAATCATCCGCAACACCGTCCTTGGAATCCGAAACACAGAAAGAAAGTAGATAGGTAAACTGTCCAGCACAGACCTGCACAAAACTAATCTACCCCCCTACGACAACAATCTAGCCTTCCACCCAGTCAATCTCGACTCAAACCTCTGAACAATGAGGAGCCGGTCAGAACACCACAAAGCACCTGGGGACAGAGGGAGCCCCAGGTAGGACAAGGGGAAGACACCTATTTGGCACCCCATAATGTGTGCCGCCCTCAGAAGAGGCATGTTAACCCCAATAAACAAGCTCTTATTGAAGTTAACCTTCAGTCTAGAAGTCTCCAACAACTCCTCAAAAAGCAGTCTAGCCATATAAAGATATTGCTCACCTTCTGTCAAGAACAAAATAGTGTCATTAGCACACTGCAAATAGGTGATTGAGAAGCCCCCTCTCACCACCTGGAAGCCTCTAATTAGTTGAGCAGCCTCTACTCTCTGCCAAACCCTGCTAAGGACATGAGCCACCAAAACAAAGAAAAGGGGAGACAAAAGGTCTCCCTGTCTGAGCCCTCTGCCACTAAAGAAGAAGGAAGACGGCTTCCCATTGACAAGCATAACAAAGGAGGTAGATGTGATACAAGTACGGATCCAGCCAATCCACTTATCTCCAAAACTCATCTTCTCCATCATAGCGAACAAGCAACGCCAATTCACTCTGTCATAGGCCTCCTCAAAATCAAGCTTCAGAACCACACCCCTTCTCTTCTGACTCTTCATAGCATGCAAACACTCATGGGCCGCCAGAAAATTATCATGAATATATCTCCCTCTGATAAAAGTGCCTTGATAGCAGTTGACCAGTCTATCCATGACTCTATTCAGTCTCCTTGCCAGCAACTTAGTAATGATCTTGTAGGTACCATTCAGCAGACTAATGGGCCTGAAGTCCTTGAAATCTTATGCTCTTGTCTTTTTAGGGATGAGGACCAGGAAGATTTTGTTAATACCCCCCAAGTGGACCCTCCCCTCTTGAAACTCCCTAACTGCAGCCAGAATGTCAGAGCTGATGATATCCCAACAGTGCTGGAAGAAAACCAAAGGGAACCCATCCGGACCTAGTGCTCGATCCCCAATCAAAGAGAAAATAGCATGTCGAACCTCCTCCTCGGAAAAACTCTGGGTGATATCCTCCCTTTCCTCGGCCGAAAGACAAGGGAGGGGATCATCAACTAATGATGGCTTAAACCGATCCTCCTTAAAAAGTAGTATGGAGAAGTAGTCCCTAGCAAGACCCCTGATATGGTCATCTGAAGAGAAGCTGACCTCTCCCACCCTAATAGAAGTAATAGCATTAACTCTCCTCCTCCCTGAAGCAATGCGCTGGAAGTGAGCCGTGTTCCTATCTCCTTCACGAATCCATTTGTCCCTGGATCTCTGCCTCCAGTAAATTTCCTCCCTCAAAAGGATCTCCTCTTCTTATATAGAAAACAAAGCAGCCAAAAGAATTTAGAGTAAATATTAAAAACAAACGAAATCCAAGTCAGAATATGACAAAGGCTGGCAGAACAGAAAGATGAACAAAAGAAAGAAAAACAAACCATTCAAGATGTTTCTTATTGTGCCATTGGGGCTTTTCCACATGGCCTTTAGGCCAAATTCCTTTACTCTAGCTTCATCTGTATGGTTCAAATTAGATGAAAACAGGAATTAGAATCCAGAATGGTTCAAGTTCTTCTGCACAAATGATTGACTTAAATTAGGATTATTATAGATAACTCAAGGCAAAGCTGTAATATTCAATCAATTACAATCCTCATCACATCAATGTGAATAGGAAAAAGATGAGGGCATGAACACAATTGAATAGAGTTTGGCAGGCAAAAATCCGGGCATATGCATAGGTTCTCAAAAATCAAAATATTCTCGTAACATAGTGCAATTAAAAAAGGCTATAAAGAGTTGAAAGAAGGTGGGATATGTTCAATTCACATGCACAAGTTATTTTACTTCCAGACTTCCTGCCATCGTTGGCTCCCTTGAGAAATCTGAAGAGCCTTTGACTATTGAAGACTAGACGACCATTTCAAGTCCTCTCTACCCCAAACCAGCCCCAAATGACATGCATGTTACACAGCATCAGGTTTCACGCATGCTTTGCTATGTACATGTGCACTATAATAATGTGCCCCCTATGCGTTCCAAAATCCTACAACCAGGTCAAATACTAGTGAAGCCCAATGCAAAATCCACCAAAACAAATAAGGTCCAGCCATTCTTGAGATGATGTAGGCAAAAAATCCAAGAATATGCGTAAGTACTCCAAATATTCCAATAACATAGTGCACATAGATTTTTAAAAAGGCCATAAGTAGCTAAAAGAAGATCAGATATGATCAAATTTATATGCTCAAGTCATTTTACTTCCCTGTCATCTTTGGATCCCTTGATCTGGAAATCCCTGGCCCTTACTATTAAAAATCCTGACCATTTCAAATCACCTCCACCAGTTGCAAATCACATCCATATTACACAGTTTCAAGGTTTCATGAATGCTTCACTATGTACATATGCACTATGAAAACATATGCCTTATATGTTTCAAAATCTTACAACCAGGTAAAATCCAAAAGGAGTTTAATGTAAAAACCTCTTAAAGAAAACAAGTTGAGTCATTCCTGAAATCATGTTGCACTGCCTAACATTTCCAGAAGTTTAATCATGATTCTCATTAAATTGGTTCCACCAGAACCAATAAATTATAAAAAATCCTTTGTGTACCCAACATAGAGACAGAAACAAAGATTTTGTTCTATCACAATTTTGGAAGTTCATGCAACCATATAATCAGGACTACCATCTCCCAGCATGCAATCATATAGCAACCTTCAACAATGAATTCAAGTGCTGACTGCACAAAAAATGGCATGCCCCCCTTTTGTCTATCCCCAGTTCTGACCTAGTTATTGCAATTTAGATTATTTTCTCTGGTGCAATGGCGAGACCCATCGCCCAAGTTCCCTCATATTTAGGTCCCTTAAGTTGGTTTGCAATGTGTAGAGATCACAGTTTGGACATATGACATATACAACATTGATTCGTTTTCAGTCTTTAACAAGCTGGGCTCAAGCACAAGCTCAAGCTTTTTCTAGTCAAGTTGAGCTGAAGCCCTTATATTGGGCTGGAACTTGGCTTGAATTCAAGCTCAAGCTTTTATAGTCAAGCCAAGATCAAACTTGCCAAGCCTCAGCTCAGCTCAGTTTGCTAACACCCCTAACAGCAAAGGAGTGAAAAAGGATCCAATATCCATATGGTTCATGTCATCTGAAAGGAATAGCTACACAGGCTATATGTATAACAAGTACCTATCAAAATGTTTTCCAAGTTTATAAAGAAGATTTACCTAAGATATTAGTGTGAAATTGGACCTAAGGTTGCTGATGTACGGATAAGATGAGGGTTGTTACTCATGAGCAGATCAAGAAGATGCAAAAAATCAATAGCAAATGAGAAATGAAAGGATTGCCTATATACCCTCAAAGATGCAAGTGCATAGCCTCCCACACCTTATGTTCTTATATACACCGTCAGGAATTTTAAGATTTCAGTTATGTGCAAAGATATTCTTTCCAGTAAACATTGCTTCACAGACATGACTTTTTAAAACTAAATGCTTCTTCATGTGAAAACGATTTAAATTGTGCAACTAATAAAGTAGCTTCCATATCAGCCAGTTGGCTCCATGGTCCAACTTTTCCCAAAACACATACTCCTTGGATCCTTAATTCGATCTCACTGAGCATTGACTTATGTGATAACAAATGATGATAGTGATGATGACCACAGCAGATCATTAAATTTTATTTAGCAAAATATGGGTGCGGCTGCATTGATTTGGCCCACTGTACACATAGAGTTGGTAATATTTGTGGTATATATGTCACACAAGGATACAGCAGTAAATGCACATGGTTCAAGTTTTTAGAAGAGTATAGTTCAATTTTTTGAGAGGGTTATATGAAAAAAGAAACCAAATCGAGAACAAATGTAAGAATATGGCAGAGGTTTACTAACCGGGGGTTATTGTTGCACACTTCACGGCAACATTATACCTGCACAAAATAAATAGGAAATGAAACCCTTGAGACAAATTGAAAGCATCTAGAAATTAATTAAGGAAACAAAAGAGAAAATTCAGTCACATGGATTTCTTGACAAGAGGATAATCAAACAAATACAGAAACATCTGAATTCTTAAGGAAACATGGCATCATAGCAAAGATACACAACATAAACAGTTATCTACATCTAAATAAGCGAAGGAATGCCTCTATAACCAAGACAACAACCTTGAGCATGGCTTCACACATAAGCTTTTAGCAAAATCAGATGATTCAATTCTTTTGTCTTCTATTCTCCTCCAAAATATACTTCCTCACTAGTCTTAAGAACGGAACTCTCAGCCTTGCACTACCTCCTACAGTGTTTGACAGTTGATTAACAATTGCCGATAACCATAGCCCTCCTCAACAAAGTCTTTTCCTTTTACCAAACAAACTTTCTGAGCATTCTATCTATTTCTTAGGCCTCTCATAAACAAAATCAGAGGAAAAAATTGATTCATAGCATTATCCCATCTCACTTCTGTCTCCTTATTTACAAATACCTTTTTTTCTCGTCATCAAACATATTTTGGGACTGTAATCAGCCATTTTTTTTCTTCCATGCTGCAGAGGAAATGGTCAGCTTCCTAATGAGACAGTCATTCCCCATGGTCATAACTCTTCATATATCTGCACCTATCAAAAGGTCTCAACAGCATTTCCTCCATAGTTCACATTTACCAAAGCACTGGAAAGGAAATAATGTAATAGGCATGGGTTGGCAGAGGAATAAGAAACTAGGGATATAATTCATGTCTCCGTATGGGAACATTAAAATTTGTTCATCTAAGTAACATTCCCTAATTGCACGCGTTCATGGAACAATGTGAGAGAGGGGGGAAATTGCAAAATTCAGCCTTTCTGTCAGCTGAATGGTGGCCAACTTGAATTCTCAATCACCATTTTAACATCAAGAGAGAACATAGCATCTCTTCATCTATAAGCTTGTGTCATGGGGTGCAAAGCAAGTTCACCCAGGGAGCAAAGTTCATGTGAAGCATTTTCCATTACCTGGAGTCAATAGATTAATTCTAAGTAATTTGACAACTTTGAATATATTCCTTATAAAATATTGTCATAGTGTTTTCCTCCATCATCAGGCACTTTGAAATTTGATTGTAAAACTTCACTAACCAAGTCATGCTAACACTCCTCATATCCTTCTGCACTTCTTTTTGGAACAAGTTTATTAAACAAAAAATGTGAAATTTACAGGTCCAATATGTGTGAGCTCTCAATAGTCCCTTTATAACCAAGGAGGTGCACAACAAACTAACCACCCAAATAAATCAAAAAGAAAAATTGAGCTCCCAAAAGCATAGTCCATTCTTGCACCCTATCACATAAGAAGGAAACTACCTTTCCAGCAAGGAAGACAAAATCACAGATCGGGCTCAGATCGGCGGCCCAAAACCCGATCCGGATCAGCCGATCCGAGCCCGATCCACCAGCGATCTGGATCGGGCACTATTTAATATGTTTAATGGTTTAAGTTTTAAAGTTTAATTAAGCAGTGGCCGCCAACGTTCACGACGGCAGGGGGTTCAGCAGCAGCAGCCGCCCACGGCTGCAGCTTCTTCTACTTTTTCTTAGCGGCAGCGGCCGCCAACGTTCACAACAGCAGGGGCTTCAGCAGCAGCAGCAGCCCACGGCTGCAGCTTCAGGGGAGTGGGAGCGGGAGCGGCAAGCTGGTGAGGGCTCGATCCTTCTTCTTCTTCCTCCTGCTGCTGCTGCTCCTCTCTCTGTTTTGAATTTCTTTTTAAATCCTGGAATCACAGTCCGGAATCTCCAGATCGGTCCAGATCAATCCCTCCAGTTTTTTTTTTAATTTAAGTTTTGGGGATCGCACCAGATCAGCTGATCCGGGGTCGATTCCAGCTGATCCGACCGATCCAACCCTTGAATTGGGAATGGTGGCATCGGGATCAGACCGGATCGAGCCAAATCCGATCAGATTCTGCATTCCTTTCTTTCCAGAACCTTGGTCTCCCTTCTGAAGATGCTTCCATTTCTTTCAACACCAAATCACTAGCAGGTGGCATCAAGAATCAGCGACCAAAGTTTGCAGTGTGCTTTAAGGGCCAGGCTTTCACTAATCCAGAATTAGCTTTTCCACACCATTCAGCATCCCATGCACACAATCTTGTTAAACATCTGTTGCCCTAATGAGAACGAGCAGCTAGTAAACATGTGATCAATGGACCCAACCTCCTCTCCACAAGGGCAACAAATTACATTAGCGTCCTCCAAAAACCATGCTAAACAATCACGAGGGGGTAGCCTACCATATGGAATCCTCTTCTCTGCTGCTGCTGCTGCTTCTCTCACTGTTTTGATTTTCTTTTTAAACCGTGGAATCACAGTCCAGATCAGTCCAGATCAATCCCTCCATTTTTTTATTTAAGTGTAGGGATCACACCAGATCGGCTGATCTGGGCCGATTCCGGCCGATCCGATGGATCCAACCTTTGACTTGGGAACGGTATCAGGATCGGATCGGATTGAGCCAAATCCGATCAGATCGGCCAATCCGATCCTATCCAATCTGATTCTGCATCCCTTGCTTTCCAGAACCTTGGTCTCCCTCCCGATGATGCTTCCATTTCTTTCAACACCAAATCACTAGCAGGTGGCATCAAGAATCAGCCACCAACGTTTGCAGCGCCCTTTAAGGGTCAAGCTTTCACTCCAATCCAGAATTAGCCTTTCCACACCATTCAGCATCCCATGCACACAATCTTGTTAAACATCTGTTGCCAAACCTCTTATGAGAACAAGCAGCTAGTAAACATGTGATCAATGGACTCATCCTCCTCTCCACAAGGGCAACAAATTACATTAGTGTCCTCCAAAAACCATGCTAACCAATCACAAGTGGGTAGCCTACCATATGGAATCCTCTACATAGGGATTCTTACATTCAATGCACTCCTCAAACTCCACACCTGCTTGGCCAACACAATCAGGTCTCCCATCATGGATGAAACTGTATACAGATTTGACAAAACAGTTTCCACTGCTTGCCTACCTCCATACAAGTGCCAGTCATGCTCAAGTCAATTTACTGCCCTTGAAGAATAGCCAGAAAATTGATCTGTTGAAGCTTCAGACATGTGGGAGGATGAAAAAGTGGAGACCAAACATAGATGATAGATGTATCTTCTGTGGTTCAGAACCAGAAAACATTAACCGTCTCTTTATCACTTTTAAGGAATAGTCAATGTAGCTTGGAAAGTTCTTTGTAAGTCAGTGAATATTACTTAGCGGAGTCCTGAAACTGCCCAATTTTAGTATTCTCACGGAATTCATATTGCCTGGAAACAGAGGATAAGATGACATGGAAAGCAATTTTGCCTGCATTTCTCTGGGCCACTTGGATGAGGCGCAGTAATAGAAGGTTCAAAACCAAGTTTAACCCGATTATTGATATCCTCAAATGGACAGTTAAGCTGGTCCAAGACTGGACAGTTGGGAACAAAATTAAAGCTGGACGGTTCCAAACTTTACAAGGATTTGCCGAGATGAGAGCTCTCCTTGCATAAAGTGCTATAGTATCATCCTCTGTTTGTTTCTTCATGTAGCCAGAGATATAATAATGTCCTTTTAAGTGGAAGGCTAGTCTTGGTGTATGAGCTACATCCCTAGCCAAGTGTACTCTTACTTTATGTTGATTTTAATGAACATTGGTCTCCAACCACCTTCTAAAAACTTCTGAAACAACTCATCACATCTCTCACCAACTTTTTCACCAAAAGTATCCGACCTTCAGGTTTAATATATCAAATATATCCAAATTCCTTCCTCAACGAAAATGTACATGTAAAGCTTGTGTCTCAGGCCATTCTCAAAAAAAGCTTGTGTCTCAGTCCCTGAGGGCCTGTTAAAGGTGCCTATGGACATAATTAACATTTAAGTGTTATATTCATAGTTTTGCCACGGAAAAATACTTCAATACATGTTCAGAAATAACAAAAGAATGGCACTTCAATAGCACGTGTCCAAGTCTGTAAAGAAAGAACCTCTCATGCTCCCCTTGACATAAAAGAACAACATGGAGGTTCCTGGTGTTCTTATTCTTGCTTCCCCCTCTACGCTTATCTACCATTCAAGAAACTCTACATTTACTAAAAGATTTCCACCATAGACAAAGGCAGTCCCATCTCCAAGCCCGGATGAGAAAAGAGGAGGGTTTGTGTTAGGTCGACAGCCAGCAGTAAAATTTTATCACATCTCCAACATGAATTCTGATCCCAATACATTATGTGCTAATGGTAGGGCGTTCCCCGTAAGCGACGCGTTACATCGGAACCCGGATGGAATGACAAGTGAGCAAGGACTGGCTAGGGCGTTCCCCGTAAGCGACGCGCCGCAATGGCGCCCGATTGCGGTGTCAAATAGGCAAAGATTCTCGTGTGGGGTTGGACGCACACGGGTAAAGAAGCAAGTCCAAAAACATAGGATCCGTCTAGCTACTTGGAATGTAGGAACTTTAACAGGTAAGGGTTTAGAATTAGTTAAGTTAATGAAGGACAGGAGGGTTAACATAGCTTGCCTACAAGAAACTAGGTGGAAAGGATATAAAGCTAAAGATATTGATGAATATAAAATTTGGTATACGGGTAATAATAACTCTAGAAATGGTGTTGCTATAATAATAGATAAAAACTTAAAAGACAGAGTTGTGGAAGTAAATAGATTGGGGGATAGACTAATGTTAATTAAACTTATCTTAGGTGAGGATATTTTGAATATAATTAGTGCATATGCACCTCAAGTAGGATTAGAAGAGAGCATTAAAAAGTAATTTTGGGAGGCTATTGATAGTTTGATCCAAAATATCCCTAGTGAAGAGAGAATCTTTATTGGAGGGGATCTTAATAGTCATGTGGGTATAGATAATAGAGGCTATGAGAGGATTCATGGAGGGTTTGGTTTTGGCAATAGAAATGATATGGGTAACACTATTCTTGATTTTGCTGTGGCCTATGATCTAGCAATTACTAATACCTTCTTTAAGAAGAGGGACGAACACTTAATAACATACAAGAGTGGAACACATATAAGTCAAATTGACTATTTTCTCATTAGGAAGGTCGATATAGTCTTATGTAAAGATTGTAAAGTTATTCCTGGTGAGAGTCTAACCCCTCAACATAGGTTGTTAGTAATGGATGTCACTATCCCTAAATTCAAAAGAAAGATCATTATAAATAATTATTCCAAGATTAAATGGTGAAATTTAAAAGGTAAAAGTTTAGAAACATTTAAAAATCATCTATTAAAGGAAAATATTTGGAATTTAGAACAAGAAACTAATGTAATGTGGAATAATGTTACAAATTGTATAACGAGGGTTGCAAAATAACTCTTAGGCGAATCTAAAGGTAAAAAGAATTTAGACAAAGAGACTTGGTGGTGGAGTGAGGAAATCCAAAATACCATTAGAGTAAAAAAGGAATGCTTTAAAGTTTGGCAAACTAACAAAAATGACCAAACCCTAGAAGCCTATAAAATCGCTAAAAAGAGAGCTAAGAAAATAGTTAGCGAAGCTAAATCAAAGGCATTTGAAGATTTATATAATAAATTAGGAACCCGAGAGGGTGAAAAGGACATATTTAAACTTGCTAAATTAAGAGAAAGGAAAACTAGAGATTTAGATCATGTTCGGTGCATTAAAAGTGAAGATCAAAGGATTTTAACTAAGGATCTTGAGATTAAAGGGAGGTGGCATAACTATTTTCAGAAGTTACTTAATGGAGATTCCGTCAAGGATTTATCTCTAGAAGGTACCCAAGAGTCCACAATAGTTGATAAATATCAGTATTTCAGGCGTATTAAGATGTCAGAAGTGGAGGATGCTTTAAGGAAAATGAAAGTGGGCAAGGTCTTAGGATTAGATGGCTTACCTATTGAAGTTTGGAAAGGCCTAGGAGATATTGGTATTCAGTGACTAACTAAATTTTTTAATAAAATTTTAAAGGAACGGAGAATGCCAGAAGTTTGGAGAAAAAGTGTTGTAGTTCCTTTCTATAAAAACAAAGGAGATATTCAAAGTTGTAATAATTATCGTGGAATTAAGCTTATGAGTCATACTATGAAACTTTGGGAAAGAGTAATTGAAAAACGCCTCCGATGTATGACTACTGTATCGGAAAATCAGTTTGGTTTTATGTCAAATAGATCTACTACGGAAGTTATTTTCTTACTACGGCAGCTAATGGAGAAATATAGAGAGATGAGAAAAGATTTGTATATAATTTTTCTTGATTTAGAGAAGGCGTACGATCAAGTACCGAGAGAATTGATTTGGTGGACATTAAGAAAAAAAGGAATCTCTCAAAGATATGTTGATTTGATTAAAGATATGTACGGCGGTGCTATTACTAGTGTTCGAACTATTGCTGGGGAGACTAGTGTATTTCCCGTTTCTATAGGTTTGCATCAAGATTCTGCACTAAGTCCGTATCTCTTTGCCTTAGTTATGGATGAAGTAACTAAACAATTGCATGAGGATATCCCTTGGTGTATGCTATTTGCAGACGATATTGTTTTAATTGATGAGAGTATTGATGCTCTAAATGCTAAGTTAGAGCGTTGGAGACTTGCCTTGAAGTCTAAATGTTTTAAAATTAGTAGGAGTAAGTCAGAGTTTATGCACTGTAATTTTAGTAATGGGAGAGTGGTTCAGGAAGACATGGTTCTAATTGATGGACATAACATTCCGAAGAGTAGTAGCTTTCGATATTTAGGGTCTATCATACAAGAGAATGGGGAGATTTATGATGACGTTACGCATAGGATTAAGGCAGGCTGGTTAAGATGGAGAAGTGTATCAGGTGTCCTTTGTGATCGTCGTATGCCTGTGAAACTCAAAGGGAGGTTTTATAGAACGACTGTGAGACATGCTTTGTTATATGGTACCGAGTGTTGGGCAGTACGAAAGGAACACATCCACAAAATATGTGTAGCAGAGATGATGATGTTGAGATGGATGTGTGGCAAGACTAAGAAAGACAAGATTAGGAATGAGCGCATCCGTAAGGACTTAGGGGTAGCTCCAATTGATAGCAAAATGAGAGAAAATAGACTCAGGTGATTTGGACATGTGTTTCGTCGCCCTAACTCAGCGCCGGTTAAAAGATGTGACCAAATCTTAGTGGATGCTAGTAAAAGAGCTCGAGGAAGACCTAAAATGAGATGGTGCGATGTTATTAGGAAGGACATTAGTTCCTTGAGTTTAAATATAAATATTGCACTTGATAGAAATCTTTGGCGGAACATGATTCATGTAGCCGACCCCAATTAATTGGGATAAAGCTCTGATGATGATGATGATGATGATGATGACAAAGGCAGTCCCATGCTTTAGCCAATGTGAGCATGTATAATGGAGATGAATGAGTTTGTTTTTGCCACATTGAAGTGGAGAACGTGAACTAAGTTGATCCTATTAGTTTCAATGCGAGTTGAAGGGACTAGAGATCTTGAGGCATTCATATCTTCTGTTTTACTTCAATGCCAAGAAAAGAACCAAACAGTTTTGAAATTCATGAACTATCACCTTCACTAGGATGAAGCCGGTCTCCTGTTACTAGAACCAAAATCATAGCATGGCTATTTTTTTCCAAGTTGAGAAAAAAGAACTGAAAAGGAAGTTGTCTCGTCAAATGTCTTGCAAAGAAACACACGGAGAGCCAAAGATTGGTCCACGTTCTGAACTGCATTCTAATCTCTGATCAATGCATCTTACTGCCCTTAAATTGTTTCTTCTAGAAAGACAAAGTTATCAGCAATGAATCACCAAGAAAGAAAATCAAGTAGCTGGATGGTCAAGACATAACAATTGCAACACAAAATTAATCATTCCTACAAAGAGAAATGCAGTGATCGGAAAAAGATGCAAACTTGTGACTGCAACAACGTGGAATCTGAACACACGCCATTGGCATTCCTTTCATTCCCCCAGAATTACCATAATCATGAAACCCCAATACGTTTGCAGGCACCATACTCAGCTATTGCCGATGTATGGCATGACCCAGCAACACAGAGAGTTCTGAAAACACCAAAAGCTGATAACAGAAGCACATTCGTCCACAGACATGAATCTCACTTACTTTAGTGTAGCTTCAGCACTTTCCACAGTAACTTTATCGTCGGTGGCATCACGGTTTGGCAAGCCCAAATCAAAGTATTTAATGTCCAAATCCAGATGGGGATGGATAAGCTGTCAACAACGAGAAGAACAACGCCGGCCGATTAACAATGAGGAAACGGATTCCAAACAACAAACCCCACCACCACCACCACCACCACCACACCCAATTTCAAAAAAAAAAAAAAAAAAAAAAAACAATAACAACAAACCCCACCACCACTTCACCGACATTAAAGCAATAAATAAACCACCTTGTCTTTTATCATCTTCCAAATGATCCTCGTCATCTCGTCACCTGAATAGACACGACTTTGGTTAACAAAATACTACAGAACACTGCAAAACGAGAGAGGAAATAATGGGAAGCAGCCTATCGCAGTAGGAGTGGGAATCACCGTCCATCTCGACGATGGGGTTCTGCACACTGATCCTGTCGATGGCGGAGACGGCCCCGCCGGCGGAGGCCACCGCAACGAAGCACCGGAGGGTGGCGTGGTTGAAGTGCCTGGCGAGCCGCAGCTCCCTGAAGAGGAGCCCATTGCGGTGCCGCGAGGGGGAGAAGAAAGAGGAGGACGCGGCGGAGCCGTGGTTTATGGGTTGGGGGCGTGGCAAGGAGGTGGAGGAGGAAGCGGAGGAGAGCGCGGCGGCCATGGATCCCAAGCGGCGGCTTCGCATCTACTCCCGTTGCAGCGGGAAAAAGGAGGGAGGGAGGGAGGGAGGGGCCTCCGAAGGTTCGCCCGCACCGCGGGCGGCTGCTTCCTCTTTCGATGGTTGGGCCCACCTTTCGGGGGCAGATCTCTCACTTTACAAAGTCGCAGGGATAGATATCAAAAGGATATTTATTAAGGAGAATTGCAGAATGCAGACCCTCCCTTTTTAAAAGTATTTATTAAAGAGAATTGCAAACCAGGGTTCGCCCGGCACCACCGTACCTGTGCATATTGTAT
Source organism: Amorphophallus konjac (assembly GCA_022559845.1). Classification (NCBI taxonomy): domain Eukaryota; kingdom Viridiplantae; phylum Streptophyta; class Magnoliopsida; order Alismatales; family Araceae; genus Amorphophallus; species Amorphophallus konjac. The sequence continues at coordinate 2,085,352 of CM040125.1, read as the reverse complement.
ATTGTACGAATCAGATCTTTACATTATTATATTTTAGTCTAAACTTATGATTTATCTGATTTTTATATATTTTATTATATTATACTTCAGACGTAACATTTAGAAGAATAATAATTTTTGATATTTAGAGTCTATCGTATAAGAGAACGGAGAGATTTATGACGATATTGCACGTAAGATTAAGACATACTAATTAAAATAGAGAAACGCATCAGGAGTCTTATATGATCATCGTATGTATGTGAAACTCAAAAGGAGATTTTATAGAACGGATGTGAGACCTACTTTGTTATATGGTATCGAGTGTTGGACAGTACGAAATGAACACATTCACAAAATATGCGTAGCAGAGATGAGGATGCTAAGATAGATGTGTGACAAGACTAAGAAAGATAATATTATAAATGAGTGCATCCGTAAGGACTTGGAGATAGCCCCAATTGATAGTAAAATGAGATAAAATAGACTTAGGTGATTTGGACATGTGTTTCGTCGCCCTACCTCAGTGCCGATTAAAAGATGTGATCGACTCTTATTGGATGTTAGTAAAAGAGCTCAGAAAATGTCTAAAATGAGATGGTGTGATGTTATTAGAAAGGACATTAATTTTTTGAGTTTAAATAGAAATTTTTGACAGAACAAGATTCGTGTAGCCCACTCCAAATAGTTAGGATAAGAATCTAACGATGACGATGATGATTATTATTATTCTAATTATTATTCTAATACATGATTCAAGCACATCATTATCTAAAATTGAGATTCTAATCACTTCATAATAACTTGATCAATTTTTCGGCCATTTCAATAAACTTCTGATTCCTATTTTTTAAATCTTTTTCAAATCTAAAACTAGATTCTTGTGACTCTTAGACAGTTTAATCTTGGTTAGAACCATTAAGTATATTCTCTTAACTAAGGTTAATTAATATTAATCATCTAATAAAAACTCTTGTGACTCTTAAAAACTTAAGTCTTAGTTAAAACCCATAGTTTGACCATTAGACTCTTTTAACTAAGATTAATAAATATTAATCATCTATTAGAGTTAAGTAATATTGTTAAGATCAAAAGAAGAGTAATTAACCCTAGTGACAATTTTAAACCAAGAGACAAATAGTATACCATCTAATTAGATTAATCCACTTACAAGCGTTACAATTGTTGGGTAGAACTCGGATTTCTCTAAGTAGTGTAGTTAAGTTAACTCTGGTTAAGTTAATGTGATTAAGGGTATATATAATAGTACAGGAACCTTAATCTAATTTTATCCCACCAACTAAATATAGATAAAAGGTGTAGATTTTAACTTAGTATTGGTTTCACCCATATTTCAATTGAACGGGAAAAGGGATAATATGTAATGATAAGCCATGATCACTAAAGACTAAAGCCCTTAATCTACTAAGTCTCATAATCTTAAAATAATATAAACTTAGTGAGGATTAACTATTTAAATATTTCATGGGAAATTTGGAGTAGATAATAATGATTTTAATTGAAATCTATCCCAAGTGTCACCAAATAATTCGCATATGTTAAATTAATTGAATTAGTAGAAAAATAGGTGCCAACCTAAGGAATTGGCAAAAATTAAAAGAAACTAATTTTTCTTATGTCACATCAACCTCCACAGTTATTATTGGAAGAAAATCTCAATTCTCCTCGTTCTCTGACCCATTTTCCTTCTTTTTCCTCTCTTTTTTCGTAGCCTTCCCAAACCTTTTCACGAACATCTTTGTCTAGGATATTTTTGACTCCAAATCTAGTATTTGAAGTGCTCCTAAAAGTTTCTCATCTAAGGGAAGATTATTCTACACCCGGTAAGAATCTTATACACCCGAAAATCATGTTCTAATTCTCTATTTTTAGTGAACTGCATAATCATCTAAGATCTGTCTTGTGTTCTTGTTCAATCTTATTCATCTCATGGAGTGAAGTCTGGAAGGGTGAATGTAGAGGCTTGAAGGCTTGTGGATGTGACTTATTGCAGAGACAGAATTCCGCCAACACGAGTCATGAATGTCATCTTTAAACCTATTTTTGATATATTTCTATTTTGTGCTCCATAAACTATTAGATGACCTTATATGTATCATTTGCTGAAAAAAATATTAGAAATGGAGTTTTCTCGATAGAATTGTCAATATTTTCATAAGGAAATCAAGAAAAAGGGGGGGGGGATTTGACTAATCAAAATCAAATCTTAAGACCAAGGTTTGTCAAAATGGTTCAGTCCGGGGCGTATCGCCTTACCGAACCGTACCAACCACATATCGGTACGATCGATTTATGGTACGTAACCAATACGCGCCATATTTTTTTAAATATTATATATATTATTTTATAAAAAATATGATTTTATAAGTAGTTTGGTTAAGAGTCTTCATCTGGAATGTTCAGATTTGGGTTTAAAACACAGTAGTGACATTATTTTCTTACTTTTTTTCATTATTCTTTAGAAAAAATAAACCAAAAAACACGTGACATTTGTGAGATTTGAACCATTTATCTCACACACAATTAACACAACTATTAATCACTAAATAACACATAATATTTTATTATATTTTATAATACTATATATTTATTAAATAGTTTTTAAATGTTGGCACATTGTGGTACGGGAGGTACACTACCGTACTATACCGTACCAGTAGAAAATTGGTACGACCGATACGATCAGATCGACAAACCTTCCTTAAGACACAGTTCTAAGACTTAGCTATACTATCCTATCAAAAATGGGGCTCAAAATGTTTACTATAAAAATTACAACAATTCCCAAAATGACCTACTATCACTGGAATGTAGAGCAGTCCGTCTATGTCTAATGAATTTAGATAATACCCAATCCAATAGAGCTCAGTGAATGTATAAATTTTATTACACACTCAACAATGGGTCTATAACCATATATCCAAATTTCACCATCATTCACAGTGATTTGAAATCTACAATAATTCTACAATGGATAGTTATTAAAGCTTATCATGAATTCTAAAAATAAGGACTTAATTTACATGCCTACCATACTCATAATACATGAAATTTGGTCAAATATTGAAATGGGGTTTTGTCTATTCGAGTGAAGATTCCAAAGATATGTGATGCACACGAAGTGGGTCACTATGGTGAGAGAACTAAAGTGAACATCACCCCTCTATCCATAAATGAACTTACAGTGATAGGTACTCACAATAATCACCTTATCTAAAAATCCAACCATTTGATTGAGATTCAAAACTACAAATCATAAATAGATAGAGGCAATAATACACCATCAAAATGAATTTCAGATTAGGCTCATAGATTTAGCACATGATAGACACGAAGTCACAAGAATGAAATCACTATAATCTTAGGGTACAAACACTAACGAGTGTTGTTGCTTTCACATTACCTTGAGTTTACTTATTGAAACTATGTTTCTATCTTCTTCAAACCCTCCTAAATATGTTTTATGAAGGTTTTTGTTTAAGACAAGCTATGCATGTGTTTGTTCTGTAAAGCAAATGAACAATGCATATAGATCATGCATGTTGATTATTTGATATATTTCATTTTGATTCTATGGAATTAGTTCTATGCAGATAGGATATCTATTATTAGGTCATGTTAAACATTGAATATAAATGAGAACACACAACTTCGGCCATGTTCTTTCCTTAAAACTCTAAAATTATTGGGACTGTGCTTGAGCGGGTAGTGCGGATGGTGTAGCTCAGATTCCAACTGTCATTCTACTCAGAGACTCCATGAGTGGACCTGCAGGGACAATACTCTATTCAAATTTCGACACAGGGTTCCAAATACGTGACAAGGGTCGGCATTGCACTGGCCGTCTGGAAATTCTAAGGAGCAGATAAGACTTCAGTAAGTTCATGGAATCATACAAGAATCAAGATGAGATCTGTGAATCTCCACTAGAAATTTACAGATGGCTGCCACATTACAAGAACCACCAAGTCTTACACTGGTGGTGTGCCACATGTGCTCAAGATAATCTACACCTGGTGCCCAAAACCTAATTGGCCATAAGAAATCCCTGATCATGTTCTTATTCTTGCCATTCTGTAATTCTATTGTAAATCCTTTGTAATTTTTCCGTGTTTAGTTCACTTGTAACCATTCATCAATAAAATGGCTCAATATTTTTTTTCCTTACTCTGTGTATCTCCTATATTGAATGACATCTGTTATAGTTCCACTCTCAGCCCTTTTTGGTTTTGACAAAAAGGGGAGAAATATTAATATAAGAGGTGGATACATGATAAACATGATGTTTATATCAAGGGGGAGATTTTATTTAGTAAGGGGAAGAAACACATTAATATTTGAAACTCTTGTATATTTGTCAATTCAAGGGGAGTTTAAAATTTCAAGAAGACATCATATAAAAGATAAATATATTAGGAATTCAATTTATTTTAGGGTTTTTTGCATAGAAACCATTGTTAGATGTGAATTTACAAAAAAATCACCATTGGAAATGCATTAGCATACATATCACTCTGTAAACTCTAATTGTGCAAAACTACCATCCTAGTTAACTTCCGTCGACGGAAAGACGAATATTCCATATAGATTCTATTATTCCCATCCGTTAGATGTAAAATGACAAGAATGCCCTTGGAGAGAGAGAGGGAGAGAGAGGGACCTGGTCGCGACAGCGTCCCCCAATGCCGCGGCGCCGGGTAAGCTCCACCCCACGCCCCCTCCCGGCTGCCCACATAGAAGTGGGGGGGGGGATCCTTTGGCAAGGGAGCCACCTGCAGCGGAACCTGCTGCAAGCTTAGTAGACGGGCCAGGAGGAGCCCCAGCACGCGGAGGCCTGGGGAGGATGCCATGGCCCGCAGCACCGGCGGAGGTGCAAGGACCGGCAACACCGGCGGAGGACGACATGGGGGCAGCCACCGGAACTGAGGAAGGATCTACACCCGGCAGGAGCTTAAGGGGCTCAACGGCGGCACGTCCAAGAGCACAGGGGGGCGGAGGCAGATCAACGGCGGAGCAGGAAGGTGGACAAATAGCAGGAACCAAAAACAGAGCATCGTGCCCCACCGTTGTCCCATCATGGGCAGGGGTGGACGGGAGTGAAGATGCAACATCAAAACCGACGGGGGAATGGGCAGGGGAGATGCCTGCAGCATCAGCAGAAGAGGCGGAGGTTGGCGGAGGTCCGTGAGTGCCTGCTGAAGACGACGAACTACCTGGGAGAAGCCCAGCTCCAGCAACGACAGGAGGGAGACGGTCCCCCACTGGCGCACATCCATGGCGACGAACGGTGGACGGAACCAAAGGCGCATCAGCCTGATCTACGGGGGGAGGTGCAATGGAGCTGCCACAGCCAACCACCGACGCCGGAGGGGCAGGTGCAGGCACAGCGACCGGAAGAAAGGTAGAGGGGGGACTGGACAACGGGTGGCCGGCGGTTGAGACGGGCAACGGAGGATAGCAGAGGCGGGGGCAAATCACCACCGACCGCAAGCGCTCCCTCTCTTCATTTTTCTCTCCCTCACCGGCTCACCACACACTGCACCACCGTCGCCCTCCCCATCTCACCGCACCACCGCAGCATCTCCACCCGGCCGACCCTCCCATCTCCTCTCTCTTCTCGCCCTCTCACCCACGCTCTTCCTCTCACAACCCAACACCGGCTCCTCCTCCCTCCGGCCACCACCACCGACCGCAAGCGCTCCCTCTCTTCATTTTTCTCTCCCTCACCGGCTCACCACACACCGCACCACCATCGCCCTCCCCATCCCACCGCACCATCGTCGCCGGCCTCATCTGCATGAAACCACCCCATTCTCCCCTCTCCCTTCTCTGCTGCGCGAACCCACACAGGCCGCACCCACCCTCCTCCTCTGTTGCGATACCCTATCCCACTCTCTCCCCATCTCTTTTCACCACCACCGCCACGAACCTCTCTCACCCTCTCACTCTTCACACCTCGCCGCCCTCTCACCAGCACCTGTCTTCCCGTCGCCAGCACCCCCCTCCGGTCATCACCCCCGACCACCGCGAACCACCCCACTCCCTCTCCCTACACACCCTCCTCCACCGCGGCTAACTAACCCCCCTCTCATTCTCTCTCTAACCTGCCATACCCATCACCTTGCGCTGCCCTCCCATCTCTCTCTCCTTTGCTCACCATCTCCACCCTCCACATTGCCTGCGCCCTCGCCACCGCTGCCGCCTCACCCCAGTCACCACCGCAGGGCCCCTCTGCCACATCTCTTCTCCTCCGCCGCACCCGAGGACGATGATAGTGGCAGAGGGCGGTGGAGTCGGTAGTGGGGGGGGGAGGGCTACTCCGGCGAGGGGGGGGGTGTTTACGTCGGGAGGGAGGGGAGGGGTGTTAAAATATATTTTTATTTTATTTTATTTTATTTTAACTAGGGATATCTCGGTCTTTTCTCATGTTGGGTTGAGATTAACCATGATTAAATTCTCGAGTAATAACATATGGTTACGGAGATGGCATTTTTGCACAATTAGAGTTTACAGCGTGATATACCTGCTAATGCATTTTTAGGAATGATTTTTTTGTAAATTCACTTTTAACAATAATTTTTATGCAAAAAATCATTTATTTTATCATAACGAAAAAAGGGAGAGATTGTTGGAAAATATATTTTTCACAAAGTTATTATTTTAAATTATGATAAAATAAATAATTATTTATCCCAATAAGTAAAAGAATACATGTTTAACCAAAATTGATCAGGTCTTCGTAAACATTTGAGATAAAATAGATAAAACATCGTCTAAGTAAATAAAGAAAACAAGATTAGACGATACATTGTCTGATCAAACGTAATATAGACGATATACCATCTAATGAACAAAATGATAAAGAGTTTAGTTAGACGATCCTCCGTCTAAGTCTTCAAGATAGATGAAAGATTAGACGATCCATCATCTAAATCTTAAAATATAGACATACGTATTAGACGATCTATCGTCTAAGGTCCAAGGATAGACAAAATGATAGATGGTCCAATCGTCTAAAAGTCTATAGATAGACGAACCATCATCTAAGTCTAGATGGACAAATGATTAGACGATCCAACATCTACTTGAGATAGATGATGCGAAAAGTAAATAGACGATACATTGTCTAACTCAAGATGAGTTAAACTATATATCATCTAACAGGAAAATGACAAAAGATGAACGATAGACGATACACCATTTAAACCTAAATGAGCTGATGTTCCTTCTAAAAAAGAAAATGACAAAAGCTGAACGTTTAGACGACGCATTATTTAAGTCAAAATGAATAGACGATGCTCCATCTAATAAAAAATGACAAAATAAGAGATCGACAATATATCGTATATTTGAACGAGCTCCATCTAACTCATGATAGACGATGAATTAGACGATATTTCATCTAAAAGGAAAAAGGTAAAAAGATCAGCTTCAGATGATACATCGTCTAAACTAGGCATGATAGATTGATATTCCGTCTAACTCACGATAGACGATAAGTTAGATAATATTCCATATAAAAGAAAAAGTGACAAAATATTGTGATAGATAGAATTTTATCTAAGAGGATTATAAGTATATGAAATAATAAACGAAACACTGTCGAGGTGAATAAAGAAAAAAATAAGGATATACGATATTTCGTCTAATATAAAAAGTGATCATAACGTTTTGACGAATGAGTAGACGATATTTCATCTACTTCCATTAAACAAAGATAAATTTGTCTGTCTCACTTGTTATTGCGCGGTCCATGTGGAATACTTTTAACTTGTTGACTGTACGATAAAATAAACAATAGAGGTTTGCACAACATTTAAATATCACAACACCATGTAAGTAAGCGATCTATATTATTTAACATATTCTTCCATCGTCACGTGAGTAAACGGACTCTAAGAAACGACGTTGAATAAAAGTTAATGCGGACACACTAATGCATAATATCTATGAGATACTCGTTTATTTTTAAAACAGAAAGAATACTTATCTAATTTTTTCTTGTGCACGTTGCAATATCTTAAGACATACATTTACGTGCTAAATTGATAATATTTATTACATGATTTTGTCTCCCACGTTTGTATTTTGAATTTGTTATCTACTCTCGAGTCCCTGCACGAGAGAAATATTTTTTTTTGATATTTCATCGAATATCCAATCGGCAAGCATAATCACACCCATTTTAATCCAATATAGGCATGCATTTTATATCTATTTAAATAAAGATACCGTTGTACGTAGTTTATCTCATGGTATCAACTCAGCTTGGTTTTCGACTGTTCGAAGCTAGATAATTGTTATGATCAAACACTAAGCAGCATGTGGGAATGCAACAGGATTATGGGTTATGTTCATCGATCGAACAGATTAAGGAAGGCATTGTTAGAAAAAAAAGATTTTTAATGAAGAAAATCCATTTCGGAATGATCATTAATTTGAGTGTTTGTTGGTTTTTTATCAGAAGAACAAACTATTTGTATAATCGGATTATGGAGACGTCTTTTTTACAAAAAGACAAGGACGGAGTTTTAACGATGGCACCGGAGAGCATGCAGTCAATGATTCTACTGTAGCGCCAGTTTTGATGAGGCCAAGTTTGAAATGTTCTGTTTCCAACAATGCCCCCTTCGCATTCATACAGAGTCACCTCACGGCGGAAATAAACATGGGAGTTGAGGGGGGGTAAAACAGTAATACGGTCTCTCTCTCCTACGCTGGCTCGCCAGTCCGGGTCGATGGCCAAATCATGAGCATTTATAAATCCAAGCTGGGGCGGCGTCCTCGGCGGGTCCTACCAGGAAGAGATCACAGGCGAGCACGGGGGGGCCGCCCGTCGCCGCCGAAGACGCCACGCGCGTGATGACGACGGGTCCCACCAGGGGGGAGTCCTACCCCCTGCCGGCGCTGCTGCTTTTTTCCCAGGCGGGCCGTGGTGGTGGAGCCACCGCCAGCGCGGTGCTCCCGCCGACGGGGCCGCGTGCGGTTAAGGGGTGGAGATGCTGCCCTGCTCCGGGGGCTCCCGCAGCGTCACGGGACGGCCCGCCCCCCTCCCCTCTGTCTCTGCTGCTGCCATAATTTAAACCTTGATTATAAGTTGATGTTTGATATCTAGATAAGTTGTAGTGAGAATAGGTGTAAATCATTCTGATAGTTAATTTATTTTTATTCTTATTCTCATATGTGTTTAATACGTGAGAGGATAAATATGTTAATATTTTTATTATTCGTTTGATAAAAAATAAAGATAAAAATGAGAATAAGTGATAAAAATAGATTATTTTATCCTTCTTATCTTGAGTTAAAAGATAATGTTATTCTTCATTTAGTTGGAATTAAGATGACTTAAATTTTTTTTCAAATCTTCAGGTTATATTTAATTAATAATAATAATTATGATTAATGATAAATTTAATTAATTATATTTGATGATTTTTATTTCTAATAGTAAAAATATTATCGAATCATTTTTTTTGATTAGTTATGATTAGCATCCTTAAAATTAGTATTTAAGATATTTTTAAGTTTCTAATAATAATTAATAACAATGATATTATAATTTTAAAATATTAATAAATTGATTTTTTGATTAGTTATGATTAACATAAATAAAATTAGTATTTAAGGTATTTCTCAGTTTCTAATAATAATTAATGACAATGATATTATTATTTTTAAATTATTTTCTTTTGATTGATGATTAATTAACAATATTATAGGATTTGTTAACGTGTTTATCAATTCTACTCTTGATTATTAGTATTGATAAATTAATAATTTTATAAAATCATCATCAATAGTAATAATATTTTTAATAACAATTAATAATAATGACATATTAATATTGATATATTATGATATATTAATAATGATATATTAATAATAATATATTATGATATATTAATAAAAATGATATAGTATTATTATAATAATATTTTAAATAATATTTAATAATAACGATATATTAATATTGAGATATTATGATATATTAATAATAATAATGCTATATTAATAATAATATATTATGGTATATTAATTATGATATATTAATAAAAATGATATATTAATAATAATATATTATGATATATCAATTATGATATATTAATAATAATATATTATGATATATCAATTATGATATATTAATAAAAAAGATATATTAATAATGATATATTATTATTGTAATAATATTTAAAATAATAATGATATATTAATATTGAGATATTATGATATATTAATAATGATATATTAATATTAATATATTATGATATATTAATTATGATATATTAATAATAATATATTATAATATATTAAGTATGATATATTAATAATGATATATTATTATTTTAATAATATTTTTAATAATAATTAATAATAATGATATAATAATAATATTATATTATGATATATTAATAATTATGATATATTATTAATAATGATATATTACTAATGATATATTATTATTTTAATAATATTTTTTAATAATCATCAATAATAATAATATTTTTATAATAATTATTACTAATTATATTATTTTTATGTGAGATGTAGATGGAGGGAGGAGAGAGAGAGGGCGATGATAAGAGAGGGAGAGAGAATGAGATTAGAGATGAGGGATAACTCATTCCACTTTTTTATAGGAATAAATTATCCCCGTATTAACTCCGTATTTGAGGTTATCCTCGTTCTACTTAATTTCGTATATTCTCGTTAATTTTTTATCATACCAAACAAAGGATAAGATTGAAACAAAGATATCCCCATTTATCTCTGCAGTATCCCGGTACTAAACATGCCCTAGACCTCTCTCCCAGTAAGGAGGGAAAGGTGTTAACCATCGGGCTAGCTGCTACCGGATGGTTTGCCGCCCGGGCGCATGGATCGCTATTGCGGCAACCGCAGATGAAATGTTCGTGTTAAAACGTGTGTCGGTGTGTGTGCCACGTGTGTTTGGAGTGCTCGTCAGGTAGGTCGCCCCGTGCTGTTTCGCCGTTGTTGCTGGGCATTTCAGCAAACACGTAAGGGCATCTGCCAAACTCTGACGTGGGTGTCAGGGGAAGGTGCGGTGTTTGATCACAGATATTGGTGTGCTTTCGGAAGATCGTCATATATACGACCTGGATAGTTAGTAACCTATGTGTTCATCGAATTCAACCACCTCAAGAGAAGAGACTAACAAAGATGTTAGCCAATGACCGAGATGGCACCATGTTAGATTAGTACTGTGCACCATCCCAACCATTAATTGGTAATGCTTGTGATGATGTCCCATATGTCTCGGTCACTCAATTTACTCTTGATCACTCAATTTATTCTCACCATGTGCGTTCGAGAATATGTACGAGAGGAGGCGAATTTTGATACATGAGATTATGAAATATGGGGACTCTACTCTAATAATTAAAATTTATTTTTTATTTTTAAAATCTCACCAAATTTTTTTTTAAATTTGAGAGAAAAGATATCTTATTATTCATCTCTCTATATTTTTAATAATCCACTTTTAAAATCGAAGATTAATTTTTTAAATATTAATGTGTTTATTTTTCACGAAGAATCTTTCAACGATTGAAAATTATTTTTATAATTCACTCCGTTGAAATGTCAAACGCATTTTTAATCTATGTATCGTGTGCTTCCATGCAATCGCATGGTAGCAATTGCTCTGATCATATTGTAATATAACATTACTTTCTTACATTTTTTTTTCAGTTGAAAGTCAGGACTAACTAACCTGATCTATTTTAATACGAAGTAAACATGAATTATTGTCTAATATGTTAGCACATGATCGAATAAATGTGCATTGATACGAGTATGGAGCTGAAAATATTGTACGTATCTAGATTATATAAATATTATTTTTTGACGACTCTACAAACATCTAGCAACATTCAACTCACACACTTTTCCCCAAGATTAGTGTACCTTAAATTCACATATCTCGAGAATTAAATATGAAATTAAATTTTATTTGATTAATGCGCTGATCCCCACATGAATCATTGAGTTGTACCTCAGACCTAAGCAATTAATTGTACCGGAGTGGCGGAATAAGGGAAATTCATGAATAGAGAGAGGGGGAGAGAGAGAGAGAGAGAGAAGGGTATGCATGAATCATTTTGTATGCCCCCGTGAAATCCTATAATTTATATTTTCAATAGAATATCCGATTACATCTGATGATGTTAGAACATGAGAGGGTATTCTTTAATACGGCGGTATACATGATAATATATAAAGAGTAGAATACACAAAATATAATTCCGGCGTAGGTAGGCTGAATGGTTAATCCAGCTTCTACGAGAGTACAGGGACAAATCATGAGTATGATTAATTTATAAGAAAATTAAAATACTTGTAATGCGGTCCAAATCAAATTACTGTATCTCCCACAATATTTCGAGATATATGTAAATAGGACAATCAAACTTTGCTTTGATTTGATGATAAGTCAGCTGAAAAGAAAGTTAGCAGCCTGTTCTAATTTATCTTTCATCCCTCCTTTTTAAGATGAGAGAGAAATCTATGTAATTCTGTCGTAAGTAGAGTTGTTAACGAGTCGGGCCTGGATCGAGTTTAGGTCGACTTGACTCGCGTCCGACTTATCAATATTAAAGTCTAAATCTAATCCGGGTCCGAACTATATCAGGTCGGATCGGGTTGGACTAAGCTCAACACTATTAAAAAATTATAAAGTACGACTAAGATCTGGTTTGATCCGATAACTCAAATAAAAAATAAAATTTAATATATTTAATAATATAAAATTTATAATCTCACTAAAATAATTAGACTTTTGATATTAATTTCATAATTTGTGTAAAAATAGAGTTTTAAAAATTTTAATTAAGTAAAATAATATAATTTTAACTAAATAATTTTTAAAAATTGAAGGGAGAAAAAAAAAGAACGGATCGGGTCAGTCTACCGACCGAACTCAAAACCCGAACTCGACCCGTGGATCTAATCGGGCCGGGATTAATATTTAGACCCGACTAAGGACCCACGGATCTGAAAAGGTCTTGCGGCCTGATTCAAAATTGGGCCAGGCTCATGGACATGTCGGGCCGACCCGTCCTATTAACCGTCCTAGTTGTAAGTTTGAAGGGTAAATAATAAGCGATCACGAGCATTGTTAAGGGAGAATCGTAGTCCATGGGCGACGTGGTCGTGATTTCTTTCGCTATTTTATCTAAGGGCAAGTAACCAAGGCATGCCTGAGCACGGTTTCTTTATGAAAACATTTGCTTTTATAAATACAATTATATTTATCTTAAAAAAACCAATTTGGGTTCATTTTGGATCAGTCCGGAGCTCTCACCGGTTCAACATCCAATCCGTTTTTTTAGGACAATGGATCAAAATAAACCTAGAGAGAGAGAGAGAGAGGACCCACGATGAAAAATTGAAAAGCTCATCAAAAGTCCATGCATTTCCCATTTTTTAAAAAATATAATACAAAGTCAAAACTCCATGTTGCTTCAATGATGCTCTTACGCGAGATTCTGAATTCCCCGTTTAAAAAAAAATCTGTACTTTGATGTTAATTAGAGGCTCAGGTTTACTTACATACTCAAATCCTTCGTTGAGCATTTTCAGACAGTTACAAGTGGGAACTCCTTTATTCCTCCTTCTTCCTGTTCTGTTGGTGGGTGGTAATTAAATGGTGCTTGTTTCAGTTGATGCCCACCCTTGGGAAGAAAGGAATGTTCTCGTTTAATTTTGGGTGGGTTGGGGGGGGGGGGGGCAAATGACTACCTAATTAAGAACAAAGTTGGTGTGTCGGAGGTCCTAATCTATTGTTTCCGCATTGATACCTCATGATGGGCTCATCTCTTCTGTTCATTAATGAGCATTCATGGTGGTTAGTGATGATGATCAGCAAGTAGGATTCACTTGTTACTCACAGGAAAAGTTGGAGATCTTACTGTGAAATGGGACAACATTCTTTTTTGTTTTTTTCCCAAATCCTCATGGCTTTTATTCCATGAGATTTGATGGAGAAACCATTTTGAAATTCTTGTGTTAACATGCCTGTTCTCACATGTTTTGTTTTATAATAAAAATTTTTAAATAATTATTTAAGAGAGCGCACACCTTTTCAGAGAAAAGAGATGGTCCAACTCTATCTAAGTCAACCTAAGGTTATATTTTATTAATAAAAAAATAAAGTACATATGAACTCTAAGATATATCCTTGCAATTCCGTTAAAAGAGGACGAAACAAGAGGAACACACGACCGGAGGAACAACTGATCTTATCTAGTGGCATATTCAGGTATAAATTTAGTATATCCGAACTCATATCAGATCTGAACCCGTTTTTAATAACTCACTGTGTATGTTGGGCATATGATTTTAGTATGAATTTATCCCGTTGTTCGTCTTGATGAGTTTGTGAGTTTATCTTTCTTGTTAAAACTGTAATAATATTTTTATAAAATATAAAAATTATTTTAAAAAAGAAAAAATTAACCAGACTTCTCTTTTCTCATTTCTTACAAATCCCAACTTTCTTTGGATCCATGTGGAGGTGGATTCATGTTTTATAGACAGATATGAATGGATATATCCATCGTCACGATGAATATATCTGTATATATAATCACAAAAATAATAATATACTATTCAAATATGATATTTATAAAATTTTCACAGATATCATATGATATTGATACATTGTACCCGAGTCTAACTCGATCTATTTACGTCTCCGTATTAAATCTTCACCTGATATTTGTACACTAAACCTATTTAAAGATATGAATGACAGGGTGCGGAAAATTGAAGAGACTTTGAGAAGATTCCTCCTCTAGAATGCATCTTTCAAACTCCATCCCACATTTTTCAACCCAGTGTGTTTAAAGAGCGATTAAAAAAATTCGTCCGGGCAACATTCTTTCGGTGAAGTGTCAATTAATGGATCGGAGGACTCGAAGAAAACAGCGAGACGCAGTCACTGTTTCTCCCACCTGACAGAAAGGGGCCGTATCTTCTGTCCCCCTCCTCCCTCGGCCGAGGTCCCCATCGCTGCGATCACCGTCGGCCGTTTCTGCAGTATGAAACCCTACGGCCCCTTCTAGCATTATCGGTGATTATTGACATTACGTACTATGGGCCTGTCCAATCGAAAATTTTAATAATATTACATGTGGAGATAAGGTTTTCATTACATTTTTTTTTATTCTATCTTGCTCCTAACTTTGATTGATGTGAAATTATCTCTAACAATGTTGACTCCTTTACTACCTGTAGATCGATTGAAGTTCTACCGTGTCCGTCGTGACAAAGATGGGTGTGTGGGTATGAATCATGATGTCGGACTCTGATGTCAAGAATGGGTTTGGTTTTGGATTGTACCATCCAAACTCAAGGCCTCAAAATTATAAGTGAAGAACGACCCCACGTCTATGTTCTTGTTTTGTTTTGATCTCCACTCCACCTAATCTTGTGAGACTATTTTTTAATAAAGATTTCCATGCATAGCATAGAAGATGAAATGCATTATTCCTTCCAAAAGTTTTGAAGAGGAGGAAAGGGTAAATCATTCCGTTGTGTGACTGAAAATGCCGATTAAGAGGAATTTAGGAACGGTATTTCATTATACTCCATATAGTTTCATCAATTGTGAGGGCATTATAGAAGATTTTATATTCCTTTGGCTGTGAATGCATAGGAGCATGTTATTTAGACTCTCTTAAAACTCTTTCTTATCTTTTAAATTGTTTCATATGCCATTAGCATTTGTCTAGTGTTCATTGTCACCACAAGACGTGGTTTAAGAGCATGAAAATAAGAAGGACTTTATATATATATACCCCTATAAAGATCATTTTTGCCGAATAAAACTCTCATTTTGACTTATTATAAAAAATATCTTTCAAATATCTCGAATGCTTGCAGTTATACTGTCGCTGTAACCCGCGTTCATTTAACTAGAGTAAAATATGAGTTAAGAGAGAAAATGACTAACTTGTCCTCAAGTTAGCATCCTCTCTCTCTCCCTGAAAGATGGAAAGGTGGCCTTCCTCTGCTTTGTCATGTCGGAGTGCAGGCACAAAGTTATCTTCGTCGACGGCGGTGTCGGGGTTCCGCATGGGACTTGTTGTCGTCATTGGCGGTACCCTTGCCCGGCCACTCAATTGTGGGGTACCCCTTCTGGTGCGATGTGCAATTTATTCTTCTCCAGCCATTGACACCGACATTGCCACTGCCAAGGGTGGGAGAGATGGGGGGCTGTCGATATTTTGGGTAGGAGTGGGGGTTTGTGAGTAGGGAGGGGAAGGGGGTTCGCGGGAGAGGGAGAGGGGGACCGGGAGGGGGGGGGCTACTCGTCAGAGGGGGAGGGGGGCCAAGGGGGGGGGGGGGCTACTCATCAGAGGGAGAGAGGGGGGCCGGAAGGGGGGTTGCTCGCCGAAGGGGAAGAGGGGGGTCAGGAGGGGTGGGGGATGGGGGGAGGTTGCTTGCTGGAGAGAGAGGGGAGCTTAGAGGATAGAGAGGGGGGGTCTGCGATCAAGGAGGGGGAGGGGGGTCTGCTGCATCCTTGTTGACATCATAAAGCAACAGCGCATTGGACTACAGGGGCACCTTCCTCTTCTTCCATGTCGCCACCACCACGGAAGCGATCTAGGTTAGCAAGCTCCTCACCAGCTTCTTGAATTGGTACCTACGGGTTCCGACGAGGAACACGATCAGCCAGATGAGAATGGTAGTGATGCATATGATGTAGCCCCACTGTCGCCCCAGGTGGTCCTACACATAGATGAGCATTGTGACCGCCAATAGGGAGCCGAGGATGATGAAGAAGAAGTACTGTATCATCTTCTTCTTCTTCGATGAGTATGCCTCGTCGAAGTGGTCAGAGCTGAAGCCTAAGACGTTGGACTTGAGCTCTCCCATGCCGAGGGTGATCAGGTAGAGGGTGGGGTGGGAGGGGGTAGTTGCTCACCGATGGGGGATAGGGGGGCCGCGATGGACAGAGAGAGGTGGGGGGGGTCTGGGAGCATAGAGGGGGATCCAGGAAGGTTCACCGGAGGGGGAGAGGGGGGCCAAGAGTAAGGGGGTGATGGGGTAGGGAGGGGTTGGGGGGAGATGACTTCTTGCCGAAGGGGGAGAGGGGAGCCGTTAATTGGGGTGATATATATATATATATATATATATATATATATATATATATCTCTCTCTCTCTCTCTCTAGTAATGGAGGCATTTAGGATATTTCACGTATCCTGTTATCTGCCGTTGCAGATTCTTTCGAATATTCGCTTGGTATTGACCATCGACAATCGTAGGGATATAACCGTAATCATTCCAATTATGTAAATGGTATTTTTGACAATAGATCCAAATAAGAGATTTATTTGATAAAATTAATCATTAGATGGATATATATGTAAAATTCTTAAGCAAAAATGTGGACGCCCATGAGGGCGGTTCGGTTAATCTTCCATCTCATATTAGCAAAGACATGAACACAAGGGTTGTTGGATATGATATTATTTTGCATAAATAATTCCCCACTATGAAAAAAAATAAAAAAACTCATATTCACATTCTATAGATCAAGAAAAGCATGTAATGCATGAGGCATGCTTCATGTTTCTTGGTTTCTCTCTCTAAAAAAAACAATTTCCATGTAAAAAATAGTTGTGGGCTTCTTCTATTAGTAGTGTAGGATTATGGGATGTCAAGATACATATGAAGGATTTTTGGAGGGTTGTATTTGCAAGAAATCCTACATTTGCAAGAAATCTACCGGGGACAATAATTTATGGGCTCTCCCCCCAGCCCAAGACATTTAAAAATAAGGGGTAAACTACTGCCGATGTGGGTGGGAGTTACTGTTCCTCCCCTTGTATTCGATTTTTCCCCCCTTTCCAAAGCGACAAACATCCCTCTTGGGAGTTTGGGTTGGGCACAAATATAGAACTATGTGGGGGGGGGGGGCATACGAAATTAATTAATAAATACTTATATACATGAGGCATTATTAAATTATTAAAACAGACTTTACTTGCATGGCTACCTCGAGACTCTTATTATTCAACTCTATGGGATTCCTTTTGAAGAAATGTCCAGAATTTAAGTCTCACTCTTGGCAAATTGTGTAGAAAGAGAGAGGTTTAATTCATTACTTCCTTGTGGTGGGATCTGTGGATCCAGATAATCACTTGAATAAGACAGAATAATCATGGTAACACACAAAAAAATTCTTCTTATTTACTGAATGTTTAGAATAGAACTTGTAATAAATACATTGATAAAAAAAACCGGCAAAGAGATCATACTTATTAGGACAGAGTAGGATCAGTGTTGAGAGGAATGGATAGCTCATGTAAAAGAAAGAAAGAAACACAGTACTCTGTATGGTACCTACATGGCATGTGACTTTAGGCATCTTTGTTTTAGGAATAAGTAGTACAGGGTGAAATAACTAACAGATGAGAGAGAATGATGGGGGCCCACACCCCTCTCTCTCTCTCTATGGCACACATAAATGTTATAACCCATCCCACCCCTTTATCTAAGGGGCCCTCAGTGAAGAAATGACTCTCAGCAATGCCAAGTTAGTAACTTGGGAATGAAGTATTTTGGGGGGCATCCCCACTTATGATGTTGGGAAAAGCCCCCCTTTAGGAATTTTCATAGATGGTTTGGGGGAAACGAGGTGGGACAGTATCTTTGCTTGGTGGAGAAGAGCATCTCCACCCTCCACAGGCATGAAACATGAGAAATAGAGAGAGAGAGAGATTGAGTGAGAGGGGTGGGGCTGTGGGGTACATGTAATTCCGAGGGATGGGGTGGCAGTGAATTGTTAAAGCGTGCCAAGGGCAGGGATTTCTAGGGATAAGGGGGGGGGGGGCTTTTGGGATTAGGGCTTTCTCCTCTTGAGGCCCCCATTTTTAAAAGGGGGGGGGGAGGGGGGGCTGTTTGTTGCTGTTGTGTAGTTTCATCCCCTCTTCCCAGCCCCACCTCCTCCCTAGTGTTTGGGGATTTGGACTTGCCTGGATTCTCTCTATAATTCTTTAGCATCTCTTGCAGAATGTAAGAACAAAGCGTTAGACAACAAAACAAAAGTGCAAGCACCCACCCACATGCCCATCTAAATCTGAAGCACCCCCAATCGAAAGATTAAACCTTTCGATTTATCTCCCACAGGAGCACACCCCTCAGCTTGACCCACCATTGGGAGATGGTCCTCAGAAACCCGGAGGGGACAACCAGTCCATGCTGTGCATCAGCATCAGAGGATGGGCATGTACTGGAGACCCTCACACAGCAACGCTGCCTTTTCCCCCTCTAAAAAACAATTCCTTTCATGTGGCTCTCCTGCCATCTCTCTTCTCTCTCTAGCTCTCCTCTCACTCTCTCTCATGGCGTTCCGCTTTTTAAATCTTTCAAAGACAAAAGCCAACAGAAGGGAGACAAAAGCCAACCACGTGACCTGCCAAAATCTTACCAGCTTTTTTTTGGGGGAGGGGCAAGTTTTTTTTCTTCTTCTTATTATCTTGTTTCGGTTTTTTTTTTCAGTTTTTTGTTCCCGCTACTTGTTAAGCTTACTCGCAGTTAACTTGGGGTGCCCATTTACATCCACAGGAAGAAGAAAGGGTGGGGGGAAGTGGGGAGGGGCGTAAGGTGACGGGGAGTGACAGCATCTGGATTCTGAGAGCGACCAAGTTCAACAGTGAGCATAAAATCGAGACTTTCGTTTTTAATCCGCGTAAATTGTCTTTGTTTGGGGAGCTCTGCGTCCGCAATCCTTGTCTGCTTTGGCAGGTTTCATTGGTCCTTTGCGTGTTCGCTTGCTCCGTGTTTTTGCCCTGTGGGTCGTCCGCAGATGTGCATATGCCCGGGGTGGGTGGGGAGGTGAGGGGCTCAACAGCAGGGGGAATCTGGGCAGCTGGAGGAAGGAGGCGGGAGCAAAATCTACGAATCAAGCGACGATTTTTTCTTGTTCTTTTTTGTGGATTCTTCTTCTTATCATCTGGTCTCCAAATCTCTGTCGAAGATATAAGAACGAAGAGAGAGAAAAAGAGAGCTTTGGAGGGAGGAAGCGTCCGTTTCTGTGGATTGCTGGCTGCAGGGTCGAAAGCGTGCAGGAATTCTATAGAAAGGAATGGCATTTGGAGGATTCTTTGCCTTTTACTGATCCGTCTCTAGGATTTCTTCCTCGAGCCTTTCGGGAGCAGGTGACGATTTCTTACACTTTATCGTCCTTCTTTTCACCTTCCCCTGGAGCTTCCCCTGGATGTTGCATCTGGGTTTTGGTTCCGAGACGCTTCTGGGACGAGGGCTGCGTGAAGAGCTGCTTACTCTTTGCAGTCACCCATGCTGAAATGACCGGCCTCCCACTCGAGTTCAGAGACATGAGGACGTTGAATAGAAGAGTGCGTTAGGCATCTTGGCTTTTGACTGTAAGCTGCTTTATGCGGGTGTTTCTGCCGGCAAAAAACTGATACAGAGAGGTCTCCAGTCTCCACTTTGCAGTGCCCCCACTTGGGCCTTTTTCTTTCTGAAGGGTTCTTAACTTCTGAGAATTTGCTTGGATTGGGTTCTGTTCCTTTTGAGATTTTTTATATGCCCACATTGTG
Organism: Amorphophallus konjac; assembly: GCA_022559845.1. Lineage (NCBI taxonomy): Eukaryota > Viridiplantae > Streptophyta > Magnoliopsida > Alismatales > Araceae > Amorphophallus > Amorphophallus konjac. Next base: position 2,064,762 of record CM040125.1, on the reverse strand, counting down.
GATTTGAGGAGAAGGAACCAGATTCGGAGATGGTGGCCGTGAGGAATGACATTGGGCTCTAAGAAGTGGGGGTGACAAATATTTGGATTGTGAAGAACAGGGCATGGCAAGGAGGGCTCTCCTCTGGTGGATGGTAGGCTTGCTGGCTTTGACATGGGTGAAAGTGTCTGCTGCAACGCTCTCTCCCTCTGGCATAAACTACGAAGGTTTGTGGATCATGTTCTCCCTCTTCGTCTCTGGTCGCGTTTCTCCTTTTTCTAACCTGGCTTTTGAATCGTCACTTTGTTTAACTTCAAAATCTGGCTTTGGAAATTGAAGTTTACATCTTTTTGTGTTCACGTCTGCGGTTTAGTGATTTTCTCTACCGTATGAAACACCCTGGGATCTTCTCCTTGGAAAGATGTTTTCGGGTCTTCAGGGTTGATTTTGTGGAACTTGGTGTTCTTCTCTGTAATCCATAACTCATTAGTAATTTTTTCTTTCTGTTTTTGCATTCTCCTTTTTATGATCGACAACACGCGGCTTGTTTCAGTAAGTCTGGAGTAGAGTGTGTTCTTTGCTCTTTGGTATATCATTTTAAAGTTTGGAAAATTACGAAAAGAATACCGTGACGGTAGCCTACATCACTGGCTTTTATTGTGCAGTCGAGGTGATAATGTTCACCAGGTCATTTCTTTTTTGGTGTTGGACTTGAATCAAGAAAACAATCAGCCAAGTTAATTTGACATTCCTAATCTTCTGCCCTTACTACCCATAGCGCACGCACTTCGGAAGTGTCCTCTGTTCAATATGTTCAATAACATGGTCCATGTGGTTGTCATGGAAGAAGAGAAATCCCAACCTCATAGTATTCACTTTTCGATTATTTTGAAGTTTTCTTATACAAGACAATGTTGCTTGGGTTCACTTTTATCTAAAGGACACGAGATACAGAGTTATCGGCTGTCCTGCTCCCAGTTCTCATTTCTGTTGTTAATTTTTCATCCATGCATGGTGCTAGTTTCATCACTGTCAACATCATCTTTTTTTCCCTCTTCTTCTTCTTCTTCTTCTTATTTTTATGACACTCATTGTGGTGTCTTTTTGCTTGGCCATTGTTATGGTGGCAGTGGTGGTTGAAGAGGTGGAGTCCAGTTTATTAATATTTTGAGATCATGTTTCGTGTCTTGCTTCATTGTGGTTTAATCATTTGGAGCTTACACAACTAGATATATTTTACAAATCGCAATAATAAGAAAACTTTCCTGTTTCTTTCTGCAATGCTTATGATGCTTTGCTGATGGCATCAAGATCCCGCTCCTCACACCTACTCTCATATAACTTGATGCTTGTTCCTTATTTTGTGCTTGGGTTTGCAAATGCAGTTGTAGCATTAATGTCCATAAAAGTGGAGTTGAATGATCCATATAATGTCCTGGAGAATTGGGATATGAATTCAGTAGATCCTTGTAGCTGGAGGATGGTTACATGTTCTGCTGATGGTTATGTTTCTGCTCTGTAAGTTGATTACCTCTTCTCTTCCTTATCTAGCCTTTAGAATCTTCCATTAGTTGAAGCCTTTCAGTTCAATTTTGAAATGTTATTGACTTCTCTGGGATCGCTTGCATTCTCAGTGGACTGCCTAGCCAGAGCTTGTCAGGGACATTATCTCCTGGAATTGGCAACCTTACTAATCTACAATCTGTGTAAGTGGAAACTGCTGCCATGTTCATTGTTGAAAGTTACACTTAAGACAAGGCCTAATGGTACCCTTGTGGGACAGTAAAATGATGTAGCCTGCCTTTCTGCATTAGCCAAAATGTTGATGTGGGTTACTTGCTGTGGAAATTAATTTAGAACTTAGAACTGCTGTGAATATATATAAAAAATGGTGTATATGCGTGGTTTTGCTGTAGGCTGCTGCAAAATAATGAAATTTCTGGTCATATACCTGCTGCTATTGGAAAGCTGGAGAAACTTCAGACACTAGATCTCTCAAACAATCAATTCAGTGGTGAAATACCTGGTTCATTAGGAGACCTCAAGAACTTGAACTACTTGTACGTACTAGTTTCTGCAAGCGGATTCAAAGTTTCTTCATTGAACTTTTCCTTTGTCGATGCAGTTCCAAGGGCATGATGTTTTTTTAAAATGCCCTTCCATTATGTTGCCCTTTTTCTTTTCTTCGGTGATCTTGACCATATCATAATGATGGTCTTGTCCTCGAAACTGCTCTTTTCACATTTCAGGAGACTGAACAACAACAGCCTTTCTGGACCCTGCCCTGAATCTTTGTCAAATGTTCAAGGCCTTACTCTCTTGTACGCCTTTCTGTCCTTGTAAAAATGTTCTCTATTTTGTGGATCTGCTCACTTGGTAATCTTTTCCCTCTAACCCTTGAATAAAGTTTTGTGCCTGTACAAAATTCTTGCAGGGACCTCTCCTTTAACAACTTGAGTGGTTCCTTGCCGAAGATGTCTGCAAGAACTTTCAAGTAAGTCATGTTCTGTTCATCCTTTTAAATGAGTATGAGATAATAACAGTCTTGTGGTCTAAATCACTTCCCATTAATTAACCAACACACTTTCTTGTTGTGATTTTCTCTAGCATTATCGGGAACCCTCTAATTTGTGGGTCAAGTTTTAGGACAAACTGTTCTGCTGTTTCTCTGGACCCACTATCATTTCCACCAGACGACCTAAGAGGTGGGTTAACTAGTATATATTTGTCCTATTAAACATCATCTTCCCTTCTAAATCTTGTATGCACAGTGGAGGAAGTTTATGTATGATACTTCTCATGTGCAAGTGTTTGATTTCCAGCCCAATCACAACCTGGAGGAACAAAAAGCCGCAAAGTGGCTGTCACATTTGGTGCAAGTGTTGGTTCTGTTGCTCTTGTGATGATAAGTGCAGGGTTATTTCTTTGGTGGCGGCATAGACACCATCAACAAATTTTCTTTGATGTCAATGGTTGGTATAGCTTGTTGTTTCTTTTCTTCTCCTTGGATAAGCATCTTTTTCCATATTCCAGTGCACAGTCATGGTTGTTCAGTTCTTTTGTACTTTGTTGTTTCATATATTTGGACCTATTTCTTATTACATGCTTTTTGTGGTCTAAGAAAGCATGTCTTTCTATTATAAGTGCATTGTTCCTATTCATGATCCTGGCAAATTTTTTCCCTCTCCACGCCCAGTCCCTTCTGCAACCTTTTGTACATCTTTTTCTTGTTGTTATTTGCATTGTCACTTGAATGAACGTCAACAATGGTGGTAACATAGTACGCACAACAGCTAGTACTAAACAGAATTTTCTGTCAGTGTGTGAACAGGTTACGTTGAATGTCCAGCTGGCAGCATCTGCCATTTTAGAGAAATTGAGCAGGTTCTGAACCTTTTTTTGGAAGGTGGAGCAGGTTCCGAACCTTGCATGCATATTTTGAGACATATTATGGAAAGTTGAACAGAATATTTCTACAAAAATTGGAAGGTTAATAAACAACTAAATTTCATCAAATGCCATGAAATGCTAGTGGGATATAAAGAGAATTAGATTAGTTGGTCAGACTAAACATGATCATTGTAATTCTCCTTGACATTATAAATCTATAAGAGAAATGTATCATCCTTGTGCTGCTTTTGTGTGGAGGTGGTGGAAGACCTAAACCACCTCTTCACAGTATGCTCTTTCTCTAAGGAAGTTTGGACTAACATTGGCGATAGGAACCACCCCTTTGGCTGGGTTGAGAGTGTGCACCACGTCCTCTTCAAATGGCACAAGAGGTGGGACCTCAAGGGGGATAGAATCACCTGGTGGCTAATCCTTCATGCTGCTTTATGGGCATTGTAGATTTTTTAGGAGCTAAAAGATTGCACTTGTATACCCCACTTTCTTTTTTACAATTAATACCGATGTGGTACTATCCACTTCTAAAATAATAATAATAATAATTTTGTGCTCTGCAAAACATTATCATGGTGATTCTCCTTGAAAGTGAGATGTTGATCAAGGTAGTCATTGAGCTTTAATTTGAGAGGTTGGTTAAGATGTCCAAATACACTGAATTAGCTTCAGAACGTATCAGTGCCATTGCCCTCCAGAACAAGGGGCTCCTTTCCAGCCCCCTCCCTCCATGGGTTTCTTGTCTATGGTCTTCTGTGTCCTTAATCAGCCGACTACATGATCATTATTGTCTCCAAATGACTAGTTGCATGATATAAGCACATCATACAATGGTCCGTAGGGATAAAAAGGAACAAAATAAAAAAAATCTTGGGGAAAATTGAACTGATTTTAAGGTTTATTTTGGCCCAGATTTTAAGAATCTTGTTTGCAGAACATTTTTTCAGTTTGTAGCTGCTTCCGCCTAGTCTTTGGCATCTTTGTGGAATAAGGATACATCTTCTCATGTGAGCTTACTTGTTTGCATATCAATAACTCTGCAGTCGTAGTGATGCACGCTGATTGTTGTGACTAACATCCTCTTTTATATATTCTTGCCAGATCAATATGATCCAGAGGTGCGGTTAGGACATCTGAGGAGGTTCCCATTCAAGGAGCTTCGTGTAGCCACTGATCACTTCAATTCAAAAAATATATTGGGGAAAGGAGGCTTTGGGATCGTATACAAAGGGTGCCTGCAGGATGGTACCCTTGTGGCTGTTAAAAGATTGAAAGATTACAATGCTGGTGGTGGTGAGGTGCAGTTTCAAACAGAAGTTGAATTGATAAGTTTGGCTGTTCATCGCAATCTCCTCAGACTTTGTGGATTTTGTACAACGGAGAATGAGAGGCTGCTTGTCTATCCTTACATGCCGAACGGAAGTGTTGCTTCTCAACTAAGAGGTGAATCTGCTGAACTATGAGGATCCTTTAATATCTCTGGGTCAGTGTTGACCTTACCGTACCCAGTTTGTCTAATTTATCGAAGACCTGAGACTCTATTACCTACATCTTATCTGCATTTGCAATGTTATAGAACATGTAACAATACCATAGCTTTCTCCACAACTAAACTTTATGCCATCTTTAATTGTTCCGTTGGGAAGATGGATACACATGCATCTTCTGCTGATGGTAGTATGCAAGCCAACTTTGAATCATTTAACCAGTGGCCATGAATCCCATGATGTGAGATAGGCCTTAAATAATGTAGACTTAAGTTGGAAACTAAAACTTAGTAATAGTGGCCATTCCAGCCATTATCTTGCCCGGGACAGAAGACAATTCTGTATCATTCATTCTGCTGTTCTCTTGATATCTTCTCTACAAGAACATCTCAGTTTTTCAATTGTATGTCTTTGTTCCTTTCCTCCTGCAGAACATATTAATGGTAAACCTGCTTTGGACTGGTCAAGGAGAAAAAAGATAGCATTGGGGACAGCACGGGGTCTACTCTACCTACATGAGCAGTGTGACCCTAAAATAATTCATCGTGATGTGAAAGCAGCGAATATTCTCCTCGATGAAGACTTCGAGGCAGTTGTTGGGGACTTTGGTTTAGCAAAGCTTTTGGACCACAGGGACTCGCATGTTACAACAGCAGTGCGTGGGACTGTTGGTCATATAGCACCCGAGTATCTATCAACAGGTCAGTCATCAGAGAAAACTGATGTATTTGGCTTCGGCATATTACTGCTTGAGCTGATTACAGGGCAGAAGGCATTGGATTTTGGTCGACTAGCAAATCAAAAGGGTGTAATGCTTGATTGGGTAAGCTCTCTTCCACCTGCTTTTGAAGATGTGCATATTGTTTCATTCCTCCATTTGGTGAAGGGGTGGGGGACGATTTATGCAGGCATGGCTGGTGTTTAAAAGAAATTTAGGCATTCCTCCATTCGAGGGGTGTTTTATGTCCCAACCCAAACCATTTCAATATTTGCAAATTCTGATTGATGGTTGGAATCGGGCTGCTGCTGTTGATGAGTTTAGATGGTTACTTCTTCCATTTTCTAGATGAAGGATGAGTCTGACTTGGTACAATATGTCCTCAACCCTTTTTTCTTAAATCTCTGTACAAACCATTCTTACACATTGAGTGTGTCTCGATGAATGAGGACTAGAGGCCAGCTTTTTGTTCTTCCAACAGGCCGATTATAGATTGCCCTTTGTTTTCCTTAAAAGCATTTGAAATGCTTGTTTAGGTGCAGAAACTGGGATGTGTATTTATCTCCCGTTCCCTACCTTCCCATTTTTCAGGTAAAGAAGCTCCATCAAGAGGACAAACTATACATGATGGTGGACAAGGACCTGAAGAACAACTTCGACAAGGTTGAGCTAGAAGAAATGGTTCAAGTTGCCCTGCTGTGCACACAGTACCACCCGTCCCACCGCCCAAAAATGTCCGAGGTGTTGAGAATGCTGGAAGGCGACGGACTTGCGGAGAAGTGGGAGGCTTCACAGAAGCTTGATACCCCTAAATCCAAATCCTCAGAGCAGGCGCTGCTGCCACCGCCGCCGAAGTACCACCCGGATCCAGTGGAGGACTCATCACTGGTAATTGAGGCAATTGAGCTTTCTGGCCCTAGATGACATTAATTCATGTTAACCCAAGATTCTGGAGGCTTGAGCGGTGAGAATGTGTATGTTGATTGGTTTGAAGTTTTGTGGTGTCTATAGAAGCTTGGTGGCCTGTAATTGTTTCATATGTAAAGTCGAAAAGAAAAAAAAAGAAATGTGAAAAGATCAGAATCAAATGAGCTGTCCATTTTCTTCAGAGTTGTTCCACTGACGAGGTCTTTTTTTTAACTCAAAGGCAATACTTGCAAGGTGGGTTGAGGTTTGGTGAACGCTCTATCTTTGGCCACCAGTAAATGATAGAAGTAGTACAGGGAGGAGAGAAAGGCAGAAGTCACTGACGAGGTCTGCCAGAACAACAGGAGAAATCCATCCAACCATCAGATAAAAAAGAATCCTCAGGATCTGAAACAGTCGGCCACTTTCAAAAACAGCACTCCTTTGCATGCTCTGTTGAAACTACAGGCGCATTTCTGACTTCAGATGAAGGGAAACAAAATATAATATATACTTTGTTGAAGAGTGGCGAGAAAATTGTAGTTTGCCCATGTTAGTCATGATTCCCATATTAGTTAGTCCCACAAAAAACTGTTAAATATGTAGACTCGTCGTCTGGTATACCCACCCCGACGCCAAACTTGTTCCTTTACATGGGAGGGCCGAAATCAGATGTCCGCAATTCAGCTGTTAGGCATGCAAGAGACAAAATACAGAGCATGGAGACACAAACGTTCTTTCCTTCTGCCCATGGCCATATGATTATACTGATTTGCTTCCTTTTGTTGCTGCACTTGCCGGTTGCTGTCGTACAGACAGTTTCCGGGGAAGGGATTATCTGATGCCCCGAGTCAGCTGTTACTAGCGGTGGGTGGGTGGGTGGGTGGTCACACCCACAGATGATGACAGTTGGGATGTTGAAAAAATCTCCCATAAACAATCTTTTGTAGTCCATGTTCAACCGGTGAGTTGACTACGGGCGTCAGACAAATCCCAGGTGCCCGGTGTTTGCCACTCGGTGGAAGTCTGTGCTGATAGCAGCCGATGTGGAATGGGATGGCGATGTACCCAGAGGAACAACTGGATATGATAAAGCCAGTCATATTAATGGTTTTTGTTGTTAACATCTCTCTCTCTCTCTCTCTCTCTCGGATGACATGTACCAGATCAGTGCGAGTCAGCGTACTTGTATTGTACGATGGTGACTTTGGGATGTGATATGGTACGAGTCAACTCGAGTCATTTAAAGAGCTCAATTGAGTTCAATTCGATGACTTGATCGGAGTTGAGTTGACTCGTATCATATTAAGATGGACCCGGTCTAATTCATCACAATGAGCCACCTTGTTTCTTGATGGGATGATTTAGTCACGAGTGATCATGGAATCACCTGCGATGTAGACATAATGTTAGCGAAATTGCTTTTAAAGCTGCATTTAGATATGATTTGAAGGTTCTCCATTGTATTTTAGGGATAATTATAAAGATAGCCCGCTAAAATGCATAATTACACTTTTTTACATTAAGATTATTTTTAATAACGGTTTTATATCAATGTAATGCTAAAAATACCCTACAATTAACTTCCGTTCAAGATACAAAGAACATTATGTTTCCACCTATAAAATTAATTTTTGGACAAAAATACTCCTACAAAAAGTGTTATTTTGATTGGCACAATGCTAGAGAGAGATAAAGGCGTAGATAGGTGTAGAGAGAGAAAGAGCTTACGAGTATTTTGACCTTTTTTTTTAAAGTTAGTTAAAGAGGAATCAAGATTAAACGAGAGATTTTAGTGTAATGCCAATGGTCGCTGACATTAGGAGTATCTTCGCAAGTATTTCAAAGTAGCAAGATTATTAAAAACAATATTAAAACAAGAAGAACAATTCTGCAGTTATTAAGTGTAAGAGGATTAATTATTTGTGCAATTATTCCTATATTTTAAAGAGAGAGAGAGAGAGAGAGAGAGAGAGAGAGAGAGAGAGAGAGAGAGAGAGAGAGAGAGAGAGAGAGAGAGAGATCCCCTGATCAATTTGAAAATCTCATCTGTAAGGTGAATTTAAAAAATATAATTATTTTTCATTTAAGTACTAAGAGGATCCCATATGTGATTTTCAAATCAGATACATGTGTGATTTGAGCCAAAGTTATATTTTAAAAATTAGAGTTTCAAATCACTTACGCCTAATGACATAATTTTAAAAACATGCCCATTAGATACCTTGCCTGTCAAGGTGCATTTGGAAGGGATTATGAGGCCATGAATTTTTTTTTTTCAAAATTCTTTGGATAGAGAAGAAACACATCTTAGATAATTTTTAGAGATTTTAAGTTCTCATCTTTTTTTCTTCTCTCCATTGTCACTACCCACTAAAATTCTCTCTTCTCCAAAATCTGATGGAACTGAGTTGCATTTGGAATTACTTTGTGGGGGATGAAGATTCCGGGGCTATGATCCCTCCCCAAAATATTTCCAAACACAGCCTTAAATCCCAAGATGTAACTTGTGAGTTCTTGTTTGACCAAAGCGGATCCCATGTAAAAGTTACGGAAAATTAACTTTAGTGAAAACCCAAAAGACGTCAAAGTTAATCAAGAAATAGAAAAAAAGCTCCTCGTCATCAAAGCCATTCTTCACCACCGAGCTTCTTATGGGTAGACATTTAAATTCATACCATTTGGCCTCCCTTTTACACATGCTCATACATTGGGTTCCATATCTTTTAGGGCTTGAAACCATAAACATTAATACTTTTGGTTCTGTGCCTTCCAAGACTAGTAGCCACAAAAAAAATCAAATATCAGTTAAAAATCCATTTGGGGTCAACCACCACCAAACCCAAACTTTTGGGTCAACAACCATCCAAAAATAAATCTTTGTTGCCCAAATTTCTTCCGAGTCAACAATCACAAATCAAAGTCGAAAAACTTGTTGTCCAAACCCCTTCTGAGTCAACAACCACAATTTAAAGTCTAAATTCCTTATTCGTAACCACAAAACAAAAACTCAAACGTTCGACTTCAAATCACAAAAGTCAGCCACCCAACAAAAAACTCAACCTTTCAGCTCTAAATCACAAGGGAGTCTGATATAATTATGAGCACAAATACATAGTTTGAGAGGTCAATGTGTAGTTCTATATTTCACCGAGAGATCAGATCAACTTGACCTAACCTGAACATATGATTTGAGATGCAAGACGAGAGATGAAGTTGTAGTGTTACGTTAGTACGATGGTAACTTAATATAACATTCCTCGCTTATAACTTTCTCATCTTCCGTTTCACGTATAAAAGGTAGAGTAAGGTAAGATATTTATGAGAGACTGACAATGTCCAATGTGTCTAAGTGAGAGATGATTACATGTGGTCATCCACATTGGATAAGAGTCTTGAGAATCCAATAACAGATGTGAATTCGTGAATTTAGTTTCGATTGTTTGGTTAGACATTATTAAGACGAAAGCAGTGCTTTCGATTTAGTAAAGTGACTGCAATCATACCGAAATGTCTTCCAGTTTTTTTTTCTCTTAAGAAAACACTTCAGCTTTTTTTGGACTTTTTAAGTAGCTGAGTTTAAACTTTTAAAAACCTATCAGAGAAATGGGATGAAGTGAAACTCACTTACTTCCAATCTCGCCTTCAAGCAACCATGAGGACCCTAAGATGAACTGTACTTCCCAGCGAATGGGTTTTTATTTACTTGTGTGTGTGTGTGTGTGTGTGTGTGGGTGTGTGTGTGTGTGTGAGAGAGAGAGAGAGAGAGAGAAGGGGAGCAGGAACTGTTAGGGAGACGAGAGCAAAAATTGAAATGAAAGAGCAGCCGCCGACACTACAGCTCCATGAGTACATACGTAACTGTTGGAACAGAAGCGTGAAGACGATTGGAAGGTCAATTCGGCATCCGATGGGGCATGGGAACCAACAAGAGAGGGTGGGTAACCGGGTATAGATTAGAGAGTAGATCAACTTCTTCATGGTTCAACGGGATGAAGATATCTTGCTCGTGAGAGAGATCTCAATTCTAATTCTCATCTCCCCAGTTATTATGTGAGAGGAGTAATTTAATTTTTTAATTTATGAGTTTATAAAATGTTCAAACACTTCACAGGGGAGATCATAAGAAACAGGGCAATGTTATGATGCCTCATTTTCTTGTCACAACTCTTAATTCAGTCATCGAATTTCGTAACCAAACAAAACTAAGTTAAATAGCTTTAGTACTTCCGAATTGAAAAACTCAAATTTATTTGTCATGCCCTCTAATTTAAACCGTTGAATCTAAGTTGACCTTCTTTGTTCTAAAGTTTTAAAATGATTGCCAGTAAAGAGTGTGGCACTATAATTCTTCTCAAACATATAGGACGTCTTTGACATCCGGTTAGAGTTAACGTACTCGACCCTGAGAGGTCGAGCACGTTAACAGCTCCATGAATAAATAACTAATTAATATAATCGTTATTATAAATAAAAAATAAAATAATAATCGGATTAATGCACAAGGTTAAGCAAGAAAACCTCCATTTCAAAATTTGCTCGCAAACATATAATGGCCAACAAAATCCGCGTTAAGGACAAATAAATCATCCAGTTCATAGTTTGTTCATAAACAAACAATCAACTGCTAAAAAAAAGAGGCCGATAACGATTCCACCTGAAATCGAATTACTCCCGAACATCCGAACATGGATTCGAGTTACAACTTGTGCACATATACAGATTTCACGAGCAATTATTAGCATTACGAGGTCGTTTGTTTATTTGCTCGCTCGCTCCCAGTAGGATATTCATACATTACAGACACACCGGGGACGAACATCGTTTTATCACACAACTTCTTATTTACAACTGTGAAGGTGCGATGTTCACATCCCCCCCCCTTCGTCAAAATTTATCTTCCGTTGTTTTTCGACGCCTGCATTTCAAAAAAAAAGACAAGCAATTAAAGCGCTTAAAAATGACCATGGTCAGGCATTTTTGATCCTCAATGGATTTCAAAGAAGCCAACTTTTACCTCAATGTTGCTCTTCACCTGCTCCATGAATTGCCGCTTAGATTGCTCGGCTATAAAGCAACAAAACTTGAGATGTTAAATCATGTGCCCACGAGCTGAAAGATGCAAACTCACCCTCTGTTCCTCATAAAAAAAATACGACTCACCTTTAGCACTAAGATCCTGCAACGTTCTATTAGTCTTCACCGCAAATCTTTGGAACGTTTGACTGTTTACACATTAATAAAACTGATCATATTGCAGGCTTTTGCAGCACACAGTAGATAGAAGCAGAGGAACAACAAGGCATGCTACATAAATCATAGACGGAGTCATTTACCCACGGCGCAGAACAAAATTATAATCTTGGTGTTTCACATGGATGTTTTCGATTAAGATATTATGCAGGAACGCGCAAACCATGGACGGAATGAATAGATGACCTTTTTCCCTTCATCCACCGATGTGGATCCCCGACGTCCGATTGCAGAACACAGAATAATCCGCAGCGGATAGCGAGGGGATCCACATTTCTCTTGCTTCATAATATAACTGGAACCCACTGGATTATATGGCGAACCCAGGGGTTACCAACGAAGCTAAAAGGCTCTACTTGGGATCAAAACAAAAGACACCATGAAAGCCGATATATATATATAAAGAAAAAAACACAAGGCATATACAAAGAGATGTCGAGATATGGATCAGCCCCTTAGATGTTCATTGTTGCGGTCATCTCCGCAAATCGGTACAGGTCTATGGAGTCATCATCTCGCTACAACAGAGAAATAATCGACACCCAGTTCCGAAAAGGGGCCAACTTCGTGATAGCTAAATAGGAGAACAGCGACAGGATGATAGACAGCTCAGTCCCTTAGATGTTCTTGAATGCTGCGATCATATCCGCAAACATCATTACAGGTCTGTAGGATCATCATCGCAGCCAATCTCACAAGATTGGCATCTCATTGGCATAGGAAAGGAAAATTTTTCAAGGATTCTCCACAGCAAAATGTATGTAACTACTTAGACATCCGACCGCCAGCAGTGGCGTCAGGTGAAGATATTTAAGATAGTTACAACAAGCAATCTAGCTTCAAGGGAACGAGTCCATTGGGAATCGTGAATCATCCACAAGGACTAGATGATGAAGCCAACATACAGATTCATAACAGACTAAAAAAAGAGATGAAGACTAGAAATCTCGAACTAGATGCTCGTTAATGTCACGACCCCTCCGATTTCTACAGATTGATCAGCGCGATCTGCAGAAAGAAAAATATCGGCGGGAACAAGAAGTCTCACTGTCGCTTCAAGGGAACGAATCGGCACGGGAATGGATATTTACCCGCCGACCAGATGAAGAAGCGTTCTTCCACCGTTTCCCCATCCCCGTGCATCTCCACCAACCAACCCCATACAACAGAACAAACCCTAGATGGCTACAGCCAACAGCCACAAGGTATAAAACCTAACCATAGAACAGATTAGGAGAAGAAAAATAAGTGCAATCTAGACGACAAGGGGATGCGAAGCGTGAGCGCAGCAAGGGATCGAGGGATCTGGAGATAGGGCAGGAACCATGGCAAAATAAGATGTACGGACTTGTTCGCGAGCCCTTCCACGAGGAGCTCGTTGACGACGTAGGAGATGGCCCTGCCGAAAAAGTTCCCGCCGGCCCCCATCACTGTGGCTGCGGCTCCACCCGGCCGGTGCCGAGGGCTGGGGAAGGAGGAGGAGAAGGGGCTCTCTAATTGCGGAGGGGAAGGTTCGAGAAGTAGGCCAACAAGAAAGGACCGTGCGACGCTCAGCTCGCTATTATAGCAGAGGGCGGATGGATCGGACGGTCTAAATGACGCGGGGGAATGGAATCGACGGACGAGATGAAGATATGGAGCGGTGACCGCGGCCCCTTTTTTGACCGAGAAAACCCTAGATTGTGGTTGTGGCGGCGGACGGGAAGGGGGCATTCGAGAGCGAGGTAGATTTATCAGACGGCTGGCAACGGTGGATCTGGGCGCAAGCATTGCTACACGATTCGGTTGTTTTTATCGAGGGGTGGGTGCGTTTGAGACCGATTTTAAATAGGATCTGACAAATCGAGTCGAGATGATCTGACTCATACGATCCGATCCGTCTCGATCAACGATTGACCTGTGAAACGTAACTGAGACGTTTTATATATTTATATTTTATTTTGATATTTTATTTTAAATATAAAATATTTAATAAGCAAGTTGACTAAGTGACTTTATTTGTATAAGGGCGATTACGGTTCGAAATTCACCGATTACATGTATTTTTTCTTTCTTTTTAAAAATTTTTAATCAAAAAAATTTAAAAATCCATTGACATTCACGATCTTAGAATGTATTAATAAAATGCACAGACAGCCTAACCAGCTAATTTAAGAATTTTCTTATATTATTTTACATATATTATATATATATATATATAAGTTCTTTACATCTGGAACGAAATGATATTATATCATTTCGTCCTGATAAAAAATCGGGACGATCAGTACGAACGAATCGACAAATTTTAATTTTAAATGAAATTTTTTTTACAAATTTAAAGTTATTTTTTTTATATAATTAAAACTTTTAAAATGTAATTTTTAACGAGAAGCCAGTGGTTGAGAGTCACAGCTTCCGATTCGAAGCACTTTAATTTTGCAGCTTCTCATCTGATGTTTGAGGCCATGCGACACTAATTACGGTTGATCCTACTTTATATGATAATGGGAAGTCAGAAGTTGATTTCTAACTAATATAGCGGGATAGATAATCACCTATCACATGGTATATTGGTCATTGTTCACATTTGCATGGGTCGTGAAATATTATTTTTATTCAAGGTTTGTTGTCCCGGTGTGATTTATCCCAATCCGCGCGATCTGACCCGACCCAGGAGGACGGCGGGACACCTGGGTCGTGAGTCGTGACCGGGACATTTTATTATTTTAATATTATATTATATTATATATATAGTATCTTTTTTATTTTATTCTATTATTATATATAAATTATATATATATAGTCTTTTTTTATTTTAACACTGAACGAGATGGATCGAGACGGAGTGAGACGGGACCGACCCGACCTGTCCCAAGCTGTGATCGGGACGGGTGGATCAATCGAGACGGCAAACCCTATTTCTATTATTCTATACTCTTAAAAAAGTTGAATTATCGCAAACCCCCGTCTTTATGTAATTTACTTGTAAGTTTCCAAAAATCCTTAATCAATGTCGCGGTGTCTTTGAGATTAATTTTCATCATGACATAAATAACAGTCAACATGATTATATCATCACTTAGTAAGTCATAATTGTAGAGAGAGAGAGAGAGGAGGGCGTCGGAGGGAGAGACCTCCTCTGGAACGGGTAATCTCGACGAGTGCAAAGAGAGAGAGAGAGAGGGGTAGACATAACATCCCGATTTTTATGTTAAATATATTTTGAAATTTCATCACTTAGTAAGTCATAATTGTCAAATAACATGATTGCATAACGATTTTAGATGATAAATTTAAAAGAAGTATGATAAATTGAAAAATAAGATGATGCAAAAGTAGGATGATTCAAACTACAAAAGTAAAATGATGCAAAAATAAGATGATGTAAAAGTTGAAATCAAGATGATACAATAGTACATGATTCTAAAAAGGAAATTAGGATGATCTTAAAAGTAAAATCAAGATCGGAGAGGGGTAAATTAGCGACCTAATAAATGTACGATTGAGAGCGGCCCAATCAGGTCTAGCCTGACTCAAACAGGCTGAATCTCCAAGCGACCGCCCCACTTATGGGCCTATTTAGCTTGAAGCCTAAAGACGCTCGGACCAATACTTCCTAGGCGGCCCCTGGCTCGGAAGTCCGAGCAACCGTCGAATGGAAAAAGTCCGAGCAGTGCCCGACCGTAACGGTAGGAGAGAAGATCAGGAGTCACTGAAAGGGGAGACCAAGCGACTAAGTCACAAACGGTCGAGTAATGCCTCCCATACTCTCTGCCTCCTCCAAGCGCCTTACGGAGAAGAACACTATATAAATCAAGGGAAACCCTCCAAGAGAAAGGTAGATCATGAGCGCCTAACACCACACCCACTGGTGGAGAGCGATCTCGTGCTCTTTATTCCTTCTCCTACTCTCCTCTCACCTATGTTCTATAATTTTGTTGACTTTGGCATCGAAGGGTTTTCCCCGGGGTCTCTGACTTGTTTCCTGCTCTGCAAATTCCTGTTCAGGGTACCAGCATTTCAAGTTTGCCCAGCATCGTGTGGCTCAGGACTAAGCGCGAGATCACGCCTCTTCATCTGGTGCCGTCTGTGGGAATCTCGGCCCAATAAGCACAAAAGCCCACATTTGTTGTGGGGGATAGTGTAGAGGCCTAATAAGGGGGCTCAAAAGATCTCATATTAGAAACTATAAAGATGGACATGTGATTATAAACAAGACCCAAATCTTCTCTTTTTAGGGCCCTTTTATAAACAAAAAGAATAAAATCCCAGTCGCCTCCGTGCACGGAGGGGACAATACCGAGGAGGGGACAATACCTCAAGGCTATAACGACCCGAGAATCCGATTACCGGGAAGGCCCGATAACCCGAGACTCGCACCGCCGCCCACCAGCCGGGAGGGCTCGGAAGGGCTAAAAGGAGTGTGGAGGCACAAAGAAATAGGAAATAAAGCAGGACAACCAACTGAAAGAAAGAACAACTACAGCTACAACAGAGTCCAGTCCAACAGAAAGTACAGTCTAAAGTAGTAAAACATACCACATGCCAAGCGAACACTCAGCCCGGCAAGCTGGCAACTGAGAACCTCCGCTCTGCACCCTCGAACCTCGAGGAAGAACCGCCGCACCTGAAAAGCAGGGAATGAGTCTCCAAAACAGAGACTCAGCAGGGATCCCGCGGAACCCCAACCGGAAACAACGGCTGTAGCGGAAGAGAGAGCTACAACTACAGCAGGAACAGCAAACCGGTGGCCGGTCAAAACTCGGCACTACAGCTACTCCTACTGTACCAGAAGGCACACCTCGATCACGCAGTCGAAGCTACCGAACCACGCTAGCACCATCTACCGAAGTGAAAACCCACGGCAACCACGCCGTAGAGGCCTGTCCCCCGGACAGCCAACCTAGACACGCTGTCCAAGGTGCAACCCCGACCATCCGATCGCGGGTACCGCACAACAAGACCCAGCCTCGGTAAAGCCACTAGCACTAATCTCATGACCCGAAAACCAACACACGCGTCACGGCGAACCAACCGAAACTCAACGGTCAACACGACCGAAAACCCGAAGGTCAAAGATACAGAGACTGACAGTCTGTCACTCCCGACTCGACAGGAGTACCACCCACTAGAAGCACAGCCGGTAGCATCCCCTGACGTCTTACACCGCACCGCAGGTGAACCGCCTGACGTGGTAGGTCCTACCCGAGGCGCGAACACCGTACAAGTAACCACAAACAAGTAACTAGCTGGGGTCACGCCCGTCGACGTGGGTCCAACCACCCCCAACCACGTGTGCACACACAGACCATGCGTCCCAGGTCTGGCCTCTAACTGGTTTTCCCCTCAGCCGGACTCTGGCTGCAAGACGTGGGGCCCGACGAAAACCAGTCTAAAAATCGTCTCTAAGGGTAAGCCCGTACACCACTCCCTGGTGCGACCAGCACACGCGTACTGGTAGGCTACGACTAGTGGAGGGTCACTGAAGGAGTAGACTCTCAACTCAACGGAAAACAACGTCCGAATCCGACGACGTACGGGGACCACCCCACGTACCGGCCCCGTCGCACGGTGACCACAGTCGGAGAAGAAACATGACTCGCAATCCACGGCCACGCACGCACCCTGCGCGAGAGTCAAGAAAACTCAAGTGGCACTAAGCCACTGGACTCTGGGCAGTCTTCCAGACGCACTACACCCAACGGTCCTTGAGTCACAAGACTCGGGGTCAAGACCGTTGTACGCAACAGCACAAGGCCGTCAATCTAGTCCAATCTCTAGGTCTAAAACCACGGTAGCACAAGTACCGAGACAACTCACGAGTCGCCAAGACCAGTCCCTCGGGAAGGGAACGCAAAGGACTAAGGCCACCCACACGAGCCACACGGAAAACACAGAGCACGATTCCCAGGGCAGCACACAAGCCACCACGACGATTTCCCATCTTGAAGCAAGCGGGAAACCTCCAGCCCCAGGCCGGATAACTGGACTCGCAGTCCAAGGCCAAACACATGGTCCACATGGGAATCGCCTTCCAAAGAAAACCCACGACATGCGGGGGAGACCCCACCGCACGCACCGATACACGGTGACTCGATCAAGCGTAACACGAAAGCCTGAAACACGTGGGGTCACCCGGACCCACCACACCTACGGGCACGTTAATCGAGATAATACGGTCCCTCCCGACACCCCAAAAATACAGACACAGAACCCATGGGGTGTCCGGGATACTCACAAGGCCGGAGGTCGACCACTGGGTCACAACCGGGTCGACCGGAGACCAACACAACACAATCGAAACGCTAAAAGGTCACCTGGACCCTTAAGCTCTTGGACACGCAAAACGATGTAAGTGGGACCTCAGGGCACCCAAAGACACGGTCACGGAACTCCACGGGGTGTCCGAGACACTCACGAGACCTAAAGTCAACCACTGGGTCACAACCGGGTCGACCGAGGGTCAAAACAGCGCAAATAGGAACCAGAACATGGTAGTGGTCACCTGGTGACCGCGACCAGATGGTAGTCGACCGGGGACCGCGACCAGATGGTAGCGGTCGACTGGAGACCGCGACCATGCTGTCACAGTCATCTCACGACCGCAACTAGCCACGCGCAACCCCGCTGGTAGCGGTCGCCCGAGGACCGCGACCAGATAGTAGCGGTCCTCCCATGACCGCGACTAGACCAAAGCGGTCTATCGCACGACCGCGACGCTCGAAGGCTTCCTCGACCAAAACACAAAGGATGAACGCGGTTCTCCCAAGACCGCGACCAAATGGTAGCGGCTTCTGGTGGACCGCGACCATTTCGGAAAACCGAGAACGGCGGGAAAACACCCAAAAATCCACGCCACGCCCCCAAACATCCACGGATGAGGAGGAAAACATAGGGGAAGCTCCCCAACAACCCCTAGCATGCATCTATGGCCTCGGATCGGCCTAAAACGCAACGAATCGCTAGATCGGTCGATCACTCCCCAAAACATGATTTTTCCCAGAACATCCCAAACGGCCCGCTCGGCTCACCGCAGCCTACGAAACTTGCGGGAAAAGAAAGAGCACGAGCTGGGGGTCCATCACCCTACCTCCATCGAAGATTTCGCGCACCGTGGACGCCGATCCATGAAGAAAACGCCGTTGAAGCCTCGCCGCTCCACGAACCCACAGCCGAGCTTCACCACGCCTCCACCGCCTCGATCCTCATCCATCCTCGCCCGCGCCTCGCCCGCGCCGTCCCCGCCTCACCCGTACTCCGCCCCGTCGGCCGCCGGAAAGAGAGGGAGAGAGGAGAGAGCGTGAGAAGAGAGAGGGAGAGAAGAGAGAAATGAGAGGGGAGAGAGAGAAAAGGGTTATATATAGGAAAATCCGAAAATTCGGAAAAATCCCGAAAAATAGAAAATCACACCCTCGCGATTCTCGGAACGCACTGATCGCAACGGTACCACTCGCGCCCAGGTGAACGTCCCGGTTCACCCGCAACGGGCTTCCGAAGGGAAAGCCGAAACCCACGCCGGGAATCAGAAAACACACGCGGAAAAAGCCGCGGAATGCCTCCGGGCCTCCGAAACGACTCCGGATCGCGCCGATCCGAACACGAAAGATGTCCGAAACGAAATTTCGGACACAATGGAGTGGGACGCTCCAAGAAATCAGATCCGGGACCCACGAAGAAGGATCCGAAAAACCCGAAGCATTACAAAGGGAGACATCACAAATTTGTACGTCTTCAAAGACAATCCAAAATTAGAAACTAAGATAATTCTAAAAACAAAACTAGGACGATCCTAAAAGTAAAACTGGGACGATCCTAAAAGTGAAAATGAATGATCCTAAAAGCAAAATCAAGGCCATCTTAAAATCAAAATTAGGATGATATTAAAAGTAAAACTAAGACGATCCCAAAAGTGAAACTATGATGATCCTCGGAGTAAAAATAGGACGATCCTAAAAGTGAAAGTACGATGAATGGTAGAAGACATATTTAGAAGATCAAAAAATAAATTTAATTACCAAAAAGAGATTAAGAAGTTGTGTAAATTATAAAATTACTTGATTAAGATTATTTATATGTATAAATATCAGAAAGAGTCAATATTAGATTCTTTGGGAATATAATCTAATGATATTTAAATCTTGTGTTAATCAATTTTATAAATTATATTATTTACTTTGTCATAAATAAAAAAAATAAAATTAGATAGCGAATAAAATTATGATTTTGTTACTCAATAATACAAATAGTTATCTAATATATGTTAAGAGCAGAGTTTGTCAACCCGTCTGTCCCAATCTTTCACTGGAATAGTACGGTATGGGTCGGTACCGTTACGTACCGAGATAAAAGAATATATTATATATATATATGTTCTAATATAATATAACTCAAATGTTTACCTAGTTCAGTTGACTAAGTGATACGTGGTTTACGCGGGGGTCCATGATTTGAATCTTGCCTATGTCATCTTTTGAAATATTATTTTAAAAATAATTATCTAAAAATTGAATAAAACAATGTGTAAAACACGTTTCAAATCGAGGCCCTCACGTTCAAACATGTGGGCTCTCAACCAACTGACCTATAAATATCATTTAATATAAAAAATTTAAAATAATATATAAAGTGTCCCGGTTGCGTCTTATAGACCGATCGTCCCGATTTGACAAACCTTGATTAAGAGGTGGCTATTATAAGACATTCAAGAGAATTAACATGGAATAATTTTCTCTTGACATTGGAACTTGTGTAAATTATAAAACTATCCTCGTTGAGATTATTATACATAGACAAATTAACCACTATTCTCCTTAAGCAGTGGTGATTGAGAAAAGTTTTGTATTGATTAAGAAAATAGAATTAAAATTATATTAATTCTATGATATAGATGAGAATTAATTTCTATGACCATAATGAGAGCAAATACTTGGCCATTATATATATATATATATATATATATATATATATATATATATATATGACTTGTAATACTATTTCTTGAGTGTTCTCAAAAGAATAACACGTCTAAGATATTTTCGGATCAAAAAAGTGCCGCTCCGATCATCACACATCTTATTTCGGATCAAAAAAGTGTCGCCCTGAATCCAAAAATATTTTCGGATCCGGATCAAGTTTTCGGATCCTGAGACTCCATTGACACCCCTAAGAATAAGCGAGTGAAAGTTTGAGCAGAAGAGAAAGAGAGAGAATCTGAGAAAAAGGTACGAGTGAATATTTTAATAAGAAGAAAGTATTCTTCTTATATAAATGACATCTCCTGGAGCCAGTCAGGAGAGTAAGCCGGAGCTTTCGAGAAATCTTAGGGCGTCTTTGACAATCGGCTGTGGATAAGTTAATCGACCCCGAAGGGTCGATTAAGTCACCCGGGGTCGATTAACAGGAGTTGTGAGAGGGGGAGGCGGGGCCCACCTTAACCCCGGGTGCGTAACCCGCCGACATCCCCCCGACCAACCCGCTATCAAAGACGGCCTTAGAGAATCTAAGGGGACCTCGTCTCAAAGGTAGATAAGTAATGAACATAGTGCATGTTAATATTTGCATGCATGATTATTTTAATATTTTTTGATATTAAATGTACTTAAAGGATCGAACAAGCTATCTGATCGATTGTATCCGTTCAAAAAAATCATTCATGATTAAGATCTCATGAATTACATATAAATTATTATATATGTGAATATGAGTATTTGTGATTATTTTTTTGATTGACCATCAACCGTAGTGAATATAATCTCAATCTATATGTTTAATTTAAGTAAAGATTGTTCAGATACAATTTGATAGAGAGGTTGATAGAGTATTAATCTCTGATCACACGTAGTCGTTGGTATCATTTGTCTAATAAATGATTTGATGTTTGTCTTCTTTGACCTCTTATATCGTGATTCGGATGTATACTAATATATGAAATTAAATTACGTATAATTTTATTTACTTAATGATTTTAATTGGCCCGAATATCATGATTTACTTGTGAATATGATTCGATCTATGGTTCGAATATGATTTGATATTATTCTCAAGTTACTTGTAAACTTGAAATAATTGACAATTAATTGAGATTGTGAATTTAATGAATATGCATGTATTTCTAATGTTTCAGTATCTCGTTAAATATATTTTCTTAACTTATGTTCTATATTTAAGACATACTACATTCATGTTAAGGTTAGAACTAAATCATATGATTTACAAAATTATTTTTGGTTAAGCATGCTATTAGTTTTGATGTCCCGTTGATCTTTGGACTCACACGCGCGATTAACAATTTTTTTTAAGAGTTTGATGAAAATAGTGGATTTTAACTCCGACAAGGAGTGCATGGAAGAGTGATCTATGGTAAATTTTGGAGGCTAACGCGTAAGGGCCTGTTTGACAATCGGTTAAGCCCGAGTAAGGTAGGTTAATCGAGGTCGGGTGAATTATTCCTTATTTGATATTTTTCTTCTTAATCGAAGTTGGATAGGGTTAAAGTGGATTAACTCATTCTTAAAAAATAGATAGAATGAACTAATCCATCCGATTAAAATTTGGGGTCGGGTGAACCACCCCGGGTTAAAAGTTTAGTTCTCCGATGAGAATGCTAGTTTAAATCGAGAGAGATGCATGGTATTGTATATGACAGTGAATTTTGTGTGTTTATTCTAATGAAAAATAGTATGGTTACATTTTTAGGACATATAAATGATTTGACATTTTATGTATTATAATTTTTTCAACTCACAACATTTTGATTTGGGATAAATTCTCGATCAAGGCCAAACTCAGGGATGGAAAGAGGGCATCATCACAATTTTTTTTCCCCTCCTGCTTGATGCAAGCCAAACTGATCATCAGCAAACATGCCAAAGGGGGTGATTGAGGGTCTCTCCCTGTGCTTCCAACCTCTGATTCTTCCTTGTGAACAGTTCTGATGAAGTAAGGCATGAGAGGGGTGTGGACCAGAGGATACACACAGTATTATGGGAAGGAAAGGAAATAGGGGACGCCCACCCTTGTCTTAGGGGGGTTAGGCTCCTGGGTGGGCTGCTGATAACGCCTAACAGAGAGTGCAAGCCCACCAAGCACCCTCTTGTTTCTTTATTCATTTGTTTGATTAACTAATATTGTTGTTGTTCTAGTGAGTCCTCACAGTCCGTAGGCTACATGGCTGCAGGTGAGGAAAACAACATCGGCGGCCTGTGGGGAATCTACACGAGGTTCTGTTGGGTAACATATATATTATATTATATCGTATCATATGATATTTTATCGCCATCTTTGCTTGGAAATTAATTAATTAAAAGGATCATGCATGCTGGTATTATCGATCGAGGTTAACATCGATCCGAGTGGAGAAAAGAGTGTGGTGTTTCTTGTTTGACCTCGCGTTCCATCTCGATGGCAGCTGTGTGTTTAGGTTAAGAAGATTCCAATCGAGGTTTAGGTTAGGCAGAGGGAGAGACGATTGGTGTCCGCTGTGTTAACGTTTTTCTCAATCTTTTATGCTCGTGAGTCGTGTGAAAAGTTGTATGTTCACGTATTGTGGCGCCTTTTTAGTGCTTTGTTCACACTACAGATATACATCATTGGATCTCCCATGGCATTTGGGGGGCCATAACCACGATGGAAAATCTTAAAAATCCCTCTCTCTCTCATTGGATCTCTCATGACATTTGGGGGGTCATAACCACGATAGAAATCTCTCTCTCTCTCTCTCTCTCTCTCTCTCTCATGTAACACTTTAATTTATAAGTGGGGATCGGGCGAGAGAACTTCAACAACAGTGAGTGGGATACCTAGTAAACGAGTCGAGCGTTGAGACTGAGTGTCACAGAGTCGCCAACCGAACTTTCCTTCACGAGAGAAGAAATTCTTGTTGGGGGTGAGGTGTTCCAAGAGAATCCGCCGATACTTAAGTCAAAGTTATTGAGAGAGCAGGGAAGAATGAGGGGAGTAAATGATGGGTTCACATGCTTGGTGGATGCCCTACTTTTATAGACATCATGTCCGAGGGCATTAATGACGCCCTTACCATCAAGATGAGCATGCCTGCGGGAGTTAGGCTCTGCAACCCACACCTTGGCACACAATCCGTTAGGCGGGACATGCGAGGCGTGGCGATTGTAGAGCAATGTGTGGCATGCATCGGGTGATGTTCGATGGTGGTGGCAAGGCGATGTGCTGCGTGCGTCGGGTAACATGAGAAGGCAACAATAGAGCGTTACGTCAGGTCGCCTGCCACTCGACCGTATGTGCGTGACTGAATGACGTCTGCCCTATCATTATTGCATTTGAATTTTGAAAATCAGTAGATGGCACCCGATGTAGCATAAAAGTGCCATGTTGCCAAAGGGTACAACGCTCCAACGTCACTTGCCCCCTACTCCTTTGTGCGATGTGCGGTACGTGACACGCATCGAGAGCGAATTGTCAGGGAGGCAACATATGGTATACTCTCCAAGGGATGTGAATCCGTTTGTATCCCCTTTTATCATGATCACTCGTCCTTGATCGATGCTCCGATATCTTGGCGGGTGGGGCCGAGGGCGAAAAAGGGGATAACTCGTCGAGTTAACTTAACCCAACTTCGGAGGTAGATTCAGAAACCCAGGACTAACCCACTTTTATTATGCATCCGCAAACTAAGCCCATCAATCAGTCAACTAGGTTAACTCCGGGTTAAAGTGAGCTAATCCCAAGTTAACCCCTTACCCAAAGCGGTGCAACAGGTAGATATTGAATGCATGAGCTTCGTCAGCATGCCCAATCCTGCTTAAGACGGGCACGTGTGCCTGACCTGTCCTACCCAGGCATTGCAACGCCCCTAACAGCGAGCCACTCTCAAGGATGTTTGCAGCACTTGGGACGTGGGAGGTGTGAGATGCACTCGCCCCTAAAGTTAAAGAGTCCATTATGACCGCTTCAACACTGAAATTTAGACTGAAATTTTTAAAGAAATATTTATACACGTGCGTACCCCCCAATGTACGTTATCTTTACATTGTTATACCCTAAACCGAATTTTGTCAATATATATATATATATATGTATATAATTATACCAGTATTTGTCATTTATTCAGCTTAACTTTAGGTAAGTTAAGAGAGAAGGAAAATCTTATGTCGCTTTATTCAATCCCCTGATACAACCGAAATGATGTCATACATGCTCGTAGAGTATCTTACGTTCTCTTGCATATCCATCCAAGAATATGACGGGAAAATAATTTATATACGAATAATTGTCGAGAGATCGTATCACGTGACAAAAATTAAACGGAACACACACGGAACATCAAGATTTATGTGAAAAATCTCTCTAATACGAAGGAGAAAAATCACGGACAAATCAGAGAAGGAGATCTATTATAAAAAAATAATGAACGTACAAAAATTCGAAATCTCTTGTCAAGACTCGAGTTAAAATCACAAGAGAACAATAGTGATATAATAATATCTAAACTTTCGCGCAAGATCACAATAATAACACGCTGTAAATCTGATCTTCCTGACGACGGGAGTACTATCCAGATGATGAAAAAAAATCCCGTCTCTTCTTCTCCTTCTCATTTAACGCGTTTGAAAAGGACGTACGAGAGAAATTTCGAACTCTCCTATCATTAGAATCCCTTTTTTTTAAAATTTTTTTCCAAATATTCCATCACCATTTATTTATGATAGATTTTTAAGTTTATAAAGAGATAGAGAGAAAAAGAACAGAATTAAAAAATTTTCAAAAATTATTTAAAAGATGATTCTTCTCTTCTTAATTATATATTTTAAAAAATATCTCCACCCTCCGTCCTTTCAAAACTCACGACACACCTTACGCTACCGCCGCTGCAAAACTTGATCTCCAGCAACACTTGATCTCCACCGTTGACGAAGATCGGGTAAATAATCCTCAAGAATGTGGGTTATGTAACTAAAGAATGCTAGGGTGTGCATGTTTATCAAATTCGAAAACTCACCTCGCACGTATCTCACAACGGGGACATTTCCCCAATTCAAACTAAGCTGCGGCCGAA
Source organism: Amorphophallus konjac (assembly GCA_022559845.1). Taxonomy (NCBI): domain Eukaryota; kingdom Viridiplantae; phylum Streptophyta; class Magnoliopsida; order Alismatales; family Araceae; genus Amorphophallus; species Amorphophallus konjac. Next base: position 2,039,006 of record CM040125.1, on the reverse strand, counting down.
TTCTTCTGCAATAAATAACCTGGCCTAAAAAGTGGCACCTGCAATCATATGGTCTGCCGATTCATGCGACCAATCCCAGGGAAAGTAAACAGTCCCATGTCGTCGATTGGTCGTGGCTACAGCCGCCGTTGGACCGGGCGGTCCGGACATTTGGGTGCGGTTGTCGCACCCTGTGTTCAACGTGTGCCTAAAAACTCGGCCCGTGAAATCGACTTAAAAGTTCTTTTTCAACTTGCGAGTCCATTCAGCCCGTTTTCTCTCTCTCTTATTTTTAAAAGTTATTATTTTATTTAATTAACGTGTTAACTTTTTATTTTTTATTAAAAACTTATTTTCATACAAATGAACGTTAAAAACTCAAATTAATTTGGTGAGATTTTATATCATTATATATATATTGTTTTTATTAATTTTTTTATTTAATTTATCTGACTTAGTTGAGTCGAGACAAGTCTAACATTTAGTCGGGTCTGGTCCAATTTGACCCGACATAACTTAAATTCGAATTGAATTTTAAAATTAAAGAGTCAAACTTGAGTCGAGTCAACCTAACTTCGACCTTAATCTAGTCGCGACAGAGGATGCGGTGACATAGAAAGAAGGGAGAGGCCACGATAGAGGTAGTAGAGGAAGAGGGGGAGGAGGGGGAGGCCGCTTGGTAGAGAGGGGGGAGGTAGGCAGAAGAGGGGGAGATCAGAGGCGGAAGGGAGACGATGTTTGTAATCGTAGAAGACTCGGAGGAGAGCGAGACTACACGGCGAGAGGTGGGGAAGGCTAAAAAATAAAATAAATCGGACGTTCACAACAGACGTTGCCTACTACAATGAGGCCGAATATTCTCCATCGTCGTCTATTTTCACCTACGTGGACCTGTTTGTCGACAATTTGATTGTTCATTGAAAACGTAGAGGTAGAGAGAGAGAGAGGGCCTGTTAGGAATATCATCACAGCTCAAATGGCGGTCGGCAGCTTGCCACCTTCCCACTCTTCCCGTCAACCGGCGGTCATATGACGCCAACCACTCTCAACGGGCATCCGATCAAGAGCCACGTTACAAGATGATGGTCACACTCAGTTTTCCTTCTTTTTATATATATATATATATATATATATATATATATATATATATATATATATATATATATATATATATATGACAGCGACTTAACAAATATTTCTCTTTAGTATAGGGTTCTCTTTAAACACCCTATATTAAAGAGGATACAGATAAGTGGTCGATGGAGGACAAATGGATAAGAGATAATTGCAAAAGTAATTTTAGAAATATTGATTTGATTTTATATGCATACTAACTAAAATCATCCCACTATCTAAATGTAAATGTAAAACTACTATCGTGTATCAGATAATTGTCATGTAAAATCGTGGGCGCCGCACAACGAAGAGATATATTTATTTTAAAGAAAAAGTATACTAATTAAGATAGTATCGAAAAGTGGTGTTCTTAAATGCAGGGGTGAACACGGTTTAATTTGATTTGATTTAAATTTTTTTTAAATTAAATGAAATTGAATTAAGATTTCAATCCGAATCAAATCAAATCAAAATATTTTAAAATCAAACTAAATAAAAGTGAATTAATTCGATTTACTTCGATCTGAATCATATTCTTCTCTCATTTTAAAAATTAGATTAGATTCAAATAAGAATAGAGACATATAAGATAAACGAATTTTTATCAAATAAAATAAATATTAAAAAATAACATAAAAGATTTTAACATGTAAGAATAAACTCCATAATATTTTGACATAAAAAATTAAGAACTTCAGTTACAGTAAATTAGAAGATGATTTGAAACCTATTTTATAAAATAAAAAATCCCGTTAAGATAACGTAGATTAAATTTTTTGAATTAGGATCTATAGTTACGTATATATTTATATTAACTAGATAAAAATAATCTTAAATTCAAGTTACTCGGTTCGGTTTGATTTTTTAAATTTTAAAATCAAATTAAACTAAAATTTTTAATACGATTTGATTTAAACTTAAATTAAAATTTTTAAATTTTAAATTAAATCAAATTGAATCAAATCTATTGATCTAATTTAATTTTTAAATTAAACCTGAATAATAATAACACCTTACTTATACTTAAACGGAAGAAGGTAAACGGATACAAACGCGGACCACCGAGGGGCCGAACTTATCGGATTGCTGAGAGCCCCTCGCCACATGGGGGGGGGGGGGAAGTAGGGAGAATCTATCTATCTATCAATCTATAATGGGGGGAGCCAAGTGAGAGAGAGATAGGGGGTTTGGCCTGCTGTCCACAGAAGGGGGGTTTGTGAGCCGTCAGTTCTGTTTTCAAATCTATCAACCTCATCAATCAAATCAAATCCAACTTTCTTCTGTCTTCTTTTTTTTTTTTTGTTTAATGTATACGGCGTTCACTGCAAGACACACGCGACGACGGAAAGAAAGAAAGAAAGAAAGGGGAAAAGTTACCGCTAATGTGGGAATTTCTGCTTGAAGTTATATTAAGATGTCTGAATCTGTGCATTAATGGCGGCCCGGGAACATGAAGTAGACCGGGGGCACTGTGATTTGGTCATCACGGGAACCAGACAGTGGTCTGCGAGGCCTCCCTGGCCGGTCCTCCGCTTCAATCAATTAGGATCATGTGATCAAAAGGAGATGCGAGAAAAGGTCGCAGTCTCGCAGAGATAGTTCGCCTCTTCCTCGTTTTTATGCATCATTAGGATACATGGTAACATCAACACTTACGTAACGAAAACATGGTAGCAAAAAGTCGCATATATTTACGGTAAAATAAATAAATATTTTAGGTTGACGTGTCCATTTTAATTAGAGTTAGATTATTACTATCGCAATTTGTCGGCTCGGTGTGACTAGTTCAGACTCAAACGAGTCATATTAGATCCATAAGAAATCGAGATGAAATGTAGACATGATCGATCCGTCGAGTTTGGACGAGTCACTCTTCGATCCTCCTCCTTCCCACTTTGTAGCAACAACATTGAGGTCATCTAAGAGCACCTCGATCCAATGGGAGGAGGGCTGTTGGAGCATTAGTAGTAACTTGATCCGGTGGGGGGGAGGACCGCAAAACCTTGATCCGGTGCCGGAGCAACTTGATATGACGAGGAACGGCTACAAGGCATCGATCCGGTTGGAGGAGAGCTGTCGGAGCAGTAGTAGGGCCACCAACAATAGTAGTAACATAATCTGATGGGTGGAGGACTGCAATATCATGTCTAGCTTCAAAGTAGGTCGATCCGGTGAGAGGAGGGTCGCAAGACCTCGATTTGACTAGGGGAGGACTACCGGAGCCGTCGGAGCAGCTCAATTCGACGGTGGGGGGGGGGAGGGCCTTGATCCAACAGAGGGAGAGATGTCAGAGCAATAGGCAGGTCACCATAGGGCATAGGGTCTCAGAGTTTTGTTGCGAACTGCTAGAGCGACTCGGATCAGTCGCATACTAGTCAAGACATATTGTACACGATCAGGAAGAATCTGATTCAGTATGCATCAACGAGTCGGCCAACTTTGATTCCAATTATCCTGGTCCCGAGCTGAAACACCATTACCTCAATATTCTATCTCTTCGATATTGTCGTGACTTATCGTTAATATTTTCTATCGGATAGGTTGGGTTACATATCAGACAGTTTAGGCTTCACAGAAGTTGTCAAAAAAAGGTTTAGGCTTGACAAGAATTTTACTCTAGTTTTGATCCTATGCCTTGACATGAAAGGCCTTACACTTGAATACGTCCACCATAGCCTTGCCCATTTATTCGGTGAGATTTTGAAGGCATTATCTTTAATCACACAGTCTTTATTTGTAATCTAAAATTGTCTGAAGATTTAAATTACTTAAAAACAAAGCCTTGACATAAAAAATTATAAACCATAAGTACAACATTAGAATGGAGTTTTTACATCAAAAACATTCTTAAAAGTGAAATTGCAAAAGTATTATCGTACCTGAATTGATCTTAGCATGGATATTATTATTATTTATCCAAATGTTGTAAAAATACTATCACAGTTGATTTCTGTCAATCATAAGATGAATATTTTATAAAATAATATTATATTTTTAGTTGATCATTTTATGACAATATATATATATATATTTTAAATAATGGGTTTCAAAGAGGAAAGAGGAAGACAGTTTCCTCCCTCCCCACCACGGACACGCGTGCGTGCACGCGGGCGCACGAGAGAGAGAGAGAGAGAGAGAGAGAGAGAGAGAGAGAGAGAGAGTAGGCGTGTTCTCACAGCGGGAGGCGGAGGTAGAGGTGGCGCCGGAGGCCCTGCCACTGTCGCTGCCGCCGCCCCGGCCACTACAGTTGCTGTCGATCTTCCCCGAGAGGCCAACAAAGATGAAGAGGGGGGGTTGATGATCTTCTTTGTCGGGTCGTCGGAGTAATGGCTCATCTTCTCCTCCATAATCGGCAGCCTGAAGAGCTCTTGGACCATCCCCCCCCCCCCCCCCCCCCCCCCCCCCAGCATCCTTCGCATCGACGTAGCTGCCCTGGGTACGTGACTACGACGACATTATGGGACCGGGGGCATCGTCGTTGCTCCAGGCGAAGTTAGCTGTTCGCTAGGCTCTGGAAGCACGGTTCAACAGATAACGACCTCCTTTGCTAGCTGATCATGAGGGTTCCCTTCAGGGATTGGAGTTGGGGGTGGGAGAGAGATGGGGTTGGGAGGGAGATGGGATGCCAATGGGACTGTGGCAATTGTTATCATCTTTTCATAGATCTAATTTTAAAAAAACACTAAAACTGATGGTATCTCTATGGATATAAATAAGGGCATGCTGTTTTTATAATTTCACTTTGAAGAATAGTTTAGATGCAAATTAAGCCCCTATATTGGAATTTTAATTTCGCTTACTCTCATGAATCTGTACGTATACGTCCATTCTTTCGGTATAAAATATCATTTCAATGTAGACGTAAGTTGGGAAAAAAAAGAGGCCCAGGTTCTGCAAACAGTAAAAGCTATGGGTGCTTTCATTTCATGGGAGAGAACTATTTATGGACGCCAGTATGATGACACATAATTTCCAAACTACTCCTCTCACCCAGAAGATATCATGCATATTAAAATGTAGCGAGGGTTACATCTGCCGCTGTCGCTGCGGCGGCTGCTGCGGCTGCTGCTGCTGCGCTGTTTCGGGTTATCTTTTGATTCTTTTCCCCGCCGCTGCAGCTTCTCATTCTTTTCTTCTTCTTCCTCTGCTTTGTTTTCTTCTGCCTGTTTCACCGTGACGTACGCGATCTTCACACCCCTAACCCCCCCCCCCACAGACCCATCTTTACACAGAAGATGGAGGAGGTGTTCGGTCTGCACCACCACCTCCACCTCCCGGCCGCTGTAGGGTTCCACGACCAGTCCGCCGCCGCGCCCGGTGATGATCCGCAAGGCCTGCAGGTCGGGAGGAGACCCGGGTATTACGTGGTGTCCTCCTACTCGGCCGCCGCGGTCTCGGAGGCGTCCGTGGTGGCGGTAGGGTGCGGAAGTTGGGCGACGGGTGTTCCGGTGGGTGGAGGAGGAGTACTGGCGGCGGGGGAGGAGGCCAGGTGCAGCACCAGTGCCATCAAGGCCAAGATCGCCTCCCACCCCCTCTACCCTCGTCTGCTCGAGGCCTACATAGACTGCCAGAAGGTAGCAGTTGGCGAAATTGAAAAGTAATCTACACAAAAAAGAAATATCATCTGTGTGTGTGTGTGTGTGTGCGTGAGAGAGAGAGAGAGAGATGCCTTCTAGGTTGATAGCTTCCTCTCTAGAATTCATTTCTTCTTCGGTGCCTGCTAGGTTGATAGTTTTCTCTCTAGAATTCCTTCTTCTTTTTCTGGGGTGTTTCTTTAATTTCCTCTGCGTGCAAAGTAAAGCTGGGATTTTTATGATTGTAAAAACGAAAAGGAGCAATCTTGCTTAGGTTTTTCCTTCTTCCAGGGCAATCACGATGAACTCCAGGTGGAAGAATCAACTCAGGAATGTCTTTTACCCTTGTTTTCAGGTGGGAGCGCCGCCGGAGGTCGCCTCGCTGCTGGAGGAGGTCCTCCACGAGAACGACGTCAAGCGGAACGCTGTCTCCTCCTTCCTAGGGGCCGATCCGGAGCTGGACCGCTTCATGGTTCCGTCCAGAACACATACACAAACTCGCGTTTCCTGTAGCATGTTCTTCGAACGGCTTATTTTCGGATTAATTTAGATGCTAATTGTGATCACTCTCTCCTCTCTCTCTCTCACTATCGGGTGTGCTCAGGCGACGTACTGCGACATGCTGGTGAAGTACAGGTCGGACATCGCTCGCTCGTTCGATGAGGCGACGACATTCCTCAACAGCATCGAGGTGCAGCTCGGCAACCTGTGCAAGGGCAGCTTCGCCTCCGGTGGGTTCTCTCGTCCCTCCTCCCGGCACTCGCAGAAACGTTAAAATGGATCCTTTCGGCGGCGTTATAATACCAAAAGTAGAGGTTTTATTGCATCGTTTCTCTCTTTATTTCTCTGCACATTGAAGCCGCAGTGGTGATGCACGTAACCACAATGCCCACTTTATCAAAGCTTCTTGTTGGAAGTGGAATGTTTTTTTGTTTCTGTTTCGAGTGTCAGCTGCTCCGGTGGCTAGATCGGTGGACGGATCTGAGCACGATCGGTAATTAAATTATCTGATTAATAATTAAATTATTTTTCAGATATGCTATTTAAATAATTATTTGATTAATATGAATGTGAATTTAATTTAAATTTTAAACAGATAATTGTTAAGTCTATTTAAAGCTGAGCCTGGTGAAAGTGTGGTAAGTTATTTTCAAAGAAAAGAAAGAGCGAAAGGTATTTTTATTTTGAGGGATGTTATCAAAAGATTAGATTTTATTTTAAAAATTAGAAGATAATTTATCAAATAGATGGAAGTAGAGTTTTTATTTTTAGATTATATTTTAAGATAAAAAAGATAAAAAGAATAAGTAAATAATATATTAAGATTTAAGTTAATTATATATATAACATATGTATTTTTAGATTTTTTGAGAGATTTATATTTAATTTAATTAATAATATTTAACATAGATATTTTAATAGTTAAATTTGTATCTGATTAATAATTAGATATTTAAAATTAAATTAAATTATTTGTCAGATATTTTATTTAAATAATAAACATGAATTAAAATTCGATTAGAATTTTAAATGAATAAATATGGGACTCAGTTGTTATGGTTTCTTCCTCCGGCACACTCACAAACTGAGAGTGAGAGTGAGAGTGAGAGTGAGAGTGAGAGGGAGAGGGAGAGAGAGAGAGAGTTGATAGGGTTTCTTCCTCCGCACACACACAGAGAGAGAGAGAGAGAGAGAGAGAGAGTAACTTGCTTGCTGCAAGTATGCACATTGGTAAATCCCGGTTCCTTTATCCGCTGATATACCTTTCTTGCAGAGCTGCGTTACTTGCTGGGTTTGTCCTCCTGTCTTGTTTGTGTCAGGTGACGGTAAAGAGACGGTGAGAGGGAGAGAGGCGAAGTGGAAAAGCCATGAATACAAGATCTTGTTTTCTAGTCCGCCACTAGACTAGGTAAAGAGAGGATAGAGCAACAACACAGTCGATGGGACGCTGCACTCGACCTTGCTCTAGGTAAAGGGTAGATACAGAAAAAACACAGTTTGTGGTGCACCACTCCGCTCGACGTAGCTATGAGTGGTGGAAGATGTCTATAATGCTAGGAGCTGGAGATAGAGCTGCCCATCCTTTCCCCATTTAATATGTATGGCATGTGAGAAGGGAAAGGGTATAAACACTGTTTGTTTTACATTCCACTAACTTCTGTGTGTGTGTGTGTGTGTGTGTGTGTGTGTGTGTGTGTGTGTGTGTGAGAGAGAGAGAGAGAGAGAGAGAGAGAGAGAGAGAGAGAGAGAGAGAGAGAGAGAGAGAGAGAGAGAGGGAGAGGGAGAGGGAGAGGGAGAGGGAGACTGTAGATGGAGATCCCTGCCTTTCCTGTATTCGATGCATAGATGGTTGTGATAATTAAAACTCTGGGTAGAAGTATTGTGTATTTCTTGCAGTGGGGTCTCCACGTTGGAAATCTGCGTGCACATGCATCAGCCGGCAATCTGGGTGGGTTTCAAGTTCTGACATAACCCAGAGATGGATCATGTCTTGAGTAGGGAAAAAGTTGGGAGACAGGAGAGAAGCCTTGAGAAATGATCAACTTTGGAAGATTGTGTCTGCTGTAAAGAAGCAGCAGTCTACAAGAACACACCGCAAGTTCCCTTCCTCTTCTTCAGGAAGGAGCCCAGGCGTCCTTAAGAGTCATTGCCATTCCTTTTCTACAGAATGGAACGTGTCAGGTACTTCTATTTCATGTGACATTTGTCGAGACCTAACAGCTGGTTTGGTGATTCGCTCTCTCTGTTATTTTTTAATGTGTAGATCTTCACTTAACAACGTCTGGGCACAAAGAGGCTACGTCTTTCTTTGTGCCTTGTATGTGCTGAGTGGGAAGAATCAGCCTGCCATTGACTGACAGCCTTTCCTAGTTTGCTAGGCTAATGATTCCAAATTATTTTTTCTTTTGCACCATTGTTGCTAAGTATAGAGAATAACTGTATCTTAATTGTTAATCTACACTTGTCTGGTGATAGACTGTACTTAGGGGTTCTGCCTGCAGCTGTGACACTGTAATGGGGTATTTTATGGCCGTAAATTGTATTGTTTTACTTGTTAGAGAATAGTCTCTTAATGGAAAATGGGCTAAAATATAATGTGATTATAATTGTGGTGTCCTCTCCACTCAACACTTTAAAGTTTTGAGTCGGATGACCCAATCCAATAAAATTTAGCATGGTATCAGAGCTCATGGTTATGCTCTAGGTCGTGCACCCCGTCTTTGTCATGATCCACGTGATAGAGTCTAAAATTGGCATACACGTGAGGGGGTCTGTTAGAGAATAGTCTTATATTGTGTTGTCCTCTCCACTCAACACCTTAACGTTTTGAGCTGGATGGCTCAATCCAATAAACTTTTTAACAAGCCATTCCCCTAGTTCGTTTTCCTTTTAGAGCACCTACTTCAGTTTCACTTCTTTGTGGTCATATGTTATCGAAGGCGATGGAGACGACCACAAGTCGCCTCGCTTCCTCCTCAATCAGGTCTCGTGGGCCCGGCCCACCTCAGCACGTCCCAATCCATTTGATTTTTTTTGTTTAAATTTGTTAAGGCTTATTGTTAATTTTATTAAATTGTTTGATTTTAAGAAAGAATCAATTTGGAAAATTTATTGATTTTATGTATGCATTTTTTATGATATTTAGGTATATATTTATATTTTTGAATTATATATTTTTTTAATAAAATATTGTCTTAAACGTCTAGACCATCACCTTGACGTTTGGGGCATGAGGCGATGCCTCGGTCGCCTCTCGCCTTTGATTACATAGGTGTGGTCACTTCACTTTTAATATCTTGTCCATGCAGTGCAAATGGTGATAGCCACGCGGGCTTGTACTGTCATTTGCTCTTGTTTTGCATTGACTGGTGTATGCTTTTTTGTTAGTTTAACATAGTCTTGGCGGATTTCTTCACTTCTTTAGACCAAATGGCGTAGTTTCAGTTGAGAATCACTTTGTGTTTTTAAAGGCAGTTAGATATGTGCATGGGAAATATTACTTGGGTTTATGCATCATTGATCATCAGTTATTCTGTAGATTGTTGGCATCTTGTGGACACTTTATTTGAGTGTCCTTAGGTTAAATGTTTTCTGCTTGGCAGGCCTTGTGAAATTGGGAAGTGGAACATTCACCTTTACTTTTGACGTTCTTTTGAGTGGAGCATCTGCACTTGTCTTGGTTGGATGAACTGTGATTTCTTTCCCTTTTTTTCTTTGCAGGGGTGGGGGGTGTTCAGGTAATGTAGTGGCTAAATATTTGTGTTCTCCCTAATGGAAGAGTTCGAATCTGAGCTCTCTCAAAAACTCCTCCACAATGGGGGAGTTTTCTGCAGAAAATCATGATTCTTCCATCTAGCACTTGAGGGGGGGCATTTTTGTGACCAAGGGTCCTCAAATCTTTGTGCCGATCGAGCCACGTACTTGATGGTAGTCAGATGAATGGCTAACTCGGGAGATGTCAGTTGCTCTATATTTTATGGTATGATGACGGGTGAACATTAACTTCTTGGGTGAAAAGATGTTAAGGCACAAGATCCGACAGAAATAAACTGATGATGAATGGTTATGTACCACTATTGATTCAGTACATGCGGCCAAATTCATATCTTTGTGTACGATGCCTACTATTAAGTCTGAAATACGTTATGAGTGCATATGTTCTCTTATGTGTCTGAGATTGAGTCAAAATACAACTGCACTGGAATGATTTTAACCTGCTCAAAGAAAGTTTGCTAGAGACATGCATGTGCATGGAATTCGAGCATGTGTAGAAACGCGGTAGCTTTGAGACAAGCCATCTTGAACTAAGCTTGAGCCATCTTGTGATAGCAAAATAATTCCAGTGCTTTTATAATCTAATTGATGAAAAGGTTAAGTATTTCTTGCAAATTGAGGCTGAACCATGTTTGACAATGTAAAATTAGAGCTGATGGACTAGGCATGATTTTAGGGTTAGGGTTTGAGTGTGGAGGTCATATCCTGCTAACAGAAGAAGTGCCCTGTGTGCTTCTTCCAAGTCCCAATCAGCCCATATTCATGTTTAGTGATGTTTACTGCTGCCGCTAGCATCGTTAACTGTTGCAGCTTTGTTAAATTTTCCTTTTACCCTGATGTGGCTTTAGTGTTTGAAAGGAAATTGACACTTACAATTTTCACCATGCCAAACGACAATTCAAATGATGTTTTGATGCAACAACAAAAATCAATCACTTTGACTTTTCTGTTTGACGGTATCCAACCAAAAAAACTGGAGTTCTTTTTCTAGTATGATCTACTGAAGGAGTTGTCTATCTTTCTTTTCTAGTCTCCTGATCTACTTAGTTCTTATGATACAAGAATTGTGAATTGCATGTACTCAATAGTGTCACTCACTCTGAACTCTTAATCGCCTTTGATAATTTTGTGGGGACTGTTATTGGTGGCTCCTGTAATGTTCTCTTCCTGCCCGTTTGTTAATTTTGATCTTCTGTTTTCACCACCTTCCATCAAATGGTGATTGCCTTTCATTGCCAAAATGTCATGGGTAGGAATTTTTTGAAAATCCTACGATGCTTGGTGTTTTGTTGGGAAAACCTCTCAGTCAAATCATTTGCATGTTGTGATGGTGCTGATACATAGTGGAAAATGGAAACGAGGGAGTGCATCAAGTGGTTAATCTTTATAGTTTTTTTCTTTTTTTTGTTAATCTTTATAGTTAATTTCAATTCAATGTCCATTACAAAGTTGCTTTGATCATTGCTGTAGGCGGTTAGTTTGTCCTTGAACCCTAGGTCTTTCAACATATCTTCCAGCTAGCCAATAGATTAACACATAGTGAAGGCAACGATTGCAATATGGAGATGTATATATAAGATATCTGCGAAAGAAACTTCAAACTGCATGGAGGACCTGCTGTTAGTGTTTTTACCTCTGCTTGAAATAGAGCTTTGCGCCTTGATTTGCTTTGACACATTGTGCATTCATATGGCCAGGTTGTTTAATCCATGCCAATTTGTTTCACACTAGCACAACTTTGGTTTTCACGGATCGTTATTTTAATAGTTGATTTGTGCGCGTTGACTATATAGTCATAGAGATAGATTGTCCTTGGAAATATGGTCAACTACATGAACTGAAAGGAATCTTTTTGGTGGATCGAGGCATTCGGCACAGATGCCTAATGTCAGACAAGTATCTATTTGTTATCTACAAGAAATCTTATCATTGTATCTGTGCTAGGCATTGATGTTTTAGGAGTGATTTTAAGAAGGAAGGGAGAAGACATGGGAACGTGTCGGTATATGAATTGGAGGGATTTGGGAACATGGCCAAGCTATTATTGATTTATTGGAAGGAAAAATTTGCATGAACCCTAGATGGACTGAGAGGATGGTCACCAAGGATGAAACTTCTCCTGTTCTTCACTTTGATTCGTGACAAAAAAGGATGCTGCCACGCGGAGTTAATCACCTTGGGAGATTCAGGGGAAGAGACAGAACAGGACCTCGCTTTTCCATTCGGTGGAAGTGCACCGCTCTTCCATGGCAGCCCCACGCCGATTGTCATTGGGCTTCCACTTGCCATCCTATATATAGGTAGACAGTCGCCATCTGTTTGCACCTATGCCATTTGCTCTGTGAAGCTTCCCTAACTTTTCTGAATCTGGACAGGCTTTCAGCGAGGGTGGTGCTGGTCTTACTCCCTAGAGGTACTCGTTAAGAGTACTACTACTCACATCACGATGGTGGGGTGGGGAATGGTCCATCTCTCATTAGCGTATGGGACGGACCATCATCTAGTCATCCACCAATTCATAATGGTTGTTGTGATGTGAAGGGAGGACGAAGAGGAAGTGTACTTTTAAGGGGATTATAACCAGCAGTTCCTTCAGCAAATGCCCACCCTTGTCCACTTCACTTGTCCTTGCCCTTTATTTGCATGTTTAGCTGGACATAAAAGTTGGACATCCTCTCAAGAGCTCAATGACCCTTTTTTCGGAAGGAAAGAACAAAACTCCATGCGTGCTTCTAGTTTTTGCTGCTAAAAAAAAAGAGGAAATTAGGACAAAGGGTATTCTTGTGCTCAGTAGGGAAGCCTGTTGTTAATTTTCTCTGGATTGATGCTAATCCCAAGTCTGGAAACCCTTGTTAACATGGTTGGCGGAATGCGTTTGATTGCTTCCTCCACTCCTTTTGATCGATTCAATGGCATGCAACTCTTGAATTGAAAAATTGAAAGGATGAAACTCCATAGGCTTGTTCCCTCCGTACGTTCTGTATATTAAGCAAACCTAGATATATAGATGTCCATACATGGATAAAGTTTCTTGCGGCCACTGATTCATTTGAGCATCTTGTTCTTTCATATATATATATATATATATATATATATATATATAACCATGCCATTTGATTTTACAATTAAATAGTGTGCACTTTAACAGTGTATCCAGCTGATCCCCTTTTTCTTCTCAGGTGAGGCTGCAAGATCATCAGATGAAGACTTCAGTGGCAGCGAAATCGACGTCCATGATTCTCGCATGCCAAGTGAAGATGGGGACCTGAAGGAGAAGCTTCTACGTAAGTACGGTGGCTATCTGAGTAGCCTCAAGCAGGAGTTCTCGAAGAAGAAGAAGAAAGGAAAGCTACCCAAAGCATCACGGCAGACACTGCTCGACTGGTGGAACGCACATTACAAATGGCCATACCCAACGGTGATTACTATTTCTCCAGACACGTTACCTTCTCATCTCTCATATATATATATTGCACCAAGCATTTTTAGGGTCCGCGTGGATTATGCACATGCATGCTTTGCTCTGTGTGTGTGTGTGGGGGGGGGGGGTGTGCATGGTCTCTTCATATATATATATATATATATGGTCGATCATCATCACTTTGCTGCAATGTTTCAGGAAGCTGATAAGATTGCACTGGCTGAAGCCACGGGTTTGAATCAGAAGCAGATCAACAACTGGTTCATAAATCAAAGGAAGCGCCATTGGAAGCCGTCCGAGAACATGCAGCTCTCCTTCATGGACAGCCTTTCTGCGCCCTTTTTCTTGGATCACTGAGGCATACATACATATATATTTATATAAGAAGAATATTCGGAAGCTTTTATTTCTTCACCGGTTGGCCTAGCCACCTGTTCTTCTGTTGTTAAAGAGATCTAGGAACATTAGCGGGCTGCGCCTGCCTGCCTGGAGAGAAATCAGAAGGCAGATTTTTTTATGTTTGGGTTGGATTCCCACACTTGTCGGGATGTCACATTTTGGGATAGTAGAGTATCGTCAATGGGCCTAGTTTGGACTGGAGTATTGATCTGGGCTCGGCCTGAAATAACCTTCCTTCTTGGGGCCGCGGCCCAAATCCGGACTGATCAATGTTGCAGGCCGAAGCCAAATATGTTTTGTTTTACCTTTACTCATCTCATCTCAGGACACAACTTCAATTTGGCTCCCATTTTTTAAATATATGTTTTAACATCAAAATTTACTGTTTCAAGAGTTTTTAAAAATACATATTCTTCAACATTAAACATAACTGAACTTCTTAATTATCTGCCTCACCATCTATTAGGTTCTCATGAATCTATCCACTAAATCTCTGCTCTTGATGATGCGCGAGAGGTGGGATTTTACATGTGCATAATCTCTCCCAAACAACAGAAAGTGAGGTGTCAACTGGTCAAGGCTCATTGACCCCACATATGCCAACTTATTCTTTTTGGTACGATTTAAACTTCCTGGGCACCCCACATATATATATATGTACATAAAAGGAGGAACATCGTATAGTTCTCAAGAAGCACCAACTAGTGATTCCCCGGAAGATCTCGAGGATTTGAACGCGTTGACTTTCGCTCTGACTCTGCCACCCAAATCCACTGGTGGATTCCCCGAGAGCAATAGTGGATTCCAGGAGGTCCCATTCTGAAATCCCCCCACTCCCCCACCCTTCCTTTTCCACCGAATCCACCGGAAACCAATCATGCCAGTGGCGATGCAATTCTTCAGAGGGTGTTTTTTCATAAAAATTATTGTTAAAGAACAATTAATGAAAAAAATATTTCTATGAATATATTAACAGTCGTATCACTGCATAAATCTGACTTATGTAAACATGTCATTGATTTGTAGACATATCACTTATTTTTGTCAAAAATTTGAAAAAAAAATCATGTTTAAATAAAATTTATGCGTTATTTGAATTAACTCAATAATATATCTGTTAATATATTCTTAAGAATAATTTTTTTATAAATTCATCTCTAACAATAATTTCTGTACAAATATCCTTATTTCAAATTCTCAACAATCTCAACTTGTTGTACATCATAACTGTCTGGCAGAACAACTCCAAAGATGTCACATTCATGGTGCCTAGGATGTAGGAAAGAATAGGGTTAGACCTAGCTCTGAGGTGACTCTATTTAATAGACTTGAAAAGTGTGGGTACATGTAAATAAATAAATGGTTCAAATGTTGGTAAAAAGTTGTTGGGCCAGGTTCAAATTCTGGACCAATAACAATTAAATTTCAGATAAGTTCGAAAAAAAAACATGCACACGTTGATAAATGATCAATTCCAAGTTCGAATTTAAAGAAACTTCATTAAGATCTTGTCCAACATGGAAGATAACAAATCCATCATTAGATAAATGAATACGTTTGGATTCATGAATTCTACGGGGCAACATCTTTGTGTGGTGTCATTTGTTACATTTATTTGGTCTAAAAATAGACACCAAAAATGAAATAAGTGATGGTTTTCAAACCTAATAGCAAAACACACACACACACACACACACACACACACACACACACACACACACACACACACACACAGAGAGAGAGAGAGAGAGAGAGAGAGAGAGAGAGAGAGAGAGAGAGAGAGAGAGAGAGAGAGAGAGAGAGAGCACCAACTTGGATGGTAATACTCCCAAATCCTGTTTGGCATTCTACTCACGCTTCTTATTACTGGTTCAGTTCGGTGATCGAGAAAACATTAAGGAGGGAAAACGTCATATTGCAAACTAATATATTCATGTTGTACAATAATACGTAAGTGTAATTATCATGATTCGGGAAGTATAAAGCAGAATGGTCTAGTAGGGTGATTAATCAATTTAAACTTAGTTAGAATAGCAATGGGGGGCATCCCATACCAGAAGTCCAAGGGTACAAGGATATCAGATCTTGGACTTAATCATGGCCTTTCACTTATTATTTTTATTAAGTTGGGAAATATAGAACATAAATCGAATACAGTTAGGCTTAAGATTTCATGCATAGCTCATGCTTAAAAATCTTACCTCCGTAAGAAGTCTAGTATCACCTGTCTTCATATCTCCACTTTCACGCCTCCAAATCCACCTTCATTATGTCTCAAAGTTCACGTCTCGAGTTCCACTCCTCCCCTCGAGTTCCCTTTCCAGAGATGAACGGAATGGAGCATGAAAGAATCACATAGCCGATGTTAGGTCATCAGGGAATCAACTAAAGACAATGATTTAGAGCCTGGCTTAAGGATTTACAGAATGCTTACTTGATGAAGAACAACTTCCTTGATGATGAGGAACCCTAAGGAGTGCTCTAGCTAGAGACCAGATCGGAGCCAAGAACACTTTGAGTGAAGACAACCTTAAGAGAGCTTGAGAGAGTTACATGAATGAGAAGAGAAGAAGGATATAAAAAGAAAGGAGACTTATATAGACCCTGCTCAACCTTACCATAGTGGGGTAATATTCTAGAAAAAAGTCTTCCATTAAACCCCTTGAACTCTTTACGTGTTGGCACCAAACTTGCAGCAACATGCATACCCTCCTCTTGTCGCCCATATGACAAATTGCATGTACAAAATGGTATTTCCTCTTTTAATTCTTTACAATTTCCTCTGACTAGCGACGAACACTCAAGTTGAAGACAACTTTGATAGAGCTTGAGAGAGCTACGAGAATGAGAAGAGAAGAAGTATATCAAGGAAAGGAAAAGAGACTTATATAGACTTTGCTTAACTCTAGTGGGGTAATATTCTAGTCAAATGTCCTCTACTAAACCTCTTGAACTCTCCACGTGTTGGCGCCAAGCCTGCCAGCAACATGCACACCCTCCACTTGTCACCCATATGACAAACTGTATTTCCTCCTTTATTTCCTGAAAATTTTCTTCTGACTAGCCACTCACCGCTCTACCACCCTATCTGAACTCATTCACATCGCCCAGATTTTTTTTAAATAGCGTATCATCTAATTTCGAAAGCCTAGAATCTATTATCAAAGTCTGTAAATCTTTCATCTGTTTCTACATCACCTAATATCAGTTACTATTCATCATCTAACTCCCCATCATCTAGATCCATTGTCAAATCTATTGCTCGGTTTCATGCGCATCATCTAACTTCAGAGGACCAAACATCGTCTATTTTTATTGCCCAATTTTCATACTTAGACATTTTATCGTCCAACTATGCCATGCAATTCGTTTACTATTCATCATCTAATTCTATCATCTAACATGCTCCATCTAATTCTTTCATTTAGGTGTTATTTTGTTTCCCTTCTACACTTAGTCATTGCATCGTTCCATTCCTGCACGTAGACACTACATCGTCTACTTTCTTCGACCACACCATCACTTAACTCTTCTGTACTTAGATGCTACACCGCCTACTTACATCGTCTAACTATAACTTGAGTGAAATATCGTCTAACCCTTCTTCACATAGGCGCTACTTCGTTTAACTCCTTTCACCTAGGGGGTACACCGTCTACTCCCTTTCAATCTTAGATGGAACACCTTCAACTTAGGCAGAACATTGTCCAACTCTCACTTAGTTGCTACATCGTCTAACTCTTTCATTCCTCTTAACTCTCGTTCCTTCCATCTAATTGTTTACCTTCCATCCTTCCATAAAACTTTTTATCACCTATCGCCTAACTTCCATTCCTTATGTCTAATTTTGTTGCCTAACTTTTAACTTTATCATCTATTTTCAGCCATCGTGCAAGTCTTTTGTCCACTTCTACACGTCGCCTAACTTTTCATTATGCCTGTCTTCTATTGTCATCTTCTATCATCTAATTTTCAACTCTTTCGTCCAGCCATCATCTGAATCTTCTATTTTCATCCGTTCCATCCATCTTTCATCATCTATTTCTTGAGGTTCGACTAAATGACGCAAAACATCTAAATGGGCTGATCTATGAGATTCTAAATGAGAACACTGATACATAAATATATAGTCATATATACTTGGGCTCTTATTAATTAGGAAAAATTCAACATACTTTAATTCTCCTAAAATCAGAGATGTTACAGCGTCGATGTTGTCGACGTAGTCCGAGAGGGAGGAGTAGTAGAGAGAGAGAGGGGGTAAAACTTATCATCTGCTATGAATCATTGCCACTGTTAGCCATGCTTTTCATGGAATATAACCTTAGAGGTATAGAAGCTCAGGTTAGATAATTGATTTAAGAGGCATTGAGGTAAAATTTAAAAAATAGAGATATAAGAGTAATATTAAAAGTTTTTAAAGATTTATCGATAATTAACTCTTTTTTCGGAAGATATTATATATATATTTATTCGATATAGTAAGATCTCTGATTAGTTCTCTCTCTCTCTCTTTTATATATATATATATATCTGTGTGTGCGTGCGTGCGCGAGTTGTTCTATTTAATTCCTTCCCCATCTTCTCTCAATCTTCCCTCCACCATTTTTTTTACATGCAGTGTGAAGAAGCAATGGAGAGGATGCTCCCCGAAAGCGCATGGGATCTCTCCGATATATTTATATCTCTTTCCAGTGTATATGTATACATGTGACTCCCTCCGGACAAGACGGCTTCTCCGTCAGAGAAGAAAAGTGGACGTGGTTTGGCCCGCGCTCGGCGGAGAAGGCGAGAGAGCGAGCTGAACTCTCCGCCGCCACCCTCTTCAAGCTCCCATTAATAATTACCACAAAGGGACCTCTGACGCGACTGCTGCGTGCGAACCCCCCCCCCCACCCCTTAATATTTTTGCGACGAAAATAGAAATTCGTCAATATTTTCATTCCTAATATCTGCAACGTAAAATAATTTTCGTCCCTAAACTCGACGATGGTATTCAAAATCTATCGAAGATTCCGTCCTAAGATTTTAATTTTTTATAATAAATTTAAAAAATTAAATAATACATGTTTAAATAATAAAATATAGAACATCCACGTATCACAATGACTAATAAAATAATAATTATAATTTATTATAAAATCATTTAAATATAATATTTTAAAATTATTTGAAACGGATACGTGATAGAAATATTTTAGTCTCAAACTAGCGGTGGATTTGCGGTGATTTTGTGATGGAATAATCATAAGTCCCCTTGCAGTATATTGGGAGTAAATTTAACGGTCGAATTTTTATCCAAACTTAAATTCAACTGTCAAAGTTAGATTAGTAACTATCATATCTCGATCAAATTTCGATCTAAATCGGATAAATTTAAATCAAGAGTAAATTTAACAGGTGGGTCAACATCAAACAGTTTAAATATAATTGTCATATTTAGATCGGGAGTAAATTCAACGGTCGCATCTTCATTAAACATAAATCTAACGGTCATATTTTCATTCTGGAGTTAATCCAAAGGTCAGATCTTGATCAAAATTAAAACATACGGTTGGATGTTACTTGGGAGTAAATTAATCTAACAGTAGGATTTTATTAATGTTGAGTTGGATATCGTTTGCCAACGCCGGCAAATTTATAATTACATTATTAAATATATAAATGTAAAATATTGAAAAAAAATTATGACGGATTTATGACAAGTACAAATTAGAGTAGTCAATGAACTGAGTAGCCACGACAGGCCCACGATTCTGACCCGATTTCGGGCCGAGTATCAAAGCTATTTTCTGTCCATGGATCCTTAGTGGGTCTAAAAGTCTGACTCGACGAGACCCACGTGCCGTACTCAGGATTTGAGTTTGGCTCGCTCGTCGACTCTACTCGTGCTATTTTATTTCGTCTCAATTATTTTTTAATATTTTTTAAATAAATTAAATTAATAAATTTAGAGATGGAATTATTTTCTATCCCAAAATCCGTCACAATTTTCGACGGATTTTAGGACATAATTTAATTCCATAATAATTATTTTAAATATTTTTAAAAATAAATAATATTAATAAATTTTGAGATGGAATAAAATTTCATCACAAAATCTGTCATAGTTTTTCAAAGATTTTGAGACATATTAGAATTTCATCACAATTATTTTTAGTATTTTTTAAAAAAATAATATTAATAGATTTTAAGACGAAACATAAATCCGTCCTAAAATTCGTCTCAATTTTTGAGAGATTTTTCGACAGAATTGTCATTTCACCTCCAAATTGGTAAAAAATTTTGATAAATTCTAGGACGGATTTATGTTCCATCTCTAACTGCAACATATATTTCAATAGTTGAAATTCTGCTACTATTTGCGACGAATTTTGAGATAGAAAATATTTCGTCTCAAAAATCTTTTCCTATTGCAGACTTGTAGTGGATATTTCTTGAATTTAGATGTGAGAAAGGGAAGGTGGAGAAGTTAAAGGGGGTCCGCATCGACGGTGGCGATGTCAAGGTCGGGGATGAAGCTATGGATGATCCGCGTGACAACAACAGTGGCGATGTTCAAATGGAAAGGGTGTTTTAAGGAAGAAGGTTAAGAGAGCATTATGTTTTATTCGTTGGGAGAAAATTCTTTTGTGAGACTGCAGAAACGATAATAACTAAAATTTTGAGAAAATTCATTATTCTGAAAGCATATGAATTTCGAGATGATTAATTTTGGATCACGTTCAAGTTCATCTAAGATTTCTGCAGAATTTATCCTGTAGAATCTGGAAACGAACCCCCTTCCCAGTTCCCGCAATACAACCCAAATGCTAGAAAGCCGCTCTAATCTTTAGGGGCCCGTTTGTTCCACGGTTTGTTGACTAGGGCGAATTTACTCGGATCTATAAAAATTTGAGACATGATCCGGACGACTCGAATCGAGTCGCTCCTCCCTCCCTCTCTACCCTTCTCTGCGACCTTCTAGACATGCTCCGGTGAGGATCCGACGGTGGCGGCAAGGATCCAGTAGTGATAGACAAGATCCAGCGGCGGCGAAAATGATCCGGCCATAAGGGACATTGTCAGCCGCGGTGGAAAACTGTCGTGGGTGGGACAAGAGTGCGGGGGTGGAAGGGGCGCCGGTGTGGAGGAAGAAACCGCCGCTAGTGTGGGAGGGCATTGGAACGGAGAAGAAATATCTACCGAATGAGGTGGGAGACGACGGAGTCGGCCCGAGTCGCATGCGACTAGAACGTACCATATCGAATAAGAGTGATCCAGATTCTATACGGATCACCCAGTTGACAAATCTTACTTTGCTCTGTACCCGATCTGAAATCCATCCCCTTCGTCCCCTGCTTTTCTGGAGCTTGTCTCCGGTCAGAAGCAGATAGTGGCGCCCACGTTCGACTAGGAAGCTCTGGCCATGGTGGGCACTGTACAGAATGAACCATAAGATGCGACACCCTTCTTCATCATTATCCGGAAGAGAGAAATGTTGCCTGCAAGCCCCACTCACAGCAGCACTGTTCTACTTTCCAGTGGAATTGATGTGTCAGCAGCCTGACGTGGTTAGCGTGGTCCAAGGAAAACTCCTACCTTCGTGACCGGGGAAACTCTTCACTCCTCCCCTTCTCGTGGGATTTTTTGAGAGGTATCCATGCTTGGGGGAGCCTGGTCAGGCTGTGACCCCAGGAGAGAAGTCCATATATGGCAGTGTGCTTGGATACGGAAGAACAACTTTGAAGAGAAAGTGTTCTTTTCCTCGGGATCTGACTCCACCGTGGGACTATGTTCTCTATTTACTTTTTATTGATAGTTGTTTCAAAGAAGATCACACATGTATAGATCACAAACTAGTCTCTTTTAACTTTGCCTGTATCTTTTCCAAAGGTATAAGATTAACTTTTTTTTATAATTGTTTGTTTTTCTACTTGTATTAATTTGGATCCTAATTTTTAGTCCCATAGTTTACCGACTCGGTGTGACTCAGATCGACTTGGACGTATCGTACCGTATCTAAAAAAATTGAGAGAGAGAGAGAAGATGATACACACAGAATCAGACTGAGTCGGTTGTGACTTAGGTGTACCGTATCGGATCAAGAAAGATTCGATCCGATACAGATCACCGAGTCGGAAAACCTTAGTTTCCACCTCCTAATGGGTCTTATAAAATTTTCTAAATTCTTCTGACATTATCCCGATGAGATATTTTCATCAAGTTGATGTCAAACCTTATTGTTAAACTTCTTGCATAAATCTAAACTTATCTAAAATTTGATGACATAAACCTTATGATGCACAGATGCTCACACCTTTTTTTTTCTGATCAACGTCGGAGAGAAAGAAAGTCTCTTCTACAATTCAGGAGCTCAGAACAGAGCCCCCTCAAGGAAACAAATCCCTGTACAGTTCAAAAGAACATGGTATTCCCTCGTAATCCCACCCACCTCCCCCCCCCCCCACCCAAAGAGAGAGAGAGAGAGAGAGAGAGAACAAGCGTGGCATTCAAATGCCATAATCAGGTGTAACAACATCTCTGCTAGACCAGAGAGTTCTTCTCGATTGGACCCTGTTCCATCTTCAGATGGTAGATGCATGGTGCTGCTGCAGCAGCTTGGCTCTGCTTCTCACGTGGGGAATTAGAAGCCACAATACTGCTCATGGAGTTCACCTTCCAGTACTCGCACGCCCTGCTCTTGCCGACCTCGCTGCTCCACCTCTCGTCGGCCCGCCGCTCGTCCCCTTCGCTGTCCGAGCTCGATACGGCGACTTCCCGCCAGTTGCACCAGATCCTGAGCATGATGTAGAGCAGCACCAGGCACACCACCGTCGAGGTGAACACGATGGCCACGATGATGCCGGCGACGGCGGGGTCGGAGAGCTGCCTCCCTGCATTGCCCGAGCCGGCGCAGGCGGCCATAGGAGGGCCGCAGAGCCCGTCGTCGCCGAGGAAGGAGGTGACCGGGAAGGTCGAGAGCGTCAGGGGGACCTCGCCTTGGAAGAAGTTGTAGGATAAGTTTAGCCTGTGGAGGCTGGTGAGCTGCCCCAGGGAAGGAGGCACCTGCCCCCGGAGCCGGTTGAAGGAGAGGTTTAGCCTCTCTAGCTTGAGGAGGCCGCCGAGGGAGGATGGGATCTCGCCGGAGAGCTGGTTCCTGCTCAGGTCCAGCATCACCTGCAGCTCAGTCAGCTGGCCGAGCCCCGGGGGTATTGTGCCCGTCAGGCAGTTCTCCGACAGTCTCAGGTCGAACAGCTTGTTGCAGTGCCGGATCGTGGAAGGTATCGGGCCCGTGAGGTTGTTCCTCTGCAAGTTCAGAACGTTCAGAGAGGTGAGGTTCCCGATCTCCGGCGGGATGCCGCCGGAGAGGCTGTTGCCGTGGAGGGAGAGCTTGAGCAGGCTCGAGCAGCTACCCAGCTCCACCGGGATGTGCCCATGGAGTCTGTTCGACGAAAGATCGAGCTCTCCGAGCGAGCGCAGGCTTCCCAACCAGGAAGGAACCGTCCCCGTGAACTGGTTCCCGTCCAGAAGCAGATGGTTCAGCTGCTTGCAGCCGGCGAGCTCCGGCGGGATCTCCCCGGCGAGGCTGTTGGACGACAGGTCGAGGAAGTCGAGCCCCCCGAGCTGGCCCAGCCCCGAAGGGATGGCGCCCCTCAGAAGGTTGTGCCCCAGCCGGAGGCGGGTCAGGTTTGTCGACCTGGCGACGGCCGCCGGGATCGCCCCGGAGAAGCTGTTGTTCGTCAGGTCCAGTAGGACCAGCGAGCTCGAGCCCAGCAGCGGGGAGATGCCACCGGTGAACCTGTTGTGGGACAGGTTGACGATGGTGAGGTTCCTCAGCAGGAGCAGGGACTCCGGCAGGGGCCCCTCCAACGAGTTGTTGTAGAGCGAGAGCATGCGGAGCTCCGTGAGCAGCTTCATTGTTGGGGGCAGGGTCCCCCGCAGCCTGTTATCCCCCAAGGCCAGCTCCCGCAACTTCGAGCAGTAGCCCAGGCTCGCCGGGATCAGGCCCTCCAGGTCGTTCTGCCGCAGCTGCAGGAAGGCGAGGCTCCTGAGGTTGCCGATGGTGTCGGGGATGGTCCCGGAGAAGTGGTTGCCGAAGAAATCGACCTTCTCCAGGCTCGAGCAGTTGGTGAGCTCTCTCGGTATCACCCCGGACATCTGGTTCTCGTAGAGGAAGAACAAGGTTAGCCTCTGCAGCTTCCCGATCTCCGGCGGGATCGGACCCGTCAGGCTGTTGTGGAACAGCGATAGGGTCTGGAGATTGCTCAGGTTGCCGATCTCCGGCGGCACCGGGCCCGTCACGCTGTTGTTGTGGAGCACCAGGTCGACGAGCTCCATGAGCCCGGCGACGCCGGAGGGGATGGCCCCGGAGAAGCTGTTGTTGGAGAGGTCCAGGGACATCAGCGAGGTGCAATTGAGGAGGCCCGAGAGGGCTTCGCCGGAGAGCCTGTTCCCGGCGAGGTAGAGGGTGTGCAGGCTCGACGGGGCGGGGCAGAGGTCATCGGGGATGCCGCCGGTGAGGGAGTTGCCGGAGAGGACCAGGCACTGGAGATTGCTCAGGTTTGTGGTGGAAAGTTTGATGGGTCCGGAGATATCGTTCTCCGACAAATCCAGCGTCTCCAGTTGGCTCAGCCGACCGAGCTCCGGCGGGATCGGGCCGGTGAGACTGTTCCCGTGCAAGTTCAGGTAGGACAAGCTCGAGAGCCCCCCTAGCCCGGCGGGAATGGCGCCGGAGAGGCTGTTGTTTGCCAGGTTCAGGATCTGCAACGCGCCTTTCTCCCCCAGCGCCGGCGGGATGCTTCCTTCCAGCATATTGTTGGCCGCCGATAGCACCTGCAGCCCCGTGCACCCGGCAAGTTCCTCCGGTATCGCCCCGCCGAGGCTGTTCCACTGCAGGTTGAGAGTCCTGAGGCGTTTCAGGTTGCCGAGCTCCCCGGGGATGCTCCCCTTTAGCCGGCAGGAAGCCAGGCCCAGCACCTCCAGGTCGGTGAGGTTGCCCAGGTGGGGTGGTATCTCCCCTGAGAGCATGCTGTCCCCTAACCTGAGCACCCGCAACTTCCCCAGGCCGCCGAGCTCCAGGGGCACGCCGCCGGAGAGGGAGTTGCTGTAGAGGAGCAGCTCTGTCAGGTTGTCCAGCATCCCCAGCTCGGGGGGAATCGGCCCCGTGAGGGAGTTGGAAGACAGGTCGAGGCTCTCCAGGGAGACAAGCCTCCCGAGAGCCGGCGGTACCGGCCCCTGCAGCCCGAAGCTCGACAGATTGAGCCCCACGACGCGGGCGCCGTCGTCGGAGCAGGTGACCCCGTTCCAGACGCAGGCATCACCGCCGAAGAACCAACTACGGAGAGCTCCCCCGGGATCGACGAGCTCTGCCTTGATCTCCAGTAGCAATAGGGAATCCCCGTTTACATCTCCGCATGCAATGGCAACCACGGCGCAGAGGACGGATAAGAGCAGCAAGATGGGCGGTGGTCTCTGTGATCTGTGCATTGCAGGGCCCATCGCCGGAGGTAGAAGACGAATCAGAGGGGAGAGTTGCAGGTCACAGCAACCTCATTATTGTGTCGCTGCAGGATCGGAGGACATGGTCATGGTGAAGTGGGGGGAGGGGGGAGCAGAAGATCGAGGAAAAAGGTGATCTTTGTGAGGAGTGAACGCAACAGGCGGAGTGTTGGGTTGCTGCTAGTTGCCTCGGATGTGAGGGTCGAGTTGTGATAGCTCCTTCCTGCTTTATATGATCGTTTGAAAGCACTGGAGAGCAGCCGGAATGCGATGGAAGATTTTAACGTTAGGATTTTGAGGGGAGGGGGCGGGGGTGGGAATAGTTTTTTTAGATTTTTACATGAAAATTATTGTTATAATTGAATTTATAAAAAAATATTCTTAGAAATATATTAACAATCATTTCACTTGATTAATTTAAATAGTGTCTATATATCATTTAAGCGTAATTTTTTTATAAGTTTTTGACAAAAGGAAATGATATGTATGTCAATAAATATGACATCTTTACGTAATTCAGATTTACATGATGATTTGTCTGTTAATACATTTGCGTGAATAATTCTTTTATAAATTCATGTTTAACAATAATTTTTATGTAAAAAAATCTTGATTTTTTAATACCCTTTTCTCTTCCCCTTTCTTGACCTGGGAAGTTGAGATTTCTTCGTTTCAGTAGTATAGACTTTGGGGCAGTGCCATGCTTGGGGTAGCCGGTGAGCCAGGGAAGAATAGTACAAGGATAAGGTGGGGAGTCTGTCTATGCATGCTACCAGAAAAGGGAGGGGGGGGGGGGGGGGGATGGACAGTGAGACCCACTTGCAGGCTTGCTGCCACTGCAAAATTTCTTGGAGCCCCTCTGTTTCTGCTCATGTCTCCTTCATTTGAATACTCTTATCTCTCTCTGGCTCTCTCTCTCACTCTTCAGGGAATTGCCATGATTAAGAAATCATCTTGTGAGGAGTGCTATTACTGGGACACTACAAGCTCCATTTGACTTCAACAGATCCGTTTAGTAGAAACAATATTAAAAAAAGAAACTGGAGATTGTGATGTGTATGTGATTTCTTTAGAACATGAAGTCATGTTAAGGGATGAGAGCTGGTTTCCTTGTTATGAGAACTATGCCTATGGGTGTCTTAATTGTTATGCAAATATGAATATCCTATGATTGACAGATGCAAATAGTATTAGGAAAGTATGCCAGTAACAGAAGCAAACACCCAATGCAAATGCATATCTGCCTGATACAAACATCGCTACACCTCTGAGAAGAAATCCAGCTCCATTTACAGCCCCAATACATACAGGGTGGGATGTCATCTCCAATCTGAAGGAATCAAAAAAAAAAAATCTCTCATGCACTTTGTCTGGTTCCCAATTCCAGCCTTTCCACAGCTTAGCTGTGCCTGTGATGCTCTCCTGCACTGCATGAGATCCCAGGTCCGAGTTTCAAACTACCTTTTTCTCCCCTCTCTACCTAAACCCACCTAATACAACATTAAAAAGGGGAAGAAAACGAGGAAGACCGTAAAAACTGCTATGTGCCCACCACAGCGGGCAACCTTTCCACTGGGAATCCCAACTTCATCACTGAAGTTGGAGAGAAAAAAAAACCTGTCCCCGAGTAAATTACCAATCTTCCCAACAGAGTTATCAATCAGACAGCAGCTGCAGAGGAATGGATTCTAGAACAATCACATACTACAAGTGACAAGATTCGAGCATCTGGGAGAAACCAAACAGAAGAAGACAGTCTGCATTCTTGTCATCGGCCCCATCAGTGGGGGCAAATTTTTTTTTCTTTTGCATCCCGGGGGAGGGGGGGGTCCATACTTTTTCTTTGTTTCCGTTCCATGTTTCTTCTGTCTAAATCATTTTCCAATCAATCAAAGCTGTGTAGAGACAAGGAGTGTTGTATCAAGATCACCATGACAGTGACTTGAAGTACAATTTGCCGGGGAGAGTTAAAACAGTGAACAAATTGCCCCATTTGCACGCTCACATTAGATCAAATCTTCTCTGGAACAAACACATTACCGTGCATGGGAAGCAAGCTTTACAGTGCCCCTCCATGTCAGTCTGGAAATCCGCAAAACTGTGTAGCTGTATCATGTGGTGGTGCTAAAATCTCATCAGCAACGTGGCACTTTTCTGACGCCACCACAGAACAAGACTGGAACAGGAGAGAAGAACAGGGGAGCAAGAAACTAGTCAACTAAAAAAAAAAATACCAGACAAAAGACACCACCTACTCCAGAACGAACGTACAAGAAGTGGGAGCCATCAAAACATGAACACCAAAGAAAGATGAACCAGTGGGAGCCAAATTTCTTGAGTAGCACAGGCTATGGCAAACCGTATGGATGGTGGTGGTGGTGAACTGGTGATGATCATTAAAGAGGGAAATTAAAATTCCCCACTGTCATCAAGTTATACTAAACACACGAGGGCAGGCATTGGGGGGGAGGGGGCATCTTATTTTATTAATTAGCAGCATGTTAACCCGAGGCATCTAGTACACCTTCAAACAAATGTGTTAACCACCCCCACCCATGATTTGGTGGGCACTCTTGGTTAGTATATTAGCCAGCATATTTAACTTGTCTTCAATGTCTTGGCTTGCATGTCAGCAGCACATTTTAACCTACCTTGATTGATTAGTAGTGAATCTTTGACTTTCTCTGACTTGGCCCATATATAGATTATATGTGTGGGATCTGTGGATTGTTAATCTGATTAGATGGAGGATTGATGTCTATCAACAAAAATTAGAATTAGGCACCAGACCAGAGCAGTCAATGTGCAGAGGATTAAACTGATGCCAAACATTTGCGTAAGAATGCGGCTAAGCTTCCCCTGTTTTCCACGACCTGCAGGCTTCATATGTCACTTGGTCCACATGAAAGTAGAGAGTGTGGTAGGTTGGTAAAGGTGATTGAACCACCGAGTTCAGCCCAACCACCTCTGTAGAGGATTCACTCTCAAGAGAGCGACCCACAAAACACACACGGGGAGAGAGAAATAGGAGAACTATGGTGTTTGGGGATTGGATTCTATTAAAACCCTTGCGTCACTGGTCTTGCCACGGCAAGGGGTCGGGTCGTACTCATGTCACTGAGATGTCCGCTTCGAGATCTTCCCGTCGGGAGCGGGCGAGAAAGTGACGGGAGATCCTCACGATCAAGAAGAACACCACTTCACAAACGACGTCATTGCTGAGTCAGACACACCCCGACTCGTCATATAAATAGGTCTCCAGTCGGATCTAAAAAAGGGGCGGACATACACAGACACTCAAACATATCGAGAGATTTCTTCACAATCAGAAAAGGAGAGAGAGCTTTTCACACGTTCACCTTCGCAGGAGACTCCAACAGGAAAGCAGAAATAGAGATGTCCCTTCATGATTCTTCTTTTCATGTCTCTCCAAACACTATATGAACATTCTCCCAACTCCATACCATTTCTTCTCCTTCCTCTACTTACTCCCTCTTCTGGTTCACTATTCTTAGACGGTTATGACTTAAACATTGAAAGGTTGCTCCCCGGAGTCATTTGACAATTCTTTCTAATACTTATAAATTCTTTCAGAGCCGTTGACTGCTATTCCCCGTCAAACAAATCTTAAAGTTGTAATACTAAATGAAGGAGACACTTTTAACATCTACGAACACCATCTCAGACCCTCACTTATACACGATCCCACCAAAACTCCTTGCATGCCCATCTCGTCCTCGTAGTTACTCTTCCACTTTATACTTGGAATTACCTCCGCTCTCTTTAACTACTGTATGTCATGTTCTCTTAAGAGAAAAAGAATTTCAGTAGGATGTTTTTGAATATGATGGAACCAGTGCCCACCAAACAGATCTTCCAGATTTTTTTTAAAAAGTTATTACAGTTCTATCAAACATGCTAAAACATAAAATATAGTGTCCTCAAAATGAGAATGAAATTGTAAATAAAACATTTTTTTGTGAACGAAGCACTCTTGAACACCCCACAGATTGCACACGTTGGTGACAACATTTTTCAAACGGGATCCACGCGTGCGTGACAGCTTTATTCATACATTGCCGTTGGACTGGATTGGTTCAGGGGGCCGGTCGCACAAGTCAACATTTTCGCCGAAAAGATTTCAACCACTTTCGAATGGGGTGACTCTTAAGGAGAAAACTTCGGCGACCCTTGTCTGGGGGATGCAAAGCGATCAAATCTTAATACTTCGGAAAGATCTCCGACTTTGACGGAAGAAGACAAAAGAGAGAAATTCGAAAGATCATCCGATCCAAGAACACGCTGTAAAAGTAATCACTGCACACGAAGAGGGAAGGCGATATGCAAGATAACAGGTATGAACTGTTGGGAGAGGGAGACCGATGATTGAAAACCTGCGTGACATTCGGACCCATCGTATTCGAGTCATTTCCTCCAACCCAGAGGTTCAGATGTTCCAATTCCACCGGAGACGACTTCTTTCTTTCCACCGTCCAGTCCCTGATTGGGTAAGTGCGCTGTGTAGTCTCTTTCACACAAGCAGACACCTCTCAGAGCCACCGGCATGGTTGCCGAATTGTGACGGATGATCCATATCAGCCACCAGCATAGAAGCAGCAGCTTGTCCAACCTCTTGAGAAGTGCGCAGGTGGTGACTGACCAGAGACAGATCAGCCAGCAGAGGGCAAGGGGCAAAATCTGAGCTGAGCAGGAGGGCCAGGCTTCTGTGACTAAGAACTGTGAGTCTGTTGTAATTATACCCCTTATTAAAAGAGTACAGTTGAATGTGATACTTTGTGACAAAACGGATGTAAGGGCAGGCGATTGCAGTGGTAGCTAAACAAAGAAAACTTTGCGTGGGCACAATCCTGGATAAAACCGACGTGTAAACGAGCAAATACAAGTAAAAAAAAGAAAATTATATATAGGGGTTAATTTGCCATAAACATACAGGAATTGGCAAACAACATCTTGCTTTTTAATCTCTCGAGGCCGGAAAGACTCAATTCTGTGCAATATCAGATCCCGCCACTGCTCTACTACATTTCCTGGAATGAACATTGAAAGAATGTTGTCCACTCGAAAACTCTCTGCGGCTATCCAGAAAAGAAACAGAAGAATTCCCTCATTAGATTACTCCGCCTCAATGAAGAACCCTAAATGAGATTTGCTTTCTTTAGGAACCTGATTGTTCTGCAATAGTAGGGCCACACAGATTCCAAATAATCCACATACTTTTCTACAGCCCATTCCTTGAGTTGTTTCAATTTCTCTCTCAGCAGTGCTTTGTAGTCCATGTTCTTGATGTCTACTATCGGCTGGCGAAATGCTTCGAGCTTCCCCTCTGTCACATAGCTATAAATTAAGATGATGTAGCCTGGAACATTTTCTACAAATCTGACAGCCAGCTTGACGCAGAAAACATAGAGAAAACAAATTCCCTGAATAATCTTGATATATAGTGCAGTAATAAAGGGGCCAAGGGCCCATAAAGGTGTTAACTCCTTCGTGACTTCAATCCCATAAACAACTCTGGTCATGAAATACCAAGGAACGCTGCAGAAAAAAAGTGAACTGATCAGGATAACAAAACCCAAATGCTTTCTCTATTTACAGCATATCATTTTCATCTCTACCATTTGCCACTAAAGATTTTCTGATTTAACAGTTGCCTCGATAAGGTATTGCATAATGTTAAAATAAATTAGAGTAGGGACTTATTTGTTATTATCCTCATCTTGTACCTTGGGTATTAATACCCCTCTTTCTATTAATGAAAGCAAGTAGATCCCAAAAAGATCAACATGGTATCAGAGCCGGATTAGGGCTCCAGCCGCCCTTCTCTGGTGTTCGCGAAGCCGCCTCCACCCACGCACCGGCCGGCACCCTCTGCCGTTCCAGGCGCCGCCGCTGGCCGCCAATGGCCCCTGCGCACCGCCGTCCGCTGCCGCCGCGAGCTCCCACTGCCGCTCCTGTGCGTCGCCGTCGCGGGGTCCAGCGGCCACTCCTGTGTGCTTCACCACCGCGGTGAGTCCCTCTCCCGCAGCCGCCCGCGAAACCTCCCTCTGGACACGCAAGTTCCATTTCTTCCTCCCACTGAGTTTTTAGTGAAAAGTCTGCTGCTGATTGCTGATATCTCAGAATGAATCTCCTTAGGTGTCTCTTTCTATGGCATCAAAACTGGGGAGTGAAGATTGTACGGCATTGTGGTGACTACTGAAGAAGAAGACAATCCTCTCTTAGACCCCGCTGAAGGGACTTCAGGGGAGATGCAAATTCCAGCAACCATGGATCCCATGATCCAGATGATGTTCATGAGGTACCAGCGGGAAATTGAGTCTCTCAGAAGACAGTTGAATGAGAGAAATGAGCAGACACCTGTTTCTAAGCAAGCCGAGCCGGCAGGACAAACTTCCAGCTCAACCGAGGTGGCCGTCCCAGCTGTTCCTCATTTGAATAGTGAAGGCAGAGCGCCAAATCAGCCCCTTCCACAACAGGTGGCAGCCCAGCCCTCTGCCTCTCAAACACAGTCTGCTGTGCCAGCATCTCAGCCGATGCTGCATACAACGGTCATGACGACCCCTTTCAATCATCAGCAGGCATATTTCTTTCCAGAACCAGTGGATCCGGTTGTGGCAAATAAACTGATGATAGAAAAGATTGTTGAGATGAAGCTGTCTGAGAAAGTCGGGGACGATTCTGGTACCTATGACATCTACAAAGTACCATACCCTGCACATTATGCTGCTAAGAGATTACCACCAGGCGTCAGCAAGCCGCCGAAGTTTGAAAAATTCAACGGCCAAGGCTCTCCCAGAGAACATATAGCCTATTACACTATAGTTATGGGCGACCTGGCAGCTGATGAAGCATATTTACTAAAATTCTTTGGCTCGTCCCTTACAGGGTTAGCCTTTGAATGGTACTCCAGCTTGCCAGCTGGGTCAGTAGCTGATTGGCCCGATATGCAGCGAAAATTCCGAGACAGATTTCATGTTACAGAAAGGGAAATCACAATAGCTGAGCTATATGCGTCCAGGCAGAAATAAGATGAGACCGCCCTGGATTATATAAAAAGATGGAGGAATCATCGTGGTGACTCTTCGGGCTTCATTGACGGCCGAGAGGTCGTCTTGATTAGCAGCTACTATCTTATCTTTCGCTGCCTTGCTTCTTCTCGTGACTGCACCTGGTCTGTGCGCCAGGCTGATCAATTCTTCTGGCTGATTTGGTAACATACCATATCTTCCGGCGACGCCGGCCATGTTGCAAGCAAGAATCTGCATTCTTCCTCTCTGCCTGCGAACTCTTCTCTTGACCTGTCCAGGATATGTCAGACGGTCAAATACGGACATTTTCTTTTCTTCTGTCTCTTCTTGGTAGATATCTTCATCAAATCTGGCCCTGCGGCCATCTTCATAGTCATTGGAGTCAGAGGACGAAGCCTCCAGCATCACTTCTTCTCTTTCTTCTCCCTCCGCAGTGCCCCAGGGAGGAGTTCCCTAGGCAATGAAAGTAGTCTTGAACCACCCGGTTCATCTCTTCCCGACTCTGCCCTTGTAGCTCTGGCCGGGGCAGCAGCCTCTCCTGAGTCTTCGGCTGATAGGCCAGCCTCGAGACTTGAGCAGCCAAGTACTCTGACCTGGGATATTTGAACACATCGGCCTGCCTAGCGCAGGCCCTGGATCTCTGCGGAGCAGCCATAGAAGCGACTTCATCCACTCTTCCTTCATCTCTCTTTCGAAAATCTCCGCCCCTCCTCCCGGGGTGAGCGACAGTAGCATCTTTCTCTTTATTCTCCCATCTCCTGCCCCCGGTCCTGGGGCAGACGGCAACAATATATTCTTCATCCCTCTCATGTCTCCTGCCCCCGGCCCTGGGGCGGATGGCAGCAATATATTCTTCATCCCTCTCATGTCTCCTGCCCCCGGCCCTGGGGCAGATGGCACCAACACACTCTTCTTGAGCTGGTGCCCACCTCTGAATCTTCTTTGGCACCCAAACTTGTTTGAACTTGGTCGACTTAGGTGCCAGCAGCTGCCTACCCTTGTTCTCCCAATTGGCCCTCCCGGTGGCCAACGGCTGGAATCTGTTGTTGGTATGGACCGATGGAATGACCCTGTCGGGCCGTGCATTCATGGGGCGGCCGTTGAGGTTCACCCTCATGTTTCCCACCATCATAGTCTTTCTTGAGGCCGACGGGCAGCCTCCGGTTGCAGCAGACCGGCCTCTCTGGTTGTTTCTTCTTCTCCTACCAGCAGTGGCGGAGACATCGGTCTTCTTTCCAAGGTGCTGGACAAGGCACGAAACGACGGTAGGAGCAACTGCTGTCTTCCCCTCCTCGGCTTTTGGCGCCATCGTGGTCTCTATCATGGCGATCTTTTCAGCTTCGTTGTCGACTTGCAGCAGATCGACAAATACGAGGCCCAAGCAATTGGGTAGACCCACCGCTGGAGGCATGGATCCAAACTCTATCGGCACCGCCAAGTACCCTCCGTGGATGTGGCCATCGACCACTTGTTGGCCGAAGTGAACAGCAACTAGTCCAGCCTCCATCTGTAGTTTCTGCGAGTAAGATTAACACACAGTTAGACTTTTGAGAGAGGCCGCCGGGCTCCTTACTTTGGCGTAAAGATGAAGGGAGACTCGGTCCCACCGGGCGTGCAAGACTTGTGGACACAGATTTTAAGTTTACATTCTTATTCTTTTATTATTAGGCGTGCCAATCACATATGTGACGATTTCATTGTGCGCTCGATCTGACTTCTAATCAGTCGATTGTGAGTGATCGTGTCTGAACCAAAAGTCCGTCATACCATAAAGGTTATGACGTTAATTACGTCCTCCCTAAGAAGGACAACCCTTGATTAAACGCCAAAGTAAGAGGGGACCGGCGGCAAAAGCCCAAATGAGAGCATGCTAATTTATCTGCAAGACACTTAGTATACTGAATAAAGCGAGGCTATATCAGGTGCGGAGCAAATCCGGCAGCATGTCCCCATTATCTTGGACTATGCCAAGTGGGAATAGGAAACCATCCATGCAATGGCAGGATGAGATCCGTCAAGGATCGGGTACATTAGACCCGGGATCCGAAGAGGGACCGATGTACCATGATACACCATATGGCGGTGTGGTATTTTATTAGTATTCCCCTCGCGAGGGACCACCGGAGAACATGCAGGGGCAGAACTCCGTGGGCCAGCGGGGTTAGGAGGGAATACCATAGTCACTCGAGGTGATGCAGGCGAATTTCGGCAGCATTTCCCCTTTTCTCGGGTCATGCCAAAGAGGAGATAGACCACTACCCACGGGATGCCGGGATAGTGGTCAAAATAGAGAGCACTAGGCTCCTGACCGATGTTTGTGCCCGTAGCAATGGTTGTTGTTCCTTCGAGGACAGCTGGAATTCATGCAGAAGCAGAGCTCCTTTGGCCTGCGGAGTATATGAGTGAATTTGGCTCGAGATGACACAATATAGGGGAGGCCATCCCCGTTGTTTTGCTCCCTGAGGTGCACATGATGACCACGGACGCTCCCTGTTCGACGCATTAGGGTGACCAAGGGTTGGAGAATGGTACAGAGGTGGATCTCGGTCTGGGTTTATTGGCCAAAGACAGAGGGTTTCGGCGTGGGTTTTATTGGCCAAAGATAGGGGGTTTCGGCGTGGAGACAAAGCGGCCAAAAGGGGTTCTCGGCGTGGGTTTTATTGGCCAATGAAGGGGTCTCGGCGCCCCTGGTTCTCGGCGCGCAAGTCATCGCGCCGGTTCTCGGCGGCGGAAAGGGGGGTTCTCGGCGTGCCCAGTTCTCGGCATGGGAAGTGCCGCGCCGGGGACTATTCAGTGCGCCGGGAGGCTTCCGTGCCGAGAAGGTAGAGGGTTCAAGGGTTTTACGAAGCCCTGTTCTAGAGATTTTGGGGTTTAGGCTTAGATCGAGATAGGATTTGGGATGCAGGGGGGAATTAGATCAAGAACCTTGCTAGAGGGATACCTGGGGATTATTAGAAGGTAAGGCCTGTAGGGAAATCGAGACCATACCCTGATCAAGACACCTTGCAGATATATCTTTACTCACCGCCGGCCGTCTGGGAAGATCAAGAGATGATTGTCTCTGATCTCCTGGACGAACCTAATGG
Organism: Amorphophallus konjac; assembly: GCA_022559845.1. NCBI lineage: Eukaryota > Viridiplantae > Streptophyta > Magnoliopsida > Alismatales > Araceae > Amorphophallus > Amorphophallus konjac. The sequence goes on along the minus strand of CM040125.1, from coordinate 2,003,626 downwards.
CATCGAAGAAACAATCCGGAGATAAGGAATCACGAAGCCCACGGCACTGGAACTCTTCGGAGACTCTAGATCCCGATCACCCATGGATTAGAATGAGGGACCCAGAAGTTTCGCTTCCGGGGCAGAAACAACGGGGAGCAGAGCAGAACGGCCAATGCATACACCCAAAACTCACGCTTCTAAACGAGCATACATAGAAGAGATGTACAGAGAATGAAGATCGAATGTATTTGATATTGAAAACAAGGGGAAGACCCTGCTCGTTCATAGATACATATACAGTCGATTACATCACCCCCCTATGTCCAATCATAAGAAACAGAGGGACCGACAGCATTCCTCAAAGGAAAGAAAGATGAAAAAGAAATACAGAAGACGCACATTGGAGAAATGAAGAAACAAGAAAAAGAAACAGAAGACGGGGGAGGGCGGAGTATTGACTCCTCTCCCTCCCCAGCGCCCACCTTCTCCTCCTTTCGAACTTCGCAGCAGCAGCTCTTTTTCTCTTCTCTCTTTGTTGCCTTATCTGGTGGGTGTGGCCCTCCTCTCTTTGATATCTGCCTATCTATCTGTCCCCTTCTCCCTCGGACGAAACGGGGGGGGGGGGGGGTTTATAAGCGCAGTGCCTTCCCCCTTCTCGGCATGATCGACTCTGGCGCGCCTTTCACACCTTCCCGGCGCGCCTCAGTCGGTTGCGGAGGCCTCCCGGCGGCAAGAGTCTAGCTTCCCAGCGCCGCCTCCATGGACTTTTTTGGGCTTCGGTGAGGAGCTCCCGACGCCACACTAGTGAGCCCATTTAGGACTTTTAATGTTTTAAACTTCCTCATCAGTAGGCTTGAACCGTCAAAGCTGCCTAATCTGCCTTTTCATTTGTCAGTCCTTCTAATCCGTCGGAACAGGTGAAGGCCCATTAGTTGGTGAGTTGACGTAGTCTTTATCAGAACATTTCTGGAGATTTTCATCAGTCAATGGACCGCATTTCTTCATCAGTATTGCCATCTGAGCGATGACAACACCGGACATCAGCTTGGCCGGGGAGGGCTTCAACCGGGTGGTAGCTTTAGTGATGAATTTTCTGTAGTTCTGGCGTTGCAGGAATCCCTGGGATCTTCATTTCTGTTTCAGTCTTCTCTTCGGCCTCATCTTTATTCTTGATTATATTTCAGGTGTCAACCGGCATGCATAGATCTTCTTCCTACTGAGTTATTAGTGACAAGTGGTTGCAGATGGAACTTTTAGTATGAAGTCAAGTGATCTAGAAAATTATGTGTACACGCAAGTTCCATTTCTTCCACCAGCTCTCTCCCGTGGCCCACAGAGTTGTGCTAAGATTATTTTCTGCTCGCACCATCCTTGTGTTAGTGTTAGTCATCAAAGAGGTGTCGTCTGGAAGAGGCTTCAAAGGAACTTGCAGAAACATGGGCTTGACATTACTGACATTGTGTCTGAGAATATAACAGCTATCTGAAAGGAATTATTTGGACCAATAGGATTAATGAGTACCTATACTTCGAAACATGTAGCGAGATGCTCGGATGTCTATTACTCCCAATGACACCTTTCTGGAGTTTGAAAAGCGCATGAAAAAAATCTTTCAGACTGGTCTTTGCATGTAACTTTATCTCGGTTGCCTCAGCAAGAGCTCTTTGTACCCATGGCTAAATTGACTGATGCCTTTTCAAGTGTTTTACGGGCCAGCACACCATCTCTATCTAATATTGGTCTTTCTACAATTGGACCAACAGTTGCAAACAATGACTTGGGGAATGCCTCTGCCCTTGTTGCTGGTGGCCGTGGTCGGGGACGCGGACGTGGTCGTCAACCATGCTCACACTGTGGGCGGTCAAATCATCATTCAAATTTTTGTTGGAAGAAGTACGGAAGGGGAGGAAGTAAGTTGAATCCTGTGGTTACACAGCAGCCGCAGACTGATTCTACTCCTACATCCTCACGACAGGAAGGGGGAGTAACTTTATCTCGGGAGGAGTATGAGGCAATTCAGCGAATTATAAAGGGCTCTACCACATCTTCATCCTCTTTTCATGCTGTCTCCCACTCAGGTAGTGCCTTTGCAGTTTCTAATTCCTCATGGATTGTGAACTCGGGAGCCTCTTGTCATATGACAGTTGATCGCTCCCTATTCTCCTCACTTGACTCCACTAATTCTCATGCACCTGTTGCTATAGCAGATGGCTCTAAATCGCCTGTTGTAGGAAAAAGCATTGTTTCATTGTCTCATCTCACTCTAAATGATGTTCTCTATGTTCCAAAATTTCCTGTTAATCTTCTTTCTGTCAGCATGTTGACTCACTCTTTAAATTGCTCAGTGACCTTCTATCCTTCTTATTGTGTATTTCAGGACCTCCAAACGAGGAAGACGATTGGTGGGGGGCATGAATCTAGTGGTCTCTACTATTTTACTGCATATAGACCTTTCCAGCCTCATCATGGTTTGTCGGCTAGTGACACTTCTTATCAGTGACATTGCAGATTGGGTCACCCTTCTATCTCGAAGCTTAGGGATGTTATGTCTGTTCCATCTACAATCAATAAGTTTTATTGTGATGCCTGTGAATTAGGCAAACATCATAGAGTGTCTTTTCCTTTGAGTCAACATAAAAGGAGCATTGCTCCCTTCCATCTTGTTCACTCAGATATCTGGGGACCTTCTCGAGTTATCTCCAGACTTGGTTTTCGATATTTTGTTACCTTCATAGATGATTTTTCTCGTATGACTTGGGTGTTTCTACTCAAGTCAAGGTCTGATGTACTTCATATTTTTGAAAATTTCTATACTGAAATAAAAATCCAATATTCTGCCTCTTTCAAAGTTGTGCGTACTGACAATGCATTGGAGTATGTTCAGACATCTTTTGTCAGTTTTTGTTCTTCTCGGGGGATTATTCATCAAACCTCGTGTTCTTATACATCACAACAGAACGGTGTGGCGGAGAGAAAGAACCGTCATCTTCTAGATGTTGCTCGTACCTTGATGTTCCACATGAATGTTCCCAAATAGTATTGGGGTGATGCGATTCTTACTTCGTGTTACTTTATAAATTGTGTTTCCAGCAAGGTCCTTAATGGGCAATCGCCCTTTTCATGTCTGCATCCTGATGGTACACCCTTCCCCTTGGTTCCTCGTGTGTTTGGATGTAGATGCTTTGTTCATTCTCTTGGGCTAGGTCATGATAAACTTTCTCCCAGGTCGGTTCCCTGCATTTTTCTTGGATACTCAAGAACTCAAAAGGGTTACCGTTGTTTTGAACCCCGATCCAGGAAGACTTTTGTTTCTGCAGATGTTACTTTCTATGAGTCTGTACCTTTTTTTGCCACACCCGATGTACAAACTTCTCCTATTGCTCCTGATGTTCCTATTCCATCTCTTTTATTTCATTCTGACTCAATTGTTGTCACTAATGATGAAGTCCCTGAGCCACCTACTACAGATCATATGCATGGATTGGTCTATAAGCGACGCACGCTACAGCTAGGTGATGACCACCCACCATCATCTGCCTCGTTGGAGGAACATGCCCCTTCTGGTGAGACATCTTCTCCACCTGTTTTGGATCTTGATCTTCCTATTGCTGTTCGAAAAGGTGTGAGATCTTGTAAGAGCATTTATCAACACCCCATTGGTAATTTTGTTTCCTATACATCCTTGACTCCATCCTTTCGTCATTTTGCTTTGGCTATTTCAGCAATTTCTATTCCGAAGACTGTATCTGAGGCCCTCACTAAACCAGAGTGGAAAGCTACTATGGATGAAGAAATGCGTGCCTTGTTTTCTCGTGGCACATGGACCCTTGTACACCGTCCGACTAATGTTACTCCCGTTTCATGTCGTTGGGTGTTCACTGTGAAATACTCTCCAGATGGCACTATTGACAAATATAAAGCGAGATTGGTGGCAAAAGGGTTCACACAAACTTATGGGGTAGACTATTTTGAAACTTTCTCCCCTGTGGCACGCTTGAATTCTGTTCGAATCCTATTCTCTCTTACTATTAATCAAGGATGGTCAATTATTCAAATGGATGTGAAAAATGCCTTCTTATATGGAGATCTAAATGAGGAGGTGTACATGGAACAACCTCCAGGGTATGTGACTCAGGGAGAGTTGGTATGTAAGTTAAGAAAGGCTATCTATGGCTCGAAACAAAGTCCACGTGCTTGGTTTGATAAATTCAGCAAAATTGCATTTGGCATTGGGCTGAAGAGAAGTCAGGCTGATCATTCTGTTTTTGTTCGTCATTTACCTACTGGCATGATTATTTTGATTGTTTATGTAGATGACATGTTGCTTACTGGTAGTGACACGGAAGGTGTTAAAGAGGTTCAAAAGTACTTGGAAAAGTATTTTATTACCAAGAACTTGGGTAGACCACATTACTTTTTGGGTATTGAGATAGCTCATGGTCAAACTGGTGTCTCTCTCTCACAATGGAAGTATGCTATGGACCTACTTCAAGAGATGGGTTTGCTTGGGTGTAAACCAGCTGACATACCCACTGTTCCACAGCAGGATCTTGATAATGAGGACAGCCCCGAGTTTGCAAATGTTGAAAGATATAGGAGATTGTGTGGGAAGCTTCTTTACTTGACTGTTATTAGACCTGACATCTCTTTTGCAGTGGGAGTAATTAGTCAATTTATGCAAAAGCCTAAGGTGTGCCATTGGGAAGCTGCTTTGAAGATTTTACATTATATCAAGGCCGCTCCAGGAAAAGGTTTGCTTTACAAAAAAAATGGTCATGTAAGAATTGAAGCTTTTTCTGATGCTGATTACGCAGGATCAAAGTTTGACAGAAGGTCCACTACAGGATTTTGTACCTATGTTGGAGGGAATCTAGTCACTTGGAGAAGCAAGAAACAAAGTGTGGTTGCCCGATCTAACGCTGAGGCTGAATATAGGGCTATGGCACAAACTACATGTGAGATGATGTGGTTAAGGAGTTTGATGTCTGATTTTGGGGTTACTTATACTGAGCCGTTGGAGATGCATTGTGACAATCAAGCCGCTATCCATATTGCTAAAAATCCTATTTTTCATGAACGTACCAAGCATATTAAGGTTGACTGTCACTTTGTGCGCGATGCGGTTATGTCACAACAGATTTGTACTCCCTTCACTCCTTCAGATGATCAGTTAGCAGATTTATTTACAAAGGCACTTGGAGTTTCTCGTTTTAAGGCACTATGTAACAAGCTGGGCATGTTTGATATATATGCTCCAGCTTGAGGGGGAGTGTTAAAATAAATTAGAGTAGGGACTTATTTGTTATTATCCTCATCTTGTACCTTGGGTATTAATACCCCTCTTTCTATTAATGAAAGCAAGTAGATCCCAAAAAGATCAACACATAAAAAGCAAGTAGACACAATATTGCCAAATACTCGTCTCACCACTTGGAAAAAATTGACTAAACTATAGCATAACAAAGAAATGATTACCCGGAGAAATTCTAATGATATTTATTATCATAGTTGACATTCGGTTTACAAGGACATGTTCTAAAGTAAAATCGTTTAATCAGATAACTTTAGAATTGTTTAATTAAATACCTAGAAATCCAAGTAAAAGTTATTTGAAAACATGGAATGCTTGGAATCAGTGTTGAAAAAAAGATAAAACAGATCTGCATTCATCATCATCATCATCATCAGAGCCTTATCCCAATTAATTGGGGTCGGCTACATGAATCCTGTTCCGCCAAAGATTTCTATCAAGTGCAATATTCATATTTAAACTCAAGAAACTAATGAATATAAAACTCGAAAGATTAGTTTGGCCATTCTTGGAAATAGGTTATCTCTCAGCATAAAGCAAGAGATATCACAACATAAAATAATATAGATGGAATCTCTACAACAATGGAAATGATCAAGAATTATGTTGATAGAGTAACAAGATAGTTGACAAAGTAACAAGATACCTTTTCTCCGTACCTCCAATTCTATCCGGTAAAGAAATATGGCACCATAAGAAACAGTGCAGGGAAAGGAAGGGTATAATTCTCCTACATATTGGTCATTCTTTTTTATGTTCCTCTCAATCCATGTCAACATATAAATTTTACTTCAATCCATCTGCTTCCGAAAACCCAAAGGGGAAAGGATAAGGAAGGGTTTCAAAAGAGTACACAGGAAGATAGATGGCAAGTGTTTGATTCTTTCTCCCTTGTGCGTCTCTGGTTATGAGCTTTGTCTCATCAGGTTGACTAGGATCTCGATTTCATGCCAAATTCATCAATAAGAGTAGTAGGAGGCTGTCAAGTTGATGTCACCTTACAGCTGGTCTACTGGAAAGGCAGTCTAACCCTCCAGCAATCTTCCATAACTCTGTCCCATTTGCAGTTAGGGGGCATATCTATGGCTGGCTGCATGTGCCTGATCCAAGGATAGCTGGTCCACTTGGGGCCTACACTCATGTATGAGTCTCTTAACCGCTCCCAACCCCTCCTCCCAACCCAAAACAAAAATGGGAATACATACATACATACATACATATATATATATACACACACCAGTAAGAATGCACGTGCAAATGCATGGTGAAAAATTATTAAATTGAGAGAATTAATGATATAATATAAATATATTCAGATAATATTACCATATGAAAATTTTCATGAATAATATCCTCTTTAAATTTTTCAAAATACGTTGTGCGAAAAAACACAAATATTTTTGGAGGATTTTTTTAGAAAATAAAAATCACAAATACTATATAAATGGAAACATCAATATCCTAAAAAACATGACATATTGAATAAATATATCACAAGCATTTTAACGACTTTGAACCCCAGGGGGGGTGCGCTTACCCGGCCTATCCTTGATCCTCGAGGCACATAGGCCCATGGTTTACTCTGTGTGTGTGTGGGGGGGGGGGGGGGGGGGGGGCAAAAAAAAGGGTGGCAAAGGGCGTAGGGCATGCTCGAACTCGTGGCCACCCCGTGATCGCTCAGCTCCCCGCACCACTCCACCAGGTTCCCCGTTAGCAACAAAAAAAAAAAAAAACCTTACCATCCTTACATCGATAGTTTGATATTGAGATCATATGGCAGACACAGGAACATTCAAACATAAATATAATGTCTAAGTTGAAAATAAAGGCATTAATAGTAATGTATTTAAAATGCATCTATATATTTACTCTGAGCTTCATTCCCCAATCATTATAATCAAATATATTTAAACACAATTTTTAAGTTGAATATTTATTTTGTATTGTTCAAGAGAGAAGGTGGATATTCCGATCTCTTTCTTTCAACAAAAACTCTGTAGAGGGGTTTAATTGGACTTAATTATTAAAATAAACTGTGAAGAGTGAACATTAGATGGGGTTAGTAGCAGTGTAGGGAATTAATCAAATTTAGGTCTGAAAGACTACGGGCAATTGGTTAATGGGGATGGCAGTTAATTAAAGGATCCATGGCAAGTTTATCCACCCAATTTTGGAAAGTAGAGATCAAGCATAAGAGACCTTATCAACAGCATTAAATGGGTAAATATGGGTTTTGAATGCAAAGCCATCAGGGAGTAGGATCATAATGACAAGATTATACCGTTAAATATTATAATTGGATGATTGAGAACATGAGAGATGATCCAATGATATAGAATTCCTCTTGACAGAGGGAATCCTATGGGAATATTCTTTTATATCTGCTTTATAGTATAGATACATAATTAAATAACATGAAATCTTCTATTAACACTTCTATAGCTATTTGATAGATTAAAATGATGGAATAGAATTCATGTAGCCAACCCCCCAAAGATGGGATAAGACTCTGATGACGGTGTATCCTTTGAAGTCATGTTACCGCATCGCTTTGCCCTCAGCTACCATTGCACAGCTTTCTCAAGGCCAGAGAGGGGGAGGGGATTGGGACCTCATTTTCAGAAGGAATCTGAAGGACATGGAGATCAACCAATTTGTAGAGCATTTTAGTCTCCTACTTCCACTTAGCTGGAACCAGGTTGACTCTTGGCAGTGGAAGGCGCAGATAATGAGAGCTTCTCCATCAAGTCAGCATACAATTTCATCCATGATGGGACACCCGCTTTCCCTTAGCTAATCATGTTTGGAGACCTAACAGCCTGCTGAAGGTGAGGGTCCTCACTTTGAGAGCGGCTTTGGGTAGACTCTGGCGTGTGATCAGCCGGCATCCTATGTTTGTTCCAATCTGTTGCTTATGGAGGAAGGAAGGGTAAAACATAGATCACCTATTTGTCGGATGCTTTTTTGTGCAGGAGGTATAGAAGCAGGTGTTTGGCAGAATTCAATGTGAGCACCACATCCTGCATTCGGTGGGGGGTTTCTTGCTGGGTAGAGTCACCCATGGAGCCTTGCGGCTGACCACAACATTTGGCGGATAATCCTTCATGTGATTCTGTGCACCATTTGGTTGAAAGAAATGCTAGAATCTTCAGCACGGAAGCCAGTATGACACATAGGGTTACCTCCTCCATCTGTACTAGGGCTTGGGAGTGGGCAAAATATATTTGTAATGTGGATGCATCTTCTTCTAAATTCTTTGGCCTTCTTGAGGAATGTTTTTAGTGACACCATGCAAGTGTGCACTCATACAGAGGGAGTTTTGGGTTATGTCCTCCTTCTACACTAGTGCATTCTTCCTATCTTTTAGTTTAATGCAATATGTGTTACCACCACCCCACCACCACAAAAAAAGGAAAAAAGAGATTCTGATGATGACAACTTCTATAGCCATCTGATCACACAAAGTTACGATAAATGGCTGAAAGGGTGCAAGCAAATTACAGTGGGCCTGCCTGTGCTGCAGTACCACAAATTCACAGGTGGGCCACGTTGACTGGGGGAATTCCCACCCAACCATTGCAGAAGGTTTCAATGATGGATGCTTGTGATCCCTAGCTGCATGGGATTTCTCCCAACACAGCATGGGTAGGAAAAAGTCCCGTCCACACTGGGCAGATGTTCTTCTACCAAATATGGGGGTTGGGCTGTCAGGTTATGATGTATGTCCGTGACCCCCAGGTGGATGGGATTTCTCTCACAGCATGGATGGGAGAAAGTCCTGTCCACACAAGGCAGGAATTCTTCTGCCGAACATGGGAGTTGAGCGGTCAGATCTAATCTGACAGCCCAGTCTGAGTGGGTTCTTTCTTGCCTGATGTTTCGCTGGCTGTCCAACATGGGAATGGCCCATCACAAAATCTGTGCAGGGCAGATGCCGCTGTCCTCTGGAGGTTCAGGGGCTTTTGGATTTTCTGTCCTCTGGAGGTTCAGGGGCTATTGGATTAAAATCCAAAAGCCCAAAACTTTCATTAACAGACATCTTTAATATTGCCCTCTCTGTCTCATGCTTATAGACACATGTTACATGTGTCAATATCTGCATCTGATTGTTCCTGTACATATAGACATTCCCGTACATATAGACATATATGCTAAGGTGCTAAGCGAAAGGCAGTATGAGAACCATACATGACTTTCATGAGCTTAAACCCGTATATCAAAACTTTGTTTACTAAAAGGTTGCTAATTTGTAACAGCACTTTCACTCAGAATCAGATACACCTATATTCAAAAGTGTCACATAGTTGATGTCTCACTATTAATTCAGAGTGGGATAAATTTTGGATGAATAAAAGTGATCTTCATATGAGTAACCTTGGTGAAATTTTTATTACATTAAAATGCCTCATAAAATTGTAATGTTATAAATACCCTCCTTTAAGGGAAAAATATCATGATTACTCTTTTCAATGTCATGAATATCCTCGTACAGTCGCCAGCTTACATATATACCCCACAGGCCATGTCAAAAAGGATAATCATGGTAATTTTTTTGAATTCATGACATAATGGTTTTAAGGATATCTTTTACCCACAAAAACCCGATGTTATTCATATAAAAATCCCTAAATGAAATGCCGATCAGATCCCAGATTGTGTATTGCTATGGTACAACATTTTTACATTATCGCCGTCTGTGTGATCAAATAACTATTCTCCATTATGGAAATTGTCATAGAATTTTTGTTATGGTCTTGACTGGATTAAAACGTATTAGTTACTTGAAGCATTATATAAGATAGTTTCATATGATGTTTTCAACCTTCATTGCTTTTGGAAGGTGGCAAAACAACTATGAACACAAAAAAGAGAGTATATCATTGTTTTCAAGGCGTCGCCTAGGCAACAAGGTGGTCCATAGTGGCCAAGGCGACCAGGCACCTAGGCGAGCAACTCATTACGGCACTCACCTAGCTGCGTTGGTGCACATAGGCCACCTTGGGCCCGCCTAGTCTGCCTTGGCAGGGTATCCACTCATTGTCTTGAGGTCTGCCCCCCCCCCCCAAACCACCCTTTAATAAGAATTTTTTCTGTGACGACAAACATTGGAGAGTTCAGGTTCCACTCTCCAACACAAGGCTTTTTCTGACAAAAGGTGTGCAGGGACGTCATGAGATGATGCTTGCCCTTCTTTCCTGAAAAGGCCATAACCCAAGTTAGAATGAGATTCTAACTTCATAAGCTTTGTAATTAATTTATTATTGTTTGTCATTCATTCTGTTTTTATTTTTAAAAATATAGGAATGTGTTTAAGATTTGTGATTATCAAATTTTCTATTAACTAAAAATAGAACTCATATGTAGAAAATATATAGTAGTAGTTCTCTTGAAATGTACTTAGATATATAAACTAGGCTTCACCTAGGCGCCTCGCCTTGTCGCCTAAGCAGTAAGGTGGACGACCACCGCCTTGGTGGCCTTGGATGCCTTGACAACCATGGAGTACATCAGTGCTACGGAATTAGACCTCATTAATGTATAACACGACATTACTAATACATGAAGAGAAACACTTAATACCCATCCCAGGCAGTTACCCGTCCCGGACGGGTAACCGCCGGGGACAGGCACCAAGCATTACTCATACATGAATGGCTACTCTCCAGGGATACCTCTGGATTTCATCTTAAAAAGATTAGGAGACCTGAAACCCTAAGGTGCCTCTTTGATTACTGGATAAAGGTAGAATGGGATAAGTTATCCAGCTCACCCAAGCTAACTGAATTTGGTAACATGGATGAATTGTTCTGGGTAGAATGAGTTCTTCCAGAGTAAACAGGAATAACTAATTTGAGTAAAAGGCTAGAATTAGTTACACTGGTTAGAATAGGATTAGTTTTCTTTCCTATTCTGGGTAGAATAGGAAAACAGTTACCAAAGAGAAAAAAGAAACAACAACATTTTTCTGAGATACCCTACCCGGGCTTATCCTACCCACGATAAAGGGGCCCTAAGACAATAGTCCTAGTCAACACATGGGGATTAGATAATGAAGTTTCTCCATCGTACGATCCCCTGGGCAAGAATAGACACTCTGGGATTCCTACTGCAGCCACCGTTAACCAACCTCCAACATTTGAACAGTTCTTTTAAGGATATACAATGTACTCTTTAAAATCTTCTCTAAATTTCCTCATTTCTTTCCTACTGGATAGCACATAACAAGGCTTGTAAAATCAAATCCACCAACCCTCTACAGATTTAGTGACACAATTCCCCATTCCATCAGATGATGAATTCCATCAAATCCATCATTAGAGTTCAAAAGACTTAAAAGAGAATAATTCAAATTACCCTCCTTGTTTTTTTTATTTACTCATATTTTGGTTTTTCACCTGATTAGTAGGAATTTAGCACCTAACAATGATGAAGAGTTTGTTTTTTTTTATTTGTTTTCTCAGTGGTATAGCATCTGCCTACTTGAATGGCAACTAATTTTACAACAGCTGCAATGTCTCCAGCCAGAGTAATGAGAATCACAAAAAACAAGATGCAAGGCAAGCACATGGCTAGGAACTTAAATAATAATCACAACGTATAATCAATACATCATCTGGAGCAGATGATACAACAGAAAAAAAAAGACAACATTTGAGGAATTATCTCTAAAAAAAGTTGTCCATTTTATTGATCCTAGCAAACAAAAGTTTAGGTCTTAAGTAGTGGTCTCAAAGTAAGAAATGGCCTTCGTACAGATTCAGGCAGGATACATAATAGTCTACAACAATTCATACATGGAATTATGGATAATCAACGTCAAAGCTATGGTGGTCAAGCATAAACAATGTAGAAGAATGTCGAAGGATGCAAAATTTTTACACTTACAATATCAACAACGGAATCCTTATTGTTGCATCCAGTCCCATAAACCACATGAATGCAACCTTCAACATGTTTTCAACTTTCTCACTGGGATTTCCCACTTGATTTTCTGAAGTTTCACTTTCGAATGTTCTTTTATTGTAAATGCCATTCATTTCCTCACTTGATGCATTTATGTGTAACATGGTCAACCACTTCTTGAACAATCTTTCTATAGCTTGGGATCTAGATACAGTGTCTTCTCTGTCTGCCGATGCATAGGGTAGGGAATCAGAAGAGGTTGTGCCAACTTCTTCCCTTTCACGTGGTGCACGAGAAACCCGAACCGATTTCTTAGAGAATTTGGAATCCCTGTCTATTTCATCAGCGCCATCATTCTGGCCATTGCTTTTGAATGAAGATATCTTAAAAGGCTTCTCCTTTGGCAAAATAATACGCTGGCCTCTGACAACGGAAAAGAAGAGTTTTTGTATGAGATAGCTCACAAATCATACTTTACAATAAAGAAAATGGGAAAAGAAACATTTCTACAACCTTTAACTTTCAGCTCAAGCCAAATGCTTTGTAAAGCAGAACTTTTAGCTTAAATACCTGGGTGCAGGTAGAGGTAGCTTTTTATGCATGCACTCGGGTTGAAGCGTAATTGGGTGAAAAGATATAGGCATGGGTAAAAGTGATCAACATGACTACATATGTCATTAAACTACAAGTCTAGTGGCATTGGGCATCAATCAGTGATGAAATTTACATTATTACACCTCTTTATACTTGTCTGCATGGAAATATATTAATGTCCAAAGGCTTCTAGAGATGTTTGCATTATGGACAATTTCACTTCTTCTCGGAATGAGAAAATATGGGCAAATTATAGTTGATTATTGATAAAATAATTTAGTAGTGATTCCTAACGTATAGCTAACATTGCTAAGGAAGTTTACTTTTCTGCTGGTGAGAAGAGTTCATGTTAAACATGAATTTGTAGCCTACCCCGACATTCTATCATGAATTCTTTCCTTTTTATTTTTAAATGTAATATACTATGAGATCATGGTTTAAAAAACTGAGCTGAGGGAGCCAGATTACATTGGGCTAGGATCAATCCAATTTTGTTGATTGTGGGATTAAAACTGCTGGTGCTGGAGCAAGCAGGAACTAGGTCTAGATCAGCTAGGACTGGGTTTCACCATCTTCTCCAGTACTGCTTAAACCCTAATACCTGGATAGGCCAAAGTTGGAATCCAGATTTGATGGGACCGGCCTGTTTCTAATCCCAATTTTCAAAACATTGGCGAGTTTTCACCTGCTACAGGAGAAAAGACAGATGCTTTAAATTTGCCATCTTGCTATACAGTCATAAACAAAAGAACTACGATAATGGTCACATCAGACTCTCATAGGTCCCAAACATTGAGACTTTAAACATTACCTACTATATGAACCAGACGGTAGATAGTGATGTATCCAACTTCAAGGGCAACATCACATATCTACAGGGGAACATCAAGTATAACATAAATGTTAGGTAGGAGAAAAATATAACAGCATTTTTACTCATGACATAGACAAATGAAGATTGGGATAATAATAATAGAATTTCATAAAATTATATGGCAGATTTTCTACACTTTGTATCGATGTAAAATATTGCAGGAAGTTCGACAAATTTGTCTAAAAAATAAACATTTATGAAATTTGAATGGAAGTATTAGACGGTGCATATGCACACTGGAAGTTGCTATCATGTACAATTGTAACCTTGACATCAATCAAGCATCAAACTGATTATGTAACCAACTGTATTGGACAAGGAGAAAATGCAAATGAACATGGTGGACAAGAATCTTGAGGTGATTGCATAATAAATGAAGAATGCTAGGGGAAAGGACACCTTGGGGAAACAAGAGGTTAAAATCTAAACATGTACATAAATATCAGGAAAACTCAGACGAATAGGAAAATTCATAAAAAAATCTAGACATGTACATAAATGAAAAGATGACTATAGTAGATAGAATTCATCCATTTGAAAAATTTTGAACAACTATTGTCCTGTGTAAAAATATGCCAATTGCAATTAAGTGTATTTTGTAAAACCTCACTTTTGGAACACTAACCAAACCCTAAATTAGGCATTCCTTGACTATATGAATATAAGCAAAATGCACCTTAATTATGTGAATTTCACAAAGGACCTAAAAGCTACAAACTTAGTTACCAGACACAATTATATTTAATTGGCTACATTTGTATGAAATTAAAATTAATTGTGTTTATTAAATAAATTGGAGCACCAAACCTCCAATTGAGTAGTAGGGCTGTAAATGGCCAAGACTCGTTGAAACTTTCAAATGAAATTGATTAAAATTCCAATTGTACGAAATTAAAAAATGATTCAGGGTCCAGATGAGCTGATTCCTGGCTGACTCTGGCCAGATTATTGGGAACCGGGGTGGTCCCCCCCACCCAAACTCAGATCACCACCTGGCAATTCCAAGTTGAATTGGCTGATTCTGCAATCCATGGCGTAGATGCAAATCTTGAACATTATAGGGGTACATACGTAAAAAACCATGCAAAATTCAAGGGTATGTTAGTCACAACTGTCTTTAAAGTAAAGAGTATTGATGGCAAGGGCATAAATGCAATCTATTTTTAGAATAAAGGTGTATCATTAGCAACAGGTTGATTTCATGGGTATAGGTATGATGCTACTTGACGTTCGTGGTTTCTTGACCCAGACTGGCTCGATCTGAGTTGCATGGATCAGATTGTTTTCAGAGTTTCTGAGTCTTGAATTGGCTGGTGAAATATGATACAAGTTTCTAGAACATATTATTAAAAAACAAGATTCCTAAGAAGAAAGCCTTTCGACTCTTATTGTTATGAGTCATTTTACAAGTGGACCAGTATGTGCTGATTTTTCAAGGTTCCAATATGATACCTAATACCAATATGGCACACATGCTTCAAATGGCTCAGTCACATGCTACTATGGATATGGATCACTTATGACCCTCCAAAATTGAAAATACATCAGAGGGACAAGATGGAAGATAAAGTTAGAAAATTTTCTTTCTAAGATAGATGATATGGGAAGAAAATTTTCCTTTTTAAGAGTCACTATACATGACAATCAAGTTTCACATAGGTGGGATATGGCACTGGCCTAGAATTTGGGCTAATTCTCCATGCCACCCTTTGGGCCTCATGGGGGGAAAAGAACAACAGAATTTTCAGGAGGCAAGCAAGAGCTTCAGATAGGTGGTCTCTTTCATTTGTGAGAGGGTGAGAGAGTGGGCTAGCCATCTTTATAATATAGACTCACAAAACTCTTCCTTTATGGTTTTTGTTGGGGGGATAGTCAGTGCCACATTGTCTTAGTGTGAAGGTTTTTGTATAGGGATCTTTGGGGTATATACTGATTTATACATGTACATCCCTTCTTTTTCATTTAATACAATTGTGGTACAATCCACTTTCAAAAAAAAATGTTGAAGCAGAATAATCAGACCAACAATACCATGCGTGATATATTGTTGCAGTCATTTTATGCTATTGAAAACCTCCACCATAGATCAAGTGATAATGTAATTGAGATGTTTAAGTAAAAACTCCCGTATGGTGGCTCAACTTCTAGTTAAAAAGAAAAAAAGAAAGACAGAAACTAGCAAGAGTAAAGAAAGCCAAATGTCATAGCTGCATGGCTTCTCACCTGAACTGGAAGCGATGCTTCAAGGATGCAAGTCTATCCGTTCTTCCAACCAGCTGGAAATCAACAAAACATCTCAGCATAACCACTCTGGGCCATGGTTGATTCCTTGTGGTCAAGGCTGAATAACCCTAGTGCACAACAAGGAGAGTTTCACACCATAATTTCATGTACTGATGAATCATAAAATGGTTATCAAGGAAATAAACTCATATTTATATGAAATATCGAGATATCTGATACAACTAAATATAACATGAATAACAGGGCAATAAAGAACAGTCATACTCTGTCAGATAAATGTGTCTGATGGACTATCAATGCCATAACTCCAAATTAAATCCTCATTTATTAAATCAGGAAGCCCTGAAATAAAGCAAAAGAAATACACAATTAGATATGCAGTCGTTTCCCTAAGAGAAAGCTATGTTTCTCAAAAGAAATAAGGAAATGAGTGTTCAAATTCAAACTTCGACTTCATCAAAGCTATACATGAAGTTGAGTTTTCTGCCGATACAGAAAGATTACAAGGAACTGAAAAGTAAAGGAGGAAGTCAAGCATGAATAGGTGAACCATTCTCAATCATGAGAACCGAGAACATTATTAAATGAGAGTTGATTCCTCATCTAAACATGAGACTTCCTCCCGAAGCAGGTTTTTTCCCCTCTTTTTTTGGCATACCCATGCAGTTTGCCCAATTACCAACTACAATAGATAGAACGGTTCTGTCTTTGAGGTAAGAAGGTAAATGAAAGTGGTGAGGCTCGTAGCATTTTCAGGGATAGCTGGAGAGTTTGCACAGGGACAGCTGGAGAGTTTTCAGGGATCGGCTGATACAGAGTGCGAGTGAAGGGCAAGTCTCCAAACACAGACACTTTTCCAGATAAAATACCAGGTCAAAAACCCGAACAACCAAGAGAAAAAGAGAAGCAAACAGAAAAAAAGAGGAAGGGCAGAGAAGAAACCTGTTTTGCGGTAGCGGAAACAATTTGCTCCCAGGAATCTGCCAGAGAAGAGAGAGGAGAAGATGGGCTAGGGGATGGAATGCCGGGGAATTTGATCAGAGCATGCGAGGATATGGAAATCTCGGCATACGAAGTGGGATGGCAGATGAAGAATGCAAAGAAAGGCGAGGCTTTTTGGCAGCAGCTGGAGAGAAGGGAACCAGGAAATGGAGGAAGGTGGGAAGGGGAGGTGGGGGTGAGAAGAACTGGGGCGTGGGCGGCCCTCCAGAAACGGATAAAGAAGCGGACGGGAGAGGAAAAGGGGCCGGTCCGACTCGGACCGACTCGACTCGAATCCGAGCACCAAAAGCTAGCCGTCGCAGTCTCCGTGTACGAAGAAAGTGGAGTGGAGGGTGCCATCCCAAGCGAAAAGGGAAAATAAGAGAATTCTTATTTTATTTTTCTTTTAATACCTTTGAAAATGAGAGAGTAGTCAGAAGTAGGATGGGGGAGAGATGAGTCTTCAAATTCTCCTATTTATCTAATGTCGGTTAAATTTAAAAATAATGTGGTCCATAAACTTTCATTTTATTTTTAAATTTAGTACGAAAAATACTCAACTTGAGTAATTATAGATTTACTCTATATTATTATTATTATTATTATTATTATTATTATTATTATTATTATTATTATTATTATTATTATTGTAGAGGGTAATGTCTGCCAACAGACTAAGGTCTGTCTAGGTGGCCCACCACAAAAGTCTAGCCCTCTGGGCCCGCGCCAGCCCAACACGTATCGTGCCTTGGCATAGGCCCAGGCTCAATTGCTGTACTTGCATGCACATCTCCCGTCAGTAGTTACGACGCATGTCACGACAATGCATTAATGACGGGAGGTGCACTAGCCCGACTAAAGAAAAAGAGAGGATGCCACTTATGCCATTTGTAACGTCTTAGATTTTCGGATCGAGTTCTCGCAGGTTGCGGATCGTATCCGAGTAAATTTTAGACTTTTATATTAATTTTTCATACCATTTGGTGCAACTTATGAGTTTGACAGTGCTATATATATTCTTACTAGTATTATTCTTACTGAGTTTGATAGTGCTATATATATATATGTTGTCTCGGCTAATCTTATAACTAGACATGCATGATCGAAGATAATCGGCAGCTAATTAAGTCAGTTTTCATGGAGCAATAAATCTGACCTGCCCAGAATATTTAAGGATAGTTGCTAAACTAGCCGATGGATGTATGATCAATGATGCTTGGCTGAACCAATTAAATTCCCAGAGTCGATCGTTTGTTGAATATATATATATATATATATATATATATATTCTCACCATATATACTATTCTCAAAATTATTGCCTCAGATAATTATAAGGTGATTCTTAGTGGTCGTAGGCCATGTAATAACTTCAACATGTGGGTTAATCAATCATCATGATCTCGTGGGTGTACGTGGTGAATCAAGCTAATTGGCAGATTCCACAATATATATATGTTCTCCGGGCAATTAATTAAGACTTAGAAATGTTAAGCAGGCGCTTAATTAATTAAATCCTGGAATATTGCCGAAATTTATGGGAATTGTGTAGGATAATCTGTGATTAAGGTGTCGATGCAATCTGGAGTGGAGAGATTCCAGAAGCTATTAACTAATGTCCGACCCAATGAACTCTGCTCTACTTAACGCAAGAGAAGAGAAGGCAGCTAGAGAAAGAATTAATTACATAATATTAGCAAATCCTTGATGGCGTTTGCAGGAATCATTTGCCAGACAAACATCTAGCTACGCAGACTTGGCTATATATCCTTAGGTGATTCAAATACAAGATTTTCTTTTTCAATGCCTCAGTCAAATTAAAGCAGAAGAGCTAATTAGACTAATGATATAATGAAACACAGATTGCAAGAATATGGCTCCATGATTGACTAGACATATATATATATATATATATATATATATATATATATATATATATATATATATATCCAACTGTTTAGAAATAAGCCTAACCTTCTCCATCCTTCTGAATGGGTCTCCAGTGCGTTTCATCAATAGCAGAAAATGGGGTGGTTCTTCGCCAAGGTGACCCATTAATGTACAGCCCTTACTCTCTACTTCTCTCTTATTAAAGAAGAGAAAGTCTCGGTACTGCCAACCTCTTATCACTGAGAAGATTAAGAGGACGCTTGATTCTTGGAAGAATAGATCTTTTTATCTACCAGCAGAGCGCGCGGCTTGAGTTGATGATAAGGTGGTCAGTACTTCTGATCAGCTCCTGTTCTTCTTGTTGGCCGGTCTGCAGCCTTCACTCTTCCGACAGGTCTCCTTGATGACATTGAAAGAATACTCTGCAACTTTTTTTCTTCTGGAATGGCCACCCGGATTCTAATGAGATGCATATGGTGAGTTGGAATAAGATAATGCAAACCCAAATTAGAAGGCGGTCTGGGTCGTAAGATATATCGAGATCGACTCAATGAATGGAACTGGGCCTGTACGATGAAGTTGCTATGGGAGATACGACCTTAATTAGCAACAACTTTCTATGTGGTTTGCTTGGGTAAACAGTAAATCTCTCTCTAAAATCAACATTTGGGAAGCTGTTGGACCTCTCAGGAAATTAATTTTAATATATATTCATTGGATAAATACATATATAATTATCTAATTGATTAGCATACGTATTATTACTTTCGTGGGTTCGGGGGATTTAGGGTTCGGGTGCAACCCTTAGCACGAGGTCACGAGTCTGGCAACTCCCGGAGTTGAACGTATGGTGGCGCTTTCTTTCGCTGCTTGCTTTCCTCTCTTGTTCGCCCTTTCTTTTTTTTTTTTTTTTAACCTTCGGTGGGAGTTTATAAAGTTAGGATTGGGGAGGTCTACTTGGAGTGAGAGGATATACCCGACTGGTAGATCTATAAACGGATCGGATACGGAGCGGATAATATGATATCTGAATTCAAATCTAATTAATAATCGAATTATCCGATTAATAATCGAATTATCCGTCGGATACTTTATTCGGATAATGATCGGATAAATACGAATTCGAATTTGGTTTGAATTTTAAATGGATAATTACTAGGCCTACTTAGGGGTGTGTTGTGTTTGCCATGTGAGAGCATGGTATATTATTTTCTAAAAAAAAGAGTGAAAGTTATTTTTATTTTGAGAGATGTTATCAAAAGATTAGACTTCATCTTAAAAAATAGGAGATAACTTACCAAGTGGGTGTAAGTGAATTTCTTATTTTTAAATTATATTTTGAGAAAAAATATAAAAAGAGTAATCAAACAATATATTAAGATTTAAGTTAATTATATATAGAATATGTGTATCATTAGATTTTTATCTAGGGGTTCATATTCGGTCGGATAATATCCAACACGGATATCTCAATATCTGAATTCGTATCTGATTAATAATCGGATATCGGATATCCGATTAAATTATACGTCAGATATTTTATTCAAATAATTATATGATTAAACGAATAGGAATTCGAATTCAGTTCGAATTTTAAACGGATAATTGTCAGGCATACCGATCGGGTAGACCTTGGAGGGGTCTACAAAACGATTTAGGTAGACCCTCCCAGAGTCTACGCAGGCCGAGTGGACCCCGTGGAGGTCTCCCCAGTCCCCATGTAGCCAAGAAAGAGAGAGAGGCAGAGGGGGCGGGCCGATACCCCCCAATTTTTTATTTCTTTTGGATTTTTTTATGGGTGTTGGTGTAACAATTTGCCTAAATTAATAAATAAAAATTTGATAATAATATTTATATATGAGAAAAAAATGATATAATAACAAGATTGAACTTGATCATGAGCAATGTAAATAATCAATAAATAATATCCCTTAGATTAAAAAAATATATTGATAAATTAAAATATCATTTTGTGAAACATCAAATAAGTATAATGTCGGATAAAATTTATATTTGTAATAATTGACATGAAAATTTAAATTAACTAAGAATAAAATTAATTTAGGCTAATGTCAAAATCTTTATGGGCCATAGATGGTGTTAAAATCCAAATTTCATTGAAATCCTAGATCTAATTAGGATTATGGGTCATCAGTGGGTTAAACATTAGAATTGATTAGACTATTAAGGATATGATCAACCTTGTTAGATTTACCCTCATCTAATTAGGGTTTTAAGTGAGATAAAATCTTTTTTGGAACATTCCTTTGTAGATTATTTTGGAGATAAATTAAAAGTTGGGCATTTTGATATAAACCCTTTGTTATCTCTAGGGTTAGAACTCTAGATACCTTTAGATCTATAAATATCCTGTATTCTCCTCCTAGTCAACCCTAATCGTTTGTGGGAAGGATGTTGGGAGTGATGGAAGTGTGTTTGTGGCCAGGGAGATCCGAAGGTGTTCTTCGCATTCATGGGTGATTATTTGTCCTTCTTTGTTCTTTAATTTGGTAGGTTTTCTCTCATGTTAAATCTAATTAATTCCCATGAATAGTTTAGATAGATACATGCTTTGATTTTATACAAGTTTTATTTTGAAATCTCTTATATTCGTGGTCAATTTTACTTTTAAAATTGTATTTTTTTTTGGAGTTCCTAAGTGTTCTACGAGTTTCTACTTTTCAGACTGAGTTCACGTCCATCGCAGAGATCGTGTTATGAATGTGATCGTGCGATAGATCGTGACCCTCTTCTCTACTTATATCGCATCCTCTGTATAGACCGCGATCTTTTGTTCTACGTCTTGAACGTAGCGCCTGAGACGATCGCGTCCATACTCGATTCATGAGATTGTTTGGTTTTCAAGACAATATTTTAAACTCTTAATTTTATTTTCAAAATCACGTCTTTTTTGAATCACGCCGTTTGGAATAAAATTGGCTAGATAATGAACACATGAAATTATGTTAATTTCCTTGATAACTATATTTTAATTCTTCCTAAAATTTCTTATTTGATTAATTCTACCTTTATTGTCCTTATTTCGACATCATGTCTTGATTCCTCTTCTAAATTGATCTCTTCATGTCTGAAAAGATAGATCTCAAACTTATAATGTTAGCTTTGTTAATTGTGTTACGAGATTTCATCCTCCATGATTAACCTCTACTTTTTAATTATTTTATTTGTTATAATCGGCGTCGTGATACATGCTAATTTTAAACTATTGTTTTACTTTGAGATCACATCACCCAGTGGTGTTTATCTATCGATTGTGTTATGATTTGATTCTCGCAAAACCCTTTCTTCGTGAAGTTAGGATCTTTCACCGGATATTTCTCCTGTCGAATTAGAAATTCTTCACTAAGACATTCATAGGTCTCCGCGAGTCATACATTCCCATATAGATGCCGAGTTAGTTGTACCACAAAATCTCTAAAGATACTTTTGAATCTTGTCTTACTGCTTAAGATGTGATTCAACTGGCCTTTGGAACCGTGCCTCATGGTTCTGTTATATCTGTTATGAATGTGACGCACCCAGAGATTGCATTCTTTGTATTGTCTCCCGAATACGACATCGCGATAGATCATGTTATGATCAACTTATTTTGACATGACCATACTTATAACGGGGATGTTTATATATCATTTTAATTTGTATAGTTAGTGTTATCAGAACCGGATCGAACCGGCCAGTCAAACAGGTCCGACCGTGAACCGGTCCAAAAATCGGTTCGATTAAGGCCGGTCCGATCTAATGTTGAAGAATCGGACGAACTGGACGAACCGCGGTTCGACTAATGAACTGGTCCGAACCGATCCAACCCGATTCACCTTTTAAAATAAAAAAAATAAACTTAAAAATATTAATATATTTAAAATGATATTTATGTGTGAATAAAATTATGTTGTTATTATTTATCCCTTTATTTTAAATATATTTGAAGTTTAAAAGTTTAAATGAGCATAAATGTCAATTGTGAAGAGTGAAGATCAATGGAATATTATAAAATTTTAAGATCAGTTTATTTAACCATGTTATTATTATTTTTACTTGTATAATTATATAATCATGACTAATAATTATAGATATATTTTTTTATTTTGATTATTATATCTTATTTCTTATTGTCTTGGGTTATAAAATCGGGTCGAACTATGTATCAATATTACGATGATGTCACGGTTCAAACCGATTCGATTGAACGGTCTAACCGATTCGAACCGAACAAATTCATTGACCGGTTCACATCGGTTCAATTCTGATAACATTGGTATAGTGATTTTTGGTTGTTTGTTAAGCTACTTTTTGCGCGCCTGATAAGTGAGAGTGCTAGCAAACGATCCATGGGTGCAGATCCAATACCAGATCAAAAATCCAATCCACGGGCGGAGATCCCGTTCAAGCAAACTCAAATATACATAGAAATTGAGACAGAATCTACGAATCTATTGGAGGATAACAAAAACTGGTTTGACCAGACTTTTGAATGTAATGCTCTATTCTGAAGGCAAGAGACATAGAAAACATATGCTAGCAACATGAATATAACCCTGTTGATGATGTAAAAGGTTACAACTATTGACCTTTCTCTGTTGAGATTTCCATTCAAAATAACTCAGAGGACTCTATGTAGAACAGACTCTATGTAGAACAGACTTTTGTAGTTTCTCCGCTTCTTTGGACCTAAGTGCCGTGTGTGTGTGTACAAGTAGATCCGATAATTTAGATTTTGACCCCATTTGATCTGATTCTAATTCCTATCTCGTTCCCAATCTAATTCGTTGGTTCGTCTACTGGAGTGAGACTACTTTTCATACTGATCAACTTGTCTCGGTCTTGATCTTAACCCAACAGAGGGGAGGGGGGGGGACAGTTTAAGGGTCACTTTGATAAAAGGGTAAGTCGGGTTAGGGTGGATTATCCGGGATGGGATGACTTAATCTTGATTTGACTCTTTTTATCTTAACCGAGGTCTATTAGGGATAATCTTAGATTTTTTCACTTCAACTAAAAGGGTAGAATAAATCACCCGGGATGAGTTAGAGGTGGACTATCCGGGATAACTTATCCGCCCCTAACTCACCCCGTTATCAAAGTGATCCTAAGAGACTAATTTAGGATCACTTTGATATCAGAGCAACTCCGGTTAGGATGGTGGAACCGAGTCAGGTGAGTTATTCTTGTTTGCGTTATTTTGATTTTATCGAGGTCAAACATGAATTAGGATGAATTTTTTAATTTCATGGGGAGGGAGCGAATAACCCACCCGATCCAGGGACGTACCCGCCCCGACCATATCCCCGCAACAAACCGGGCCTTAGACTTTGCTAAAACCCATCTAAACCGGCCAATTTCTACAGAAAAAGTTGTAAGCTCTTGTTCACGAAGAAATTTCTTTTTGTTAGAATTTTATGGAGTTCTCTTCCTCTATTTTACGAAGTGTTACAGCTTTAAAGAGATGGAATAGATAGGGCTGACTTTTCAGAGTAAACTCTTTGACTTGTGCAGGACACTTAGTTACCTAACAGAAGAACAATTAAAATCATCACAAACCTCCTCCTCTTCTTTTGTGTTGCAATTTATGCGGTGATTGTTTTAACTTTTATCGATTTTAAACAATAATCAATTGAGCAATGGATACAATTCGAATTTATGTTGATGGCCTTAGGTTCTTCTTTTCTCCCATAAAGATATTGAATAAATTAAATGACTCGTTTTGAGTTCCACTAGGATTTTCCAAACGCGTCGTCGTCATCTTCTTCCACTTCTTATGCTGCCATGAATGGTTGTGCCCCGAGAGCCATCGAACTTTGTTGAATAAGCATAGATTATTGATATCAAATGCATTCTTCATTATTATTGAGATCTCTCCATTTGATTTTGATGATATTACAAAATCTTTAGTCAATGATTTTTAACACGATGTTCTAGTGTATTCAGACCTTGCGTAAAAGAAATAAATAACATGTGCAAAGATGATTAAATTCCAAAGACAATTCGTATGATTCTTCTGGTGCTTCCTTCAGCAAAGTGATAGAGCTAGCTAGATTAGCTGTTTCATATGAGCCTAAGATCAATTACTTATCCAATACATCTATACAAAAGTTATAAATGTTTAAAAACAACTAACATAACAATGTCTGGGCTGATGTTAGAAGGCCAGTGGAGAGCCATTATCCAGAAAGCATTTTTCTGTTCAAATGAGTAGTGTTCCGTTTTGGTGTCGACGCCACAAACTTGCTATTTTTCTGTACTATTCATTTCCGGATCAAGTTGGGACATTCAAGAAAGATTCCACTTTCCATATACATAGAAGGGGTCCAAGAGCATTTTGGCATGCATGAGATGCCTCCGAAAGGGATGACAACCAAAGCTTTCAGCCGCCACCACCCCTTTGAAAATGGATATACAATGCTGTTCTTTCATCACATTCTCTTGCAAGATCAACTCTAGAACGCTTGTTACATGTCTACTATCAGATTTGTGATCAAAAAATCTTACTGTCTCTTTCTTATGTTGTAACCGATGAGATTTGTTGTATGCTTTATTGTAATCTTCTTTAAAAAAGAAGAAATTCGCGCAGAGTATACATCCCTGTTTTGAAAAGTAAACTAACAATTTTGTGTCTAGTGTTTAGTGGTGAACTAACATCTTTTGTGTCTATGGATTGATAGGTGAGCTAACATTTTGATGTGTAGCGTAGAAAGATGAATTAACATATTGATGTCTAACGTAAATAGGTGAGCTTGCACCTTGATGTGAAGTAAATTATGAGGTGAGTTAGTATCTTGATGTCTAGCTGATTCTAATGAACACCCAAAATATTCTTGGAGAGTGAATGTAGATTAGTAAGGAGCTACACGGAACCACACTACAATATCATCGTGTCTTCTTGCATGATTGCCTCGTTGTCTCTCTCTTCAATTCTTTACGTGCAGTTGTGTGTTTAATGTGTATGATTACTTAAATAGTATGTGATTAGCGTGATTTGATTTAGACCCAATTCATCTCTCCCCCCGTCCCCCCCCTCCCCCTCATCTTGAGTTGGCCTATCTTGGGATTTCCCACTATTATATTTTTTTTAAGAGGGTGGTGGGAGGTGGAGGTGTCAAAAGTCCTATCGTAGAAATCTCGTTTTGTGTAGTCCATCTCCTAATTGTTTTAAGAATGTGTGGAATTTCAACCGTATAAATGCCTTAATTAGTCATGGGAGTGTAGGATATCAAATTCGTTTTTATGGTAATTATATTAACGTGCCCTAGTCAGTAAAAACTCTGCATGCATACAATAATTAATTATCTATACTTGTATATGGTACGTAGTAGCATTATAAATAATAATCCGAGCTGAATGATCAGATCCCAGACCAAGAACACAACCCAATTTAATTAATTGGAAGTCTTTGCGAGGTAAACTGATTAATGCAGCGACCCCGGTCGGTCTCAAATACCATTTGCCGGGAATTTTGAAGTGGCCTTCCATGGGCACCAGTGGACCGCGACCCTCGGCTGGAACGCGGGGATTCGATCGATCGGCCTCCTTCCCCAGCTGACCGACGATTACCACCACCACACATATATGGCCTCCGGTGGCCATGTAGGGTACGTGCGTACGTACGTAGGGGGCCCTCTCCGGCCAGTACGTTAACCATGTCTCAAGGTCGATCTGCCTGCTAGATGTTGACGTGGATTGCGTATAGCGTACGTTATTTAGTGCATCCATATTTATTAATTAAATAAAAATAATTATTTTTAGATCGATCTCAATAATTCGATGTGTTACAACACTTAATAATAAAGAATGAGTTTTGAATTCTTTTCCCTTCTTATTTTTCACCTTCTTATCATTGATCAGATCGATCGTAGAATTAATAGCACACTAACTCTCGTGATAAGATGTATAATGATCACTCGTTTAATTATATGCATGAATTATATGTGATATATTTTCGTTGATTGAAGACATAATTAAAGAGAGAGAGAGTTTACATCTACAATTTACAGCTGAAACTCTCTCTCTCTATAACTCAAAGGCTTTCACAGGCTCTGGAGGAGATGCATATCCTCCACCACTCATATATTCCACCACTCCAATCTTCTTCTTTATTATGTTAATAAAAGTGAGAGAGAGAGAGAGAGAGAGAGAGTTTATATCTACGATTTGCCGTTGAAACTCTCTCTCTCTCTCTTTCTAACTCAAAGGATTTCAGAGGCTCTCGAGGAGATGTCCTCCACCATTCCAGTCTTCTTCTTTATTATGCTAATAAAATTGAGAGAGAGAGAGAGAGAGAGAGAGAGAATTTATATTTATAATTTACAGTTGAAACTCTCTCTCTCTTTCTACCTCAAAGACTTTCAGAGGCTTTTGAGGAGATGTACTCCACCACTCGTATATTCCACCACTCCGGTATTCTTCTTTATTATGTTAATAAAAGTAAACTAACAATATTTTAATTAAAATTAATAAGTACATTGCTAATTAGATCAAGAGAAATTACATTTGTGGTTGGGGTTGGCGGCTATCCCTATTTAATTTTTCGCATTGTTAATTTAGAGACAAATTAGTGAAAAACAATTAAGGCCATACACGTCCTCACATGAGTTGTCGGGTTAGGACATCACCCACTTGTCGCCCACGGCTCCTTCCACGTCAGGAGACAGCGATTATTTAATTAATTAATGAATTCCCGGGGTGGGGGGTTTCATGATCGAGTGCATGGCCGGCCCTCTAGGCTCGCCACTGGGCGTCCCTTCGGACACACACATGAAACGCGGGGATTCGGTTTCCTAGCTAGCCAGCTAATTAACCCCATCGATCATGCCGCTAGCTAGCCGGGATCCAAAGTCATTAATTAAAATAATTACATGCCAGCTAGGTTGAGAGTGTAATTAAGGAAAATGGGGGTGATATGTAAAGAATGTATATGAATATTCCGGAATCTAGCTAGCTAGCTACGTCGATCTGAATGTATTAAGGTTCCCCAAGTTAATGAGATCCAGAGAATAGTGGGGGGAGCGGAAAAATCAATTGATGGTCCCACCTTTGATTCGGGCCAACCGGCCCACTTCTCCTCCACCACTAAATTGATGGGTCCACATTTGATTCGGGCCCACCAGCCCACTTCTCCTCCACCACTAACTCCAAGTCCCCACCAAAAGAGATCGACGGCGAAGGCGCCTTCCGGAATATTATGATGATTTGGTGCATGGTCGCTAATCTTGGACAACGGCGTCAGGCACATGACGTTCGGACATCCACATCGCTTCAATAATTCATCAAAAACAATAATGTTAACATTTAATAATAATTTCGATTACTGTTTTATTTTTCAGAAATAATTTCTCATATCCAGTCCGCGCGTGTCGATCGGCAGCTTTACATGTTCATAACATGCATTCGAGACTTGTGAATCATAAAACATAGTAAGTGAAGATGGTTTCATCGATCTCCAACAACGTCTACGGTCAGTTTCAACCAACAACTGTCCCGTTTCATCACTAATCATATATAATTATCACGTAAGTGAATCTGTACGTACGTAGGGAGGACACGCACTTTTATATAGCATCAGAGTGTATATACATATATATGTTTAGGACACTAATTAATCACAGACGCCACGCAGACGCAGCGTTCGTCACTGTTGCCTACAATTGCCGTGACCGTTAGTATTTGGTGAAGCAGAAGCAATAAGCTGGTGATGAGTACGGTCTGGCCGCGCGCATCTGGCGTCTGATGTCAGCGTCTTCCAAGAGTCTATGGGCGGCTTCCTGTGTCTGCAACGCACGGCTGTCACACAACGGAGGGCCCGGACGGACTCCAAATTTTGGTGGTGTCAGTGTGCAGGGACAGAAACAGAAGAGAAGCAAATTAGAACACACCAAGAAACGCACGCACACACACAATAAATCGATCTGACATCACCCCCTCTTGTCTCCTTCCTCCTCCTCCTCCTACACCACCTCTCCTCCCCACCCCCAGAAGGAGAAGAAGAAAGAAGAATCGAAGTCGAGAGTATCTTATCTATATATGGTGGCTGGCTAGGCTAATGCTACGCTCTATCTATGTGCTGCTCCTTGGAAGTTAATTAACAACACAAGCTAGCGTCGTCTGTCCGGGCACCTCTCGCCGCGCCATGCACGACCAGCTGGAGGCGTTGGAGGCCGCCTTCTCCCTCCCCGTGGATCATGATCACAAGGCCACTGTCTTCCGGCCGCTCTCGGCCGCCGCCCCCCACATGAGGGCCTTCCACCTCTCCTGGCTCTCCCTCTTCTGGTGCTACTTCTCCACCTTCTCCGCCCCTCCCCTCCTCCCCGTCATCCGCGACGCCCTCTCCCTCACCTCCACCGACGTCGCCAACGCCGGCATCGCCTCCGTCTCCGGCACCATCTTCGCCCGCCTCGCCATGGGCCCCGCCTGCGACCTCCTGGGCCCCCGGGTCTCCCTCGCCGTCTTCTCCCTGCTCACCGCCCCCGCCGTGTTCGCCGCCTCGGCGGTCGCGTCCGCCCCCGGCTTCGTCCTTCTCCGCTTCCTCGCCGGCGTCTCCCTCGCCAACTTCGTCGCCAACCAGTACTGGATGAGCTCCATGTTCGCCCCCGGAGTGGTCGGCGTCGCCAACGGGGTGGCGGCGGGGTGGGCCAACGTGGGCAGCGGCGCCGCCCAGATCCTCATGCCGCTCGTCTACTCCCTCTTCGTCCGCCTCGGCGCCGTCGAGCCCTCCCTCGCCTGGCGCGCCGCCTTCTTCATCCCGGCAACGATGCAGGTCATGACGGCCATAGCCGTCCTCTTCCTCGGCGAGGACCTCCCCGACGGGGACTTCGCGGAGTTGCAGTGCCTCAAGAGCAAGCTCAAAGAGGGGGCCTGGGAGGTCATCTCTCGCGGCGTCGCCAACTACCGGGGCTGGGTGCTGGCGCTCACCTACGGCTTCTGCTACGGCGTGGAGCTGACGATGGAGAACATCATCGCCGAGTACTTCTACGACCGGTTCGACCTCGGGATCGAGGCCGCGGGAATCGTTGCGGCGAGCTTCGGGCTGGCGAACCTGGTGTCCCGGCCGGGCGGCGGACTGCTGTCGGACGCCGTGGCCGCGAGGTTCGGGATGCGGGGGAGGCTGTGGGGGCTGTGGGCGGTGCAGAGCCTGGCCGGCGTGTTCTGCGTCCTCCTCGGGCGGGCCAGCTCTGTCGGCGCCTCCGTCGCCGCGCTCGTCTGCTTCTCCCTGTTCGTGCAGGCGGCGTCCGGCCTCACCTACGGGGTGGTGCCTTTCGTTTCAAGAAGGTTATATTCTTACCGTTGTTACTTGGTAAATTAATTAATTTGCCAGCGGATCTTCGGAGAACCCCCGAAGCAAGCTGCATGTTGGATCCATGACTGACCAATTAATTAACCATGCATGCATGCATAGACCTTAACCTTAATTAAAATCTTGGTTCCAGGTCGCTGGGGGTGATCTCGGGGATGACGGGCAGCGGGGGCGCGGCCGGCGCCGTCGTGACGCAGCTGCTCTTCTTCTCCGGCGCGGGGCGGTTGTCGAGGGAGACGGGCATCTCCCTCATGGGGGGCATGATGCTGGTGTGCACGCTGCCGGTGATGCTGCTCCACTTCCCACAGTGGGGTGGGATGTTCTGTGGGCCGGCGAGCGACGGGGACGTCGCCGCCGAGGACTACTACTACTACGATTACTTCCCTCTGAAATGAGAGAGGGAGAGAGAGAGAGAGAGAGGGAACGATCGACGGACACGAGGAGCATGCTAGCTGCTGGAGGGCAGCATGCATGCATGGTCGAATTCCTGTGTGGTGGTGGGCACACACGCACACATGAAGAGCGCGAGGGCCGCATGCTCGTTCGTTTGTGAATATTCCAAAATAATGAAACACGGTGACAGGATTCTTCCTCCTTCCATGATGGTACGTGTTGGTGGAGGTGGACCATGCATCCACCTTCCAGCCGTACGTGGTATATGTTATTGTACAATAAATATATCATTAAAAATCCCGCGCTGCTCCTTAATTAAATTACCGTAGTGTTAATTGGGATTCTTCGTTCTGTTGATTTAATTTTGTGATCGCGATGGTGACGAAATTGATCAGGATATGAAAATGTATGTACAATGATGAATGATTAATTAATTAATTAGGAAAGTGATTAATGCTTGTTGAGAGCTAGGTTAATTGTACGCAGTCTCATGATCTCTAGTGGAAGTGTTCTTTCTTTATATGTAATAATTTGAAGTTTAATGCATGGGTCTATCTTCATGGTAGTGGAAATTAACGTTGACCCATAATTAATTAAATGGTAGAGCCCTATATACAAGTACGTACAAGCTTCTCTCAGAGAGGCAAGCGATGGATTTGAAAAGTGAAGTGATCTGATTATTTAAGGAGGAGGCAGAATGAAGCCAATATCGAAGCATGACATGCATCGAGATTAATCATTGGGATTAATATATATATATATATAGTTAGCCTTGTTGTTTTAATTATTAGAGCGCATCATGCATCCAAGTTGAAAATATTATGTATACACCGCCAAACTGCAATATATAAGCATCTCTCTCTCTCTCTCTATATATATATATATTAACTCCTCAAATTAAACCGCCCACTCATTGCAGAAAGAAGATTAAAGATATGTTCGAGAAATATATAGCAGAGGCCCATGCTTTTAACACGCACGCACACACACACACACACACACACACACACACACACACACACACACACACACACACACACACATACAGCCGATTCAAGATCCCTAACATATGTAGCATCGATCCTCCCCTCTAATTAATTCCCATCCAACCGGGGATAATTAATAGTGGATCCGGTAGCTAATTAAGCTAGGGCGATCAGATCGAGACCCACAGAAAAAGAAGGGCCAAAACAAGAGTAATTAATATCGTGTCAATCATAAAAGCCCGATTAATTTGATACGTTAATGTTAATCTAAATCATAATCAATCAGTATTTGACGGAAAATGAACAGATTCATTTTCTTGTAAACTTACATATCCATTTTCATGTACTGCGAATGATCATGAATGACTTCACGGATATATAATGAATGGAATGCTCTTAATTAATATATTCTAATCCAGATCCTATGACCTCTCTGCGGATGCATGCTTTCGTGACACTGCTTAGAAATTTCTCTGCGATTCCTTTGGTTGGACTTTGGAGTACACATTCGGATGATCTCCCTCGCATCGATCTCACGTTTGTGCGTTCGTATGTATGCGTGATGCTTGGGGAAAATGAAGCCGCGGTGGCATGGGGATTAATTTGCAGAACCTTCTTCCAATCCTAGTCGTTGACGTCGGTGACAATATTGTTTCCTCTCCCTTTTCCCCCCCCCCCCCCCCCTCATTACTTGCTTGGATGTTGAAAGAGCTTAATTAATTTGTTGGAGTGCGATGAAAAATTTTGACCCTACGGATGGTAATGGAGGGAGAAATCATTTGCTTTACTTCATTAATTAAATGTGGGTAGAATTTGGTGTAGGCAGAAGTGTACTGTATAGGCCCTCACTATAGTAGAGCCAGCTCCTGTGTTGTGTCCGCCCTCGCAAGAAGATGCTCCTGTGTTGTGACACTGGGCTACCCCTTCTGGAGGGGGTCATACTAATTTTTGTAGTCAAAGGCGAGAGGTGCTTGAGACGATCAAGAGGGTCAACATTTTTTAAATATATTAAATAAAATAGATATATAATATATATCAGTAAATATGCCAACAACACATATATAAAACCTGCAATCAGATTAGTAAATTCATCTATTTAGATGTGAGATAAATTAAGAACCTATCTAATTCACATATAGAACACTGCCAGACCAAGGTAGGATGAAGTCCTTGGACGACAGGGGATATTCCCAAGTCCATGGATGTTTGTGATGTGATGCTTATGTTTTTTTTTTTTTTTTTGGGGGGGGGGGGGGGGGGGGAAGTGGTGTGTGCCACTAAATTATATTAAGGTGTATGAAGTATGTTAGATCATACAAATATATATCACTCGCTAGCTGTTATCATAGAATTAATGCATCTATATATAACTGGCATCATGAACTGAGATTGTTTAGTGGCTTTTTAATTATTTCATTTCAAATACATGTTCTGATCGCTGTATCATGCTCACCTCATCTGTGCATTTTATGCAGTTAGTGATTTGGATATCTCTGCAGCAAAGAATTTTGGAGTTACAAAATTTGTGAACCCGAAAGCCTATGACAAACCAATACAACAAGTCCTTGTTGACCTTAACGATGGCTGTGTTAATGCTTTTGCCACTTTGCTAATGATTCAGGTAAAGATGTTGGTGTTCCACTTCATAAGAGATTTAAGATTCCTAAGTACTTTTATGTTCCTATTTTTCTCATTTGCTTATCCTTTGGTTTCATTGTAGACTTAGTTTTTGCTTTATTATCTTGTCTTAAATAATTAGACTATGCAGGAGACTTAATTTGTCTCATATCCTTGCTTTATAGAAATGTGAGACACCTGAAGAGCAATTAGATGGCAGAGGAACAAGTTGCCGAATGCTCCTCTCTTTGTATGGCGGGGCTCCGCTGAGATGACCCGGTTGTGTTTCCGAAGTACCGTCGCCAAGCAACAACGAGGTTCACATGGGCGCCACCTCACACAGAGCGACCCGACCCGAACCGACATGGGGACGGCTCACGTGATTTGGCGCGCTGTCCCACTCCCCAGAAACGATCTCACTGATCCAACGGCTCTGATCACATTCTGCCTGTGATCCACCGATCGAATCATTATTTAGGAAGATGTGCGATTTCTTTTTCTCCTCGCTGCGGCAAAAGAAAAGGAACCCCCCCGCCCCCCACTCCAAAAAAAAAAAAAAGAGAACTTTTGGGTGGACGAGGTGACGTGGGTGGCAAGGCGAGCATCTGCCCTTCTTCTCTTTGCAGGCTGTGTCCTTCCCGGAACTTCTACAGTACCTCGTCATTCTTTGCCCCCCCCCCCACCCCCGCCACAGTTTAGCGACCATAATAAATAAATTTAGCATGAGAATGCAAAATGACTGAAATTTAGGCAAATTAAAATCTTAATTTGATCATTCTAAACTAAGGAAGGTTCATATCCCCCGGTCAAGCAAGATTTATGATTTTTATGTATAAATTATTGTTGAAATAAAAAATATAGATTTATAGCCCACGCATTTTTATATCTCTACGCACGTACATCATCATTAAACATGTCGCCGGAATATATATAAGAAGATCACAAAATATTCTTTTTTTTCAGCATTTGTGTATACAAGAGCATATTCGAACTTGTGTAAAACGATTGTCATGAGGTGGTTTTACGGTGAGAATTTTGATGACATGTGCAAGTACATATCAATAAATAATAAATCTATACATCTTATTCTAACACTAATATGTATATATGCAAGAATTAATTGCTCGATTTTTCAGCGCATCTATATATATATATATATTCTTGTTCTTTTCCACCTCTTATTCGAAACTAAACCTTGTTTCTTAGATAATATGAATCCCTTTTTTGATATATGGAATAACTTATCAGTAATCAAAGTCAAA
The DNA here is from genome assembly GCA_022559845.1 of Amorphophallus konjac. NCBI lineage: Eukaryota > Viridiplantae > Streptophyta > Magnoliopsida > Alismatales > Araceae > Amorphophallus > Amorphophallus konjac. The sequence goes on along the minus strand of CM040125.1, from coordinate 1,969,285 downwards.
GTCATGGTAAGCATTAGAAATAATTTATAACATATCATCTTCTTCTGCGTTAACTAGGGAGCTAAAAAAATTCTAAATTGGTCGTGGGCGGGCGGAGCAGTGCGCCGCAGCCTGGGGACTTACTCACCTCTCACTGGGCACGCCACGTGGATGGAGACTTAAATACGCGTGGGGGGGTAGCGGCGGGGGGCGGCTTCGCCGGGGCGAAGCGTGTCCTCCGCACACACACCCCACGCCCATCCTTTTCCTGTTCACGAAGCCACCGATCGAACCAGGCAAAAAAAAGTAGATCCTTCCCCTGTACTTCTTCCATCACCTTTGTCCTCTTTCTCGTGTGGGGCGTTCGCCTCCTCTTATATATGAGAGATTAAAAAGAAAATGAAGGAAATAATTATATATGAGAGATTAAAAAGAAAATAATTTTTTTGGGAAAGACTAAAAAATAAAAATCTCATGGAAGAATGGTACGATGGTATCACGCACTACTTGGAAGACACTCTTGAAAATTTTCGTTGGCAAGTCCCCTTTTCAAATAGGTCATGAGTTTATGAGAATCTTCTTTTCTCTAGAGAAGACGTAGGATGAGACTTCCCCCCATGTCTTTGTTTCAAAAATCATATAACAAAAACAAAGGGATTGAGAGAGAGAGAGAGAGAGAGAGGGAGAGAACTCCACAAGGGAGGGAACGACCGATTTTACTTCCTGTGGTGTCACACCAATAATTCCCAATCAAGTCGAAAGGAATACTTATAATCTCTCTGGTTCGTTCCAGTTGAAAGTGCATCCAAATGACCTAGAAAGAAGAACTTCACTGACTATTATTAGCATATATAGGAAAGAAAATAATTAAAAATGAGAAAGGTGCTTTAAAGATATTTAATTAACTAAAACAAAAAAAAAACTGAAGGTGAAGAGAGGGATCGAAGCTGCGATTGCCGCGGGAGGATTCAGACTCCGATCGGCAGGGTGCTTAAATTGTGGATAATTTTGGTCCCGGCGGTCGGTGGCATTTTTCCTTCCATATGCTCCTGTTTGATCGGTCGAGGAAACAATGCGCTTGCTGCTTGATCGCATGTTTCCCCCGGTTTGACTCGTTTCTTGCGTCGAATTCTTGTTTGTTCGCCAGGAGTTCTTGTGGAGTTGTGATGATCCGTCCAGGGAATGTCTCCTACTATTCGATATTGTCGTGTGTCTTTCACTGACTCGATTGGGAATTAGTGTTTTGCTACTGAACACATTTGTGTGCCGAGAAGACGGGCGCGTAAGTTGTTTTTGTTTCAAATTTCCCTTTTTCATTTGTCAGGTGTTCCACTAAGCGCCCGCAGGTGTTGTTTCTCCTCTCCGCTCGAGTCTTTGCTTATTGCTTTCCGCAAGTGGTGCTTCTGGTTATTGGTTTGAGGACCGGGTGTAGTGATTGGCAAGTTTTTTTTTTATTTTGCTGTTTTGTCTTTGGTCTCTCTGGTTATCCGCTCAGTTGGTGAAGTTTCTGAATCCTTCCCATTCCTGGTTCATCCAGTCGACGGTAATCTGAGCAACAGTTGGGAAAGCGACGAGTGGATTGGTCTGAAGAAGTTGGACTACTGGAAAATGCAAACGCCAAACATCTTGTTTTTCTTTCCCTTTCTTTTTCTTGGCCATATTCTTTTCTACTGAACGAGGCTTTGCGTAGGACTTGATTCCTTTGCATCGTACTGAACTTTTGGGATCATGGTCCCTACACCTTCCGTTCGTACAGAAACTTGATATTCTTCGTTTAATATCTTCACTTATTTAGAATGTACGCAGTCAGGATAAGATCTCGATTTTCAGAAGTTGCATTTTGTGTGGTCTGAAGATTGCTTCTGCTTACAGTGTAAGCCTTACGCATGATTTTCTCTAGTTTCTTGAACAGAACAAATTAGGTTCCCCATTTTACTGAACGCTGTTAACTTTGCGTTCATGATGGTCTTTCTTTCTTTAACAGATTTTAGCAGCTGATAATTGGGTGCGTGATTGTGGAATATGAGTGGCACTCTGAGGCATGGTTTGGTTCCCCAAGCTCTATGTCATACTTCTGTATCACGGAGTCTGAATAAAGAGCACCTAGGCATATCTGGGAACTTATCACGTGGAGTTCCTTTGGCATCAAAGGCAGACCAAGCACTGCATAATAAGTGGAGACCGCTGCTTTCAACTAAGTTTCTTAGTGAAGGTCCTATTGGAGCGAAAGCTAAATCATCTCAGAGAGCTCGCAGGACAGCAGTTACTATGGTTCCAAGTGCTGTTTTAGACACAGATTCTAGCTCTGAGGTGCTATTTCTTTCCCAGTGTTCTCATTTTTCCCATGGTTTGCCTTCTTAGTACTTTGGTAAAAGCTTTGACTCTTGCATACTTAGCTTGAACTAAACCCATTCTTTTCCCTGCATGCCTTTCTGAATGTACAAGCCAGAATTTGCTTTATCAAAGTAGAATTTGAATTTTGAATTTGCAGGAAGAAAATTATTGCATTAGGGTCGGCTTTGGATTGCCGTAAAGCAGTGAAATCCTTGGATCTTGACATAACTGGCTTCAAAACCAGTGGAAAACATAATCCCTAGTTTTGGTTTATGGTTATTTTTGATGCAAAACAAAATTGGGGATCCTTTATTAATGGCTGACCCTGATTTTGGATTCCATTATACCAAGTGAGAGGAATCTAAGGATTCAGTGTTTGCATCAATGCAAACAAACTTTAGGATGCAAACGCTATGTTACAGGTGAAAATGAATAGTAGTCATTTAGCTATTTAGGCATCAGCTGCATTTTCTTTTAAGATGAGTCAGAGGGACGATTTATTGATTGTATTACTTCATTGATTTTCGAAAAATGGCAAATTGTACTCCCAATTTTAACAATTAATAAACGGAGGTCGTACAATTAAAAGGCTGAGGAGAGATTCCTCCTCAACTGTGGACTATATAACAACAAAAGGAGATTACTTATTACAATATTTTCACCCTGAACAAAAACTTACAACAAATGTAAAAGAAACACTAATGGAAAATTCCCAAACTAATGCCTGTGTACCTTATACATACCCATCTTCTCGGTGTCAGCCATTCACTTTGAGTATCCTTGAAAAGCAGTTTTTAACTTCCACTGACCATGGTAGTCTTGGAGGAAGGTAAATCTCCCTTACTAACAGTCTCGCATGAGCAACATAATTACCCTTCCTTTGAATGAATTTGAATCCCTAACGCTGATGCCTTTTGAACTAATTCTCCACAGTGAATGTAGTTCCCCAAAATTGTGGCATGGTTCATGTCACTGAGTAAGGATAACATGAGATGCCTGAATCACTGGGTATCTAGTCTATGTAGACATCCTGTAGAGGCCGAAGGGGGCCACAAGATAATCCTACATTGGTTGTTGAGAAAACAATTGTGTGCTTATAAAGCCCGGGCTTCACCCCTTAACCCAAGAAGGCTTTTTTAAAGGATAAAACCCCACCTCCGCTCTGGGGACAATACCTCTTGGGGGCTGCAAAAATTTTCTTGCAACACTGGTGTCGTCTGTGGGTATCCCGGCCCAAAAGACAAGCTTGCCTTCTCATGAGGGCTATGTAGAGGCCAAAATGGGGCCACAAGATAATACCACATTGGTTGTTGAGAAAACAATCATGTGCTTATAAAGGACAAAACTCCACCTCCATTCTGGGACAATATCTCTTGGGGGCTGCAAAGTTTTCTTGCAATACATCCCATCCCCGAAGATCTGCTCACCGAAAAAAGTCTAAGCTGTGCTGTTACTTTATTCTTACAATAATAAATCATGTATAATTTATCTGTTATTAGAGTCACTCTAGAACACTACGAAAGTTTTCTATGATGGATGTTTTGTTATCTATGAGGAACTGTGGAAAAGTTCTTTGTGTGAGTCCATGTATTCCTATGTTTGTTGACTGTGTCATCGCATCGACCTCTTTTCTGTTCATTATTTGGACGGACTTTTGTTACTCTTTGTTTTCGGGCAGATGGTTTAATCCTTTTTCTTCTATCTTACATAGTTTATCATAATGTTCATTTGGCAACTGGAAATTTGCTTGAATGTTGGCCTCCTCCTGTGTGTTTCTGGCCATCTGCAATATGTTGATATCTTTATTTCTAAGTTTACGAGACACCTTGTATTTTAGTTTCTGGAAAGTGTATATCAGACGGCCAATAGCAAGAATCCTATTCCTAATATCTAACGATATTCCCAAATGGTGTTGTCTTAGATTCCCTAAGGATGTCCTATATACTGATTATTATAGCTTTGTTTCTTGAATCAGCTGGCAGGAAAATTCAATCTCGATGGAAATGCTGAACTGCAGGTACTTATTTCGTATCTGCTGACAAGGTTATGCAAGGTGGAATAGTTCAGCTACTTCCTGCTCTGACTTTTGTAACTGAACAGGTTTCTGTCAGTGTCTCAGCTCCAGTCTCTATTTTGCAAGTTCATATTCAAGTTACAAATACCAGTGGTTCTCCAATTCTTCACTGGGGCTTGATTTGCGAAGGAAAGAAGTAAGAAAGCTGCAGTGCTTATAGTTTCTTCGATCATTTTCTCCTATTTATTCGCTGTTCTCTGATTCCAATTTCTTGCTTCTTTATCAATGTATTTCAATCATTCACTCATTTCTTTTCTCCCTCCCTAAAGCAATTGGTTCCTTCCTTCTCGTTGTCCGGATGGAACAAAAGTTTACGAGGACAGGGCTCTCCGGACACCCTTTGCAAAGGTATGCCCTGAGCATGTACCATTTTTGCTATTGGCATTGAAAGCCTGAATGATTGGCCATCTGCTTTCATTCCATTTTCCTGTTTGACTGAATTATCAAAAAAATTACTCTCTTTAGGCTGGTCCAAACTTCTTTCTGAAATTAGAGATTGATAATCCTCAAGTGCAAGCTATAGAATTTCTTATACTTGATGAAACTCAGAATAAATGGTGAGTTGCATTTAAATATGGTCCTCTTGAACTAGCATTTTACATGTTGCTGAGTATCCTTGTTAATGAGCAGCTTATTTTTTTGGAAGGTTCAAAAATAATGGGCAAAACTTCAGAATCCAGCTTCTGCCAAGGGACAGTCCACAACAAAATATATCACATAATGTGACTCCTACGGTTTCACTTCCTGAAGATCTTGTGCAGATTCAAGCATATCTAAGGTGGGAGAGGAAAGGCAAGCAACAGTATACCCCTGATCAAGAGAAGGCAAGTAATCATATGCTCTTTTTGGATTTGTCAAAAAGCAACACTGAAAGGCACTGAGATTTTTTTTTCGTTTTAGATACTTTTAATTTCTCTTCTTTGGAAATGAGTGTCCCACACTTTACTTACATAGAGGCCCACAGAGTAAGCAAGAGAAATTGCCCATTTTTATATGTCAAGAATACATATTCTTGGATCCAAGGCTTGTATTTTGTACTTAGGTCTTATATTTTGAGTTATTCAATGCTTAGAAGTTGACAACATTTCTTTCCTATTCAAGATAATAACCTAGGCGTTTGAGGCATGAGGTGAACCCCTAGTCGTCTCGGTTGCCTCATGCCTCTGACTACATAGCTTGCAATAGTTCACACACTAGGAAAAGCCCTTTTGTTCATATCCTCTCAATCGCATTTGTTACTGAACTGCGAACTCAAAACTCCAGTTGTTAGGTGAAGAGGCCCATAACTGATATAGGCATAAAGTGGCTCATGAATACCTGGTGTGGGGCTAAACGGCTTTCGCCAACACTCCCCAATATGATAAACCTAGGTGAAGTTGTATGATAAATGGTGGCAGCATTCCCTGAGACCACAATGACCAAATAGAAAGGGGGAACCCAGAGAGTGATTCTGGCTTTGATGCCATGTTACCGAACTGAGCTGCCAACCCAAAAACTCGAAGGGGAAGAGGCCCAGAACTGATATAGGCACAAAGTGGCTTATGAATACCCGGTGTGGGATTAAATGGCTTTCACCAACAACAGCAATACTCTTGCAAGACTCTACTCTCCTCTAAGGTCGACGAAATCATCTTTTTAGGCACTTCGTCACATGCTTTCTCTAAATAGATGGAAATCATATCTAGATATTTCCTCATCTCTCTTTACCTCTCCATCAACGGCTTCAATAAGAAAGTAGCTCCTGTTAGCAGAACTAATGGCATGAGGCCAAATAATTTTCTAAGACACTAGTTACATGCCTTAGATGTTTTTCAATTACTCTTTCCCAAAATGTCTTATTGTGAGTCATATGTTTAATACCACATAACTATTGCAGTTTTGTACATCTGTTTTTTCTTTTTCAAAGAAAGGAATCACTATGTTTCCTCCAAGCATCTGATAATGTTCTCTCTTTCAAAATCTTATCAAAACATTTAGTGAATCACTTTTATATCAACATCACCTATATTTTTCCAAACTTCAATAAGTATGCCATTTGATCCACCCCTTCTCATTTCTTTTGTATCATTGTGTTGACTTCATTATCGATACATGATGTGATGGGGCATCCCTTGTCCCTCCACATTTTTCGAGGCTCGGATTGTCCGTCGGCATGTGCTATCGTGTTCGTCATATTTTTCTGAGTCTAGTCATGTAACTTTTATATTTTATTTGAGTCATAATTATGTAATTTTCCTTTTATTTGAGTCAAGTACCTAGGTTAAAGAGTCATTTACATAAGTCATATGTCAATTGGGCCATTAGATTAGCTAATTGGACCCAGTTTAGTGGGCTAGGCCCAGGGGCGCCCCTTTCCCCCTTGGCGTGTTGGCCGCCCGTGATTTGGGCATCCCTGGCCCAGTGGGGTCCTCCCTAGGCTGGCCAAACCCCTTGGAACACCTAGGTCCAACCTCGGACCCTCACCACTATCGCCGGTCCACCTACGGACCCGGGTGTGCGCATCACGGGTGAGTCCGTTTGAGTGAGTTCGCCAACTCGGTTGTTTGCTTGCAATTTAGGTCCAAGGAGTCTAGAGAGCCACACTTCCCCTTGAGTGAGCTCCTTGGCAGCTAGTGTGGTATATCAAAAGACGTCATCGGAAAGGTCGGTTACGCCGGCCCGGAAGGTGGCCTTTCTAGCGTCGAGGAAGCCTTCGGGCTCGTCCTTCGCCTCGTACCACCTCGCTGCCTTGGGTTCACAATTGGGCGACCATATAGGGCCCTTCATCCACCTAGGTCCTAGGTCGTGTCACATCATGATGTGTTATTTGTCATGAGAAGTACATAATGTAATTGTTAAAATGTCATCTTTATCACAGCAAGTATTCAGTTGCTTATGCTTGATTTTTATAGGAGGAGTATGAAGCAGCCCGGGCTGATTTGTTTGAGGAAATTGTGAGGGGCACTTCTGTAGAGGAACTCAGAATGAAATTGACAAAGAATACAAATGAGGCTAAGAAACCTGATATTCCTGAACAAAAACTACCAAATGAGCTTGTGCAAGTACAGGCATACGTAAGATGGGAAAAAGCTGGGAAGCCCAACAACTCCCAGGAGAAGCAACTTGTAATATTCACTGCCTCTGGAGCTTAATTATCTTCCATCTACACCCCATCAGGGCCAGATGAATCTTTCTTTCTTTTCATGTTGTGGAAATTATATATGTTCCTAAAAATACTTGGAAAACTTTGTTATAATTCTAACTCTGTGATTCTGGGCTGGTTGATGTTCCTTGAGTAGGTGGAGTTTGAAAAGGCTAGAGAAGAGCTGCAACTCGAGCTAGACAAGGGCATCTCTCTTGAGGAGTTACGAAAGAAGATCTTGAATGGAGACATCCAGAGTAAGGTTTCAAAGCAGCTTGAGAAAAAGAAATATTTTTCTATAGAAAGAATTCAGTGCAAGAATGGGGACATTACACAGCTTATCAACAAATATGCTCCTGAGGTTATGAAAGAAAGGATAGCTGACACAACTAGAACCCCAAAAATTTTAGAATCCTATTCACAATCTAAAGAAGCTGAAGATGGTGGTCATGTTTTCTACAAGAAAACTTTTAAACTGGACAACAAGGAACTTCTGGTGAGCTATTTTTTGCATCATCATAAGTGCCACAGCATATCTGGATTTTCTTATTCTAACATTTTTCTTCCTGATTTGGAGGTGCTTGTCACCAACTCTCTAGGTAAGATGAATATTTATATTGTTACAGACCGTGATGGGCCACTTGTTCTTTACTGGGCTTTATCAAAGAAGGCTGGAGAGTGGATGGTAAATCATCAATAGTCTTTTTTCAACAAGCTTAGGAGCTTGTTGTAACTAAACATTTAGAAACTTAAGTTATGCGAAATGGAGTGTCTTAAACATTCCTTCATGTACGTCACTTTTAATTTAATTTGCAGTCACCTCCTTCAACTACACTGCCCATGGGTTCTGTTCTCCAAGACAATTGTTGTGTGACACGGTTTGTCAGGAGCTCCTTGCCAGACTTGTTTTACCAGGTATATTTTGTTTTCCATCCATTTCATTCAGTCTTGTATCAATTTTCCACTTCATAATTACAACTTTAGGCTGCCTCTTCAAGCCGCTTGTTGGCCATTGAGTAGATATCAGTTGCTTTTGGAGTAGTTCTCTTTCCCCAAAAGTCATATTCCATAAAATGCTAATACTTTTATGGAATAAAGCGGTGCTCAAAGTCTTGTTCTAAATTATTTTTAAATTTGAGTTGCAGGCTATTGAGATCGATATTGATCAAGATGAATTTGTTGGCATGCCTTTTGTGCTCCTTTCTGATGGAAATTGGATAAACAACAATGGCTATGATTTTTATATTGATTTCAGTCATGGGCGTATGAAGACCAAAAAGGTCACTGCCTTTCCATTATATAAAGTGTCTATCTTCCTATGTGGAGTCAGATCATGTTTTATTAATCTTCATTTTATAAATATTTCCTCTGTTGAAGCTTTCTTTTTTTCTTGTCAAAGGAAGCTGGTGATGGAAAGGGTACTGCAAAGGACTTACTGGACAAAATCACCGAGTTAGAAAGTGAAGCGGAGAGATCACTTATGCATAGGTCCCTTTCTTTCTGTACCTAAACATCCTCTGATTTGGACTCTACTGTTGGTGTGAGATCAATAAACTTTTCATTGTCGTAGTCTTCTTTAGAGCCTTTGACTACTTTGATGCAACAAGTTTGGCATAGAAATCAACATCATGATGTTCAGCTATGACAAAAGGATTATCATATTTCAGATTTCAAATCTTTTCCTGTGAACTCAACCCTGTGGTGTTGGAGTCCACAATCTAATGCCACACTTTTAACCATCTTTTCATCTTTTATGACCAAACCTTGACATCTTAGCTATATAAAATATATTTTTGATGGTTTTTCCTTATCTTTATTTAATCTGAATGCAGCTTTTATGGCCCAAGGTCCAATTTTGCTTGCATGTTTTCTTGTATTTAAATGACAATGTCATCTCTTTTGTTTCACACATGCAAAGATTTGGAGGTGGCCCCAACTGGGCATCGATTTTGTGCTCAATAATTGGCCTACACCAGGCTTGGGCCTGAGGATGGATAGGCCTTAGTACTTCTTTTTTCTTCTTATTCATTGCTCCTCCCTTCTTGATTCTCTTCTTCCAGAAAAACTCCACCTATCTATGTGCATCCCCCCACCCCCGCACACACTTTTTTTTTGTTCTTTACTTGAGTGCCACATCTGAGCCAACCAAATGGAGCTTGCTGGATTATGGTATCCTGCGTATCCTCGAATGTTGCTAGCCCCCCTCCCTTTTCTCTCTGACGGATCTCTCCCTGTTAACTGTCTCCATTTCACAGTTTCACAGTTAACACTCCTTTCCTGATTGGAATCCTGCTTATCTGTCCCTGCATCTCTCTGTTCCTCCAATCCCCACCCAAAAAAAACCTATTACCTGTCTCTGTTGCACACTCATTACCCCCATCTTTTTAGCCTCAAGCCGGGAGAGGTTTGGGCCTGAGAAAAGTCCAGTGTTCTTGGGCTGGATGTGGCCCAAACAGGTTTTGTCCTTGGGAAAAGTTGGGATTAACCAACCGGGCATATGCCACCACCAAGTTGGCACAGGTCTTTCCCTTGTTTCCAATGATTTAGATTAGATCTTGTAGATGTTCATGTATTCTTTGATGAGTGGTAGTTGGTCTCCTAATTTTTTCTTTCTGTGGAAATAATCTTACCTTATGCTTCACAGGTTCAATATTGCAGCAGACCTGATGGAATTAGCTGGAGAATTAGGAGAATTGGGTCTTGCGGGACTTCTTGTATGGATTAGGTTCATGTCTACACGACAACTTACATGGAACAAGAACTACAATGTGAAACCACGGTATTTGTCTTCCAAGACATAGGTCCAAAGGTTACATATTTCATAATGCAAGATATAGGCAGGTAAAAAAGTTTAATGTTATGTATCACAAACTAAGATATTCATACTTGGCATGTTTGCAGTTTCTAAGCTTCAATTCTTGCTGTTTTGCCTGCCATCCGCTAGCATCTTTATGTATGCCACTGAATTTCTTTTCAATGCATTTTTTTCCCTTAGGTAATTATTTAGATCCAGAGATATTTTTTATTAAAGGCCTAATTCTAGCTTGACAAAAAATATTCTGATAAATTATGGAATTAATATTACCTGAAATTGCTATCATACAGTCTAGTTTCATGCTCACTTTGTTGTCCCATATCTCCAGAATTGGCATTATTTTAGTGGTCTGTATAGGAAATAATATAGTTTTAGGCAGCAGATTGGTGAAATAATAGATTTGTTAGAGGAGCTGATGAGTCCTTCTATGTCTTTATTCTTATCTAGATCTAGTGTCTTGTCTTGGTCGACCTCTCAAGCAAAGGCATAATGGTCCTTGTAACCTTCTAATGATTGCCCTAGTGTTAAGTGAAAAATAGGGGAGCCAGTTGTGGTACTGTATCACATATAATGTAGCTGCCCTATCTTATTTGTCTCTTTTCCTCTCCACTCCTCTTTCTCTCTTATGATTCTTTAGTTTTTAGGGTGGTCCTGGTTAAGAATGAAAGGAGAAACATCTACGGAAAGATAGGATTGAGTTTCTGCTTCATTTCTTGGAATCAGTTGGTTCTTTGGGGTGATTGGAGCTAGGGCACATCAAAAGCATATTGGTCTCAGAGTTGGAGACTTGCCTCAGCATCAGGAGAAAAAGAGCCATCCCCGCAAGCTCCTAAGCAGTCCAGTGGCACTTTCACCCTTGTGTGGGTCCCTTGCTTAGGGTTTCCAATCTTCCACTTTTAGGGAAATGGAACCCTGATTTTTGGGGGTCCCTGATGGCCATCTCCCTTCCTTAGGAAGACTGGGATAACGGGGCTTGTTAACAGCCTTGCTTGGCCTGTGGATTGTGAAATAGTGGAGTCACCCTATTATGGTTTGCTTTGTTGGTTGCTTCTGCAATCTGTGAACAGTTCCTGTTCTTTAGCTGTTCAAGGGAGGGGGAGTCATGCTGAAACAATATCTCTTGCATATCTTTGCTGCACTCAGTACATTTTTTAAGATATCTACCATCAAAAGTGAACAGGTGTCCTCTACACCCATAAAACCTGCAACAACCATACAGAGCAAGAACTCGTTGCTTCAAATTACTCCAATGAAGCTAAGCAAAAATAATTTCATGGTTTGATCAGCCATATGCAAATGTATACATAAAGAGGCAAAGTTGGCTACATCAGCAAAATTGCAACCCAGAAGCTTGAAGATTTTGGGTGTAAGCAATGATACCCTGAAAACAACATGGTTATGTCATGGATAATCAACTATCATGGGAGAGATTCAGCAAATGATTCTGAGGAAGAGAAAAGTTAGAGAGATGTGGATAATACCTTAGAAGATCTTTGGACAAAAGCAGGATGTGGTGCGTATTTACCAGTTGACTAAGAGATTCATGAGTTAAGCAAGGGAACTTGTCTGTCACAAGCTACTTTGGTACTCATCAGAGTAAGTGGAAAGAATTGGACTATGACTACATTAATGATTAATCTTGTGCGGAGAACTAGAAGAAGTGCCTAAGAAACCAAAGATGTAGAATCTTCAGATTCTTGGTAGAATACAACTCAAAGTATGACGCTGTTTACACGCGGAATTATATATTTTTGAAACATCCGATTTCGCTGGATGGATATGCGTATATTTGGCATATATATATGAATTCCGCGCCTTTTTTTAAATTTATCAGACGATTTAGGATTCGGGTACAAGACTTATCCCCACCGACCGAAGTCGGTGTTAATTTACATCGGACGAGTCCGAATACCCTTGATTAAACTGCTAAAGATCTTTTGCTACCCTTGACGAAAAGAAAGGCCCTTTTAGTTTCCTTCGGAGCGGGATTTTTTGATTATGACCTTATTATTCTCTCATGTGGCCTCGCCTTTTCATGTTCGAAAGGGAATATGTCGCTTCGAATTTCATGTAACTTTTTATGATCCCGATGAATTATATTCCACGACTTTCAATTTATTTTTACGAACATAAGCGTGATTATATTTAAAGAGCTTTGGAGGATACCATTTGCAAGGCTTTGTATGTTTATTTTTTTATTATTATAGCCCAAAAGAGATTTCTCCATGACAAGAATAATTGTTGGAGATCCTTTTCCCATTTGATTCCGTATATACATGCACAATTTTAAGAACTTTCGGGTCAATGGTGTAATTTTACGCCAAGAGGGACCTTTGTATAATTTTGACAAGGGCCATGACAACCATAGTTTTCATGCTCACTTAATTATTTTATTGTCATAGTATAACATCATGAAGCCCCCTTTATATATGAAGGGGTATTTATGCCAAATGTACATGATTTATATATGAAGGGGTATTTATGTCAAATACAAAATCCATGGTATCATAGTAAGAAGGAAAGGGGCGCACCCTTCCTCTTGCTTTTCTCTTTTGACTTGGGCCTTAGAAAAGCTCTCCAAGTCTTTGTCTTACTCTCTTCTCTCTTTTTCTCTCCCGGTCTTCTCTTCTTGTTGTCGTGTCCTCCCCCTTTGCTCCTTGGAGTAGCCTCCTTTTTATAGTAGATTCCACAAGTGGCGGAGGGGGTGGTAAAAAATCTCTTGGAGTTCCTCCGGTGGAATACCAAAGGCCAAGGTAACTTCTCCTCTTCCCTTGCTTCAGTTTTTTTTTTTTTACACTCTTCTTCTCCCCCTTTTCTTTTGATTGGACGGAGAGGGGAGAACCCCCTCCGGTGGGTTGCAGCCGCGGGAACCCCCCCTCCGGTGGATAGCAACAGGGAAAACCCCCCCCCCCTCCGGTACAAGACCGGAGGGGGTTCCCTCCGGGTCCGGCCGCAGCGGAGCCCCCCTCCGGGGCTGGCAGGCGCGGGCACACACCCCCCCCCCCTCCGGTACAAGACCGGAGGGGGTTCCCTCCGGGTCCGGCCGCAGCGGGGCCCCCCCTCCGGGGCTGGCAGGCGCGGGCACACACCCCCCCCTCCGGTACAAGACCGGAGGGGGTTCCCTCCGGGTCCGGCCGCAGCGGAGCCCCCCCCCTCCGGGGCTGGCAGGCGCGGGCACACACCCCCCCCTCCGGTACAAGACCGGAGGGGGTTCCCTCCGGGTCCGGCCGCAGCGGGGGCCCCCCTCTCCGGGGCTGGCAGGCGCGGGCACACACCCCCCCCCTCCGGTACAAGACCGGAGGGGGTTCCCTCCGGGTCCGGCCGCAGCGGGGGCCCCCCTCCGGGGCTGGCAGGTGCGGGAACACCCCCCCCCCTCCGGTACAAGACCGGAGGGGGTTCCCTCCGGGTCCGGCCGCAGCGGAGCCCCCCTCCGGGGCTGGCAGGCGCGGGAATACCCCCCCCCCCCTCCGGTACAAGACCGGAGGGGGTTCCCTCCGGGTCCGGCCGCAGCGGGGGCCCCCCTCCGGGGCTGGCAGGTGCGGGAACACCCCCCCCCCCTCCGGTACAAGACCGGAGGGGGTTCCCTCCGGGTCCGGCCGCAGCGGAGCCCCCCTCCGGGGCTGGCAGGCGCGGGAATACCCCCCCTCCGGTACAAGACCGGAGGGGGTCTTCCTCCGGTTCCGGCAGCCGCGGCCCCCTCTCTTTCCAGCCTTCTTCCGCGTGCGGTCAAAAGAGAGAAAGGGGTGGAGGGGGTTTGGTCCCCACCATGGCTATAAAAGGATCCCCGGGGATTAAAAAAAAATTTACTTTTCACCTCAGTACGGCCGAGTGGTGGACTGTACTTTCTTCTTGGTCCCGGTGCATCCAGGTTGACCATCCGGACATCCGAAAAAATAATTGTCTTTTTGCGGAATGATTCCCACACAAATTTATAGGCCGGAAAATATTTTTATCAAGACCTTTCAACGCACGTATATGCGCGTAAACAATAGAAATCCCCAATATATATATCTTGCCGGGTTGTCGGAAGGATTGACGGCGAAGGGGACTCTTGTCATTTTAAGGCCGTTTAACGACAACCCGCTGTATTTTCCTTATTTCAAGAACTCTTTTCAAAAGAACTTAAATAATATTTTTGGGTTTCAACAAATGCCCCCCACGGGTGGTCCGTCGAGGCCGGAGGCAGAGGCGGGCGACCCGTGCCGTCTCCTCTTTCTTCTTTTCTTCTTTGTTTCCCTCTCTTTTTGTTTTCTTTTCTCTTTTTTTTTTTTTTTTTTTTCGTTCATACTTCCATTTGATATTGCCTATAGCAAACTGACATTATGATATTGTTTTTTTTTCTCTCTCTTCTTTTTTTCTGCACTTCCATTTGATATTTCCATATCAAACTAACATCGTGCTATCTTCTTCTTCTTTTCCTTTTGGTTCTTTTCTTTTGCAGGCTATTCAACATGCCTCGATCTAGGAGAGGCCAAGTTCGCGGGTCTCGGAGTCAGGATGGGCGTGCTGCCCCTATTGCTTCCTCGAGATTGATGTCGCCTTTGGGGTTGCCACGGGTTACAGCAGATACCCTTTTTTCACTTGACAGGGGGCTGAGCATCGTTGCTCCGAGCCCTTTACCCGAGGGAGATCCAGGCGATGGCATGGTTGATTTATCTTTGATTTCCAGACATGGCGGCTGTGTCCGTTACAGATATGAGCGTCCCAAGGGTTACCCGAGGCACTACCCTTTGGATGAGTTTTTATTTCCCTTTATCCAAAACTTCATTCCTGAGGGGATGGATGATGGCGACAGTTCCTTGACTGCAGAGCGCGTTCAGCTCGAAAGAGCCATTCTTGTGGGTCGTGATAGCTTGCTTGGCTGTTGTGGAACTTCTTTTCCCAGTTTCCCGATGGGCCTTGTTTGCCGGGTTCAGTTTCCTGCCGTTACTCAGCTAGGCTTTTTTAGTTCCGAGACTGGATGTCCAGTTCAGGACCGGACCTTCTCAGCTGCTGCTTGGGATTTGGGTGGAAAACACCGGGCAATATCAGATTCTTGTTCAGGTCTCTTCTTGTCTCCATCCGGCACCCGATTTGCCTCAGAGGGGTATGATAAACTTTGTCTTCTGGACAAAATCATGTGTGGTTCTGTGCCCAGTTGGTATGGTAAATGGGCAGTTATTCCTTCCCACAAATTTCATTTGGGGGCCACAGAATGGCTCATGGGCGTCCTTCATCATTACAGTCGGCTACTGGAGCTTGTAGGCATTCGTCATGCTGTGACTGCCGCTTTATACCGCTATCCTTGCTACAGTGGGCTTCTACAGGCATTGGCGGAGAGATTCAACCGTCGATTTAACACGTTTGCTACAGCAGAGGGTGAAACCGCCCTGGATTTATGGAGCTTTTACAGAATTTCGGGGCTTCCCATTTCGGGACGACCTTATGAGGAGGTGTGCCTTGATGATCTCCACAGGAACTACTCCACAGGTTCAGGTGAATATGGCCTTCCTTTGAGCTTCAGGTACTTGATGAAAGTTTGGCGGGATCTAGCCCGTTTTGGTAAGAAGAAGGCACCTTTAGCTTCTGCCGGCGCCGTGCGGGTTAGTTTGAATGCTTGGGTTCAATTTTTTTATAATGGACCATTCTGTTTTCATGAGCGATTTGCCGAGGATGACAGGTCCCTAAGTGAATACCATGAGTTGATTCTGCCTTCACAGGAAAATAGACGCTATTTACTTGCACCTGAAAACGAGGGGTGGAATCCCCGACAGCTGCCGGATCGAACTTATCTTGCTGCCTATCTTGTTTACTGGTTGGCTACTTTTGTTATGCCATATGGCGAGGAGGGCCTGATACGGCCTGAAATTATTTACCCGGCATGTCTGCTTGCAGATGGTCATAAATTGGCCATTGCCCCTGCTGCTTTAGCCAATATTTACCATGGATTGGGGAACTTGACAGCACATAGCTCTCCCAGGGACAGAAGCGTTTACATGGCCACACATTATTTGAGTGCGTGGGCCGGACTTTTGCTACCCTCATTATGTCAGAGTGTGCCAATTGAAAACCTCGTGGCGCCATTGATATTTCTTTTCCGAAACCGGCCGGATCAACATCAGCATGAGCATTTATTAGCAGCACGGAGGATGCTTTCCTTTGTGCCTATGCAGGGGAATGAGGGTCTTCCGTTTGCCTGTGGCTCTTATGACTTCCGACCATTTGCTGTTGAAGGTCAGGACAAGGTATCTTACGGCCTTTCTTATCATCAGTCTACGAGCTCGACTTTTTATGAAAACTGGATGTATTGTATTAGGCCAAGCATACTTGTGTTCAGGAAGGGCAGCACTACTATTCTAGAGCCATACTTCCCTTACCGTTTTTCACGGAATTTTGGCTATGACCAGTCAGTGCCTCCAAATGCAGATTTTGGCATAGATTGCAGGCTCTGCAGGGGCCATGACACCCACCTTGTTGCAGGGAGTTGGTGGGATTATTTTTTTCGAGATGGTGCTGCTGAGCAGTGTCCTCTCCCAGAGGCAAGGCGAGTTGGTCGGGTTGACATCTATTATGCGCGCTGGTGGTTTAAGTACAGCAATGTTTTCCGACAACTCCCACAAAAGATAAGGGAAGCTGAAGAGGCTCGACTGGGCAGTACCGACCTACCGCCATTGTTCGTGGAAAATTCAGTGCTTCATACCCAATTTTCAAAAATTGCAAAGGCGGTGAAAGATTTTCGTCTGCAGTGGGAGGCTAAGAATGGGGCCATTACCATAGACCGTCGGCCATATGCGGGTGCAATTAAACCCTTGAAGCGCCCGCCAGTTACTACTTCGGGGCAAGGTGAGGCCTCGGCGGATCAGCGAGTGTATTTTTGGTGGACACACTTCTTGTCGGATTGTGGTTATCCTCAGGCTGCACCAATGGATACTCCTCTTCATCCTGAAGGCTTTACCAACAACTTGTGGCCGAAGTGGGAGCAATACCTGATCGGGTCCATCATTCGGATCGGGCCCTTTGAGTACGCCACCCTTGTTGAAAATGGCATCACGCTCGGTGATCTTTGGGAAGGCGTCTCCAAGGCTGGGAAGGTGGTGGGTTTACGCCCTGAGCAGGTGGTGCTGCAGCCTTCCTTTTCTCCAGCCCCGAAAGGTGTGTGGTTCAATCATTTTCACTTTTTACTTATCTGTGCGCTGGTATTTATCTCCCTCTTACGTGCTTCTTCCCCTTTTTTTGTTTTACAGAGAGCTATATAGCTGCCAGAGATATGCCACATAAAGGGAAGAAATCTTTAAATCCCCAGAAGCGGGCCCGTCCTAGTGAAGATGAGGGCGGCCCCATTCGTGTTCGCCGTGCCCGCTCTAAAGGAGGAGCTTCAGAGGAGAGGCCGGGTAACATCCCTTCTTTGTTTCTCGTTCTCTCCTTAGAGATGTGTCACTTATATCTATGTCTTTCCCCTCTTCTTTTTTTATTCCAGGCCCCTCAGGTGCCAGGGAGGAGAGTGGTGTTCCGGCTACAAATATTCTTCTTTCGCCAGCGCTAGAGGATACCGGGGAAGATGGAGAGCTCCAGGATGATGATTACAACCCCGTATCGGGCGCCTCACCCCCTTTCTCCCACGGAGGGCTTGACGATCGCATACCCATAGGTAGGGTGCTTCTCCCCACTATGATGAGTAATAAAGCCATAATCTTATTCCCTTGCTAAAGATGTTCTCCCCTTCTTCTCTTTTTTTTTAGAGGAAAATTTTGAGGGAAGATGCGCCAATATTCCTCCCGTACTGGAGCCAGGATCAAGCACAGGTCCAGCCTTTTTTAGTAAAATCTTCTTAATTTCCATATCTGATCCCTTTATTACAGGGAGAACTTTCACTTAGCAGTGATCATTTCAGGTTTCTCAGCTGAGAATTCAGTGATCTCTATGCAAGAATTTACTGCCCTCTTGGATTCCAGCCTGAATGCAGATCTGCCAGAGTTTTCTATAAGCCTGACCACTGATCGGGGCCTGGTGACCCAATATTCCCAAGAGCTGTTAGCCGAAATACGCAGGGAAAAGACTCCAATCCCTGAGGCCGGAGAATTGGATGTGACTATCCATGCTGTTGGTATGTACTTCTAGTTTTAGCCCACCGAGTCATTTTGCCCTGCTAAGATGATTGCATGAATCTCATCACTTTCTTGCTTTATGTAGTGAATGATCCCTTGTCCTCAAGCTGTCCGGATACTTTGGAGAAAAATAAAGAACATTCCTCTCCCTCGGGTCCAATTGAAGGCGCCTTCCAGACCGGTGTCGGGGCTGATGAAAATCAAAGCCTCGAGACGAGAGGTGGTGGCCCTTTGGAAGAGACCCCAGTCCTATCCCCCGAGGGGAGGGGTTTTGAAAGAAACATGACCGCCTCTCCTTCAGCTTCAGGATCTACTATGCCGCTTTCTGATGGGGAGGAGGATGTTGGGTTACAAGGTCATCATGCTCTTTACATTTTTCTGCTTGTTCTTTTAGTGGTTTCTATTGGACTGGGCTGACTTTCATAATTTCTTCTTTCTTTTTTCTCTCTCTTCTTTTTTAGAGAAACTTGTTGATGTATGCGTGTCTCGGGGTGCCCCAGTGGTGGAGGAGTCTGCCTCCTATCCGCCTGATGCGAGTAAGAGTGATGAACTAGTTCAGAAAAGGGGCCCACCCTCTTTTGCATGTGCCCTTTTCATATTGATGCCTGCCAAGGTATTCACATATACTTGCCTGATCATAATCTTGTGTTTGCTTCAGATCTCGATAGACTTGAAACAAGGGATTCGCAGACCTATTCAGCCCTTGACAGAGGCGCTGTAGGAGAGGAGGAGCCTAACCCCCTCCCGGCCGACCCAGCGACAGAGGGTTCTCTTTCACGAGGTGAGGCTAAGATCCCTTTGACCTCTAGAAAAGGATTTACAAACTCCTCTGTTATGAATAAAATTGTGACTTATGTGCCACCTTCCTTTTTTTGTTGCAGCCCCAGAGGGAGACGCTCCTCCTGCCCCCGGAAACAATAGAGGAGATTTGTTGTCGGGACTTGACTTTCCACCTCATGAGATTGATTGGCCTGATGGTCCTCAGCCTAAAGCTTTTGTGGGGGCTGAAATGATGGTGGTGACACTGATGAGTGGAGCACGAGCCTTATTTCAAGGGGGGAGCCTTCCTCCCATAGAGACTGTGCGGGACACTCTTCGGACCGGCACACGGGGCTATCATACATTGGGATTGCCCAGAGAGCCCTGGATGGCGGCAGTGGATGATGTTTGGGCAGAATTTCAGCGCCTGCACACAGCCTCGTTGTGGGAGACTTATAGGCTTAAAATACAAGAGTTAGAAGCTGAAGCTTGCACTATGTCCGGCGAGATGGAAAGGTTGCATTCCCAAGCTGAACATATCCGGGAGCGTCGAACTACTCTTGTGGCAGCGGTTGCTGAGGACAAAAGTGAGGCTTCCTCTCTTCGGGAGACAGTGAGCAGTATTTTACAACGGATTGAAGAGCTAGAGGCGGCAGCAGAATCGAATTCTGAAATGGCTCGAGAGCTGCAGGCTGAGGAGGACTCCCTCGTGTCTGAATGCCAAGCTATGCAGGAAGCAATTGCGGCGAAGCAGAACGCCATTGGGGATTTACTGAACAGACGACCCCCTAGTGTTTGAGATTACCTTTCCCATTGCATTTCTTCTGACTCTTTTTTCTTTTTTTAGATCTTTTGCCTATGTAGTTGCTCCGAGGGTTTGTCTCGGACTTCAATTTTGCAAATGAATAAAAACATGACTTCAGGCTCAAAAGACTTCAATGAGGCATTATCATCATACCCCCTTTTTTCTTTCTCTTTCTTTTCTCTTTTTTTTTTTTTTTCTCTTTTTTTTTTTACTAGTCATAGCGCCCTTTCGGGTTTTCACCATGACCAGCCCCCTTTAACTTTTTCCAGCGCGCCCTTGCGGGTTTTCACACCGAGGGGTTACCCATTTTTGCCCGAGACGCCCTTTCGGGTTTTCGTCTCAGCCGGGTTTTGACCTTTTTGCCCTTGAGCAGCCAGAGATCCGACTACTCAAGTCCGTCAGGGCACCTCTATTTTAAGCCCCCCCTTTTTTTTTTTCTCTCTTTTTTTTTTAAATAAGGAAATTGAAAGTCTGAAGAGCTCAGACTTTAAAGGTGGCCACGGAAATTTGAAAGCCAATTGGGGTTTTAGCATTTAAAGGAATGGCCAAGAGATTGGTCGGTCAAAGCTTGGATTTTGGGATTCGAGGAGGCTGAACAATGAAATTGTAAAGCCGAACTTGGAGTTTGGGATTTGGGGCGGCCAACCAATGGAATTGGAAAGCCAAATTTGGAATTTGGGATTTAGGGTGGCTGACCAATGAAATTGGAAAACCGAACTTGGGATTTGGAATTTTGGGTGGCTGACCAATGATATTGGAAAGCCAAATTTGGAATTTGGAATTTTGGGTGGCTGACCAATGATATTGGAAAGCCAAATTTGGAATTTGGAATTTTGAGTGGCTGACCAATGATATTGGAAAGCCGAATTTGGAATTTGGAATTTTGAGTGGCTGACCAATGATATTGGAAAGCCGAATTTGGAATTTGGAATTTTGGGTGGCTGACCAATGAAATTGGAAAGCCGAATTTGCATGGTGGGACGTGAACAAGAATTGTTCAAAACACCTGTGACCTTTTGAATTTTTTCCTGGAGGAAGCTTCCTCATCCTTTCTTACTCTCCTGCGGAGGTGGGCAAATCTTGTACAATTTGTTGCCGAAATTCATGTTCGGGAGCGTAGTATAATTTCAAGTGTTTTCCATTTAATGGTGGAAAGGGGCTCTCCCCTTTATGGTCGACGACCTTATAAGCGCCTCCCTCATAGACTTTGGAAACGATATATGGCCCTCGCCAATTTGGTTGTAATTTGCCGCTGGATCTTCCAGCCATGACCTCCCTTTCTTTGATCATAACAAGGTCCCCCTTCTTGAACGCCCTCTGCTTCACAAGTTTATCATAAGCCCGGGCCATTCGAGCCTGGTAGGCCTGCAAGTGTTTGTAAGCCCCTAATCTCTTGCCTTCTAAGTCAGAGAGTTCTTCAAGTCTTCTTTGTATTTCATCTTGTTCTTGGGTTTGGAGCCCATTATGTAGGGCTATCCGATAGGACGACATCTCAACTTCAACCGGCACAACGGCTTCTGCCCCGTATACGAGAGAGAATGGAGAACAACCGGTGGGGGTTTTATAAACTGTTCGGTATGCCCAGAGGGCTTCATGTATCTTCTCGCCCCAGTCTCTCCTGCGGCTGCCAACAATTTTAGCTAACAATTTGCACAGGGTCTTGTTAAAGGCTTCGGCCAAACCATTTGCTTGAGGGTTGTAGACTGTGGAGGCTCTCCAATCAATGTGGAATTTTGCCGCCAATTGGTAAATGGTTTTGTTTTTGAATGGCGTACCATTGTCTGACATGACCCGACAGGGATTGCCGAATCGGTATATAATATGGTGCTTGACGAATTGAGCGACAGCTTCCCCTGTAACTTCTCGCAAGGGTACGGCCTCAGCCCACCGAGAAAAGTAGTCTGTCGCTGCCAGAATGTACTTGTGACCTTTTGTGGATGGTGGGAAGGGTCCCACAATGTCCATTCCCCATTCAGCAAAGGGCCAAGTAGGGGCTGTGGGATGTAGCATGTTAGGAGGCCTTCTAGGTACAGGACCAAAGGCCTGGCATTGGTGACATGTACGGGCGTAGCGACTACAATCCGCGTACATTGTGGGCCAGTAAAAGCCTTTCAATTTTATATTGATCTTCATCTTATCTCCAGCTTGATGGGCGCCGCAGAGCCCTGAATGGACTTCACGCATTATCATTTTGGCCTCTTTGGACGAAAGGCAGCGGAGGAGGACAGACTTGTCTTTTTCATGGACAAGCCTATAAAGTTGGTCGCCTATCAATTGATAGGATGCCGCTCTTCGCAACAGTTGAACCCTCTGAGCCCGATTTGCTGGGAGGCGACCACGCTTTATGTCGACAATCGGTTGACGCCAGTCCAGTTCTTCTTCTTGAACAGGGTCATTGTCCTCAATCACATGTATCTCCGGGGTGGAGGAATTAATGTCTTGATCGAGGACACTTGGCATCAGTTTTCGATGTCTGACAGTTATGTCCATTTCGCCTTCAGGTGGGAGTTTTATGGCTGACGCTAATTTTGCCAGGGCGTCGGCCTGTGAATTTCTCCCTCTAGGAATATGTTGTATCTCAAACAAGTAGAATTTTTCTTTCAACCTCATTACCATATCATGGTAAGGTAGTAGCTCTCTCTTCCGGACTTCATAGTCACCCAATACTTGTCGTATGACGAGCTGTGAGTCGCCATAGGCTTTAATGCATTTGACTTCCATTTCTAAAGCAAGCTGAAGCCCTATGATTAGCGCCTCATATTCTGCTTCATTATTTGTCAAAGGTTTCATGAGGGCACATGAATTAGGAAGAATCCCTCCTTGAGGAGTGACTAAGACAATGCCAGCTCCTGAAGCGAGGGTAGTTACCCCGTCAGTCTTCTTAATTGTCCGGGAGGCACCATCAAAGTAGAGTTCCCAGTACGGCATGTCGATGGCCAGAGATTGCTCCATTTTTTGCATTGAATTGCCCTCGGTCTGTTCTTCTACTCCCGATTGGGATGGAAGTGTCTCTTCATCGGGCAGTTCAGTGTTAAGTGGAGAATCAGCCGGAACAGGATGTGCCGCCAAGAACTCTGCCATTCCTTGTCCTTTGATTGCTTTCTGGGGAACAAAAGTTATGTCGAACTCCATAAGGAGTAATGCCCATTTTCCCAGTCGTCCTGACAGCACCGGCTGCTTAAGAAGGAACTTGAGCGGGTCCTGCTTTGAAATTAACTCCACTTGGTGGGACAAGAGGTAGTGCCTCGACTTTTTAACGGCGAATACCAATGCCAGACAAACTTTCTCCATTGGAGAATAACGATGTTCGGGGCCAACCAGTTTTCTGCTCAAGTAATACAATGGTTGTTCTTTACCTTCTTCATTTAATTGTGCAAGCAATGCTCCCAATGAGGCATCCATGGCAGCAATATAAAGAATGAGAGGCTTTCCCTTGACCGGTGCTCCGAGCACTGGGGGAGTAAGGAGGTATTCTTTGATCTTTTCAAATGCTTGCTGACATTCCTGATCCCATATAAACGGGGCCCCCTTTTTCATCAATTTGCCAAATGGCGCACACCTCCCAGAGAGATTGGATATGAAACGCCTGATATAGGCTAACCTTCCCTGAAGTGACCGGAGTTCTTTAATATTCTTAGGTGGGGGCAGTTCCCGAATAGCTTTGATTTTATCAGGATCGATTTCTATCCCCCGGTACCTGACAACAAAGCCGAGGAACTTGCCACTTGAAACCCCGAATGCACATTTCATGGGATTCATCTTGAGTTTATACTGGCGGAGCCTGTCGAAAACTCGGCGCAAATCATCTAAGTGACCTTCGCGCGTACTGGCTTTTACAACGAGGTCGTCAACATAGCACTCGACCAGGTCGTGTAGCATTTCATCAAAAATCTTCGTCATAGCCCTTTGATAGGTGGCCCCTGCATTCTTCAGCCCGAAGGGCATTCTTTTGTAGTTGAAGATTCCTTTTGGGGATCGGAATGCCGTATGACCTTTATCTTTAACCGCCATACGTATTTGATTGTAGCCCGAGGACCCGTCCATAAAGGACAGAACTTCATATCCTGTAGTCATATCAACCATAGTTTCTGTAATTGGAACTGGAAAATCGTCCTTTGGGCAGGCTTTATTCAAGTCTCTGAAGTCAATACAAACTCGGACTTGACCATTTTTCTTTTTGACTGGGACTATATTGGCGAGCCATACTGGATAAAGGCATGGTTCTATGAAATCTACTTCCAGAAGCTTGTCAACTTCAGTATTTACTTTAAGTTCCAGCTCGTGACGCATGCGTCTCTGAGCTTGCTTGACAGGCTTAACCGTAGGGAGTATCGCCAATTCATGTTCAGCCACCGAGGGCTCCAGCCCGGGCATCTCTTTGTAAGTCCAGGCAAAACAATCTTTATACTCCAATAGGAGTTGTTTGTAAGCTTGTCTTTCCTGCTCAATAAGGAGAGCACTAACAAAAATGGGTCGAGGTTCATTTGCGTCCCCGAGATTGAGCTCAATCAATTCATCAATTGTTGCTTGTCCGCCATCTTCGAGTTCTTGCGGTGCTGGCTGCAGATTGATGAAATCCTCGTCGTCGTCAACATTGGCTATGTGGAGGTCACAGTAGTCTAAGTTGTTGATGACGGCCGACTGAAGCTGTTCATTCTGGTCTTCGAGGGCTATTTCTTTTGGTTGCCCTTTTGTAGAATCACTAGGCCCCTCACCAGAGTCTGAGCTACCGGGAGAGGGTGATAACCCTATAGTGTTAACGGAATAGTGAATCTTGAGGCTGGGCTCCCCACACGGAGGCTTGCTCCCTACTTCACTTGCAATAAATTTGGGCAGTGTAGATGCAGCTTCAATGAGGACATTTTTGTTGGAAGGCCTAGACTGATCCCATGAATGTGGCTGTGGGGGATAGACCTGATGCTGTTTTATCTGGATAACTCCCCGTTGTATTAAATCCTCAAGTTGATCCTTGAGGACATAACAGTCTTCTGTATCATGTCCTGCCATTCGATGGAATCGACAGAAGCTGGAGCTCTTGGCTTCACTGACTCTAGATGACCTGCGAACTGGAGGGAGCTGGATAAGATCCCGAGCCCGGCAAGAATTAAACAACGATTCAGTATGAGTCTTGAGAAATGAGTATGGAGTTTCCATTCGCTGTGCCAAACTCATCACTGGCATTGTGCCTTTGGATTCCGCAGGTGGTTGGTTTGCTCTGGTTCCCCGAGACTGGGTCTCGTTTATTGGGCGCTGGGAATAAGTATGGGTTTTTGAAGGAGAAGTGAGGTGTCTAAGTAGAACATCACGTTCTCGTAGCAGCTCTTGTACAAAAGCTTTTAATGCCTGGTTTTCCTGTCTCAGCAACTTAATTGCATCAGTAGGGTCCCCTTTCTGTTTGGTGACAGGAATATTAGTGTCATTCATTATGAGGCGTTCTGCTTCTGTGGTGTCTAGCCCGGCTAACTGATTCAGGGCTTCGAGTCTAGCTTCCCCGGGCAATTGACAGGCGGGTCGTAAGACAATGACCTCCTCCTCATGTCCAGGGCCATTGTTCAAGCCATCGACCTCTGGAACTTTTGGTCTAGGGTCTCCCTGCTTCTCTACTACACAGGGGAGATCCCCTTGTATGGAGTTGAACTTGTCAGAAGCGAGTGGCGCCCCTATTGTATTTACAGCATGAAAGACTTGAAAGTCTGGCTCGGGGTCATAGCCCAGGCCTCTTCGGTCGTTCTTGGAGAAGGGGGGTTGCCCCCTGACTTGCGGAGGGCACCACAGCTGTTGAAAGTAACTTCTGCGGGAGGCTTTCTGCATTTGTGGAATCTTTTGCTTATGACACATTTCTTTAATGTATCTGGGCATATCAGGCATTTCTTGGATAGGCTCCAGAGTGTTTTCAGGCGGTTTGCTCCAGCCGAAATCGTCATCTGTGGGGGCCTGAGGCGCCATATCTCCCTTATAAAAGATAATGGGTTTGCAACGCTCCTTATTTCCCTTTTTGCCTTTTCTTTGATATGTAACAATGAATGTCTTTAAAGCCTCCACTCCATATTCTTCTCTTGGAGCAACCAATTGCATGCAAACAGAGGGCAACATGATGCTCTTGTCTATTGTTTGGTTAATGAGGTTGGCCTCGAAATTAATCTCCCGCCGCTCGGGCTGAGTTGGCTTGGCAGTGGGGACGTCGGCTCGCAGGCTCAGTCGATGTATCTTGGCGAGTTCTTCATTTATGACAAAAAGTTCTTCTTCCTCATCATCTTCTTCAAACACCTTTTGATTTCCCTTGCCGGTGACGTCAACTGGGGGCTCGACAGTCGGTTCCCCAAAATATAACTGGGCATCAGTTATGTTACATTCATTTGGTCGGAAAGGAGAGCTGTCGGCAAAAACCGTGTGTTGTTCTCCGCCTCTTGCATATTTGATACACTGATGTAGGGTCGAGGGGACGACCCAGTTTTCATGAAGCCATGGCCTGCCAAGCAAGGCTTTATATGAGGTATCAGCATTAATAATGTAGAAAGTAGCTTTGGTGACAAACATGTCCATTGTTACTTCCACGTCCACTTTCCCCAGTGCATCTTCGGAGTTTTGATTGAACCCCGAGATTTTTACATCATACACTCTCTGTAAATAAGGCATAAGAAACATTGACTTGAAAGTCTTGAGAGGCATTATGTTGACAGAAGCGCCAGGGTCGACAAGGATCCGGTTCAACTCACGCCCATTGATTTTCCCTTGCATATACAATGGACGATTATGACATGGGGAGGACAGTAACATGTCCTTGTCAGAGAAGGAAACTGTTGCGGCCAAAGCCTCATGTGCTTGTGTTTGAATTTCGGCTGCATGAGCCTCATAGACCTCAGGCTCTTGGAGAACTTTAATGAGAGCCTCCCTCAACTCTTTACTCCAGGCAATGGCCTCCCATATGCTAACCATAGTTGGCATTCGCTTCATGTGTTGAATAATCTTACGATCAGCCCGAGCCCGGGCTTGATCTAGTGGAGGGATCATCTCCACCAGAGACTTAGGCTGATAAGGGGGCTTCTGGGCCGGCTCCAACTTTCCCTGGTCATTTGTTTCTTCTTGGAACAGCGGGGCTAAAGATTCCTCTTCCGGAACTGGAAGCTCTTCATTGTCCTTGCCTGAAGGGCATGCTTGGGCTGGATCAGCAGGCTGCTCTTGGGAGAGGGAACCAACGGGATCAGTCTCTTCATCCGTTGGATCGAATGGAATAGCACCTACTCCCTCCTGAGAGATCGACTCGACGGGCCCCTCATCCTCGTCTGAGGGGTCGAAGATGAAAGTTTCAGCCCGTACTTGTACCTCAGGGGGCTCATTGGGTTCTTCTCCTCGAAAGATGATCACTCTTTGGGAGGTAGTTGGCTGGGAAGTGTGCCCATTGGAGGATATGGACTGTCTGCCCCGTCCGCGGCCTCGGCCACGACCACGGTTCCGGATTTCTGCATTACGACGGCGATAGGTGGCCATAGTAATCCTGTCCCCCGAGGCAGGGGTAGTAATAGTCCCCCCCAAATTTTCTGGTGGGGGGATTGACACCATATGACATGAGAAGCTTTTTAGCATTTCTTCTAGCTTCTCTACGGTGAGTTCTTCATCTTTGTAAAAGACAGAGAGTTCCTCTGGAATAAAGAGCTCCTCGCCTTCCTTGGCTCGCTTGAGCATTTGTTGGAGCCAGCTCTTGAGCCGAGTTTTGCGCTCCAATTCCTCCCATGGGATGTACTTCTCTAGTGGGACGGGACCAGTTGGAAGAGAAGGTACATACTCTTCCAATTCCTCAATCAACTTTTGTAACTTCTGTAAAGGACTTAACCCCTTGGGTGCTTCCATGGCTGTCGCCTGCTCGGCTTGCTTCTTCAACCTTCTTTTCGAGTTCTTCCTCCTGTTCTTTTCCTGTTTCTTTGCTCGCGCCAATGCCTCTTGGGACAGGGCCGCTTTTCTTGTAGATGCCTGGGGGGCAGCCTTGGTTTTTGAACTCTCGGCGTAAACCTTCTGCTTGAATGACTTTAACGGGGAATTCTTCCTTGGGCTTACGGTAACCCAGTCGCCCTCTGACTCATGGATCCGAAAGGTGGCGTTGATTGCTTTCTGCACAACTTCAGGAGGCAACTCTTGAAATCCGGCCACAAAGGAGCCGAAATCATGAAGGGGGTCATGCCTTCCAATGACTTGTTGACTATGAGGCTGGGGGCCCACTTCGTGAGTCTGTAACTCCGCCTTGTTATCTGGTCTTCTTTCAACTGCTAGGGCAGCATTTGGTGATTGGGAAGTGTTTTGGCATGCTTGCTTAGGCTTCGTCATGAATTCCAGTTGCTGGGCGAGGTACGACTGTTCTGGTCTCATCCTGTCAACAGCCTTTAGTGTCTTGCCCTTCTGATTTAGCTGAGGTGAGGACTGACACAGCCCACTCATAACTGCTGCGAGTGGGGGTTGGGTCATGACCTTAGGGCCGAAATCAGAGCCCCTGGGGTGGGGGTTGGCCTTTTTCGCCCCGGTAGCTGGTGTTCTATATTGTTCAGTCCTCAAGGTCGGCCCAGAGGTTTGCCTTCCGACCAATGCTTCATTTCTACTAGGAGAGACGATAGTCCCTTTGGGGGAAGTACATGGGTCGACCCTTCGGGGGTAGTCCTGGCTCATAACATTCCCCTGAGTGCTATTTTTAGACGGGCCTGTGGCCCGGTGCCCAGAGAGGGCTCGACCTTTAGGATGAACATCTCGGCCATTATCTTTCTTGTCTGAGACAAGCAGGTCCTGCTCCCAATGAGAAGAGTCAGGGTGCGGTGAATCACGCACTAGAACCTCCTTTCCACGAAATAAAATGTCCAGCAACTTTTTAGTTTCTTCTTTCGGGAGAGGCAAGGATTCCAGGTCCTGCCAGGGTCGCCACTCAAGACTCCTTTCTGAGGAACTATCTGGGTCGAGCCCCGTATCTGCTGCTTGTGACATTGATTTCCCGTGAGAAGTCGATGCATGAATAACATTTACTGAGAACGGCGACCGTTCCCATGGAGAGGATGTCGAGGGAACTTGAGAGCCCTCCTTTAGCTTTATAATTTGCCGGGTAATCAAATCCTCAGCTATGTCTTTGAAGGTAGGACAATCATAAATGACGTGTCCCATGGCACGGTGATATAAGCAGTAGCCATGCCGATGCGTCATACCGGGCATCAAGTCACTGTCCGGCTTAGGACACTGTATTAGCCCCTCCTTTCGACAGATCTTAAATATCTCTAGAGTTCTGTGCTGGGGAAAGGAATATAGCTTCTCTTGGGGCTTTGCAACATGCGAGCCTATTGTGTCTTCGGATAGCCATCCTCCAGTCCTTGGTCGCCGTCTGGGCTCCACCGTAGCTTCTGAATGCGAGGAAGCCCGGGCGGATTCTCCAGTTGAGGGTGTTGGGGACAGGGCCATCAGCCTATCATCCATGCGCCTCATTATGTGTAGCAGATCTTCTTGATTATGTCGTAGACGCCTGACTTCATGCCGGAGTTTGCGGACAGCCTTCCGAATGGTGAGGCATTCGGACATTAAGAAGTAGCCCCCTCCCAGAGTGGCACCTTGTGGAGGGGGGTGTGTGTCCAGACCATCTGCCGGGTCCTTTGCCTGACTCTTCCCCGGGAGCTTGTGTATGACATTTACTGAAAAGTGCGTGTCTTGTTGGGCACACGGCCCGGGCGAGTGCCTCCTGCTGTTGATATCATCAATAATTCGTTCGGCGGCCTCATGAAGCCTTTTTCTCACCATACTTTCTCCTTGAATATCAACTTCTCCCCTCTGAATGAGGATCTCAATGTAATCTTGTAATTCTTCGCATTCTTTGGTAGGGTGCGATATTATGGCATGAAACTTGCAATATCTTGGGTGAGCCTTCTCGACCTCAATATAAGTGGGAGGTGGGTCATGTACCATAATGCATTCCTGGTCTAGAAGGGCCTCAAATATTTTTTCAGTGTCTTCTTTAGGAAAGGAACATGCATGAGAAGGCCTCCAGCCCGGGTACCACATGGTGGGCTTGGTCCCGCTAGGACCTGCTTCTTCTTCCCCCGGATCAGGAAATGTAAAAGCTGCCACTTGATAAATTTCCCGGGTTGGCCGATGGTTAATAACATTAGCCGACCGAACCATTCGTTCCCAGGTGTGGGGTTGAGGAGGGTCGACCCGAGTCCCTTTCATTGTGATGAGTTGATTTTGTATCATCTTCTCCAGCTCATCAACTTCCTCAGGCTTTTTTGGTTCTGGCAAAACTATCAATTTGTTCTTCATACAGAGGCTGAAGAGTTTGCCGGTGTGCTCCTTCTTAAAAGAGTAAGGAGTCTTCATGCGCTCGGCCAACTTTGTGGTCGGTGCCCTTTTTTCAGACCTCTTGCTGGAGTCGCTCGGCAGTGCTTGATCGTCTTCAGCAGTCGGGGAGAAATCCACTGCATTTGCTTCTTTTCCCGCAGCGGGTCGCTCTTTAGATGTTTTATGCTTTGAAGGAATGAAGGTGGGATTCTCAGCGAAGAACATTTCGATCTCCGCGACCGCCGAATTTAGTTGGTCAAACCCTTTGACATTTGCCCCCAGAAGTCGCTCACTGACCTCGGGGGAAAGTCCTCTTCGGCATATAGTGATGGCATCTTCCTGCGCCGGGGGATTGTCGCATCTCATGCTAAGGTCCCTCCAACGTTTAATGAAGTCGAGAGCCATTTCTCCCCTCTTTTGCTTGAGCGAGCAGAGCTCAGCGAGGGACACTTTCCTTTCAACTAATTGGAACCGATCAATGAACTTCTTTTGTAAATCAGCCCAGTCAGCGACGGAGTTGGGCTTCAATCTGGAGTACCATTGAAAGGCACTCCCAGTGAGGGAAGTTGCAAAGTAGCGGAGAAGATAAGACTCCTCGATGGCGAGGTCACCCATGGCCGTGACATAATAGGCGAGGTGCTCGTGCGGCGATCCCTGCCCATTAAACTTTTGCAATTTCGGCGCCTTCGGGCAATCCGGAGGGAGTTTCTTGAATTGGTGGTGCAAAGGATAGGGTACACTGTACAGGTCGACAGTAGCAGTACCCTCGCCACGTTGGGCGAACTTATCCTCGATCATCTTTTCTATCATCCGACGCTGGGCGATGGTCTCCTCTACCCCCATGACCTGAGAAGATTGAGCATGGGGGATCCCTCTGAGTGGCTCATCCCCTGTGTCACCGCGCACGTCGGGGGGGTGAGCACCCTGTCGATTGGCAATAGCGGGATTGTATGCCTGTTGTTCCCGTCGAGGCTCTTGATTCGGCATCGGTGTTTGAGGCCTTTGAGCATTTATATTCATCTGCCTTTTCATTTCCAGCATAAGATTGGTCATCTCTATGTGCCAACGTTGCATTGTTTCAAACTTGACATCGTCGGGCATTGCTTGGAAAGCGGCCCTTGTTGGTGGCTCAAATGCTGGGTTGAAGTTCATACCACTGCCGGGGAGGACCGCCCCTTCATGGATGCTCACTACCTCATCATGGTCTGCTCCCTCTAGGGGTACATTCTCTCCTTGATTTTGCCATTGGTTTTGAATGGGCACCTGGTGTTGGCCTTGGGGAGAAGTTCCCCCTTGACCGCTAGACTGGCCTTGGAAGTTTCTTCTAGCGGCATTCCTAGTGTTAAGGTAGACCGCGTCCAGGGCCAAATTGGGATCATTTGGGCCACCATGTTCGTTTACGTTGGCAGGGATGCCAGTTGATTCCACAGGCTCTCTGCCTGAGGCATAGCAAGTGTAAATCTTCATGTTGGCACCTGCTTCTGACATTTGTACCACCCTACGCCTTTTAGGTGGTTGAACTGTAAGGCGGGGTGGTGCCCCCAACCTGTCGAAGACAGAAGGTCGTGGTGGCACATCTCCCGCCAGTCTATCAAAGACTGAGACTCGTGTCGGCTGTGCCTGAGCGCGGGGGGTCTTCTGAACTCGGATGTAATCCGAGCTTTGGGGAGCAACATTGGGTTTGCGATAACCCCCTTTCCTTTTTTGGCCTCGCGAACGCGAGGTTTTGACATCTAACGATGTTGTTGTTGGTTGAGCTTGCATTCGCCCAGGCCTGGCGGCCCTAGCTTGTTTAATTGCACGGGCCTCCTGCTTGGTGACCCAAACTTGCTTCATTTTCTGGAGGTGTCGCTCAATTGCTTTACCCCCACTTGAAGGCTTCTTTTTGAAGTCTGTGGCATCCTCGCGTACCTTGTGAAGAAGCGAGAAGCGGTTGGAAGTTGATACGGTCGGGACGTGATCGACCCGTGGTGTGATTGGCCCTCCGCCATCCAGACGAACGCGGAGGTCGCCGATCAGTATGGTTTTACCAGACCTTGAAGTAGCTGCAGTCGGCTTCCTGTTTAGGCGGCGACGACGTTGCCCCCATTTGGTGGGAACAGTGTCGGCCGAAATGACATGGACCGAGAAGACCCGGCCCTGAGTTGGTCGAGGGCTGCTGGCCCCAGTGGCAATAGGGGTTGTTGCGGTGTAAATGACCGGACAAGCCTGAGCGGCCGGGACCACTCCCAAAAAGAAGGGGGACCCAACCACAGCAGGAAAATCCCCAAACACAATTGGGGTGGCGAGGTACCCATACTTGGCATGGGTGGCGACGACCAAGGGACCATAAGTGACAGCGGCCATTGAGCTTCAGAAAGTCGAAGATCCGCCTTTACGTCTCGGCGGCGTATCCTCCCTTTGCTCCTCGCGCTCCTGTATGGAAGAAATAGTGGCATTAGGTCTTTTTGTAAGGGCATAAGAAGCTTTAGCAGTAAAGATGAAAGGCGGGAAAAAGTCCCACCGGGCGTGCCAATCTGTTTACACGCGGAATTATATATTTTTGAAACATCCGATTTCGCTGGATGGATATGCGTATATTTGGCATATATATATGAATTCCGCGCCTTTTTTTAAATTTATCAGACGATTTAGGATTCGGGTACAAGACTTATCCCCACCGACCGAAGTCGGTGTTAATTTACATCGGACGAGTCCGAATACCCTTGATTAAACTGCTAAAGATCTTTTGCTACCCTTGACGAAAAGAAAGGCCCTTTTAGTTTCCTTCGGAGCGGGATTTTTTGATTATGACCTTATTATTCTCTCATGTGGCCTCGCCTTTTCATGTTCGAAAGGGAATATGTCGCTTCGAATTTCATGTAACTTTTTATGATCCCGATGAATTATATTCCACGACTTTCAATTTATTTTTACGAACATAAGCGTGATTATATTTAAAGAGCTTTGGAGGATACCATTTGCAAGGCTTTGTATGTTTATTTTTTTATTATTATAGCCCAAAAGAGATTTCTCCATGACAAGAATAATTGTTGGAGATCCTTTTCCCATTTGATTCCGTATATACATGCACAATTTTAAGAACTTTCGGGTCAATGGTGTAATTTTACGCCAAGAGGGACCTTTGTATAATTTTGACAAGGGCCATGACAACCATAGTTTTCATGCTCACTTAATTATTTTATTGTCATAGTATAACATCATGAAGCCCCCTTTATATATGAAGGGGTATTTATGCCAAATGTACATGATTTATATATGAAGGGGTATTTATGTCAAATACAAAATCCATGGTATCATAGTAAGAAGGAAAGGGGCGCACCCTTCCTCTTGCTTTTCTCTTTTGACTTGGGCCTTAGAAAAGCTCTCCAAGTCTTTGTCTTACTCTCTTCTCTCTTTTTCTCTCCCGGTCTTCTCTTCTTGTTGTCGTGTCCTCCCCCTTTGCTCCTTGGAGTAGCCTCCTTTTTATAGTAGATTCCACAAGTGGCGGAGGGGGTGGTAAAAAATCTCTTGGAGTTCCTCCGGTGGAATACCAAAGGCCAAGGTAACTTCTCCTCTTCCCTTGCTTCAGTTTTTTTTTTTTACACTCTTCTTCTCCCCCTTTTCTTTTGATTGGACGGAGAGGGGAGAACCCCCTCCGGTGGGTTGCAGCCGCGGGAACCCCCCCTCCGGTGGATAGCAACAGGGAAAACCCCCCCCCCCTCCGGTACAAGACCGGAGGGGGTTCCCTCCGGGTCCGGCCGCAGCGGAGCCCCCCTCCGGGGCTGGCAGGCGCGGGCACACACCCCCCCCCCCCTCCGGTACAAGACCGGAGGGGGTTCCCTCCGGGTCCGGCCGCAGCGGGGCCCCCCCTCCGGGGCTGGCAGGCGCGGGCACACACCCCCCCCTCCGGTACAAGACCGGAGGGGGTTCCCTCCGGGTCCGGCCGCAGCGGTGCCCCCCCCCTCCGGGGCTGGCAGGCGCGGGCACACACCCCCCCCTCCGGTACAAGACCGGAGGGGGTTCCCTCCGGGTCCGGCCGCAGCGGGGGCCCCCCTCTCCGGGGCTGGCAGGCGCGGGCACACACCCCCCCCCTCCGGTACAAGACCGGAGGGGGTTCCCTCCGGGTCCGGCCGCAGCGGGGGCCCCCCTCCGGGGCTGGCAGGTGCGGGAACACCCCCCCCCCCTCCGGTACAAGACCGGAGGGGGTTCCCTCCGGGTCCGGCCGCAGCGGAGCCCCCCTCCGGGGCTGGCAGGCGCGGGAATACCCCCCCCCCTCCGGTACAAGACCGGAGGGGGTTCCCTCCGGGTCCGGCCGCAGCGGGGGCCCCCCTCCGGGGCTGGCAGGTGCGGGAACACCCCCCCCCCCTCCGGTACAAGACCGGAGGGGGTTCCCTCCGGGTCCGGCCGCAGCGGAGCCCCCCTCCGGGGCTGGCAGGCGCGGGAATACCCCCCCTCCGGTACAAGACCGGAGGGGGTCTTCCTCCGGTTCCGGCAGCCGCGGCCCCCTCTCTTTCCAGCCTTCTTCCGCGTGCGGTCAAAAGAGAGAAAGGGGTGGAGGGGGTTTGGTCCCCACCATGGCTATAAAAGGATCCCCGGGGATTAAAAAAAAAATTTACTTTTCACCTCAGTACGGCCGAGTGGTGGACTGTACTTTCTTCTTGGTCCCGGTGCATCCAGGTTGACCATCCGGACATCCGAAAAAATAATTGTCTTTTTGCGGAATGATTCCCACACAAATTTATAGGCCGGAAAATATTTTTATCAAGACCTTTCAACGCACGTATATGCGCGTAAACAATAGAAATCCCCAATATATATATCTTGCCGGGTTGTCGGAAGGATTGACGGCGAAGGGGACTCTTGTCATTTTAAGGCCGTTTAACGACAACCCGCTGTATTTTCCTTATTTCAAGAACTCTTTTCAAAAGAACTTAAATAATATTTTTGGGTTTCAACAGACGCCTTGAGAGGTCAAGTACTAGGTACAGATCCAATTCCATCCCTGGAGCAAGTGTGCTATGAAGTTTTTGTTAGAATAGTCCCGTATTGGAAAGGAACAAAATCAAAATAAGCTTATAATAGTGGAGCCCTCTCCACTCAGCACCTTAAGGTTTTGAGTTGGATGGCCCAATCCAATGAATTCTAATATGGTGTCAGAGCCCATGGTAATGATCTTGGTTACACACCCTGTGTTTGTCATGATCCATGTGATAGAGCTTAAATTGGTCTGTACATGAGAGGGAGTATTAGAACAGTCCTGTATTGGAATAGGACAAAATCAAAATAAGTTTGTAATAGGGGATCCTTCTCCACTCAACACCTTAAGGCTTTAAGTTGGATGACCCGATCCAATAAATTCTAATAGTTTTGAATAAGGAGGGAAGTAAAGGGCCATGAGCACCAGTGCCAACATTCTTATTACTCTTGATTTGGACAATAGTCAGCATTGGCTAGTACCATGTACAAGGGAGGATAGGTGACACCTAGTCAGGGCAAACAGAGGCAAGGAAGGAGTGGTGTATAGTCATTGTAGGCATGATGATCATCAAGTAGATGATTGTTGGGAGTTATCCTAAGAAGAAACATTTAAAGGTTTAATACAAGTGAAGGAGAATGTGACTATTAGACAACTTGCTTATAGCCCTCTCCCTTCTACCTCTGTGGGTTGTTCTACATGTTCCTCAATGCCATGACATATGGCACCATCCTCCAACAAAATTGTGCACCCACAGAAGATCCTCTAACAACTTGGGACTTCTAATTCCCTTTGTTGCAGCTAAGTCTCCGACAGCCATGTGTCATGCCCTAAACTTTGAAGGAAATGATATTGCTGGTCTAATCATTCACAATAATAATAACAAAACTTAGTTAATAAATATTTATGGCCAAATACATTAGTATCAAAACATAATACAACAATAGTTGGCATTAATATCTAAAATAAATGCTCTCTTTATTGGCTAGCAAAATAACTTTTGGATAACAGAAACTGAGATGTCCCTCCTTTTATATCTCATCCTGCATCCCATATATCTCTCATTCTGCACCTGAGAATTTTTGCAATAAGATTTATGAACTTTACAAGCCCAGTAGGATCCAAAAGTTCTCAAGTGTACGTGATTAATTCAATTCTTATAATATTTGACAAATACTTATTCACGGGTATAGAATATCAAGAATAGAATTTCAATGATACTTCAATGCTAATATCAAAGGTAAGTCAACAGGAATGTTATGATGACCAATGAAAATGCTATTGAACAATGTGCAATTAATACATTGAGATCTAAGGAAGAACAAAATAGCAATGTCTATTCATTGTAAGGATGACAAGCAATAGTTATGAATGTCTAGCAAATCAAATCAGGACAAGTGATGCAATGCCTAGACCATTCATAACTACCTCTCATAGAATGCCTTGATCAAGAACTCTCAGAGAAAGAATCTCCGGCGACACCCCAAGATTAAGAAACTCCTAGGGGGATGTCCCTAGCGAGAACCTCTATAAAAGTACTCCAAGGGGGGAATCCCAAGTGAGACGTTATGCCAAGTAATCATTAAACCTCTTCAAGTACACGTATTTTTTATGGTGCTCCTCCCTGAGACTAAATCAAGCCCCATGATATTGGCATTGAAAAGCTATAGACCTTAAAGATCTTAAGCAATCATGTTGTGTTAGACTAAATAACAAGTACTAATCAAATTGATAGGTTCAAAAGAAGAATTCACAATTTCAATGGATTGCTAGCAATGTCATAGATTTTGTTCTCTATGAATGATGACATGGCAACTGATACAAGGATCACTTTTGAGTATAGTTCCCTTTTTCAACCTTAATATATTTTATACTTTTAATTTTTATCAATGAGAATGTATTCAATATTGCGTAAACATGTTTAATTGTATGGGTTTACACATTTAGTGTTATATCAATTTTTTAAAACAAATGATAGCCATGAAATAAATCAAATTTCAATCATAAACATGCTAGTAGTAATGCCCATTTGACCTTATTTGTTGTTCTACCAGTATATATATTTCTTTTATCACAAATATATATATAGGTTGAGATCAATATTAATCAAGGTCATGATCATAGTTACTATAGTTATTAAACTTGTAAGTAATATCCAGTAAGATTACAAACATAAATTATAGTTTATTCAGCAAGACAAAATTCATGGAACAATTAATATCCATTAATAAATCAAGATTGTAAACATATATATATATATATATTATTTTATCGCTAAATAGGTCTATTGCGTTACTTGTAAATATGACAATTTCATATGATGGAGATACATTTTCTTAAAGTTTAGGGAGAAAGATTCTGCCTCAATAAATGATGATTATTCTTCTAGGCCCTCTTTAATAATCGGGCAGAACAAGGGCGGGGCACTCATATGACGAATAAGCAATTCGACCCTTGATGGTCGAGTGGCTTATTTGACCACAACAATGCTTTTCTACCTGGAAACCCGGTTAGCATCGACGCTCACAAAAGTCGATTAAGGCATGCACCGGCGAATAGAAGGGAAACTGGTTCAGAATCGGCGAATACGCCAATCCTGGGTGGCATATTCTGTTATCAAAAGGGGCCCTAGTGATTTGAAACCCAAGCATGATAAGAATTCCATTCATGGTTTGCCAACTCAGTCTGACTTGCCCCGACTCGGACGACTCGGATTGTATCTAGCGGATTCCGAGTTGCGAGTTGGGCGAATCGCACCTGGGTGGCATATTCTGTTATCAAAGGGGGCCCTAGTGATTTGAAACCCAAGCATGATGAGAATTCCATTCATGGCTTGCCAACTCAGTCTGACTCGCCCTGACTCGGGCGACTCGGATTGTATCCAGCAGATTCTGAGTTCTGAGTCAGGCGAATTGCACTGAGTCACTATGGACTATTTAAATACTACTATAATAACTAATAATAATCTAAAATAAAATACTATAATAATGATATAACAATATTCATAAATCTTTTATTTTAATGGATGAAAAGAATTAAACTCTATTGTTTAGTTTATTTTAAAATGTGACTCGGCCAAGTCAGTCTGAGTCGGCTTCGAGTCGGGCTGACTCGAACCAGATCAGGGGGAATTTGATCCGATATGGTTCCCCAAGTTGGTGAACCCTTATTTTAATACTGTGTAATAATAAATACCAAATCCTCATGCACTTTAAGACTTTTGAGACCCCATAGAAGTAACTGTGTTATAAATTATTGCTAAATCCATTTTGACTTCTTGGCTTAGAGTAAGATTCTCTCTCTCTCTCTCTCTCTCTCTCTCTTTGCCTCTCTCGTTGCTTCTCTAGACTAGTCTATGCATCTCCTTTTATAGATGTGATAGACTAGTGAGTTATATCGTCTCATTTAATCCCCAAGAAATGAATGCTATTGAAATGTTATTAACTCAGGTACTCATTAATGTGTATCTTTTTCCAAGTGCCTTTTACACGTGGTGTTTCCTAACAGTTTATTTATGTGCCAATGCAAGGACAAAGAAGTGAAAGTTCCTTCAGTATTTTGCATAAAATCTTCTTGTACCTCTTCTTATGGGCATTTAATTACTTATTTAATAAAAAGATTAACATTCTCCTAACAATAATATGAGGGTGTTTCATGTGGGTTCTCTAATAGTTAGATGGAATTGGATAATCTTTACTTTCCAGATGTGACAAATGAGTGAGTACAAGATTGTTTAATGCTATAATTTTCTTTTTTTTGAACGGATGTAAGTTTTTGTAGACCTGAGAACTAGCATGTGGGATGTTAATGCACATTTTTCTTAATCTCGCCATCTAGAAGTTTATTGTGGGAACTGTTTTAGTTATTTTAAGTTAAGGTGTTTGGTTACTTTGATAACCATTTTTTATAGAAAATCGTCACATTTTTTTTTGTTCCTTTTTTTTCTTTTAGTGGGTTTATTATGTTGTCCTTGCTTGGCCATTATCTATGGTCGGGTTATTACATCATGGGCCATGGGGCATCCACTTCTCTTGACCACGAGGCAGTTGGAGGCACAAGGAAGACCGATCTCTTGGTGCTTCAGGGCCTTCTCTTTTGTTCCAGGCTCCTGCTCTGCCTAGGTTTCCAGCTCCCTCCTGTTTACCCCCAAGATTATCATGATCTGTGGTGCTATTTTTAATCTTTCCATCTGCCATGCGTATATACAATATATCCCTCTAACATTAATATTGCAAGTTTAATCCAACCAGAACTTAATTTGACCAAATGTACATCCTAGATGATTGTCATCACTTCTTTCTGGTCCAGATAGCTTTGGTATAGAAGCACAACAATAGAAATGAGAGCTTTGGTAGTTGATACTGTCATATTCAAAAAAGTATAGGCTCCCATATATGGTGGGTCAGAAAGCTGTCAAAATCTGAATGCAGTTTTGACTCCCTAGGCTCTGATACTAATTTAATGTAGGAGGGAGCCTGTGGTGTTTATCTATTAATTTTGATATAGAAATTATATGTTTAGGGCTACAAAATAGGTTCCATTAAGAATTTTACTAGTTCCCATATATTCTAATGGAATCTTCCCTTTTGCAAACATTGTATCCATGAGTTTGAATATGCATTCAATGTGAAAGAAAGGTAGGATGAACAGTTCATGACTAATTTTCAGAGTTTATTTCAACCGTTCACAGGAAAAAAATGTTGGACATTCTTTCATCCCTTTCATAGCTGTGCAAAATGGTAAAAAGTACAAATGAAACATGATAAGCTGCTCACTGTATCATTTTGTCAATTTTTTTGGAAAAGAACAGCCACATTTCATTAGATGTTCCTGTAGATATTGCTGTAGATTTCAGATCAAAAGTATTTTAATGACATATAAATGGTTGGCTGTTTTAATTATAAATTAATACAGATGTTTGCTCACGGAAATGTGTTATTTTTAATTTCAGTGAAATTAGCAAAGCTCCGGATAGGCTTACAAATTTGCTTGAAAGTACATACAAAACTCATCCCCAATATAGGGAGGTATTGCGGATGATACTGTCCACTGTAGGCCGTGGAGGAGAAGGAGATGTAGGACAGCGTATTCGAGATGAAATATTGCTGATCCAGGTGTCAACTGTGATACTTGAATGCAGTTGAATATTTGTAGTTGTCTTGAATATTTACTGTGCCAGTTTGAGAGCTGAATTGTCTGAGGGGTTCTTCTTGTTCATTATTTATAGAGAAATAATGATTGCAAGGGGGGGATGATGGAGGAATGGCATCAGAAGCTACACAATAATACCAGTCCTGATGACATTGTAATCTGTCAGGTAATTGATGTTAATAATTTTTTCTTATCATATAATATTTGTCTTGACAATGGTTTTCCTTGCAGGCACTTATCGATTATATAAAAAATGACTTTGATATTAATGTATATTGGAACACACTGAACTTTAATGGCATCAAGAGAGAACGCTTGTTAAGCTATGATCGAGCCATTCATTCTGAGCCAAGTTTCAGGCCTAACCAGAAGGAGGGGCTTTTACGTGATCTAGGACACTACATGAGAACTCTAAAGGTTCGCAACTATGTTTGCTGTAAAAATTTGGAACTTGTTAGTAAGATATTGATTGATGATGTAAACCATGTAGTGCTAATTTTACCATTTAGTTTTTAGACTGTGTGGATATAGTTTACGGCTTAGCTTTTACACAGTTCACACATGATATGATATAAATGCATAGTTTGAACCAGGATAGATCTCAGCCTATACCTGATGCAGATGGCTCATTACATTTGTACATGATTCTTATTTTTATATCTGTAATCAATCTCTGCAACAATTTGTGAATTGTGGAATGGAAAATGGTTTTTGAACACATCTAGCATGCACCAGATCTAGCTCCTCTATTGAAACAGGCCAGGCATGAACTTTAAATGCAGTACCATTTTTTTTGTTTTGTGCTTGTGTCAAGTTTAGTGTCTGTTTGGTGTGTTCAAATAACAGTGTCTATTTATTACCTTTTTCTAAAACATGAGATATAATTGCCACACTTTTCTCCACCAGGCAGTTCATTCTGGAGCAGATCTTGAGTCCTCCATTGCAACTTGCATGGGCTACAAAGCTGTGGTCTGGTTGCTTTTCTGTCTTTTGCTTCAGCAAAGGATTCTTTAAGTTTTAGAAACTGATTTATATTTGTTCAGGGTGAAGACTTTATGGTGGGGGTCCAAATAAATCCTATAAAAGGCTTGCCATCAGGGTTTCCTGTAACTGTCTTCAACTTATGCTTTTGAAACTAGTAGTATGGTGATTCTTTGTTGTCTTGTTATTGAAATTATTCTCATTTTTATACATATGTGGTACCGTTTCAACAGGAACTTCTTCAATTTATACTGGAACATGTTGAAGATAAGAATGTAGAACCTTTGCTTGAGGTAAGTACACTTATCTTTATGTTTATATTCTAGGGCCCAAGTTGTGCCGACATATCTTTACTCTAATGTTTTATGATTTAGGGCGTGCTGGAGGCTCGAGTGGAGCTTCGGCCACTTCTTCTTGGCTCCCATGATCGCTTAAAGGATCTCATATTCTTGGATCTTGCCCTGGATTCCACAGTCAGAACAGCCATTGAAAGGGGATACGAGGAGCTGAACAATGCTAAACCAGAGGTCCTTCACATCCTAAGTGACTATCTTTCATTCATCCTCTGATGTGAAAACACATAAACTTGTCTCCACTTGATTCATTATTTGCAGAAAATTATGTAC
The DNA here is from genome assembly GCA_022559845.1 of Amorphophallus konjac. Classification (NCBI taxonomy): domain Eukaryota; kingdom Viridiplantae; phylum Streptophyta; class Magnoliopsida; order Alismatales; family Araceae; genus Amorphophallus; species Amorphophallus konjac. The sequence goes on along the minus strand of CM040125.1, from coordinate 1,927,300 downwards.
TTCATTATGCTAGTCCTTGAAAATCTTGCACTTTCATCAGACAACAATGAAGATCTCATCTACTGCTTAAAGGTAGCATCCTTTTCCTAATGAAATGCTTCTTCATCCCTTGAAATTTCTCTGTATCTTCTGCATGTTCTTTGACAGGCATGTTAATAATAATGTTATCTTTTCAGTTTCTGATGATTCTGATGTTGTTGAGGAACCTTTTTTTTTAACTTCCATCGACAGGTTCTGATTATTTGTTAAATCCTTTAGTTTAAAGATTTGGAGACTTGTACCATCATTCTTTAACTTGAATCTGTCATTAATAAAATGTATCAATTGCCAACATTGACACTTGCTGTAAATCATAGTATTCCATGCATAAAAGAACAAAAATTGTTTAGCAGATCACTGTCTTAGGTACTATCCACATCTCAAATGAGGTAACCATCTTGAATTTTCATAAATGGGTTACCATATTTCTCATAAAGGTAAATAATCCCTGTGAAAGTGAAGCTATGTTTCTCCAGTGACATAATGAAGGCCACTACATAATGAAGAGAGGTCCTACAATAAGAATTGATGAAATGTTTTAATGCACAGAAAGTTTGCATGGTCGACTACAATATTCGTGTTAATTGAACCTTGGCTCTAGCAACAAATTGGGTCCTGAAACTAAATGACCTCTGAATTTCTTCCTTATCCCCTTGAGGAGGAAGCAAAATTTTGACTTAGAAGTATTTCTGTACAAATGAAGAAGAAAAGAAAGTAAAAAGAAGGATAGAAAAGGACTTTCAATCCAGTGTTGTTGATATCTTCTGGTATATGATCCAAGATGTACAATCTATGGCATACAAGGGGAAAACAATCCAAGATCCTCGACTACACATCCTCGAGACAAACTTAATTCCTGTTGAAATGATTTTATTCATTAAAAGGTCTTGCCAAAAAAAAAAGGTTTCATAGAATGTGCTTTTGAATGATTTTGATTATTTGGTTTAATTTGACTGTGCCCACTATCCTCATTCAGTGTTAATAGCATCGCTCTAGTATATGAAAAACCCTTGATTACTCACCTTCATAATGCCTTGAAGAAAACAGACCATGAATGAGGTTTAAGCACAAGAAAATATGAAAAATAGCAATTTTATGAGGCCCTGGGAAGCTTCACCATTGTCCTAGAGGCGTTTTAGTGGTTTGGCGCGATTTAAGTGTTTTTGGTTAGATTGTCAGAACTCAAAAGGGATTTTAGTATTTTTGGTTAATTAGGGTTTAGGGGTATTTTAGTATTTTTGAGTGACTCTAGTGTTTGAAGGGTAAGATTTTTAATGTGTAGACAGTATTTAAGTTATTTCATGTAAATTTAGGGTTTGAAGGTGTCTTGGTCACTTTTAAGTGATTTTAGACTTAAGGGTGTTTTGGCATCTTGTTTGACTTCTATAGCTTTGGGGCCATTTTGATTATTCTAGGTGAATCTGGGATTTTGACAACATTTTGGACCTTTCAGATAGTTTTAAAGGCATTGCCGACATTTTGGCGATTTTAGGTGTTTTTTAGGAAGGGCATGGAGCATGATCCAACTTATAGACCTCACTAAAATTGAATCTCAATATAGATTGACTTAGTGAAATTTGACTAACTCCACTAGAAGTAATGGTCCTCATGGGCATCAGATAAGTCTATTATGGATCATGGATTTAAGAAAACCATGAAGGACCCATTAAGAATCCATATCATAAATGGACCTTAGTTGTACCTGGTGAAGGCTTGTTAAGGATCCATGATTGGTGAACTTCAGTTGTGTGGGAGACCTCTAAAGGTCTTGAAGAATCTAGGGGAATTCTTGGAAAAACCTTGGATTCTCCACTCATCCATGGGCTTCCTTACTTTTTTGCCTATTTTCTTTCTTTCAGTTGAGTGAGGAGGAAGTGGTAAACCAGAGAAATGGCCGGCTGCCCCAACAGAGGTCTTATGGGGTTTAGATGACTATTATGGTTTCTCTTCCTCTTTTCCTTTGTGTGGTTAGGATTCCTGCTGATGGAGGAGGGTGTAACCACCAACCCCTTATTGGCCCCTCTTTCCTTCATTTTGTGTCTTTCTTTTGTCCCCCTTTTCTTCTCATTGTTTCTTTGCCCATCCATGAGAAAATCCACCTCGGTAGGGGTACAGGTGGGACCTATGGGGCTTTCGCAACTACTGAGTGATTGGGTGGGGAGGTGTGCAGACCACCAGCCCCTATCAATTGATATTAGGGTTTAGGGAACCCTCTCGTTTTTACAAGTTAGGATCTTTAGCACTTTGTGGTACTATATGTTTGTCTTTTTAAGTTTTTGAGGACTATTAGGGGAGAGATACATGTTGTACAAAATATCTTAGTCCTACCCAAGTTTTTTTTCTTCTTTTTTTAGAAAGTGGTTGGTACAATGGAATTGTATTAAAGTTAAAATGACGGGATATGCAAGAAAGTATTGCTTTTGCCACTTTGCTAATGATTCAGGTAAAGATGTTAGTGTTCCATTTCATAAGAAATTTGAGATTTCTAAATACTTAGCAGCCTATTCTTTGCTACAAACTGCAATAAAAATCTTTAAATGTTGGTGTTCTGAAGAGAGAACCTTAACCACAGAACAAGAAGCGTACTCTAGCTTTATGACAAAGGAGCCAAGGAAAGTACTTTATGTTCCTATTTTTCTCATTTGCTTATCCTTTGGTTTCATTGTAGACTTAGTTTTTGCTTTATCTTGTCTTAAATTAGACCATGCAGGAGACTTTGTCTCATATCTTTACTTTATAGAAATGTGAGATACCTGAAGAGCAATTAGATGGCAGAGGAACAAGTTGTCGAATGCTCCCCTTGTTGTGAAAGATAAATAGAAGGAAATATGGCTAACAGAATGTGCATGTAAAGTAGTATTATTTCATTTCTAACTTAGAATGGTCTTGAAGTCCAATGTGAAATCATTGCTAACTATTTTTTTCAATTTTGCAGTTATTGCTTGATATCCCAGGGAGCCATTCTATCCCATGATGACCCGTGATCTGTCTTATTTTCTTGGTGTTATGTCGAACCTTTTTCACATTTTGACCTGTATATTGATCAAAAAAAAACATTACACAAGACATTGTGTGGATATGTTACTTTTTTTTTAACTCAAAGGTAATACTTGCAAGGTGAGACGAGGATTCCCGTTCACCCCTTCGTTGCGGAAGGGAATGGACGCTCCACCCCGGACATCAGGCAAGCGTTTTCATTAATTAAAGTAGGAAATGACAGATAAAGGATGGGGAGGGGAGGAAAGCACAAGGCACCCAAACTTATAGAGACGAGAGGGGCCACCAATATAAGAATAGAAAAACCTAGATAGCGGCTGAGAGAAACCCCAAAAACAGAAGATGGGCTAAGATAGAATCAAGCCCAACCAAACCAAACCAAATAAGCAGCCAGCAAGATCCGTTAAAGGAAATACTTGGGGCCGTGGTACTTGCGCGCGGATCTTCTATTCCTTTTTCGAGCGAGCTGGAAGGGAGGATCAACGAACTCCAGGTCTTGCTACTGAACCATCAGAATCGCCAGTGACAACAGTGGGACCATCACCGGGGGCAAGGCAAGCCATGGTAGGATCATAGAACTCCGGGACTAGCGAAGCAGCCAGGGACGGCTGGCTGGACACGTCACAAGCAGAGCGAGCCCTAGCCAGGGAAGAGGCATGGAGGGGGGGTGGAGCCTCATCGCGGGGCTCAACACTCAGGGGCAAGATCACATCGTGGGGCTGCAACACTGGGGGAGACGGAGTCAAGACGACAATAGTAGCAGAGGGCCGAGCCCGGCTAGGAGCCCCACGCACAGAGAAGGCAGGCAAAGCATTCAATTCATCCCTCATTGCGCGCAGGGCGGTGAAGCAGGCCAAACGGTCCGCCTCCTTTTGGAGGATGACGGCGCCCAGAGCAATAGCGGTAACCGAGGGGGCAACAACGGTGGAAGGGGCAGTAGCCGGGGGCCGAGGAGCAACGGGAGGGAAGGCTGCACTCCGGTTGTCGCACTCACCCAGTGAACGTGAGGAGGATGTGTTATTTTGTCTCTGATTACAAGGGTCCTCGGCAACGTGCCATCTATCGAACGACGTCCACCTAAACATAACAAAAACATCTTCCATGTTATATATATATCCAACCCACAAAGTCACATTAACTACTATTACTCAAGGTTCGTCGACTCGATGATCTGTATCAGATCAGATCTTCTATGATCCGATACAATACACCTGAGTCACAATCAACTCGGCCTGACTCGGCGTGCATCATCTCCTCTCTCTTCCTCTCTCTCTCTCTCTCTCTCTCTCTCTCTCTCACTGTCGGCCCGACTCAACCGATCTTGGCGATAATCCACAACGTATCAGATTTTTTCAGATATGATACGGCACACCCGAGTCAACTCAAGTCGGACCGAGTCGACAAATCATGCTATTACTACTAATAATAATAGTAATAGTTTAACCAACATAGATAGGGCGCTCTGAAATGATCACCCTGAAGCGTCCAAGGAACCGCCACTTAATTTATTAATGGCGGATCATCCAGGCCATGTGTGGGGTTGCCTACCCCCCCTTGCCCACTGTCGTCCAGAATCTGGAATCCTTCCGCAAACAGCCGAAGCGATCAGTAGATAAGTTTAAAAACAGTTCATGTTGATGTTTCATGTTATGTTACGTGGATATTTCCCTACGTACGTGGTGGGGTTCCAACACCGTTGGCTTGGGCAGCAAATATGTGGCCGCTCGCTCTATGACATCGAATTGCTTGTTGCGAAGTAGGGTTTTTAAGATCAGGTCGTTCTTTCTACATATACGGGAAAGAAAGATTTACAATATCTTCTCACCTTCCGGAGATGATGGAATAATATTTTGATATGGACACTGGAAGGTTCGTCGTGTCCTCGTTTGTACCACCAGTCATGCCGATTTTCACGAGGCAAGATCCAGTACAGTACGATGTCATGTGAATTTGAAAAGATTTTTTTAAAAAAAATAATTAAATTAAATTAGCATTTAAATGATAAAAATTAGTTTTATATAACTTCTCACATTTTCAAATCTTAAATTCTGCTCCTGGTTGTCGCCACCGGTCACCCTTTCTTCTCCCTCTTTCCCTACTCCTAGCCAACTGTAATCTTTTTCTTCTTCCCCTGTTCCATGCCGCCTCTGTCCTCAGGTCCCCGCGACAGTTTGATGGTCGTCTTCTTCTTCTTCTTCTCCTGGAGCCACCGTCGTCCTCAACTCCCCCCATAACATGGCAATCTTCTTCTTCTTCTTGTTAGAAACCGGAGTACCCGTAGAGATGGACAAACAATAGAGGAGGAAGAAAGAAGGGGGAAGAGAAGATCAAATCACAAGAACACTGAGATTTACGTGGTTCGGAGGCGATGTGCCTTCCTACATCCACGGCTGCACTGAGATCTCTTATTTCGCACACACTCACAATTACAAGGGATGCTCCCTTTATATATAAGGAGCCTAGGGCAACCCTCCTGGGTGAAATTACAATAATACCTCCCAAAATTTTCGCCTACCAATATCCGAATCAGACTCCACACTCCTCTAACACTTCTTCCCCCGCTCGAGTTGCCACTGTCCCTAGCTATCATCCCCACCACCCTCTCTGTCGTCACTGTCTCTACCGCCTTCGCGTGACCTTGACACGATACCATGTACGTATCGTCGTGTCAGTGTGCCAACTTTACGTTGGCACGATCCGACGCGTGCAATACACATCATGTTGGATCGATCGGACAAACTTTGATACACTCTTTAAAAGACCAATACTTCAGCTAGTTTAACACTTAAAAGATAGATCTTTTTGCATGTATATTCCTTTTAAAAGTGAACTTGCATAAAAAAATTATCTTGTATTTACATTTATAAGTATATTTTCTCTATTAATGTGAGTTTAATGTCATGTATACTCTTTTTTGAGAAACTTTTGTTTTCTACGGAATATTTGTCACTTTCTTTGTCACTACTTAAGCGATTTTTGTGATCTTTTAATATAAAAGTGACGATAATTAAATATATACGTGATATCTATTTCACATAAGGAAGGTATACATATAAACAAAAAATAAACTTTCACACAAAGTCACTCATAATGAAGTATGTGTGCAGAAAATGAAATCTTGAAAACTGTTGGTCTGGTCGGCGGAGCCGTGCTAGCGGGGGAACGTGGATCCAAGACCAGCCACTGTAGTCTGTGGATGTGTTCTCTGGGAACGAAGCAAAAGCCAGTGTTAGATGATAAGAAAGAGAAGACAAGCGAAGGCAACTAATAACGGAAGTAAACACGGGAAAAGAGGGGGCCGGGGGGGGGGAGATAGATAGAGAGAGAGAGAGAGAGAGAGAGAGGAGGAGGCGAACGGCCCCCACGAGAAAGAGGACAAAGGTGATAGAAGAAGAATTAGGAGAAGGATCAACTTTTTTTTCCTGGTTCGATCGGTGGCTTCGTGAACAGGAAAAGGATAGGCGTGGGGTGTGTGTGTGTGTGGAGGACACGCTTCGCCCCGGCGAAGCCGTCCCCCGCCGCTACCCCCCCACGCGTATTTAAGTCTCCATCCACGTGGCGTGTTATATCGTTTTGTACATTTTTTATGCCCAAGGTCAAACCCTTCATGTCCGCAGTAGATGGTGAAATACTTTATTAGATGACATTGGGTCATTTGATTTCATGAAATACTCATGCACAAACTTGATGATGTGTCGATGTCTGCAAAGAACAACATAGATGTTATGAAAACTGTGCGTCAGAAGGGGACAGCCACAAAGGATATGATTCTGTAGGCTACTGGCACGTGTATGGTTGTGCTGCAGTCTTTCGCGTAAATTTATTCACCTCTCTCTATATATATTTTTATTGCATGTGACAACGCTTGTAGGTGTGGGTGCTAGAGCACACAAGACTACAATAGCCATTGAACAAGGTGACATTCTCACGGTTGTTTAGGTGGACGTCTCGTGTTAAACGGAAGGTCACACATGCGTTGGCCTCATTGCGGAGGACGAGAACCCATTACTGTAGTTCATTTTTTTATTTGACCTAACTTTGTTGCTACAGGTTGTGAAGATGCCCGAAGTACACCAAGTTGAGTTAGACTGTTGGAGGGACCCCAAGCCATCCAACAGGAGCATGATTGAGATAGTGGCCTCAGCTTCACTTTGATATGGAATTAGATTAACTCTCGACTAACTCAACTTGATTAAAGTAATTTGAAATTAATCTATTATTAGTTTATAGGAGAGTAGTTAATCTGAGAGTAATTAAAGAGGTGGATTAATTTACTTTTAATCTAATGTGATTTGATAAACATTAAGTTAAACCAATAATATTGACAATCAAACTATTATATTCATGTCTCCTAAAGTGGGTTGCTTGATATCGATAAAGGTAAAATTGGATAGAGTTACAGTAAACCTAAGATGATATGATGTTATCATTGATCACAACCATCCGTTAAGTCTGTTTGCTATCTCATATTTTTGACCCAATGCCATCGGAGGGCTGTAATTTCCATGGCTAACATAGAGACATGAGTCTCACTTTGATTTTGGGTTATCCATAAGTTAACTCATAGTTAATCTCATATTAAACCTTTTTATGTTTTGATTGAGGAATATGAGTAATCTAATTTATATGTGAGTTAATCCATGATTAGTCATGAGTTTCGAAACCCACCTCTACATGTGAGTTTTCTCCCTATCCTATCATTAAATACACTTCGTTCTATCTCTCCTCTCTCTGGCTCTCTCTCTCTCCTCTCTCTAGCTCTCTCTCGCATGCTCTCTCTCTCTCTCTCTCCCTCTCTCCCTCTCTCTCTCCCTCATATATTCATTTTACCTTCACTCCTTTACTATGGTATCTAACTTTCTTTTTGAACACATATTTTTTATTGCATATGGTTATTACTTATTAGTGCCAGTAGATATTGTTCAGTGCCAGTGTGTATTCTACATTCTAACTTTAGTACGTAACTCTTTACATTTATTATAATAATAACATTTATTATTGACATGGATTTAATTTATCTAAGTTAAATGCGACGCCAATAGAGACTATAAACGAGGGGTTGACAAACAAATCCAACCACGAGCCACTTCAATAGCACAAGGGGCAGGGGAGGAGTGTCCTACTCTCTCAAAATTGTGACTAGAAAAAAAAAATCGTAGAGTGAAATATTAAACGAAGGCCATTCAATGAAGATGCAGAAGACATGGGGAGCAAAGTATGAAATATGACATTTCCACGACGAGGACCTTCTCCATGGGACCGGTATGTCAGGAAACAAACAATAACATGGAAGAATAAAAAAATCTTCTTTTATCGACAAGTTCACGTGTTATCAAAATCGGATTGAATCGATCGGTCGGACTGGTCCGACCGTGAATCGGTCCGATTAAGGTCGGTCCGGTCTAATGTTAAAGAATCAGATGAACTGGACGAACTGCGGTTCGACCGGTGAATCGATCCGAACCGATCCGACTCGATTCACTTTTTAAAATAAAAAAATAAATGTAAAAATATTTAGATATTTAAAATTATATTTATGTCTAAATAAAAATATCTTATTATTATTGATTTGTTGTTATTTATCATTTTATTTTAGATATATTTGAAGTTTAAATATTGTGAAGAATGAAGACCATTGAAATATTACAAAATTTTAAGATCAATTTATTTAACTATGTTATTGTTATTTTTTTACTTATATAGTTATATAATCATGACTAATAATTATATATATATGTTTATTTATTTTAATTATTATATCTTATTTCTTATTATCTTAAGTTATAAAATTGGATCAGATTATGTATTATTATTATTATGACACTACAGTTCAATTCTGATAACATTGATGTAGAGGGGGATTTCCGCAGCCCACCACAAAGGCAGCCCAACAAGACCCACAAGGTCCAACCAGGCGAGCCCGCCCGAGTGATAGCCCACAGGGCCCACTTAGGGAAGAAAAGCCCAATAAATAAGACTCGAGTAACTAACTCTCCCCGGCGGCCTTCTAGGCTCGGAGGGCCCGAGACAACGGTCAGGTCTCAAGGAAGGTCCGACCTAAAGCCCTCTCCCCGTCCGAGAGAGATAGGCTCTAGCCGACCTATCCGACCCCACCTTCGCCGGGCCATGCCTATCGCTCGGACAAGAGCTAGCATCCCCGAGGCTCGGTAAGGCCGGTTGATTATCCGCATGTGCAGCCGTTCAGAGTCCCCCGCCAGCGGGAGAGTCAGGGGAGCCGCCGGACTCCGAGGGGATAACGTTCCCAAGATCAGGCCATGAAAGCCCCCGTTAAAGACGTAACTCCCGCCGGGAACCCCTCAGCTTACAGGACTCCTGAAGGCGGCGCACTATTTAAGCAAGGGACACCCTCCGGAAGAAGGTAAGAGAAACAAGGCATTCACATACCCTTAGCTCCTGAGCACGATTCGCTTCACCCTCTGGTGGAGAGGATTCTCGCGCATCAGCTCTCTCCTCCCCCCATTATCGCTTCCACCATAGCTCTACTGACTTAGCCATCGGAGGGTTTTTCCCCAGGGAGATCCCCTGGGCCCTCTGATACGTTTCCCTCTCTTGCAGATTCATCTTCTGGTGATCCATAGCCCGCTCAGGACTCAGCGCGAGATCTCGCCTCTTCATCTGGCGCCGTCTGTGGGAAACGCACGAAGAGCCAAGATGGTGAGAAGAAGCTCAGGGAGGAGATCCGCCGATGGGAAGGGTAAGGCTATGGCAGCGGCGGGAGGCGCCCCCTCTAGGGTCTCGCAGAGCCCCCCCTCCAACGCCAGCGTCCACACCAACAGGCCACCACCCCCCCCCGGCGGAGACAGGGGCACCCCTCGACGGTGGCCCCAACGCCTTCCAGGCCCTCAACGAAAAAATGGACGTCCTCGTGGAGCTCATGAAGGCCCAGGCGGCTAGGGACGCAAGGTCCCGCGCCCCGTCAGGAAGTCCCCCTCGAAGGAGTGCGACGCAGCACACCGCCGGAGGCCGCTTCACCCTCCGCGGCCGACAGCTCCTCCGCAACGACGTCGGAGGACCCTCGCATGCTCCGCCTACGGAGCAAGAGGCTTCCTCCACGCCGAGGAGAGGGAAGCAGGGGGCGAGGCCGCTGCGCCCGGGCACCAGTGCTCCGGGAGATCGCCACGACGCCCCCCCCCCCAGCCCCACGGCGCGACTGCAGCCGGAGCTGTCTCTCCGGCTACGAGATTTTGAAAGACGGTTCGCAGAGCAAGAGCGCGCCCTCCGCGCCCTGCAGAAGACCTCTTTCCCGGAGGACGAGGAGAAATCCCCTTTCTCCGAGTACATCTTGAAGGCAGAGGTCTCTCCCAGAGCCTCCATCCCAACCTTCAAGCTCTACGACGGCCAGGGCGACCCAGCCGACCACTACGATAGCTTCGACGCCCTGGTGACCCTGCATGGAACGCCGGATCCCATCAAATGCCGAGCCTTCGCGGCCACCCTGGTCCAAGGCGCTCGGGCATGGTTCCGGGCCCTCGCCCCTGGGTCCATCCGAGACTTCAGGCAATTTGGGCGAATTTTCAAGGAGAGTTTCGCCGGTAGCGCCCCCCCAAGGTCAGTAGCGGGGCTCCTGGCTCTCAAACAGGCGCAAGGGGAAAGGCTCCGGACTTACGTCCATCGATTTAAATCGGAAGCCCTCAGGATCCCCCGCCTGGAGGCCTCAGCCACAACCGCACTGATCGGGGGCACCCGGGACGAGAATCTCCGCCGCGAGCTTGTCCTCCACCCTCCCTCGACCCTTGCCGAGCTAGTGACTCTGGCACTGCGCCACGCCGAGTGCGAAGAAGTACTCAGCGCTTGCCGAGACGCAACCGGCTCGGGTCGGGAGGGGGACAAGAAGCGGACCTCCGAGCCAAACCCTGGCTCGGGTAAGAAGCGCGATCGAGAAGGAGAGCGCAAGAGAAAGTACGAGCGGTACACCCCCTTGACCGCGCCAGTCTACGAGATCTATGAAGACATCAAAGACTCGGGACTTCTCCGCCAGCCCGAGCCAATGAGGTCAAAGAACCGCAAGCGGGACAGGCATTGCCTGTTCCACGGCGACCACGGGCACCACACCAGAGATTGCCATCAGCTCCAGGACGAGATCGAGCGCCTCATCCGTCTGGGGCATCTAGCCCGGTTCACGACCGGGCACAAAGAAGACCGAGACGCCGCAGAGGAGATCGACAATGCCCCCCGAGGGGTCCACATCAACGTCATCTCCGGAGGAGCGGCATCGGGCGACGACACCAGCCGAGGAAGGAAACGTCATGCCGAACGGGCCAGCCGAGCCTTAGAGCCCCCCAGAGGCCCGCCGATGGAGCCCCAGGTCATAGTCTTCTCCGACCAAGACCTGGAAGGGCTGAGCACCCCGCATGACGATGCCCTCGTTATCTCGGCCACGATAAATCACTGTAATGTAGATAGGATTTTGGTTGATAATGGGAGCGCCCCCGATGTATTATCTTATGACTATTTTCTCAAGATGGGGGAAGACCCATCCAAGCTCCGCCCGATCCGAACGCCCCTTTGCGGGTTTAATGGCCTGGCCACCTACCCCGAGGGAGCCCTAAGCCTGCCGGTCACTATCGGCACCCCACCCAAAACCGTTACGGTCATAGTGGACTTCATAGTGATTAAAGGTATGATAGCGTACAATGCCATTTTCGGCCGGAAAATTCTCAGTCGAATAAAGGCCGTACCATCTACCTATCACCAAAAAATGAAGTTTCCCACCAAAAACGGGTTGGGGGAAGTCCGAGGTAACCAGGACACGGCTAGAAGGTGCTACAATATCTCGGTGGAAGCCTCAAGGCCGGACGGGAAGGATAAGGGCCCCAGGGGAGTCGAAGGAAAAGCCGTGACCACCGAACCCGGTGGCGAGTTATTAACGGTATTCCTGAACGACGACCCGGCCCTAGGAGTAAGGATCGGCGCCGACCTACCACCAGAGGAACAGCAGCAATACAAGGAGTTTCTTTCTGAGTGCGTTCGGGTCTTCGCTTGGTCCGATGATCAACTCCCTGGTATACCAGAGGAAACTGTGATGCACAAGCTCAACCTCGATACCACCGTGAGACCCGTACAGCAGCGGAGGAGGAAGCATGCGCCCGAGAAACAGGCGATCATCAAGGCGCAGGTCACCAAGGGGTAAGAGACTGGTCTTTTTAGACCGGTCCTATACCCGACGTGGCTAGCCAACGTCGTCCTGGTGCCGAAAACCACAGGCAAGTGGCGAATGTGCGTAGACTTCACCGATCTGAACAAGGCCACCCCCAAGGACTGCTATCCGCTACCGAGCATCGACCAACTGGTTGACTCAATCTCGGACAACGAGATACTCAGTTTCCTGGATGCCTATTCGGGTTATCATCAGATCCGAATGAGCCCTGAAGATGTCGAGAGGACCGCCTTCATCACCGACTACGGCGTGTACTGCTACACCCGGATGCCCTTCGGATTGAAGAATGCTGGAGCCACATACCAGCGACTGGTCAACCATATGTTCGAGGGACAGTTAGGTCGGAACGTCGAGGCCTACATCGACGACATGTTCGTCAAGACCCCGAGGGCCCAAGACCACTTCACCGACCTCACCGAGACTTTCGGCACCCTCCTGAAGTACAGCATGAAGCTCAATCCCGCCAAGTGCGCCTTTGGAGTAAGATCCGGGAAGTTCCTCGGTTTCCTGGTCACTCAGCGAGGGATCGAAGCCAACCCCGACAAGGTCCATGCCATCCTGGACATGCGCCCGCCCGCATGTATTAAAGACGTCCAGCGTCTGACGGGGCGTGTCGCTGCTCTCAGTCGTTTCCTGTCCCGTGCGGCCGAACGATGCTTGCCCTTCTTCAAGCTGATGAGGGGGCCCAAGGTAACATCTGCTACGTTCGCATGGGATGGGGAATGCCAGACAGCGTTCGCCGAGCTCAAAGAGTTCCTGGCTTCGCCCCTGGTGCTTTCCAAGCCCGTCCCGGGCGAGGTCTTGTTGCTCTATCTCTCGGCGACGCCATCAACGGTCAGCTCGGTCCTAGTCAGAAATGACTCAGGAATCGAGAGGCCGGTCTACTACACCAGCAAGGTGCTCAACGAGGCCGAGCGGAGGTACCCCGCAACCGAGAAACTCGTGCTAGCATTGGTTACCTCCGCAAAGCGCCTCCGACCCTACTTCCAGGGGCATCCCATCACCGTGCTAACCGGCGAGCCACTGAAGAAGATTCTGGCCCATCCCGAAGCCTCGGGGTGACTCGTCAAATGGGCCATCATGCTCGGGGCCTACGACATCTCGTATCGGCCACGATCAGCTATCAAAGGATAAGCGCTCGCCGACTTCATCGCCGAGAGCACCGTTCCGGTCTAGGACAGGCCTCCGACAGCAACCGGGCCAACCTGGGAGCTGTTCGTCGATGGATCGTCCAATTCGATCGGCAGCGGCGCAGGGATCCTCCTAAAGTCCCCCGAAGGAATAGAATTGTAATACGCCCTGAAGTTCAACTTTCTGGCGTCCAATAATGCTTCCGAGTACGAGGCCCTTATCTCGGGAGCCTGCATGGCCCGACGGTTGGGGTCCGAGTGAGTCAGGATCCACACCGACTCCCAGCTAGTTGCAAGCCAGGTCAATGGCGAGTACGAAGCTCGGGAGGCACCTATGATCAAATACCTCCAGTTGGTCCGGAGCCTGGCCCAACAGTTCGAGGAGTTCGAGGTAGTCCGAATAGCTCGGGAGCAAAACTCTCGGGCGGACGCCCTCTCCCGACTGGCCTCCTCCCTAGACCCGGAAGGTACACGATTGGTCCTCCTAGAAGAGCTAGAGCGCCCGAGCATAGACTCGGAGCTCCTCGCCATTGACTCGGCCACTCCCGGTGACTGGCGCTCCCCCTACCTGTCCTGGCTACGGGACTCCCAGGAGCCCTCCGACCCTCGGGAAGCCCGCCGAATGAAGTACCAAGCTCGACGCTTCGTCATCCTCGACAACGTTCTCTACCGAAGATCGTCTCCGGGCCCCTTCTGAAGTGTCTCGGTCCCGACGAAGCGAGCCAAGCTGTTGAAGAGATTCATCAAGGCCTGTGCGGAGCACATTCAGGAGGTCGGTCGCTGGCCAGAATCCTGCTAAGGCAGGGGTACTGGTGGCCTACCCTACAGCGCGACTGCACGGCTTACGTACAACAGTGCGACCGTTGCCAGCGGTTCGACCATTTGGTCCATCAGCCGGCCACGGAACTTATCACCCTTACCGAGCCCTACCCTTTCGCTCGGTGGGGGATCGACATCCTTAGGCCATTCCCAACGGCTCAATCCCAGAAGAAGTTCATCATCGTCGCCATCGACTACTTCACCAAGTGGATCGAGGCTGAAGCTACAGCAAGGATCACCGAGACAGTCGCCTGGGGCTTCGTTTGGAAATTGATCATCTGTCGCTTTGGCATCCCCCGAGTGATAGTGAGCGATAACGGGCGGCAATTCGACTCTCGGTACTTCCAGACAGATGCGCCGACCTAAATATCCGCAACCACTTCACTTCGGTCGCCCACCCTCAGGCCAACGGGCTGGTTGAAAATGCCAACAAAACCATCTTGAAGGGCATAAAAACCAGACTCGACAAGGCTAAGGGTAGCTGGCTCGAGGAACTGCCTAGCGTACTATGGTCGCACCGAACGACCCCCAGGACGGCAACCGGTGAGACCCCTTTTCAGCTGGTATATGGCACCGAAGCCGTCGTTCCGTTAGAGATCACCAATCCGTCTCTCCGAGTGATCAGCTTTTCGCCCGAGGCAAACGAGCAGAAGTTACTCGAGAACCTCGACCTGGCAGACGAACTCCGAGAGATCGCGAACGTCCGAGCTACGGAATACCAGCGCCGCCTCACTCGGTACTACAACGCCAAGGTCCAGGGCAGACAATTCCGACCAGGGGACTTCGTCCTCAGGAAGATCGAAGCCTCTCGACCACTGGAGGCGGCGGGCAAGCTATCCCCTAACTGGGAAGGCCCCTACCGAGTGATCGAGACGCTCGGGAAAGGTGCGTACAGGTTGGCCACAATGGAAGGGGAATCCATTCTCCGGACATGGAACGCAACCACACTACGCAGATTTTATTTCTGAAAATTGTATCAACAAATCGGGTGAAATAAAACCCCCTTTTTTGCATTCATTCAAGATAATTGTTGGTACATCTGAAAGGCAACTACCAATACATTACATAGTGAAAAGCAAAAATCCATCTAACACCACGGCAGACGGCCATCGCCCGGCCGACCCGGTCTTGACCTTCTCGCATCCAGCCACTAACTCTGCCTCGCGTAGAAACTGGCTCGGACAAGAGATGGTTGACCCAGTTGGCTCGGGTGGACCGTGACAAGGGTGACAGAGGGATGACAAGGAGAAGGCCACCTTTCACGCGAGGAAGGCTACCTTCTAAGTTGGCAACAACCTGAAAAAAGGAGCGCCGTTAAGGTCTCCTCTCTGCCAATCCACCAACTCCTTGGAGGCGAACAGAAAGCAAGCAGCCCCCGAAGAGTGAAAGAAATGAAGAAACAAAAGAGAGAGAAAGAGGCTGCGGACAGAGGTGAGCCGCCTCCTCCCCTCCCACGGAGGGGAATGGCGGCCGGCATCCCTAACTCCCCCATCCGCCCTCCATCTCGGCGTCCGCCCGGAAGTCTCGTCGGAGCCAAGAGGAGGCAAACGGCGTGCCCCCACACGTCGAAGCCCTCTCCAGATCCGCGCGGCGACCGTCGGACCCGTCTCATGCACGCGCGGCGACCGTGGGATCCGACCGATATTCCAGGACAGCTGGAACCGGCCGCTCCCCGTCGTCTGCGGCGTCACCTTCTGAAGGGTCCTCCATGCTCCGATCGCGGCGGCGTGACGCAGAGCGAAAACGAGGGAATAAGAGCAGACCGCCGGCGAGAGTCCTAAGTGTTAAGAGGGAAGGAGCACCCTTCGGTCCTTTTTATAGACCAAGAGAGGCCACGCGCCTTAAATGACTCCCCCCTCGAAAACACGCTACAGGACCTCCCCTGGAAGGTCACCTCCAATTCCTCGGTCCCCGCCCTAGCGGGATTCGTGAAGCGCCTCGACTTTCAAATCGGTGGACGTATGAAAGGACGCCCCGCCAGAAGTCTCCCGAATCGGCATGCGAAAACGGTGCAAAGAATATCGACACTTTCCAACTGCCCTCGATACGCCAGCCAATTCACGGCAAAGATAGCGATCAAACAAAGTAAGTTCTTTATTGCCTCCCATAAAGAAGTCCTCTTACAAAAGGAAAAACAGACAAAAAGGGGAAGGGGCAAAATAAAGCATAATACATCAGGCCTCGGGCCCACTTTGAAGCTCAGGAACAGCAGTAGGAGACGCATCACCCCCGGTACCTTCGGTGACGGCCGGCCCGGACACTGACCTCGCCTGTGCGAGAACTGTCCCGGTCGTGAGCCCTCCCGGAGCCTCCGGAGTTGGTGACCCCGCTGGAGGTTACTCCTCCAGTTCTTCCCCGGCAGAGGATGAGGAGCTGGAAACTGACTCATCAGAGTCATAACTCTGGCCGTAAGGAAAATCGCCCCCGGCAAGGTGCTCATTGGCATAGCTCATCGCCCGGCGATAGCCCTGCCTGAATCTCTTTCGAGCACCCTGGCGGAGCGCTACCTCATAGTAGGGGAGGGCAGCTTTAATCAAGTCGGCCGAGTAAGCTTCCGAGCCTTTGTAACGCTCGATCGCCTCCGCCTCGACCTGCCCTACCCTTCCGGCAAGCTCAACCCGAGCCCGCTCCGCCTCGGCCGCACGCTCTTCTGCCCTCGTCAGACGCTCCTCTAGCTCGGTCATCCTCCGCTCGGCTTCGATCGTCCGGCCCTCCGCCCGGGCTCGGTCCACCTCGGCCTCAGCACGAAGGTGCTCCGCGTCCTCCGCCCGATCCTGCAGCTCGCCGCGCTCAAGCTCCCAGAGGCCACCCAGTTCGATGTGACGCTGACGCTCATCTTCCAGATGTTTGCTCTTCCTCTCGTGCGATTCTTGGGCCCTTGCTAGCTGCTCGGCCAGCGCCTCGGCTTCCCGTCGACTCGACCGCGCCAACTCCCTGAATGCGAGGAACTCCCGCCGGAGCCCCTCATGCTCCCCCTCGAGCCGGGCTAGTTTTCCCTCGCATCCACCAAGGGTCCAGGCAAGCCTCGACCGTTCCGCCTCCGTCCGGGCGTGCGCCTCCGCCATCACGGCCGCTGTCCGAGCTATGACCAGGCCGCCCTCCATCAGGACATCAAGGACCCCGGCGGGAGTGTTGCGCCTTTCTCCCCCCCTCGTCCTCTCGACGATCGACCGGCAGAACCGGTACAAGTCGCCTGAGATACCGAGCCTGTCCAGAGGCTCCGGCAAAGGGGACCGCTCCACCCTGGGCACCCCGCCAGAAGACCCTGTTCGGGTAGCGAAGCTGACCGCCCCGCGCGCCACGGTCGGTTGGGGTTGCGACGCCTCCCCGGGCGAACCCCCACCCTCGACCGGCGCCGCGGGATCGGCCGCACCAGAAACTTTTGGCACGTGGGGCCGCAACGCACCCGCGGGCGAACCCCCATCCGCGCCGACCGATCCCTCGGTCCCAGTGCCGGCCACACCGACATCGGCCCCCTCTGCCCCCGCAGAGGGGAGAGTCGACCCATCACCTCCCTCTGAGGGGCTGTGGACGCACTTTTCGTTTAACAATTATTTTGTTCGTTTGTTGGATTATTAAGTGCGTGGGCGTGCCAGTCACCGGAGTGACAATTTATTCGGGCTCCGAAGAGCCCATGGTGCGCTCGATCTGACTTCGTCAGGCGATTGTGTGGTTCGTGTCGGGACCGAATCCCGTCGCGCCATAAAGGTCACGACGTCATTTACATCCCCCATACGAGGGAATACCCTTGATTAATTACCGAAATTAGGGGCCCCGCGGCCGAAAAGAATAATACTAGTTGTGCAAGAGAGATAAGGAAGGATCACACTGAGGGCTGTATTCAGACCACAAACCGTCGGTCATGTCGGCCACTCGTGGGCCTTTTCATGTTCGGACATGGGTCCGTGAGGTGAAACACAACGAGAAAACCGGGATGAATCCATTCAAATGTCTGCCGAGCACCCGGCAATTTTTGTGATGACTCGGAGGGCGTCCGGAACGAGGAACAAACCCGGTCTGATTGAGATGTCGGCCCGAGACTAGGTCGGGACCGGACCATGTCGGGATGACTCCCAAGATCCGAGCCCGGCCTGAGAGGGCGGCATTATTGTTCCTTTTACCCCGGGTCCCGGGGAGAGATAGGGCTGCGGTGTGGGCCCCGGCATCTTTTATCTGGAATTCTCTTGGTTATGTACTCCAATTTCTGGCCTACGGTTTATTATTTCCTTAGGTGTTTGTCCCGGATGATTCTTCTTCTTTTACTCATTGTTATCATTATCATTATTATTTATTTATTATATTTTTTTTATCTTCTTATTGCCCCTCCCGCCTCTTTTATTATGATTAATGTTGCACATTCGGAGTCCTTTAACGAGCACATTTTCTTTTGATTTATTTGCCATTTGTTAAGGCCATTATCATGTTGTATATATGCATAGGTGTGGTGTGTCGGCGAAGGGAAGGTAAGAGTGTACCGCTGAGAGGCCCAGAGGGGAGCGTGCCGGCGAAGGACAAAAAAAAGGGTGTACCGCTGAGGGCACAAAAAGGGGTGCCGGTGAAGGTTATGAAAGCAAGGGTGTGCCGCTGAGGGGAGCGTACCGCTGAAGGTGGGGGATAGGGTGTACCGCTGGGGGGGCATCAAGGTGTGCCGGCCAAAGGAATTGGGGTGTACCGCTGAGGGTTCAAGAGGCGTGCCGCTGGGGAAGGGATTTGGTGAGCGGTCCGGTTGATTAAAATGCACCGTTGAAGGGTCAATCGGAACGTGGTGGTGGAGGTTCGATCAGTTTTCGATTATTTATTTTAAGGCTTTTCTTTTCTTCTTGTCTTAACCCTTGTGTAGTTTCATATAAAATTCCTCCCGTGTTTGTTCTCTTGGTTCGGTTCGGTCTCTTTTCTTGCGGGTCGGGTTTTCGGGCGGCCAGGTGGTTAATTAGCTTAGTTCAATTCTCGTCGGGGTGCCGGCAGTAATTTGATGAGTTGGAAGGTTTCATTAGTTATTCTGCTCGTTTGTTGCCTCCTTTTGCCTCTTTTAATTGTTTATTAATATCTCACAAAAAATTCGGCAGCATCTCCCCTTAACCCGGGGCGTAAGGGAGATAAAGGGAGCGCGCCCACATGGAGTGGCGGAACCCGACAACTGGAGGTGGGCCCCCGGGGGAGCAACACCTTTATAGGACCTCGGAAAACGTGAAGGAAGGGGCTCGGAGGCGAGGCCAAGGAGTGGGCTGCTGAGAGGCTGAAGGGTGTGCCGCTAAAGGCCATAAGGTGAGTGTACCGGCCAAGGGCCAATTGGAGTGTGCCGGCCAAGGGGTAACAGAGTGTGGGTGTGCCGCTGAGGGCAGAAAGGAGTGTGCCGCTGGGGGCAAATAGGTGTGCCGGCCAAGGGCCGGAAAGGTGCACCACTGGGAGGCTTAAAAGGGTTGCAAGCAACTGGGGGGGGATTTGGTGGCTGTTCAGGAAAAGAGGAAGAAAGACAGGGGATTTCGAGGCCGGGAGTGGCCTATTAGTAACTGAGCGGTTGGGAAGAAAGAAGGGTACCTCCCCTTCTCCTCAAGCCCGGGAACACGGTAGATGGCCATGGAAGGGAGTGAGGAGCTCACGGAGCCAAGGCTAACAGAAGGGGGGAAACCTACATCGACGTGGAGGACCCTAAAGACGCCGGAGGAATGAAGAGACAGAGGGAGGAACGGATTGTCCGTCGAAAAGCCCGCAAAGCCTAGCATAAAACATCGAAGATCGAAGAAAAACCCGGAGAGGGTGGTTTTCATTCATGAGAATCAAGAGGGCGTGGCCCTACATATATATTACAAAAGCAAATCCCCAGATGGGGCCATGGACAAAAGGGAGAAGGACAAAGAACTCCCAGGAGGAATGGGATACAAGAGAGACGAAAACATCCGGGCCTAAGACATTGGCCACTATCCCCAACCCTTTCCCCCAATACAACAAGCTCTCTCTCTCTTACTCTTGTTTCTTCCCGGTGGCCGTCGGACGGAGCACAGGCCGGGAGGGCCTCTTCTTCTCTTCTTTCTTCTCCTCTTTCTCCTGTGTGTGCCCTCTACTATTGGAACCTCTTCTCCTCTCTCTGTTCGTCTCTCGCCGTTCTCCTTTCTTTTCTTTGTGTTTTAACAGGAGGCTTTTATACTCCCAGCCACCGACGACTTCGAGCACGACCGTCGAAGGCGGGAAGCCGGCTGTGATGATGGGTTTGACCTGCCCCTGTACTGGCTGTCAGTGGGGTAGGCTACGTGGCCCAACGACCAGCTGCCACCTCAGACGGCTCCACTGCGCGCCAAGGATGTGTAGGGCATGGGCCTCACGTCGCCCGTTGAAAGAGCTTCACCGCTGTGCCGTTGAAGGGCTGAACAAGCGTGCCGCTGTAGTGCCAAAAGGGCGTACCGCTGGAGCCCCGGATGGGCGTGCCGTTGAACGGCCTGAAGGGCGTGCCGCTGGGGACCCTACAGGGTGTGTCGCTGAAGACCCCCCAGGGGGCGTGCCGTTGAACCCCAAAGGGGGTGTGCCGCTGAAGACCCCCCCCATGGGGGGGTGTGCCGTTGAAGACCCCCCCATGGGGGTGTGCCGGTGAAGACCCCCCCATGGGGGTGTGCCGGTGAACCCCCTTGGGGGTGTGCCGGTGAACCCCCATAGGGGTGTGCCGGCGAGGGCCGCGGCAGGGTGTGCCGCTGAAGGGAGCGTGCCGCTGGAGGGTTCTGCCAGGGCGTGCCGCTGAGGCCTCAACTGGGCGTGCCGCTGAAGGGCTAAATGGGCGATTTTGAGCCCATTGTGAGCATGAGTTGTGGCCCATTTGATTTTCTTCGAGGCCCACGGGCTGTGGAGCCTTTTGTGCTTGATTTCCCCGGGGGTTTCTTCACTCGGCGCCGTTGTTGATGCTGGGCTGAGCATGACATTTTGGATGTGCAATTTTCGGTGTCCACAAATGCCCCCCACCCACGGGTAGCGCAGGCGAAGGATGAGCCGGGCGGTGCCCGTGGGTGTCTTCGTCTCTTCTCTCTTTGTCGATGCCGACGATGCGTCGAGAGCTGACCTGGTTTGTTGTTTGTTGGTCTCTTTGTTAGTGCCGACGGAGCGTCGGGAACTAAAGTAGTATGTTGGTCTCTTGGTCTCCTCATCAGTGCCGACAGTGTGCCGGGAACCGAAGCAGTTTGTTGTCTCTTTGTCTCTTCATCAGTGCCGACAGGGTGCCGAGAACTGACCTGGTTTGTTGTCTCTTAGTCTATCCATCAGTGCCGACAGGATGCCGGGAACTGACATGCTTTGTTGATCTCTCGGTCTCTTCGCCAGAGCCGACGAGATGCCGGGAACCGGCTGGCATGTTTTGTTGATCTCTTGGTCTCTTCGCCAGTGCCGACGAGATGCCGGGGAACTAGCATGTTTTGTCGGTCTCTTGGTCTCTTTGCCAGTGCCGACAAGATGTCGGGAGCTGACCTGGTTTGTTGTCTCTTAGTCTCTTCATCAGTGCCGACGAGGTGTCGGGGACTGAAGCTTTGTCGGTCTCTTAGTCTCTTCGCCAGTGCCGACAGGATGTCGGGAGCTGACCTGGTTTGTTGTCTCTTAGTCTCTTCATCAGTGCCGACGGAATGCCGGGAGCTGAAGCAGTGTGTTGTCTCTTCGTCAGTGCCGACGGGGCGCCGGGAACTGACATGCTTTGTTGATCTCTCGGTCTCTTCGCCAGAGCCGACGAGATGCCGGGAACCGGCTGGCATGTTTTGTTGATCTCTTGGTCTCTTCGCCAGTGCCGACGAGATGCCGGGGAACTGGCATGTTTTGTTGATCTCTTGGTCTCTTCGCCAGTGCCGACGAGATGCCGGGGAACTGGCATGTTTTGTTGTCTCTTAGTCTCTTCGTCAGTGTCGACAGGGTGCCGAGAACTGACATGCTTGATTGATCTCTTAGTCTCTTGGTCTCTTGGTCTCTTTGTCAGTGCTGACAGGACGTCGGGAACTGACCTGCTTTGTTGATCTCTTCGTCTTTTCTTGTTCTTCTTTCTTTTTGTACCATATTACCGATACAAGCGCCCTTTCGGGTTTTCGCCGGTACCGGCCCCCTCTTGCTTTTGCCCACACGCCCTTTCGGGTTTTCACGTGACGGGGTACCCAATTTTGCCCGTAGCGCCCTTTCGGGTTTTCGCCACAGCGGGGTTATTGCCATTTTTACCCTTGTCCCGGTGTAGGGACAAGTCCGGCGGGGTATCTCTATTTTTAACCCCATTTTATTTTATTATATATATATTTTTTTTGACGAGTGATATGCAAGTATCGGCTGGGGCACGAAGCCTTGCGCCGGAAGGTAAGGTTCACTCGTTGGCAAGAATAGAATGCCAGCGCAACGGGAGAATCTGTGCCGATTCGGACGTAAGGTCCGTAATGGCAATATTGTGCGGAGTGGGTGGTTAGGGCACGGGGCCTTGCGCCGGAAAGGGACTTATTCGTTGGCAAGGGGCTAATGCCAACGCAAAGGTAGAGATTCTGCCAATCCAGGCGTAAGGCCCGTGATGGCGATATTGTATGGCGTGGGTGGTAGCTGAGGCCCGAGGCGATGTGCCAGAGACGGGCTTGTTTTGGTGGTAGGGTAGTGACCCTATGACAAGGATAGAGCCACAGGGGTAGAGTCGTCTTTGCTGGTGTGGACGTTCGTCTGACTGGGATCGTGGGGATGGAATGTCTTCCCCGGGGGCATTTATTATTGTGTGTTGTCGACTCACTCCTCTGCGTATGTGAGCGGATGGATATGTAAATGTGTATACATATATGGGTATATATATATATATGTACATATATATGTATTTATTTAATAGATATTACATATATTTATTTTTTTGCTTTCCCTCCCTTCATTTTCTTCTTTTTTTTATTCCCTTTGTCTCTCCTTCTATTTTTTCTCACTCCTCCTTCTTCTTTTTCTTCTTTTTTTTTTCTCTTTTTTTTATTGTCTCCCCCTTTTGTTTCTTTTATTTTCCTCCTCTCTATTTTTCTTCTCTTTTGTTTCCCGTCCCCCTTTTTTCTTTTCCTCTCCTTTTTTTTTCTCTCTTTTTTTCTTTCTTTCTTTTTTTTCTTCTCTTTTTCTCCCTTTTTTTCTTCTCCTATAAATAGGGGGGGCGGGGGTAGTTCGAACGGTCACCCCGTTCGAATTGCCCCGCCTCCCTCTCTTTCTCTCTCTTCTGTGACCGAGCGGACGAGCCCCCCCCGTCCCTCTTCCCTTCTTTCTTCTCCGACGCCGGGCGCCCACTCCGCCATCGCCGTCGTCCTCTCCGTCGCCGGGGTGAGGAGGCCGCCGTGAACGGCCCCCCTTTTCTTCTTCTTCCTCCCCTCTTGGTCTTCCCCCTCTTCTTCTTTCTCTTCTCCTCGCCCTATTCTTCTCCTTCCTTTCCGCCCTCGGGGCAGTGGGACCCTAGGGCTCCCTCCTCTTCTTCTTCTCATTCCCCGTCCTCCCCTTTGGCCCCCCCCCCTTTTTCTATTTTCTGTCTCCTCTTTCGTCTCCGGCGTCGCGGGCGGCCGGCGGTGAGCGGGTGTGAAGGCGCATCGGGGAGGAGACGTAGAGCCATGCCGGTGAAACCCCACGTGGGGTGTGCCGGCGAAGGGGTGCTACGGGCGTATCGGGGAAGCCCTATAGGGCATGCCGGGGGAGGTTTCCCACATGCGTGCCGGTGAAGGCTCTGGGAGAGGTGTGCCGGCGAAAGCAGCTCGCCGAGGGGCGTACCGGCGAAGCCGTTGTCAGGGCGTGCCGGGGAGCGGGGCACCTAGGTGCGTCGGGGAAGGTGCTTGGGGGCGTGTCGGCGAGGGCACTTAGCAGAGGCGTGCCGGGGAAGAGGCCTTAGGCCGTGTCGGTGAAGCGGGCACTATGCGTGCCGGGGAAGGGCGCCTGGGGGCGTGCCGGCGAGGCCATGCACCGAGCGTGCCGGGGAAGGGGCCCGTCTGGGCGTGCCGGTGAGGGCACGGGGAGCGTGCCGGGGAACAATCCTGGCGGGTGTGCCGGTGAAGGGGCGTTTGGGTGTACCGGCGAGTGGGAGCTGAGGGCGTACCGGGGAGCGGGGCACATGGGTGTGCCGGG